>CM076688.1:45593032-46855532 GCA_038501925.1 Xenopus petersii
AGTACAGTACATATTAAGCATTTTTATAGACATTATCAGATATTCAAATACATACAGTAGCTCAGAATTTTTAAACAGTTAGCATGATTTTCTTTTTTAAGTGGAATATGTGAATATACACAGGGGAAAAGATATACCAAATTCAATGTTATAATTATGGAAATAATAAACCACACATGTCTGTGTCCTGTGGAAATTAGGGTATTATTTCCCCTGTGAATATATGTACTATTGTTTAATTATAGACTATTTTACATTTAAATACAATTTAAGGGAGACAGAAAGTTGATATGTCTGTTAAAATGGTTTTGTGTCAATATAGCACCACCACCCTTTGACTGGTTTGGCTTTGCACACATTCAAAGATTACAAAAGTTGCTTCACGTATAAGCAAAAAAAAAAAGAAAAAACTGGGAACATTTTGTATCCTGAATAATTTCCCATTGTTAAATTATGCTCTCCTTCTTTATTCCCCCAGGGAGGTTTTAGATATGGTCTTTGTCTGTGCAGTTTTACAGAACTATAAGATACGTACTTCCTGCCAACTCCGTGGAGTATCTGAAACTAGAGATTTAGGGGTATATCACTAGTAACAAGGATAACATTTCACATAAATTGGGCTTCCAATGTCTATTTTGTTCCCTAAGCAGGGTTTGAGTTAGATCTTTGTCTGTAACTTGGCCTGTGCAGTTTTACAAATCCTCACCATGAGATATGTCCTTCCTGCCAACATCACGGAGTATATGAAAGAAGAGATTAATGGGTATGTCACCACAACAGTAGCAAGGATACAAAGAAGAAAGATTTGGGAAGAAAGATATGGAATTGTGTGTTGCATCACACTTGTAAGTTACCAGAACAGATCTCAAAGACTACTCTAAGCAAAAATCATTTTTTAATTTTGTTGTGAGTCGCATTTTTAAAGAAAAATTGGTTTTATAAAGCATTGTACAAAACAAACATAAATATGCAGGACAATGTTTGTATATGTACTAAAGTAAGGCATTATGGCATAAAGGGTATGTACCCCTTAAAGGAAAACTATACCCCCCAAACAATGTAGGTCTCCATAAAAAGATAGTGCATACAACAGCTCATATGTAAAACTCTGCTTCTGCTTAAATAAACTATTTTCATAATAATATACTTCTTAGAAGTATGTACCATAGGGTAATCCTAAAGAGAAAATTGCCATTTTAAAAAATAAGGGATGCCGCCTGGGATCCTAGGATTCATGGTGCACACATACAAAGTAGAGATGGCGCGAACTGTTCGCCGGCGAACTTGTTCGCGCGAACATCGGGTGTTCGCGCTCGCCGGAAGTTCGCGAACGTCGCGCGACGTTCGCCATTTTGGGTTCGCCATTGTTGGCGCTTTTTTTTGCCCTCTCACCCCAGACCAGCAGGTACATGGCAGCCAATCAGGAAGCTCTCCCCTGGACCACTCCCCTTCCCTATAAAAACCGAAGCCCTGCAGCGTTTTTTCACTCTGCCTGTGTGTGCTGAAGAGATAGTGTAGGGAGAGAGCTGCTGCCTGTTAGTGATTTCAGGGACAGTTGAAAGTTTGCTGGCTAGTAATCGTTTTGATTGATTGATTGATTGATACTGCTCTGTTATTGGAGGGACAGAAGTCTGCAGGGGTTTGAGGGACATTTAAGCTTAGGTAGCTTTGCTGGCTAGTAATCTACCTTCTACTGCAGTGCTCTGTATGTAGCTGCAGTGGGCAGCTGTCCTGCTTCTGATCTTATCTGCTGACTGCTGCAATAACAGTAGTCCTTGTAAGGACTGCTTTTATTTATTTTTTTGTTGTTTTACTACTACTACTACTACTACTATAAGAGCCCAGTGCTATTAGTCTAGCAGTGTTGGGGAGTGGGACTGGTGTGCTAATCTGCTGCTCCTAGTAGTTCAGCAGCACCAACTTTAATTTTTTTTTTTTTTAATATTCATTTTTTTTTTATTTTACTTTTTTTTATTTTACTACCGCTGTAGTAGTGTATAAGTTGACCTTTTAGGCATTATTTGCCCTGTAGGCATTTTTTGCCCAGTGTGTTATTCAACCAACTGCCATCTAGCTGTGTGACCTTGTTCACATTCTGTCTAAATATCCATAATATTACCGTCTCCAGAAAAAACACCGGAGTGACTTTTTTCAAGCAGCCATAATATATTTTACGTAATCCGTATCCATCGCTGTAGTAGTGTATAAATTGACCTTTTAGGCATTATTTGCCCTGTAGGCATTTTTTGCCCAGTGTGTTATTCAACCAACTGCCATCTAGCTGTGTGACCTTGTTCACATTCTGTCTAAATATCCATAATATTACCGTCTCCAGAAAAAACACCGGAGTGATTTACCATGAACCTCTTGTCTTGCCCAGCCTCAAGTGTGCTCTCAGAAAGGACCTTCAGTGCAGCAGGAGGGATTGTAACTGAGAAGAGAACTCGCCTAGGTCACAAAAGTGTCGATTACCTGACCTTTATTAAAATGAATGAGGGGTGGATCTCGGAGGGTTACTGCACGCCGGAAGACTTGTTCTGACTTCTATGCAGCTGTCCTTCTCTTCAAGCCTCATGACTCCACACACAGCTGTCCTTTAGCGTCCTCCTCCCTCCGCCACCGTTACAAACTAGGGTGCAAACCCTACTGGTTTAATTTTTTCTGGCCTATGTGCTTCAGTGGCTGCAACCAAAAAAACTGGGCAAACAATGTCTACAAGGTCAACGTATGGCAAAAAATGACTATTTTCAGAATTTATATGGCATATTTTTTCTGGCAACTGTGCTTCAGTGGCTGCGTCCAAAAAAATGCATATTTTCTGCATTTATATGGCATAATTTTTCTGGCCTCTGTGCTTCAGTGGCTGCAACCAAAAAAATTTATATTTTCAGCATTTATATGGCATAATTTTTCTGGCCTCTGTGCTTCAGTGGCTGCAACCAAAAAAATTTATATTTTCAGCATTTATATGGCATATTTTTTCTGGCAACTGTGCTTCAGTGGCTGCAACCAAAAAAACTGGGCAAACAATGTCTACAAGGTCAACGTATGGCGAAAAATTACTATTTTCAGCATTTATATGGCATATTTTTTCTGGCAACTGTGCTTCAGTGGCTGCGTCCAAAAAAACTGGGCAAACAATGCCTACAAGGTCAACGTATGGCAGTTGTTTAAAGAGAACAGTAGATTACTAGCCAGCAAAGCTACCTAAGCTAAAATGTCCCTCAAATCCCTGCAGACTTCTGTCCCTCCAATACAGAGCAGTATCAAGCAGATTACTAGCCAGCAAACTTACTATCATCTGTCCCTGAAATCACTAACAGCTCTCCCCCTACACTATCTCTTCCAAGCACACACAGGCAGATTTTTCAGATACATTTTTGCCCTTGATCCCCCTCTGGCATGCCACTGTCCAGGTCGTTGCACCCTTTAAACAACTTTAAAATCATTTTTCTGGCCAGAAATGTCTTTTTTAGATGTTAAAGTTCGCCTTCCCATTGAAGTCTATGGGGTTCGCGAACCGTTCGCGAACCGCTCGCATTTTTGCGCAAGTTCGCGAATATGTTCGCGAACTTTTTTTCCGACGTTCGCTACATCCCTAATACAAAGCAAAGAAACCATACATGTTAGATCACATGAGCCAATTAACAGACAGAGTTCTGTCTTTTCCTTCTACACTTCTACCTGTTACAGTTAAAGCTGCAGTATTTCTGGTAAGGTGATCTCTGAGGCAGCACACAGACCATCACGAAATGGTGGTTCAAGGCAAAAGATGTAAAAGAACAATATTTACTTAAATAAATATATATATATATATATATATATATATATATATATATATATATATATATTATATATATATAATCCACGAGACAGTCAGCACTCTCGATAACTGGTTTAAATTGCCTGGGTGCAGTGTCAAAATTCAGATATATATCAAACAAGAAGAGGATCCACACTCACAGGTCCTAAATAAAAATAAAACGTTTTATTGTAAGATGCGAGACTAACGTTTCAGCCTCCTCCGTGGTCTTTCTCAAAGAAAGAAAGACCTCGGAGGAGGCCGAAACGTTAGTCTCGCATCTTACAATAAAACTTTATATTTTTATTTAAGACCTGTGAGTGTGGATCCTCTTCTTGTTTGGTATAAATATATATCAGATTGGTAAGATTCTTTAATATGCCACTTAATTTGATATAAACTATATGTTGCTTAAGTGTTAATTTTGGGGGTATAGATTTCCTTTAATAAAGAATAAAAAAAGTTACACTTGAAAATAGAATTGAAAATTACTTTTCTCTTTGGTAATACTGTACAATATGAAGATATTAATACATTGCATACCACTTTACATGTAGAGCACAACTATAATTATTAACCACAAGGTAGACAAGGACCCCCTTAATTGTGACAGCAGCTACCCAGTATCACTTATTTATACAGATATTAAATTGTAGTCATAATGCTGACAACATATCTGCCCGAACATGTTCACTCAGATCAAATGAGACTCTTCACTTGAAGGGAGGAAGCGAGATAATGTAAAAAAAGGCAATCATTTTTGGAAAAAGTTTAGCCCATTACAAAAGCTTCAACTCATGAATGTTGATGGGCTTCCACCATGACTGCATTTCTATAGAATTAAGGTCAAGACTTTGAATTCATTCCAAAACATTAACTTCTGCTGTATAGGGATGGGCGAATTAGACCCGTTTCGTTTCGCCAAAAATTCGCCGCAGGCGAAATGTCGCAGAGGCCCATTTAAGTCTATGGGCGGCAAAAAAATTTTGTATGCATGACCCATTTTTAGTAATGATCAAAATGTTTCCCCAGGTATGGATTTACAGCAAAATTCCTTATTGTACCATGGTCATCATTAAACTACTGACATTTTTTTTCCTGCCAAAATGGTAGCCCGGGGGAGGACATCACTACCTGCTTTCTCTTGAGCTTTGGTTCATGGATGGATACCCTGATATTTTCTGGCAGAATTTTCTGGTATAATCTAAAATGCATTTTCATCAATGATGGCAAGCAGTCCTGGTTCATAGCAAAGCAGGTCCATACCATGATACTGTCACCACCATGTTTCACAGATGGGGTATTGTTCTTTTGCTGAAATGCAGTGTTTGCTGTTCACCAAGCAACATTTTTTAGCTCAAGCCAGAGATTTCTATTTTTGACTCATTCACCCAACATTTTTCCAGTAGCCTTTTGAGATTATTAGTCTTGAGCAAACTGTAAATGCACAGAAATGTACTGTTTGGATAGAAGTGGGTATTTCCATGCAACCGTGACATACACACCATTATTGTTCAGTGTTTTTCTGGTGATGGTGAACTCATGAACACTAACATTTTCCAATGCAAGAGAGGCATTAGTCCCTTTAGACATTAGCCTGGGGTTATTTGAGATCTTCCAGAGTGTTAAATAAATTGCTCTTGGTGTGATCTTGGTAGGTCAATGATTCCTGGGGAGGATAACAATAGTGCTTAATTGCTGCAATTATCCTGCAAGTCGAACCATCTTAATCCAAACATGATATTTAAGACAAAAATAACACAGAAAAAAGGACACAGACAAGAGTTGCCATGGCACATGATCTAAGTATGTGAGGAGGAGAGGAGCAATGGTAAATAAATTACAAGGTAGTGCATATTAAACTCGTAAGTTATACATGGTTTGATTTTGCAACCTCATCACAATGCTTCCTTTTGCAGCATATCTGATCCATCTAGAGTAGCCCATATTCCGGTCTGTCTAGTAGTAGCTGGCACCTCCTCCTGCATATATCTGAGGGACAGCCAACCTAGCTGCTTCATCCTATCATTGCTAATGACCCAGAAAAGCCAACAGTAAGGAGGTTATTTATTAAAGTCTGAATGGCAAAAAATTTAATTAACTAAATTTGGATTTATTAAACCTCAAGGGTGTTAAAAGTCAGAATAAAAAAGTACTCCAGCTTGCCGAATTCATGTAGAAGTCAAAGGGAGAAGTCCAGAAGATATCCTGATTTGCACTGGGTTTTGTACAATTATGCAAAGATTTTGTGGTTTTTGGACAATAATCCGAAAAATTTATCAGGCATCAAATCCAAAAAATTTGAACACAGGACAGAAGCAGCCGAATGAATTCGGGTGTTCAGGTGTTCAGAGTTCAGAGACACTGTCTGCTCAAATCCAGCTAAATGCAGTCAAATTGATTGGAAGGTGTTTCATAATAACCCGAAACATACAGCCAAAGCAACCAAGGAGTGGAATATTCTTGAATAGCCAAGTCAGTCACCTGATCTGAACCCAATTGAGAAAGGCCCACAACAAACAGCAACTGAAAGCCACTGCAGTAAAGGCCTGGCAGAGGATTAAAAAGGAGGAAACCCAGAATCTGGTGATGTCCATGAGTTCAAGACTTCAGGCTGTCATTACCAGCAAAGGGTTTTAAACCAAGTATTAGAAATGAACATTTTGTTTTCAGTTTTTTTTAATTTCTCCAATTATTTTTGAGCCAATAAAATTGTGTTAAAAAAGGCTTTAGTTCCTCACATGTTTATTTAATCTTTTTATTAAAGCTGAATTAAAGCTGAAAGTCTGTGTAACAAAACCTTACCCTGGTGGTCTAGTGGTGGTGTGGTGGGGACGCCCGCTACGCCGTCCTGCTCCTTCAATGCCGGCTTCCTAGTGCGTGCCGCGCGCACTTCCATATTTTACAGACGCATGCGCGCTGGTGTGATTACGTCAGCGTGCAATGGCGCGAAATTCAAATAGTATTGAAAGGGACATTTGTTCCTATGTCATTGCCCGTGATAGGATTGTATTTCCGGGTGCTCCTGAGCATTGTGCTATTTGTCTGCTATCTTCTGAACCTGTTTGATTCCTGTTGTGACCCCTGCCTGGCTATTTTGACTATTCTGACTTCTGGATCCTGACCTTTGCCTGCCTACAACAACTCTTCTGTTTAACCCCTTGATTGATCACCCGGTTTTGACCCTTTGCCTGTTTGATGATCCATGCTATCCGCCTGCCTCAACCCAGCCTGCCTACAATTCTGTCTAATCCTGTTGTACCGTGACCTTCGGCCTAAAAGACTCTGCTAACAGCCGTGCCCCTTTGCCAGCCAGAACATCTCGCCTTGCACCCCTCGTTAAGTCCAGGTAGCACCCAAGTAAGCTGAGGGCTCCTCCCGAAGCCCAACGGTGGTCACACTACTGGTGATGCCGAGCCGAGACCAGGGTGCTTGGCACTTGTTCTGGTATTGGGTGCCGGCCATAACAGTCTGCAGTTCAACTGCGTCTGAGTTATTTTATAAAGTTCATTGTGTTAATATACAGAACCAAAATTAGAAAAAAATTGTCTCTGTCCAAAGATATATTGGCTTAACTGTATAGTGGGGTAGGAGTCTAGATTGTTACCTTGGATCATTTAGGTGGATGGATCTGTGGTACATAGACTGACATAGACCTCAATGCACACATTTCATGATACCTATTAAGGTTTGACAAGCTTGATTCATGGCCCCAAAAATGTTATGGAGAATATACAAAACCTAGTGGTGTTTGAGGTGGAATGCAGGTGTGACAATTTAGGGAGCGGACCATGTGAGCAAGGATTATCCTGTGCAGGGCAACAGTTAAATTGTTTAAGACAGATAGGACTAGGCAGCTGAGTAGCACAAAGCACCACTGAGTAATTATGTTGGGGTTAGTAGCCCAATGCCAGAAATAAACAATCAATTTCGCCAAAGCATTTGATACTGTGCCCCACAAACGACTGCTTTCTAAACTAAGGTCTGTTGGGCTTAATGAAGTCGTTTGCACATGGATAGGAAACTGGCTACAGGATCGGGTACAGAGGGTAGTTGTTAATGGGACATTCTCTACTTGGAGTAAGGTTCTTAGTGGGGTCCCCCAGGGCTCAGTATTGGGTCCACTTTTATTTAATTTGTTCATTAATGACTTAGGGGAGGGTGTTGTAAGTAATGTATCAGTGTTTGCAGATGACACAAAATTATCCAGCCCAATTAATTCCATCCAGGATGTGGCATCCTTGCAACATGATCTTGACAAACTGGCAATCTGGGCAGCTAAGTGGCAAATGAGATTCAATGTTGATAAATGTAAAGTCATGCACCTGGGATGTAAAAATATCCAAACCACTTATACCCTTAATGGGACTGCACTAGGCAAATCCATTATGGAAAAGGACCTTGGAGTCCTTGTAGATGATAAACTTGGCTGTAGCAAGCAATGCCAGTCAGCAGCATCAAGGGCAAATAAGGTCTTGAGCTGTATTAAAAGGGGCATAGAGTCAAGGAAGGAGGGGGTCATTCTTCCACTGTATAGAGCACTTGTAAGGCCCCATCTAGAATATGCCGTACAGTTTTGGTCTTCATCACTCAAACAGGACATTATTGTATTAGAGAGGGTACAGAGAAGGGCAACTAAGCTGGTAAAAGGTATTGAAAATCTTAGCTATGAGGAAAGACTGGCCAAATTGGGGATGTTCACGCTGGAGAAGAGGCGCTTAAGGGGAGTTATGATGACTATGTATAAATATATAAGGGGATCATATAATAATCTCTCTAATGCTTTATTTACCAGTAGGTCTTTCCAGCTGACACGAGGTCACCCATTCCTATTAGAAGAAAAGAGGTTC
The DNA here is from genome assembly GCA_038501925.1 of Xenopus petersii. Lineage (NCBI taxonomy): Eukaryota > Metazoa > Chordata > Amphibia > Anura > Pipidae > Xenopus > Xenopus petersii. The sequence continues at coordinate 45,601,685 of CM076688.1, forward strand.
CGCCTAAATATTTGGAAGGGGTTTTTTACAGTGAGAGCTGTGAAGATGTGGAATTATCTCCCTGAATCAGTTGTACAGGCTGATACATTAGATAGCTTTAAGAAGGGGTTGGATGGCTTTTTAGCAAGTGAGGGAATACAGGGTTATGGGAAATAGCTCATAGTCCAAGTTGATCCAGGGACTAGTCCGCCATTTTGGAGTCAGGAAGGAATTTTTCCCCCTCTAAGGCAAATTGGAGAGGCTTCAGATGGGTTTTTTTGCCTTCCTCTGGATCAACTGGCAGATAGGTAGTTAATAAAAAAAAAAAAAAAGGTTGAACTCGATGGACATGTGTCTTTTTTCAACCTTACTTACTATGTTACTATGTTACTAGGTTACTATGTAATTAGAGGAGTTTTTACAGGAGCCTCCATTGCATGGTTTGTGATACTGCAACAGTACGGCTTTCTGGTAAGTAATTATTATAGACATCCTACTTTGAAGTGGGGGTATGGATACTTTATGAGAGGAATATTTGGAGTAAAAAAAATAAGATATCAAATGATTTAAATATAATTTAAATTATTAATTAGGTGTAATGTTAGTCAGGCTATCATTGGGGATGGGTATGAGCAAATTATTTTTCAGGTTGTAAAACTCTGCAAATTTCATGTTTCGAAGTTTGTAAAAAATCTTTCAAATGAAAATAAAAAGGTAATTAAAAATGTCAATGTGTCATGATCAAAAGTTATGCCACATAAGTCGTATATGTAGATTATAGTCCATTTGGCAGCTGTTTTAAACCAAAGTTGGTTATTTAAGTTTTTGTGAATCATAGTTGGTGATTTAATATTATGCTCAGATAATTATATAACATTTGATAAAATGTCCAGCCTGAATCTCTAAAAATCTGTCTTATGCAATGCCAGGTTTCTTCAGGATAGAGTATGCCTGATCTGTGCTCAGAGTTGCAGAACCCAGTACATTTTCAGATCTGTCCCAATGCAGTAACACGTATTATTCCACAACTTTTTATTCCAGCTCGTTCAAGAACCTACTAGGAATAACTCTCTTTTGGACCTTGTAATAACTAACAATACTGAACTCATCTCTAACATTTGTGTGGGTGAGCATTTAGGGAATAGTGATCATAACATGGTCTCCTTTGAGATTCTGTTGCAGAAGCAATTCTATAAGGGAGTAACTAAAACACTAAATTTCAGACGTGCAAACTTTGACAGTATAAGGGCATCTCTGCAACATATTAAGTGGGAAATGCTTTTCACAGGGTTAAACACAGAACAAAAATGGGAAGTCTTTAAAATGCTGCTTAATAAATATACTTGTCAGTATATTCCACTTGTAAGCAAGGAACGTCGTTGCAAAGCAAAACCTTTTTGGTTCAATAGAAGCGTTGGTGTTGAGGTGGGTAAGAAAAGACGTGCTTTTAAGGCTTTCAAGTTAGCTGGTACAGCCGAAACATTTATAAGGTACAAGGAGGCCAATAAATCATGCAAAGAAGCTATATGGCAAGCTAAAATTGCTATAGAAAAGGATATTGCAGCAAGCAGTAAAAAAAATCCAAAATTATTTTTTAAATATGTCAATAGTAAAAAAATGAAGCAGGAAGGGGTGGGACCCTTACTATCAGAGGGGGGTCAGCTGGTTGATGAAAACAAAATAAAAGCGCAGATTCTGAACTCGTATTTTTCATCTGTGTACACAAATGAAGAACCAGTAAGTGAAGGTTTCCTTCTTAACACTCCCAATTCTAGTAATACAACTAATGATGCATGGTTCACACATGAAGAAATTCAAAAGAGACTTGAACATGTTAAGATTAACAAAGGTCCAGGGCCAGATGGTATTCATCCCAGGGTAATTAGCGAGCTTAGCTCTGTGATTGCCAAACCTCTTTACTTAATTTTTCAGGATTCATTGAGATCTGGCATTGTGCCGAGAGACTGGCGAATTGCTAATGTGGTGCCTCTATTCAAAAAAGGATCCCGTTCTCAGCCTCAAAACTATAGGCCAGTTAGTCTGACGTCAGTATTAGGAAAGCTTTTCGAAGGGTTAATAAAGGATAAGATACTGGACTTCATAGCAAATCATAATACTATGAGTTTGTGCCAGCATGGTTTTATGCGTAATAGATCTTGCCAGACTAACTTAATTTCTTTTTATGAGAATGTAAGTAGAGACCTCGATTCTGGGATGGCAGTGGATGTGATTTACTTAGACTTTGCTAAAGCATTTGATACAGTGCCACACAAAAGGTTACTGGTTAAATTAAGGAATGTTGGCCTGGAACATAGTATTTGTACCTGGATAGAGAACTGGCTAAAAGATAGACTACAAAGAGTGGTGGTAAATGGAACATTTTCTAATTGGACCAGTGTTGTTAGTGGAGTACTGCAGGGCTCTGTACTAGGTCCCTTGCTTTTCAACTTGTTTATTAATGACCTGGAGGTGGGCATTGAAAGTACTGTTTCTATTTTTGCAGATGATACTAAATTGTGCAGAACTATAGGTTCCATGCAGGATGCTGCCACTTTGCAAAGTGATCTGTCTAAACTGGAAAACTGGGCAGCAAACTGGAAAATGAGGTTCAACGTTGATAAATGCAAGGTTATGCACTTTGGCAAAAATAATATAAATGCAAGTTATACACTAAATGGCAGTGTGTTGGGAGTTTCCTTAAATGAAAAGGATCTAGGGGTCTTTGTAGATAACACGTTGTCTAATTCTGGGCAGTGTCATTCTGTGGCTACTAAAGCAAATAAAGTTCTGTCTTGCATAAAAAAGGGCATTAACTCAAGGGATGAAAACATAATTATGCCTCTTTATAGGTCCTTGGTGAGGCCTCATCTGGAGTATGCAGTTCAGTTTTGGACTCCAGTCCTTAAGAGGGATATAAATGAGCTGGAGAGAGTGCAGAGACGTGCAACTAAATTGGTTAGAGGGACGGAAGACTTAAATTATGAGGGTAGACTGTCAAGGTTGGGGTTGTTTTCTCTGGAAAAAAGGCGCTTGCGAGGGGACATGATTACACTTTACAAGTACATTAGAGGACATTATAGACAAATGGCAGGGGACCTTTTAACCCATAAAGTGGATCACCGTACCAGAGGCCACCCCTTTAGACTAGAAGAAAAGAACTTTCATTTGAAGCAACGTAGGGGGTTCTTCACAGTCAGGACAGTGAGGTTGTGGAATGCACTGCCGGGTGATGTTGTGATGGCTGATTCAGTTAATGCCTTTAAGAATGGCTTGGATGATTTTTTGGACAGACATAATATCCAAGGCTATTGTGATACTAAACTCTATAGTTAGTATAGGTATGGGTATAAAGAATTTTAATTAAAAGTAGGGAGGGGTGTGTGTATGGATGATGGGTTTTCATTTGGAGGGGTTGAACTTGATGGACTTTGTCTTTTTTCAACCCAATTTAACTATGTAACTATGTAACTATGTATTCCAGCCACAAGTTTTGCTTTCATTGTCCTATCTTTAATAGGCATTTAAAACTAGTAACTGAACAATTACTGCACTGGTGCATAATTATAAAGTTATATAATGATTTTATATGGTATTGTAGCATCATGATAACAATTTAAAAAAAAAATGATTTTGAAAACAGCATTATTTTTAAAAAGGCAATATTACACTCTTTGGGGTAATGTAAAAAAATGTTACAAAATTTGTCAACTTACAAAAATGATCAACTGTGCCTTGGGGAGTAACACATCAAAATGTTTCTGGTAGCATAAACCAGTTACAAGTGGTTAAATATTTCAATCAGAATTATATCTACAGTAGCATGCATTGTTCTGCTTTATTGGAAACTTTTAGGGGGTTATTTATCAAGATACAAATTTATCTCAATATCAGCTGCTACAAACTCCAATCTAACCTGCTCGGGTTTTTAATGCTTATTTATTATTACAGTTTCCCAAAAATGACCTTTGAGGGAAAAGCTCAGATTTTCACAATTTTTTTGTGAATTTAAGCCTACTATAACACAAAAAATCACAAGTTTTTCAGATTTCGGGGAATTCGGGTATTCGGAGCTTAGTAAATAACCCCCCTAATGTATGCATTTTGCAAAAAAGTTAGCATTTCAGCAGGTCAAAATTCAAATTTGTGAGTCAACAAAAATTAGAAAATTAACCAAACTTGAATGTGAGTTAATTTATGACAAAACCTGGAACTCAAAAACAAAGAGCCAGATTCAATTCAGGGAGAAAAAGATATCTCATGGATTATTACGTGAAAAGTCATGGCCGAGATTCAATTTGAGGAGAAAAAACTTTTCTCCTAATTCAGTTCTAGTTTTTTCCTCATAGACTTCAATAGAGTTTTCATGTGACAAACGATAAGATACGCTTTTCCAAATTGAATTGCATCTCAAATTGAATCTTGTCCATTACTTTTTACGTGATAAACCTTTTTCTCACTGAATTGAATCTGGCCCAAAATGTGAAAAAAAACTTGAATACAGCAAAATCATATTCTATTTATTATTTTCAATGAGTCTAGCATATTTTAAAAATGAAATACTGAAAAAACTTGAATTGAAAAAATATCACATTTTGCAAAGGACAACTGCCATTGATGTCTATGTGAACTCAGCTGCTTTTAGTTGTCGAATTCTTGCATTCAAGTTTTTTGCACTTAATAAATCTCGAAAACTCCTGTTTCATCAAATCTAATCTGGGTTTGTGAATTTTAGTTAAAAAAAACCATAATCATGAGGGTAAAAAACGTAAATTCAAATATTGATAAATTGGCTATTAAGTTTACACACAATCTGCTTCACTTAGCTTCTTTTGTGATTTGACCACATATGGAATATATTATTTGCAATATTTTTCATGTTCTTCTTTGTCAAAATACCAGTGGGTGCCAATTTGCTCCCCTTAGTGTTCTAGCACTTCCCTTTAACAGATGAACCCCAATGCCAAATGTAAATAACTACTGTATGGATAAATTGAGAGATGAACTACAACTGCTCAATTTAGTTGTTTTTTTTTCATTTAGACCTTCGATGAATAAGATTCCATAGAGTTTAATTTCTTTATTCTGGTACCATTTTTGGAATGCAGAATGGTCCTTAAATACTAATATTATTAACTAATCAATAGTGATGGGTGAATTTGTCCCATTTCGAAACTGCGAAACTGGCAAAAAATTTGCAAAACGTTGATTTTGACGCCGGCGCCCATTAAAGTCAATTTTATCTGAACTGTCACAAATTCACAAATTTATTTGCCAGCGGCAAAATGCGCAAATTTGCTGCAAATCAGCACCTTCCGAATAAATTTGCCCATCACTACTATGAGTAAGTGCCCCAGCAGGCACGAAACGCAATACATTTTTACATTTTTTAATTGATTGATTCATTATTTTTGGGGATACATTTTTCTTTTTTGAAATGTTGATTTGGATCTATACCCTAGGACTGGGGTGAATTGTGAGTATATTCTCCATGATTAACTTTAATAATATTTGACTTTAAATTATTAATTGGTTTTGTAGTAGTACCTACATAATTACATATTTCTTTGGCACAAACATAAATTATATTATCATCACTACTAGTCAAGCAACAATGATTAAAGGACATATAAACCCCCCCCCACAAAATGTAAAGAATGTAATCGGTGAACAGACTTTTTGAAATCTTTAGATACCACTCTGGTTGTTAACAGTAAGGCTGCAGCATCCCCTTAATCACTTAGAATTCCTTCCCTCGTCTAACTCACTCTGCCCACTCCCTCAGGAATGTACCTTGGCTGTTGACTCATGAACATGCTCAGTTATTCTCTGCTCAGATTACTAAACACACCCTTGAGTCTAATAGCCAATGAAAAGATAGCATTGCTGGTTCCCTTAGAAACTCTAGCTGTCTTACTCCTAACCACCTCTCCTGAGCTTAGCTTAACATTACAGTGCTCAACCCCAGCAGAACTTTTTATCAAAGTATTTTCTTTCTGTGTAACCCTGCATTGTGCATAGAACTTTACTTCATACATTTCCTGTTTTCAGATGTCAGTATTACTGATGATGTGTCAGAGGGAAAATGTCTTCCAGGTGACAGCTACTATTAGTTTAAGGAAAATGTGATGGTGCTGGCAAATGGAGAGAGTATATGCAGCACAAATGATGTGGCTTGGGTGGAGAAGATTTGCCCAACTTATATACATGGTATGAAAATATAAGCTTTACATGTATTTATATTATAATATTTTCTTTCATACAAATGTAACAATCGATATATAAACTTATACAGTAGGGTATAGAAAAAGACCAGACCAGATTTGCAAAACAGACTGGTTAAAATATAAATGTTAAGCAGATGCATGACTTAATTCAGAAAACTATTTATATTACCTTATAAAATTAACTTCATTACTTAAGGGAGTGGATATCGGCGCATAATTTCCTGCTCTTTTCTGTGCCTGGGGTAATGTAAAACTGATTTGCACATTAAGTTATTCATTAAATTTTGAAGAACAATGTCTGTTTTCATTTAAGTAACCTTTCTTCAATTTTCCTGAGGGAATGCTGGTAAATATAGACCTCTTTGTTACTCTTTTCTTGTGAAGATGGTTGAAATCATGTGAAGACTCACAGGTGAGTATAATCTATTCAGTTCTTGTTAAAAATGTATTATCTAAACACACAGCACTGGTTAGTTTTTCAACACTGAGTAAGCATTTTATCAAAAAAGTCATTTTTTTCTGAATTGAACTATTTAATGGCTAAGGCTTGTGTTGATCAAACCTTTGCATTTTATTTAAATTAGGAAACATGTATGCATAGTTACATAGTTAATTTGGATTAAAAAAGACCAAAGTCTATCAAGTTCAACCCATCCAAACAAATCCCAGTGCACTTATATACACATACTTATACAGACCTGTTTATACACTCACATATATAAACTATGTAAATCAATACCTTTAGTAAACTAACTGTAAATCTTAAGATCACAATAGCCTTGTATATTTTGTATGTTCAAGAAATCATCCAACTCATCCAAGAATCTGCCATCAGAACTTCACTTGGCAGCGCATTCCACAACCTCACTGCCCTCACCATGAAGTACAACCTATGCAAACATATGCAAAGTCCAGTTCCTCAAGTCTAAAGAACTGGTCTCTGATATCTTTTCTATAGGGAAAAATATATCCAGCTATCTGTCTATAACGTCCTCTAATTCATTAGTAAAAAGCAATCATGTCCCTTTGCAAGTGCATGCTACCGCATGTAAATATGCACATTCATTAGCAGCAGGTTTGCTATCTCATGCACAATTTTGGTGGATGCAACTGCCCTTGGCTGCAATGATGCTGGAATTTTGGGAAAAGTGTAAAACATTGCATTGTAGGGGTGAAAAACTGGGCAAAATACACAATGAATCCTGCATCTGATAGTAAATGCACCTTCAGGAGTTTAGAGGAGGAGTGCCAACCAGTTCTGGGCATATTTTTTCTAGTGCCAACACTTAGGGAATAAGAAGATTCATATTTAATATTCAGGCCAGGGTCAAGACAGGCAGCTTATGGTTCATAAATTAAACATCTAGGTTGGGGCATGTAATGAAAAATGTATTCCTGACTATTCTGAATCATGTTTGCACCTGACATGTGCCTCATTCATTGACCACCTTACACAAATAAACCTTAAAGTAACATCACACCATATTTGTTTAATCTCTAAATCTTATATTGTTTAATCAGAAATGAGGCAGTTTATAGCAAATGAAAATCAACTATTTGACCAAGTCTTTGATGATAAAAACATCCAAATTCAGTGACAGATTCATCTTAGCCTTTTAATGTGATAAATAATAAGATTCAACATTTTGATTGAATATAATCTGACCCAAAGCATCTTTTATTGGTGGGGGCTGGCAAATAGTGCTACAATAATAGTATACAAGATCATTTGTAAAAGCAGGAACACTTCTGTTAATCACAACTAGCTCAGCACCCCTGGTTGCAAACAGATTGCATAAATGAAACACAATAGATAAATATAAATTTTCGTGAACTGGTAACCTCATAATTATACAGTATGTACACTTCTATTCAATAGTGATGGGCGAATGTGTCCCCTTTCGCTTTGCCGATAAAATTCGCAAATTTAGTGTAAAATTCCCAAAACGGTGAAAAAATACTCGAAACAAATTATTATTTTATGTTTATATTTATATTATGTTTATCTTTGATTTTATACATGCGCCTATCTTGTCCAAATGCATTAAAGTCAATGGACGCCTGAATAATTTCGATGCGTGACAGTTTTTTTGTGCGCAACAAATTTTTTTGGCAAATTTTTGCTGCAGTTTCACAAATTTACGCCTTGCGAATTTATTCACCCATCACTACTGTTCAAGTGAACTTTTGGGAATTACTTCAGACTATTTAAATTGGTTGTGTTGTGCAACAAAAGTCAGGGTGGCAAAAATATAAGAGAAATCAGATTATATTATAGAATATTAACATATCCTCTATCTATATATGGAAATACATTTCACTCCCACTTGATTCCCATGCCAGGTAAAAAAATGTTCAGAATTGCTGCTGAATTGTTGTATCTCACAGACTGTATTTGCACAGTAGAGTTATTGTAATATGAAAGCATATGAAACATGTTTTACATGGTTGCATTTAAATATATAGCCATATAATGTTACTAAGAAAAAAATGCGTATCAAGCACAGATCCTTGATTTACATTAAATTGAAAACATTCCGTTTACTGCCGTTTTGCTGAGATGTCGTTCTGCCTATCTGTGAGAGCACAACACAGATGTAAGTTTCTAAGCTTTTCCACACTCAAATATTTTCCTTCTGTATCATTATAAACCCCTGATTCAGTGTTTCACCCGGTAGACATTATTCATTATGACACAGCACAGCTGTAACTTAGATTCCATGTTCCTTCCCACAGAAAAGCTTATTGCTTAAGACCACTGAGGGATCACTCATTGTATAAACATGGTTTATAGAGAAGAGTGGAAAAAAAGGACAAAATGAAAACTTGTTTTCAATTTAACAACAATGTTCTGGTTCCAAGGCATTCTGCAGTGTTACAGGCTTATTCATCCCTAGCCAAAAATGCTGACAAACACTTTAGGGATCATTTACCCACCCGCAGAGAACTTAGGGGCATATTTATCAAGGGTTGAATTTCGAGTTTCTAAAAACTTCCATAAACTCCCATAAAATTAAAGTTAGAAAAAAATGACCAACATTTAGTTAAAAAATGACGAGCTTAGATAACTCTGCCCCTTGGTGTCATTCTGCAACTTTTGCAAGATTCAGAATCTGGCATAAAATGCAGACTGCAGTAATGTCAGGAGGAACCTGGGCCCTTAACTACCTTCAGCCCATTGGCCCTCCCTAGGACCTCCGAGCACACCCAACAAAACCAAGGGCAGCAATAGAAAGCATTGTCATCTCTGCAAAAGTCCTCCTCCTGCAAAATATTGGAATAGGCCTATAGCAAGGTGCAAAGTACAAAAATATTTGCCTATGTGCCTTGGTTATTGCACTTTTCAACGTATCCCATAATAAAAGATAAACCCGTGTTTGCACACTCCTCATACTCTATCTGCTAAAAAATAAAAGGCATATTCCCTCTTCTAATTATACATAAACTACAAGTTTGCCATTTTTCAATGAACCCAAATTGTAAGTTCCAACCATAGAAATGGTGTGTATGGAAAGTATTACTGATGTGCTTTTTATCACATAAAGAGACATGCAAAAAAGGCTTGAGTTTACCTTTCCTTGTGTAAGTACACAGTATACATTATGGGGCCGATTCACTTACTTCGAGTGAAGGATTCGAAGTTAAAAAACTTCGAATTTCGAAGTTTTTTTTGGGCTACTTCGACCATCGAATGGACTACTTCGACCTTTGACTACGACTTTGAATCGAAGGATTCGAAGTAAAAATCGTTCGACTATTCGACCATTCGATAGTCGAAGTACTGTCTCTTTAAAAAAAACTTCGACACCCTAGTTCGCCATCTAAAAGCTACCGAAGTCAATGTTAGCCTATGGGGAAGGTCCACATAGGCTTGCCTAACTTTTTTTGATCGAAGGATATTCCTTCGACCGTTGGATTAAAATCCTTTGAATCGTTCGATTCAAAGGATTTTATCGTTCGATCGAAAGAATAATCCTTTGATCATTCGATTGTACTATCTGCGCTAAATCCTTCGACTTCAATATTCGAAGTCGAAGGATTTCAATTCCCAGTCGAATATCGAGGGTTAATTAACCCTCGATATTTGACCCTTAGTGAATCAGCCCCCACGTGTTTCACAGAGTAGAGCAAAAATAACTACAAAGTAGACAATCTTAAATTAACAGTTTGCTTCTCTCTGTCCATACATAATGCTGAACCAGTGGGAAAATTGCGACAGGCTCTTCAAACACAGGGGAATGGAGTGTAATGGAATGAAACAGGCAATGGTAATGAAACAGATTAGGCACAACTCTAATCTGTTCTAAATGCTGCTACTAGACTCATTCATCTATCTCACTGCTCAATATCAGCTGCTCCCGTATGCATGTCCCTTCACTGACTCTCAATTGCCTCTAGAATCAAATTTAAACTACTCACACTTACATTCATTGAGCTTAACAGTGAAGCCCCTCCTTATATTTAATGATCTCCAAATACACTCCATCATCAATCATTGCTAAATCACAAAATTTCTTCTAAAATCCTAATATGTCAATTGTACCCTAACCTTTAGTTTGTAAACTCTCACATGTAGGGCCCACTAACCCCACTGTACTCTGTAAAACCTTGTTTGTTATTCACCATTTTTTCCCCCATTTGTTATAAACTAATTAAAAGCACTGCGCAACTTGTCGGCGCTATATAAATAAATGATGATGATGACTCCCTGTTGGTTTCTAATGAAATTAGTGTAGCAAGTAGAAGGTAAACAACTCTTAACCAGACAACAAAGACCTATGTTGCTAGTCAGTTTGAACTTTTTTTTCTACCAGCTCGTAGTTCCTACATTTTTGACAGATAATTCATTAAACCAAATTTCTCGAAAATACATAAATACCGGTCTCTCTTTTTTCCCCAAGTTAAATAATACAAAAACTAGAGCAAGATTCAATTACAAGACAAGCATTGTTAGATGTTGCTTAATCTACACACACATTATTTTTTTCAAGGCTAACAAAGTAGTGTTTATTACAATTCTTTATAAAAGACAGAGATGGAGACAATTTCCCATCATCTGAATAACATATGACAACAACAAGCATAAGGTAAGATCAAAAGTTTAGTTTACCTTGGAAAGGCAAGATGCAAAGTACTTATGAAAGACACAAAACATCATATTTTTTGCACTTTGCATGCACGCACTGACCCCCCCCCCCTTGGGATTTACTTTTGCTACCTATATGCACTTGTACCTGTACCAACTTAAATGAGCCCCAAGTATTCCTTTATATATGCAGGAAGTCCAGAAAATAGAGAACATGCATATTCATTTTCTACTAAGCCGATGATGTATGCATGTTTTAGACTGTGTTTGCTAGGCTATAGCAAGAGACTGTGGTATGCTTGAGCAAATGATCCACAAAGTTCTTTGGGATACTCGCTCATAACACACACTGAGCCTGCTTGTGGTAGGATGAGATCTGCTAGTTCTTTAATAATGCAAAAAAAAATGACAAACACATTGCAAGGGAAAAGCCAGAGGTCAAGACATTCATTCAGTAGGGGATTGTGTAGGTTGCTTCACTTAAAGTACCTATAGAGTAGCATGTCAATGTTTATTTTCTAAACTAAGGTCTGTTGGTTTTGCGAATTGCTCATGGACAGCAAAATGGCTAAATAATTGTGTACAAAGGGTGGATGTCAATATTACACTCTTTACTTGGGGTAGGATTCTTAGTGGAGTTCTGTACTGGGTCCACTTTTATTCAGTTTGTTCATTATTGACTTGGGGGAGGGAGAAATATGTTGGCATTTGCCGAAGACACAAAGCTATGCAGACCAGTTCATTTCATCTAATATGTAGAATCCTTGCAACAGAACAATTCAGTGTTATTGTATACCCTTAATGGGACTATATTAGGCAAATCCTTGATGAAAAAAGATCAGACAAGACAGGGCCTGAATTACAAATTTAAAGACAAGTAACGTGCTGGTAAATTTGTAAAAACTAGTCCATCCGCTCCCTGCCTGCAGTATTCTTTTTAGAAGACTCTCTTCTGTTGACCTGCTATAAATTATGCAAATTAGGGATTCAAAGGGGCCGTCTTCTGTCTCTGTTCTCATCCTCTTCTGACAGTTGCCTATATGGATCTTGCAGTAGCATGCACAGTAGAAGCTGAACTGTACATGCTCCTTCAAGATCTGTGTTGCCGCTCTACAGAAGAGGATCAGAAGACAGAAGATGGTTTCTTTAAAATCCGCTGCACAAATCCAGAAATGTCCACTGTCCCACAAACGATGAGGGAGTCCAGCTGCAGTCCACAAAAAAGTTATGTGAGCTGTGGCACACCCAACCCAATGTGCTGGCCCAATTTGCATGGGTCGAGTTGGTTTAAGGCTGGTCTGCACATTATTGGCACAAGGGGTCCTCATGTGTTTCATTCTGTAAATTATATTCAACACACAGTTTGTTGCAGTGAATGGCAACTACATTCAATTTAATTATCTATAAACACCTCATTCTATTATGTCTAACTAATAATGCTGGCTGTTTCTCTTGACAATCAGGAAGCATTTAATGAATAGGCACATTTACAAATCTGTGTCAATAGGTCTTTTGAGCAGTTGCACACCAATTCTAGTAGACTTAAGGTATGAAGATCCGTTATCCGGAAAAAGGGAAATTGAGTACAAGGTACTGATTTATTATTACAGAGAAAAAGGGAAACAATTATAAAATTGAATTACTTGGAAAAAGTGAAGTCTATGGGAGACAGCCTTCCCATAATTTGGAGATGTATGGTTATATGGGTTTACGGATAAAGGATTCTATACCTGTATAACTATATGACAATAAACTAAAATCTCAATCTGCTACCACCATGTGACCTATCTGTTCTGCTTATCTCTGAATCTGATTATCCAGATCAAATCATATTTGTCTATTTGGCCTTGTAGAATGTAGGTGATTTTCCCATTTGCTGCTATCCACTAGACTGAAAAGATGAGGGTCAGCACTTTTCCAGTTAAAGGCCAATGTGCATGTTCTTCTAGAGCATACAGTATCTAGGTTATTAGTTTATTTTTCTATTTGGGTACCCCCTCCATACATTTGCCCAACAATGCTGTCCATTGGGTCTTTATTCTTCTATGCAGCAACTGTAATATTAGAATAAAAATCATCAGTGCTCAAATGCCCCACTTCAAGCACTGATTATGTTTAGTATTCTCCTTATATTATCTATGGTCTTTAAGCCAAGTATCAAGCGCATAATTCATTTAGGGGCTGTTTTGCTAACATTCGAACTTCGATTTTTTTCCACCAATCTCGAAAAATGTGTGGTTTTCCTTTTTTTAAAAAAAGTTTTAAAAATTTGAGATTTATTAAGGGGCTGATTCACTAAGGGTTGAATATCGAGGGTTAATTAACCCTCGATATTCGACTGAGAATCAAAATCCTTCGACTTCGAATATCTAAGTCGAAGGATTTAGCGCAGATAGTACGATCGAACAATCGAAGGATTATTCCTTCAATCGAACGATAAAATCCTTCGAAGGATTTTAATCCAACGATCGAAGGAATATCCTTCAATCAAAAAAACTTAGGAAAGTTTATGGGGACCTTCCCCATAGGCTAACATTGAGTTTGGTAGGTTTTAGGTGGCAAACTGGGGGTCGAAGTTTTTTTTAAAGAGACAGTACTTCGACTATCAAATGGTCGTTCGATTCGTAGTCGTAGTCGAACTAGCCCATTCGATGGTCGAAGTAGTCCAAAAAAACCTCGGAAATTCGAAGTTTTTTAACTTCGAATCCTTCACTCGTAGCTAGTGAATCGGCCCCTAAGTGTACAAACCATGAAAACCTCTAATACAAAACTTTGCCAGGTAAAATTTGTCAAGGTCTTGTAGAAGTCAGTGGGAGCTGCACTGATCCTATTGGATGTTTTTCAATCAATTCAGACTTTTTTGTCCAAACAAACCTCTATAATTTTTAGAGGTTATAGAGGTATTCCTATTTTTTATTTGATCGTTCAGCATTTTTTTCTGGTCGTACTTTTTTAATTTGGATATTTTAATAAATGTCATGACATTTGTGGTTTTATAGATAGTACATTAAGTCATGGTTTCAAAAATCTCTAAAACCACTAAAATTTTACCTTCAATAAATAGGCCTCCACATCTATAAGCCATGCCTTAGCAGAAGCATTTTATCTGACTGTTTATCAACTGTGTTTATCTCTAATTACCTACCTGCATGGGAACTTTGTCTTGTTTTGGTATTACAATTAAGTTGACGTTAAACATTTAAGTTTAAAAGGTCTCTTTCCCATCAAGGACCTGATTAAACAGGGATACTAGATGTAGTGTTATACTTTGGGTTCATTTTTGCAAAATGTTGCAGTGTATCCATCTAAACCAGAGGCCGCAGTTCTTCTTGATCACTGGGCCTATTTAGCGGTTACTGTCATGTTTTGTTTGGGTAATTTGAAGCTATTAAAAAATTACAGTGTATTATATGGGTTCTTTTTATCTCTTTTTCTTCCATCATGTAACTTAAAATAGGCATAACATTCTTTAAATGTTTTAAGTATTTATTTGGGGTCATACAGGACCTTTTTGGCTGATAAAACTGATAAGGTTGTTTGAGCACTGTTCCATGTCATAAATTGTTTTTGTTATTCATTATTTTTATATGAACCAAAGATCTTTACATGTACAGGATAGAAAAAAACAGTATATCAAATAAAATGTTTTTATTTTTGGTTTTACTGGTCGTTAAAAACAGAATATGACATGTGCTTATAAATTTAAAAGGGCTGTGTTCCTTTTTAGCATCAAACATGAGAAATGCAATGTTTGTTTCAGAAACTTTTAATGATGTTTGTCCCTGGAGTTTTAGGCGTTTTTGGCAAGCATGTCTAACTAAAATGTAACATACAGAGCATGATAAGCCATGTACTGTTACATAATAGCTTCGAAAACTCAGAACATGTGTTGGGAAACCATCTATCCAGTGAGAAGCAGAGCATCAACAGAGATCAAGCTCAAGCAGCACATATTTTTTTCTTACGCAGCTATTAAATAAAGAAAGAATTAAACAAGGGAGGTAGTGTAGTACTTGCCATGTGGAACATAAAGAAATACTTGTTTTATATAACATGTTGACTTCAAGGAGAAGGAAAGGAATTTTATACTTGGGGTGCCAAAAGTTAGACACCCCCCAAATGATTGTATTTACTTATCTGATGCCCCAGGCCATTTGTGTGCAAATAGTGTAAAGTACACTTGATAAAGGACAACTATGCTTGAAACATGTAGTGTCTAATAAAATGATAATTTGCTGCATAGCACTGTATTTCCTGGTCTGTCCCCATCCATTTTCTTCGTATTGACTTCAGTGTTGCACCTAGGACTGGGTACAGGAGCAGATATCCAGGATAAAAGCTGATTCTGGGATAGATACCACAACCTGTTGGAACAAATAAATGAACCTTCTTTCATAATGTCCTGTCTCACTCCAGTCTATCCAGTTTGCTCCCATACAGTTCCTTGTCTGTGTTAACTTAAGGAGACTTGCTTGTGTCATATCTTTATTATATAACAAAAAGGATATCAAAGGTCTTGATGGTTCACTTCCTCTGCCGGTTTCCAAAAAGGTCTGTTCTCCGTCAGACCCGCATACGAATCCAATTCAAAGCTGCAAAATGAAACCAGCGCTCATCCAGCGCGAGGTATAGGCAAAACAAAAGGGAGCAAGAAATTTATTCTCATATAGTGTAGTATTTTTTCATAGATGGATTACACCCTTTGTGAAATTAGATTACTTCTAAAAAGGTGCCTCCTCCAGATTATACTATTTGCCGTGTTTAGAATTCACACACTGAGGTGAGACTTATGTGAGAATACTCACGAACGTTTAAACCAGGGGTGTCCAAACTGCGGCCCGAGGGCCACATGCGGCCCAGGATGCATATGAATGCGGCCCAGCTTGAAACGCTTGGTTCCCGAGGAAATAGGAGGAGGGGGGACTCTGCCCATTGCCCAGTTAGTAATAATAATATAATAATAAGTCTATTTAATATCCAGGTGTCCCATATTCCAGTGTATAGCTCCATCTGGTTATCCAACTGCCATTGTAGTTCTTTTCTGTGTATTTCCTTTACTCTTACAAATCAAACATGTTTTGGCGTATGTCATGTGTGGCCCCAGACAATTTTATCTTTTTCCAATGTGGCCCGGCGAGCCAAAAGTTTGGACACCCCTGGTTTAAACGAAGTTTGGGCGTTTAGAAATATAATTAGATGTTCATCCCCTCAATTCTCTCCAGACTCTGTGGCTTAAAAACAATGCGCTGACATAGTGTAAAACCGTCACTTTTTTAATCTCAAAAATAACATTAAAATCACACTCACAATGTTGCTGTTAAAATTTCGCATTTAAAATAAAAGTCACCAGTTCGCCATCTGTAGGAGTCACTCAGGCAGCCGGTATAGTTGTTCTTGCCGGCGTCTCGACCGCCTCGTGTACGCGCACTGGGATACACGAGGCGGTCGAGACGCCAGCAAGAACAACTATACCGGCTGCCTGAGTGACTCCTACAGATGGCGAACTGGTGACTTTTATTTTAAATGCGAAATTTTAACAGCAACATTGTGAGTGTGATTTTAATGTTATTTTTGAGATTAAAAAAGTGACGGTTTTACACTATGTCAGCGCATTGTTTTTAAGCCACAGAGTCTGGAGAGAATTGAGGGGATGAACATCTAATTATATTTCTAAACGCCCAAACTTCGTTTAAACGTTCGTGAGTATTCTCACATAAGTCTCACCTCAGTGTGTGAATTCTAAACACGGCAAATAGTATAATCTGGAGGAGGCACCTTTTTAGAAGTAATCTAATTTCACAAAGGGTGTAATCCATCTATGAAAAAATACTACACTATATGAGAATAAATTTCTTGCTCCCTTTTGTTTTGCCTATACCTCGCGCTGGATGAGCGCTGGTTTCATTTTATATCTTTATTATATACCTAAGTGTATATTTTATTTATATGTTGTGTGGTGTATTTAAGAATGTTATGTGATTTAAATCTTAGATGGTATCAGGACACAACAGAGAAAAACTTCAAACACATCCTATTAAGCACACAGTAGCTACTCATTTGTCTCTTTCTTCTGACTCTTTGCAGCTTTCAAATGGACGTCGCTGACTCCCTTCTAAAAAAACAAATGCTCTGTAAGGCTACAAATGTATTGTTATTGTTACTTTTTATTACTGATCCTTCTATCCAGGCCTCTCCTATTTATATCCCAGTCTCTTATTAAAATCAATGCATGGTTGTCAGGGTAATTTGGACCCTAGTTACCAGATTGCTTAAGATGCAAATTGAAGAGCTGCCGAATAATAAGATAAATAACTCAAAAACCACAAATAATAAAAAATGAAAACCAATTGCAAATTGTCTCAGAATATCACTCTCTACATTATACTAAAAGTTATCTCAAAGGTGAACAACCCCTTTAATAGCACACCAAAAAAACAAATGCTTGGTGCTCACTGCAGGGACAATATGTGCAAAAAATTAAGTCATATTAAGACACACCCTTAAATCCATATGCCTCATCCTCCCCTGTGGATAACACAGCACCCTCAGCAGGGGCCCCTAACAATACTTTTCAAATGCTAACAAACCCCCAGAACAAATACCATGCTTATGTTCCACAGGCAGAGTATGGCACACCCAAGGACAATAGGACAGGCAGAGTTTGGTACCCCCAGGGAGCATGGGGCAGACAGAGTATGACACAGACAGGGAGCATAGGGAAGGCAGAACAGAGCAGGAGACAGGGAAACCTATCAGGTCCACAAATGTACTACATACAGTGGCACAGTGCTGGTACCCCATTAGCATTTTGTATAAGGTGTGAACTATGTGGGCAGTTTCAGTCTGGGTCTCAGGTAGAACAGTACAGGGTTTTAGGATGTGAACAATAGAGGTGTCACAAGTGTGAACAATGCAGGGGGATTACAGGTGTGAACAATATAGGGGAGTACAGTCTGAAATTGAGGTTTAAACAATGCAAGTTTATCTCTTTGATAACTATTAAATTGTATACATTCTAAACAGGCACAGCAGGCAGACTTTCATGTGGAGGGCCATACAAGGGGGCCACCAGTTGGACAGCCCTGTACTGCCCCAGTAAATTCAGTCCTGTAGTTCAAGAAGATGTTCACAAAAGCTCACAAAGCAGAATGGTTTCTTTGGAAGAGGTCATGGCAAATAAAGAGATAAGCAGGTATGGTCTTTCGCCTCCCAAAGAAAACACCTTTTTCACTTTTTTTCACATAGTCCGGACTGATGCATAGACACTGCCTTGGCGGGGCAAATTTTGTACAAACCATGTAACTGAAAGTCTCTTTTTTC
Source organism: Xenopus petersii (assembly GCA_038501925.1). Classification (NCBI taxonomy): domain Eukaryota; kingdom Metazoa; phylum Chordata; class Amphibia; order Anura; family Pipidae; genus Xenopus; species Xenopus petersii. The sequence goes on from CM076688.1 coordinate 45,620,294, forward strand.
CAAATATAGGTGTTTCCTTTCAATCTGATTTTTTCCAAGAAGCAATATAGTAGGTATGCGGGATTAATGAGTTTTGTTCAATATATAAGCCACACACCCATGCACCCAACTGCTTTCAATTGCAACATGGGGGTGAGCTGCATTTTTTGACTCTGGCTATTATGTTAGACATCCATGCACTACAGCCTTTATACATTAAATTTTTGGCTTACTAACTATATTAGAAACATTTTTTGTTTTGCACACCCTATCTATTTACCCGTTTTTCAAATTGCTAAATGACCTCGATAGGTTAACAGCTTAGAAGAGTTGTATATTTTTTTAGATTTAAAAAATGGGCCTAAGTCCTTTCTTGTTTTCAAAGTGCCAGAAATATTTTAAATTTAAATTCCCAGATCTCTCTTTCTCATTGTGATTTAAAATGTCTTTAGGCACCAGTACTTTTATATCCGAGAGACAATGATTTGGACTGCAGATGTGCTTTACAAACAGTTTTTCTATTTTCCATCTCCTGTTTCTATTTTCTATTGTGCTTCTGATGTATATATTGTAGCAGTGAGGTTCGTTTTATGGATTGTCTACTGTTTAGTGCTTTACATATGTCACATTAAAAAGGAAAATACTATCCTTTTATGAAACAAGACAATTTAATTTCACTTGCATGCCCCCATTAGATGCCTTAATTATTTCAAAAATGTTTTTTACCAAGACACCCAATCATATCACAATGATTAAAAGTTATTTTAATTGTATTCAGATTCCAACTCTTCCTATATCCCCATCTCCACTGTGACAATCTCAATATCCACACATTTGCTAACAAATCTACTGTACATAAATCTGTGATCTATTTTGCTCAGAATAATATAGTCATTGAGGTTCACTCTCTCAATGGTGATATTTCCCAATTCCTTTACACCACTATCAGGGGAGCTCTCCTTACTTCTTGCAGTCATTCTCTCTTCACTCATATGATGTTCATGTGGTTCAAAAATGTCACCCTCTCTCATCTGTGCAGCCATTTTGTACAGACTTCCCTAAAACCTCAATCAAAAAACCTAAAACCCTAAAACTAGTGATGGGCGAATTTGCGCCGTTTTGCTGAATTTTGCAGGAAATTCGCAAAACGTCAAAAAATTAGTGAAACTGTGCCGTCGTCTCGTTTTTGACTCCGGCAGACAGTTTTTTTACGCCGGCGGCCGTTGTTTTGACGCCGGCGGCCGTTGTTTTGACGCCGGCGGGCGTTTTTTTGGACGCCGGTGACAATTTTTTTTAACGCGAATTCGCACCTGGTGAATAAATTCGCCCATCCCTACCTAAAACCTCAAAGACTACCTCTTGATGCATAAGCATAACATCTTATTTAATTCAGCAATTATGAATCAATCCTCAGCCACCCGGCATTTATTACGCTCCTGCTTTTGTTTAAAAGTTACCCACTCACTGTGGGAATCAAAGAGCAGAGACCTACTTGCTTGTGTCTTAACGCTTAGCACTAATGGAATGATATATATTTTATATAGTAGTTATTTATGATCTGCATGGTTCCCTATCTGTTCTATTAATGCTGTCTGAATAGACATTGCTACATTCCATCTTACAATTTTGAAAAGGTGAAAATTGTCACCCCGTAGACGAATATAAACCAGGTAATAATCCCTTGATAGGATTCTTATAAGAAGAAAAGGTCAGAATGGCAAAGTGATATAAGTGAAACTCTGCTGGAAGGTACAGTATATTTGAAAGGGCAGCATTGGAGGTTTAAGAGGTCTTTTAATTTTGAAATCACATGTAATAGGGTCTGTAGTTAATAACAAGCATAACACTTGGTTAAGGTCATCTGTAGGTTATATAAGCATCTGAAATGGCAGGCCAATTAGTTTACATATTTTCTTCATTGTTCTGTATATTTGAAGAATTTCTTGCTCTGACAAGCCCCAACATACTTCAGCGTTCTTAAACATTTATTCATTGACAGATGGGTAGTATGGCTTATGTGCATAATTGAACAGCATGCCACAACAAATGTTCCTCGTGTTCATTGATATGATTTCAAGTTAAATCCTTTGGCATAAATTGTTTGTTCAGGTACTTCCAAGGATATTAAAAAAAAACAAAATGGCTCCGCTACTAAAAAGAGGCAAAAAGATAATGTTTTTATTGCCATCTATGCACCTTCCTCATAGGAGCCCAGGGGCACATACTACTAAAAAAGTATATTATTATAAAATGGTTTATTTACATGAAGCAGGGTTTTACACATGAGCTGTTCTACGCAAAATCTTTTTATAGAGACTTACATTGTTTGGGGGTTATAGTTTTCCTTTAAGTGTTTCAGAAGAGCAGACATACACTACTTAATATTTGTCTACAAGAATCATTGTTTTTACATGCTGTACACATTGTAGACAATGACAGACACATAGTTTTAGAATTCAAAACCATGAAGAGGAATTTCAAATTGAGAAAGGAAAAAAAAGATCATTTACATAAAAGCTGTAATCAACTCATCATTGCAACATATACAGTGCCAAAACTATTTATACAGTTTACAGTTGGGATTTGCTGATCTGGAGATGTTTATATTGCACATATGTTTCTATGCAAGTTGTTTGCGAATTGTGGGGTTTCTTTTATTCCTTTTGTATATACTGAATGTCTGTGCCATCATTAATACATTCTAAGCTTCTATTATCAAGCACAAGCACTATGGGGCAAATTTACTAACTTCCGAAAATTCGCCAGCGACGGCTTTGCTCAACACTTCGCCAGGTGTAGATTTGCCAGGACAACGCTAATTCACTAGAATCCAAAGTTGCGTCCAGGATGCTGAACGCTGGCGAAGTAGCACTAGCGTTACTGCGACATGTGAAGCAAAGTTGCGCTAGCGTTGCCTAATTTGCATAAGGCAGGAAGTTAAAGTTCAATGGACGTATATGTTGCAACAAATACATTACACTACACAAGCCCGGGAAACCATAATAAAATGAAATAAAGTTGTTATATTGCCCTACACATGATCCCAGTGTATAGTTTATGTACCATACTGTATGTTAGGAAATGTAGGGGGGAAGCCAGGCACACCAGAAAAAATTTACGATCTTTTGCAGCCTATCACCCTGAAAAATGAAAAGTCTCCAGTGTATTTTGTGACTTTTTTTGAAAAATGTTCAACTATTTTTTGAGGAACTCCTATCTACTCTATTGCACTTCACCTGGTCTGAGGTGGCGAAGGCAAGTCTGGCACAAGAGGTAACGTTCAGTAAAATCCGCATCTTAGTGAATTTGCGTAGTTACGTCCATTCGACAGAGCGCAACTTTGCTAGGCGTAAGGGAGCAAAGTACCACTAGAGTCTATCTCTTTCACTAGCGATGTTCAATAATTTTCGCTAGCGTTAGTCACTTTGCCCTTTAGTAAATCTGCCCCTATATGTTTTGCACCTTACATCCTCCTAGAAGAGAGAGTAAGGAGAGGCACAAAACTGAGTAAGGAAGGGCAGCCTCGACAAGGCTACTTCAGGGGTTTTGCACCCCTAATGGTTCTTAGGGCACTTGAGTTGGTGACATTTGTAAATAAGCTATTTTGCATGTTAGTTATCTCTTGGGAAGTAGATTAAACTAAACCAATTAAAATTAAAATCATAGCTGTTAGTGCTACAGTATTTCAGGAATGAACGAGAATAAGTCTCCCTGAGAAGTTTAGTGGGAGGCATTACTCAGGAATGCTACGTTTCTCTGTTTACAAAACTGAAATATTTTACAAAAATGAGTAATTGAACGGTTTTCTATAAGCTAATAAACTTGAAATGTGAACTTAAAGGAGAAGGAAACCCCCAGGGCGCAAAACCCCTCCCCCCTCCCTCCTCCCCCCTGGCCTACCTGTCCCCCTGGGCAAATGCCCCTAACTTGTTACTCACCCCTCTGCGCAGGTCCTGTCCACGGAGTTCACAGTCGCCATCTTCTCATGCGCCAAAAATGTAATATAAAGGCTGGAGTGAACAGATGTCTAATAAAACAGCCAGAATCCAACTTCCTGCTTTTCAGCTCTATAACTCTGAGTTAGTCAGCGACTTGAAGGGGGGCCACATGGTACATTTCTGTTCAGTGAGTTTGTAATTGACCCTCAGCATTCAGCTCAGATTCAAAAGCAACAGATATGACCCATGTGCCCCCCCCTCAAGTCTCTGATTGGTTACTGCCTGGTAACCAGGGTAACCAGTCAGTGTAAACCAAGAGAGCTGAAAAGCAGGAAGTAGTGTTCTGACTGACTTGTTATACATCAAATCACTCCAGCCTTTATATATTACATTTTTGGTAATATATTAGAAACATTTTTTAATTTTTATTATTTTTTTTTCTATTTACCCAGTTTTTACTTTTAAACTGAACAATTCCTTTAAAGCATCATTTACAATATGGTGAACAGTAAAATCAGCTGATGTTTTTACCCACAATGAAGTATTTCCCCCAGTGTAAAACCCTGCAACAACCAGGACATCATGCTGGTGGTAATTCAAAGTTTCCCTTTCATCAGTCAGGGCACTAGTTATCTGGAAACACATTATCCAGAAAGCTCCGAATTACAGGCCATCTCCCATACTCCAGTTTAATCAAATAATCTAAACAGGGCCGGAACTAGGGGTAGGCAGAGTAGGCAGGTGCCTAGGGCACAAAGCTTGGGGGCGCCAGGCACGTACCTGTCACTGCTGCCTACCCCTAGTCTAACTGTGTGAGTTCCGCGCTTCCGCCTATTCGTGCGTGTGCGTGTGCACATGAGCGGAGGGGGAAGAGTGTACCGGAAGGGGTTCATGCGGCCGGCGAGCACTCTTCCTGCACGTGTGGTGGATGGGGCACCAGGGCTGGCCGGGTTGCCTGGGGCGTCCAGCGGTCCTGGCCCGGCCCTGAATCTAAATTTTAAAAATGATTTCCGCTATCACTGTTATAGTAAAACAGTACATTCTACTTGATGCCAACTGAGAACAAGTACTTTTATGAATAGCATCAAAGCACACCCAATTTTACCTTTTTAAAGGACTTAGAAAAGGAATGAGTTAGTTGAGGTCATGTCCCTAACAAAACGTAGTTGAAAAGTCCAAACTCTATTGCACTTTGCCTGGTCTGAGGTGGCGAAGGCAAGTCTGGTGCAATAGGTAACGTTCAGTAAAATCCGCATCTTCGCCAGGCATAAGGAAGCGAAGTACTGCTAGAGTCTATATCTTTTGCAAGCAAAGTTACGCCAGTGACCATTAGTAAATCGGCAAAGTAACGAAATTCGCTCTTTAGTAAATCTGCCCCAGCGAATTAATTTTATGGGTGTTGGTATGTTTTAGGGTGTCTGATGTTAGTCTAACCTGCGTGTAAGGCGACTGAGTGTAACCCCTTGTAGCCAAACGCAAGAGTCACATGTTGCTGAGAGTGTAATTTTCGTGACCCCCCCCCCAAAGTCATTTATGAACAGGTCAAATAAAATTGGACCCAATAATAAACCCTGTAGGAGCCCACTTAGAACCTTTCTCCAAGTAGAGTATATACGATATGAATATATATGAATCTTGCCCTCCATGCTTCAATTTGGGGAAAAATTGAGCTCTGAATTGATTTCCTACTTGCTACTAAATGTTCAATTAACCTGTTTACCTAGTCCAAGTGTTTATGGAAGTTCACGTGTTATATGAAGATGGAAATACATTGGAACAAACAGGAACAAAGAATGTGTTGCTGAATTTGTGTATGTACAAATTCTAATTAAAAATACACTTCAGAGCCTGTACAGTACTACAATAACGTCCAAAAAGTGAATGAAGTGCTTTGAAATTACCTAAATTTGATCTGATTACATTTTAAGAAGTTTACTTAAGCAGGACCCCACTGAGCATAATATTCTTACAGCTGTAACATTTATGCTCTTTTGGGGGGCATTATGCTCTCATAACTGCACTTAATATAATACTGTATATAGAGAATGACATTCGATTAAATGTGTGGAGCTGATAATACCAAATAAAGTACAAAAGATACGTACAAAAGTATGCACTGATAAAGTTTAACATTTTATCCATGAATTATTAGTTTTAACAGTTACAAAACTTCTGCAGAACTGCACATTTTCATCCTTGGGTTAAAAAGAGTGTACATGTAGTTTCTGCTCAAAAATGTACAATATGGATATAAATCCCATGGCATTTAAAGATCTGAAATTAGGATGGAGCCAGTTCATACAGAATCTGGGAACTGTTAAAAACAAAGAAGATTTGTTGTCATCTCAGGGATTAAAGCCTTGTAACTATGCAACTGGTTGCCTCAAAAACAAAACAGCTTTTATCATTCATCAACAAAGGGAGGACAGCTCATTTAATGGTAAAATGTTACAACTGCAGTGAACAAAGCTGCTCTGATAAGAAGAGTTTTTGTGAAGAAGTTCATAGGAATGTGGGTCTGAGGGTCGGGTTATGACCTTTGACAGCATTTAACATTTATTTCCATTGTTATGTCTCCTGGACAAATTGTCATAAAATAATGAGAAATATTTAAGATTTCACATATTGTGGTAGCATACTGCTCTTGCCATATAACTTGTATTTCTCAAATATCCATATGGATACAATTTACATTGGAACTCTAACCTAGACAAATAATGATATCACATTATTTTGTTTTGGAGCTGATGAGAAAGGACTGATTCATTAGGGGGCAAATTCATCAAGGGTCGAATATCGAGGGTTAATTCGACTGGGAGTGACTTCGAATATTGAAGTCGAAGGATTTTGCGCAAATACTTCGATCGAAGGAATAATCGTTCGATTCGAAGGATTTTAATCCAACGATCGAAGGATTATCCTTCGACCAAAAAAACTTCCCCATAGGCTAACATTGGGTTCGGTAGCTTTTAGGTGGCAAACTATGGGGTTGAAGTTTTTTCTTAAAGAGACAGTACTTCGACTATCGAATGGTCGAATAGTTGAACGATTTTTAGTTCGAATCCTTCGATTCGAAGTCGAAGGTCGAAGTAGCCCTTTCAATGGTCGAAGTAGCCAAAAAAACACTTCAAAATTTGAAGTATTTTTTCTTCTATTCCTTCACTCGAAGTTAATGAATTGGCCCCTAGGTGTTCTGAGGGTGCTTTGCAAATTGAACACAAAGACAATTTGCACTACATAAACCTTGATGTACAATTACCATCTGAATTTTGGTGTGTTAGAGTAGGCTGAACGTCTTGTCACTAGTGTTTGTTATTAAGCTAATCAAAACTGGTATACCAGACAGGCCTTTTTTCCTTCATATTTTCTATACTTTGTGGTAGGTGTACCAATTGTTTAACTTATATCATTTAGAAAGGTAGAGCAGACCAGACATTGTTGCAAAATAATTACATCCCTTATATGACAGTTAGGGGCAGATTTATGAAGGGTCGAATTTCGAATTTCGAAGAAGAATAATTATGGAGAAGTATATGGAAGGGATAACAAAAGTGAAATCGGTGCTTAGCCCACTATTATGTAGTGGATGAGAGAAATTGTTCCTTTATTGTGGGCCTTATCCTTCCTGCCATATGGAGAAAGTGTGCATTTTGGTCAGTTACAGAACAATACCATTTACAGCAATCACTGGTGTCTTGGAGAATTCCTTTTCTCCGTGATCAGAGAAAATGTGCTGTGTGCAGCAGCTTACCACTTTGTCGAGGATCATCCCCTTTGCTAGCCATAGGAACAGTGAGAGAAAGAGAAAAAAGAGAGTAAGCTGACCTGTGGAATAATTAATATATGTGATTCAACTAGCAGAAATGGAGAGAGCACAGGGGAAATAGAGCTACAATGTGGGGGTTGCTAGATAAGACCCTAGAAAAATGTTTGCTTTATGCAGGAAGGTACATTGACCTGTTGGAAAAAACATTTTGTCTGTCAGAAATCTTACTAACAGATCAGAACTAGTGTTATTTAGTTAGAGCCAAAGAGGTCCAAGGAATGAGTTTGGTTTTGTTTTTCAACTAAACTTGTCACAAATGTGGGTTTTTTTTTTTAATAATAAATTGGACATTTTGCAGCACATGAAGTGGCATGCACTAATTATCTTAAAAATAGGAAAATCATCATGTTAGTGTAGCAGACATTAAATTGTTATCCATACAGACACACACACATATATACATATATATATATATATATATATATATATATATATATATACATGGAGGTGCAAATTACCCCACAACCCTCTTCCATTTTTAAAATGGGGAGAGATAGCTTGACCTATAACCTTCTTCCATTTCTTCCAGATGAAGCAGTAACTTAAAAAACACTTGCATTCTTTAACTTGCCTTTTAAATTTTCTTCTTTTTTAAAATTGCCTTTTCTTTTTTACTGATAAAAGGGAAGCTTTGCCATAAATCATCTTCTCTTTTTTGTTGTAACGGTTACAACAATTTGACAAATTTCCCTTTGTTTATATTTGCAGATTCAGTTTAGGAAATTCGATTCTTTTAATGAATTTCATTAGTCCAAATTTAGAGTTCATGGGCTTTATGGGAGATTTTGAAAACTTACATGAATTCAATATTTGACCTTTGATAAATGTGCTTTTAAATGGCAGTGTGTTGGGAGTTTTCTTATCTGAGAAGGATCTAGGAGTTTTTGTAGATAACAAGTTGTCTAATTCTGGGCAGTGTCATTCTGTGGCTAATAAAGCAAATAAAGTTCTGTCTTGCATAAAAAAGGGCATTAACTCAAGAGATGAAAACATAATTCTGCCTCTTTATAGGTCCCTGGTAAGGCCTCATCTGGAGTATGCTTAGAGGAATGGAAGACTGACTTGGATGATTTCTTGGACAAGCATAATATCCAAGGCTATTGTGTTAGTAAAATCTATAAATAGTATACCTATAGCTATTGGTATATTAATTTATGTGAGGGTATGGAGGGGTTGGTGTGAGTGTGTGGGTGTGTATGGACGCTGGGTTTCATTTGAAGGGGTTTGAACTTGATGGACTTTAGTCTTTTTCAACCCAATATAACTATGTAACTATTTAATGTAAAACACAAACCTTGATAAATTCTCCATTTATTTTACACAGCTTTTTACACTATTTTTTCAGAGAATGTTTTACACAACATAATAAATATGCCCCTAAGAGTTAGAGAGTTGAAAAGCAGAAAGTAGTGTTCTGGCTGTTCTGTTAAACATCCTTTCACTCCAGCCTTTATAGATTACATTTTTGGCTGACTAACTAAACAGTTTTTATTTTTACATTGAACTGTACCTTTAAGTTCTTCCGTCTGTAACTGTGGGGCAAATTCACTAAGATGCGAAGTTGCGCCAGGCGCAACTTTGCCGCACTTTGCCGCACTTCGCCAGGCGTAGTTTCGCCAGCGCTCCGCAAATTCACTAAAAAAAAGTTGCGCACAAGGGTAGCGTAAGGTTGCAAAGTTGCCCTAGCGTTGATTCGCTATGTAAAGCGAAGTTACGCTAGCGAAGGCTAATTTGGAGGAACACGTATCAGCACTACAAATGCCTAGAAAACCTTCAAATCAGCAAATAAAAATTTTATTTTGCCCTACACATGTGCCCACTGTCTAGGTAAGTTGCCATGAGTCAGGAAATGTAGGGGGGAGGAAGGGGAGCCCCAAAAATGTTTTCGATCTTTTTCAGCCTATCACCCATCATGTAGAAAACACGCCAGCGTTTTTTGCGACTTAGAAAAAAATTTGGCTTTTTTTGAAACAATCCCTATCTACTCTATTGCGCTTCGCCAGGTCTGAGGTGGCGAAGGAAGTCTATCGTAAAACGTAGCGTTCAGTACACTGCGCAAGTTAGTGAATTTGCGTAGTTACGTCACTAGCGAAAATTCGCCTGGCGTAAGGATGCGAAGTAACACTAGCGAAACTACGCCAGCGTTCGTTAGTGAATTTGCGCAGTAACGAAAATGCCAAACGCTAGCGAATTAACACGTTTAATGCAGAAGTGAGCAACGTTTCGGGGTCACGCCCCTTTGTCAAGCCTGATGCCCCTTTGACAAGCCAGATGAAACAGGTTCCTTGCTTGCAGCAGCCTGTGTGCCGTGGATATTTTCTTAATTGATTCAATTGTGAGGTGGCCGAACCTCTACCATTGAGCACCAGACATCGCATCTTACACTGGGTGTGCGAGAGCCAGCTTTTGTTTTTCATCTGTATAACAAAACATAGACCACATACATTTCCTCATTGCATCACATTTGAGATGCAGGTTTGACTGTACCTTAATGCATTAGCTAACTTGATTTCATTTCATTTTGCCTGGCTATACCCATGAGCATTCAGGCAGGCCCGGTTTTGTGAAAAAGCCACCAAGGCCCAGGCCTAGGGCGGCAGGATTTTAGGGGAACGGCATGCTGCCCAACCACACCCACATTGATTCAGAAACACTGGGGATGCACAGGAGATATGATAGCTTTTTACATTTCGTAATGCCAATACCCATTGCTCCAGTCCCAATGCAGTGGGCCTAGGGGTGCCTGCTATTTAAATCCGGCCCTGCATTCAGATCTGCATTTTAGCACAACATAATGCTTTTTTAATGCAGCATGCACAAAACACATTTATGTCAATGGATGTTGTGTTTTTACACCTGTGTTCTTAAGTAGCCTTAAAATGTTGCTTCTGGTTAACTGTTATGGCAGTTCCAAAACCTCTGCTTAAGGACAAGGTCAGAAGTGGCGTTTTTTACATTGCATTTTTAAAAACGTATAGCCGAGCGTAAATACGCACAAAATGAAGCCCTATTGAAAATAATCTAATATGCACTATAGCAATTGCCACAGGGTGCTTGCAAGCCAACATCCAAGCCAAGCCAAATTATATGACGTAATTACTTTGCATATTGTTGAGTAGTACGGCTACATTCTGCATGTAAATTGTTCCACTTGGTTTTTTTTTTCACAATACTTTACTAACATTCTTGTGAGTGGAATTGTGGGGAATGAGAAAAAACAGAAATGCATGCTGGGAAATGAAAACTACAGGCTGAAAATGGCATATTATCATGTGTGTGTGGTTTCATTGGCGTATGTACGCTCGGCTGCATGTTTTTAAAAATGCAACGTAAAAACTGCACATGTGACCTTGCCCTAATTTGCTGCTTCCATTGTTTGTTTATTCCCACTGATTCATGCAATCTCAATGAAGGGAAGCCGCTTCTTTGCTTCAAGCTGAATTTTTCATATTCTTTAGAATTTAATTTTCTCCAAATTCATAACTGAGCTCAGAAAAAAAAAGTACAGAAAAGCAGATGGGATGCAATGAATGTTGAACAGTTTCACACTGCCAAGAATAGTTCTCTGCTCCATGTGCACTGCTTGTCCAAACTTTACTCATACCGTGTTTGCATATTATTGTAAAAATGCCCAAGGAAAGGATTATGAAATGGGTCCAAAAGGACATAAATTATGTCTGGCATAAAAATAAAAGCTGTCTATTCATAAGTCTGCTATTTTGACAGTAGGCTGCCCATTGTGACTGTTTAGAACACGCAGAACATGGAATTAGAGCAGGCTGACCTCTCCTGTAACTAAGAAGTATAAGAAAGATGAGGCTGGAAATACTATACAAAGGCCACCACCAATAAAAAATTGTCACTCCCAAAATGCCGCAATAGCCCTTCATGATCTTTGGTTCACTGCACATACACTGGGCAGCTGTTTGTTGCCTGAGCAAAGGTACAACCTATATACAGTATTAATACAATACAAAATGTAAGATAATATGGAAAACACACACATGCTCAGTGTGCTTTAAGCAGATGTTAGGGTCGCCGCAAATCATCAAGCAGATACTTAAATTTGCCTGCCATAAAAAATAAGGACCAGAAATAAAGATTTGTTTAATTGATTTCCATCTTTTATTTCTTACTGTTTTCCAAAATTGAAGTTTAAATGTTCTATCTCTGGTGTTTGAGTCTGGCAGCTCAGTCTGTCCGTGTAATTTATACTGGGAAAAAGTCTTTATTTCTGGTGAAAATAACTGAACTGAAAAAAGTGTTTGAAGGTGAACACCCCCTTTAAGGGAAAAGCCCTGGGCACTTGTGCGTCATTTAGGGAATTGGAACTTTCAGGAGTAGGTTAGAGGGAACCTACACGAGCTGTAGTGAGACAGTCTGGGTGAAGCTTGGGGACTGTATGCTGGACACTGCAAAGAAGTAGGTAGAAGGTTTTATTGGGAGTCTATGGGGCAGATTTATCAAGGGTTGAATTTCATAGTGGAAAATACTTGAAATTCGACCATCGAATAGAATCCTCCGACATTCGAAGTCAAAGTCGGAGGATTTTATACATCGTACGATCGTATTCCGATTGTATTTTGAATCGAACAATTCGAACGATTTTATTACACGATCGTACGATTTTCCTTTGAATCCAAAAAACTTAGAAATATGTTCTGGCAGGTCCCCATAGGCTAACATAGCACTTTGGCAGGTTTAAGTTGGCAAAGTATTGAAGTCGAAGTTTTTTTAAAGAGACAGTACTTCGATTATCGAATGGTCGAATAGTCAACCGATTTTTACTTCGAATCGAAGTCAAAGTAAATTCGAAGTCGTAGTATCCTATTCGATGGTCGAAGTATCCAAAAAATTACTTCAGATTTCAAATTTTTTAACTTCGAAAATTCCCTCAAATTCACTTCGACACTTGATAAATCTGCCCCTATGTGTGTGTGTCCAGAAAACCATGCCCTGGTCTGTAACCTTAACAAACAAGGGAAAGTTGTGCTCACCACTATTTTTTAAAACCATTAGGCGGGGGTGCAATGAGGGTGTGACCACAAAATACATATATAGTCAAATACAAGAGTCATCTGCACTCAACCCATTATCAATATATTTAAGACAGACATTTTGTGCATACTGCTACTGAAAAATGCCTTACCCTTTAAACAAAACAGGGATTGTTTGTCCATATATTGCAATATATTTAAGCTGGCCAACTACGTCAAAGTCATCCCATATCTGGCCAGTCCTATGCTCAGTTTTATCTGATTCATTAAGAATTCTATTGCTTCATTATACATTTTACAAAGGGACTAGGTTTTACCTGCAACTTAGTTGCTGCTTTCAAAGTAAACCCCCATACTTGGCTGCCCTTTTATTAGACACCAGTGGGATCACCTGACTATAGCTGACTGAAAGCAGCAAGTAAGTTGCAGGTAAAACCTAGTCCCTTTGTAAAATGTATAATGAAGCAATAGAATTCTTAATGAATCAGATAAAACTGAGCATAGGACTGGCCAGATATGGGATGACTTTGACGTAGTTGGCCAGCTTAAATATATTGCAATATATGGACAAACAATCCCTGTTTTGTTTAAAGGGTAAGGCATTTTTCAGTAGCAGTATGCACAAAATGTCTCTGTCTTAAATATATTGATAATGGGTTGAGTGCAGAGGACTCTTGTATTTGACTGGTCTGTAACCTGCCATCCTGCAAGTAGCTGTTCAATAAAGTCTGCCTTCGTTCTTCACACCCCTAAACTCAATATAATACATGTCATTTTGGTCATGTACCTTGCACCTAGATTGTGTTATCACCTTGGATTAGATATATATCTTGTGGATTCAAGTCCTGGTGCTAAAGAAATGAAACCCTCATGGGAATTAATACTTGGTGAAAAAATAAACAAAACGTTATTTGTAGTTTGTCTGTCTTGAAGATGGCTGCCCTGAGGATCCTTAACATTGATTACGGGTCAGGGCACACACAAGGAAACAAGGAAACTTCGGGTGCCGGGATTTTTTCACCTTGTTTCGCCGGGAAATGACGGGCATAGAGTTGTATGGCGGCGTGCGTCAAAAAAACTTTGCCGCGCAACAGAATTTTTTGGACGCCCATAGACTTTAATGGGCCTCAGCGACAATTCGAATTCGAATTTTTGCCGAAAAGAAACGGCTCAGATTCGCCCATCCCTATTCGGGCGTCTTCGAAAAACAAATCGCCGGGCAACTAATCTCCCCGAATCTGCCTGTGTGCCCTGACCCCGAAGAACCGTTTTTTTTTTTACTTATTAAGTCCCATGAGTGCTCTATTTATTTTTGTTTCAATGAGACACACACACCTATATATACATTAAGAACATTCCACATAGTAAGTACATATTTTCACATTTTCAGTATTTTAACATTTACAAGGATTCAGTTGCAGAGTAATAAAAATGAACATCACACATATTTATACAAAATATTTATTCTGTCAAGTCAAACTGTACATTACGGTGGTCAGAAATATTAGATTCCTCATAAGCATTTTTCACAGTGGTTAGTGAAATGTAGTGTTTTCCCCTAAACTCTCCTTTGTGAAACCACATGACATACATTAAAGGTGTCTGAGGTAATATACATTCCAGTCAGAGAGCTCAGTATATAATTAGGCAGGGAGTAACCTTTCCGTTAGTTCAGCTGGGAATATTTGCACTGGCTGCTGCTAAAGACATTTGCCTGGAATGTCATACAGAGCAGATGGACTGGAATCTGCAATCAGGTATGGAATTTATTATCTGGAAACCCGTTATCCAGAATGCTCCGAATTACAGGAAGGCAATCCCTCATAGACTCCATTTTAATCAAATAATTAAATTTTTTTAAAATGATTTCCTTTATCACTGTTATAATAAAACAGTACACACTTGAGAAAGGGCGTGTAAGGCCCGAAACATGTTGTGTATGTTATGTAGTCTGAATAAATAAGTTCACAGCAGAATTGCTTCTGAAGTGCTCTCCTCAAATTACTTCTTCATAGGGATTGTGTTAACCCTGATGAGGATTGAAGCACTGATACACTGATCACTCCTAGGCAAAACGTAAGAAAACCCTCACTTGTTCCAAAACAGTACCTTGTACTTGATCCTGACTAAGATATGATTAATCCTTATTGGAGGCAAAATAATCCTATTGGGTTTAATTAAGATTTAAATGATAAGTAGACTTAGGGCTGGGACACACTGGGCGATTTGGGGAGATTTAGTTGCCTGGCGACTAATCGCAGCGACTTTTCTCCCCGAATGCCTCCCCTCGCTCTGCGCCTGGATAAAATGAAAAGTCGCCGGCGCTAATCACACACGGCAATTTGTTTTCCGAAGTCGCCCGAAGTTGCCTCACGAGAAAACTTCGGGCGACTTCGGAAAACGAATCGCCGCGTGTGATTAGCGCAGGCGATTTTTCATTTTAGCCAGGCGCAGAGCGAGGGGAGGCATTAGGGGAAGATTGGTCGTGGAAAGTCGCGGCGATTAGTCGCCAGGCGACTAAATTTCCCCAAATCGCCCAGTGTGTCCCAGCCCTTAAGGTATGGAGGTCCAAAGTACAGAAAGACCTGTTGTCTGAAAAACCCCAGGTTCCGAGCATTCTGGATAACAAGTCTAATACTTGTATGTTTTAGGTACTAGCAGTGGGGTAACAATAAATGACGCTGATGAAATGTGATGCTCCAAACAATCGGTGTATAGCAAGCTTCCTAGTCCCCTCGCTTAGAACTCAAGTAATTCACCTACTGTGTGTTTTTTAATAAGAGTTAGCAAAATCTCTACTGGGATTCAGGCCATGCTGGTGTGAGGCTATTATTATCAGCCTTTATCTAAATATTGCCAACATATTACGCAATACAGATATATTGTTTATCATTCACAACAATCCATGTATTAGTGGAGGTTATATTCTGAGACCCCTACCATACACACAGACATACAAACATAAATACAACCATTAGGTCAGTTGTATCAGGAGTTAATTAACATCCCTGTATGTTTTTGAGTTTGGGCCGAAACTGATGCAATGGAAACTAACCCAAGCAGGTCTATTAAAGGAGACATATTATGCATAAAACTAGAATGTACCAGTGCATTATACTCATTTAGATATAGAAGAATTGTGCTCAAGAAAGTAGTGTAATATTATTGAATATTTCTGCAAAAACCCTAATAGTTCCCTGAATTCCTAGGCTGTGCAGGGGAGCCGGCAGCTCTCAGCTCACTGCGCTGTAGGACAGGAACCAATCAGCAGCTAGCAGGACCTGATAGGGAACTGAAGCCTGTCTGTGCTTGTGTGACTGCAGGGCTGTGATTGGCTGTCCCTCTCCTACTGTGCAGGGAGCGTTAGGACACGCCCACCCCTCATTTGAAACACAGACAGGGACCAGAGAACATCTATAGGGAGCTCCAATAAAGGGGTGATTTTTAAAGGTAATATTCATTTTTAGCACCATATAAAAGCAACACCATCTATTACTCATAATGGCCTACAAAATTAGGGTTTTTTCATTTATCCTATATGTCTCCTTTAAGAGTGCAACAAAGCAGCAAAGCCATTCAGTGTTTAGAAGTATTAATACTCTCTGCCCTCACTTTCTAGTGCTCCTGGAACACTAGTAAACGAGCAGGCCCAAATTTGTGGAGAGGCCACCAAGGCCCAGGCCTAGGGCGGCAAGATTTTAGGGGGTGGCATGCTGTGCTACCACACCCACATTGGTGCAGAAACATGTGGGATGCGCAGGAGATATGATAGTTTTTCAAATTTTCTGTTCCCCAATCCCCATTGCTCAAGTCCCAATGATGAAAATTTGAGCGAATAAAAGGGAGGGGACAGGGGTGACAAACAACAGTGGGCGTAGGGGTGCCCGCTATGTAAATCCGACCCTGTACAACGAGGGCTGTTTTCTCCACTATAGGTAAGTAGTGAGCTCTTGCCCTGACCTATTAGCACACACAACATGCTCCCAGATAGTGGAGGCACAGGGTGAACTACTGGTAAATGATATAAATCAAAGGTACAACCAAATGGTGAGTCAGCTTTTATGTAAAAAAAATAGTTTATCATATTTGGATCTATTCTGACAATGAACATCACATTTATTTTAATAAGTTAAGCATGTGATAGATGTCTATTCATGGCATGCTAGGAAAATATGCTGAACTTGGTATGGTTGTATGGTATTTAGTACCAGCATGTAGTTTTGATGAATGACTTTATAGTGCTTAAAAAATAAGAGATAAAATAGTCCAAAGTTTTGAAACTTAAGGAGAAGAAAGCAGCAAAGACTGATGTAACAGAAACAAATTTAGTCAACAATTAGAAAGCCCTTATAACTAATCTACATATACAATGAGGATGTCTAATGCCAGGTGGAAGCTGGACATAATAGGGGTTAAAATAATGAAAGGATCAGAGGGGAACTAGAAACAGTGTTACAGATATCATCAGCATATTCAACAGTGACCAAAGCAATAAACCCACAAATAAGAAGGCCCCAATGGGTACAGAATCCAAAAAGTGCTCCCCTCTGTGCCCCTGAGACATTCTATTATGCCTCTACAGTTTAGTACAATTTACAGTAGATGCTAAAGAAAGCAAGATATGTCAGCATTCTCTGAATGTGATATACAACAGGACATATCCTGGCACATGCTAATAAAAAGAATGCAACTAAAACCTCTCACAGACCAGTTAATAAATTATTCCAATATAATTGAATACATATGGGTCATCCATACAGTTAAAATGCTAATAAAAACAAAGTTATTCATCTAAAATAAAAAAAAATGCTAAAAGAAATCAGGGTTGAATACCTAAAATCCGAAGTTGCGTCCAGGGCGCCGAATGCTGGCGAAGTTTCACTAGCGTTACTGCACCAAGCGAAGCAAATTTGTGCTAGCGTTGGCTAATTTGCATACGGCGGGAAGTTAAAGTACAATGGATGTATATGTTGCAGCAAATACATTACACTACACAAGCACAGGGAACCTTGATAAAATAAAATTAAGTCGTTATATTGCCCTACAAATGAGCCAGTGTGTAGTTTATGTGCCATATGCTAGGAAAGGTAGGGGGGAAGCCAGTTACCCTGAAAAAAATGTACGATCTTTTTCAGCCTATCACCCTGAAAAGGGGAAAGACGCCAGCATTTTTTGGGACTTAGAAAACTATTTTTTTAGGAACTCCTATCTACTCTATTGCACTTCGCCTGGTCTGAGGTGGCGCAAAAGGTAACGTTCAGTAAAATCTGCATCGTAATGAATTTGCATAGTTACGTCCATTCGCCAGAGCGCAAAAATCGCCAAGCGTTAGGGAGTGAAGTACCGCTAGAGTTTATCTCCTTCCCTAGCGAAGTTACGCCAGCGACCGCTAGTAAATCTGCAAACTACCGAAATTACGTCATGCTGTTGAATTTTCGCCCGCGCTAGTCACTTTGCCCCTAAATGTCTCTCCCAGCTAGTACTACTGAGAGACTGACCAGCCTGGGTTTTAAGGAGTACTGATTAGCCACCTGAGGCTAATCAGACCCAGCTGGTCAGTCAGTAGCACCTTACTCTGCTATAGGGAGTTATTTACTAAACTTTGGGTCGAAACATTTTTTTTGAGATTTATTATACCCCAATGTTACCAAAAATCAAATCCAAAAATCCACCATGTATGAGCGGAGGTCATGTATAAGTCAATAGGAGACCCTAACCCAATTGGAAGATATTGTGGTTTACTCTGAGTTTAGACCGATAATTCAAAAAAACTTGGTTTTTTTTGGGCAAAAACTTGCTAGATTTTATCTGTTTTTTCGATTTATTCAAGGTATTTTATAAATAAATAAGGCAAAATTGGGCATGGTCAAGCTTTTTTTATTTTAACTATGAGATAAATTCGGATTTTAGTAAATAACCCCCTAAGTCTTTACTTGTGTAACAAATGTTTATTGAAAAATAAGTTGTTGGAAATCTGTTCTTTTTTCTGAAGGAGTATTTATCCTTAAAAAATGTATCAAAACTTGGACAAACAGGCGTGACATTTGAAGCTCTCAGTGTCACTTGCTATGGGGCTGATTCACTAACTTCGAGTGAAGGATTCGAAGTAAAAAAACTTCAAATTTCGAAGTTTTTTTTGGGCTACTTCGACCATCGAATGGGCTACTTCGACCTTTGACTACGACTTAGAATCGAAGGATTCGAAGTAAAAATCGTTCGACTATTCGACCATTTGATAGTCGAAGTACTGTCTCTTTAAAAAAAACTTTGACCCCCTAGTCCGGCATCTAAAAGCTACCGAAGTCAATGTTAGCCTATGGGGAAGGTTCCCATAGGCTTGGCTAACTTTTTTTGATCGAAGGATATTCCTTCAATCGGATTAAAATCCTTCGAATCGACCGATTCAAAGGATTTTATCGTTAGATCGAAGGAATAATCCTTCAATCGTTCGATCGTACTATCTGCCCTAAATCCTTCGACTTCGATATTCGAAGTCGAAGGATTTTAGTTCCTAGTCGAATATCGAGGGTTAATTAACCCTCGATATTTGTCCCTTAGTGAATCGCCCCTTAAGTGTGACATTGTGACAAGCTTCCCAAGATTCCAATGATTTGTCTAATAAACTCTTATTCTTATATGAACTGATTATATGCTGGTGCAATTTACACTTTAGTAGTTTTTTTAATGCATACCATACAAAATGGGTTTTACCTAATATTTAAAAATTAATTACCAGAAATGCAATTTCCCTTTCAGAATGCTTATATTTTAATTAACAAAAAAAAATTGTTATGCTTAAATATTACTTTAAAAGCATTTCAGATCTTGGCAACTGGCAGCTTTTTTAGCAACAGCTGAATGTTTCTGATACCTCCATTGAGAGTGAAATGGATGCTATATTATAGCTTAAAAAATGTCATGACCTCATTACACAAACAGCCATCATTCCAGCAAACACAAAGGAAGGATAGATGCTTCAGATTAAAACATGGCTCATTTTCTTTCTCACTCTGTCTGGGCTTGCATTCAGCAGTCATACAGTATAGGAAATTGTACACTTACAATCAAGGAAATATATAGTTTATTTTTGTAAAAATATGCTGGAGACTTTTAAGGGTTATTATATTCCAGCATAGTGCACCATATTTCCACAGGACACAATTGAATGCAACATTACTAAAACCTGCAACACACTAGGGCTCATTTAAAAAAGGCAAGGTGCAGAGTTGTGTTCACCCAAATGCTATTCACCAAGGTACTTGTGTCAATGTACACACGTCTATACTTGCATCTTGCACTAAAATGCTTTGCTACATACCGTATATACTCGAGTATAAGCCGTCCCGAGTATAAGCCGAGGTACCTAATTTTACCTCCAAAAACTGGGAAAGCTTATTGACTCGAGTATAAGCCGAGGGTGAGAAATGCAGCAGCTTCTGGTAAGTTTCAATTAAAAAATTGAGGGTTTCTGCTCCCATTGGAGGTGCCGGCGTCTCGTTTTTGGATGCCGGCGACCATTTTTGGACGGCGGCGAATATTCTTGGACGCCAGCGACTATTCTTGGGCGCGGCGACTATTCTTAGACGCCGGCGACTGTTTTTGCGCTTGACCCGAGTATAAGCCGAGGTAGAGTTTTTCAGCATATTTTGGGGGCTGAAAAACTCGGCTTATACTCAAGTATATACGATAAGGTGCAAGTTGTCAATTACAAGTTGCACAAGCACAAGAGAGCCCATTAACACCTGCCTTGAGGATATGACTCTACGTGGGCTCCATGTGAGTGTTGGATATAAACAAGCAACTGAGTTGCACCTAGCACATGCTAATATTGCCAGTACTTCAAATATCATAGCACTGAGGCAATCAAAACCAACTTGAGTATATTTCACCCTCAATTACACTGCAATTCTGGCTAATAATGTTGCATTATATGTGTTTTATACTTGTTTTGTGTCTGCAACACAATTCCAAATTAATTGCTGCATTATTCCATAAGTACTAAAGGTTTTAGGCATTTCATCTATCATGTGGAGTATGGTTCTTAATAGTTCCTTCAGTGCTCTATACTGGGTCTAATTCTTTTTAATTTGTTAATTAATGACTTGGAAGAGGGCATTGTAAGAAATGTTTTAGTATTTGCAGATGACACAAAACTATGCAGCCCAATTAATTATATGCAGGATGTTGCATCCCTGCAGCAGAACATTGACACAACTGGCAATCTTGGCAGCTAAGTGGAAGATGAGATTCAGTTCAGCCAAAAACTTAACATTCCAATCTAGGGTGAAAGAATTTTTTTTTCATGTTTTTCAGTCTTGCAGTCCTATATTAATGCAAAAATTTGAAGTGTCGTAGCACATGGTTTACATTTACTGGTTTTAAGAAGGACAGTCAAAATGTGTTGTAATTCAGAATCTAAAATACTTGTATCTTCAATTTGCTTTTCTTTACTTATGCTGTGTCTTAGTTAAAGGACAAGGAAAGGCAAAAAAAATAAAATCTCCAATATACTTTAATTAAAAAATGTGTACCATTTTTACATGAAACCTGACTGTATGCAGTGAAATTCTCCCTTTATTTACTGCTGTGGATAGGAATTGTCAGACGGTCCCTAACTGCTGAGCAGGGAAACAATCATATTTATGAACAGCCCCGCCTTACTTACCAGCCATGCAAAATTCAAGCAACTTTGTTTATGACGATCCCTAAGCAGCCCAGACCACACTGAGTATATGCAGGGTCAGGGTCAGGCAAAGATGTTTAACAAAGTTAAACCCCCTGAAGCCAACTTCGAAAGCATAAATTATTTGTTTGATTACTCTTATGGTGCAGTAAGTTCATGTTTATATTTAGTATACAAAATACAGCATGTCTAGTCTTATTCTATTTTAGACTTTACATGCCCTTTAAGGGTCTTCAGGGTATTTCTCCTAAATATGAGCTTGTCTCATGCCATATAAACAGCACTGCCTATATACCAAAAATGAGAGTTTAATTCTCCCATAAGGCATCATGGGCAGAGAAGGAATCACTTAGTATATATGTGCTAGCTAAGGGCTTTTTGGGTCCTTTCAGCCCTTCTCACCCTAACCAGATTTGGCTCCCCATTTTCCTAAATATGAGTAATTTCTCAATGACTTAAAGATGTGGGGGCCAACTCATTAACCCCCTCATAATATCTACAGCTGTCTCATTAAACTCTTTCCTAGTTCACAAGTTCATGTTGAGGGCATCAATCCCCTATTTGAGCCTGAATTTAAGGCCCATCATAAATATTTCAATGAGAATCTGGCCATAGGGTTCATACAGTCTTTAACCTTTCCTGCAGATCAGAAATATTTTTTTGTAGAAAGAAAGTTGACCATGTATCAACTACCATAACCTTAACAAGATTTATGTTAATAACAGATACTCTTTTCCTCTTATACAAGAATATTTTCAATGAATTAAATATTCTTTAAACTTTACATCATTGGCTTTCACAACCAACAGAGGGTCTGTTTGTGTGTGTGTATGTGGGGGGGGGGCTTATGGAAGACCTCTTTTCGCACCAGATACAGCATTTTAGTATTTTGTCATGCCTTTTGGCCTTTATAATTCCCTGGCCACTTTCCAACACATTTGAGACTTTCTTGAAGTCTTTGTTGTCATCTTCACATCAGTCCTTTATAAAGCAATCATCTTTCTTTGTTAACTATGTTATCCACCCAGCAATATTTCCTTCCACTTTTTCTGACATTGCTATTCTTGTTGCTCAAGATCAATTAAACTTTTTGAAGGACATATTTAAACTCATACAAGAGATTATGGATAAAGCACAGCAAAACTTCAAGATCTATACTGGCAGTAAGAATTGAGAATTAAAAGTAAAAGATAAATTGTAGCTCTCATAAGTTAACATGACATAAAATTACAGTATCAAGCCACAAAAGAAAGTTGGGTCAACACTTCTTGGGTCCTTTCCAGATTACTAAACAAACTAATCCAGTGATTGATAATCTTCAGCTTACTTCTTCAATGGTGAATCCATCCAATGTTCCATGCAGCTCTTCTCAAGCCATTTGTGTCACCATGTCTCACCATAGAGGCCATCTTTGTTGGAGACATTGTAAATGGGTATGCTTGATGCGCTGGTTCTCTCTGGCACCAACTTTGTCATGATCAAAGTTCTGATGTTATGCCCTCACCTCTTGTGCCCTTAAAATGAAATGTTTTTTTTACACAGGACTCTAAAAAGGCAAGTGATTATTCATTTATTTTCCTCAGTATAGATAAAAGTGAGGAAATACTCTAGATAAACTTCTCAAAAAACTAGTCACTCACTAGGGATAAATCTTGATTACAATGTTTACTTATTTGTTTAAAATGATATATATTTGCTTGTGTCATCCTAATCTTCATATACGTATGCATAATGTTTATAAATATCTCTGATATCGTTTCTATGTTTAGCTAATATTTGAATTGTAACATTTTAGACAGTACAGTAAGTTTGCAATACCTTCTTTGATTGGTTGTTCAAAAGTTGTTTATGATTGGTGCTTGTATATTTAAATACCACTGTAACCTCAGTAATGCTTGCCCACAAAACACAAAACACCTGAAGCTACATATTGAGATGTTTTTTCATTAAATAAACTACTTTTTTAACTGCATCGTGTACCATGTGATGTCTGGTTTGTGGCAGCTCCTATGAGACGATAAGAAAATAGACAAAAGTGGCCAGCATTATAAAAAGCCTTTGTAATAGTACACATTCCTTACTTAAACAAAAAGTTAGCAAATTATTCACCATTTTTCTTTCTCTTTTAGACAATAGACAATAAAGGCTAGCAATATCAAACTCACTCTGTAGTAGCTTAGATCACTTAGCTTAAAAAAGAAGTTAGTGTATTTAATAATGTCATTTTTTTTTATAAAAAATAACAAGAAGGCGGCCTTGGTGTTAGGATCTGCCTATACTTGAGCCGGACCATGTGATCAGCTGCTTCTGCATTACTGTGGTGCGCCACTAGAGAGTTTAGCTGTCGTGATCCAGTTTTCTTAACAGACTTGCAGTATCTTTCGCTTGAGCACAGTTACCTCCTCCTAACTTGTTAACAGCACATGATTGCAGTCTAACAATTTAGGTGCCTATAAGCCTGCCTCATGCAACAGTGTGTTGCTTAATCATTAAAGTTCCCCAGCCTAATCAATCATATTATTCTATTGAGCTCCTGTGATTCCCTACCTGTTCCCAGGTCTCTGTCTGTTTTTTGTTTATTGCCTTGTTCCTCCATCATGTGGCTGATACCTGATTACTGTGGATCTCCTCCGCTTACCTGCTGCCTGCCTAGACCTTAGCTTGCCTTTTGTACTCTGCTTGTCTTCTGCCAGCCCTGACCCTCGGCCTGTTACTGGACTCTGCCTCAATCATTGGCAAGTGTTAGACTTATTACTCAGTTTTGCATTTCATACTATTTCCCTTCTCATTTTTTAAAAATGCTTCCATAGTATTATGGCTTTTAGACCGATCCATTGACAGGGGTTCACCAGGTTTTACATAGGCTCCTACCTGCAAACCACACATCTATGGCTAAGCCAGGCCATGGAATACACATTAAAGCACTTAGATAATTTCCATGCAGTTACATTTAAGCCAAGCTTCTATTTGCAAGCCTCTATTTGCAAGTTAAGGCCTTTTGCAAGGGCTTGCCCTGCAACTACACTTCTTGTGCACCAGTGTGCTTCTTTTCTACTTGGATTGGGAGGTTGCCGTATCCTCCAAACACTGGGCACCAAGCTTATCGGTATTAAATATATGAAGGGTGTGTGAGTGATTATCTATCACGAGTTTTGATGTAGGAATCCACTTGATTCCTACAATAAATATTAGTTCTGATCAATATATATTTTGATTTCTGGCCATGCTGATCTGTATTGTATTTATTCTGAATCAACTGAATTCGAGATGATAAATCCCCAAATTTTTATGTATCAATTGATCAATAATGATTTTTAATAAATCAGCCATTTGTTTTTTAACTATTTCAGATATGGTCTACACCGAAACCCATATCTATTAAGAAAACTCAGAATACAATAATGTTATTTTATATAGTTTCATATTCAAAGTAACAATTTGTATTTTAATTTACTGTTTCTCTCTTCTACTTAATGATAGACTAGCCAGCATATATCTTCTTGATGACAAAACAATTCTTCTGGGTTTCAAGTTTTTAAATAGCCATGAGATATGGTATTACCACATTAAATAAATATCCCTATTCTAGAAAACCCCAGGCCCCAGTTAATCTAATATCTGTACCATAATTATTATCCATATTTCCTATTTTAAGAAATATATTATCCAAAAAAAAAGAGGAGCGCCTTGATATAACTGCATGTAATTTAAGTTTCTGAGTGGAAATATATTCTGGCCTTCTAGTAAGTTTTCTCAAGCCTACTAGTTACAACATTTTTTCTGAAGAGTGCCCAAGCAGAATTCTATGCTATGCTATTGAAAGACATCGAAGCAAGATGACTCATACAGAAATATTATTTGAACATCTGCTCAGCTTGTTCCTTGCAGTGTTTGCTGACAGTTTCTCGGAAAATTTTCCAACATTATGTTGCAATAAAACATACTGATTTATTTAAAATGATAAAGTGTATAGTTTAAGATTGTTTTAATCTTAAACTAGAAGGTTTGATCTTAAATAAAAATATGGTCTTTTATATATGTTAACATAAACCCTAAAAGTAAAAATAGTCAAACGAAGCAAAAGCATTGGTAAGGCCTCATCTAGAATATGCAGTGCAGCTCTGGTCAGGTCTGTGCAAAATGCAAGGGCTGTGCAACTGTACTTTAGGCTGGTTGTACTTTAGATTCAAGAAAGGATTGGGTGTCTTTTTAGCAAGGAAGAAAATACAAGGCTGAAATTAAATCTTACTACAAAGTTGATCATGGGACTTACGGTATCTGATTGCCCTTGGAGTGTCTTGGAGACTCTTGGAGTCTGGAAGTAATTTTTGTTTCAAAGCAAATTGGAGAGGCTGCAGAAGGTTTTTTGTTTTGCCTTCCTTTAGATCAAATAGCAGTTAAGTTTCATTTAGTCAAAAATATTGAACTTAATGGATGTCTCTCTTCATTAAATCTCAGTCGTTATCTTGTAATTTATTTATTTATTAGTTTATCCTTAATCTGAAGCTATCTCCAATTTGACTAGGATAACATTTGGGGATGACCTTGAATTTGTATAGGTAACAGCTTTTTTTCTAATTCCCCTTTAATAAATACTATTGTATCTGCCAGTGCAACTGTTTCTTGGAGAGAATGGACTATCCAGTTTTCTATATTTGTAAACAATTATCACATTCTCATTAAAGTATCAAATGTAATCAATCCAACATTACCAGTCTGATCTGAAGATATTCTTTTACACTTATACATTTAGATATTCTTCTCTGAAATCTCTCTAGTTTTGTAAAAAGAAACTGGCAAGGCTACATTTCATATTCTGAATGAGGTTCTACAAGTGCTTTATAAGGAGTTAGTACCACCCAAGTTCCACCCAAGAGCATAGTGCTGGCACTGTTTATTGCATAAGCGCTACATTTATTATCTGCAAGTACTACTAGATAATTTTGTTCAGTTATTCACTATGCATACCACTTTTTTTAAAGGTTTATGCATACCACTTTTATTATTATTCTGTGTAATACGTGGAAAATTACAGATACTCCAAAACCTGAAATTTCAACTGCAACACGGTCACAGTAATCTGGAGGCCCATGGGCCTTATTTGTGCTCTCTAAGGGATATTTATGGTCCCAGACTGCTCAAGAACTCTGCAGACATCTCTATATGATATCATCATTTTAATATAATCCAACCCGTGTAAGTACATTGTATCAGACAATTGGCTAAGTAGAATAAAAAAAGTTGGAAAGCTTAAACATTAGATAATGTTAAGAAAATGAAGATTAAAAGAGAAGTCCTTTGCTGACCTAGTCTAGAAAGTAGAGCACGCTACATTTGTAAACTTGCAGTGCTATATAAATACATATAAAAACATGTACAGTATATACTATGAAGCTAATTCTCACAGGCTTCGAATTACTTGGTTTGAAACCTTAAATTTAGAAGCTGCACAAAGTGAGTATGCAAGGAAAGCAAGTGTAGTATGTGATCTAGGGAAAGAATGAATCAAAAACAAAAAGTCTGGGAGTGCTAGAATAACTGGAACTAGCAGATTAGCTATTTTCCTATTGTTGATAAATGTGTGCCTCTGTGCAAAGAAATTTTCCTTTGAACACATTTAATATAGCTTTTTCAAACCTGGAATCTGTTTAGCCCCCACTCTGACAGTGGAAGAAAGATTGAGAATTTTATTTGCAATAATGCTCAGTGTACATAATAAAACTTCTTACTGAAAAAGTTATGATGTTATGATTGCACCAAAAGATTACGTTATCTTCAAGCATGTTTTAAAAGTGGGTAAAGCGCAATTAAAATTTGTAATGCAATAAAGGACTTACAAAAAATATTACATTGTTATTCTGTATAGCATTTCGTTAATTTTTATTAATTTTGCAAATTTTATTATGTCCCCCCCCAAGATGTGGGTACTTGGGACTCAGACCAAAGATAGTGTTTGAAACAACAGGAAGTGAGCTGTTACAGCAGGCTAGCCAACCTATTAATCAAGCTGTGTAAACTCATAAATTGTGTGAATTCAGTGTAAAATAAATGGTGTATAATCAAAGGTGCATTTCTCATTGAACTTAATTTTACACCATGCTTTGTGATCTCTGCAATCAGACCCTGTGTAAACAATGGTATTGCAAACTACATTTTTACACAGCATTTTTATAGCAAAGGTCTAGCTGAGGGTGTGTTTTGCATGTAACATGTTCTTTCCAGAAAGCAGTAAAGCACCACTAAAAATAGAACTTCATAAACATTTTGATGACATGTTTTCATCTTTTCAGCATGGGAGCCTACAAATTCATCCAGTAGTGATGGGTGAATAAATTCGGCAGACACAAATTTGCGTCAAATTTCTGTATTTCACCAAAAGCAAATGAATTTCTCACACTTGTCTTTTTTATTTTTGGTGATAATATGTCAAATTCCATCATTCATTCAACACTGTTAAAGGGGTGGTTCACCTTTCAGTTACATTTTGGTATAGAGTAACCATTTATAAGCAACTTTTCAATTGGTCTTAATTATTTATTTATAATTTCATTAATTATTTGCCTTCTTTTGACTCTTTCCAGCTTTCAAATGGGGGTCACTGGCCACCTCTAAAAAATCAAATGCTCTGTAATGGTACAAATGTATTGTTATTGGTACTTTTTATTACTTATATTTCTATTCAGGCCCTCTCCTATTCATATTGCAGTCTCTTATTCAAATAAATATATGGTTGCAAGGGTAATTTGACCCATACTCCACTCCAAAGGGATAAAGAGTGTACCAGTCCCTTTCCCCCAAGAGCTCATAAACGTTCCCCAAGTGGTGCTACCTGCCCCAAATATCTCTTCTATTTGACAGAGGTAGTTGCTCCCACAACACCTGTCCTCATGCGAGAAACTTTCAACACCCTTCCTTAGGCACCCACAGCGTCTTGAACCCATAAGCTGGACTCCAAAACTATCCAAGCTGAGCAAACAAAGATTCTCTCAAATCAACAGGGCAACCTCCCAGCACTATCCGAAGTGTGAGTACATTAAAGCTCTTTCACATGGAATCCGGTTACCAGGCAGCTCCTTTCACAGTCTCTCTGCTGCCTCTAAGCTCCAGAACCTCCATAGTCGAGCTACTAACTCTTAGGGCCTTGTACCCCAAGCCCTCCAAGGGCCTCACCATCCCTTGGACAGTTTTGTTTTGCTCCAACCCATGCACTCACAACTGGAATGTAAATGGAAAGAGACTGAGCACATGGGAGCTCAGCTTTTTAAAGAATTTGTGCAACAGTGACACTTTCTGGCCAAACCAGAGTCCCATACTAAATGGAATTTAAGCATGTGTATTTGATAATAAAATTCATGTCTGGAGAGGGAGCCTGGTTGTACATCCTGCAGTCGGGCCAAGCCAAGTATTATGTTACTGACTATTATTTTAATCACAAAACAGCTATGGCTTTTGCTAAACAGGGCAAACAGGGAAACTGAATCTACTCCATATTTGATTATTGCATAGCAGATAATTAAATTACCAGTATATATTCCCCTTCATCCTTTCTCGTGACTGTTTTGTTAGCAGGAGTCCGTTATGCAGGGGATTATTTGTACATATATTTGATTTCACTGATAAACTGCACATTGGACTTCAAACTCAGATCAGAACCATACAGCTAATACTTAAAACATAGGGCAAAACATTAAAATGCCTTGCAATGATATTACATGGTAATTCATGAAATACTGGGTTAAATGTTTGCACCGCCCTTACAAACTCTTGTTTCTTACAGCTAAACTAAATTGTGCCTATAACCGCAAAACATTCAGATCTCTAATTGTATCTTTAAAATAGTATTAGGGTTTCTTTGCTAGTTTGACATCTGCTTATTATAACTGAAAGGGCGCCTTTGCCTGGAGGGATTCAATTCTCAGGAATCAGACAATTGTCTGTGATTACTGTCCAGAAAGCATGAAATATTTCTCATGAGAAACCAAAATCCCAGTAGTATGTTATGAACTAAGCTGCTCAACTGACCTTCCATCCTTGCATAAGAAAACCATGTTTTTAGAGATTTGCTTCATTGCTGGAATTCTTTGGAATAATATGTGTAACCCAATAAATCAGCTTTGTTAAACATATTTGGAAATGGGGAACAGACAGTAGCAAACTTGTATGATTCCACTAAAAGTGTGCTATGTATACTGTTTCATAGGCCAATCCCTTCTCTCTGCTAAGAGGCAGATTTATTCGAGGTGGAGTTTCTTCTTTAGCTTGATTGGACCATTGACCATTGCGAAAAATGATCTCATCAATTGACGCCTATTGTATATTCATATTTGATGATTAAAAAGAGCTAATTCACCTAGACCCATGGACAGAAGTGCAATCAGGAGAGTGTCCCTTAGTGCACCCAGTACTTGTTTCCCTGGGATTGTCTTTGCCAATGCTTGGAGGTAGAACTCTGAACTTCTAAACGTAATACATTGTCCAGTACCTATCTAATGAGGCCTCTAGTTTTAATCAGCATAAATTATGATCTGAAGCACTGGTGCACACACTTTACTCAATACATTATTTACCATGAAGAATAAGGATTGAGTTCGCAAATGACCTTCTGCACAAACAAAATGTGACTTGGTGACTTAGGGGGTTACGTAAAAAAAGACACTAAGGGGTATATTCACTAAAGGACGAAGTGGCTAACGCTAGCGACAATTCGTCAGCGTTACCTTTCCGCTTGGACATTGCTTATTCACTAACAGGCGCAGGCATCAATTCGCTAGCGAAAGAGACCATCACTAGCGTTCGTTTGCACTCTATCGGCAGGTGACTTTTCACTCTGGCGAAAGGTCGTTACTCAGTGAATTCAGTAAAGTGAGGATTTTACTGAGCCTTATGTCTTTCGCCAGATTTGACTTCGCCACCTCAGACTAGGTGAATTGCTTAAAAGAAGCTAGATCTTCCTCAGGAGCAGTAACCCATAGCAACCAATCAGCAGATAGGACCTACTGGTCACTTGTTTAAAAAGCAGAAATCTTATTGATTGCTGGGTTACTGCCCCAGGCAAACTTTGTGCCTTTTATTACATATGGTTTAGAAACTGAGACAAACTGAAAATAATAATCCAGTGTAAAAAGTAAATAAGCATGCTTTGCAGTTTAATGGGGGTGTAAAATCAAATGCTAAGATGCACAAGAAGAGGTACTATAAACAACTGAGTTATACTAATACTTGCCTACTTTTTAAACCTGACCTTGAATATTGCTTTAGTATGGGCAGTCCAGTCTACAAAAATATTGTATTTAAAAATAATCCCACATAGGATAATTAAGATGAAGAGTAACTGGATAGGTTCCAAGATCTTAATATATACATATATACAGTAGCTAAGAAAAGAGACAAGGGAAAGGTTGTGTGATTGAAAGATTCAATTGTATCATGAGCTTAAGGTGGCCACAACATGAGGATGAAATAACATGAGTTTTAGATAATGAGTGATATACGTGAATAACATTACCTTCCTGAAGTTGTAATGGATACTAGAATTCAAGAACACATGGGATAGATACAAAAGTGCAATTTTGCATTTAACAGGCATACAATATGTACCAGCTGGTTCTTTCTTGCTATCAAGTTCTATGTTTCTGCTTAAATAAAAATCTCAATTACAGTACCTGAGCATAAAATTGAGCTTTTTAAAGTAAACAAAATTACTACAAGAACAAAAAACTAGGTTTACACAGCCCTCTAAATCAGCCAGGAATATCCCTGGGAAACCTTTTCAGTGACTTTTAAAGATCAACATTTATTGCTTTAGGCAGTAATTATTTAAACAAAAGTAAGCTGATTTAATCCCAAATGACCCACTACTTCCATTCTGTGACAGATCCAGATGCATTCAGGCCTCTAGCCCTGCTCTGTCCTGGGCGAGTGCATGTAAAGTACAGAATTTATTTTCCAATTCATCTTTTGCACATGGCCCAGCTTCATTAGGTGCAGGGGATTAATGGAAAAGCAGAAAATTATGGGACTTTAGTAACATTTTACTACTTTGACTAAATGTCTCTTAAAACGGTAGCATTACTACATTTGCAGGCAGTTTGAAAATTATTTAAAGTGTAACTAACCATTTCCAGTACTGAAAATAACTGGGTTAATGTGTCCATGTAGTAAAGCAGTACACAATACCTAATTAATGGCTCATAAATAATAAGAAACAATGGGCCAGATTCAATTCAAATTCGAATTTTCAAATGTTTTTATGGTCAAAACTGTCAAATTGGACTAGGGAATTATCCAAACTTGATTTGAGTTTTTTTAAAAATTTGATTTTTAAGATTTATGATACACTGTCCTTTTAAGAATTCAAAATCTACTATTTGCCACCTAAAACCTGCAAACTTCATGTATAAGCCAATGGGAGAAGTCCAGCGACCAATTTGGAGATGTTTGTAACCTTCCTGATATTAGAGTTTTATTCAAAGAAAAAACTTGAATCAAGTTTAGTCGAATTAGATTCAAATCTGATTCAAGTTTTCGGTCAGTAAAATTCGTCAGAGTTTTAGATATTCAATTTTTTTCTTAAATAACCCCCCAGTCAAATTTCGAGTATTTTCGAATATAAGGGAGTTTAAAAAACTCAACCTTTGATAAATGTGCCTCGAAAAGTCATGGACAAGATTCAATTTGAGATGCAATTCAATTTAGAAAAACGTATCCCATGAAAACTATATTAAAGTCGATGGGAAATAACTGGAACTGAATTAGGAGAAAAGTGTATTCTACATGAATTGAATCTCGTCCATGAGTTTTCACATGATAAACCATGAGATAACTTTTTCTCACTGAATTGAATCTGGCTTATTGTAAGAAATGTGAACTTACTGCATTATATTAGTACCGTTATCCATCTTTCTTTGCTCCTTTGCCCATTGCTTAAAGTGTTTTGCCAGTATGGATAACTGAGATGTGTGATTGGAGTCATGATTTTTATATATTGTTCATATTATGTAATAGAACTACATTTGTTAAGGTTTAAACTTTCAATTATATGTCCTAGTTATTGGTACATAGCCTACATTTTTTTCAGTTTCTTTTGGAATATTTACAATTTTCGATCGTGCAACAGCTTACTGGTTCAGTATGGCGTATGCTTGTGTAGGAACACCATGTTCATTGTGCGAGTGTGCCTTTGCCATTTTAGAAAATTCTTTGTTTTGATATCATCTTAGAGTTCTATATTCAGAATTGCTCTGTGTTGTACTTGATATTGTTTTTGTTTATGCTCCTAATTATTTATTTATACCTCCTAATTACACTTGTTCCTGCTGTGATCTGGCATTGGCCCCTAGCCTGTTAAATAGAGTAGCACAGTGTATTTTCCACTGGATGCTAAGCACATCGGGCAGATTTTGACCACAGAACACCAGTATTTGCATTTTCTGGTTGAGATTCACCCCATGCACACAGTAACAGGCAGTGCAGGATGGATCACCATGAATGGCTTATAGCATTCATGCCTTTTCTGGGTCTGTATCATTTCAAACTCTGTTTCATTTCATATGCATCAAGAGGTCCCATCATGAATACATAACTTTAATATGGTTACTTCTCTTTACTTTCCAGTGATTTTAGAATTCACAAATCCTGTATAAACTGGGATACTGGCTTCTTGAATGTGTTCTCTGCTTTCTGCCAGAATCTTACCAACCATGCCCATCTGGAATGATGGCTTGCACCTCTCGCTCAAATAAAAATCTACTATTACTGGTATTGTTCATCTACTATGAATTCCTATATGTCCTCAGTTTAAATAAAGCTGATACATTGTCCCATTGATCTGGAGTGGAGCTGATGTAAAATTTTCATGTAATTTTTCTGAATAACTCTCACAAATACACATGATGAAACGGTCAGCAGACTTCACTCTAGAGAACCATATATCTCATCCAGTCATCTGTAATGTGGGGGAGGCTTGATGAAGCATTTACTTTGTTAGAATAACCTAGCTACAAAATTACTGGGAAGACATCACCTATCCATTTCTGTAACATTGTTGAAAAAGGTCACCCAAAGAATGATTTGGTTTTCATATACGTATTAAGAATGTTTCTGCTACTATGAAGTCCATCATTAAGCTTACTAATAAGAATATCTGATAGCTTTTAAAGATTTTACTTTGGTTCCTGTCTTTATTTATCCCAATCCCACCTAAGATTTTATCTTGAGATACTTAAGCATCTGAACACATTGTTGAAGCAAAGCTCTCTCAGGTCAGGCACTAAGAGTTTAGTACATTAAATTAAATTTTTACAGTAAATTATGTAAACTTTAGTTAATAAATTAAGTTTGAACACAATTATGATGTAAGTGATCTTGAAATGATGAACATATTTAAGACACCCGTCCTAATCTACACTACTTGTGAGTATAAAGTATTTGCATACTGCTAAACAATTTAAAACCAAGCAAGGCGGCTGGGCTTTTTCTTACATTTTAAATTCCGCATTATTTGCAGGCCAGAACCCAAGAATTCTAAGGCAAAGACAAACTTTTCTCTTTTGAATCTTTTGATATTCAGTTTGACACTATCTTGAACGAAGGAAGTTTTCTTCAACCTCAATTTCTGCAAAGCCTGGAATACTCTGATGCTGCTCTTGGTGGAAGTATGGTAGAATTGTTCTACAAATTTCTATTGGTTGGCAATACTAGGCATCATTTCTAGAGGTCTAAGTTGGTATGCATTAGGTTTGTTTGCTGTTGTGAATCCTTTTCCAGATGCAAAGCATTTAATTCTAAGCATAGACTTTCAAATGAACAAATCCTTACCTAAACACCAGGCAAACAGAGAATTTGAAGATACAGTGTACACCATGTTTGGTCATTGTAAGGTACACAGATTTCCAGAGCACAGATAATCCCCCTGCCTAATGGACTTTTTGTTTATCTATTTGCATGGACGAAACACTGAATAGCGTCAGTTTCCTCATTTGCTCTGTTAACTCAATAAATAACAAAAAACAACATACATCTTTAGAGCAAAAACTATGTTAAGTGCAAGCCATACTCATTGAACTCATGTTAAAAATATGTTATACTGTCCCTTTAAAGAGAGCTGATGTCAGTGGATGGCCCTCCCACAAGTAAAACTATTAAAGGAGTTAATAATTAATATAAAGCGAGTCTATATATTATTGCCATGGTGTATTTTACACTATTTATATATGAACTTTCCATGAATGATGTATTGTTTGTGGTTAATTGGGAGAGTTGTTTCGTTAATCTTTTTACAGAGAATTTGTGCACCACCTGTCATGAAAATTACCTAACAGAAGCTTGCCAGAACACAGGAGAGAGATTCACATTGCATTTTTCACTTAATTACTGTATATAAAATCCAATGACAGCAACAAATTCGTCTATGGAAGCCACGTAATAATAATAAGTCAGCTTTAAAGTCCCAAGCAATTAGAAATGTCCAAAATAAATGATGGCCGAAGAGTAACTGAAGCTGTAGATCTGACTCTCTCTCTCTCTCTCTGAAGACTGTCTACCAAATCTCTGCTGGTGGCTCCTTTTTCCCCCTCTATTGACCCAGCCTACCAGTAAATCCCTATTGTTTGCATGTAGGTAGGGGAAAGTGTATTGGATGATGATGTGATTATCTTCCCCTGATGGCTCTGCCTATTGTTCTTCTGGTGGTAGACCAGACAACAGACATGTTGGAACCACTAGGGAATCCAAACTTCATTACATTTCTTTATAGAAACTCAAGTTTTTGTTTAGCAAGATATCAAATCATTAGTAGTGTTCACATATCCATCACACCACCCACTATGGAAAGCAAAGGGATCACAAGCATTACCTACACAATGGAACAAATGGACACTGTGAGCATAAGGTGGGGTTTTTAAATAATTCATTCCAGTATTGTTGTGTCCCCTTTTATTGTGTAGAATCAGGTTTGTCTGTTAAAAAAAAAGACATTTATAGTTATTTTTGGAAGTTCAGATAGTGTTTATGCACTTTTTCTATGCAAGCCCAACAAAACGAGCTCATGTCAAAGAAGGAGGGGGTATATTTTCCATGTAACTATAAACTTTAGAAATATAGCTTTTCCTAATGTACACAGTGTTAAAGTCAAATGTATTCACAAAAGGAAGCACAGTCGTTATACATGTTAATGTAAATACTTTTTACCTGATGAAAATCACAAGAAGACCATATGGTACTTTATTGGAAACATATGGATAAGTACAAATGTGTTCCCCATCAATACCCATCGCTTTGAATTTGACTTAAAAGGTTTCAGATTATACAGTATACAGCATCATATTCGTTTTATAAGAAACCTAGCCTGTGGCAGCATAAATTCATTTAGGCATTGTACACAAACAATCCTTAGCCTTTTAACTTTAAAAAGATCAAATATTATTAGTACATGTATAGGATCTGTTATCGAGAATACTCAGGACCTGAGGTTTTCCGGATAATGGATCTTTCCGGAATTAGGATCTTCATACCTTAAAGGGGAACTATCACGAAAATAAAAATGTAATATAAGCTTCAGCATACTGAAATAAGAAACTTTTTACATACAATCAATTAAATATTCTACATAGTTTCTGAAATAATCAAGTTTATCTTCACTAGCCCTCTCTAAGCATCTGTTTCTCTTCATTCTGTCTTCTTGAAGCAGTTGGGTGTCAGATATTCATTGATAGTTAGATCTAATATATCTTATAGGGGGGCCTTCCTAGCAGATGGGGGGGGATGCATTTATATTATCTAAGAAAATATTTCTTTTAGAAAAGCCTTTTAGAAGAAAAGCTTTCTTAATCTGCCTAAATGTCTGCGTACTTCCATTTCTGTAACAAAGCAATTCATATGGAAACCCCCACTGCGACTGTCATAGCACAAAGTATGCAAATGTTATGGCTTGTATATATCTAAAAACCTACAGCACTATACTGGAGAATTTTTAAAGCATAGCACCAGAAATCAGACGACTGCATGGCAAAATAGCTGCTAACAGTTAAGTTTATCCCAAATATTTATGGAATGTACACATATGGAAAACTTCAGAAATGGGTAAATATGTCTTTATATTCCAACTACCATACAGCAAAGCTCTGCTAAAGCTAGTTATTTTTATGATATTTTTTAAACTACTTGAAATTCTACCTTTTTATTAATCGTATATGTTTTATATCCTTTATAAACTGATACTGATACCAGCACCACAGGAATGCTTGCCAAAAATCTCCACAAAAGTTAATGGACCACTTCACCTGCCATACCATTCACCCAGATTAACTGCACTGCAAGTAGAAGCAAGGTAAACTTCATTTAAAACATCTACTTCCTGGGACCATTACCCAAAGAAATTCTGTACAGAACTCGATTAGTCAGGGAGAATACTAGTTAAAACCCAAGTGTTTGATCAAGTTAAAGTGATACTGACACTAAGGGGCCGATTCACCAAGGGTCGAATATCGAGGGTTAATTAACCGTCGATATTCGACTGGGAATTAAAATCCTTCGAGTTCGAATAGCGAAGGATTTTAGCGCAAATAGTTTGATCGAATGATCGAAGGAATAATCCTTCAATTGAACGATTAAATCCTTCAAATCGAACGTTTTGAAGGATTTTAATTTAATGGTCGAAGGATTATCGTTCGACCAAAAAAACTTAGGAAAGCCTATGGGGACCTTCCCCATAGTCTAACATTGACTTCAGTAGCTTTTAGATGGCGAACTAGGGGGTCAAAGTTTTTTCTTAAAGAGACAGTACTTCGACTATCGAATAGTCAAGCGATTTTTAGTTCGAATCCTTCAATTCGAAGTCGAAGTCGTAGTCGAAGGTTGAAGTAGCCCAAAATACACTTCGAAATTCGAAGTTTTTTTACTTCGAATCCTTCACTCGAAGTTAGTGAATCGGACCTAAAAAATTTTTTTTCCAAAATATTTATCTACATCAAAATTTACCTATAGGTCATGTTGATCGTTTTCCCACTGATAGTTTCCAATGCTGTAATTGTCACTTGAAGTTCCTAAACCTGACTGTTGTGCCTACCTGACTGTTCCTTCTTATCTTGTCAGTTAAAGTTTCTAATGCTAACGGGCTCCTGCTGCACAAATATAGCAGCCCCCTCATAGAGGAACGGGGTAGTAAGAAAGGTAATGTAAAAGCATCAGGCAAATACTTTTATGGCAAAATTATAAATAGTATTCAAAGACAATGTTATGATATATAATAAAAAAGGTTATTTTCTGATGTGAGAATCTCTTTAAGCGTATGTTCCTTTTGCCTACATTTTTCTTTTCTTCAACCACATCCAACAAAATCTTCTGTGGGAAGTAGAGCATATAAGTGAAGAAACTCACCCTTCCATATATTTTCTTTCACCAACTTCACAACAGAATTCCAACTGTAAAATGATTCACACAAACCCATGTCCGCCACCTGAACCCCAACTTGTTTAAAAAACTGGATGGACGTTAAAGCCTGCTGGCCCTCATTACTCTTGGGTAACAGTAGCAATTGTATATAATGACAGGGTTTTGTGCTGATGCCACATCAAGAAAGTATAAACAGTACCACTCAAAAAATAATAATGAATAAATCAAAAATACAAAAATGTTTTTTTGAATTAATTACAGAGGATTTACTCACAGTTCACCCCAGTCCCGAGGTGCAAGTCCAAAACACTATATCCAAAAGAGATTTGAGGACCTCCAGTAATAAAGAAACAATTGTATAAAAAAATTAGAAAAATTTATTAGGACATGAAAACCAAACCTAACAGTAGCAATTGTCTACTCTGCCTACATGAGTGGCTCCCATATCAGTTCCCATTACACCCTGCCTCCTCTCCCTAAAGCCATAGCACCCCATCCATTGCCTGTGCCACCAATGTGTTCATACTGGAACTACTTGCCTATCAAATAGCCACCAGTTCCTTAAGTTCCTCCAGTAGACCACTCACTAAATGGCACATTCAGACATATGTCCAGCAAATTCTTGCATAAGGCACTAAACAAATAAACAATTCTAAATGAGGAACTAAGAATACTACCTGGTTGATCTCCCCCCCCCAAACTGTCACTGTCTCTAAACAAGACACTAGAAACATGCCCCCCGCCTGTCAAGGTCTATTTCTCCCCAATAAAGGCTAACAGCTCACAAAATAACACTTATATAGGCCAGTCTAGTGGGAACCTAGGTCGGAGATGTTACCACTATAAGTGCTGTCTCTTATTTTGCTGTCTCTTATATTCCATGCAGGCTATTGCCACTTTGCAAAGAGATCTAATTAAACTAAGCATCAAAGAGACAAATGATGTTCAATGTTAATAAATGTAAGGTTATGCACTTAGGTAGATTTAAGATGCTAGCTGTACACTATATGAAAGTGTATTGGAGCCTCCTTAATTGAGAAGGCAAAGTTACTCAGTGGCTACTAAAGCGAATAAAGCACTGTTTAGCATAAAAAGGGCATTAACTTGTGGCATGATATAATGCAGCCTCTTTATAGTTCCCTGGTAAAGCCTCACCTTGAATATGCAGAGCACTTTTGTATCCCAGACTTAAGAAGAATATTGATGAGCTAGAGAGATTGCAGAGACAGGCAGCTAGAATTGTAAAAGGAATGGAAGAATTGGAAAGACTGTCAAGGTTGGGAGTGTTGATTTGTTTAGATAGGTCTGCACATGACTGTGTACTAGTGTTTAGAAGGGTTAAACTTGATGGATTGTTGTATTTTTTAACACAAATTAACTACTTAACTATGTAACATTTATCCACCTGCAGAATGTAAATTATAAGACATTCTACGCTTATAGTATATCCTTCTAATGACCACCCAAACTTAGATACAAACAGGACCTTCTTGTGCACTTTATAACCAAACTAAACCAAACAAACCCAAAAGAAAGACACTAGTGTACATATATTACTAAGATATACTCATGCTTATTGATATATTTATATATAAAGTTATAGTTCTCTGACAATAATGGCAGCATATCAGTGCCTATTGTATACAGTATATCCAGTCAAACGTCACAGAGGATCTCAAAGTTATAAAGTGTAGGGAAGGAGTGCAGTAGTGTAGGATCACAATGATATAGCCTTCAGATAACTTCCAACAGCGAAAAGTTAAAATCAGACAGACACAAAGTATAATTATCAGGCTAGCAATGAAAACAGATAAAGTAAAAATTCAACTGATGCTGAAAGGGTTAAATGAAGTTTTGAGTTCCCTCTTGAGAATAGCAGAGATAACATGATTTACATCCTCTTCATGAACTTAGGGGTAAATTTACTAAAGGGCGAAGTGACTAACACTGGCGAATTGTTTACTAATGGGCGCAGGCAACAATTCGCTAGTGAAAGAGATAGACGCTAGCGCTGATTCGCACTCTAATGCTCTGGCTAATAGACGTTACTCCGCGAATTCACTAAGATGTGGATTTTGCTGAACGTTACCTCTTTCACCGGACTTGCCTTCGCCAATGTGTGAAGGGCATTAAAACAACTGTATTGGCTTTATTTAGGTTCCCTGGACATGTGTATTCATTAGTGGAAATGTAATGTATTAGCTGCAACATGTAACATACAGACCTCCATTCAAGTTTAAATTTCCCACCCTATGCAAATTAGCCTGAGCGAAGTTCCCTAAAAAAGTTGTGCTAGGCAGATTTGAACACTAGCGCTTCTTCACTTTGATTTGCTCACATTGCTGAAGTAACGTTAGCGAAAATTCGCCAGGGTCTGACACCCAGGATGAAACGCATTTTAGTAAATAAGCGTTGTCTGAGCGAATTTTCACCCATCAAAGTGTTGCGATGGCTGCGAATTTTCACCGGTTAGTAAATTTGCCCCTTAGTCTGTATACACAGAATGGCTGGTCATCCAGAAACACTTTCAGTTCTTGAAAATGAAATAGTGGTTTAAGTTATAAATCATTTTAGCTTATGGACAGGTGTATTGTAAATGGACAGGTGTAATGATATTGTAGCTTTTGTCAGATAAACTACATTTAACTAATATTTGTTGTCATGATGGAACAGTAGGGGGTAATTCACAAATACCCACTAAATGTCATAAGGACAGACTGTCTGGCTAGGGGACTGATAACACAATTATCATACCTGTGCTATAGTGGAGTGGTCTTGTCTCAAAGCAGATTTAAAGGTAATATTGTTTTATACTCATAACTTAAATACAATCTAATACAGATATAAATCATAGCACCCATTACTTTCCTTAAATATCATCATCATTTCATCATTTATTTAAATAGCGCTATCAAGATACACAGTGCTTTATCCCACCGCTGCCACCAATTGTCACGCACACCACCACAGACTCACGTGACACAGCATGCAACTATAAAGGCCTACGCAGTTCCTTGCTAACCTGTGCAGAACTCACACGCAGTCACACCCAAACAGTTCCAACATGCCAAAACTTCAAAGCTGCCACCACCGTGCTTAAGGGTCGCAAGCACCCGACTCTTGACACTCCGACGCTTACTAGAGGCTTATCCCACTATGCTTTCTAGCTAAGCACTATGACAGCAGACAGGTTAAGGCAATCAACAGTCAATACAAAACTCCCACACCCGCAGATAAAGGGTCAAACATGCACAACGTTCCTTCTAACTAGCAAGAGGGGTTAGCATACATTTGACATACCCGCTTCTCTTCAGGTCAAAGGTTCATTTAGAGCAGCAAAGACAAACTCTTTTAAATTGTAGATTTAATAGTCCAAAGTGGACAGTGCATAAAATATAAAAAGATAAGATACACTTACAAATAACATACAAAGCAGCAAACAGTTATAAAATAAAAAGGGATAAAAATGCAGAAACCTACATACATCACCTACAGAAGGATCTTATATGAGTCCTGTTCCGGGGGAACGGAGAATAACAACATATACCTCCCAAGCAGCTTGGTCCCCAAAGGTATACATCTTCCCAGTTGTCTGGACCCTTGATATCCAGGTTGGGAAGTGAAAGGTAATGCCCCCATCCAATGAGAGAGGTGAGGGCGGGTCACCAATTTACAACTGGCTATTCTGGATACATAGATCTTTCAACCAGCCTAAACTATTTGTGGTTGTATAGCAAAATTATGAGTACCAGGTAGGAAATTGAATTCTCTTTTCATAGAGACCAAACATCCCAAGACAACACACATTATTCTGGCATTATCAGAATATCGGTGCAACACTGGGAGGGATCATAATAATGTGGGCGTGTTTGGACTCCTCGAGAAGTCCTAGCTATAAGGAAAGTAATGGGTGCTATGATTTATATCTGTATTAGATTGTATTTAAGTTATGAGCATGAAACAATATTACCTTTAAATCTGCTTTGAGACAAGACCACTCCACTATAGTACAGGTATGATAATTGTGTTATCAGTCCCCTAGCCAGACAGTCTGTCCTTATGACATTTAGTGGGTATTTGTGAATTACCCCCTAATGTGAGGTTTCCTCACAATGTGGATTCTAGAGGAAGGCTTATTGAATTGGGAGAAACTGGAAAACCTAACCCTTTCTATGCTGGAACTTACTGTTCCATCATGACATTTGTGATGGACTTATTAAATAAAATAAAGTACAAAAAATTTAAATCACCAATACCAGATTAAAATATGACTTTTGGCCAAATTACCTTAAACCCTTCACTTTTAGTGGCACATTTATCAAATTTCGAAGTTATGTGAATTTTGTTTTAACTCTAATGAATTTCAATTCACTCACAACTGGAATGGGAGGTTATTTATAAAAAAAACTCGATCTAATATGAATGACCCAAAAATTTGAATCAATATTTTCCTCCGAAAAAAAGGTTGTTGAATGTCCCGAAGGCAATCAACATCATCAAATGCTTCAAATGCTGGGGCCTCGGCAGGTTTTAGGTGGCAAATATTCGAATTTGAACTGTTTCCAGGGTTGAGGTGTGATAATCATATTCAAATTCAAAGTGATGATTTACAATTCAAATTTGTGAGTTTTGACAAAAATTTACCATTCAAACCTTAATAAATGTGCCCCTTAATCTATTTTCTCAAGTTGTGAGGACATTATATATATTAGTAGTTGAACTCACTGTTATGACCCTGTCATAATAATTAAAGAAAGTACTAGGTAGCAGAACGGGTGCAAAATTAAGCACATATTGACACTAATTAACACTTTTGTCGTTAATTGAAAAGCATGTGCCAGTTTTTGCCCATATTTGTAGGGTGCTGGCTAGGGTCAGCTGCTTCTAAGTGGGTGCCACAATTACTTTGGAATTCTAGGGAATTAAACTTCGCCTTTCTGTTTTTAAGGAAAGGTTGTAGTATAATATGGGGAGGACAATTTATCCAATTTTCTGTGCCTTTCCCTTTTTTTTGTCTTTAATAAATCAAGACTATTAATAGTTTCAGAAAAAACTTTCATGTATACTCATGTTTGTTTTTGTCCTAGAAACATGAGAAAATGCCAACTTGATTTTTGAGAATTCAGACCCTTGTTGGTGCCTGGCAGGTCATTAACAGCAAGGAGGTGAAAGATAATTTAATGGCACAACAGAAACCATCCATTATCCATCTAGAATGTTTGTTAATTGCCTAAATCTGTATTTGAAACTCCACAGTCATAAATCCTTTTTAAATGATTCAGCAAGACAATGAATGTCACAGATTATGAGGGCGATGAACCCTGCTTTAAGAACCAAGTATTTATTCTTCTGGATGAAACATTATAGCTTTGGTTTTTGCATTCAATATTTTAATAAAGAAAATGTTTTGCAGTGTGCGTGTGTTGGTGTGTGTGTGTGTGTGGTTCCACAGAAACAAATACTTTGTTGAATACAGCACATATAATTTTTGTTACTGGTTTGCTTGTTTGAGGTTTTCAACCACTAAGTCCATAATCATCCATGTCTCCTAAAGCCTTACACCAACCATATGTATTATAACACTTCTTGGCATAGCCATTGTGGTTATATCGGTTTGCTGTCATGGACAATTTTATTGTACCAAAGCTACACACCACCGCAACATGGTATGCATGACACTAGTAATTAAGAGGCAGATTTATCAAGGTTCGAAGTGAAAATTTGAATTTTCGAATTTGAATTCTCGAATTCGAATTTTCAAGTTTTTTGTATGGGCAAAACTGTCACATTCGACTAGGGAATTATTACAATTTGATTCAAATTATTTTAAAAATAAAAATAAAGTGTATAAAATACACTGGCCCTTTAAGAACTCTAATTCGACTATTCGTCACCTAAAACCTTCTGAATTGCTGTCCTGGAATCAATTTGGAGTTTTTTGCAGCGTTCCTGACATTCAAGTTTTTTCTGATCCTATTCACCCAAGTTTTGGAAAATTACATTTTTAATTAAATTTAGATTGGTTGAATTTAAAGTTCATGGGAGTTTTTAAAAAACTCCCATGAATTCGAAATTTGACCTTTGATAAATTTGTCTCTACATATTTAATATTTTCTCAATTGCATTGTTGCATTCGTTTGAAAACTGAAATATATTGTTTATTTAAGGACTACAGAAAGGAAGAACTGAACCCACAATTTGGCAGCTGCAGCATTTCAATACATGTTGAATATGGATGAATTGCAAACCGACAGATCTGTAATTCT
The DNA here is from genome assembly GCA_038501925.1 of Xenopus petersii. Classification (NCBI taxonomy): domain Eukaryota; kingdom Metazoa; phylum Chordata; class Amphibia; order Anura; family Pipidae; genus Xenopus; species Xenopus petersii. The sequence goes on from CM076688.1 coordinate 45,664,372, forward strand.
TTCAGTTCATGTCTCTGCCACTGATCACAGCTTTGTGTGATTAGTTCATATCTAGTTATACAATTTTCCATGAATGATATGGTTATTTAAATATATTATATTTGTAAAGTATGAATGACATAATGTGACTTTTCAATTGCAGCCTGACAATTTTAATTCACTGAGGGTTAGAGACAGTGTTAGACATGTCAGATATTGTATTTCAGCCAGCCAGCAATTTCATTATGACTTGCTGAAGAATTACAGTCAATAATAGGAAATGTTCTGGCTGGCACACTGTTGATATAATATAATTATTTCATGTGGACTCCCATCAGGATTTCTTTTTCATTTTATTTGATAATGATGACAGGATTCTTAATTTTTATTGCAAACTGTATTTTTGGGGCAATGAGAGACTCAATGTCATTATTTTACTTCATGCCAATAATCTTTATTTTTTTTGTTAACAGGTAAGCATACTAATAATTATCTAAACATAGTGCTACCAGGGGGCGTGGCCAGCATGCGTTAGCAGTAAGACGTACTTTTTTCTGCTCCCACTATTATCCTGTGAATACCCTGGAATAATTCCAACCTGTTGATTATAATCCTCCGGACAACAAGCGTGAGTTATGAGGCGGAACGCTGCGGTTAAGTCGTCCGCAAGTGCTTCTAAAAGAACAGAGCTCAGAGAAACTGCGCGTCTCCAAGATGGACTCTACACACTAAGGGGCCGGTTCACTAAATTCGAGTGAAGGATTCGAAGTAAAAAAACTTCGAATTTCGAAGTGTTTTTTGGGCTACTTCGACCATCGAATGGGCTACTTTGACCTTCAACTACGACTACGACTTCGAATCGAAGGATTCGAACTAAAAATCGTTCGACTATTCAACCATTCGATAGTCGAAGTACCCTAGTTCGGCAGATAAAAGCTACCGAAGTCAATAAGCCTATGGGGAAGGTCCCCATAGGCTTGCCTAAGTTTTTTTGATCGAAGGATATTCCTTCGATCGTTGGATTAAAATCCTTCGAATCATTCGATTCGAAGGATTTAATCGTTCGATCGAATGAATAATCCTCCAATCGTTCGATCGAATGAATAATCCTCCAATCGTTCGATCGAATTTTCTGCGCTAAATCCTTCGACTTCGATATTCGAAGTAGAAGGATTTCAATTCCTAGTCGAATATCGAGGGTTAATTAACCCTCGGTATTCAACCCTTGATAAATCTGCCCCTAAGAGTCAGCACACTAATAATTATCTAAACATAGTGCTACCAGGGGGCGTGGCCAGCATGCGTTAGCAGTAAGACGTTCTTTTTTCTGCTCCCGCTATTATCCTGTGAATACCCTGGAATAATGCCAACCTGTTGATTATAATCCTCCAGACAACAAGCGTGAGTTATGAGGCGGAACGCTGCGGTTAAGTCGTCCGCAAGTGCTTCTAAAAGAACAGAGCTCAGAGAAACTGCGCGTCTCCAAGATGGCGCCGACTCTACTAAGGAGAACCCGCTGGTAAGGTGAGTGGCAATAAATCTGCGCTAAGTGCCTCAGCGGCCAAGAAATTAAAGGCTTTTGCACATGAACCTACAATTTACCAGACCGACTATACACCTATAGACCCGACTGATTGCACCAAGTCCCTCTTCTATGGCTTCACTGCAAACACCATCTGCAACTCTGAAACAGAGCCGTCATTATTGGAGATTATGCATATCATGAAACAAAACCATGAGACTCTGGTAGATGAGATGGATGGACTGAAATCGGACTTTGCAATTGTTAAACAAGACCTCTCTAAATTGCGCGACCGCACTACTGAAGCATATCGCAGGATTGGAGAGTTAGAGGACACGTGTGGCCCGCTGCAAAAACCATAACAGGTGAAGCAAAGCACATACAATTGATGGAGGCCAAGACGGAAAATCTCGAAAACCGCCTGAGACAAAATAATATACGGTTGGTGGGAGTACCAGAGGGTGCTGAGGGTAATAACCCGGAGACATTTGTTTAGCAATTCTTACTCTCACAGTTTGGCGATAAAATATTTTCAGCAATGCTTCTGGTGGAACGAGCCCACAGGATGCCGGCCAGACAACTGCCGCCTGAAGTGACGACATGACCTACACGGTTTTGTTGGACATATCCCTGAAAGCTTTAGTCCAAAGGTTTGGATTTATTTTCTGGGGCAACATAGGCTCCACAGTTATGGCACATGCATCTGGGAGTGGTATGTTTAAAAGTATTGAACTGTACATTTGACTTTACCTTTACTCATTATTGCTGTTCACAACACCATCTACAGCAATTTTAAACATACGTAATTTGGATGGAATGCAAGAACAGATATGCAAGAAATCAATGACACATTCCAAACATACTTCACGGATGCTTATGCGTCTAAGGTGGCGCACTCTGAAACAGAACTCCAAACATACCTAGACGGTGTGTGCTTCCCCACATTATCAGCTGAAGATAAAAACATTTTAGACAGTGAAATAACTGAGTAGGAAATTGAGGCTGCGATAGGTACATTTCCTTCTGGTAAGGCCCCAGGCACTGATGGGATCCCCATAGAGGTATATATAAAAAATATAAAGAAACTTTGGTCACTAGACTGAAAGGCTGTTACAATCTTGCTTTGTCTACCAAAAGTCTACCACAATCCATGGCCCTTATAGCACTAATACCTAAAAAAGGAAAGATCTCACACAATGCGAATTTTATCGTCCAATATCTCTGTTAAACTGTGATATCAAAATATTGGCGAAAATGATGGCCCTCAGACTGAATAAGTCAAAAAATGCAGCTCATCCCCATGTTGCAATTAAAAGCAGTTGGGTGCATGGGCGTGTGGCTTATATATTGAACAAAACTCATTAACCCCGCACACCTACTATATAGCTTTTAGGAAAAAGTCAGATTGAAAGGAAAATGCCAATATTTGGAAAAAAGAGACACTTTTAGTTACATGGTTTGTACAAAGTATGCATAAACTTATGCGCCCTGCCAAGGCAGTGTCTATCAGTCCTGACTATGTGAAAAAAGTGGAAAACTATTGAATATATTCACAAACTCCCCAATTTATATTGTTTACTTGCTTAGACTCTGAGACCAAAATATTTATTTGGGCTGGAAAACGTAGCAGGCTGGCATATGCAGCAATGCAGCTCCCAGTTATACTGGGTGGTCTGGCCCTTCCTGAGTGGAGGTCGTATTATTTGGCTTCACAATTGCAACATTTCTTGCCATGGATCAGGGGGGATCAAATGGATGCTTCCTATAAGATATTACGCACTTGCTGGGGTAGTGAAGCGAAGAAAATTTTGCCCTCCTGCTTCCAATAATCAGAACGCTTTTCAAAGTATGGCAGGTATCACACACACTTACACAATACCAGGGGATTTCACCAAATACCACTGTGGGAGAATAATAGTTTTCCCAATCCCCAGTAGTAATGGGCGAATTTTCACCAGCGAATTTGGCCAGCGTCAAAAAAATGGACGCCAGCGTCAAAAATGAGACGCTGGCGCAGTTTCGCAAAATTTTTGCTGCTTCGCGAATTTCAGAGGAAATTTGCAAATTTTTCAAATTCGCCCATCACTATTCCCCATCTGAAAAATGTAGAACTACAGGAACACTGGTACCATGACTTGTTTATCAAGGGAGTATTTAAATCCTTTGGCCTAATACAGGCTAACTTTGATGTTAGAACGATCAGTACGATTCGGCACCGATCCAGGACACCATGTGAGGACAACAGCGTTCGTTTAAAATTTTTCGGCTTTATTTCAACAAACACACAGATGAGGGTTGCAGCGGTGGGTGTACAGGGCTGACTTATGCGTTTTTTGCCGGATCCCCCGGCACTTCCTAATTCTAGAATTAATATTTAAATTGTTAAATTTTTACATAATTACTGTGAATACCAAGGTTATAAACATTTTTTTATGATTGATATACTGCAAAGAAAGTTTTGTTAAAACAATGCCAAGTCTCTGCATTTTAACTGAAGAATTACATCTACTGCTGTACCTGTCTGGCCATACACCTAGGGGCATATTTATCAAGGGTCGAATTTCAAAATGAAAAAAACTTCAAAATTCAAATTCAAAAAGACCAAACAAAATGAATTTGAAGTTTTTTTTGCATCGAATAGGTAAGTTTTTGATCGAATAGGTCCGTATCAAATTGTACGAATCGAAGGAATAGCGCATTCTATTGAATTTGATTTAAAGTTTTTCCCAAAAAAACCTTTGATTTTTCCAATTGACTCCAAATAGGTTCTCGGAGGTCCCCCATAGGCTGAAACAGCAATTTGGCAGGTTTTACATGGCGAACGGTCGAAGTCGAATTTTTAAAGAAACAGTACTTTTCTTTTTTGAAAGAAAAATTTCAATATTCTAATTCTTTTCAAATTCACATCGAATTGGGACAATTCCCTAGTCGAAATACACAAAAAAATAGCTTGAAATTTGAATTTTTTTCATTTGAAAATTCAACTTGACCTTTTGATCTGCCCCCTAAAGATCAGCTAATTTCTCAAGGACATGGGGTTTCTGGATTAGGATAAGAAGTTTGGAACTCCATACCTTTTTAAGTCTGCTAACAATCGCTTAAGCACTAAATAAATCCAACAGATGTGTTTTGGCACCCAAATGGATTTATGTAGCTTAGTTACTATCAAGTACAAGATACCGTTTCATTATTACATCCTTATTATATCCTTAAAAAGGACTCTATGTGAGATGGCCTTTGCATGTCAAAATTCATTAAGCTCAAAAAAACTTGAATAAAAAAAAAATTGGCTGGTAAATTCATGTAGGAGTTGATGGGAATTGTATTTGCAAACAGTACCGTAACTAGAAGGGGGCGGGCCCTGGTGCGTGACGCGCACGCGGGCCCCCGCCCCCCTCCATACGGCCAGAATTGCAGGGATTTTAGTGGCGCGCTGCTGGGGGGCCCTGAGGGGATGCAGGCCCTGGCCTGCTCGCACCCCCTGCTCCCCCAGTAGTTCCGCCACTGTTTGCAAAATTCAAGCTATTTTTCAATTTGAGTTTATAAGATGTATTTGAGATTTGTCAGACTCATTGAAAATGATGGACATAATGTGATTTCACTACATTAAAACTTTTTTTTTAAAACTAAAAAGTTTTTTTTGTACCACAGAACAATACATGAACAGCAAAACAAACTATTGTAATTACAAATAAAATTTAACATCACAGTAAAACTGGATCTGGTCTACACACTTTTATCTACCTTCCCCAATAACAAAAGGCACAACATGTATCTAATTTCAATATAAGACAGAATATAAGGCAGAAAAATTTGTGTACTTAGATATCGCTTTACCCAATCATACATGAGATCTGTATTTCTTGTTGTCTCTGGGGAGACAGTGTATGAACCTATTTTTTTCCAGGTCTTAAAGAAGTTTTCAGCCTGGTATTCCCTTGCCTTAAAAGGGATGTTCACCTTAAACCATACAAGTCACACTGAACTGGCTCTGCGAATGCTTCCTTCTCCTGTTTCATTTGCATAACTTTGATGGGATTGGCTGGCAAGATTTAGCCAATAGGATCAGTGAAATACAAATTAAGCAGAAGGGGGCAGGCATGTGCAGTAACCAGTTCAGTGTCAGCTTCCTGTATGGGCAGAATGGACTTCCGGTGTCAGCAGAGGCAGCAGAGAGCAGAGGAGAGAGCCTTTTCGCAGCATTGACCCACAGCTTATATGGTCTGTAGCTTCAAAACTATCCATTTAAAATCATAAAGACAAAATGCAAAACTGTTTGACATTCGACTATGTTCTGAAGGTGAACCTCCCCTTTTAAGCCAGTCCATATGGTACATAAAGTCCAGCGTTGGAGGTATATTTGAGGTCCAGCAGTTTAATATAGCTTTTCTACTAACTGCTGAAACTTTATCCGTCCAATATTTTATCTGCCTTTGAAATTTTTGCCACATCACCAAATATTTCCCATGTGGGAGTAGGTGATATATTGATTTGTAAACTAGTTTTACAGTAATGAGTGACTTTGTCCCAAAACCTTATAGGTAAATAGGTCCAGGTATCTGCTTTAGGAGCTGGACATTTTGGGCAGCAGTCCATCCAATTCCTTTTTTCCCCAATTCTTGTAAAAAATAAACCCTATGCAATATTTTTAAGAACAAATGTTCTTTTTTAACACACATATGATCAATACTTGTTTAATTAAAAAAAACAAAAAAACAGAACTTTCGATTTTTGATAAATGGGCCTCTCTGTGTTAGTGAAGTCATTCTGTCCCCCAAAATTCACAAACAAAGCCATGTGTGATTCTTTAGTACAAGTAATTAAGTTATATATAATATACGTACATGTCACTTCCTGCAAGTTGTGAGTAATGGATCTCTTAATTTTAAGAAAATGCGTCACTGGAATTACACAAAAAGACAAATGTTTGCATCTGCTTGCTGACTTGTAATGTTTCTATTATCCTAATCACATAGCAATAACATGCAAAGTCTCTCTTTGGCATTATTAACATTTTCCAGCATTTTGTTTAAATTACTATAGTATGACATTATTACAAAACAGATCTAAGTTGTGTGTGTGTGATGTGAAAAAACATGTTCTGTCCACTTTGTTTAGTTTTATAAGCCACAAATACAATTAAAATTATATGGGGATAATTTAGATTCTACACAACAACTTCCCACAGAACATCTGGATCAGTGTTGTTGTTCCATTGATTAAGAAAGAAAATAAGTCAAATGTTTGCCTCTCCAATATATCTCTTTTATCCTCTGTAGACAGGAACATTTCAGGTTGAACTTGGTCTCTAATAACTGTCTGAAAGTGCTGAAATGATGCCAAGAAAGGGTTGATATAGTATGCACTGCATCTGAAAATATTATGCTATATAATTAAATTATCTTCGTAATTCCAGCCTTACATTAAGAGGGTTATTTACTAAACCTCGATTTTTTCTGGTTGAGGTTTTTTGGGCAAAAACTGGCCATCTCAAATCTGTCGAGGTCATGTATAAGTCAATTGGAAATGCCCCTTTTACAATTGGAAAATAATGTGAGCGGGGTTTTGCCTGATAATCTGAAAAATTCGGAGTATTCTGGCGATAACCTGAAAAAACACTGAGCGATTCGGGCGTCAAATCTGAAAAATTTGTATGATTTGGATTTTCGCACTGTTTTATCTCGTTTTTCCCCGACCTGACTTTTCGAGTTATTTTATTGAAAAATAAGTTAAAATCGTGGATGGGAGTTTTTGGCCGAATAGGTCAGTTTCAATTGAATAGGTCCGTATTCGGCCAAATTCGAATCGTACTAATCAATATGGTGTTTGTGAAATTTTCTGTGCTTTCACCAAAAAAAATGCTGCCAGATCGCTCATCACTAATTATCAATTCAACAAACAGCGATTCTTTAAAAATCCTTTATTTGGGTAATCTAGGACAAATACAAATATGCTTATACTGTAACCAAATGGATATGCTCTACACATGTCAAGATACAAATAATTAAACATTTTCAATAAGTATATAACTTTAACTTTCCATGTAATGAAAGAAGTAAAAAAAAAAATCAAAAGTTAATATGCCGAGATATAGAAACCTCATTACTGGCCAATTAGTTTGTATAAACATGAGTATACAAATATAAGATGTCTTGTATGTAAAGCATACATGGTGAAGCTTTAACACAGTTAACAAATACTGTATGTATTTAACATAAAAATTGTAAGAATTACCGATACAAATATCAATTAAACATTATCATATTAGTTAAAAGTAAACCATGGTAAAGATGGTAGATGTCTTAAGACTAATGATAGTCTTGGTTAAAATTTAAACTGAATTACATTGTATGAAACGTAAAGGACATTTATGCAATATTTGGTGAATTATATCTACTTTTGTTACAGGTATTTGCATTTTTCCATTATGCTCCATGTGCTTTTTTAACTAAAGTATTTTGTGATTTGTTAAAACAAAATTACACACGTACATTGCTTCATTATCCCATGTACATTAGTTTAGCGGATTGCTATGCCTTACAGAAATGGGGCAGATTTACATACCTGTTACATATCTGTAAGAAGAATATATAAGCAAGAATATATGTGTGTGTGTGTGTGTGTGTGTGTGTATGTGTGTGTGTGTGTTTATGAATAAAATGATTTGCTGCTAAAAAATTAAAAATGATATATTTATTTCTTCTTAAAGGATAAACAATAATTATTTTTATTCTCATACTTATAAAATAAGCTCCCCATTTAGGGCCTCTATATAAAATAAGACAATTGGCCAATATGGGTTTCCTATTTTACCTTTTTTGGCTATTTATAAACATATTGTTTCCCCTTGTTTTGAAAATATTTTTTGCAACAATGATGCATAATTTCAGTCTGCTGTAAAGAAATTCACAACGGAAAGCTAAAGGTTAAAAAATACATGTAAATGTTGTCAAAATGGTATAAACATATAAGTAATATTAATATTCACTAAAATTATAATATTGTCATAAATCTCCATTCCATTAGCCTTAACTGTTTTACCTTGCATCAGTTTTCAGTGCTGTGTGTTTGTGTTTATATTTTGCCAAAACATAGTTAAACAGATAAACAGTAGAATTACATTTTTCAGTTTTTTACTTGAACATCTACAAAATTCAATTAGTAGGACCTTACTGGATACATTTAATTGGAATGTATTTCAATTATGGAATGTATTGGAATGAAATTTGCAGTCATAGCCATTCTAAAATCATTTATTGAGTTCCTGACTTACATTATGCTAATAGGTTATTATATATTCAAAGACATGCAAAAAAAATCAAGATAAAAGGTTTGCATAATGATTACAGGGTGGAGCTATAGGAATCAGTCAAAAATTGTATTGTATGATACTGTAGTAGAGCGGTGACCCGGCAATTTGGTTCTAGATGCAGATAGCTTATGTATAATTAACATTGTCATGCAAAAATTTGAATATTTATTTAAAAAAAAACACTCTGGAGTCAAATTTTGTTTCTTCTGGAATGTCAGGTGATTATATGTAGATCTTGAAGATCTGTATATATAATGTTCCTATATAAAACAATAAGTAGACTTTCAGGGTAATCACAAGTATACATTTTGCAACATGACAACATTTATTTACAATACTGTGAAATGTAGATCAGTCAATAAAGATTTAAGCATTTGATTTTATTGCTTGGTGTACAACAGAGTGACATGGCAAACATCTGAATGTGGTCCATAATTATGTAAATTATATGTACATACCCCGGAAACTACAAGTGCTAGGAATACACCTATGTTGCATAAATATATCCACTTTATGCTGTGAACTGTTCCCATTTTTTCTTCCTTGGTGAATTATTCAATTATATAGTTTATAAAGAAGAATAGTGATGGGCGATTTTATTCACCAGGCACAAATTTGCTGCGGATTCCCGCGAATCGCCGCCAGCGAATAAATTCACCAGCGAAAATTCTTGGCGTCCGTTTTTTTTTTAGCATGGCTATACCAGGGTAATCTGATTGTTCGGCCGTATGGCCGAACGATCCGATTACGATGTGCGATGGGCTCTGGCGGGATCGGTCTGGTCAAAATCAAACCTGACCGATCGACCAAACGACCGATCTTCCAACGAAAGATGTCGCCACACACGATCCGAAAATCGTATGAATCCTTTATTCGTATGATAGGATCTGTGTGTCTATAGCCACCTTTAGTAGCAGGTTTATTTATTTTTGAGATCATGTTAAAAACATTGATCATAAAAAAAAATCTTGACTTTTCTTTCACAGTCAAGTAATGTGGTAAAAAATTCAATCACAAATAAAAAATAAATGTTTCCATTTGTTTTCTATGAGCCTAAAAATTTTTTATTGGTGGAAAAAAATTACATAAAGTTGCTTAAATGCTGATAAAACACTTACCAACTACTTTCATAGTTTCCTGGCAGGTTTTTCTGAAGCAAAGTATTGCTTCAAAAAGCAATAATCCAATAAGTAAAATATTTGAGATTAAAAAAATGTAATGCAAATAAAAGCTAGATCATTTTTTTTGTTGTGTTATTTTAAATAACAAATATACAATCTCAAAAATTAATAAATCGGCCCTTCCTTCATGCAATACATCCATTGGCTGGACAACGATTTCATATAAGCTTTGTTATGGCCATTAATCTAGCATGACAAAGGGAAATGGTGTTTGTAAAGGTTGTATGTTGGAGTGTATTTTACCAAAAAAGCACAGTTAAGATTACTGATGTTGTACAGTTAGGAAATTTGGAATGCTAAGATTATTCCTACACTTGAGTAACACCTTGTTATTTTAGCATCTGTATCATTTCAACCAATGTACATTTCAATTTCAAAATGTAATTTAGGCATATGTACATTTTAAGAAATTGTTGTAACTAATTTAATTCCAAACAATATAGATCTAATTAGAATGTAAACATTTTGATGTGGCTTACATTATCAAACAGAATCAAAAAAGAGGTAAGAATGCTCATTGATCAATGACAAGATCAGATTCCAAGAACATAATGGTCATTATCCTGCATAACAGAAGACTGACTGAACCAGATATTAAGGCACAGATTAATGAAGGCAAACATCAGAAAGTGTCCATTTCAATAGTACAGAGAAGTCTTCAGGAAGCAAAGTGCAAGGGTCATGTAGCATCTCATAAACCTCTGTTAAGGTAACAAAACAGGTTTAAGAGGTTTGCTTGGGCCAAGAATGACAATAAATTGTCTGTTGCAGAATGTGTATTGTTGACTAATGAAGCCAAGTTTGAAAGCTGTTTTTCTGGCTTTAAAGTTTAAGAGATTCATAGAGTGACTGGGATTCTGAATTAAAGGTGCTACCACAGTATTCTTCAGTGCAATGGTCTGGTATGATGCAACATGATAATGATGCTAAGCATACATTTAAGATCTGTCAGAATTATTTGAAGAAGAAAGAATAAATAAGATAATTACTGTAACCCACTGAGCGGATTTAGGATGAACTGGACAAATAGGTCAAGGCTAAACAGCTAACTCTGTACAGATCATCGTGGGCACTAATGCAAGAGTATTAAATTGAACGTTCATACCTGGATACCTGGAATCTTTACTCAATATAATACCATAACCATAATGTGTTCTGCTATGCTCATTGTGAATATTTTAATGAAATATTTTAAAGATTTAACCTCTTTTTGTTGACTTACTAGGTGATGTAGTGCATCACTTCACAACAATTAATGTTTAAAGCAAGGAATAAAATTATATATTTTTTTTATAAAAATAGTAGACCATTTAAGACATAAAGTGCTTTACATTATTTTAAAATGCTGTCTTTCCCTAAAACTGCAGTACCATAAAATGAATACATATACACTCTGGGGGTTATTCACTAAAATAAAAAATTTTCTGATGTATGAAAACCGTGACTTTTTCCGTGAACCGTGATTTGGCGCCCAAAAAAGTCAGTATTTTTCATGAATTTGGCAGAAAACACTGAAATGTTAGGATTATCGTATGAAAGCCAGTGCTGACAATAATATCTTAAAATTGCAAATAGGACCTCTGCCATTGACTTCTACAGGACCTCAACAGGTTGAAGATGGAGTATTTTCAGGTTCTGACTTTTTGCAGCCTTGGGGTATAATATATTATGAAAACATTTTTCAGATTTCAGAGTAAAAAACTTGAATTTTTAAAATTTTTAACATTCAGACTTTAATAAATAACCCCCTTTCTGCAGATATCTCTTCTAAAAATGTTTTGAGAGTACTGGTATTAGGTTGCAAGTCAAATTAAGAACAAAAACCAACAACTACAGCGTTTTTGTAGTATTTGTGCTCCAAAGCACTAAAGGGGGTTATTTATATAAGTCCGAATTTATCTCAATATTTTCTACTACAAACTCCGACCAAATCTGTTCTGATTTTTTACGCGTATTTATAAATACATTTTCCCGAAACAGTGCTTTGCGGGTCAAAATCCAATTTTCAAGATTTTTTGGGATTTTTTTTATCCGATTTCTATGAATTTCACAATTTTTTTCAGAATTTTCACCCAAAAACTTCGGGGTATTGCACGAAACCACGACTCCCATTGACCTATATGCAACCTCGACAGGTCGGAGATCGGTTTCAGACTTTTCCATCCTCATGGTTTGATGAATTCCGAAAAATTCATGATTTTTTAAAAGTCTGATTTTTTAACAAAAAAGTCACAAATTTTTCGTGATTTTTGCATTCGGAGTTTAGTAAATAATCCCCTAAGACTTACATAAGAATTGAATGGAGGCTTTCAATTTCTATTAGTAATATATAGGATAAAGGTACATCACTAAACAATAATTGATCTAAAAAGTATGTTATATTCTGTATTCCAGAATGATTCATTGTGTTAATTGAATGTAATGTTTTTGGCTCATACAGAAGATAAAACATAAAAGTAAACACATAAAATATAGGTGTATTACAAAGGATGGTTGTACTGTTTTGATGGTATCAGCTTCTATGGTCAGCAAAGTCCAGACAAAAAATTGTTCCTTCTACTGTTAATCCCATTTTGAACCCCTCCTAAAAATTAAGAAAATGAACATGATTATGTTTGCAACAGATTTTTTCATAACATTCATGGCATTACATTTGAATAAGGGGAGTAAAATTCGGATGTGTGAATTTTTAAACTTGAAAATTTTAACTCGAATTTACTATTCAAACCTTGTTAAATCAGCCCCATAATGGCAACAAGTTCACAATAACATATAGAGCAAGCACAGGGAGAGAGAATGTAGACATAGATTAGGCATTATATTGTAGATGCCCATCCTTAATACAAGCATTGTTTACCTCAAGCATTATCTCAGACTTTACTTAAAGGGGTTGTTCACCTTCAAATTAACTTTTAGTATGATGTAGAGAGTGATATTCTGAGACAATTTGCAATTTGTTTTCATTTTTTATTATTTGTAGTTTCTGAGCTACTTCGCTTTTATCCAGCAGCTCTCCAGTTTGCGTTTTCAGCAATCTGGATGCTAGGGGGCAAATTATCCTAGCAACAGGCACTGATTTGAATAAGAGACTGGAAATTAATATGATAGGGCCTGAATAGAAAGACAAGTAGTTAAAAGTAGCAATAACATTAAATTTGTAGCCTTACGGCGCATTTGTTATTAGAAGTGGTCAGTGACCCCTATTTGAAAGCTGGAAAGAGTCAGAAGAAAAAGACAAATCATTAAAAACTGATAAAAAGTAAGTAATGACAACCAATTGAAAAGTTGCTTAGAATGGACCACTCTATAACATACTAAGGGGCAGATTTACTTAGGGTCGAATATCGAGGGTTAATTAACCCTCGATATTCGACTAGGAATTGAAATCCTTCGACTTCGAATATCGAAGTCGAAGGATTTAGCGTAGAAAATTCGATCGAACGATCAAAGGAATATTCCTTCGATCGAACGATTAAATCCTTCGAATCGAATGATTCAAGGATTTTAATCCAACGATCGAAGGAATATCCTTCGATCAAAAAAACTTAGGCAAGCCTACGGACCTTCCCCATAGGCTAACATTGACTTCGGTAGCTTTTATCTGCCGAACTAGGGGGTCGAAGTTTTTTTTTAAAGAGACAGTACTTCGACTATCGAATGGTCGAATAGTCGAACGATTTTTAGTTCGAATCCTTCGATTCAAAGTCGTAGTCGTAGTCGAAGGTCGAAGTAGCCCATTCGATGGTCGAAGTAGCCCAAAAAAAACTTCGAAATTCGAAGTTTTTTTACTTCGAATCCTTCACTCGAATTTAGTAAATCTGCCCCTAAAAGTTAACAGAAAGGTGAACCACCCCATTAATCTAAGCATTAAAGCAAGATTAGTTAGTCAAATATTTCACCATATTTTACAAAAAATGACCTGGGTGCTATTACCACCTGTGGCATTTGTTGGGTGGGTATAAAGATTTGTTGGGTGGGTATAAAAATCTAAGGAGAGAGATGTATGCCGCTCCAGGATTTATTTTTGCATACATAAACGTTGAGGCGTGGGTTGGATTTTCTCATAAACTGCCATGATGATAATCATATGCTGCTTGTGTCCATTCTTTTAAGTATGACCTCTTTGCATGAGAACAATCAGTTAAATGAGCTTTAAAGGATTGGTACAGCATAAAATTCTTTTTGGTCTTGACATATGATTTTTTTTTCATCTTTATGGATCTATACAAGACAGCAGGGGGTGTTTATTTGATGTTCTAGAATGTTCCTTTTGGAATTTTTATTGAACTGGATTAGTTAGTCAAGATAAAACTTTTTTTTACTGAAATGTTGTCTCAGTTAAAATGTACAGTATAAAAGTAGTTTGCAGATGAACCATTGGGAGAACTTGTAATGTAAAACATAATCAGATATATTAGCACTGTGTCATGACAGAAAGGCAATATGACAATGCTTTTCTTTGTTATAATTGAACAATTATAGTTATCATCTCCTATGAGTTTTTGGGCACATTTTTCTGATAGACTTTTTAGACTCTTGATGCATGGGTCTGTTTCTATCCTTTATTTATTAAAAATTAAAACAACAAACATTCTGTTGATTAGAAAACAAAAAGATATTATAGAATCACTTTCAGAAAGTCTCCTGGTTTTCTCACAATTCCTTTAATAACATATGCGTCTTCATTAAACTAAAACTTAAAGGGGTGGTTCACCTTTAATGTAGCTTTTATTATGTTATAGAACGGGCAATTCTAAGCAACTTTTAAATTGGTTTTCATTATTTATTTTTGATAGTTTTATAGTTATTTGTCTTTTTCTTCTGAATGTTTGCAGCTTTCAAATGGGCGTCGCTGACTCCCTTCTAAAAAACAAATGCTCTATAAGGCTACAAATGTATTGTTATTGTTACTTTTTATTACTGATCCTTCTATTCAGGCCCTCTCCTACTCCAGTCTCTTATTCAAATCAATGCATGGTTGCTAGGGTAAATTTGTACCCTAGTTACCAGATTGCTTAAGATGCAAATTGAAGAGCTGCTGAATAAAAGCTAAATAACTAAAAACTTTCAATAATAAAAATTGAAAACCAATTGCAAATTGTCTCAGAATACAACTCTCAATATCATACTAAAAGTTAACTCAAATGTTAAAACCCCCTTTAACATTTTCTATAAAAAAATATGTTCTTTAGGATTTTTTTTAATAAGAATAGAATTCCTTTTAAGAATAACAGGTTTGCTTCTAGCATCATAAATGACAGCCACCCAATAACTCTTTTCTCTAAATCTTTGAACTCAATTTTAAGATTATTTTGGGAAGCTGGAGGCTTGAGTGTCAGAGGGGTCAAGCTGCTTTGTTAATCTGAAGTCAGACACAGGTCACCTCAGGCACCAGACAAACATTTTAATTTCAGAAATTTACTGCAGAAAATGTTGTCTTTAAAAACAACTTAGTAGCCCTCATTTGGGTGGCCTAGTAGTTTAAAGTAAATTTGCCTTGTTAATCTTTTTGAGTAGGAACATTTATTTTTTGGTCATTGTAGGAACACTTACATTCTGTCACTTTTAATTATTCTTGTAATGATTTTTTTTTGAATTTCGTGGTTGTGTGATTCTTTGCAGATTCTGCATACTTCCAGGCGGTAAGACAGATTTCGGATACTGTCTTGGAAAAAACATGTTTTTTTCAAAATGCAACCGTTAATAGTGCTGTTCCAGCAGACTTCTGCAATGAAATCAGTTTTTTCAAAAGGGCAAACAGATTTTTTTATATTTAATTTTGAAATCTGACATGAGGCTAGACATATTGCCAAATTCCCAGATGCCCCCAGTCATGTGACTTGTGCTCTGATAAACTTCAGTCACTCTTCAAGTTGGAGTGGTATCACCACCCTCGTTCCCCCCCATACAGCCATAAAAATGACCTTGCTTTTGAAAATTCTCTACCTATTTAAAGTTCTCCCCATAAACATCAAATTAGATGATCTTAAAAAATTGGAACGGTCCATAATGGCTTTTATCTGGAGTGGTAAACCCCCTAGGGTAAATAAGAGTACTCTATACAGATGACAGGTGGATGGGGGTCTTGGTCTGCCCAATCTGTATAAATACGTTTTGGCTTCCCAACTGGCACAGATACCACCTTTACATGTGCAAAACCAGCCTCCATTGTGGGTTGAACTTGAGAACACCCTTGCGCATCCATTTTCCGCTGAGGCGTTAGTTTGGACCCCACAGAAAGATAGACCCGTGATTGTTAGCCCCAGCTTGTCGCACACACTCTCTCTATGGGACATGAACGCTAAAAAATAAGCTCTTCTCTCCCCTCACTCCCCAGTGGCTCCAATCATTCGCAATCCAATGTTCATACCGGGCATCTCAGCCCAGTCCTTTTCGTGGTGGACTTCTAAAAAAATTAAGAGACTTGCTCACGTTCTTACTGTCAGGGGACCATGTACAGTGTCATACCTAAAAGACTCACTCGACCTTCCGGAGTCAGAAGTGTTTAGGGCTACCCAGCTCCTTCACTGGGTTACGGAGAGGTGGAGGCTGTTTCCTCAGGATACGGCTTCTCAAACATATTTTGAAAGATGGTGCTACAATGAATCTATCCCTCCCAAATCACTTTCGTTATTGTACCGAAATATGCTGTCGCCAAAGGTGGCCTCTAATCTCCAATATGTAAAACTCTGGGAAAAGGAGCTGGGTAGCACCTTGACTGACGAGGACTGGTTCAGGGCATGGTCAAACTTGAAACACAGCTCAGCCAACACAATTTTGACAGAGGCTGGCTATAAGGTACTCACGAGATGGTATCTCACACCAGTGCGACTTGCTAAGATTTATCATTAACCGAGTGACCAATGCTTCCGGGGCTGTGCTATGCCAGGCTCAATGGGCCATATATGGTGGTTGTGCCCACGAGCAGTTCGATTCTGGGGGAGAGTTTATCAATTAATTTTCTCGATCCTCAACATTAACCTACTGAAAAACCCATATGAGGCCTTGATGGGTTTGCCACCAAAGGGAGTTAGAAACTACAATGCAAGTTGCTGAATCATATCTTTTTAGCGGCTAGGCAAACTATAGCCAAATGCTGGAAGTCCCCGTCTATAAACTACAATATGTTCAAAAATAAGATTGATTGGATTTATGTAAATGAGCGTTTAACAGGGCTAACACTTGATAAGACGACAATAATGCAAAAAATACGGGAACCTTGGGTTATATACAGATTTGGAGATGCACCATCAGTGTAGACCTAACGAAAAGAGCTCCTTCAATCATTTTACTCCATCCGGCTTAGATAACTAGTACAAATGTTGGGACTGTCTCCTCTAGTTTGGTTAAAATTTATGTTTATGTGTAAGACAAATTACGTTATTGAACGACACAGTGATGTTTTTATGTCGATTACAAGTACAATACAGGGTCATTTCAGTAGGCTTGTTATGTCATTTGCTATAATGCAAGACTTTGATAATGTCTAGAAACAACTATTCAAATGTTATATAGCTTGTAACCACAAATTGCTTACAGGTAATTAAACAATGGATGTTATTGTGACTATATTTCCAGCGTATGATATAGTGAACAGTTTGCTCACTGGATATTGTGATCACTGTTGTTGGGCTTGTATAATACTAAGTATAATATGTAATGTATATGTAGAAACATCATGGACGATATGTTTATAAATAAAAATATTTAAAAAAAAAAAAAAACAGAAATCCCCTAGTTGCTAAATCTAAGTTACTCAATAGGGTATTTGTTATTGGCCCCTAGAGTCAGTGACCACTTTCTGTCACGCCTTAATATAATGATTATAAAGGGATGATTCTTCATCTTTGGCCTCTATCTTCTGACCCATGAGTTAGTCTGCTGAGGAGCCTGGTGTCAACAAGGCCCTGTAAAGAGTTCTGCCCTAGAGGGACAACCCTTCTAGTGAAAGTTGGGGAAAAGGCACCCTATGAGCATGGTTTAGTAGGATAAAGGACTAATTTAGTCAAAATACCTTCAATGAATTTAAAGGATGAGTTCAGTGTAAAAATAAAAACTGGGTAAATAGGCTATATATTTCTAATAGTTAGTTAGCCAAAAATGTAATCAATAAAGGCCGGAGTGACTCAATGCCCAACAAAACATAACAGAACACAACTTCCTGCTTCAGCTCTCTAACTCTGAGTTTGTCAGCAACTTAAAGGGGGGGGGGGCACATGGGACAAACTTTTTGTGAGTTTGCAAATGATCCTTAGCATGCAGGTCAGATTCAAAAGCAAACAGTTATGTCCTATGTGCCCCCCAAGTCTCTGATTGGTTACTGTGGAAACCAAGAGAGCTGCAAAGCATGAAGTAGTGTTCTGACTATTATGTTACACATCCAGTCACTCCAGCCTATATACATTACATTTTTGCCTAACTAACCATATTAGAAAGAGCCTTTCAGCCCATCTATTTACCTAGTTTTTATTTTTATACTGAACAATTCCTTTAAGATAGAGAGCCATAGCTAGAAAAAGCAGCCTAAGGATTGATAACTGAAGGTGGCTCTCCCATATGCATAATTGGCATAAAGTGAAGGCACAGCAGCACTGAAGGGATTCAGGCTTAGTATTCTGCTCCATAAACAATTCCACTGGAGAGGATCCCGACCTCTAGCTGGTAAAAAAAAAGGTTTATCTTAAATCTGCCACGCATCTCCAGAGTGGTGTCACGTGGCTAAGCCCTGCCTTGATTGTATCAGTTAACAGTCCTACCACAAAGATCCTTGAGTACAAGCCTGTTATGTTTTGAAATGAACTTTTGTTTTATGTGAACCCCCGGCATCCTATTTGCTTCATTACCACATCAGGGAGGTGTAGTTGCACCCTCTATGTTCCTCCACCACTTAGCAAGAGCCCATATAGGTAAGAGAGTCCAGTGTGACCCATGTGCTACCATCACTAGCTGATACTAGATACCTTTGAGTATTCCTCTTTAGTGTGTTCAGTAATGGGATCTATCTCTATAAATCAATGAGAGTATACTCACTCACCTTTGTGTGTAATAAAGGGCACACAATGTGGTATTTTGCAATAAACCATAACTAGTAAGAACGTGTGATGGGAGCATGCATTAGCATGGATTGGGTGGGCCAAAATCTGAACAATGTGGGATTACAAATTAACCACCAAGTATATTGCCAATACATTTTTAATACTTTTTCTCATCTTAGCAGTTGAAATAATGGTTGAGTGGCAACCCTTTTGGTGACTGACTTACTAAAACCAAAACCCTCCAGTTACATCACCACATAACCCTGGATATGTGTGAAAAAATCAGAAGGGTGGGATATAGGTGGGTTAAAAAACAGAAGAGGACTGAAGGGTTGGGCATAAATTGGCAAGCAGCTGGTAGGGTTGGGTGCTGGTTAGAATGTATAACATCCTACCCATCGCTCCTGTAAGAGGAGGCGATAAAAAACAATTCTTGTTACAACATGAAGTTCAATGGATCAAAGGTAAAACATTTTTGCAAATAAATTTATAATTTATAATAGATTTTTGTACATTTACAAATTATAATTCATTTCTCAGGAGTGTGTCTATACCTGTCACAGTGGATAAATGGGTAGAAGATGTTACCTTGGTGGATTACAGTATATAGAGAATAATGTACTCTATATGGAGGAGTTCCAAAAACATAAAGCACTATTTTGGAGATTGCTTTTCTATGTCTGAATGTCTGTAGCTTTATGTTAGAAAGTAAGAGAAACTGTTAACTTGCTTGTTGTGAAAAAAACACAAAAGTGTAAATCTTTTAAGAAATGCATGCTGATGCATTTCTTATTTATATTTTAATGCACCCTTAATTTTGAAGTACCAAGGGCTTTATCTGACATAGTAGGAAAAACTTTTTTAAATTAAGACTTTGTTCCCCCGTTGTTAGGTGCAAAAATTGCTGGAGCAAAAATATATATGTACATAATAAAAAGCATATCAAGACCAATGGGATATGGTAAGTGATAAACACAGCAATACTAACCATCTCTGACGCTAGATTTCCATGAAAGCACAAAAGAAATGAGAATAAAAATTTTAATCTAAATAATAAGTATATCTATATTTTTTAAAAAAGTATAATCATTCACATTCCAAATTACTTATTCATATTTGCACAAAGGCATCTTCCTTCATGCAACCACAGGAACAACGGTTAAAGTACATTTAGATTGCATAATGTGATGGGTTTTTTTCTCTATTTAAAAAAATAATTAAATATTAACCAGTTTCTCTTAGCCAGTATATGTCTTCATTACTGTTAGATATAATATGTAAGAGGACAGATTGTTTATGTTTTCCTTAAATTGTATTGCTATGTAAGGTAGAGAACCTAGATAAAATGCCCACAAAACCTACACCTTCCACTGGAGTAACTATAGAGGAATTAGAGCCATGTCACGTGAGTACCAGGGGGATAAGGGGGCTAGGGGTGTAGTTAAACCAGTGGAAGGTAGGTTAAGTGGTTTTGATGGCATTTTATCTAGTTTCTCCACCCTAAAAAGAAATACAATAGGAATATAAAGGGTGTGTTTTAGTAACACCGTGGATCCCAAGTGGTGAGATCCAATTTATAGGGCCACTTATTTTCTTGAATACGTTTTTTTTACATTCAGTTATTGATTTCCCTATGGAGACTCCTCCATACAGAGTGAGAGAATTTGGTGATTTGCTAATGGTTAGAATTTTGCACTCAGGTGACCTTGTGTGCAACCATTTTTACTGCTTCTGTAGTTTACAAGACTCAACATAGGGCTCTGAGACCTTTATAATGGTACACTAATGGAGCCACAAGCCTTTATGTGATCATTACATTTTAAAATGCATCATGCACCTGCATCTCATCCAGTCTGGATTGTATGTCCGGAGGAAAGTCACCGGCTGCACAGCAAAATGGATCAAAAGGTTCTGCTCCAAAAAGATCTTTTTCTAAAAAAAAAAAAAAAAAACAGACATATAAAAGCAGAAAAGTAGACATAAACTAGAACAAAAACATTTTTATATGTGTATATTTGTATTACTCCACTAGTGTAGTTTTAAAACTATTACTCCAAAGTGGGAAAATCTGGAATGCTCCTGCATTCGTTTACAGCGGCCATCCCACTGCACGTGTAGGTTTAGGGATAAGCCGGCCTCCCCACCCCAGTGTATTGGTTAATACAAGTGGGCTGAGCATATTACTTGTAAATATGGAGGAAGTGCAGTGAAATAACTTTTCAATAGATTTCACTGCACACCAGCCATATTCTAATGTAATTAATTGTGCCTGAAGTGTGCCAGATAATAATGTACCTTAAGGCAGGAGGCTTCAGAGGCCCAAACTGTATTAGGTAGACCCTGAGAAGGAGGAATAGTGCAGTCTGACTGTGCTCTTCACAAAGCAATCAATTATTATGGTTGAGAAGGTGGTCACCAGTGTACCTCCTTAATGAATACTGTGATGCTGAATACAGGAACTGGAGTGCAGGACATATGCAGGCCTCTGAACTGAATTCCACCTTTGCTGCAATTCAATTGTCTGTTTCAGAGGTGTGAATGCATGGTCACTTGTTCATCACTCTAGCACTGTGTTATTAGGCTCAAGCAGCCCTGTACTTAAGCTTGTCATAGACAGGCATTAAGTAAGAAGTAACATGCTCTGTTGCACCTTGCACCAGTACACTCTGCCAGTTTTCCCTAACTTGTGAGATTGTATTGAGTGCTAAAACCTTTCACTTGATGTGCTTGGTGCAAAGGTGCAAAAAACATAGCAGTTAGAGTCAGATTTTGCATTCTGCACCATGCCATACTCTTTATAAATGAAGCCTTAGGAAAGGCTGCTGTGGAATTTGTTGTCTAGAAATAACAGATGTAGACTTTTTCTGTAGACTCTGGGCAGAAGCACAAGAGCACTAAGGAGCCCAAGACTACACTTCTGTCCAAGATCTGGCTGTGCCTCCTTGCAGCAAATTTGGGTCCAAATGCAAAATGGTGAAACCCTGCAATGTCCTTATGACCTGCCATAGGGCACGTAGCAAGTCAAAGGCCAGTGGCATAACTAGATATTACTGGGCCCACAGCAAATTATTTTTCAGGCCCCCAAAATGTCTAGAGTTTGACCTGCTTTACCAACAGCAGCTGGGTGTGTTTCCTCTGTAGTTACACCCCTGTAAAAGGCCTCATTGAAAACCTACATCCATAGCATCCTGAAGGTGAAAAGCGGGCAGCATTGTATAAATATGCTGTATGGTCATGCAGTAAAAATTTGCTGTCCATTGTTAGTGTACCCATGACCCATCATTACCTAAACACGGTCACATTCAAACAACTTATGTATTTAGCTGCTGGCTAGGGTGTTGCACAAATGAGTTGCTTTGGTTAAAATAAGAGCTGGACTGAGTTGCTATAATGTATTATTTCTACTATGGAAGTTGCAGGCTCCTAAGGTGGACCTCCCTTAAAAATACAGATTTCTGCAATATTGCAAAGAAAAAATGGAAGGTTTTGACAATAGTGATAATATACAGGGAGTCCCTAAGTTACAAACATGCAACATACATACAACTCACACTTACAAACAGAGGCTATTACAGTAATGGTCTGTGGCTTGCTCGGCCTTTATTAGTATTTATCTTTCATAAATCACCTGTCCCAATCCATTCTGTCATGTGTTTTCTACTGCAGAGCACAAAAAAGTAAAAATACATACAGTATGTACAGAAAAGTAAAAATACTTTGTTAATCCAAACATTTGTCTTAAACTGGCCATAGACGCAAAGATCTGATCGTACGAATCGAGGATTCGTATGATTTTCGGACCGTGTGTGGAGAGTCCCGACATTTTTCGTCAGGCGGAGATCGGTCGTTTGGTCGATCGGGCAGGTTAAAAGATTTCTGTCGGCTGTGGGTAATATCTCTGCGTGTATTGCCGATCATACGATTTTCAGTGGGAGACTGTCACTAGCTTTGGTCGGATATAACTTTCATACGATTGCTGTCAGGGGCAGAATATCGGCTGATCTGTTCTTTTGTATTTTATTTGATCGGAATGGTTAGTGGCAGGTCGGGAGATGGTGAAGTCTGATCATACGATGCTTCATCTGTGGCCAGCTTCAGTTGCATGCAATAGGTAAATGTACCGGTTCGAATTTACAAACAAATTCAACTTAAGAACAAACCTATAGAACCTATCCCGTAGCCCCTGATGACTGTCTGTAATTAGAGCTGGATAGGTAAAATCCAAAGATTATTCCAAGGCAATGTGGCAAATAAACCCGGTTAGCAAGCATGCCATCAGTAACAATATAAATGAAGGTAAATCAATAAAGAAAACAAATCTTACTGGTCTCAATTGTTCTGAAAGGTGTAAGAGGAGGCGGAGTTCCATTCCGTGTAGGTGACTCAGGTGAGATGGAAGAAAAAGGGATCATATCGAATAAATCAGTAGACGGTGACTGGGGTGTTGAACTGTCTGTCTGTAAAAAAGAATTGCAACTTTAATACTGAACATATAGGTAATATGTATACATGTCTCTTTGCTTACTCCATGTGACTACATGATAGCCCTCTCATTGGAAGCACAAATTCTTGTTAACCTCAGAATAATACATTCATTATTTCTCTATATTTTTAAATTTTTTTGTTTTTTTCATTTTTTCATTATTTAAATTTTTTTCATTCATCATTTGTGTTGTTCAAATCACTCTCAACATATGTATATTGCATCCCCACTAAAACCAAGATGTTGTTTTCTGTATGAATTAGAACCTGCCCCTTTAATTCTTTAACTCTTCTCTTAAGGCATGTAAGATTTTACTGGATGTTACAGCTATAGACTATGACAACTGGTTGCACATGTGCAGTATCGACGATTCAGTAATGGGCAAATAAACAAACCCAGCCGCATTTGTTTAATGTAGTTCATATTATGGCGCAGTCAATACGGCTGCGCAGCTTCATCCATTGGGTGCGCATGCGCCATACGTCTATTTGAAGCCGCATTGGGCGCGCTTGCGCCATACATCCACTTGAAGCCATTTGCTGGGAACGGGCATATACTCCGCCCCATCTGGTCACACAGTCATGTGACGGCTTCAGGCATACCCGGAAGTCATGTCCCGCGAAAGGTCGCGAGATTTGCGGTGCACCATTATACACTCGCCTATTTAAACTTGGAATTGGTGAGCGCTTGCCACTTATGCCCCTGAAGAAGCTGATGTAGTCAGAGAAACACGTTGGGTGGCATAGGTGGACGGTGGTTAGCCTAGCTTCCGCCCTGTCCCTACGTAGATAGGCAGGTTTCTTTGCACTCGTTGGGCACAAATGGAAGGGTGGGAGCGGGTAGCTATGCACTAAGGCTTCTCTAGTATTTAACTCCTGGAAAGGTGCCATTTATTTTGACTTTCTTTTCCGGCACCACCGTTCCACCATATGCAGTTTTTAATTGTTTGTATTTTAAGGACACGTGTCCAGCACTGCAGCTTTTTGGCTACAGCAGTGAATGTGTTTTCATGAGCGCTCTTATTTTAAGTATACTACATTAAAAGTTATGTCTTAACAGTTTAGATACTTGGTGCATGTATTGCACTGAACTTGTTTGCTTTGAAGTGTGTGGTTGGGATTTAAAGTTATAAGTATCAGTTTCACTTCAATGTCTTTGTATCTTTAGTTATGTTTATACAAACTTGCAGTGTATCCACATGTCTCTAATTAGCTAGTAGCTCCCATTTGTAACATTAAGCTCAGAAATAGCATTAGGCCTATGTGAGGTATCCTTGGGACTTCTTCGATGATATTTGATACATAATGTAAAACAATAATATAATATACTGTACATGTACCCCCATGACATACACTGACTGGTCCAGTAGTAAGTGCTGCCCCACCATACAGGTGCCCTCCCATTCTGTGAATATTTGGTGGTGTATCACATTCTTCATATTTTTACAGATGGGAGAGGTAGGTGGCAGTTAGCAGTCTTTGTTATGGATATTAGTTAGGCCTGAGTATGGTGGTCTTCTTTTCTCTTTTTTTCTTTATATGGGTAGGTTTGATGTTCACAACCATCTGCCGCCCTTACAGTCTCTCCTAAGGTTGTAAACAACCTTAGCCTTGAAGCACATGTACAAACTCCTGTATGGTATGCCTCTGGGGTGCATTTGTACAGCTTTGTTAGTTTGGATAATATCAAAGAAGTTGTACCCCCAGTTGAAGGTAATCAAAATCAGCCAGGGGAATGCCTGTTAATGTTCCACCTTTAGTAGTATGATTCTTTGGGGACTTCTAAATGGCAAGGTTTGTGTGAAATTTATTTTTCGTTCAGGAACTCTCTGGATCTATATTCAGGTTGTTATTCCATGTAAAATCCTTTTCCAGAATATTTGTGTATGTAGTTTGTAATCCACATGGTTCTGTTCTTGGAATCAATTTGGTTAAACTCACTTAGGTAGTAATAGTTTACTAATACAGTAACTGAGAGTCTTGTATATTTGTTATCTGTGGCCCAAATTAATATAGTTGACTTCCTGCATTTTATTGGACTGAGTTTATGCTTGGTTAGAGCAGTGGCTGAATGTGTTTTGAGATTGGTTATAAGCAAGTCTGCCTTGCGTGTTTAATGCGGAGTGCAACGTTTCGGGGTCACGCCCTTTCACACGCAAGGCAGACTTGCTTGCACTAATCCTGTGTGCCATTGGATTTCTTTATTGAACTGTTCCTGTGAGGTGGCAGAGCCTCTACCTTTTGAGCACCAGGTATCTCTATTGCTCTTTGTATTAGGGTGTGCGGGTGCTTAACTTGTTGAGATTGGTTATACCACAGTTATTATGATCAGTTTGAACTCTGTTTTGACAATATTTAAATTCAATATTGAGAACATCTTTTCATCCATGGTCATTTGCAAATATCATATTTTGGTGTAGATATAAATGCAATATTTTATTAATTTATAATGGACATGAAGATGAACTGAAGGGGTTTGTAGAAATGTTGAATCATAATGACTTCAACTTGAAGTTTACTTCTATATCTTTACTTTTTTTTTTATTTGTAGAAATGTGTACAAAATAGTAGCTTGATGGCTAAAAAACATTTTAAATCTTTTAATGGCTGTGCATATTTACACTTACACAGTATGCATCTGTAATGACAATTTACTTTTGGGTAAGATTTCAAGGGTGAAGAACAACTGCAGGGATATTCAGATATTCAGTTGAAGTTGGACGAAAATGGTTTTCACACCCTGGCGATGAGAGAGGCCAGACACTCTAATATTGGAAGGGTTAATGTACTTCCCACACACTCTTCCTACCAGCAGTCAAATGGTTACTCAGCATACAGCATGCAGAGGGTGAAGGCTCACAGTTTGACACTTTTGGGCTAGGGTCTTTTAGAGCATCAAAGATAAACTTATTACATTTAATATTATAAAAGGTATAACAGTGCAAATTAATTAAAACAAATTACAAAAAGAGACATAAAGTGCATTAAAAATACAATGTAACTCAGAGATTGGGGAGCACAATCCATCAACAAAAGGTTGGTGTGCAGGGTCAAATGGATTATTCACATAGCAAAGGAGAGAAAAAAAGAACTGACCCATGTGACTGCACCCTCCCATCCATCACTTCCGAGAGCTCAGAGGTGATTAGTTAATAAAACATAACTTTTAATAAATTATTTAAAATAACCTAATGTCCAGTGCACATAGATTATATTAAAATGAAGGTAAATAGCAGGAGGACGAACCAACAGGAGGCAGTGGGTTGGTCTTGCACACATGTCTGAAATGCAAACAAATTATCAGATATGCTATATTGTGAACTACGGCATAGTGCGCTAATACGTTACAAAAACCCAATCAGTTACACTGTAGGCACCAACCCCTTCACCCACATGGAGTCCCCTCCCATCTGGCAATTTGGTCGATGTTAAATTATGGAGTGTAACTGCGATCTTCTGTGGGTATCTGAACTGCCTTTCTGTCAATCTGAACCGTGCCTCAGGCACAAACCGGCAGCTAAATGTTAAATTTACCGCTAATCCACGCTGATCTTCGGATCCTTAAGAGAAATTTCAGATACTCCGACATTCTATATGCTACCAAAAGGTACATAAAAATCGATCTAAACCCCCGGGTCACCCAATAGTATTAGGCAATGGCAATCTTTGTGAAAAGGCAAGCCAGTATATGGATATGAAACTACGGAGGTTTGTGGCTACCCTTCCATCCTATATTAGAGATACTGGTGATCTATTACAGAAATTAACAGAAGTTAAAGTAGAGAAGGGCACACTTTTGGTAGGATGTGATGTGGAGTCTCTCTATTCCTCCATTTCACACAAACAAGGACTTCAAGCTATACATTATTTTTTGGAAACAGAAAGTGACTGGTAAGGTCAATACATAGAACTTATAGACTTTTGCCTAAATCATTACTTCTTCATGTTTCACGAAAAATGTTACTTACAAGTGTGAGGTGATGGGTGCAACATTTGCTCCCACCTATGCCAATTTATTTATGGGCTGTTGGGATGCTAATTGGGTATGTTTTCCCTACTTTATGTAACTGAAGGAGTTGTGGTGTGTCATGATACAGGCCAGTAAGAGTTAATAAAGCAGGCCAAGGTATATGAAAAAGCAACATGTACCACACACCGCAACTCCTTCAGTTACATTGAGTAGGGAAAACAAATAACTGAAATTAGTTCCATTGTGAAGTGCTAGCTCTTTCTGAAAGCACGTGACCAGGTACAATGACCTAAGATGGATGCCTACGTGACCAGACACAATGACCTAAGATGTCTGCCTACAAATTACAAGAAATACAATACATTAATTGGTTCAAGAATTGCATTTGAAATGGTAGAAATA
Organism: Xenopus petersii; assembly: GCA_038501925.1. Classification (NCBI taxonomy): domain Eukaryota; kingdom Metazoa; phylum Chordata; class Amphibia; order Anura; family Pipidae; genus Xenopus; species Xenopus petersii. The sequence continues at coordinate 45,692,255 of CM076688.1, forward strand.
AAATCTATTTGTCTAGAATAAATTACTTGCAATGCGTATAATTACATTGTAATTTAGTAAGACAAACTATACCATAAAAATCGTGACAATCTTTTTCAGACCAGAGACAACTGGTAAAATGAAAGTAAAATGGTGGTGCAACACTGCATTGGGAGCACTAGCCCATAGAAAAAAACTGTGATGGAATTCACTTGGGGCTTCTTAACATATTGGTACACCCCAGTGAATAAAATGTTCCTTTTCCATTAAAAAGCTGAAGGCAAAGTAAAAGTTTCATTGGCTCCTACAAAGTCTCTGAAACCTGGCAGCATGCCTGTTTAGATACAGTAATCAACTTTGTATGGTTAAGGGCCTGACATCATGACATTTTAGAAACAAACCCAGCTGAATTACATTTTACAGTTTTTGTTGTTGCTAGGTCTACTAAGAACGGCTTTGAACCTAACATTTTATTTAATATGCATATGACTCTATGGTCTGGCTATTTGCTGACAGAAGAAGTAGCAACTCTACTGTATTTTCTGGATTGTAGTAGCCTAGGGGCATGATAAGGGGGCACGCTCCTTAAAACAATCACACATGGCTGACAATAGGCTAAAGTTCCGAGCTTGTCACTAACTCATCATTTTAAAATTATACACTAGTTCATGTTCCACGGTTTCATCTATTTTATGCCATTGTACTGGGGTTAAATCCCAAACTCTATTCTCATTCATCTTTTCAGAAGTCATTAGGAGTAGAAAACTGTGCTCTTGTTCAGAGTTATGTTCCAAGTCTGTGTTTTGTTGAGAAAGCCTTTTTGTAGTTATCCAGTTACCTTATAACAATGCCACCCTTAACTGCTTAACAGGCTATGCTTTGAGATTATGGCTAATTTTGAGATTACAATTTCATTACCTTTTATAAGTTTGTGCAATTTACATTCAGGCTGACTTGATTAAAGCCAACTGCCATTTTGAACTCTTTCTTACACAAGAAAATAAGGGATTGTGGAGGTATAACTTAGTATGTTCCATACTGAATTTGGACTGCTGGGCTTCCAGATAAATAATTCTCAATGAGGGCTTGCGCTACCCCTTGACTTTCATATGAATAGCCTGCACTAGGAGTAGGAGGAGTTTCAACCCTTGGCACAGTGTTTTTGGACTTTTTAAAATGAGACATTCAACACTACGTGAGTCGCTGCCCTTTTTCCAGATATGCTTAACTTTGCCTATTACTAAGCATTGTCTTCAGACACATATACAAACTTTCTTTTTTTAAATTAACTGGAGTAGTTACTAGGAGTAGGAGGAGTTTCAGCACTTGGCACAGTGTTCTTGGACTTTTTAAAATGAGAAATTCGACACTCCATGAGCCATTGCCCTTTTTTCCAGCTCTGTTTAACTTTGCCTAATATAAAGCATTGTCTTCAGTCACATATACAAACTTTCTTTTTTTTTAATAACTGACCCTTAAAGGCAGGCCAACTGGAAACATGAGTGTTTTTGAAGCATGAGCCAGCGCCCATGTGAAAATAAAATGCAGTCAGTTCTTGAGAAAGAGAATAATTTTTTTCCCAAATAATACAGACCAAATGTAGGAAACACTATCTCTTATGTGTGGCCAAAACCACAAACTAGAGAGAAAGTATAGCAAGATTGTTCTAATGGAAAGTCTTAGATTCAGTGACTCAATGCAAGTCATCAAAAGCTGTGAGAGTTTCAGTAACTAAATGACATGCAAGATTTCTGTATGCAAAGCATAACAAGGTTGTTAAAATGTGTTATAGCTGAAAAAAAACTTGGTTTAAAAAGGAAACTTTTAGATTTCCTTGTTCCTCATACAGTATGGGGACCAAAACTCCTGTGCCTGTGAATAATTAAATAAGTATAATTAGGTCTAACAAAAAAAACATCATGATTGGAGTATAGATTATATCAATATAGAGAACAGACACTGTAGTGTTCTATCTGTCCTACTAGAGGCAGTACATCCCTTATTCAAAACCCATTAACTAAAAAGCTCTTAGAAGACCATATCTCATAGAGTCCATTTTAATCAAATAATTCCCATTTTTAAAAATGCTTTTTTTCTGTAATATTAAAATTTGTACCTTGTACTTGTATTCTAACTAAGCTGCATGAATCCATATCGGCGACAAAGCAATCCTATTGGGATTCTTTAATGTTAAAGTGTTGGGCAGGGAATTATACCTGCACAAGCATGGGCAAGTTGAGGGCACGTAGGGGTTAACCTCACCTGCCGAGCGTGGACTTGCTTGTGGACGTGGGCCCGGCAGTTGAGGTGATTCAATGGTGATTGGCTGTGAGAAGTCAGGTAACCTATCTGGTGGGTATAAATTACCTGCGGCGCGCCGGTGAATCGGGTCAGTTGGCGAGAGTCGGCGAAGAAAAAGGACTGCACCCACCCAAAAAATGTTTTAGGCTCTTAAATGTTTTAAGAATTAATAAAATGCAGCATTATATGTAACAATTTTGTGTTTTTGACATTTGGTGGCCATAACAAATAAATATGGCATGATATTATAATTTGCTACGTTTTTGGATTGTCATATAGCGGCCTGCTGGGCATGAGCAGAGGTCGGCTGGTTTATCTCTGGATATTAAAATGAGAATTTTATGTTTAAAAACTAAACTGTAGTGTTTAAATGCTAATAAAACAGTGCTGCGGCCTACCCTCCAACCAAAAAATGTGTTCTTGGTGTTGTGTGCAATTATTTCTATAGTTATGTTATAATGTAAGGGTAATACCTTGCCCATGTTTTTAGCAGCCTTAAAGTGATCATTTTATTTAAACAAAGTATATCTATAGGCCCAGTAGGGTGTCATCAAAATAAATTCTTTAATTCCAAGACTTGTTTATTTTAACGCTGGCAATAATACAGGTGGCCAAAGGTTAAATGAAATGTCAACACTAATAATTTTTGCCTAATTAAAAAAACATAATTCTAAGCAACTTTGCAGTATACAGTACATTCATTACACATTTTCTATTGTTTTTAAGTTATTTGTATATGTATTGCTATTGAAAGTAGTGATTAACAGACCAGCTGATTAATAGACCTGTCTTTGCTGGGGAACTAACAGAAATTGTTTTTACAAAGAACCTTAAAAGCACTAAAAATGTACAATAATTGTACCTTAGAAAGGTGCTTAGAATTATGTTTTCTTTTATTAGACAAATTTGTTTTTTGGAGTTGATTTGTACTTTAAGTGGTCATATCTTCCTTTAATCAGATTAACTTTGGGCCCAATTTTTTGTTTCAAGGCCAACAGCCCCCACCCCGGCAAAATGTGGGTCACCTGGCAGGACTGGTGAGAGTTCAAAGCTTTAAAGGAGAACTAAACCCTAAAAATGAACATGGGTATAAATGCTACATTTTATATACTGAACTTATTGCAGCAGCCTAAAGGTCCAGCATCTCTAGAAATAATTAACAAGGCTTTCAAAACTCACCATTTTCTATTTTGTTAGGAATGTCAGTGGCATGCACATGTTCAGTGTGCTTTGGGCAGCTGTTGAGAAGCTAAGCTGTGTGGTCACAAATCATCAAACAGAAAATGAGGTTTGCCATAGAAACTGATGCTGCAGGGCTGATTAGTAAATCGGAATGCAAATTGCACTGCTTTGAAGATGCTATGCGATGAGAATCTGAATTATTTATTAATCAACCTTGTATTAGGACATTTATATTCATACAGTATATTATGAAACAGTCCCTAAGCTCAGAAAACTGACAGCAGCACTGAGCATCTGAAGCAAATTAGCAGAAAAGAAGTTGGGGAGCTACTAGGGGGCTAGGGATGGGCGAATTTGACCTGTTTTGTTTAGCCAAAAATTCGCCAAAATGTTGCGATGCCCATTAAATTCTATGGGCATCATTTCTGCAGCGAAACAAAGCAAAAAAATTTGCCCATCCCTGCTTAGGGGCATCTTCAGAGGCACAGATCTTTACTGCAAAAGGGCTGTGGGGGCCTGGGACTGCTTGAGAATATAAAATGTGCAAAATTTCTACCTTACTTCTTTGTTGACCTTTAGTTCTTCTTTAAGAGGAGAGGATGAGGGCAGTTTAGGAAGAAATGGGGCAGGGAATGCCATGAAGGAGGATGTAGAGGCAACAAGTGTGAGGGCTAATTATGAGATGAAACCAGAAGCAAAATTCTTTCCTCAAGTCCTACTGGAAAGCCTTCATCTTCTTCAGCGTTAGATCTACTGCAAACTCATGCCTCAAATAATATTCTCATCATCATTTTATTTATATACAAGATACGCGGTGCTTTACCTTTGTTTTAACAATCAGGGAATAAATAGTGGACAACAAACAAGGGTTTACAGAGTACAATAGGATTAGAGGGCCCTACAGATTAGAGATTACAAACTAAAGGTTAGGGTACAATCGAGGCATTAGGATTTTAGAAACAATTTTGTGATTTATGATACAGCAATGATTGATTAATTAAGGTACATTGAATAAGCTTCTTTATACAGGTGGGTCTTTAAGGAGCGTTTGAAAGTTTGGAAAGAAGGAGAAATTCTGACAGCTCGAGGCAGAGAGTTCCAAAAAAAGCAGAAGCCCGAGAGAAGTCTTGTAGATGAGAATGGACAGAAGCGAGTTGAAGGTCAGAAGCAGAGGGAAGGTTGTGTGAAGGAGTGTATTTGGAGATCAGAGATGAAATATAGGGAGGGACTTCATTGTTAAGGGCCTTGAATGTGAGTAATTTTCTAGAGGTGATTGGGAGCCAGTGAAGGGACATGCATATGGAAGCAGCTGATGTTGAGCAGTGAGATAGATGAATATGTCTAGCAGCCACATTTAGAACAGACTGGAGTTATGAAAGGTGACTTGGAATACCTGCAAGGTGTAGGTTGCAGTAGACAATGAGAGACTGAATAGGTGTTTTGGTTGATTCTGAATTGAGATATGGTCATATTCGGGCAATGTTGCGCAGTTGAATACGACAAGATTTTGCAAGTGTTTGGATGTGTGTTGGAAAAGACAGATGTGAGTCTAGTATAACTCATAGGCAGCTTGCCTGTGAGGTGGAATGAAAGGTAGTGTTGTTTACTGTGATATCTGAGGGACAGGGGAAGATCAAAGGATCAGTTTCAGGTGGTGCTGTGACATCCAGGAGACAGCAGAGAGACAGTCTGTAACTTGAGAAAGGACAGAAGGAGAGAGGTCAGGAGTAGACAAGTAGACATCAGCATAAAGGTGATACAGAAGTCCAAACAACATCTCAGTATATAAAACATTGTTTGATTGTTATAATTTGAGGTACTGTCTGAATGGAGGTCACTAAGAGATGCACCATGTTATGTATCTAATCATATTAACAAAATGGAAAGCAGTAACTTGAACTTACACTGGACCTCCAATAAACTAAGATCCTCACATATAAATTTGAACATGTACACTGAAGAGCAGTGAGCACGAAATGTTTAGTACAGCGCTGCATTACGGAAAGGCTGCCTCCCATAGACTCCATTATAATCAAATAATACAAATTTTTAAAAATGATTTCCTTTTTCTCTGTAATAAAAATACAGTAATGGAAAGATCCGTTATCCGGACAACACCAGATCCCAGCATTCTGGATAACAGGTCCCATAACTGTACAGTGGTTTTTTCAGCTTTTCAATATTTGTATAAAATAAAGCTAAGAGAACAAGAAGAAAACACCCTGCTGGATTATAAAGTGACGGTAACTTTGGTACTGCTTATTACTTCCAGACTTAAAACACCTGAAGTTAGACAAACTGCTGTAAAATATAAAAATATCCTGTATCCTGTAGCAGAGATCATATGGTTAACAGACCGTTATAAAAAATCTTTCAAAATACCTACTTCTAAAAGAGGCTTGTACTTTGAATGTAAAAGTCAGCTTTCCAATCCAAAGGGAGTTTACCCCATGTATTTGACAAGTATTAACTCTGTCTTGGAAAGTATTGTAAAAACACTCATAAATTGTGAGATTTGGCCAGATAACTTTTAAAGCAAGAAGCCAGCATCTGATAAACTGAACATTTAAAGGAAATGTTCAGAAAAAAATCACTAAAGCCAGCCTTTTTCCCTTTTAATAGTAAGACAATATATGTACAGGGCAACTGAAACAGGACACAGTCAGGAGGGAGGCAGAAGGGCAAAAGGTTTTGCCACAACATTGACAGGATACAATGAGGAACCCTAAATTACCACCAACTCAAAGGCTTCCCACAGTGGCCTGTGCCAATAAAACATACTTCTACCTAAAGAATTACACGTAGGCGTTAGTTTAATTCATCTACCCCTCATGGTCGCAATTACAGTTGAACTTTAGGAAATCCCCCTTTTAAATACATAAGGCTTTTTGCTTCTTGAACCTCATTGAAATTCAAGATTGAGTGGTGTTAACTACAGAAATAAGCATCTATGACATCACTATCTTCTAAGACCATAAAAACCTGAAATACATCCAGACTTTGAAAATGGGTGAAAGTAATATAAGTTTTAACAGAAAAAATGTGTGCAATGTGAATATTTTTGCCTTTCTGCAACTATTTTTCCTTTGCGGAAATTTAAAAAGTTTAGAGTGACCTATTCTCAAGCAGAAAAAAAGATTGTAAATGTTAGAGTTTGTGCCAGCGTGCAGTGAAAGTAATAAATCCAAAATACACATCACCTTCAAGCACATCTGGAGCTCTTCCTATAAAGATCTATTGACAGAAGACAAGGGGTCTGTCATTCCTCTTTGTAAAATAGTTGTCTTTCTCATAACTCATATCATCCAAAAATGATGCTGCTTCCCCATCTGACACTCCTGCATGATGCCTGTCTAAACTCATAAAGGGAGACTATACCCCTAAACAGTGCAGGTCTCTAAAGATTCTTTAATAGGGAATTTATAATATAAATCATCTGCTGCTTAAATATTCATTTTGATGGTATAGGTTTCCTTTAAATCTCTGTTTGGTGGCCCAACTCTACAAGATATTAAAGGACTTGTTGTCTCAACCAGTTACCTGTCCTTCCTTAAGGCCAATTACATCATCTGCCAATTCCTTCCTGGCCATGGCCCCATCAAGCCATAAACGTTATTGTTTCTTAATTTTTATGCTTACACACAAAACTTCTTGTGTGAAAGACATTGCCAGTAAAATCTGAAACCTAAAAACATTATTCTGCCAAAATCCAAGTTTTTTGGAAGCACTTTTTGGCAAGTGGAGACTCCTTGGATAGTGTAACTATCTTACTACCATTTCCCTGTTGGCAGTATTTAATATTTGTCTTGTTGTTTGCAGATCTACTTAGTCCCTGCAAAGCTGGCATGTGCTTGTAGACTGAAATACATTTTCATGTCCTGTCCCTCTTTAGTACTCTGGTAGACTCATTTAAGACATGAAGGTGACATGAAAGTTTAATGTTTCACAACATGTGACAGTACACAGGTTTGGGCACTAGATATTTTGCTTAACCAGTATTTCTTTTAGATAAACAGAATATAGAAATCCTCTGTCCCTGTTATTCCACAATGATACATACAATATACTTTCAAAAGGCTGCAGTTTCCAGTTTATAGCAATAAATCTCAACTACATGTGCTCACTAGTGATGATCAGAAAATGTTGCTATGTACAGATTGCTGCACACTTCCATGTTCTGCTGGCAGCAAAAACTTTGCGAAACTGCGTCAAAAATTCATGGCTTGTTTTGCTTTGTGTGACAAAATAAAAGGACGCGCAACAAATTGAAAAGGCTTGCGACAAACACGTGCATCATTTTATCCTTCCTCCCTCCTTCCAAATGAACCAAAGTAATTGGAGCTGTCCCAGACATACATAAGGACATACACATAAATATATGATTTAATAATTTTAATGTAGGATACAAAGGCCAGGTTTATTATTAGTTGAGCCTGTGTTTGTAAGATAGTAGTGATATATAAACTAGAGATGGTACTTTTTCCTTAAACAGCAATATACAGTAACAAGATACAGTAATGTCAAAAATAACAAACATGTTTTTAAGAAATTGTCAACATAGGAGCCTTTTTTTTATTGAAAAAGCAGTTGTAGTTTAGTGGATGGGAGGTCCTCTAACAATGTATGGATGTATGTATGTAATGTATGTATGGCATGTGTGTAGCAGTATACTGAGTAAAAAATGCATCTGCGTTTGCCTTCCCAATTTTCATTGGCAGCCCTAAAGCAGAAACAAGGTGCCATGAAAAAAAACGACCATAGACTCAAAAATGACGCAACAAAAAAATTGTTATGCAACAAAATACTCGCACCAAAAAAGTTTTGACATTTTTTTTGTCAGTTTTTCTGCAAAACTAAACGGGACAGATTCACTCAGCACTAGTAGACACTGCACAAAGGTAGGCCTTGTAATTCGTCAAGCAAAGCAAAGTTACGCTAGTGTTGTGACTAGTGATGCCTAATTTGCATATGGCGCCAAGTTAAAGTACAATGGATACATATGTAGCAGCAAATATATTACACTACACAAGCCTGGGAAAGCTTCATAAAATAAAATAGAGTTGTTAATTTGCCCTATACATGTGCCCACTGTATAATTTAGGTGCCATATGTTAGTAAATGTTGGGGGGAAGGAGGGTACCCCCAAAAAATAATTACGATCTATCAGCCTATCACCCTTAAAAAATTAAAAGACGCCAGCGTTTTTTGGGACTTAGAAAGAATTCAACTTTTTTTGAAGTAAGCCCTATCTACTCTATTGCACTTCACCTGGTCTGAGGTGGGGAAGAGGTAACGTTCAGTAAAATCCGCAAGTTAGTGAATTAGCATAGTTACGTCCCTTCTCCATAGCGCAACTTTGCCTGGCGTAAGGATGCGAAGTAGCGCTAGAGTAGGTCCATGAAAATGACGTCACGCTGGTGAATTTTTGCTAGCATTAGCCACTTTCGCCCTTTAGTAAATTTGCCCCTAAGTGAGAGAGGAGCATGAAGCATGTACACATTTGTTGATTTTGTGCAGTTTGTTGAGTCGTTTAGACACATTTGCATTCAGACCACAGTTGCAGTGTAGTAAATAACATACCAGCACAACATGAAATAACACCCCAGGACAAATAGCAATTAGGCGGTGCTTCCGGTAAAAACTAAAGTGCACATACTACTACATACTGCATACCTGGATACATTAACATTTTCTGTAATGGAATGGATTTCTGCAAACTGGTGAGATATTGCACACTACTTCAAAATTACAGTTATGTTCCTGCACATATGTGTGTGGTGAGGGCTGCCCCTACGGGGAAATCTACACAATCATGGCTTTGCAAATCATGGTACATCACCACCAACAGCTCTTCAAAGCAAATATTGAATACGTACATGTATAGCCTTCCAGCCTATGAATACCATACACTGTCACCCTCAAATAGCAATCTGTTTAATGGGTTTTGAATAGACCACAAAACAGTGATGCATAAATAGGTGTGAAAAAAATTGAGGTATATGATTGTATAGTGCAGAATTAGAGAAGTGCTGCAAAAATCTCAAGTTACAAAAGAAGGCCAGTTTCTTGTGTTTTTAGTCCCACTTTCATGTATGAGGGACAACATGCTAGGAATTGTCCACTCTGCTATTACCCTTACATCTACAGTAAGTTGCATTATGCAGGGGGTTATCTCTGTACTTGTAACCTAATTATCTCTCAATTATCTCCCTGCAAGAAGCAGGAAGTAAAAATCACGAATTTCCGCACTGCTTAGCTTAAGAAATAAAAAACATAATTTTTTCTTAATGAAAAAATTGGCAAATTGACAAGTCCTATTCACTGAACTCATGTTAAACAAGGGGACATATTGCCTTTTTAATGCTTTCTTCAAAGACAGTTTAATGAAGAACAGAAGTTGCTTGTTTCAGACCATTGCTAGCAGTTATATTTTATCACTTCTGAACATTATACTTGTCTGCTTAATTCTTCTAAAGGCTTCTTTAACCCTTCTTTGATTCTCCTAATTGTCTTTTGCATCCATTACTGATACTGTCTACTTATTATTTACTATATTTACTTTACTATATCTACGTATAGGCCTCATTTATAAAGGCTACAGAAGCAAGTGCTACATCACGTAAAGCTGCACTCATCTCATGGTGGACTCACTCCACTCCACTGCTTGATGGAGGCATTCTTCACTTTTTTGTCATTTAATCACAGCCCTCCACCCATTTCCTCTCCCTCATTTGAACTGCATTGTCACCTACTTTTTCACCCCTCTATCCATATGTTTGGCTTAGGGATGAGCAGTAGGCAGAAGAGGCACCTGCCTAGGGCACAACAATCGGGGAGGCGCTGGGCAGGTCCCCCTTGAAGAGCCTTCTGTCTACCCCTAGTCCAGACTTTCTTGTTCCTGCTTGCGATCCTCATCTCTCCTTACCTCTGTGTGCTCCCCTATGGTTCTGGTTCACCTCTGATTCACTTTTTATGCTGGTGGCCCCATAATAATGACCTTATATGATTTCCACTGCCACACTGACAGTTCATCTCTATCTTGCTCTATCTTCCTCCAGCAGTAGACAGGCACAATCACTCATACATATTTATCTTGTCTTGCCTTGGATAAGAACTGGACCCTCTCTGCATGTATTACTATTTCTATACCTCTATATTGCAGATTACCTCTCTGTATTTCCAGCTGTCTGGCACACACACACTTCCTTCCTCCATTTGTGCCCTCTCTCAATTGTATTTTAAGATATTGGGACTATTGACTTATTTGCTCCTGTTGTGCTTTTAGAAGTTTTTGAAAGGACCAATAAACTAATTTTCTCTAAAATCACGAATGCCGTGTCATTTATTAAAAGATCTGAATATAAAAAGCACAAACAAAAAAAGAAAACACTGAACAACGCTCAAGTAAATACGAGAACCTATAAATTACTTACTCACTCTTACTAGTGCCTATTACTAGTGAAAAAACATAAAACCTTAGTCTGAACGGCTAAAAAAGGTCAAATTAGGATAAGAGCAGCTGCCATTGACTTCTATAGTACCTAGACTGCTTTTACATGTCAAAGTTTTGTATTAAGAGTTTTTCATTATTTTTACAGTTTATAAATCTCAAATTTTTAGTGATTTAGAGAAATATAAAAAACACAAATTTTAGAGTAAAATTAGATTTGGGAAAAAAATAGAAATTCAAGTGTTAGTAAATAGGCCCCTTTGTCTTTTTCCCCCTTTGAACCCTTGTTGAAAGAATGCTCCTAATAAAGCAGACACATCAATAGCTCTTTACAATAACACCTACTTCTTTACTTTTTCTTAAGACTTATTTATGCCCCACACTTCTAACTCACAGAATTGTATTATCATATGACGAGCTCTAACTTTCACCAACTGCTATATTTGATTTGTAAAATCACAAAGGAATGAATAGAAAGTAGCGGAGTTTTTCATCACATTTTGATAAATGTGTCCCTAAGACTACTGCAGCTTTCTTTCAGCAAGACTTCCATCTTTCTACTATAGAGGAGCTATGTTCACTTGTCTCTCCTCTGTGTGCTTTGTGCAAGGAAGCGGAGGAGCCCCACCCCTGTGAGCTGACAAGAAGGAAGTGCTGCACAGAAAGTGTTGCTGTGAGAGAGATGCAGCAGAGTTGAAGCAAGGTGCTGCAAGGTCCCAGATATTACTGTGTGTGAAAAGTCATTAGGAAACCCCAGTGGCAGAAAAGCACACTCTATTTAGGTTGTGGAAGGAAAGGGGGTCCTTGCCAGGGCTCATAACTGCAAAGTGTGCTCTTCTCGTGTCACAGAGAGCCAAAGGGAGTCCTTCTCAGGAAGAAACTGCCACATACATCGGGATTCCCTAAAGCAGCTCAGAGATATAACCATCTGCATTATTCTATGAAGTTGCTCCTGGCTGGCGGCCTGTATGTCTCTTATTTAAAGGAACAGGGTCCTGCAAATAAATCCCTCAGCCTTTCCTTTGTGTATGTGTGCTGAACAGGGAAGTTCCCAAGGAGCGGTATCACAGTCCAGTCCAGGCCCTGGATGGAAGCACACCAAATCATAGTGTACATGCTCTCCCTGGAAGCAGAGACACAGGACTCCTGTAGCTCCGCAAGGAAGAAAGTCAGTGCTAGATTCCGTGCAGTATAGGGCTACACTACAATTCAATCTCAAATGCTCTACTGCAAATATCACTGTTCTTGACTCTTCTACTGCTCATTTCTTTATCATAATGTCATGAATCGGCACCTAGAATCCAGAACCAATGCTAAGCTCCCTGGTCTCGGCTCTTGCTTCTGCCTTTAACAGCCGCCTTTCACCTTGGGAGGAACCCTCGGCTAATTGGATGCCACCAGGTCTTAAAGAGAGAAGAGCTAAGCTAGGGTTCTGAACGAGCAGAGGGGCATGTTCATTAAGCAAAGTATTTTGGGCAGAAGGTCACAGTTCAAGAGGTAGATCAAAAGCGTAGTCAAACAGGCCGGGTCGGTGCGGGCAGAATTCAAGGAATCAGACAGGCAAGGGTCAAAACCAGAAGATCAATCAGAGAAGACAAACAGGCACGGGACGGAATACGGATTTCAGAATAGTTGGTTACCAGGCAGGGGTCAGAATCACAGAAGTCAGATTTAGTCAGGCAGGCAGGGGTCAAAACAGGAATCAGAACACAGAATAAACACACCCAGGAACTCGCAAATGTAACCAAACAATGGGCAATGATTACAATACAAAAGTCGCTTTAAATACTATTTGAATTTGGTGCCCTTGTGCAATGATGTCATGAAGCCAGCGTCAATGCGCATAAAACACGGAAGTGTGCGCCGCGCGCCCCATAGAGGACCATGCCAAAGGCGCGGCAGACATACCCGCTGGCCCACTAGACCACTGGGGTGTTCCTCACATATAGCTACCATTGAATTACAAAATCCTTCTTTCAAAGCCCTTCGCTTTGCCACAGTTACCATTTACTTGTAAGCCCAATTTTTTAAATTCCATCCACGCATTACATCATATGATCTCTCCTTCACCATCTTAAAAATTGTGCTAAAACCCAATGTTCTCTATACCCGTGCTTGTGTTTGTAAATGAGTCCTACAGTTCTCATAAAGTGCACCAAAATGATCATGTTTTGCTCACATGGTCAAGAGGAATTAGAACATAATGTAATGCTCTGCATGTACTGCCATTAACAAAATGTGTAAAAAAAAACAGAAAATGCTAGATTTTCTTAGAAAACTATTTGTAGAAGAATAATGTTTGTATGTACTTACAGGGGAGTAAGATGCATCAGTCATTAGAAGCCGATTCTCTAGGTCTTGTACTTTACATTTCAGTTCTGTATTTTCTGTCTCTAGTTCCTGAATCTGTAATACATAACACAGTGGTATTAAACAACTTATACAGAAAATAAAGATGTTATTACCTGTTCTCAGAAGTCTATGTTATGGTATCACATAACAAAAGTAAAAAAAGAAATTTATAGTACAATTTGCAATTATAGACTGTAATAGAATATTCAATTGCAGTTGTAAAAGTGCATGGTGCACAGTTTAGGAGAATGTTAGCTGTAGCATTATGTTTCATTTTCTACACAATCACATGGTGGGAAAAAAATACTTTAAACGCATTATTTATTTTTATAGTGCCAGTATGTTACGGGTTGCAATTCATGTGTTTTAATATACTGGGCAATGCAAGCACAGCAGCAGGAAGCATTTAATGATTAGTTTTTACAGTTTTTGTCTTAGAGCAGCCAGTGTTCCTTCCAGATCTCTGTCAATGTTCATTAAACAAAACAGCAATGATGAAAAAACATTTATACTTTTAAAATGATGCAATGGTAAATGAGAGAGTAAAGGATTAAAGGACTTTGATCCTTGCAACCCTCCTAATGCTAGCACAGCCTGTATGATTTATCTTATTTATAAACTGTGATAATTATCTGATAATCTTCTTAACTGGAATGAGCAATAGGGAATTAGAATGTTGAGATGCATGTCCAAAGATAGAGGCACAGGTCAACACACAGGGCTCATTACGTCCGCAGACATAGTGGGAAACTTTAACTTCCCCCCACAATATGTAATGTTTAAAACCACTTTCATTAAAGGTACCTTTTTTAATTCTTTATAGTTGCAATTAGTGCTGCCCAATCCTTCCTGCTTTCTATTCTAAATTGGACGCTGCTGCGCCAATTGATGCAGAGCACTGAAGGAATGCTATAGCTACTGCATGGTCAGAAGGTGGCAGTAGCTCCAGGGTTCCCTCAGTGTCTGGCATCAATTGTCACAGCTCAGTTGCACCTAAATCTTCGGTCTTCATCTGTAAGGGAATCCGTATTGCCGCATGCGCAGTTGGAGCAGTCTTCCAGTGAAAAGGACCCAAAGAAGACCGAAGATCTGGAAGATGGCGCCCATGAGCTCCGTTGCTCCGATACGTGAGCAATGTATTTGGGACACTTTTCTTATTTGGGGGGTTAAGTTCTTCTTTAAATTTTAAAAGAGAATAAAGATACTGGAGAAAACACCTGAGGTGTTTATATGCAAGTTTAGACAGGACAACTGGTCATTATTGGGCCAGTTTGCTAAAACTGGAGTAATGGTGAATTTGGTGGATGTTGTAGAGTAAAAAGTACTTTTGTAACCCATCGAACATACCTTTGTAACCAATACCAATTATAACCCAATTGAACATACCTTTTCTCTTTTCACAATTCTTTTTTTTTTAATTAAAGAAGTTTAGACACATTGATTTCTATATCTTGTCATGTAAAGGTATTTTTGGGTGACTTGCCACCACAAGAAGTGCAAAATCCCATATGCTACAAAAGTGCCCAAAGTGCACTTAATGCTAGCACCATGTTACCATTGCTAACTAAGAGGGACAACAGAGAAAGGCGAAGAGACACACCTGAAATAGAGGATGTAAGTATATATTTGATGTTTTGACCATTTAAATTTGAGGCAATTTGACCCCTTTAGGAAGTTTTATATATTTTAGCCATTTTCAAACATGCAAGATTATTTAAGTAAATAAAGCAAATTCTAATGTGATTGTTAGCTATGCAACCAAACTTACCCTTTTTTGCAGACCAGCCAACTGTTTCCTTGTTTCAACATCTTTTCCTCCTGACTCCAGAAACTTCCTGTATGCTAGGTCAAAAGCCTGGCCAATAGTTAATGTGATCTCTTCAGCCTAAAAATAAAATAACATTTATAAAATCAATCTGCTACAAACTGGCTATTACTTAGTCTCTACGTAATAGCCAACAATAAATGGTTCTCTCGAACTGGCTATAACATTTGGGGGCCTATTTATTAAACTCAAAGTTTGAGAGGAAAAAAAACTAATTTTTAGAGATTTATTACAATCCAAAGCTACTAAAAATCTGAATCTGAAAATACTCCAGCTAAAACCTGTAGAAGTCAATAGTAGATGTTGGCTGCTGAATATGTTTCTTGACATTATGATCTGTTACTGTATAATCCGAAAAAGTCGGGGGTTTTTGGGCGACAACTCAAAAAAATTGTGTTTTGGGTGTCAAATTTGAAAAAGTCATAGGATCCAAATTTTCATCCGATTTTATCACTGAATTTTCCGAGCAAATTATTTGATAAATAAGTTAAATCGATGGATGGGAGTTAGGTCATCTTTGTTTTAATTAAAAAAAATGATAAATTGAAGCTTTAGTAAATAATCCCCTTGATGTATGTATAGATCAGCATGTTTTATCTATGGTCCAAAAGGATTCAAATACAGTGTACTTTGAGGCCTGTTGGTGTAAAAAGGAGGCATGGCAAAGTACTGTATCTGTTGTTAATGCGCTATTAAATGGGTCTACTGCCTGTTACAGTAGAACCCAAATTTAAAATTTTACATGAACTGGTGCAATTTTTTCCTGGTCTGACATAGGCTGCATAGGCTAAACTGCATCACCCCCCCTCCACAGAAATTATGCTGTTTTGACCTGCTTCTCTGAAACATGAAAAATTGGGGCTCTACTTATTAAGGGAGGTGATATAATAGAGAGATAAGAAGTTCTTCTTGAAAACTGCAAAGTTTAAACAGAGACTGAACTCCTGAAATATAACATAGGGTGACTACAATGTATCGTATAACTAGATTGCAAGGGGTACTTTCTTCTAGCGTTCCTTTGCAGCTATTGGATAGTCTGATTTTTATTTTTATTAACAAAACAAGGCAGTCAGGGAAATTTTAAGTAAGATTAGCAGTGGACCGATAAACCCCACCCCACTGTATAATGGGTTCCTGCTAACAAAATAGTCACAACAAAGGGGGCAGGGAAGAGAGATACAGTATACACTCGTAATATATTAATCTACTTTTTGTGTGTGTTGTGCACACTCAAATCAAGTTTTTTAAATTTGAATCAAATTAGATTCATGTTTTTGGGTCGATTCAATTAGCCGAGCTGATAAAATTCTTTTATTAATACATTTTGATTGGTCGAATTTCGAATTTATGGGAGTTTTAAAAGACTCACATGAATATCCTTGTATATGTATTTATATATATGTATATATATATCTAACGATTTTTAAATTGAAGTAGTGTATCAATTATTAAGGATGCAACATGTAATGGCTCCATTATATGAATATCATATTATGAATAGGCTGGGGGTAATATGACATTTTGGAAGAGTAAATCCTACCGTCTTTGCAATTGTCTTCTTGGTCATATTTTCATTCTTAATTTGAAATTGGGATTTTGAAAAATCGAGATATGCTTGGCTTGAACCTGCTCTAGATTCCTAAATTTGTTTTGAATACTCCTTACTCACAGAGGATATAGCCTTAACCCATTATCACCGGAGAAGTTGGTGGTGAGAGATGCTTCCATCTAGAACATAGCTAAGTTTTTCTTGGCTTAAACTGTAATAACCTGAATCTGACAGAAGTATCGTCATACGAACTTCAAAAGAGATAAGCTAAAGGTGACTGCACTAGCTGCAATTCTAGATCATATGAGGAAAAAAATCTGTCCCTTGCTCATTGCATCGTCTCTCCTATATATACTACAATGAAGTCCAATTGGTTAGACATAGTCTGTTTCTAAATTAGTTGCTACTTCAAATGGTTAAGGATCAGCAGCTATCAGGGCTTGGTAAAAGCTTAAAAAAAACCTATTCCAAACTGAGGAAGTTAAGAAATGGACTTAAAAGCATGTCTAAAAAGTATACAAGAAGGGTGCCAGGTTTACATATTTAAGAGTTTTACATAAATAAAGAAAAAAGAATTGGAGCATAAATCCCTTGGGTATATAAAGGGGTACTCAACCCAAAATACTTTTTTGCATAATGAAAGAAAATGTAATTTAAAGGAACCTTTCACTATATATTAAAACATGTTAAATGGCTTTAAAGTATTTGTAAAAGTAATTATAATGGAAAGAAGTGTTTGTTTATCAATTTCTTCCCTCTGGTTTTGTCTTGAAATAATATAACAGCAGCCAATTCTACTCCAGAAGGCTCATTTACAGCAAGTACAGCACATTAGTATTTGCAAAACGGTGTACTTGCAGTTTACTTGTGAGTAGGGCCAAAGCACCAAATACTGAATCTGTTTTTATGTACTAGCTAGGCAAAATAGCCTTCCTCGAGATGATGAGCCTCCCAAAACTATTATATATTTTTTAGAACACTGTACATCCATGTCCCACAACAACACCTGAAAGACTGGCAACACAAGTTTAATAATTTCATCTGGCACAAAACCAAACGAAAACGAAAGTTTGGAAAAAGACTCTATACTTCCCCAGGTGGCCTGGAACATCCAAATGTGTGCCTACATCAAAAGGCCACTGCAATTAACCATATACACACCTGAACTCCTGAAAACCCCAGTTAGCAATGGCAGGACTTGAAACAACCTTACATTACTGGATACAAACTCCTATGGCTAGAAGACACTTGCTCACTATGATCCAAACTAAACATACAACCACCTACACCATCTAATCTTACACTATTATGAGATGGCAAGCAAAGTGGAGTAAATATCTTTTTGCTCTATATCCATATAGCCTGTCTTCAATCGTAGGCAGAAACCAGCACTCACAGGATTTAAAAAAAGTTTTTATAGTGATATTGAAATTTTAGTCTAAACCTGGCCTCATGGGATTAGGTTCAAATGGCTCTGAAACTTTACTCCACTGACTAATAGACTATTTATGGAACTTTCTGTAAAATGTTGTTTGCGGATAAATTACATTTTCAAGTGCCTCCATATTCTCCACACATTAAAAAGGCACCCACACAAGGACTTACATATTTTGAGAAGCTATTAAAAATGTAAAACAGCAGCCATAAGACATCTCAAAGATCTACAAACTTCTGCTCCAACCAAGTACAGTACAAAAACCTCCACATGTGTAAAAGTGTTACGTACCCAGTGAAGGCATGGCAATATGATTAATAAGTACTTTAGATGTACAAATCATTTTGAAAATCAACTCAATCTAGAACTGGTACTTGACAACTGGAAAACGTCACAATATCTACCAACATGCAATTACGCAATGCTGGAAAAGCTGCAGATCTGCAGGAGACTACAAATGTATGTGGGGGAATTGCCTAGTTCTACAACATTTTTGGAAATCTATTTCTCTTTTGATCAAAGTTGTCACCAGCCTAAATATAAAGCTGACTCCACTAGCCAGGTTTGCTAAATATGGAAGTAGAATCCATCCCGCAAAGTCACTGATGTACTGTTTTTGATATACTTACAGCATCCAGATTTTTGATTTTCAGAATGAGGAACACATCTGCTATCCCCACTACAACAAAACTTACCTCCACAATCCATAAACAAGCCAGATATGAATATAGCTTTGCTCTTGTCAATAATAACTTACCAAAACACCAAAACCATTGGGATGACTGGACAAAATAAACAAGCAAAAAGAACTCACATCTGTCACCTTAATTAAACAACTAACCTATTATAACAATATTAGCCACACACTGGAGACCTAGCTAGTTTGTTACTGATGTTTCTGTGACCTCTATAGTTTTTTCCCATTCTTCTTCCTCCTACCTTTTCCCACCTTTTTTGATAACCCAACTTAATTTTGTAGGTTTTTTGTTAAATTGCAAACATTAAAAAAAACTCCAATTTAAAAAAAAATAATAATAGGCAATCTTTGAGCCAAATCATGTGAATATTTCTAGGAGGACATCAGAAAAACACATAGAAATACATGCCAATATTTGGTAAATATTAATAAATAGTCTGCCAAGCCCTGTCTAGAAAGCAAATATTTATGTTCTCATATAATGGTTCTCTCATTCTGTAGAGATTATGTAGGGATATTTGACCCAGCTGATAAATCTATTGTATTAGCTAAAGTTTCATTAAGCTAAACATTGTGAGCAATTACAGCTGACAGAGCGCTTCAGAAAAAATGTACAGGACAGAAACACACTGCTAGAACAATTAAATTTGATTTTTGTTTTGCTTTTGGTTGTTAGCTGCCTTGCTAGCATTTTTGTTCGTGTGAAGGATGTATTAACCCACTTTGATGTCTATAAATGTCTAAATCTATACTAATCTTAAAGATTGCAACTTGATGAACATATTAAGGGGCCCATATACTTAGTTCGAGTGAAGGAATAGAATAAAAAAACCTTTGAATTTAGAATGTTTTTTTTTTGGCCACTTTGACCATCAAATTGGCTACTTCGACCTTCGACTACGACTTCGAATCGAACGATTCAAACTAAAATCGTTCGACTATTCGACCAGTCAAAGTACTGTCTCTTTAAGAAGAAACTTCAACCCCCTACATCGCCACCTAAAACCTACTGAGGTGCCATGTTAGCCTATGGGGACGGTCCCCATAGGCTTTTTATCAACTTTTAGGTTAAAGAAAAATCGTTCGATCGATGGATTAAAATCCTTCGAATCGAACGATTCAAAGGATTTAAGGATCAAACTATTTGCACTAAATCCTTTGACGTCGATATTCGAAGTCGAAGGATTTACATTCGGCAGTTGAATATCGAGGGTTAATTGACCCTCGATATTCGACCCTATGTAAATCTGCCCCTAAATGTTAGATCAATATTTTAGGGTGATGTTATTTAACTTGTTATTTAATTAATGACTGAGAGTTATTTCATTGAGAGCTGTTTTAAACATACAGTATTTCTTCAAAACTAGGAACAACATGGAAGGCATATATATTTAAATGCATAAAGTTATGTATTAACATATTAATAGTGCCCAAAATATGCGTTATAGCTTACTCATGAAATTGTGTAATAAAACTATTTGAGTCTCACTTGTAACATTCAGTTAAACCAAATTATCCTTTTGATTAATTTTTAACAAAACCCAAACAAACCAACTTTGGATCGAACTTTTAGCAGACATTTCTACTTGAAGGTTTTTATCTTGCTTTGTTTAACTTCAATTGCATAAATGGAATGCACTGTTGATGAAAAGCAAATGTATTCATGCTGCCCACAAGGGATTTAATTTATCCGATGGGAAGAAAATAATTTTGTCAGTAAACCTGTTCTGTTCTTGTTTTATTTAATTGCACTCACTCATTCTGAGGAGTGTTATAAGCATTTTCATAAGTGTCACCTGGAATTATGGATCTTTCTACTTTGATAATAAGCCAAATGGCGTTCATTACTGGGACCTTTGGACACCCTGGTAGTAACTGACACTTCTCACATTTTATGAGGTTCTTACTGATTTGACTATTCACAGAGCATGTCTAGGAGATGCCAGTAATACACTGTAAAACTTACCCAGCAATTATCTGTACATATTGGCATTGCAAACAAACCTTTTCTTCCACTAAGAGTGTGTATATATATATATATATATATATATATATATATATATATACATATATATATATATATATATATATATATCATACTGCGTAACATAAGGCGCATAGATAACTTTACTATATATACTGTTACATAGTTAATTTGTGTTGAAAAAATACAAAAGCCCATAGTTAAACTCTTCCAAATGAATTCCATAAGTGTCTGAAGAAAAAAAAGACTATTATTTTTATACAAAAATCCATCCCTATACATATCTAGAAAATTCTATTTTTCAAAAAAATATTTTGGCTTTAATATGTTCAGCAACAACAGAGATAAGGCTTTGTGAGCCTCACTTGTTTTATTTGTATTAACAACATCTATCTTATGCTTTACAGCCAGCTCAGACATGAAGGCCTTGAAATAATGCAGATGTTTTTTTTTCAAATATCAAATCATAAACTGTGGACGAAAGCAATGCAGGATCCTGGCACAGATTTCCTGCTAGTTCAAAGCAATGTATTTCTCTGTATGCTGATGGAGCTCTGCATTCATTTGTACTTTTGTGGAGTAGTTTAGATTAGGCTTTTGGATAGGTCAGTCGTTACAGATCTTTCAGGCCAAAAAGAAAAACAGATTTTTCCAAAGAGTTGTATGATTCCTAGCATGGGAAGAAAGTCAAAAGAAACATCTTGATCTATTTTGTCATGATAGGTTGGAGCCAATACTGAAGATAAACATCTGGAGATTCAATCTGAGCCAAAGTCATTACTGGAAACCCCAGCCAAGCCAAACCCTTTTCATGTAGAACAGAAAAAAAATCCAACATCTGGCATACTTACACACTTTTCGCTATCAAACACATAACATAAGTGCTTATTCGACTCTGAATCTTTGCATATGAATGTAAATATCCTCTTGTCTGTCTTATCGTCAGCGCAAAATGATATCCTGTGTAACTGACAGTTGTGCATGACTTCCTATAAACAAAAACAAATTGAGGAATTGAGTTAACTAATTCAATTTGACAAGAAACAATGTAGAACAACGTATTTGTACAAACAATGTTAATAAAAGGGGAAAAAAACAAAATGTTAAATTCTTTTCATTAGAAAATGACGCCCAAAGGCAGTGGGTAAAAAAAAAAAAAAAAAAACAACACTTAAAAAGAAGCCTTCCCACAAACAGCAGCTTCTAATCTTCACAGATTTCTGTTGTTTAAGGCGGCATCTGTGACCTTGCATGGTGGCAAGTCATGTAAAATAGGTATGTGGTTATGAACTAATGGTTCTTTCTTAGATCCATTATGCAACACTTTAAGGAGACCACCAAGATTAATGTAATAAATACAATTAAATCACAGTATAGCATTATTACATACTTTGGAAAAATAGGAGTTTGCTTGTATGGTCTTTTAACACAGCCCATCCCCCAAAATCATTACAGACATATGCCTACAGCATTTCTCATCATCAAGTCAGTTCTGAAACACAAACAAAGAAAATACCTAAAAGAACTATAAATCTACATAAACTGTTTAAGATAGCTGCACATATCTCTGTTATTTACTGCAGCTTTACAATCTGTTATATTTGTATTTTTTACATTTCATACAAAAGTGAAAACACTTTAGAAAATATAGAAATGATTAATGTGACATTTCAGTATAACACAGTGATCTAATGTCCAGTTGTGTTAGTAGATTGAAACCCTTGTTGTGTGCTGCAGTGTGTTCTGTATCAAATGAAATACAGTGCAAGAAGGACACCAAGTGGCAAAAGCTTTAAATCCTAGTTTAGTATTCCTAGGTGTGGAGAGACAAAAGTAATGCATAATTTAATCTCAAATTCCTCTCCCTTGAGTAATACAGATGATAAATATTTTTACTTGAGATTAGAGATGGCGCGAACTGTTCGCCGGCGAACTTGTTCGCGCGAACATCGGGTGTTCGCGCTCGCCGGAAGTTCGCGAACGTCACGCGACGTTCCCCATTTTGGGTTCGCCATTGTTGGCGCTTTTTTTTGCCCTCTCACCCCAGACCAGCAGGTACATGGCACGCCTTGCTGACATTCAGCAGCGCTACAACATGCCAGTCAGGCGTTTGATTTCTGACAGCCAGACTCGCTGGAATTCAACGCTCCTTATGTTGGAACGTCTGCTGCAACAACAAAGGGCCGTCAACGAGTACCTTTTTGAACTGGGTGGTAGGACTGGATCTGCAGAGCTGGGGATTTTTTTCCCCCGTTACTGGGTGCTTATGCGCGATGCCTGCAGGCTCATGCGACCTTTTGAAGAGGTGACAAATATGGTCAGTCGCACCGAAGGCACCATCAGCGACCTAATACCCTTCGCTTTCTTCCTGGAGCGTGCCGTGCGACGAGTGACAGATGAGGCTGTAGACCAGCGTGACGAGGAGCTGGAAGCGCACGATTTATGGTCGGAATCACCAGAACGAACCCAGGCACCTGCTGCAACGCAGGGAGAGGTGCCAGAAGTGGAGTCAGAGGAGGAAGGTGGCTTTGTGGAGGAGGAGGAGGAGGACCAACAGGAGCAGGCTTCCCAGGGGGCTAGTGGTGACCTTTTGGGGACCCCTGGTCTTGTACGTGGCTGGGGGGAGGAGACCGTGGATGATGCAGTCCTTGATAATGAGGAAGCGGAGATGGATAGCTCTGCATCCAACCTTGTGAGAATGGGGTCTTTCATGCTGTCATGCCTGTTGAAGGACCCCCGTATCAAGAGGCTTAAGGAGAAGGACCTGTACTGGGTCGCAACGCTACTAGACCCTCGGTACAAGCATAAAGTGTCAGAAATGTTACCAACATACCACAAGTCCGAAAAGATGCGGCATTTACAAACCAGCCTGCAAAACATGTTGTACAATGCTTTTAAGGGTGATGTCACTTCAGGAACTCATCAACATTCCAGGGGCAGAGGTGCCAGTAATCCTGCCACGAGCACACCTGCAAGGACAAAGCCCTTTGGCCAGTCTGTAACGTCAGACATGCAAATGTTTTTCTGTCCAAGGCAGCGCCACAACCCTTCTGGATCCACCCTCAAAGAATGCCTCGACCGGCAGGTAGCGGACTACCTGGCATTAACTGCAGATATCGACACTCTGAGGAGCGATGAACCCCTGGACTACTGGGTGCGCAGGCTTGATCTGTGGCCAGAGCTGTCACAATTTGCCATGAACCTCTTGTCTTGCCCAGCCTCAAGTGTGCTCTCAGAAAGGACCTTCAGTGCAGCAGGAGGGATTGTAACTGAGAAGAGAACTCGCCTAGGTCACAAAAGTGTCGATTACCTGACCTTTATTAAAATGAATGAGGGGTGGATCTCGGAGGGTTACTGCACGCCGGAAGACTTGTTCTGACTTCTATGCAGCTGTCCTTCTCTTCAAGCCTCATGACTCCACACACAGCTGTCCTTTAGCGTCCTCCTCCCTCCGCCACCGTTACAAACTAGGGTGCAAACCCTACTGGTTTAATTTTTTCTGGCCTCTGTGCTTCAGTGGCTGCAACCAAAAAAACTGGGCAAACAATGTCTACAAGGTCAACGTATGGCGAAAAATGACTATTTTCAGCATTTATATGGCATATTTTTTCTGGCAACTGTGCTTCAGTGGCTGCGTCCAAACAAATGCATATTTTCTGCATTTATATGGCATAATTTTTCTGGCCTCTGTGCTTCAGTGGCTGCAACCAAAAAAATTTATATTTTCAGCATTTATATGGCATAATTTTTCTGGCAACTGTGCTTCAGTGGCTGCGACCAAAAAAATGACTATTTTCAGCATTTATATGGCATATTTTTTCTGGCAACTGTGCTTCAGTGGCTGCGACCAAAAAAACTGGGCAAACAATGCCTACAAGGTCAACGTATGGCAAAAAATGACTATTTTCAGCATTTATATGGCATATTTTTTCTGGCAACTGTGCTTCAGTGGCTGCAACCAAAAAAACTGGGCAAACAATGTCTACAAGGTCAACGTATGGCGAAAAATGACTATTTTCAGCATTTATATGGCATATTTTTTCTGGCAACTGTGCTTCAGTGGCTGCGTCCAAAAAAACTGGGCAAACAATGCCTACAAGGTCAACGTATGGCAGTTGTTTAAAGAGAACAGTAGATTACTAGCCAGCAAAGCTACCTAAGCTAAAATGTCCCTCAAATCCCTGCAGACTTCTGTCCCTCCAATACAGAGCAGTATCAAGCAGATTACTAGCCAGCAAACTTACTATCATCTGTCCCTGAAATCACTAACAGCTCTCCCCCTACACTATCTCTTCCAAGCACACACAGGCAGATTTTTCAGATACATTTTTGCCCTTGATCCCCCTCTGGCATGCCACTGTCCAGGTCGTTGCACCCTTTAAACAACTTTAAAATCATTTTTCTGGCCAGAAATGTCTTTTTTAGATGATAAAGTTCGCCTTCCCATTGAAGTCTATGGGGTTCGCGAACCGTTCGCGAACCGCTCGCATTTTTGCGCAAGTTCGCGAATATGTTCGCGAACTTTTTTTCCGACGTTCGCTACATCCCTACTTGAGATGTGCTGTAAAAGGAACAAGCTGTTAAAACAAACACTTTTACTTAAAATATAGCACATTTTTAAAGACTTGTTCTAGTATATTTAAAAATGTTTTGTATTATTTTCAATTTTTATTGAAGGATTCAGTTCATTATTAGTATTATTATTAGCATGTATTTATATTGCTTCAACATATTGTGCAGCGCTGCACTGCATACACAATACTTTTCTAATCATAGAAAGGCTATAGTATAAGCATGCCCGGTGCTATTTATTTACATTTCAGTGGGTTGAGAAATGATACACAAACCAGCTGGCTGCTGCTTTTCATACAAAAGAAAAATAAGACAACTAAAACTTTCCGTTTTTGGAATAATTGCCAACACATGAATATCATTTCTAGGGACTTTTTTGTGGAATTGGGGCATAATGTGCCACAGATACCACATGCTTCATTTTCATGTTTGTTTTTAATCAGTTATTTTTACTAACAAGAAGATTTTAGAGTAAGAGCAAACATTGGAAACTTATTTCTGCGTGGGGTAATTCAAATCTTTTTTTTTTGAATGAAAACAGATTTCAAGGAGTAGGGGTGGGGACTTAGAAAATTACCACTTTTTGTTTGCACAACATACCTTGGAGTGCGCTTGATTATACATATATTTGTATAATCAACCGCACTTCAAGGTCTTTTGTGCAAACAAAAAGGGGTGATTTATTTTAATGTTTCGGCTCCTGATGACGGCCCAAGTATAGCAGCTGAAATGTTGAAATAATCACCACTTTTTGTTCGCACAAAAGGCCTTGGAGTGCAGTTGATTTTTTGGTAATATATATATATATACACGAATATCGTATTTATTAATTGTAGATTTTAGTATAACTATAGCCTTGGATATTATGCTTGTCTAAGAAATCATTTAAGCCACTCTTAAAGCTGTTAAAGGAAAACTATACCCCCAAAATGAATACTTAAGCAACAGATAGTTTATATCAAATTGAATGACATATTAAAGAATCTTACCAAACTGGAATATATATTTACATAAATATTGCCCTTTTACATCTCTTGCCTTGAACCACCATTTCGTGACTCTATCTGTGCTGCCTCAGAGATCACCTGACCAGAAATACTACAACACTAACTGTAACAGGAAGAAGTAAGGAAGCAAAAGGCAGAACTCTGTCTGTTAATTGGCTCATGTGACCTTACAATGTGGTTTGTATGTGTGCACAGTGAATCGTACGATTTGAGGGGGCGGCCCTTATTTTTTAAAATGGCAATTTTCTATTTATGATTACCCAATGGCACATACTACTAAAAAAGTATATTATTATGATAATGGTTCATTTACATGAAGCAGGGTTTTACACATGAGCTGTTTTACTCAGTATCTTTTAATAGAGACCTACATTGTTTGGGGGGGGGTGTAGTTTTCCTTTAAGAGAATCAGCCATCATATCACCCGGCAGAGCATTCCTCAACTTCCTTCACTGTGAGGAACCACCTATTCTGCTTCAAATGAAAGTTCTTTTCCTCTAGTCTAAAGGGATGCCCTCTAGTCCAATGATCCATTTCATAGAAAAATAGATCTCCCGCTAACTAAGTAAGACAGAGAGGAGAAGAGTGTGAAATAGAAAATTTAATAAGGTGAAGATCTGAAAGAGAAAAGGGGTCACTGTTAAAAGCATTCTTATGGTTTGATGTATCTGGGGAATGCTGGAGTTTAAAAGAGAATGTTTGTTGAAGAAAATGCAATGGCCAGAGTTGAGAGGGGTTATGAGTGTGGCAGTTTAAATCACCTAGGACACTTGCATGATGGAGTACAGACAGGAAGCACTTTATTCATAGGATGTTCACAGGTCTCTGTGCCCTGAAACTGAGCACACAGACCTGCAGTAATTCACTTAGCATGGTAGGCAGTGAGCAATGTGTAAATATTGGCAGAAGTTTTTGCACATTGCACTCTGTCTTCCAAGTTGTAAATGACCCCACTCTGCATATGTGTTTCTACCGTCACATGTCCCATTAAAGCACTGGCTCATCTATTTAGACAATTATTAATATCCATCTTCTCTGGGATGTACTGCTCCCACCATCATTAAAAATGAAGAACACAGTAATATGGAGGAAAGTCAGCTAAGCTAAAAAAATGAGAAAAGTTAGTGAGAATATTTAACTTAATGTAAGCCTAGGGTAAACCTTGATCGTGTACTTTTCACTCATTAGAAAATATTTTTTTCACTACTTGCATTTTTTCTGTGGTGATAAAACTGTAAAAAGTACCCTTGATACTTATAGCAAAGAGAGTACGGTGGTTTTGAGCATTGTATAAGGGATTCCATAGATCCCATACCTTCCTTAAATTCACAGTGTTATCTTGTCTACAAGGATTGGTTACGCCAACTGCTTTTCTGATTATGATTATTAAGAAGCTGCCTCTCATGGAACCAAAATTCATTTAATGCTGTTCTTCTTGCTCCTTTTACCTCTAGGGGTCAGAGCTAAGGGTGAATCATAAGGTAAAGTAGCACTTTTCAGTACATTCTAGTTAGGTACAGTTGGTTCTTTATTTTGTTTGGATCAGTTTACGAGTTAGTGCTGTTACAAATGGCTGCTTTAGAGCCCTGCAGCGGGTCAGGTGCCCGCAGGTTGCCTGTACAAGTTTCGGGAGCGGGTATAGATGCGGGTCGGCAGTTCTCTGGGTTTGTCGAGGGTCTTCTCAATAGCGAGTTTTACTCCTTTTTTTCTGATGAAGCCTACTTCCAATGATGTCACTTCCGGTTTACAATGACAGCGCTTCCTGTGTTACTCCCTTTTTTCTAAACAAGCCAACTTCCAATGATGTCACTTCTGGTTTACAATGACAGCACTTCCTCTTTCTTTATGGTCAGCGGGTCGTCGATCGGGTTGCGGATAAGGTACTTCGGGTCGGTTAGTGGGTCCAAGCGGGTAAGTATGTGGGTTGCTGGTCCGGGTTGCGGGATGGGTTTAACAAATTGGTTCCACACAGGACTCTAGCCTGCTTCATGTATGTCAAAAAATGCATCCGGAGAGCGTCAAAAAGCATAGATTATTTTTATATGCATTTTTTATGCGTATTTGTGAGTTCAAAACACAACTAGATATGCTGTTGTATTAAGAATGCGCACAACAAATGGAGCATGTTTCATTTTGAAAATGCATTTAAACTCGGCTGCAATAAAAGTGAACACTTCTAAACAGTACAGATAAGCTGTATTCATTTAGTTCACTTTTACCTTATACACTCGTTTGTACGTGCACATACAGTATATATGGAAGGGTAATGGCATCAATAGAATTCTTAAAGAAAAACACACCGATGCCCAGCTTTGTTAGTTTTTAGAGACATTTTCCAGGAATCATATTTTTTTTCCTTTGAGTTTAATTCAAATTAGTGTTATTATTGTATTTTATATTGTCTGTAGCCAATTGTGTTTTCCATTAGGAGCCATGGAATATCTGCTGTTACAAAAGATAGTATGAGTCAGTGATTGCAAAAACAGATAGCATGAGTCACTAAAGCCAAACTGCTTTTCCATTCCTATCCCATAAGGTTAGTATGAAAAGTACAAGGATCAATTGAATAAAAAAGTACTTTACAGTGTGTGGTGAAAAGGGACAGGACTTGCAGATAGATCATGTAGACAATGAAAAACATATGTAACTTTTAGCATGCCAGTACTTGGGAAGAAAACTGGCACGTCTGACAATGAAATAACGGTCTCCTCTAACTGTCTATAGAATAAAAAGAACTACAAATAAATTGCCACTTTTGAATTACCTATCTGTTTCTCAGCTAATAGAAAGCATCAGAGAGCCATTCACACAGATCATGAAGGAGGTCCATGAGTTCCAAAAGCTCTAAAAAGAAAATTAAGTCATATTGAGCTTTTTTCACTCAGAGTGGCCAAGATTTGCAGCAAACCCAGTACATGAAGTTTGGACTGGTCTGGAACCAGGCTGGTCGTACATGTATGCCAATACGATACCTATCTTCCCAGCCACTCCAAGTGTACTGTCTGGTGTTTGGAAAAGAGGTCTGCACCTCTCCGATAATACAGTATAAGAAGAATTACCAAACACTCAAAGGCATGTGAAACGGGGGGGAAACCCCTGCATGTTTATTCACGTCAGTGATGTAATGTTTCAGGGGCGGGCCCCTTCATCTTACGAAGAGGTCCACCCCTGAAACGTTACATCACTGACGTGAATGAACATGCAGGGGTTTGCCCCGCTTCACATGCCTTTGAGTGTTTGGTAATTCTTCTTATACCGTACATGTATGCCACCACAGTAACAATGCAGGATTCATTTAAGCATCTGTAGACACAGCAATGCCTAATTTTACCTCTAAAATGAATGAGCTGCTGTTATTATATGAATTATGTGCGCCAGATGCAGCTGTCAGGGCCAGATTGACATAGCGGCACCCCTAGACCTGCTGTTGTTCATCACCCCCGTCCCCTCCCCTTTATTCACACAAATTTTCAGAGCAATGGGAAATGGTGCACGGGAAGTTTAAAAACTATCATATCTCCTGCGCATTCCCAGTGGTTCTGAACCAATGCTGGTGTGGTTGGGCAGCTTGCTGCCCCCTAAAATCCTGCTGCCCAAGTCGGGGGGGGGCCTTGGTGGCCTTCCACAGATGGCAGCTGTTCTATTTGTACTGCAGTGTCTAAATAATGAATGACATTTTAAAAAGCAAATGTTTATGTAGCACTTTATCTTCACAACTTCTTTACTTACAAGTTCCTACTTACTCTACTTACTTTTTAACAATTTAAATTTAAAATGTGTTGTTTGTTTTTAATAATGGTGTGTAGGCAGCCAACCCAGTCACCTACCACTATGTGGTAGATGACAGCATTTTTAGCAATGCAGGTTAATTTTGATCTATACTAGGTGCCCCCAACCTTTTACCCATGAGCCACATTCAAATATAAAGAGAGTTGGGGAGCAACACAAGCATTAAAACGTGTCTAAGAGGATTCCAAAAAAAGGCTGTGGTTGACTATATGGAAGCCCTATGTGGACTGACAGCCTACAGGAAGCTCTGCTTGGAAGTAAACCTGTTTTATACTACTACTACTACTATCTATTGTCTCCAAGCATGGAATTGAAAGGCCACTGAGAGCAACATCCCAGGGATTGGTGATCAACATGTTGCTCGCAAGTCACTGGTTTGGGACCACTGATCTATACCATGTTAAACCCTTTTCCAGCCTTTAGGTAACCTTCTTTTTGGAATAGTAAGGGGGGGTCTCAGGTTTCAGGATCAATTGCCTCTTACTTTACATTTTATAAATGTCGCTAAAGTTTCCACTTTAATGTATTTGGGGTGCCTCTTACTATATTAAGGAGCTGGAGACATTGTTCTTGGAAGTCACTGAACTTACAAGCATATACCATGTTTACATAGCCTTTGCTGTAAAAGCTAATTCAGAGAGTCTGATGGTAATGGTATATAGGGTAGTTTTTCAAAAGTCAGGCTGGAGTCCATATGCTGGGTAAAGTTGTATTGTTTGCTAAGAGGGTAAAGGATAGAAAACAGTCATGATGAATGCAGACTGAGCCCAATAAACAGGCTGGAAATGAGGGCATATGGCATGCAAAGGAGGAGTCCAGTATTACCATCTGTCTGGGGCAGACAGCAAGCAGAAGGAGTGTCCAGGTAACAGGCCAAAGGGTCAACATTGGGAAATCTACAACCCAGTCGATGGACCAGGCCGGGACACAGGAACAAAACAAGGGAACAGGAATAAATTAGATCAATTTTAAAGGCTAGATCTCAGTTATGGAGCTTAATGAAAAAGCCACTGCCATGCTTATAAATGCTCTGAGTCTCTGACAGTATTGTAGCTGGCAGAGAAATGCTTGAAACCATCCAAGCCATGTACAGTTGGTTCTTGTCCCAAAAATACACATTACGGCATTGTAATAACCACTTGTATTTGCAGTATTAGCCATTGTGGCACACAGGGCATTTTCTACACCAGTGAGGGCAGCTGAATAGTTTGATGGCCAGTAAGCATAGGATTGCAACACAGTGTAAAACTGAACTTTCATAGCTCTCACTTTAGAAGGTGTTACATTTACATTATTTAATAAATGAGAGCTTTGTTCTTTCTAAATATTCAGAGAAGTGCTTATAAGGCATAAATGTAAAACAAACTGTATATTATTAATTTGCTATACCAATAATACCATGAAATCCTGTGTATCATAAATATTTATATTGCCAAGAACCCTTTTGCTTCCTTACAACTCTCAGCAGGAGAACAAAATATTAAAGCATTGTGATGTGTTTAATATATGAAACATGGATTAGACACAAAAACGGATGGAGGAATTACTATCCCAAAAGCTTCATATTATTACTGGCACATATTTTGCTTAAATGCAAATCTAACAGTGTGAGACTAAACTTGCTTTTACAGAGTGTTTCTCTCTGAATTAGTTGATATGTATTTAAGCAGGATTTACTTAGCATGCACACTTGGAAAGTCTGAGTCATAACATTTTACTGGCCAACAGCTTTAGAAAGAATTACATAGCTATATATGGGATTGTGGGTCTTGCACTCAGCAGAGTCTGGTCATGCTAGCAAAGCAAACGACATTAGTGAGCCGAGCGTGTAAGCTTGTTTTGCACTGGTGACAACTGCTACAGATGTGACCATATTTACATTTATGTATTTTGTCCTAATAAAAACTTAATGTTAAAATTTTGAAAATGCCTATATTAACCCTTTAAGTGCCACAGAACGTAGAATCTACGTTCTGTGGAAAAGTAACTTGAAATGCCACAGAACTTAGATTCTACGTTCTGCAGCACTTCCGGGTTCTGGAGCGGAGGAGCGGCTGTTAGAGCCGTTCGCTCCGTTCCTCTTCGATCCCCTGCCCCTAGGCAATGAGCAGAACAGGGGATCGAGTGGCCCCTGGGGCGCGATCGCCCAGGGGCCCCAAAGCAGTAGCAGGCACGTTTACTAACGTGTCCTGCTGCTGCAGCCTACACTGCGCCGATCAGCTCCGCCCCCACAGCACAGGGGCAGGAATCACGTCGCAGAGCTCTTCCTGAGGCCCTTCCAGATCGTCTGCAACAATCTCCAGCAACTTTTTCAGGTTAGTGCAACAATTACACACACAAGCACACCAACACACACTTATTACAGTAATACACACTTAGATTCACACTTACACATACATTTTTGGGGATTGGGGGGGTCACTTACACTCACTCACACTCACACACATGCACACGCACACACGCACACATAACATGTAATTTACCAATTGTACACACGCACATACATGGCATTGTGGCTTTTTTTTTTTCTTGAAAAAAATGTTTTATTGCCATTATGAATAGCATATTCACTAACCGTACTGTGCAATAACTTTGGTATGTTATTTCGGTGATCATATTGCAATTTTGGGCATTTTGGTGCATTTTTAGCCATTTTATTGAATTTTTAGCCATTTTATTGCATTTTCAGCTCTACATATGTTGTGTTTACTTGTTTCTAGCCGTATAACCTATTTGGCCCAGCTAAAATATTCAAACTGTGATTCTGACAGCCGATTACACTAGTCTGGAAAAAAAACATTGATTTTTGTGGTTTTATTGTATTTTTTTGCATTTCACTCTTTACTGCCTTATTTTGTTTTGCCTTGTAAATTGTATCTACTATATATCCATTTGGGGGTCTCTGTGCGCCACATAATTTGGTAAATCTATGCCTATTGGGCATCAGAGTGTTCAGTAGACCCCTGGCGTTCATATTTAGGATGTTTTATGCTGATACGTTATGAAATGTGGGGCATATAATGGGGTAAAATTCAAGCTTTGTGGCGATTTTCAGAAATTTGATAAAAACCGTTACGTTCAGCATTGCTTTGCAGTTTGGCAGTTTGCAGTAGAAACACATATTTACCCATATTGGATTCATCAGAATGTGTACTTTCTGAAAATATATGGGGTCTCTGTACTGTTAGGGGGGTCTAATGTTGCATAATACACACACCAGGTGCTTATATTGCAGCAGCCAGCACTTCAGCTGTGAAAATGTATATACACTATTGTCATTTGGGGGTCTCTGTGCACCAGATAGTTTGGTATATCTATGCATATTGGGCATCAAAGTGTTCAGTAGACCCCTGGCCTTCATATTTAGGATGTTTTATGCTGATACGTTACAAACTGTGGGGCATATAATGGGGTAATATGCAGAAATGCATGGGTACCCATTTTAGATTCGATAGAATGTGTACTTTCCAAAAATATATGGTTTTGGGGGGGGGTAAACATATATTTCTGTGTTTTTGCCCCACAAAAATGCAGTCAATGTGTTGATTTTTGTATTAGATGAAGTTACCCACAGGATTATTTGTATGCGCTAACTTCATTTTGGGGCCTCTAAATGCCATATACTTTGGTAAACATATGCAGAGTGGGCACCAAACTGTTTGGAGGACCCCTGGCAATCACAATTTGGGTGCTTTTTTGGGATACATAATGATACATGGGCGATATGATGCTGGAAATTTGAAGCATTGAGGCAATTTTCAGATGTTTCACCAAAACTGAAATTTTGGGAAAGCCTTGCAAAGTCGTTTGGAGCAGAAAGGCATGGGTACCCAATTTAGATTCAGTAGAATGTGTACTTTCCAGAAATATATGGGTTTGATCTTTTATTAGCTGAAGCTACCCACAGGACTATTTGTATGCGCTAACTTCATTTTGGGGCCTCTAAATGCCAGATACTTTGGTAAACCTATGAACAATGGCCACCAAACCGTTTGGAGGACCCCTGGCAATCATATTTAGGGTGCTTTTTCTTGGTGCGTAATGATACATGAGTGTTATCGTGCTGGGAAGTTGAAGCTTTGAGGCAATTTTCAGATATTTCACCAAAACCGACAATTTTGGGAAAGCTTTGCGACTCAGTAGTTTAGAGCAGAAAGGCATGGGTACCCATTTTAGATTCAGTAGAATGTGTACTTTCCAAAAATATATGGGTTTGGGGGGTAAACATATATTTCTGTGTTTTTACCCCACAAAAATGCAGTCAATGTGATGATTTTTCATTAGCTGAAGTTACCCACAGGACTATTTGTATGCGCTAACTTCATTTTGGGGCCTCTAAATGCTATATTCTTTGGTAAACCTATGAACAATGGCCACTAAACTGTTTGGAGGACCCCTGGCAATCATATTTAGGGTGCTTTTTCTTGGTGCGTAATGATACATGGGTGATATGGTGCTGGGAAGTTGAAGCTTTGAGGCAATTTTCAGATATTTCACCAAAACCGACAATTTTGGGAAAGCCTTTTGGGTACCCATTTTAGATTCAGTAGAATGTGTACTTTCCAAAAATATATGGGTTTGGGGGGTAAACATATTTTTCTGTGTTTTTACCCCACACAAATTGCAGTCAATGTGTTGATTTTTCAGTAGCTGAAGTAAAGTTCTGAACAATTTGGATGTGCTAACTTCATATTGGTGTCTCTAAATGCCAGATACTTTGGTAAACCTATGTACAATGGGCATCAAACTGTTCAGTCGACCCCTGGCAATCATATTTCAGGTGCTTTTTCTTGGTACCTTATATAGTTTGGGATATGCAGAGCAGCAAAATAAAACCTTTGAAGTGATTTTTCAGAATTTTGAATTTTTTTTTAGAAAAACCGCTATGTTCAGACAAGCTTTAAAGTTTGGTAGTTGGGAGTAGAGAGACATAGTTACCCATTTTGGAATCAGCAGAATGTGTACTTTTCAAAAATGTAAACCTACTGTTTCAGGATTTTTTGCCTTGGAATCTAAAGCATGCTGTTTTCTGCCTTAAAAATTGTAATTTTTTATTTTTTTTTGGTATTTAGAACTATAAATTTTTTTGCACAGGTGGAAATACATAAAAACTCAGGCAGATTTAGAAAGCTCAGTTTCTACCGAAAAAAAAAATGTATAGTTTTCCTAGGTAAACTATAGGTTTCCCCTCAGAAAATGCCCCTAAAGTGAGAGAGCACAAAATGTTTCAAAAACGGCTGGCATTTCGCGTAACCAAAATGTGAAATTCTGCTGGCACTTAAAGGGTTAACCTGAGACTTACAGGCACAAATTAACTAGGGAGCAGAATCTACCAAAGAGCCCCAAGTGGGTCAACACCACCAAAAAAAAATCATACCTCTTCCCATCTATAGTGAGCTGAAGTGTAAGGAAGCCATGTAAACACTTCTCCAGTACCCAACCTCCTCAATAGGCAACCACACTCTTAGAGAGTATCTGATTAGACCTACCAGAACCTCTAAGATTGCACTGGTAGACTCACAAGCCAACAATACATAGGAGACTATTACTTGCTTGACAAATGTGAAGTGTTGTAGCAACAGGAATTGAAGGCAGTTGCCGCCAAAACTGCTACATATAGTGGTGCTTGAAAGTTTATGAACCCTTTTAAATTTCTGCATTAACTTAACCTAAAACATTATATCTGTTTTTTCCACAAATCCTAAAATTAGATCATGAGAACCCAAATAAACAAACACAATAAAAACACAATGCTTGTTGTCTCCCATTATTAACAGATGGGATGCATTGTTTGCCTTTTGCCAAACATACTATCTTACATTCAAGCCAAAAAGTTCTATTTTGGTCTCACCTGTCCCAATAAACTTCTGACTTATCAGCAAACTAGACACCTGCAGCAATGTTATGTTTGTATAGTAGTATTTTTTTCCTTGCAACCCTGCCATGCACACCATTGTTTGATCAGTCCTGATCATGTACTCGTGAACACTGGCATTAGCCAAATAGCCAATGCAAGAGAGTCCTTTAGTGCCTTTTATATTAGTTTGGGTTTCTTTAATATCTCCCAGAGTATACCAAATGTATTGGTATATTGATAGTTAAAACTCTTTATAGTTTCCTAGCCTGGAAACTGTTTATCAGAGTCAGAAATCTCTTTTGTTCAAGCCATGAAACATTTCAACAAATGTGTTTCTTTTCTTTAAATGACGCAGTACCTCACTCACACCTGATTATCATCCCATTGGCTGACACACCAGACTGAATTTCTCCTTCAAACCTTCTCCATCAGTGTTGGAGGACCCATATGGTAGCATTCTCCTAACTCCAGCCAGACTACACAGATTCTATTCCCTTATTAAAGAATTTGCCTATGAGAAACAACACTAACCATGGACCTAATAAAAATCACAGCTGACCCGAAATTTATGTGACATAGCAAATGCTCATATTTTTCCAAATTCTTTAGCACAGATGGAGTCTCTTAGTCCTTCTTAATACCTATGGCCCTCGCTTGAGACAAAACCTGAAACAAATTAAATATGGAATAGTCCAAATCTTAACAAGAATGCTTCCGTGAGCTTTACCTTTTAAGCTCTAGATAATTACACCCCCCACCACCACCACCACTGGATTAACAGTTCTCATGGACCAATTTTACTGGACACAGGATACTAGTAAACTTTGCAATTACCTATCCTAAAAAAGACATTTAAAACCAAAAGCTTGTGCTTCTCCATAAATTGGATGCTTATTTGGGGTCACAGTTTTGTATATGATAGAAGAAATGCTGTACCCTGAGAACATACATTTGTTCGCATTGGATTGGACTTTTCCAAATTGCATAACTATATATATAACTATATATATAATATGCAAATGTATATGTATTGTGCATTAAAATAAGCAACACCTTAAAGGTGGACTGTGGTGTTGATGTACATGAAACTCCATTAGACCAGATATCTACAATACACTCGGTATGCTATAGTACTGCATAATTTCTCAAATTCATTTCTCAAAAGAGCAAACAGATTTTTTTATATTCAATTTTGAAATCTTACATGGGGCTAGACATTTTGTCAGTTTCCCAGCTGCCCCAGTCATGCGACTTGTGCCTGCACTTTAGGATGGAATTACTTTCTGGCAGGCTGTTGTTTCTCCTACTTAATGTAACTGAATCATTCTCAGTGGGACTTGGCTTTTACTATTAAGTGCTGTTCTTAGATCTTCCAGGGAGCTGTTATCTTGTGTTATAGGGAGCTGCAATCTTGTTACCTTCCCATTGTTCTTTTGTTAGGCTGCTGGGGGGGAGGGGTGATATCACTCCAACTTGCACTACAGCAGTAAAGAGTGATTGAAGTTTATCTGAGCACAAGTCACATGACTGGAGGCAGCTGGGAAATTGACAATATGTCTAGCCCCATGTCAGATTTCAAAACTGAATATATCAAAATCTGCTTGCTCTTTTGATGCATTTTGAAAAAACATGGTTTCCCATGACAGTATCTCTTAAGGATGATGCAGTTGACCATGAAAGTTAGACAATGTACCCTGTAATATTTTTCAATTAAATTAAAGTGGATCAAAACCCAAAGCTTTTCGCCATAGGAAAAGGCCGGTCCATGTTCTATGTGCATATTTATATATGTTTTGGGGGGTAAACTTACTTTAAGTGGCATGTTTCACATTAAATGACATTAGTAGTATGTTGATTTCTGAATAGATGCATATGTCAGAATTTATATTCTGAAAACGTTATTATAATAAATATATAGTTTTTAGGCATTTAGAGTCCAGTATCTTGTTAAAGAAGAATTTCATTCATATGGTATAACCTTATTTATATACAGTAATATTTCTAATGCAGTTCCTTTGGCCTATGTATTAGTGACCTGATGTTTACCCATAATATCTAAAAGTAAACAGAAAATACTGTCATATGATACTTTGCTTTATTTTCCTTTCATTCCATCAAAATTGGTGAAATTGTTGTGAATGGGAAGCAACCCACAATGATTTCTTACCTGCTATTTTTAGCAGTGATCAAACCTCCTAGTGTGCCAAACACCCAAACAACAGGTAAACATTTCTATCTACCCCAAACCAGAACCAAATTGCCTTTAATTGGTAGTATTAATAAATGACACTGCTGATAGCACACTTCCATTGGTGTAATCACCCTTTCTATGGTTCCCAAGTAATATGTAATATTTGTTTTAAAAAAAGTGAGGTTTATAGGATAAACGAGCAAAGTAAAATAGAAACTAAAAAGGGGACTTTTCTGTTTTCAGTAAATAGGCTGCTTACTTACCTTTGTCTTAGGGTCTAGAATTTTCACACCATATATTGAAATCTGTAGTTCAACCTTGGGGGTTTTCTGGCCTTCTGATTTCTTAATATGTCTGGAAAACTAACACAACAGAAAACAAGTAGACTTGAGCTTCTGGCTGTCTTGTTAAAAGGGAGCTCCACCGATAAACAGTTTGTTGCATGATGAAATGATGTTAATTAAACATCTTTATTTATTTTTTTTTTCAAACTTTTTTCAAAAGATCTTTACATAATAGTTATTACAGTCACGACTAGATAATATATTTCTGTGTCTTTCCAATAACTTTATGTATCTACATTGTTATCTTTTAATTATAACAGTGATAACAATTTAAACTAGCAAAACTTAATTTCCAGCATTCCGCTGCTAAGACGCAACTTTGCATTTTATTGAATTAGCGTAGTGGTAGTGAATTTGCATCTGGCAAAGTGGCACATAGTGTGGCGAAGCCTTTGCAGGCAAAAATTTGCCCTTTAGTGAATTTGCCCCATACTGTTCCTGTTTAAGAACTACTGGCACCCAAGATTCCTAATGTGTTATACTTCAGCCTGGAAGCCTTTCCTCTTTTACAACATAAGACTGGAAACTTTAAGGTTAAAAACCAACCACATTGTGAATAAATAAAATGCTATTGCATGCACTCTATGTGATTTTTCAGAAGTCAAAATTTGAAAATCAAACAAAACCTGTTTTAGGCAAACATGCCAAAGATTTAAGGTAAAACAGTACTGCATAAAACGGTGACTAGAAAATATGGAATTTTATCCCGAAGCAAAAGCTCCATCTTGTGGTTTCCGTAGAACAAAGAACATAATGGTGAGGTAAAAGTACAGTTATCTAGTTTGAATATGTTGTTTGGCCAGTTGGAACTGATAACCAGCTACAGTACAGATTTCAAGACAGTTTAACTACTTGATGTACTGGTAATATTAGATGAGTGTAGATGTGACACAGCCCGATGTGATAACTGCCAATCCCATTGTGCTTCTCTGCAGGCCCAGATTTGTGGAAAGGCCACCTAGGCCCAGGCCTAGGGCGGCAGGATTTTAGGGGGATGGCATGCTGCCCAACCACACCCACGTTGGTTCAAAAAAACTGGAAATGTGCTGGAGATACAATAATTCTTTACATTTCCCGTGCACCAATCCCCATTGCTCCTGTCCCCCTGGAGGGTACAGGGGCAACAAAAGGTAGTGGGCCTAGGGGCGCCCACTATGTAAATCCGGCCCTACTTCTCTGTAGAGGGCATCGGGCCGGTGATGGGGTAGCATTAGACAGGGAGAAAGGGTATTTTTTAAAAATCGCATAACAGAGTTTTGTACTATGCTGAGGGCACAGTGTTATGGCCACACTGTGTTGTAAAATGCTGGGCCGCATATTGTCCTAAAAACATTGTGGCCATGCTGTGTCATAAATTGCAGAAGCCATTGTCTCAATAAATAATGGAGTCTACTGTGTCATATATGTTGGGGCCATTTATGAGAAACTGGATTGGCCACCCTTTGTCATGAATAGCTAAGGACATGCTGCATGATTAAATGCTAGGGACACTGTTATGAAATGATGGGATTACTGTGCCCTGAAATGCTGGGGCCACATGCTCACTCAGGTTCTCAAGCTTTACTGGACCTGATAGTGGGCATCTTGGTGCATGATACTGTGGGTGTGACTTAAAGTGGTTGTTCCCCTTCAAAACCTTTTTATTAGTTCAGTTGTTTTAGATTAACCAGAAATAAATGTATCCATTGCTTTCCATTGCATCTTTTCTTTTTTTATGGTTTTTCCACAATTGAAGTTTAATGTTCCTGGCTCTGGTGTTTCAGTCTGGCAGCTCAGTAATCAACAAAAAAGTATAGATTCTGAACTGTTACAATTTGCTACATTTAGTTGATACATTTCTTAGCAACCATTAAACTGATTGCAACAGCTCTTAAAGGGATTGTTCACCTTTCAAACCTTTTTTTCAGTTCAGTTGTTTTCAGATTGTTCCCCAGAAATAAAGTTTTTGTTTTCAATTACTTTCCATTATTTATTTTTTCCTGTTTTTCCAAAATCTAAGTTTAAAGTTTAATTTCCCTGTCTCTGGTGTTTTAATCTGGCAGCTCAGAAATTCAGGTGCAGACTCTCAACTGTTACAATTTTGCAACATTTAGTTGATCCATTTCTCAGCAGCATCTCTGGAGTATTAGCAACTATTGTATCAATTCTAAGAGCTGCCTTTAATGAAACTCAGGGATTCTGCACAGCAGGGACAAAGATAAGAAATGTATCAACTTAATGTATCAATTTAGAACAGTTTACAGGGTCAGCGACCCCCCCCTCCCAGAGCTGCTTTGAATGTGAAAGTTTACACTTTATACTTCAATATTAGAAAAATGGCCGCGCATAGAAATTAGAAAGTAATTGGAAAAAGTTGCCATTTCTGGTGATCTATCTGAAACAACTAGTTGTTTGAAGGTGAACAACCCTTTTAATGAAACTCAGTGATATTGCTCAGAAAAACAAAGAAAAAAATGTATCAACTAATGTATCAGTTTAGAACAGTTTACAGAGCCCCTCCAGAGCTGCTTCAGAAAGACATAAGAAGGTGAAGTACTAAACTTTAAACATCAATATTAGAAAAGCAGTCACACATGAGAATAGAAAGTAATTGGATAAAGTCTGTATTTCTGGTGAATTATCTGAAACCAACTGAACTGAAAAAAAGTGTTGGAAGTTAAGCAACCCCTTTAAGTTTACTCAATCTCCCTCAACTTTTGTTTTTCTTCAACCACTAGGTTCCTCTGTGACTATGTAAACTGCATAAACATTAAAAAAAAAGACAAGATTAAATTTACCTTAAGTTTTCTTACTGCATCCCTTACAATTTCTGTACCCTTGGGTTGCTCAACCTCTGTATGCCCAAGAAACTGCAAAATATATAAAAAAAAAGGATATTTAAAGAAACAAATGTTTTAAAATGTGAATTGTTTGACAATTCATGTTTTTCATAAAAAGTTATGTAGAACCTAAAGTTGACAAATGTCCATCAAGTAACTACCTAATACTTAAGAGTAAAAATGAAAACTGCATTTGCCCTGTGGCAGGCGGTAACTCCATTACAGCTTGAACCTCCTGCTGTTCCCTAGCCTGTGCCCTACTTGCCTTCCCCCACCCTCCTCTCACCAATACAGTAATGTCTAAACCATTCAGTGTTGTATTCATGGAAGAAGTTACAGGTATTTGAGCAGGACAAGTTTAGTCTATGCCTCCTGACACTGCTGTCTGTTGAATAGCAATAATCATGCTTGCTTATGCAGGCACCACACCTTAAAGGAGAAACTAACCTGTAGGGGAAAAAACCCTGTACCCCCCCACGCCAGGTAGACCTCCCTCCCTCCTCCCCCAAGGCTAACTACCCCCTAGGGGAAATGCCCCATACTCCATACTTAACCCTCGGAGCAGATTCTTCCAGCGAAGTTCCACGTGTCCATCTTCCGGCTCCTCTGTAAACCGACTGAGAGAACGGCAATTTTCGTGTATTTCCACGTATTTGCAGTTGTCACAAACCGGCAAACTGCTCCAACTGCATATGCGCAGAAATACTGATCTCTCAGTCAGCTTATCGGGGACACGGAAGATGGACACATGGAACTTCACTGGAAAAATCTTTGCCGAGGGGTAAGTAGGGAGTATGGGGCATTTCCTCGGGGGGTAGTTAGCCTGGGGGGAGGGGGGAGAGAGGTCTACCTGGGGTGGGGGTACGGATTTTTTCCCCTACAGGTTGATTTCTCCTTTAAATCACTCTCTTTTACAAGCCTTAAGCAGGGAGGAAGGAACAAGCCTGTGTAAAAAAATCAATGCTTTGTAATTGGCAAACATCTCCCCTTATAAAGTGCTACTGGCATGGGGAAGAATCAAGCCCATTTCAGCAGATGCCTTGGTCTAGATTTACTGACCACAAGACATGCAGTTATGCAGGGAGGTGCCAACCCAGAAAAGAACTTGACCAGAAGTAAATGGTAAGGACCACCATATTGGGTTTACCTTGATGTGGCATGGTGGCTTATCAATTTTATGATCATAATTTTATAACTTAAAAAACTTTATGCAAAATACATGCAATAGCTTAGATACTAAATTATTTGTGAAACAGGGGACAAGGGAATGTGTGTTGATCATTTTTTTCTTTTTTGTGTGTTTATAGCTATCCTGGTCAGATCAGCTACACTTCCATTTTATTTTTGAGTGCTCCCGCAAATGCCCCTTTTTTTACCACATCATAAATATTTTAAACAACCACATATGTAACGGGGTGTGAAATGCTGCTAATTTGAAGGGGTGGTTCATGTTTAAGTTAACTTTTAGTATAATATAGAATGACCAATTCTAAGCACTTTTCAATTTTCATTATTTTTTATAGTTTTTAAATGATTTGCCTTCCTCTTCTGACCCATTCCAGCTTTCAAATGGGAGTCCCATCTTCAAAACAAATGCTCTGTAAGGCTACAAATGTATTGTTATTGCTACTTTTTATTATTCATATTACTATTCTCCTATTCATATTCCAGTCTCTTATTCAAATCAGTACATGGTTGCTAGGGTATTTTGAACACTATAAACTATTAGCATTTTTGCAAACTCCCAGAAGGGTGGAGCTTAGCAAATGTATAAAAGGGGGACTGTTAGGGCCATTGATGATGGGTATATTTTTATTTTTGTGAGCGACAACTATGCACAACAAATTTCTCAAAAATGCTTCTCCACCAACAATAATTGAAATTGGTATAAACTTATGCATCCTGAAGTTTCCTCATGAGGCAAATTTGGGCAACTTCAGAAGAATGAAGCGACCATAGGTTTTACCATCAGTGATTATTGCCACGGAGAAGCATTTATTGGAGATTTGTTGCCCACAGGCATGCATTTTTACCTTGGCCAACAAATCACGCTGTCAGCCATCACCCTTTAGGGTGCAGTCATGGAAAGTAGATTCATGCAAAAAATGCAAAAAAGATAAAAA
This sequence comes from Xenopus petersii, assembly GCA_038501925.1. NCBI lineage: Eukaryota > Metazoa > Chordata > Amphibia > Anura > Pipidae > Xenopus > Xenopus petersii. The sequence goes on from CM076688.1 coordinate 45,735,711, forward strand.
GCACCTGATCGCATAACCAGCCCCAAAATGTACTTAATACAGGACTTTGCTTGTATAATAGGACATTGTAGCAGTGTGAGTAAGGAAATAGTAAAGTGAGAATGGGCAGCTTGAGCCCCAACTAAGAGTAAGTGGGGAATAGTGTCACAGAGGATAACCCACCAGTCTTGGTCAAAGTTGCAGACTAGGATGAAGAATTTTGGAGAAGCTTCAGGCAAAACCCAAATGTGTTGGAATCCCACTGCAGAAGTCTAGTGGACAATGCACTGTAAAGGGGGGAATGTTGACTGAAAAACTACCTAACTAGCTGACTGTTGGAATTGCCTAATAATGTGGATTTTGAATAATGTCCTGATGTAACGTGATGTAAAAGGTATTTGTATTTGAAGAAAAAGTGTTGATGTCTGTGTGAATCTTGCTGAATGAAGAAATAAAATGGTTTTGGATTTTACAGCTCCCAGCACCCTTGTGTTTTAGTGTGGTTGATAACTTCCTACATACATATGTTTGGTATATTGAGTTTACTCTGCTATTGGGCTCAATAGAGATATACCTGTATATAGAGCTATGTTAGTATTCAACGCCACTCTCATTGGGAAATTATAGACTTAAGGAAAGTTTTTTACTTTAGAGCTTGGACAAACATTACTATGAGATTCAGTAAATGGTTCTCTTTTTAATTTAATTGTATTGATTTAGCTGCAGGCTTGGGGTGAAATTAACCTTTTTGTTCAAATCTAATGAACAACTTTCCATGATTTGATTTCTGAACACACTTGTGCACTGTTAATGTCATTGTACTAATGGAAATTCATTCTGACCAACAAAAGCACAAAGATAAATGTAAAAATTACACTTACTTTAGCATTGTACGCAATAAAATGCTTTGACAATGTTTCTGGAGTATGCATCCATGATTTATCTAAAAAAGAAAAAAAAGGATAGTGCAAATGAGTCTTTATAACAATGACTTCAATCAAAAGTGTGTGTATTTTCATAGGTGGTTGTACTTCCACTGAAAAAAAGGGGAAGAGTGCCTCAAATAATACATGCACTTTTAATAGAATTAAACTTAAAAATTCATAAAACAGTCAAATTAATGCAATAAAACCTCTATTAGACTAAACTTGAAAAAACATCTAAGTATCCAACACAATTGACGTGAACTGCCTTTCCACGATATGCCCACCAACGGTAGTGCAATATTGGGTGAATTACAACCCAGAGAATGGGTGTTAACAGGTCCTAGGCCGCATCAACTAGTCGGTTCGGTCCTCAATCTCCATAAAAATCAAACCTCCCCGATCAATATATTGGCCAGATATCAATCGAGGAGACCCGTCGGCAGCCCCCATACACTGGCAGATAAACTTTAATCTACCTGTGTATGGCCACCTTATCTTGTTGGCTAACTTGTGAAGGGTATTCTTTATTTCACAGTGCAATATCACAACACTTCAATCTAAATCAGATTGTGCATATATTTTTTAGAGGCACTCTTCCCCTTTATAGTACTAATGAGGGAAGATTAGCTTTTATAATGGTAGGCAAGCTTGTTTCTTATGCAGAGAAGAGACAGGGACACAAACAATGCAGAAAAATAAGATTTTGCCTTTAATTGCTCAAGAACAAAAACACATAAATAGGGTATTTGTCTTGATTTGGCAATATGGCATCAAAAACATAACAGTCTTTCACACATGAAATTGTAGTTTTCCTGATTAACCCTGGGCCTCTCAAAGACTCTGGACCACTATATATAGTTGCAACCTTTTTATATATTTTCTACAGGGTGGTGGTGGGGGCGTGAACAAAAGGAGCGGGCCGTGATGAAAAAGGAGTGGGTCATGACATAAAAGGAGCGGACCTATGTCACGGCAATGGCCAGAAGGAGGAGAATAGTTATGCTTCCAGCGCATTGGGGGCAGGCCAAGTTTTGTTAAGGGTATTACAAATTTATCGGCAACTACATTGCCGGTAAATTTGTAATACCGGCCCCGGCCTTGGCAGGTGTTTTACCTGCACACCACTACCCGCACATCACTACTAGGTCAAACAGGGCAGTTTCTCTCCTCCAAACACACAGATCTGTCTCCTCCAGACATCCAGGGAAGAGCCCATAGGTGAAGGAATACACACTTTTTACCTGCAGCAGCTCTGCTCTCAACTGTCATCTATTTACCTGACTAGCAGGGAATATTAACCCTGTCTGAACTAGACATCCCTCTTCAGTCAATATCCTACAGCTTGAATGCATGCTTAGGTGCATGCTTTGATTATGACTGTATGCCATCCCAGCTATTTATAAAACAAAACATTGGATAGCACCATTTTAGTTTGTAGAGCAGGCAATCCTCCAGAGAGACTTGCAAAAACAGGTGTTTTGAAATGCAAAGAGCAAAAGCAGCCTAATGCTTTTCGTGTTCTCACAACACTTAGTCAAGTCTGCCTGGAGGATTGCTCTACAAACTAACACAGTGATTTCTGCTCTCTCAAACTGAAGGCTCAGGGCAGAGCACCTGGGCATCCTCATACACATGGTGAGTCTCTGGGAAACAAAATATTTTGGTGCTTAACATTGGATAGGCTCAAGAACCAAAAGATGCAGGCCCTGATCTCAGTCCAGCTAAGTATCTGTGGGACTATTCAAAAATTTGAGATGTACAAGTGTCATCCCACTAACCTAAGCTACATGGAGAAAATCCACCAGGTATAATGGCCCAAAATGACTCCCAAACAACGTGAAACCCTGGTATGTACTTACCTAAACTAATTAAAGCAGGTATTGCTGCAAAATATTTATAAATATTTAAATGTGGGGAATTAATTATTAGGCAAATTTTCAATGTTGATTTAAAACAATGTCACACTGAAAACAAAATCTGAGTCTCAATGCTTTGCGATTAAAATATCATAGAGAACGCAATTTCTGTGTAGGATTTGCGTCTCAGTAAAATTATACTTTTGTAAGGCCCTTGGTATCAGATAAGCATTATAATAACTGGGGGATTCCTAATATTTTTGCACCCCAAAGTGATTTTACATTAAGTACTCCTTTAAGTATATAAGGGTTAAAAAAACAAAATGAAGGCATTTTGATCTATGCTTATTCTTAGTGATAAATAAGCATTCCAGTCTCATAAACTGAATGAAAAACGAGTATCCTGTTTGATGAATGTGTATTCTATTTTCATCAGCTACTTGACAAATGAGCATTCACTTTTTCAACCTATCCAAGAAAATGGCGAAAGGATTCATACAGTATATATATATATATATATATATATATATATATATATATATATATATATATATTAATTCATGTTTTTATGATTTACTGCTTATTATTTTGGCAGACCACTCTGCCATTCTGATGATTAGAATTCTATTTTGGTTGGTTCAGTGAGGGGGATATCAAAAAGTAAATTATGGAAAATAATTTCAACATAGAAGTTACTTATCCTAAAAACTTAATTAAGTTGCCCCAAGTAGTACTTTGCAAAACAAGCAGTTAACGGAGTGGTTCACCAATAAGTTAACTTTACGTATATTATAGAATGGCCAATTCTAAACACCTTTTTCAGTTGGCTTTTTTTTTTCTTTTTTTATAGTATTTGAATTATTTGTTTTCTTCTGACTCTTTTCAGCTTTCAAATGGGGGTCACTGACCCCATCTAAAAACAAATGCTCTTTAAGGCTATTTATTGTTACTGCTATTTTTCATTATTCATTCAAAATTGTTCAAATTCTAGTCTCTTTTTCAAACCAATGCATGGTTGCTTGGATTATTTAGACCCTAGCAACCAGATTATTGTAATTTCAAACTGGAAAGACGCTGAATAAAAAGCTTTATAACACAAAAAAACACAAATAATAAAAAATGGAAATCAATTACAAATTGTCTCAGAATATCATTCTGTACATTATACCAAAGTTAATTTAAAGGTGAACAACCCCTTTAATTAGAAACAAGTTTTTTTGTTTTTTTTTATAATTGTACTGGAAGTAAGGAATCACCCTATCATATAGTTTAGCGCATACTGCAGGACCCGTAACTTCTCTACTAGTGATGTGCGGGCCGACTCGCACCGGGCGGGTTTGGGTCGACCTCGCACTGCTCCTTGCGGGTGGCAGGCGGGTTGAGCTCTTCTCCTGCTCTCCCTGCCACGTTCAAATGCCGGCATCCCAGTGGCGTAACTACCGGGGGAGCAGGGGGTGCGATTGGGCCAGGGCCCGCACCCCCTCAGGGCCCCCCGGCAGCTCACGCGCCACTTATTCCGGCCAGTTCCAGGTGTACGGAGGGGGGCGGGGGCCCGGCTGCGCGTCCTGCGCCAGGGCCCGCCCCCCTCTAGTTACGTTGCTGCGGCATCCGAATACCGGTTATATAGTCTCGCGTCTGCTTGCCTGCCCCTTTTGTGACCCTGACCCGCACATCACTATTCTCTACAGCTTCATACACGAATCTGGCTGGTGTTTCTTCCCCCCTCCCCTGCCCTGTGGTCCCACCTTTGAGCCTTAAGCATGTGCCTTATATGCATAGTATAACTCACAGTGTGGAACATTGGGCATGTCCAGTAAAGTGAAATACAACCCTGCCATCATTCTCTGTTTATGCTGTTTAAAAGTTTGTTTTATGTACTGAAACAGGTTAATGTTGTGTAACAGATATGGGATCTGTTATCCAGAATGCTCGGGCCCTGGGGTTTTCAGGATAAAGCTGGCCATAGACGCAAAGATCCGATCGTACGAATCAACGTACAATCGGACTTTCCCATATCCCGACCTTCCACTAACCATTCAGATCAAAGTCTTACCATTCCGATCAAATAAAGTACAGATCAGACAATGTTCTGCCCCTGACAGCAATCGTACGATAGTTATGTCTGACAAAGCTAGTGACAGTCTCCCACTGAAAATCGTACGATCGGCAATACATGCAGAGATATTATCTGCAGCCCAGTCTTGAAATCACGGAGCACCGGCAGGTTAAAACATCCATTTATTTAGAAAAATAGTTAAAATTTAACAGAGCATAGTAAGCCCAATGATTCCATGGCTTTTACGCGTTTCGTGGTTAACCCACTTCCTCTAAAAGCTTTCTGAGGAAGTGGGTTAACCACGAAACACGTAAAAGTCATGGAATCATTGGGCTTACTATGCTCTGTTAAATTTTAACTATTTTTCTAAATAAATGGATGTTTTAACCTGCCAGTGCTCCGTGATTTCAAGACTGGGCTAAAGGATATACGCTTCGGGAGCGTTTCTTCCAGGTTGCAGCACAGCATTTGTACATCGATGGGTCTGTGAGTGCTCCCTATTGCTCACCCTTTCAGTTACCATATTATCGGCAGCCGACAGAAATTTTCTAACCTGTCCGATCGACCAAACGACCGTTCTCCGCCGGACGAAAAATGTCGGGACTCTCAACACACGGTCCGAAAATCGTACGAATCCACGATTCGTACGATCGGATTGTTGCGTCTATGGCCAGCTTAAGAGGTCTTTCTGTAATTTGGATCACCATACTACTAAAAAAAAATTTCAACATTGAATAAATCCAATTGGTTTGCTTTTCAATATGGATTAACTTAGTATTAGTTTGGATCAGGTACGAGGTACAGTTTTTAGGCCTTAAAGTTACTGTTTGAACATTTGAATACTGATATTTACAGATATCTTACCTCTCTTCCTGCTGAACGCACGGTTCATTTTGTGTCAGACCACTGAACTCCTGTCTGAAAGGAGTGAGCAAAAAGATTATATTATTTACTAGCAAAGTCTTATATCCTGCAGTGAGAAATTCCAAACATATATCCAGATGTATGTGTATTGCCTATAGCAACCTCAAATAAGTAAGACCATGCCAATTATATAGGGGACTGAAATTGTTCCATCTCCCCTCAGGCTAGTTATTCATATTATTTTTACCTTTTAACATTATTCAACTAAAGTATGATGCAAGATGGATCATTCAAACGCTTTCAGTAAAATACATCAAAGTTGAAAGCATACTTCAGATCATAGGAGCTTGAAAAGAGATGGGGATCGTAATAAGACTACAGTCACTGTATGTATGCTTACCAAACATACTTGAGGCAATGCCAAGCCAAGACAATTAGGCTCACAAGGCAACCATCACACAGCATCAGCCTACTCCTCCACTTGTGCGTCTATGAGCATGCATGAGCTCCCACAGTGGTGCGTGCGGGAAAGGGATAAGGAGTCACCCAGGGTCTATCCAAACAAAGGGTAGGCAGACAGAAGAAGTACCTGCCCTGTGGTCCCACCTTTGAGCCTTAAGCATATGCCTCTTCTGCCTACCCATAGTTCTGAATGCTTGAGGCTTTCATTTGCAACCACAAGCACAGTTGTGCAATTATCCTCCGCAACATTGTATTCAGTGCTTTTGCCTGCCTCCTGTGTTGAATCAGGCTGTGCTTTGCCTATTGAGGCAGGGGATCCCAGGAGCTACTGCCACCTCCAAACCAAGCAGTAGATTTAGGGATGCACATGTGATACAGACTTTTACTTCGTAATAGGGATGCACCGAATCCAGTATACGGCTCTGGATTCGGCCTGGATTCAGCCTTTTTAAGCAGGATTCGGATTCGGCCGGATCCTTCTGGCTGGCCGAAACGAATCGGAATCCTAATTTGCATATGCAAATTAGGGGCGGGAGGGAAATTGCATGACTTTTTGTCACAAAACAAGGAAGTAAAAATTTCCCCCCTTCCCACCACTAATTTGCATATGCGAATTAGGGTTTTTATTTCTTTCGGTATTTGGCCGAATTTTCCGCAATGGATTCGGGGGTTCGGCCGAATCCGAAATAGTGGATTCGGTGCATCCTTACTTCGTAATTTGGTTGGACTTGATGTAAATGATAGGTGGTGATAGGGGTGATTCTGCTTCTCATATGCCCCCTGAGCCGGCCTTCTAATTCTACCCCCAACTCATGCGTTTCCTTATTTACACTCATACAGGGGCCACTTTGGTAGTGCAGAGAGTGCCATTTCACTAATTTGCACTAAAAGAGTCTAATGTTCAGTTTAAAAACACTTAACATTACCAGGGGCAGCTTGTTACCTCACGGCAGCAGTACCCATGTGTATAATCACTGTAAAGTACTGCGGAATGTCAGTCAAAAATAAAATAAGAAAAAGAGGCTAAAAAAAAGAGTGCATAAGGTGAGGGATCTACATGCAAGTAGTACAACAAAGAACAAAAGAGATTCTGAAACATTCCTCATAACATGCTATAAAAATAAACATATCCCTTAAGAATGTAATATTCCATAGCAACACTGCATGTAGAAAACTATGCTTTGCTTTATCACCAGCCATCCAAATAACACAAACCATGTGGTAAAACATGCTGCAATTCACATGAAATATTCAGATGTAAAAAATATACGCTAATTGTATGAAGAGCAATATGATGGTAAATATATAAATACTGCTGTTTAATATTTCTCAGCTAGCTTCTATCTGCTGAATATTCATGCACATCTCTTTAATTAAAGAGCTTAGTATTAAGATCTATGATCTGGCATCTAAACACAACGAGCATAAAGTTAGGTAGAAATTCCAGGATAAATACCAAAATAATAAATAAGAAAGTGGTAAAACAGAGAGTTCTCTGAAGGAAAACCAAGAAAAAACTGTTGCTGTCAGGTTTAAAGGCTTGCAGATACTCACTAGATTCTACTCACTAGATTCTACTAGTGACTGATATCTTATTGGTATGGATGTATGTGCTATTTATGATGTTTTATTCAAGCATCACTAAACCACGTTTCCACACCTTAATGTGGAAACATTAGTTTTCAAATAAGTTTTAATTGCAATTTGTACTAAAGTGATTGTGTAACCCAGCACGCAACAATTAATTTTTTTAATTGCAATTTGTACTAAAGTGATTGTGTAACCAAGCACTCAACAATTAATTAAATGTGTGCAGCTTCAAGGCCCTATGGCAAAGCAGAACACAAAGGAACATTCATTTGAGAAAGAAAGAAGAATTTGCTTCTATGCTATAGCCTTCAAAATAAAGAAACAGAGATCCACCCACCCTGAGTGCTATGGTCCTAACGGACCTGGTCAAGAAAAGGTTTTCAGTGTGGTTTTAAATTAACCTTCCGTTTTCTCTCCCGTCTTGTTGTGAAACTGGATCCTCCAGTTAAGATAAGGGGAAATTAAAATACTTGTCACTAACTACCAAACACCCATATATTTTTCATTGAGAACTTTATTGGGCATTTGCATGAATAAACATAATTCTATAGAAACCATCAGAAAATCCAAAATAGAGAAGTTTGTCAAAGTGTGAAGAGAAACTACAAGGCTGCATTAATGAGAGATAATGGGCTTCCCCTAAGACAAAAAAGCCTATCTGATGGCTTTTGTAACCCTCAGAGTCAGAAAGAACTGCTTGGCTGTTTTAAAACATAGACTATGGAGGTTTAGCTCTTTTCTTCCTACACAGATAGACCATGAATGCTCAGAATATAGATAATTGAACTAGAAATTCACGTAATATAATTTCATTAGACACTGAGGCTCATTTATTACAGCTCTGGGTATGAGTGCAAAGAGCACTAACGGGCACAAAACTGAGCACAGAACTGTGGAACTGTGTGCACTCCTTCTCCTTCCTCTTCTCTCTTACCACTTATTCTTTAACGTAATGGTATATTCACATTTATTTCTATTCAATTATAGTATTGTTCGCAGTCTGTTTCATTAATGTATTTAATTAATTTACAGCACCACATATAAAAGTAGCACTATATAAATAAACACATTCTGTTAGATAGGTTTCACAAAGCAGATGAAGTTGAAGTAGTCATCTACAATGTGTCAGAATAATCTTGGTTACTGCTGATAGATTGAGTAGTATAATATAACTACTAATACAAGTGCCGACTCACTTGGGTGTCTTGGATTACGAGAACAATCTCCAGGCTCATAATATTTTATATAAAAATAAAGAATATTTATTGTTGTGTCACATAAACAAGTTAGAGCATAGATGGTAAATACAGGTTTAAGGTGAATCAAATAGATAGAATAGGGAAACAACATAGATTTTAATCGCTGCTCCCTTAAACTGTCACTAAGGCCAGACATCTGGGCTTTCTTGTTTGTACAGTTGTGTTACTTTCTTATAAATACATTTGCTATATGACATGCATCTTAGATTATTAATAACAGTAAATACTGACATTACACCTGTAATGACACTGAAGTAAAACAATTGGAAGGGAACCTGTATGGTGGGGAACCCGGGGAATGCACATAAATAGCAGAACCGAGTCTTAGAGTCGTGGTGAAGTAAATACAGGATGTAATGAGACAAAGTAACTAAACAGGTGCACAATGAAAATATAAAGAAATGTATAGTATTAGCTAGAGACAGAAGGAATCGAAAGGCATAAACTGAGTCCAGTGATCATGCCAAAGGTCGGGTGAGGCAGCAGGCAAAGAGAGTCCAAGAACAGGCCACTGTAATAAAAATACCTGGTGGTCTAGTGGTACGGCGGCATGGACGGCCGCCACGCCGCCGCGCTCCTGCTCCTGCCTCCAGCGCCGGCGCCATCTTGGTTCCTTCTTAAAGGTACACGCATGACGATCATTTGGAGTGAAATTTGAACATATTTAAGGCCCATTCTGTCTCCCAGCCAGTGCCCGTGATAGAATCTTGATTCTGGTGGTTCCTGAAGCCTTGTGCTGTCTGTTCCTGTGAAACTTGTATCTGTTATTCTGGTTTTGATCCCTGCCTGTTCCTGACTATTCTGATATCCGAATCCTGACCTTTGCCTGCATCTCGACTACTCTTTCTGCCTGACCCCATCTGTTTGATTACCCGGTTTGACCCTTGCCTGCCTGACGATTCTTGATATCTGCCTGCCTCGACCCTGCCTGTCTGACGATTCTCTTGCCTGCTTCATTTGTACCGTGACCTTCGGCCCAAAAGACTCTGCTAACAGCCATGCCCCTTCGCCAGCCAGAACATCTCGCCTTGCACCCCTCGTTAAGTCTAGGTGGAACCCAAGTAAGCTGAGGGCTCCTCCTGAAGCCCAACGGTGGTCACACTACTGGTGAAGCCGAGCCGAGACCAGGGTGCTTGGCACTTGTTCTGGTATCGGGTGCCAGCCATGACAGCCACAGGGCGGAACCAGAAATTCCAATAAGATAGGCTAGGATGGGACAGGAGCACAGGAACAAGGCTGGGAATCACAGAATGAGGGAGGGTCTCAGGAACTGAAATCTCAGGAACAAAAAGATCTTGGCTATGAAGCACAATGACCAAGCAAGGGGCAATGGTCAGGGACAGGTTTATAAAGGGTCCTGATTACGAGCTGAAGAACACATGGGACTAATGAGGTGGGCAGAGACAAGGAGCAGACAAAAAGAACACAATGAATACATGAGTAGGAGGACTGGTCAGGAGCAGCCGTGAGAGCCTCCAGTGGCTCAGTTGATGTGTACAGTCCCAGGAACACACACCTCAAAGTTAGAATCCTGGCTGGTCCTGAAAACACCACACTCCCTACACTATGTAACATGCATATTGTCCATCTTTCACGTATTTAATATCTAAGAGAGCCGCTGTCCTCTTTAGTGAGGTAGTAGTAACTTTGGGAAATGTATTTTTGGTAAAAAATAGATTTGATTGCACAAAGGGCTGTGACCTAAGACAGCTGTGATGGGTCAGGTCATCATTGGCCTTTCCTGATGTGGGAGCAGCAGGCCCATTATATAGTTTACACAACAGTACCACTTATTGAAATGGTCTTCAACATTTGTTATAAAGCATCAAAGAAAACAGTTAACAATTCTCCATCCTAATGTGTATCCATACCAATAAACCATAATGTGGTAATGGCGGAGCTCATCCAGCAGCGCGTCTCCTTGTGATCTCTGCTCGTGCAAGAACCCCGTCAATTCTCTCTGACTTTGGCAACACAATATCTCACCCGCTTCTGAGCGCTGAACAAGACAGAGGAGTGGTTCTAATATCGAACTGGCTTTATTAAAGCACACATACTAATGATAGTAGTACAGCAATGGGTGTGCAAACTAACGCATGCCTGTACACTTGGCACTTCCTCAAAGTTGTGCAAATATCACATGTTAACTTGCTTAAATGGTGTCACAAGTGCATATCATTTAAAGGTAAAGATAAAAAACACTAAATTGTGAATAAATATATAAGTTCATTCGTGGATGTATACTGATCACCATAGGTACTATAAGTAAATTCCTCAATAAACAATAAAAAATACAAAAAAAATAAAAAAAAATATATATATAATGAAAGTACAAATACAACATACAAAATATGTGAATATTTATCCATAAACTGCACTGAGCTGACCGTTCCAAATAGTCCAGAAATAGTATAGTCCATAATAAAAGTAATTTTTTGGTCAGGAGAACGTTTACCCAAGAAATGTAATGAAGCAACTGTGTATGTAACCAATATATTGGGTTTATACCTTCCTATATATTTAGCTTTTTTCCCTATTAATAATATTGGGATCAACAGACTTTTACTAATAAAACAAAGTCAAGAAATGTGCCAATCCCCCTTGTTTTGCATGCTGAAGTAAATTTATTCAGGTCAGTCACATTTTGATTAAAATGTATTTTAATTAGCCTTAGAGTCAGCAGCTAGTCTGCAAGATAGAAGGCACAACTTCCATGTGGCTGTACCAGCTCCATACCTGTCCCTTTAAAGGTGGCGTTATGCCTAAAAATGTGTGGTTCTAGTAAACTCTTCCCTATAATAACTACAGAGTGAGGGGATCTTTGTCCTGGTATTTATATAGAACTAGTACATTTCCACAGTGTTTTACAGAGATTCCACATCATTCACACCAGTTTCTGCCCCAGAGGAATTTAAAATCTAATGTCCTTATCACTTTTACACACACTATGGTAAATTTTATCAGGGCCAATTAACCTACCTTTATGTTTTTGGAGTGCGGGGGAACCCCTCCTGGAGTTGGAATACCCAGAAGAAACCCATGCAGACCATACAAACTCCATGTAGATGAGCCCAAGCCAGAAACAAACACCAGTGCTGCCCACGGAGCCACCAGGAAATACTTTAGGTGACTTTACTTTAGGTGAGTTTAGCAGGTGGAAACCTATGTGCTGTGTAACTAAGGTGTATTTTATTTTTAGAACCTAAGTGGTATATTTTTATATGTTTTGCAGTTTTTAATCATTTCCCCTTAGCTTTCTACATTAATTTCATTATGGCTGTCTTTAGAAGTAATTCTACGGCTATGTAAATAAAGATTTAAAAATCTAAAACAGATATTTGGATTACAATTCACGTAATTTTCAATTAGAGTTAAATTGTTGTTGCTCTGTCCAAGAACTCACATTCCAAAATAAAAAACAGTTAATTTATAAGCTTTTCTCAGCCCATTAATATTCAGAAGCATGGGAAAAAAGCAATATAAAATTCTGCACTGAGGAGTTATGTTTCATACAAGAGAGAGATGCAAGTTTGCCATATCCTTATGCCTTCTGGGTCTTGCAGGCCTTTGAATGTTTGCATAATCATAAAATATTAATGATTTCCATAGAAATAGTAGGAATTTTGATTATGTCTTAAAGCAGATAAGGTATTCCCACCTGTTCTATGTTTTTACAGCGGTTTTAAACTCTGTTTCTCTCTGCTGGCATTAAAAATATATACGGTACTACTGCTTATCCAACAGCCTAAATTAATGATTTTATATTATTTTAGATTATATTATAGGTTTTATTGATAAATGTATTTTAAAAAATGTAAATCAAAAGTTACCAGCAGACACAAGTTTTAGGTGAAAAATAGAGTATTTCTGATGTGAGACAGGGATGTTCAACCTGCTATTCTGCAGCTCTTAATATTCATTGGCATGCTTTAGCTCTTTTGAGATGGTGGCAGGTTTGTTTTAAGAACAACTAAAACATTGCATGCTGGAATTCAATGGTGCGTGGTTGGAAGTCAGAAGCAGATACAGTGTAAAGATAAATTTGATTATGCAAGCATGCAATCAGGCATTTGAAAATGAAAAAGATATTGTTGAGGAGAATCCAACAAATACCCAGTATATATATATATATATATATATATATATATATATATATATATATATATATATATATATAATGCATATTAGAGCCTGTCCTGCATCCTTGTTCTTGTTTTTCTGATTTCCTTGTTTTGACCTCGTCTTGCTTTATGGGCTTACTCTTATTTCCCTTTCTGCTGCTGTTTTTTTTTATTATTAAATGACATTTGTTTCACATGGCCTCTGATTTTGATCTGCCAACTACAGCTGTAATAATTATGAAACCACATACATATCTATGTGTATACACTCTATGCTTATGAGTGCAGTCTCTGTATGTACAGTAGATACTGGGAACCTTGGAAAGGTACACAAACTGCTGCTGTAGACTTCAGTGCTTTGATCCCTATTAAATAGCTCAGCATTATTTAATGTAGTGCACTCGTAGGGTTGTGACCTTTTTTGGAAAAAAATACCAGCCTTTCTATATATTTATCTTTTTATCCCTATTAATAACATTGAGATCAGCCATAATTTTTACCGGCCAGGCCAGTAAAATACTGGCCAGGTGGCAACCTTATCCAGTCATGCTATTGTGTGCTAATTTGACGGAATTCCTTTACTGGGGGGCACATTTACTTAGCTTGAGTGAAGGATTACAATAAAAAATAATTTGAATTTCAAAGTATTTTTGTGGCTACTTCGACCATTGAATTGGCTACTTCGACCTTCGACTACGACTTCGAATTGAACGATCCGAACTAAAAATCGTTCAACTATTCGACCATTCAATAGTCGAAGTACTGTCTCTTTAAAAAAAACTTTGACCACCTACTTTGCCACCTAAAACCTACCGAGCATCAATGTTAGCCTATGGGGAAGATCCCCATAGGCTTTCCTATCTTTTTTTGATCTAAGGAAAACCGTTTGATCGATGGATTAAAATCCTTCAAATCGTTCTATTCGAAGGATTTAATCCTAATAATAATATTTCCTTTGATCGTACGAACGAAGGAAATGCAGTAAATCCTTCGACTTCTATATTCGAAGTCGAACGGTCGAATATCGAGGGTTAATAAACCCTCGATATTCGACCCATAGTAAATGTGCCCCTAGGTATCTAATGCAGAAGACCAATGTGGAACAGCTGATAGTTCTTATATCGTTTCCGGCAGACTTTTTACACAGTGATTGTTGCAGGAACCATGACAGAAAAAGAGGTTTGGGACATTAAAAACGTATTAATTTAAATTTTTTCCTTCGCCTTTAAAGGTAACAAACTAATGCAAGCAAGTTGTAGAGGCAACAAATAAAGGGGTGCTTCGCCTTTAAGGTAACTTTTATTATTAAGAACGGCCAATTTAAGGCAACCTTTAAATCGGTTTTCATTATTTATTTTTTTATAGGTTTATAGTTATTTGCCTTTTTCTTCTGAATCTTTATTCTGAGCTTTCAAATGGGAGTCACAGACTCCTTTCTAAAAAAAAACTCCTCTGTAAGGCTACAAATGTATTGTTATTGTTATTTTTTTATTACTGATCATTCTTTTCAGGCCTCTCCTATTCATATTCCAGTCTCTTATTCAAATCCATGCATGGTTGCTAGGGTAATTTGGACCCCAGTTACCAGATTGCTTAAGATGCGAATTGAAGAGCTGCTGAATAAAAAGCGAACTAACTCAAAAAACATAAATAATAAAAAATGAAAATAAATTGAAAATTGTCTCAGAATACCACTCTCTACATCATACTAAAAGTTATCTCAAAGGTGAACAACCCCTTTAAATATAGGCAGCAACAGAAAAAGCATTAGTAGAAGAAGGACAGAGGTTATCCTGTCACATTATAAGTCATTTGCATGTGCGTGATCCTCAATATTACCTTCAGTTGTGGAGCATGTGTCTACAAGGAGGAAGGTTAAGGAAAGAACGATTGGTAAACTCCTATAAATATACAACGATGCACATGCTGCTTTCTGATTTCAGCATGACTGTTTGAGACAGACTGTTACAAGCTGTGAATCATTCTTCCATCATCTCAAATAAAGATAAATCAAATCTACAGTTGCATTTATACTTTCTGCAGTAACCTTTAGAAGACTGTTCATTTGACTGGTGCAGTGCATTAGCTAGGAATGTTGACATCAATGAGATCTTGCTGTTTATTATATATACCAAGGTGGATGGAAACTTTAAAGGCATGCATTTTTTTAGAAAGACGCAAAGGACATAATTTACGAAATGAAAATGCAGATAAAGTCAAAAGAACAAATGTGTTTCATTTAAGGAAAAGATTGTGCAAAGCAAGAGTGACAGTTTATAATGGAGTGCATGTACAAAAATTGAAGTAGAGCCTAAAGCTTCTGGGAAATAGCTTATAACCACAAATTTTGTAACAAAATGTACTTTTCTAATGTTGGGGCACTTTATCAATCTGAATTTTAGGATGCAAATGTAAAGCAGAGAGAAAAGCAGTGATTCTCCTCTTAAAGAAAATGGAAACTATGCAAATACAAATAATGCATGAGAAATGTGCACTGATCTGATCATACATCACTACATATTCCTCTGCATTTCTCACCTCTTTCTTTTAACCCTGTCGACCCAATCTTCTGTGCAAGGTTACAGATTTTAGCCTCACTGTCTGTCTTACCATTCCATGGAAAAAAAGAAAAATCTCTTAAACTAAAGAGAGCAAATAAAGAAAAAAGATCCTAGTTTCAGTTCCAAACTTTCTGATTCTTTTAAATTTTGGGGGGGAGGAAAAAAGACCCTGCGTTATTAGCTTCCATTTCTATGCAAGCCAAATAGCTCATTATCCCGATTTACACAACCCCAGGTGTTTATGAAACAAAACAATGATCCACCAGCAAAGAAGTAGCGATATCCTGCTGAGAGCTTATCATTAATATGAGGTTTTTTGTCTGAAAATTTCCAAGTTCACATTTGCTGTCTGAACTCTTATTTGTCAACACTAGTTAAAGGCGGTTTCCCTTGAAGTCAATGTCTCTATAACAGGGCAGGCTTACAACATGTTGAGCATACATTTTATTAATTTATATTTATATATTCTAATATTTATAAATCTAAATCTCACTATATACCGAACCCTGCCTTATGGGTTCTTGCACAGGCATTTGTGAGTGTGCCTTTCATGTGCATTTGAGATACTGGTTGAGCACACCTAATTGCATCAGCAAAAATCAGCCGAATTGCATTTTACTGCAGTCAAGTTTTGATGCATTTTTTTTAAAGCAAATTGTATGTTTTGTGTACTTGGTCCACATTCATAATGCAAAAGAGCAGATACATGCATTTTTGGACTTAAAAATTACCTGTTTTGAAAAAAACATATAAACACAGTACAGGTATATACATTTATACTGTACGTGCCAAGCGAGCATTTTTAATTATGCAAAAAATGTCCTAAAAGCCCTAAAAGTAAAGTAGCCACCACAAAGTTTCTACAATAATGCTATGCCAGATATCTATTCCAATATCTAAGAAACTGTTATTAAATGAGATCACATTATGGCCACTGTTAACCAGATGTTCTAGTATTAGCACATTCATGGGGTTATTAATCAAAATCCAAATTTTTCTGATGTTTTAAATAAAAAAAGTCCGACCAAACTAGAAACCACAATTTACCCTTATTTATCATTAAAAATTCCGATCGACAAAAACCACAACATTTTTGGATGGTTTCATGAAAAATATGAATTTTTCGAATTTGACACCTGAAAAGTCAAAATTTCTGCCAGAGATGTTTGGATTATCGTACAAAACCCAGCTCAGACAATAATATCTTCAAATTGCAAATAGGACCTCTGCAATTGACTTCTACATGACCTCGACAGGTTAAAGATGGAGTATTTTCGGATTCTGACTTTTTTCCGCCACCAGGTACAATAAATCTCGAAAAATTTTAGGTTTTTTTCCACTAAAAATTCAGATTTTATAGAAAAACAACTTGAATTTTTTTGAGTTTTTACCATTCAGACTTTAATAAATACCCCCTCAATGTCGGACTGGGCCCTTGAAAAAACCCAGTGGGCCCTGATTAACCAGCATTATGCGGCGACAAGATCGCAGTGGAAGTAGCGGTAAAAGGATGATCACCGAGAGGGGATCAAGTCCCAGTCCCAGTGGGCCCCATTGTCCCAGTCTGACACTATGCACATTTTATGTTTTGTTAGAGACCACTAGATCCAGCATAGCATGATTTCTGGTTGGGCTCTCAATAATCTGTGTCACAAAATTGCCATCTGACAACTTTATACATTTGTTTTATATAACTGTCCTGGTAGCACTGTTGCTCCAGCAGGTGTCTGGGTCATTAAAATCTCCCAATTTAAAAATTTCCCAGGCTTTAACTGACAGCCTTTTCTATTTGCAACAGGAGCTTAGCCCATTTATTACAAAATGGGCATTTGTTGGTAATAAAAATAAACCCACATGCAGCAATTTATCTTTATTTATGAAGAATATATATATATTTTTTTTTTCTTAAAAAAATATTATTTCAAAGATATTTCTCTTTTAATAGCTGAGATTCAAAAACAATTTTTTCATCCAGCATGACTCATGCATAGCCCACTCTTAATGTCCTGCCATTAATAAACATTAAACATTAATAAAGCATTCTGTTCACAAACTGTAGGTGAGATTTTCAATAAATTTTCTGGTAAAATAAACATTTTAATTAGAAGCTCCAAGACAATAATGCAAATTAATGCAAAATATTATACAAGAAACAATATATACAGTTAGGTCCATAAATCTTTGGACAGAGACAACTCTTTTCTAATTTTGGTTCTGTACATTACCACAATACATTCTCTGCATGTATTGCCGATCGGACGATTTTCAGTTGGAGAACAGCTTTGTCGGACATAACTGATTGCTGTCAGGGGCAGAACATCGGCTGATCTGTTCTTTTGCTGCTCTATTTGATCTGAATGGTAAGTGGCAGGTCGGGAGATAGGGCGTAGAGGATTCGAACGATCGGATCTTTGCATCTATGGCCAGCTTTAGAGATGTGAAGTATTTAGCTGCCTAAGTACAATTGTACATAATCCTTGGAAACCTATTTACTAACATTCATATCACAATCATTTTCATATTAAGTCCACTATTTTAAGTGTGCTTTTACACCAATATTTTAATAGTTTCTTGCACTTAAATGCACAATTGTTTTCACAAGTGAGACTTTTTCCTGCAAATTACTGAATTTTTTCCAAATGTATTTTGTCTCAAAGTGCTTGGGTGCACATAGGTAGTATAAGCTATGGCAACACTGTGGTAAGTTTTCCAGCATTCCATAACAATAGTAATTTGGAAAGTTACTGACATACAGTATTGTTTGTTTGTCAATAAAAAGTCTATGGAAAATAATATCGTTTTGCACTGTTTCAAACAATAAAATAATGTCAGGAATAATAAATTCTTTTTTTTTTATGTGGACAACTTTGAGAGTAGGTTGAGAGCTGGAAAATAATTTTCCCATAGTTGGTAAATAGGCATTTGCTTAATGCTTGAGGAAATCCTCTTCATTGCTACTTTCTGATAAATGCCATTTTTCTAAGGAAATTCCACAGCATGGGAAAACTGATCCTATTGTAATATCACTTCCCTAAAGGGGATAAACATGTTTCATAATCCTTCATAAAAATGATTTTATTTTCTGCTTTGCTTTACATTGATATCAAATGATTTACGAGGTGTATTTTTTTCTTGTTAACGCTACATGAATTCCTTGAATATGAAGTCAAATTCAATATTAAAATAAATCCCTGTTGTTATTTTATAAACATCTAATATTGTTACTACCACATTTGCATGGCATTCATTACATGCTTGAGAGATTGTTTAAACAGCAAATTTGAAACCACGTATATGAAACAAATTGAACAAGTGCCCTGCTTTAACTTGTGCCTGCTAGGAAGTCAGCCATTTGCAGAACGTTACATGGTAATGTTAGAAATTATTAATATACATTTTGATAATTTTAAAAACCTAGCTGCTGAATAAAAAAACAAATGGCATTTTATAGTTATGTTAAAACGGATGTTTTATGGTTTCAATGGTAGGTAGTGATGAGCATATCTGACCCATTTTGCTTCACCAAATATTCATGAAACGGCGAAAAATTCACCAAATGCATTGAACTCAATGATACAGGCCTGTAATAGTTAATAAAACAGGCCAAGGTATCATGAAAAAACATTTCTTCACCTAAATCAGAGACATAAAAGGCCTCTCTTCATTAAGGTCAGAATATTATGCTATTCTCCAAGCCCTGGTTGATAAGAGTCATTCCATGTGGAGGGGGAAAGCCCAAGGAGGGAGAGCTTAAAGTTCCCAGCCAGGCTCCCTCACAGGTGAAGTGAAGGTCACACATAACAAGTATTCAAACATATTTATCCTCACAGAACCCAGACCTGTTGTATCAACAGTATAAAAAAACTGGTGATGGGTTCAAGGTAATATCAGAATTCAGATGAGTCCAAACATGACAAAGTTTGGTACTCTGTATATCAGATGTGAATATCTGGGCAGGGACAGGTCACACAGCAGTGATGTTTAGTATCTATGGAATTCATGGGATAATTAATAACCAATGAATATAATATCATTTCTATCCTATGTTTCCATAAGGACTTATGGTCATTATATTCTTGGTCCAGTTCCAAACTCACAGGAGATTGAGTTGAAAAACTCAATCTGTGTCCTGCTAGTTCATGCCCCCTTGAATTCCTGAGGGAGGGGGGAGTTTGCAGTTACCTGATGCCCATCAAATCACTGATAAATAGTCAGCTCTTCTGACTAAAGGTGGCCATACACGGATAGATCCGCTCGTTTGGCGATGTCGCCAAATGAGCGGATCTCCCTCCGATATGCCCACCTTGAAGGTGGGCAATATCGGGCAGATCCGATCGTGGGCCCTAGGGCCCAACGATCGGATCCAGCTCTCACAAACGGGCGGTCGGATCGTGGGACCGCATCAACGAACAGATGCGGCCGCGATCCGACGGGATTTTTAACCCCATCCGATCGAGATCTGGCCGAAAGTAAGCCCGTCGGGGGCCCCCATACACGGGCCAATAAGCTGCCGACACGGTCTGTCGGCAGCTTTTATCGGCCCGTGTATGGCCACCTTAAGAATCGGATTTACTTAGGAGGACCAATTGCAATAGGAAGTTATCCCATTTGTTTCTCCTAGCCTCCAGGACCAGGAATTCTATGCCTTTAAAGCTGAGTATAGGTTTTCCATAT
Organism: Xenopus petersii; assembly: GCA_038501925.1. Lineage (NCBI taxonomy): Eukaryota > Metazoa > Chordata > Amphibia > Anura > Pipidae > Xenopus > Xenopus petersii. Next base: position 45,756,059 of record CM076688.1, read on the forward strand.
TTTCCCTTTTATTTTATTTTGTAAACATCTTTTTGTTAATTGCACTGTTCTACCTTTTATAATATTAAAGAGAAAACTTAATAAGTTTGTTTTTGATGCTCTAAAGGAACCTAGCCTGAAAGAGTGTAATTGTGAGCCATAATCCTCTGCATGCTGAATGGAAACGCTAGTCTGTGTATATGCTGATTAACCCTTGGTGTGCTGGAGTACTGGTTGGATCAGTAGGAACTAACCCTGACTATAGTGAGAGAGTGTTTAATGCATTTGTGTATTGTGAGTTATTAACTGTTAGGGTAAGGGTATACCTGGAGATTCAGGGAGATTTATTCGCCCTGCGACTAATCGCCTCATAAGGAAACTTTGGGTGACTTCGGAAAACGAAGTGCCGCGTGTGCATTGGCGCAGGCATTTTTTCATTGAAGAAGACGGAAGAAACGGGAAGCAGTTTGGGGAGATTAGTCGCCCCAAAGAAGAGGCGATCAGTCGCTGGGCGACTAAATCTCGCCGAATCTCCAGGTGTGCCCTTAACCTTAGAAAAAGTAGGGGAATAGTCACATTAGGTTTCTATTACCTGTGAATGATAGATGGTGGCAGTGAATTAATTTTCTGGGTGTTGGTTGGTGTTTGGGGTGCTTTTGCTTCAGTCTAACCTGTGTGCAAGGTGTATGAGAGATTGAGTTAATACCCCTGATAGCCACACCTAAAGTCATGTGCGGCTGGAAGTACCGTATCCATGACAGATGAGTGACAATTCTTTTTTTTGGCACTCTGGCGAAAGTCTCATGCATCTTACTTTTATCTTTTCAAACTTAGGACCAAACGAAAAGTATCTCTCATCATTACTGTAATGCTAGTTTCATATGAATTTGTTAACTAAATAAAACCTTCAAGCTAGTAATCGGCTTATTGCTGTATCTTGAGATAAGTATTGCATAAACAGGTTAATAGTTTAAAACAAGTTTTATCTTGAGGATTGGGTTTTTGGTGGCAAATTTTTCCTGCAGTTTCGCAAAAAAATCTGCAGATGCCAAAGAAAATTTGCTCATCACTAGTTGCAAGGTTACAGGAAAATAGGCATTATGCATCCCATAATATTGACCCTAAAATGATTTCAGAGTATGAAATCTGAAGGTACTTTTTTCTTGTTTCCATGCCAAAAAAATAGCACAGCTGTGCTCAGGGGTTAGTCATTAGAAGCCTGATCATTAATGACCCCCAGTTACTTAGCTAAATGGACTGCTTTAATTTGATTCAAATAAGAATCATCATTGAAAAAAAAAAATAATTTCATTTAATCTAGGATAAATGGGTAATTAACAAGAGATAAGTAAACTGAAGGTGACTTAAATGTATAACCACACACAGCAAAAGAAGCTGAGTGGAGAATTGGCTTGATTATAGACCGACAAAGATGAGATCATGCATTCTGTAAATACAAATTGAATACAGTGGTGAATTATAATACAAATAAGTCAGATGGCTATATAGAAGCCATGCCTCTGGGGGAACACAAAACTACATGAACTACCTATATTATAGTCTGTACTGCTCAATCTAACCATCAGAAGAGAGTCTCACTCTGAAAGTCAGTCCTTTAACAATGCAGTCTCTGCAAGGCTCTCTATTCTGCCAGTTAGACCGAGCTCTAGAATCCAGGCACATGCAAACTGTTTTTCTAGGGTGAGGTGGTGTTTGGGGTGCCAGACCCACTGTTTCTCACTTAACATGATCTATGGATTGTACATGTGTTTGGGGTACAATTATGCACTGCCTCTTACGATATAAAATCAGATTTTGGGTGAAGGGTCTTAGTTCTTCTCACTTTACACTATAATGTACTTTTAACTACTACAACCCACTTCTTCTCACCTATTGTTTTTCACTGTATAATGTGCTGTTATTTGTTTTACTGTGCTTGGGATTTGAGTACCTAGTGCTTTTTACAGTATAGTGCTGGAGTTCCAGTACCCATTCCTATATTTATTAACATTGGAGACAAACTTCACCATCACATCTTTGCTTTTTTGTGTTTTGTAACTTGTAGATGACTATTCAAATCTAATTGCTGATTGGCTGCTATGGGCAACATCACCGGTGATGTTTTTCTCCAATATTAATAAATATGTCCTTACTATATATATATATATATATATATATATATATATATATATATATATATATATATATATATATATATATATATTATCAGGGTTATGTAATGAAAGGCACTAAGTTTGCCCAGGAGCAGTAACCCATAGCAACCAATCATCAGGTGGAATCTACTGGTCACCTGTTTGAAAGCAAACATTTTATTGGTTGTTATGGCTTGCTGCTAATGGGCAAACCTAGTGGCTATTATTACATATGTAGGAATGTGCCTTATGCGCCAATTTCTGCTCCCTCAGTTTAGACCCACTGCTTCCAAACTGTAAGAATGTACTTTGACCCAGTGTCCCTCACTGTATAACTGTGAGGATAGGACCAATTGATTATGCCAGTGCCTGACTTCCTGCTTTGTTTTTCTGCAATAAAGCTTGCTTAGTTGTGAAGTACTTGCCTGTCTGTGTTTCTAGTGCACTCATCCCTTAAACCCTTTAACCTCCTGATGGTCTCTAGTGACCCTTGTTTCCCAACAATAAAAATTGGCTATGGACTTTACCCAGGGAGCATCTCCTAGATTAGGGGGAAATGTTGCAGTCGTAGAGTTCCAACGTAACTGCATAGCACATAGGTAAAATAAATAATAAATAAGGCCCAAATTTAGTCAAAATTCAGGCCAACAGCATTAAATTATGCCAAAGATCCAGCAGACATTGCTGCATGTGTTAGTAGTTGCGTAGTATCACTAAATCCTGCCAGTAGGATAGGCACCTAGATGATTTAAGAAGTTGATTCCAAATGTTATGTTTTTAATGTAGTGAGATTGTTATATGCCAACTGGGATTGATCATTCCTAGGCAATGGTCATAAGTCTTTTACTGAAAATTCTACCCATAGGGATAATAATTATGGTGATATTTAAATGGTTTTTCAAGGAGATGTTTAAGCTTTAACATGGTTATAATTCTTGTAGCAAAAATGTAAATGTCCTGCCAAAGATTGAAAATGCTTATGTTATAACTTTTTGACCATAAACATTCCATCAGTGTGAAGTCAATCTCTATTCTTTGGGTTAGAGGAATATTTTTTCTTAGAAAGGGGAATACCAAACTTCTGGGACACTAGAATAAGCATGCACATTGCATGTACTTGTGATGAGCAGTCACTGATAGGAAGTCACAAAGAAAATTAGGGGCCTATTTATTATACTTGTTATCTCAGGGATTGTTTGTCCATATATTGACAATATATGGACAAACAATTCCTGTTTTGTTTAAAGGGTAAGGCATTTTTCAGTAGCAGTATGCACAAAATGTCTCTGTCTTAAATATATTAATAATGGGTTGAGTGCAGAGGACTCTTGTATTTGTCTATGTGTATTTTGTGGTCACAGCCTCATTGCATCCACGCCTAATGGTTTTAAAAAATAGTGGTGAACACAACTTTCCCTTGTTTGTTATAGTTTATACCGGAGCAATGACCAGCTCCATGTTGTAGCTCCCACCCTTCCCAGCTATAGTCAGTTGATCCCACTGGTGTCTAATAAAAGGGCAGCCAAGTATGGGAGTTTTACTTTGAAAGCAGCTAGTAAGTTGCAGGTAAAACTTAGTCCCTTTGTAAAATGTATAACTGGCCAGATATGGGATGACTTTGACGTAGTTGGCCATCTTAAATATATTGCAATATATGGAAAAACAATCCCAGTTTTGTTTAAAGGTAAGGCATGTTTCAGTAGCAGTATGCACAAAATGTCTCTGTCTTAAATATATTGATAATGGGTTGAGTGCAGAGGACTCTTGTATTTGATTATGTGTGTATATATATATATATATATATATATATATATATATGAATATATATATATATATATATATATGAATATATATATATATATATATATATATATTCTATAGTGTCTGTTTTTACTTTGAAAATCTAGTTACCTTCATTTAGAACTACCACATGTTTATCAAAAACTGATATATTATATATATACGTATATATATATATATATACGTATATATATATATATATATATATATATATATATATATATATATATATATATATATATATATATATATTAAAAGACAATTTACTGGGATGATCTAAACTGATTAAATGGAATACGAAAACCATATTAAAAAAGACACCATAAATTAACTTATCTTTCTAGCAGCTGGATACATGTGTAGGTATAGCAGTGTTTCTGTCACCTTGACTAGTGTAATCTGGCCTGCTCCTTGGTAATCTGCTTAGTGCAAGTGAGCAAGAATTTCTTAATGTATCAAAAGTCAGGATGCTGATCCATGCAGAAACTGCATTTGTGTTTGCAAAGACCTTGGATTCACATACTGTCAATAAATGTCCACACAACAGCATTTGGGTGTGTCAATTTAACCTATTAGTAGTGAAAACCCTGTATTGGATACTAGCAACCCCATACAAAAATAATTTTTTAACTGATATATTTGCCTAATTTGATACCCATTTAAAAATCAGACAATACCTGAATATAATATGATATTTATATTTTTAAACAAACCTGGAGCTTATTGAGGATCTTTTTCCATAAGCATATTATATAAAATATTGGCAATCAATTGCAGACAATACTAGACATGTGCAGAATTGTACCTTTACAAGAGAAAGTAGAGCTCATTTACAATGGGTAGGGTGCAAAGTGCAAAAAAATGGATGCAATCTGTAGGAATAGCCACAGGTATCTGTGCTGAATTTGTAGAAGAGAGCAGTACGGCCACCCCATTAATAGGCTGCACTGTATTTATGAGGAAAGGGGTGGGGGGAGGCACTATGGGAAGTGCTTCCACTTGCTTGGGGACCCAGAGATGCCAGGCACTGTAGCAAATCATATTGTAGCATTAGGCACTTGTAACTGGAAGATTTTTTTATTTGTTGCAAATCCATTACCTCAGTTTGGCAGAACTGTATAAGCTGGGGCTTACGATGAGCTGCTCTTCAGTATTGATAGGGGTCTGAATAAACAGACAAGCAACCTGTTGTAAGGTATTGTGAACCAGGTAAACTGAATAGACAGGGGGATGTCCCCTTCGACTTTCAAGTAGCAGACCTACTATTCTGCACCTGTATTGATATAGTACAAAGAAAGCCGTTTCTTCAGCAGGCAGGCAGTATGCTGTCAGTAACATGCAGCATGCCATGCACATCTGCCTTTACACATGAAGACAAATACATGATGGCTAATATAAAGAATAATAATGAATTGCAGTTGATCTTTAAATACAATATAAATTACCCTTCCACTTCGGATTCCTCCTAATTTAAGACAGAGGTTAGCTAGCAAGACAAGAGTCTGCCCTTAATTCCAACTATGGTACAGGTCTAGCCAGCCAATGTACTTTTTTAACCTACCTACCTATTCAATTCCTCTTGTGTGGCATGGAAGGTTAGCAGTAGGACCAAGAGCTATGCTTTTTTACAGTCACAGATGATGTAATCTGCAAAACGTGAGAGATGCAAGGGTTAGCAGGAAATGCAGACAGCAAAGGTTACAGAATTCAGAATTTTAGCACAACATATGTACATTATTTGTTTATTAGAATAAAAAGTACAACTAAAGAGAGTCTCACACTCAATTTAATTTCCCACCATAGCAATACAGTCTCTCCAAGATTCTCTATTCTGCCAGTTAAACAGAGCTCTAGAGTCCAGGTCCATGTAACCTGTTTTTCTTGGGTGAGGTGGTGTCTGGGGTGCCAGAATCACTGCCTCTCACTGCTTATCGTGTACTAGGGATGCTATTTTACACTATAATGTTCTTTCAACTACCAATATCCACTGTTTCTCACCTATGGTTTTTACAGTATGTCTGTATAATGTGCTATAAGTTCGCACCCACTGCCGCTCCCTGCATTTATTGCACTTTAGGAGTTCCACAACCCACTGCCTCTCACTAAATAGAATTTAATGTAGAGCTGTACCACTTCCCTTTGTTCTAGCCTTATGTGTTTGGACTGCCAATGATAAAAATTATCCTCTATTCAGTACATGTTTTAACTTCATTATGGAAAAGTCAATCTGTGACAAGGATTTACTGGGGTTCAGTTATTAAGGCTTTGCTAGTCTTGATGCATATTGGGGAAGAGTAACATATATATATATATATATATAATATATATAGATATATATTAACCAACAGTCAATATTTTATACTCCAGTTTATTCAATCCCACTTTGTGTTATTAAGTAATAAAAGACTAATAGCATTATAATAACATTATGCTGGCAAATACTACTAAAAGCATGGGAGGTTCTATTGTCAGATGGGGTGGCTCGGTGTCTGAAAAATACGTTTGCCAGTTTTTATCTATCAGTTTTTATTTCTCTGTTATTATTTTACCCTATCCATAACACTAGCAACTATTTGTATTGACTAGCCCAGTAATATACAGGTATAGGTATGCAACCTGGTATTCAGAATGGAATTCTGGATAATGGGTTAGCAGATAACAGATCCCATACTGTACCATTAAGATTGCATCCCTATCACAGTACTGTAAACTCAACATCTTTTTTTATAAATTATATGCATAAACTGAGTTGTGTATCTCCAGAGTGAAAGATTTCCAATTTAGATATATACATCTTTATTACTTAAAATGCATCTCTATACATTAACAGGGGTTCTTTGGTCTTCTCTATAGACATACAGTATATCAGTGAATTTTACCCCTTGCATAATATATGCTGATAATTTTAATTTTATAATGATTTCCTGTTAGCATAACTAGTGTATGCATTGTATGCATTTCTTAAATACTTATTCACACTTGACTGTAGCAACCGGACCCCAGTGCTTCTCCTTAACCCAATGGCTGTTGCTATGTAGTCAGAATCAGGAGTACAGAACATTTAAACCAACCAGACAGATACTGATTTCAGAGCAATTACATTTACAAGTAACAGAGACTGTTTATCATTCTCACCTGTCCCTGTCGAAGTGAAGCTTACAATCCCTTACACTATTTTTGGAGTGAGGATGGAAACCACAGTACCACTCAGACACCATTAAAAAAGCGGTCAGACCAGAACTGACTTTAATAGAAAAATGCCTCACCGATTTCTCAATCCTCAGGTAATTAGATTTAGGAATAGCTATTTCATTTTGTAACAGTATTGAGCCTTGATGGCAGAATTTCATATTTGCCAATCTCTGTGTAAAATAGTAGGCTAGAATAATAAATACAAGAGCACTGAGTTGTCTATAAGGTACAAGCCTTGAGAGCTTAAAACATACACTTTCATCCTGTTAGGCTCAGATTTGCTATTTGAGTCAGTCAGCTGTGAATAATGTACATCATGAGGCTCACTTCAGTGAAAAAGGTCCATACCATAATGCATTCTTATTTTTTAATAAAGAGCCAGCAAATACTGCAGCATACTTGTGAGAACACAAGTTAAGTAATTCTGTCAGAATGCATTTAGGTATAAATCGCCCCAGCATTTCTTTTTTTAATATATTTTTACATTATATCTAGTATAGGTCAATCTAAAAACAACTGGACTTGCTGAGTAATCAATGAAGACTAGAGATGGCGCGAACTGTTCGCCGGCGAACTTGTTCGCGCGAACATCGGGTGTTCGCGCTCGCCGGAAGTTCGCGAACATCGCGCGACGTTCGCCATTTTGGGTTCGCCATTGTTGGCGCTTTTTTTTGCCCTCTCACCCCAGACCAGCAGGTACATGGCAGCCAATCAGGAAGCTCTCCCCTGGACCACTCCCCTTCCCTATAAAAACCAAAGCCCTGCAGCGTTTTTTCACTCTGCCTGTGTGTGCTGAAGAGATAGTGTAGGGAGAGAGCTGCTGCCTGTTAGTGATTTCAGGGACAGTTGAAAGTTTGCTGGCTAGTAATCGTGTTGATACTGCTCTGTTATTGGAGGGACAGAAGTCTGCAGGGGTTTGAGGGACATTTAAGCTTAGGTAGCTTTGCTGGCTAGTAATCTACCTTCTACTGCAGTGCTCTGTATGTAGCTGCAGTGGGCAGCTGTCCTGCTTCTGATCTCATCTGCTGACTGCTGCAATAACAGTAGTCCTTGTAAGGACTGCTTTTATTTATTTTTTTGTTGTTTTACTACTACTACTACTACTACTACTACTACTACTATAAAAGCCCAGTGCTATTAGTCTAGCAGTTTTGGGGAGTGGGACTGGTGTGCTAATCTGCTGCTCCTAGTAGTTCAGCAGCACCAACTGTAATTTTTTTTTTTTAATATTCATTTTTTTTTTATTTTACTTTTTTTTATTTTACTACCGCTGTAGTAGTGTATAAGTTGACCTTTTAGGCATTATTTGCCCTGTAGGCATTTTTTGCCCAGTGTGTTATTCAACCAACTGCCATCTAGCTGTGTGACCTTGTTCACATTCTGTCTAAATATCCATAATATTACCGTCTCCAGAAAAAACACCGGAGTGACTTTTTTCAAGCAGCCATAATAAATTTTACGTAATCCGTATCCATCGCTGTAGTAGTGTATAAGTTGACCTTTTAGGCATTATTTGCCCTGTAGGCATTTTTTGCCCAGTGTGTTATTCAACCAACTGCCATCTAGCTGTGTGACCTTGTTCACATTCTGTCTAAATATCCATAATATTACCGTCTCCAGAAAAAACACCGGAGTGACTTTTTTCAAGCAGCCATAATATATTTTACGTAATCCGTATCCATCGCTGTAGTAGTGTATAAGTTGACCTTTTAGGCATTATTTGCCCTGTAGGCATTTTTTGCCCAGTGTGTTATTCAACCAACTGCCATCTAGCTGTGTGACCTTGTTCACATTCTGTCTAAATATCCATAATATTACCGTCTCCAGAAAAAACACCGGAGTGACTTTTTTCAAGCAGCCATAATAAATTTTACGTAATCCGTATCCATCGCTGTAGTAGTGTATAAGTTGACCTTTTAGGCATTATTTGCCCTGTAGGCATTTTTTGCCCAGTGTGTTATTCAACCAACTGCCATCTAGCTGTGTGACCTTGTTCACATTCTGTCTAAATATCCATAATATTACCGTCTCCAGAAAAAACACCGGAGTGACTTTTTTCAAGCAGCCATAATATATTTTACGTAATCCGTATCCACCGCTGTAGTAGTGTATACGTTGATCTTGTGGGCATTATTTGCACAGTGTTTTCTTCAAACCGCCATCTAGCTGTGTGAGCTTGTTCACATTTTGTCTAAATATTGATAATATTATCGTCTCTAGAAAAACCACTTGAGTTACTTTTTTTCAAGCAGCATTCTTATATTTTACGTAATCCGTATCCACCGCTGTGTATACGTTGACCTTGTAGGCATTATTTGCACAGTGTTTTCTTCAAACCGCCATCTAGCTGTGTGAGCTTGTTCACATTTTGTCTAAATATTGATAATATTATCGTCTCTAGAAAAACCACTTGAGTTACTTTTTTTCAAGCAGCATTCTTATATTTTACGTAATCCGTATCCACCGCTGTGTATACGTTGACCTTGTAGGCATTATTTGCACAGTGTTTTCTTCAAACCGCCATCTAGCTGTGTGAGCTTGTTCACATTTTGTCTAAATATTGATAATATTATCGTCTCTAGAAAAACCACTTGAGTTACTTTTTTTCAAGCAGCATTCTTATATTTTACGTAATTCGTATCCACCGCTGTGTATACGTTGACCTTGTAGGCATTATTTGCACACTGTTTTCTTCAAACCGCCATCTAGCTGTGTGAGCTTGTTCACATTTTGTCTAAATATTGATAATATTATCGTCTCTAGAAAAACCACTTGAGTTACTTTTTTTCAAGCAGCATTCTTATATTTTACGTAATCCGTATCCACTGCTGTGTATACGTTGACCTTGTAGGCATTATTTGCACACTGTTTTCTTCAAACTGCCATCTAGCTGTGTGTATTATCGTTTCCAGAAAAACCAACTGAGTTTTTGTTGTTGTTGTTTTTTTAAAAATAATGCCAGGCAAAGGCAGGCCGCCACGCAGAGGCCGTGCTAGGGGCCGTGCTGCTATGCAATCCTGTGGCCCTAGCAAATTGCCCAGTTTTAAAAAGCCAATGACCCTGAACTCCCAAAATGCTGAAGAGGTAGTTGACTGGCTTACACAGCACACCCCATCCTCTACCGTTTCTAACTTTACCACAACATCCTCCTCATCCTCCACTGCTATGGCCACCCCACGTAACACTTCCTCCACCACCGGTGCCCCTTCTTCACTGGAGTCAGAGGAGTTATTTTCCCATGAGTTTCTTGAACTGAGTAATGCGCAACCATTATTGGCAGAAGAAGATGAAGGAGATGAGGACGTTACACCAGATTTAATTCTGGCAGAGAACACGACAGAGATGGACATGATGAGTGATGAGGAGGAGGTCCCCGCTGCTGCTTCCTTCTGTGATGTGTCAGAAGAAATTGATGCATCTGAGGAGAATGATGATGAGGAGATTGATGTTTTGTGGGTGCCTAGTAGAAGAGAGCAAGAGGAGGGTAGTTCAGATGGAGAGACGGAGAGTCAGAGAGGCAGTAGGAGAATAAGACTTAGAAGAAGCAGGGAGGACAGCCCGCAGGGATCAGTAGGGCAACAACATGTATCGGCACCTGTGTTCAGCCGGCCAACGCACCCGCCATTGCCGCCAATGCCGCCAACTTCTACTGTTACCGCCAGATCACACACTTCCAAAAAGTCAGCAGTGTGGGATTTTTTTAATGTGTGTGCCTCTGACAAAAGCATTGTAATTTGCAATGAGTGCAGTCAGAAACTGAGCCTTGGCAAGCCCAACAGCCACATAGGTACAACTTCTATGCGAAGGCACATGAGCGGCAAGCACAAAGCACTTTGGGAGCAACACCTCAAAGGCAACAGGCAAACTAAAAGCCACACTCCTTCTGGTCCAGCATCTTACTGCTCTACCTCTGCTCTCCTTGACCCATCTGAACCACCCTCCACTCCGCCTTCCACCTTGACCACCTGTTCCCATTCCCAGTCATCTGCCACCAGCCAAGTTTCTGTGAAGGCCATGTTTGAGCGTAAGAAGCCAATGTCTGACTGTCACCCCCTTGCCCGGCGTCTGACAGCTGGCTTGTCTGCACTCTTAGCCCGCCAGCTTTTACCATACCAGCTGGTGGACTCTGAGGCCTTCCGCAAATTTGTAGCAATTGGGACACCGCAGTGGAAGGTACCCAGCCGCAATTTTTTTTCTAAAAAGGGAATACCACACCTGTACCAACATGTGCAGAGCCAAGTTACCGCATCTCTGTCACTTAGTGTTGGGCCAAAGGTCCATATGACTACTGACGCATGGTCCTCCAAGCATGGTCAGGGCAGGTATGTCACCTACACTGCCCACTGGGTGAACTTGGTAATGGCTGGGAATGGGAAGCAGGGAATGGGTAGCTCAACAACAACAACAACAGTGGAGTTGGTGTCACCGCCACGGATTGCACGCGGTTCTGCCACCACCTCTACTCCTCCATCGCTCTCTACCTCGTCTTCTTCCTCTTCTTCTTCTTACTCTGCTGCTGGGTCCTCCTTCTCCTCCTCCACACCTGTGCACCCCCAGCTCCCCCTAGGCTATTCGACGTGCCAGGTACGCCGTTGTCACGCTGTCTTGGGGATGACGTGCCTGGAAAGCAAAAACCATACCGGATCTGTACTCCTGTCATCTCTGCAGTCACAGGCCGATCGGTGGCTGACCCCACACCAACTGCAGATCGGAAAAGTGGTGTGTGACAATGGAAGCAATCTGTTGGCAGCGTTGAGACTGGGAAATTTAACACATGTGCCCTGCATGGCACATGTGTTAAATTTAATAGTCCAACGTTTTGTCTCCAAGTACCCAGGATTCCAGGACGTTCTCACCCAGTCCAGAAAGGTGTCGGCCCATTTCAGACGTTCCTACACAGCCATGGCACGCCTTGCTGACATTCAGCAGCGCTACAACATGCCAGTCAGGCGTTTGATTTCTGACAGCCAGACTCGCTGGAATTCAACGCTCCTTATGTTGGAACGTCTGCTGCAACAACAATGGGCCGTCAACGAGTACCTTTTTGAACTGGGTGGTAGGACTGGATCTGCAGAGCTGGGGATTTTTTTCCCCCATTACTGGGTGCTTATGCGCGATGCCTGCAGGCTCATGCGACCTTTTGAAGAGGTGACAAATATGGTCAGTCACACCGAAGGCACCATCAGCGACCTAATACCCTTCGCTTTCTTCCTGGAGCGTGCCGTGCGACGAGTGACAGATGAGGCTGTAGACCAGCGTGACGAGGAGCTGGAAGCGCACGATTTATGGTCGGAATCACCAGAACGAACCCAGGCACCTGCTGCAACGCAGGGAGAGGTGCCAGAAGTGGAGTCAGAGGAGGAAGGTGGCTTTGTGGAGGAGGAGGAGGAGGACCAACAGGAGCAGGCTTCCCAGGGGGCTAGTGGTGACCTTTTGGGGACCCCTGGTCTTGTACGTGGCTGGGGGGAGGAGACCGTGGATGATGCAGTCCTTGATAATGAGGAAGCGGAGATGGATAGCTCTGCATCCAACCTTGTGAGAATGGGGTCTTTCATGCTGTCATGCCTGTTGAAGGACCCCCGTATCAAGAGGCTTAAGGAGAAGGACCTGTACTGGGTCGCAACGCTACTAGACCCTCGGTACAAGCATAAAGTGTCAGAAATGTTACCAACATACCACAAGTCCGAAAAGATGCGGCATTTACAAACCAGCCTGCAAAACATGTTGTACAATGCTTTTAAGGGTGATGTCACTTCAGGAACTCATCAACATTCCAGGGGCAGAGGTGCCAGTAATCCTGCCACGAGCACACCTGCAAGGACAAAGCCCTTTGGCCGGTCTGTAACGTCAGACATGCAAATGTTTTTCTGTCCAAGGCAGCGCCACAACCCTTCTGGATCCACCCTCAAAGAACGCCTCGACCGGCAGGTAGCGGACTACCTGGCATTAACTGCAGATATCGACACTCTGAGGAGCGATGAACCCCTGGACTACTGGGTGCGCAGGCTTGATCTGTGGCCAGAGCTGTCACAATTTGCCATGAACCTCTTGTCTTGCCCAGCCTCAAGTGTGCTCTCAGAAAGGACCTTCAGTGCAGCAGGAGGGATTGTAACTGAGAAGAGAACTCGCCTAGGTCACAAAAGTGTCGATTACCTGACCTTTATTAAAATGAATGAGGGGTGGATCTCGGAGGGTTACTGCACGCCGGAAGACTTGTTCTGACTTCTATGCAGCTGTCCTTCTCTTCAAGCCTCATGACTCCACACACAGCTGTCCATTAGCGTCCTCCTCCCTCCGCCACCGTTACAAACTAGGGTGCAAACCCTACTGGTTTAATTTTTTCTGGCCTCTGTGCTTCAGTGGCTGCAACCAAAAAAACTGGGCAAACAATGTCTACAAGGTCAACGTATGGCGAAAAATGACTATTTTCAGCATTTATATGGCATATTTTTTCTGGCAACTGTGCTTCAGTGGCTGCGTCCAAAAAAATGCATATTTTCTGCATTTATATGGCATAATTTTTCTGGCCTCTGTGCTTCAGTGGCTGCAACCAAAAAAATTTATATTTTCTGCATTTATATGGCATAATTTTTCTGTCAGCTGTGCTTCAGTGGCTGCGACCAAAAAAATGCATATTTTCTGCATTTATATGGCATAATTTTTCTGGCCTCTGTGCTTCAGTGGCTGCAACCAAAAAAATTTATATTTTCAGCATGTATATGGCATAATTTTTCTGTCAACTGTGCTTCAGTGGCTGCGACCAAAAAAATGCATATTTTCTGCATTTATATGGCATAATTTTTCTGGCCTCTGTGCTTCAGTGGCTGCAACCAAAAAAAATTATATTTTCAGCATTTATATGGCATAATTTTTCTGGCAACTGTGCTTCAGTGGCTGCGACCAAAAAAATGACTATTTTCAGCATTTATATGGCATATTTTTTCTGGCCTCTGTGCTTCAGTGGCTGCGGCCAAAAAAACTGGGCAAACAATGCCTACAAGGTCAACGTCGTTGACCTTGTAGGCATTGTTTGCCCAGTTTTTTTGGCCGCAGCCACTGAAGCACAGAGGCCAGAAAAAATATGCCATATAAATGCTGAAAATAGTCATTTTTTGCCATACGTTGACTCAACGTATATGGCAAAAAATGACTATTTTCAGCATTTATATGGCATATTTTTTCTGGCAACTGTGCTTCAGTGGCTGCGACCAAAAAAACTGGGCAAACAATGCCTACAAGGTCAACGTATGGCAAAAAATGACTATTTTCAGCATTTATATGGCATATTTTTTCTGGCAACTGTGCTTCAGTGGCTGCGTCCAAAAAAACTGGGCAAACAATGCCTACAAGGTCAACGTATGGCAGTTGTTTAAAGAGAACAGTAGATTACTAGCCAGCAAAGCTACCTAAGCTAAAATGTCCCTCAAATCCCTGCAGACTTCTGTCCCTCCAATACAGAGCAGTATCAAGCAGATTACTAGCCAGCAAACTTACTATCATCTGTCCCTGAAATCACTAACAGCTCTCCCCCTACACTATCTCTTCCAAGCACACACAGGCAGATTTTTCAGATACATTTTTGCCCTTGATCCCCCTCTGGCATGCCACTGTCCAGGTCGTTGCACCCTTTAAACAACTTTAAAATCATTTTTCTGGCCAGAAATGTCTTTTTTAGATGTTAAAGTTCGCCTTCCCATTGAAGTCTATGGGGTTCGCGAACCGTTCGCGAACCGCTCGCATTTTTGCGCAAGTTCGCGAATATGTTCGCGAACTTTTTTTCCGACGTTCGCTACATCCCTAATGAAGACGTTTCACTACTCATCCGAGCAGCTTCTTCAGTTCAACTGACTGGTGTGGGAAGTTCTCGGCATATAAACTCTTCCACTAATCCATTTACAATGGCACATTGTAACTCTTCAAAGAGGTGACATCTGAAGAAACTCACAGAGGTGTTGATTCTGTGTAGTTGTGATAGGATTATCCAAAGTGTCATGCAACTCCTAGATACAGGTGTTACTTGTGAGAGTTGCATGAATGGATGTGTGAAGTGTTCTGAATCCGCCGGGGTACAGATGTTAGAACAGCATTGTATGTAGCAGACAGGTGGTGTCGAAGGCCCCCACCTCTGTTCAGAGATGGTCTCTCCACCTTGACATGAATCGCCTCTTTCACGCCTCGTTCAAACCAGCGGTCTTCTTTATCCAAGATTTGGACCTTGCTGTCTTCAAAGGAGTGCCCATTGTCTTTTAAGTGTAGAAAGACAGCTGAGTTTTGCCCTGTAGAGTTCTCCCTCCTGTGCTGAGCCATTCGCTTGGAGAGCAGTTGTTTTGTCTCCCCGATGTATAGATCTGTGCACTCCTCACTACACTGGATCCGTATACCACATTGCTTTGTTTTTCTTTTGGTGTTTGATCCTTTGGGTGTACCAGTTTTTGTCTCAGTGTGTTGCTAGGTTTGAAAAACACAGGGACATGGTGTTTGTTGAAAATCCTCCTGAGTTTCTCTGACACTCCAGCTACATATGGGATGACTATGTTTCGCCTACTATGTGTCTCCGGGCGGTTATTGGTGTTCGTGTTGGGCTTGGTTGCTGCTGTTTTGACAAAGGCCCAGTCTGGGTAGCCACACGCTTTCAAAGCTCCTCTGAGATGTTTTTGCTCTTTGTCTTTGGACTCTGTATCAGTTGCCACACATTCCGCCTGGTGGTGCAGGGTTCGAATGACACCCAGTTTGTGTTCCAGTGGATGGTGGGAATCAAACAACAGATATTGATCCGTATGAGTGGGTTTCCTGTATACTTCCGTCTTCAAGTCACCCCCCTCTTGGATACATATCAAACAGTCCAAAAAAGCAAGTTTGTTCTCATGGACATCTTCCCTTGTGAACTTGATATTATTGTCCACTGAGTTAATGTGTTCTGTGAAGGCCGCCACTTCATTGGTTATCTTCATAGTCATATTTTTACATTGTAATTCAAATACAAATTAATGTAAAATTCAGTGCTTACATGATTCACAGTTAGATACATGCATTTTTTCTCCAAACAGATTTCCATACTGCAAATTCTATTGAAGGAACAGTCATAGGTGTAATATAGAGGGACAATGTGGGTATTCTGGCAGTTACTGAGAAATATCTATCTTAAAGTGGATTTGTCAGCCAAAAAATTATTCAATATCCTATTTATCACAACAGTCAAGCAAAATGAACTTTAATTACACAATATAAATTATTTGAATGTTATTTCCTTCAGTCTGGGAATTCATAATTATAGCAAGCAGGCAGCAGCCATTTTGTGGACACTGTTATTAAGACAAGCCTTGTATCATCTCAGAATTTTGTTTGTGCGCCAGAATGGGGGACCCGACGTCCATCCCCATGCACTGGCTACACAATTAAATGGTGAAGAGACAGGGGAATGTGTGGAGAGCAGTGACATCTAGGAAGTGCTGAATGGAAAGTGAAAGGAACTGCATGCTCCGCCTCTATTCCTAAGGCATAGAGGAGGGGCAGACAATATTTGATTGACAGCTGAGATTTTTAAATGAGCTTACAACAGCTATGAATGCTTTAATAAAAAATTGAAATTGTATTTCATGTTTAATTTGAAAAGGACTTTTTCTATACAGATTTTTGTGTCTGGGTGACAGGTCCACTTTAATGACCTCATATAATGATTCCTCTGTATAAGGTGATGCTTTTAAGGCACAAATGACACAGTAATTCATCTTTGCAACACAATAACCTGGACATACGTTTAACAGGTTTAAACACTGAAGGAAAATTGAATGTCTTTAAAATATTACTTAATAAATATATCTGTAAGTACATTGAGGAAAGACATACTCAGCAACACCACTGTGGTTTGACAGAAATGCTAGCAAGTAAAAAGTTAAAAAAAAGGTGAATTTAAGGTATTCACGTTAGCTGGGACACAGCTGAAACAATAAAGAATGCAAAAAAAAAAACAGACAAGCTGAAATAGAGAATAAAAAGTACATTGCTGCAAAGAGTAAAATGAATCCAAAATTATTTTTAAAATATGTAAAAAAAGTTAAATATTAAGCAAGAGGAGGCGGGCCATTAGTATCAAAGGGAAAACCATGTTACTTAATTTTCTAGGTTTTTTTGAAAGTCTGGCATGATGCTGAGAGATTGGAAAATTTCTTATCTGGTGCCATATATAAAGAAGGAATCCTCAGCCTAAAGACTATATGCCTGTTTAGTTTGTCATCAGTGGTAGAAAGCATTTGGAGGGGTAAGATAAGCAAATATAGTCTTGCATAAAAAAGAAATTAACTTGAATTAACTAGTATACCAAGGCATGGATGAATGAAAATCTTTATAGACATAATTTTGCCTCTTTATAGATCACTGGTAAGGCCTCATTTTAATTACGCAGTACAGTTTTGGGCTCAATTCCTTAAGAACGACATTAATGAACTGGTGAGCATGCAGAGATGTGCAGCTAGACTGATAAAAGGAACAGCAGAATTAAAATATGAGAATAAACTCAAAATTAGGGTTGTTCTCTTTGGAAAAAATGTGCCTGAGAGGGGATATGATTACACTTGAGGACATTATAGACAGATAGCAGGGGATCTTTTTCCCATAGAAAATATAAAAGTACAAGAGGCCGCTCATTAAGACTATTCCAGGGGCTACACATTTCACAGTCTAATCACATGTTCATTTACGAATGCAATGATACAATTAACATACAACTTACAGGATCTTTTTACAATACTTCCTCCCCAACTCTAACAATCTCTTTTACATCTCAAATATATTTAACCACAGCTAAATCAATGAGGATAGCATTTAACATGTACATAAACCCTCATAATGAAAATAATTTCAAAGGCAAATTGATGAGCTTGCCATATGATTATTGTTCGGTTGGAAACTGCTACACTTCAGGGAGTAGGAAGTTAATGAGGGCAAAATCATGCTCTGCATTCTAAATGTCTGAAAAGATGGAACAGTTCCAGAACTTTGATCGTATTTCTAGATTTAGTGAGCTGAAATTAACAAGTGAAAACAACACTGACAAAATGAAATGTGTTTTTTTAATGAATAGCCTTTACCTGTGTTATAATAAAAATGATTTAACACATATCCTAAGCTAAGTATTACAATTTTAGAGAATGTTACTCTTTACAGCTGCACTGCTCGTATAATCATTGATTTGACAGCAGATTCTTAAATCTACTCTTGTCATTGATTAATGCCAATCACAATGGATAACCTACCCCACGGCGAACATAAACGCAGTAGCATTATCTTTGTTCCACAGATGAGGTCTGAGGACACGTACAGGGATTTCGAACCTCAAGTTGACGTTCCACGTTTTTATATGTACTGCGTATGGCTGAAGGTTGTAGTTTATTCTTTCTAACAGCTGCAGCGTTTAATCAGGTTAAGTGCATACATCTGCATGTTCATTTATAGAACACTAATGCCAACACTGAACCCTTAGGCACATTATAGCCTTCAGAATGGCTGCCATCACTGCCAGTTTGTCATGTAAGTCATAGACAGAAACCACAGAGCAGGACAGAACATCCATTAATAAATGTCAATAGAAGCAATGTATCGACAGGATACATTCAGTGCTACACCTCAGCATTTATTATACAACTTATGCACACTTTAGAATTTCAGCTTTCATCAAGACTTAGGGGGTTATTTATTAAAGATCACATTTTTACCACAAAAAATATGAGTTTTCGAGGGTATTTTTTAGTCAATCAAAACCAAACAAGTTATCCCAAAACTCTATATTATATTTAAAAAAAAGTCTTTATTCAAAAATCAAGTTAGAAAGATAGGTATACAGACCACATGGTATCATGGTATTCTGCCTTACATGTTTCATACCCCCTGGTACTTAATCATAGCCATTAATGATCCCCAATAGATCATGAAGATTTATACCCATGATCTGTTGGGGATCATTAATGCCTATGATGATTTTTGAATAAAGACATTTTTTTTATTACAATATAGAGTTTTGGGATAACTTGTTTGGTTTTGAATGAGTATACCCTTGTGAACTGGGGGCTTTATCCCCAGAATCATAGACCCTTTTTGACAGGCCATCTAGAGACTAGAATCCCATTATATATATTTTTTCTATGAAATATTTTCCAGTCAAAACTGGAAAAAAAACTCTAAATTTTCAGGGTTCACATCTTGGAAAGTGTCAGTGACACTCACATGCTCAGTGGGCTCTGAGCAGCTGTTGAGAAGCTAAGCTTAGGGGTCGTCACATATTATCAAGCAGAAAATGAGGTTGGTCTGTAATATTAGCTGATGCTACAGAGCTGATTATTGCATTCTGATGCTAGTAGACTGATTTATGTGCTGCCATGTCATAATTTTCTGTATTAATTATTAATCAGTGACATTTATATTGTATGTGTACAGTATATTGTGAGTGGGTCCCTAAGTTCAGTAAGTGACAGCAGCACAGAGCGTGTGCAGTGAATCAGCAGAAAAGAAGATGGGGAGCTACTGGGGCATCTTTGGGGATACAGATCTTCCCTGAAAAAGGGTTATGGTTGCCTTGGGCTGGTACAGAAGCCCAAAACATAATGTAGCCTATTTCTTTAGTTATGCTTTAGTTCTCCTTAAAGGATTCAGTTCAGTCAAACTCTTTGATTGGATGCAACAAACGCAACTCATTTAGCCTTGGTATCTATCCATCATCTATCTATCTATCTATCTATCATGAAAAAACTGCATTTTGACACTCCTTTGTATTCCTTCTTCTGAGGTGCTCTGTAATCATTGGATACGAGAAAGGCCCACACTCTTTCGAATAACAACGCAAAACTGTGAATGAATGTATTTCATGTATGCAATGTTTAAATCCACATTAGAAAAACATACCCTTCTTTCACATAAACCACCAAAAACATTACAAAAAGAGACAATCCTTTACATAGTAGGAAGCAAATTCGGTATTTTTTAAGTTGCCCACTAAAAGGCAAATTTAGCAAAATGTGAGATTAGAGCTCATCCTAAAAAAAGCTCACCAGCTTTCTATTTATTCCTATGTGATATTTAGAAACTTGTTTATCAAATGGTTTCACTCATTGATAAATACACTTCCAAAAATCCCATAGCAATCAATAGAAAAGTGGTTGATTTTGTCTGTGGTAAACTCTAATCTCACATTTTAAAAAAACAGCCCCCTAATTCGCTCTAGCCACTCTGATTCAACACTAAATCCATTTTATTTAACTTAGTACAATCAGTTCTTATATCTGATAACACCAATACTCCTAATAATCCACTAGGTGTCATTCTTTTCATATACAAGTCCAATTCATGTAACTTAATCCATTCGAAATAATGGTACCAAACAGCATTTGCAGTATACACTATATGGTAAAAACTCTCTCAGATTAATCCATTAGGTGTCACTCTTATCGAGTCATTTAACTTAGTCCATTAGAAACAATGTAACTAAATAGGGTTTATATGTACTACAACCAATTTTCACATTAATTCACTAGATGTCACTCTTTTCACATGCAAGTCCTATTAATTTCCCTTAAGCCGATAGAAACAATGTTGCCAAAAAGCACTTTTATTTTATGAAATCACCAAATGTAACAATCATTCGCAACAGTGTTCCATAATAAAAGTACAAAATGCACTTAATAATTTTTCAATTCATTGCTTTAATATAATTCTGTCGATAGCATGCAATTACTATAATAAACTATGCACGTTTACCAGGCAACAAACATCTACAACAGTCGTAACTCATTTAGCCTCGGTACTTATCTAATCCATTTACTTTCAGTCAGTTAATCTAGAAGTATTTTAAAACACTAAAGAAAGAAGTATTGATCGTTTGTGAGTCACAGTATTAGTCAGGTTTTGAAATATTCCCTTAAAATACTTCTACTTTCAGATGTGAACACAATTATTGTGTCATGATAAATCAATCACATCCAAAGTGAAGCAGAACAAGAATTAGTACAATCACAGTTATTTAATATACCAGAGCTCGGCATTCAGCTTCTATTTATAGTGTTCCAGTCTGCCTGTTTCAGGACATTTAGAGGTGAGTTTTAGTGATGATATAGCGGTGATCATTGGCATTCGGTGGTGAATTTTCCCCCTCTGACCTGAATACTATATGTGACTTATTCCAGAATGTAACGTGATCATGGGTGGTAATTATTATTAAAGGAGTGGAGCACATACGGAAGTGGTTTTACTGCAAAATAACTGCTTCAATCAAATATACATTACATGAAACACCAACTGCCTTTACAGGTGCTTAATGTTTCGTCCAGAAAAATGGACCATAACAGTCTATACTGCTACTGAACTATACTGTATGACCTGTACAGTAAAAACAGACCCATCTTCTCCTGATGAGTGCATTGGCCTCTATTATAATCAGATTGTTGACCAGGGGGGCTAAACAATTCTATAAAGCTGATTTAGCCCAACACATAGGTCAATTGGGCAAAGACCCACTCAGGTGGGACCTCAAGTTGAGACCCGCAACCCGCATCTATACCCGCACCTGAAAATCCTACCTTCATTCCGTAGAGTACTCTAACGTAGAGTAAAACACAGCCATCTTGTATCTTATGTTTAGTCTACTTCATTCAGTTTGAAATCCTACTAATGAAGTGTAAGTTTTCAAAAAGGATCAGTTTCACACTAAAACTGACATAAATGCTGCTCTTATTAAAGGAGAAGGAAAGGCTAAAATTAAGTAAGCTTTATCAGAAAGGTCTATATAAATACACCAGTAAACCCTCAAAGTAATGCTGCTCTGAGTCCTCTGTCAAAAGAAACACCACATTTCTTTGCTTTTATCGTGTACACATGGGCTTCTGTATCAGACTTCCTGTTTTCAGCTTAAACCTCCAGGGCACGAACTTGAGCATGCTCAGTTTGCTCCTCTCCCCCTCCCTCCTCCCATCCCTACTGTAATCTGAGCTCAGAGCTGTTAGTAAGCAGGGAGAGACTCAGGCAGGAAGTGATGTCACACCAAGCATATATGGCAGCTTCTATCCTAAACAAACAGAGACAGTGTCTAGAGCTGTTTACTCAGGTATGGTAAAGCATTCTGCAGAATAAATATAGCGTTCTAGCTTGCACTATTGTGGCTATTCTATTGGCAATAAACTGTCTTGGAGCTTTCCTTCTCCTTTAAGGCCATGCATTATAGGCAACATTCTCCTTACACTTTTATAGTTGTGCCAAGCATGACTGCATCCATGGTGCCCCTTTTCTGCTGAATTGTGCGCAAGAACTACTGCCAACGCTAGGCAAACTTACAGTCAAATCTGAATGTGGTAATAAGTTCAGGATTCCCATAGTGGGTTGCATCAATATTTGTGCCATTGCACTCTTATACTACATGTTGGAGTTCCTGGCCACCAATGTTTTTTTTAACTTCTATGGGGGTCCTGGCCACCAATTTTTTTTTTTAAACCTGTTAAACCTGTTAGTGCTAGACTAGTTATTTTTTGGGGATAAACCTTAGTGTTTTATTTGAAATGCAGAAGTATTTTAACACTATGGGGCAGTTTTATCGAGGGTCGAATTTAGAGTTCATGGGAGTTTGTAAAACTCCCACGAACTCGAAATTCAAATAAAAAACAACCAATCTAAATTTTTCAAAAAAATTACATTTTTCAAACTCAGGTTAATGGGATCGACCCGTAAATTGAGCCCAGGATGTCCCCCATAGGGTAAACAGCAATTCGGCAGATTTAAGGTGGCAAATAGTCGAATTTCAAATTCGTAAAGGGCCAGTACATGATAAATTTTGAAAATCTAATTCTAATTTTTTTTAAAAACTCAAATCAAATTTTTAACTATTCGCTTGTCGAAATCCACAAAAAAAACTTGAAAATTTGAATACACCTTTAGACCCTAAACTCGATTGCTCATCGGGCAAATGCTCCATTTCATATAAGCAAATTAAGAAACTTAAATCACATTTACATTCTCTTCAAATAGTGGATACCTGGAGGACTCTCAATTCAACAGTCAAAGACTATACTCACTTCTCCCATAGCCAACATACTCACAATTGGATTGATTATATATTTTTGAAACATAACTCTATAGACAATATCAAACATGTGGATATAGGACCAATTATGTGGCCAGATCATGCACCAGTTTTGGTAAATGTCTCCCTTCCCATTAGTAATAATAAGCAATTCTCATGGAAATTAAATGGGAGTTTGCTTGAAGACCCAGCAATATTGAAAATTTTGGCTACAAGCACTACAGAATTTTTTAAACAAAACACCAATACTGCAACCAATGCCATTAATGAATGGGAGGCATATAAGTGCTTTATAAGGGGTGTGTTAATACAACAAGGAGCAAGGGTAAAAAGAGATAACAAAAAGAGTTAATACAGAAAATTCAACAAATAGACACAGCACATAAAGCCTCGCGAGCACCACGTCTATTGACAGAACTGACATAAATGCGATTAGAGCTTAAATCTTTAATAAAAGCAGAAACCGACCGTGCAGAATTTACTCTAAATAAATGATCACGGTAACAGATGTGGTCGCATCTTGGCCAGGGCACTGAAAGCTAAGGAACATGTGAATCACATATTCCAGATGAAGGACCCTAAAGGACATTTACACAATTCATCTAAAGGCATACACAAAGTTTTGGTGGATTTTTACACGAAATTATACAAAATACCCAATGCATCTAAACAACCTAACAACGATTTGACGGGGAGATCATATATGGAATACATAAAATCTTCCAACATGAGGAAAGGAGATCTAGAATGGCTTCAAGCTCTAAAGAATGATATTACAGCTGCAGAACTGGAAATAGCTATTAAAGATACCCCTTCAGGTAACGGATTTTCCATGTTGTTTTATAAAACACTCAAACCTCATATAATCACACCTCTAACTAGAACATTTAATGCAATACAAAAAGGTGACTCCTGGTCTCTGACATCATTAGAAGCACATATTAGTCTCATACTCAAAAAAGGGAAAGATCCAGCCTCTCCTACCAGCTACAGACCAATCTTGTTAATAAATAATGATATCCCATTAAGTTTGAGTTTCTGACAAAAGGTGGTACAGAACTACCGGGCATCACTTTATACCATCAGGCATGTGTTCTTCGGCTCACTGATTGGATTCACCATGATGACCAAACTAAGGCCTGGGTGGCCATGGAACAAAAAATTTCAAAGCAGCCATTGAAGCTGCTCCCGTGGGTGCCTCCTAAAAGCAAAGACGTCAATACTCCTCACCATCTCTGCTCTTACGCTTTGAACTTATGGGACGCACTTAAATATTAAAAAGGACTGACAAAGATAAAGTCTTTATTAACACCACTCATAGTCAACCGAGACTTTCCTCCAGGTCTTACTAAAGATTACCTGGCCAATTGGCAGCAGGGCGAGATTGCACAAATTTTCCAATTATGCCCCAAGGGAACACTTCCTCCATGGGAAAACATAAAGGAATGTTTTCAATTGCCAACGACAGAATATTTTCGATATCAACAACTGGCAAGTTTTATCCGCACGAGCCTTCCCCCGATGACAGAAGCCCCCATGTTCACAGATTTTGAAACACTTTGTCGGCTCACTACTCCTCCTAGACGCAATATTTCTACTATCTACCGATCACTTATAACGAACCCGGATACACAGCTACCCCCTCAACCACATCTTACCAAATGGGGTGAATCACTCAACTGTACCTTTTCAGAACAGGAACAAGAGGACATTGTCCTTAAATCCTGTACTGGACCTAGAAGCTGTCGCATTTTGGAAAACAATTACAAAATATTAACAAGATGGAATAATACACCCACTAAGTTGAGCAAAATTTTTCAAGGTACATCTGATAAATGCTGGCGGCAAACGAGGAACCTTATTTTTTCCTGGAACTGCCCAAATATACAGAAATAGTGGTCTGAACTTCGGGCGATTTGCAAGGATAAACTTCAGATGGATATTGACAAGACACCTGCAACCAAATTGCTTCCCCACAATGTGATTTCGATACATATCTATAAAAACTCCCTGATATAATACACTTTAAACGTGGCAAATATTTTGATTCCTCGAAAGTGGAAATCTGCACTTGTCCCGACAATATCCGAATGGATTACAGAGATGGAAGAAATCCGCAAATTTGAGGAAATCCATGCCGTCTCAAACTGTGATACGAAAACACTGGGCTACTTGACTACCCTGGACTTAATATATGGAGGAACTTAAGCATTGAAAGAGAAATGTTTTACCCTGACAAGCCTTATCATGCCACATTAGGTAACCTTCCTGTGTTTCATTCATTTAAATGCTGACTTGAGTTAGGATATGCAACCACTTACTGCAAATTTGTTTGAATTGAAAGGATATTTTTTACTTATAATGTCTAATCTCTCTCGTTCTAGGCCTGGAACCCCCTTCCCTTCACCCCCACTTACCTTCCCTTTCCACCCCAACCCTTCCCCAACCCAGCAGATGCATATTTTCTAAGGCACCAAACTAAGAACACTGAAGTTAGCCCTAAGAGAACATTACAGTCATAATCTCCATACTTTGTAGTATCATTATGAATAATATCTATAATAGATTACTTCAGCGCACTGCCAAGCCTTAAATGTAGTGGTGCTTCTTTCCTCACCGCATGTCTTCGATATAAGTATACAATCAAAGGAATGAGGAGAGCAATCCAAAAGCAGAATGACTGCTACAATGTGATTTATTAGCAACTACAAAACACTACATGTTTCGTGCCACACACGCCCTTAATCAAGTGTGAATTGTGAATAATAGCAAGATAGAACACTGATCATATATTTTTGAAATTGTACAGATTTCCGATAGTCTTTATGTGAAAAGTGATGTATAATGTTCTCCTGAATATGTTGAATGTATGCAGTGCTGGATGGCTTTTCCCTGTTAACCCCAAATAAAAATCAAAGATTTAAAAAAAAAAAAAAAAAATGATGATGATGATGTGCACGTCAAATTGTGGTGTGCACAAAGAATTTTGTATGAAAACAAAATTTCAATCCGAACCCACCTATCTGGCGGTAAACCTGCATTTCACCATGGGTTTCACGTTAACACACATATCACTTGTATAAACAACTGCATTAGTTTTGATGCACCTGTGAAACTGCAACAAGCACAACTGCGCAACCACAATTACACTGGAATTCAAGGTTAACAATGCTGCTTTGTGGTAAAAAAAAACATAGTCAGTGGTGTAAAAAAACTAGGGATGCACAAAATCCACTATTTTGGGATTCCGCTGAATCCCGAAACCTATTTAAACGAATCCTGAACTGAATCTACTTTGCATATGCAAATATAAAGCACAATTCGCAAAGCAAAACTATGGCAAGGAAGGGTTAAAAAAACTCTTTCCTTGTTCATGTGAAAAAAAAATTACATTATTTTAAGTATTCAGCTTGTGCAGGCACTTGGATTCGGCAGAATCCCAAAGCAAATATTGGATTGGGTGCATCCCTATCAAAACCTGTTCTTTGCAACTGCACTTCAGAAGGTAATCAACTACCGTATATACTCGCGTATAAGCCGAGTTTTTCAGCACCCAAAATGTGCTGAAAAACTCAAACTCGGCTTATACGCGGGTCATACCTCTGTCCTTCCCTCTGTCCTTCCCTCTGTCACCTCTGCCCCAGCAGGACTGCCTGTGTCGCCGCCCGGAGCAGGTCCAGGAGCTCCGGGCGGCGCGTCCTTCCCTGCCGGCGTTCGCTTTCAAAATGGCGGCGCCCATGGCCGCCACGTGGGTAGCGGCGCCGGCCGCTACCCACGTGGCGGCCATGGGCGCCGCCATTTTGAAAGCGAACGCCGGCAGGGAAGGACGCGCCGCCCGGAGCTCCTGGACCTGCTCCGGGCGGCGACACAGGCAGTCCTGCTGGGGCAGAGGTGACAGAGGGAAGGACAGAGGGAAGGACAGAGGGAAGAGCAGCCAGGGTGGGGAGAGCGATGCTGGGGCAGAGGTGACAGAGGGAAGAGCAGAGGTGACAGAGGGAAGGACAGAGGGAAGAGCAGCCAGGGTGGGGAGAGCGACAGATGGGGGGGAAGTGGCAGAGGGAAGCAAACATGAAATCCGGGCAGCCCCTAGGCTTATACACGAGTCAATACATTTTTCCAGTTTTCTTAGGTAAATTAGGTACCTCGGCTTATACACGGGTCGGCTTATACACGAGTATATACGGTAAGTGCTTTTTTCATCAAAATAGACAAGGAATGAGAAAAAGGGGATTGCAATATAATATTTATGCTTAAGTATATTTGAGCCAGATTGCAAAATTATAAGGTTCAACCTTGTTTAAAAAGGAAGACTCATGAAAAAATGTAAAAGTATCAAATAAATATTATATGAACTGATCTCAACAGCTGAGAAAGAGAGAGAACAGAAAGAAGCAACCTGAAATCATGAAAGATTTAGACATGAGGAAGCTGGATATTTTATACTGACATTCACAAGAAAAGGACTGATAACTGAACTCTGTAAAAGAGAGGAACTGTTTAGATTTTGTTGGAGCCATTAATAAAGAGAAAACATTCGGAAACTTATCATACAAATCATTTTTAGCACAGGTATGGGATCTATTATCTGGAAATCTGTTATCCAGAAAACTTCAAATTACAGAAAGGCATTCTCCCATAGACTCTAGCCATAAAATCCAAATTTTTAAAAATGATTTAATTTTTTTCTCTGTAAAACAGTACCTTGTGCTTGATCCAAAAAAAAAAGATTATTTAAAAGTTTATTTAATGTTTACATGATTTCCTAGTAGATTTAAGGTATAAAGATCCAAATTACTCCACATGTCTAAAACCACAGGTCCCATACTTGATACAATTTTGTAAATGATCAGGGACACAGTCAATATTCTTGTATGAGTGCCACTCATTTATTTTCTCACCCCCTAAGACCCCATTCCCCAATGCCATTTTCTCTCTCTCTCTCTCTCTCTCTCTCTCTCTCTCTCTCTCCTACTCACAGTCTTCAGTCTCTATGTGCCAAATGCATCATTATTTGCACCCTCTTCACTATAACCTTATACATTTTTGTCACACCACTCCCTAACCCATTATTATTATTATTATTAATAATAAAAATAATAATGTTATTATTATTAACAACACATATTTATAAAACCCCACCTTGTTCACCTTTGGTAACTCTGGGCATATTGCATATTAACTGTTAAGAAGCTTCTCTGGCATAATATAAGGATTATATTAGTACCGTATATACTCAAGTATAAGCCGACCCGAGTATAAGCCGAGGTACCTAATTTTACCAACGAAAACTGGGAAAACTTATTGACTCGAGTATAAGCCCTGTCTCCTAGCAGCGCACATTCTGCCAAAGCGACCCCCCAGCAATCAACCGGACTTCTTTGCAAAGTTGATGGTGACAGAGAATTGCCATACGTATTACTGTGTGCATTGTCCCACTGTCCCACTACCATGTACAGAGGGTGCTGTGTGATATTGCCATCACTGTTAATCTTTCGTATAACCAACAGAGGGCGCTGTGTGATATTGCAGTCACTGTTATTCTTTCATATAACCAACAGAGGGTGCATTGTTATTCTTTCATATAACCAACAGATGGCGCTATGTGATATTGCAGTCACTGTTATTCTTTCATATAACCAACAGATGGCGCTGTGTGATATTGCAGTCACTGTTATTCTTTCATATAACCAACAGAGGGCGCACTGTTATTCTTTCATATAACCAACAGAGGGCGCTGTGTGATATTGCAGTCTCTCCCCAAGTGAACTGTTGGTATAGGAATGATTAAAAGTGACTGCAATCTCAGCTACTTACCACTGACTCCAGTATAAGCCGAGGTAGACTTTTTCAGCACATTTTGTATGAAAAACTCGGCTTATACTCGAGTATATAATGACAGTGACATAGTAAGTTAGGTTCAAAAAAGACAAACCTTTTGACTCTATTTTAACCTGCCTAACTGCTAGTCGAGCCAGAGGAAGGCAAAAACCTCATCTGAAGCCTCTCCAATTTGCCTCAGAGGTGGAAAATAATCCTTCCTGACTCCAAAATGGTAATTGGTCTAGTCCCTGGATCAACTTGTACTGTGAGCTATCTTGCATAACCCAGTATTCCCTCACTTGCTAAAAAGTCATCCAACCCCTTCTTAAAGCTATCTAGTGTATCAGCCTGTACAAATGATTCAGGGAGAGAATTCCACATCTTCACAGCTCTCATTGTAAAAAAACCCCTTCTGAATATTTAGGCTGAACCTCTTTTCTTCTAATCAGAATGGGTGACCTTGTGTCAGCTGGAAGCATCTACTGGTATTGAAGGGTTGAATTCTCCTTTAAGCGCCTCCTCTCCAGCTAAGATTTTCCATACCTTTTACCAGCTTAGTTGCCCTTATCTGGACCCTCTCTAATTCAATAATGCCCTGTTTGAGCACTGGCGATCACAACTGTATGGCATTTTCTAGATGGGGCCTTACCAGTGCAATTCAAGCTCAAGACCTTATTTGCTCTTGAAACTGCTGACTGGCATTGCTTGCTACAGCCAAGTTTATTATCTAAAAGGACTCCAAGGTCCTTTTCCATTATGGATAATTGACGTTAAACACAGATTCTGTAAATTGCACGCTTTGGCAATTTTCAGAAATTTAAGGGAAACACATAATTTTAGCACAGCTTTGTACTTTGGAGTAGATAGACATAGTTACCCATTTTGGATTTGGCAGAATGTGTACATTGCCAGGGCCAGATTTCAACTTTGTGCTCCTCCCAAAAGTATATGGTATTCTAATGTGAATTTAGGGGGCAGTAAACCACTTTTTATAAATTTGTGAAATGAATAGGGCTTGTGCAGAGCATTAAAAAAATAGACAAAATGTAAGAAACAAGCATATTTGCACTAAAAAGCAAAATATGAAAGTAAATCTAAAATAAAGTCAAATTCTATTTCTAATTATTCCGAGCAAAATCGAAACAAATCTGCAGTCTATAGAGAAGCCTCTGTATAATGAGCTTCTATTAAAGCCTAACACTGTAGCTTGGGAAGTGGGTGGGTTTGATAATAAAGTGGCTTTTCAATTGACTGATGATTTTATGGCAAACTTAAATCAATTTCTTATATTTCTCTGTCAGCAGTGGGATCTTTCTGAGTCTCCAACCAGAGAGTCTACTTTTTTTGTTGTGTTGGCAATGGATGGTGTGATTTGAAACTTATCAAAATTCAAGTTTGCATTTTCTTCACAATTTGAGAAAAAACAGCAGAAAAATGCTAATGCAAATATACTAAAGAATATTCATTGGAACCTTGGATAGACAGAATGCATTAATGCAAGAACCAGTGAAAACCTGCCACAAACAATCCAGCACATTAAAGCTGGCATGGTTCAGCCGAAGTTAATGGAAATTGTCTCTAACAACTTTATTTATTTATCTTTCAAGGTCATTAGAACATTTGATTTTTTTTGGCCACATAAATGGAAAAATGTGATTCTCACTGCCATGCACACCAGAATATTCTGATGCCTTTTTTTTCAAAACAAAAGCTAGCATTTAAGAAAAATATTTTCATGTTTTTTTCACCAACCTCAAAAATGAGTAAATAGACCTCCAAAAGTCTAGAGGTCAACCTGGGAGTACAGAAAGTTTGTTTCACAACAATTTGAACCATACTTCTCAGCATGTTATCAAATTTTCCTGGTGTCCATGTTCCAAGGAAATTGGCTATGGACGTGGGGCTCAAGCTCATATGGAGGAAACAAGATCAACAAGATCTTGGATATGAACTTGTAGACTTGAAATTGTGTGTGTTTTCTTATAATTTATTGTCTAACTTACTTAAACAGTTCTCAAATCCAGGATCCTTAAAATCATGTGACTTTTCATCACATGAACAAGGAAAATGCTATTTTTTTCCACGCACTTGGTTCTTTTCAACCCTTCCTTGCCCAATTTGTATATGCAAGTTAAGGTTCAAAATCAGTTCAAGATCTGGCTGAATGCTTCATAAAATATTTGGTATTTGACTGAAACCTAATTTATTGCATCCTTGATTCAAACTAGCTGAATGTGTGCTTAATATATTGCATAGGCCTGCAATATGTGTTTACTTATAGAAAATCACCTTCCTGAAATCTAAATATTTCTTACCACTTCTAAAAGATGCCATTCAGTTTGTTTTAGGACTTTTATGTGGAATAGGATATGAATTAGTAATTCTTTCCAGCGTTTTTGTGGTGTTCCACTGCTATCACTGATGCATATGCAGCATTATTTTTTAACAATTCTTTAGCAGAACAAGTTGTTTGAAAAAGTGCCAGTGTTTTTGCCATGACTGTAGAGAATAGTGTATATACAAAGTAGGGAATAGACTTGTACAGAAAGAGGTCTTATAAATGTCTAAACTGCAAAAAGAAGGTTTTTAATGAATAAGAGGTGTTAACCACCCCTAGTATAAAAAATGTTATTTTGAAAAATATATATATATATCTCAAAGGGAGCATTAATAATATGAAACAATGATATATTTGTGCCCTTTGTTTTAGTCTCAGTTTTACTGTTTAGGAATGCAAATCTGAAAGCTTTTTACACATTCTTTAACAGATTTTACTGATGCCTGCATTTCAAAAGCACAATAAAATTCAGAGTACAGATTAGAACAAGTTCCTGCCATGACAGAACCAGCAGAACATATCCATAAAGCTTTGAAAGAGTCCTATTATGTGGAGGTATAGTCTGTCATTCATAAAAGATAAAAGTATCAAACGATAATTTAATGTGGAAACTGGAATTAAATATCAGTTACAGTCCACATACAGTGGAACCTATTGAAAAGAAACTTAAAATAGTTTTTGTCAAAAACAGAAACCTCATTCAGTCAATCTACTGGAGCTCTTTTCAAGTTTACGATACAGCATATGCACACACTGCATAGGATCCTGGAAGAATAAGGTCAATGCTTTTATTTTTTTTACAGGACAGGAATGGCAGCTAGGGGAAAATGTAATTGATTGAATTCATTGGGGGGGGGTCTAACAAATTGGCACTTATCAAAATGCATTTAAGTTTTCTTCTCCTTTAAGGTAAATAAACTGCATCTAATGATCACCAATGTAATATTATTTTGCAAATATTAAAGGTAATTTTGTTTTTTGCGCTCAGACAGAGTTGCTATGCCACAGCCACCATAACACTATACTGTATCTAGTAAAATGGAATGTACCTGTGAATGTACACTGTGAATAACAGTGTAACTACTTATTTGCCATAGATCACAAAATCAAGGGCACTGGCTGCCACTTACCTGACTGCTAGCACCATAGATTTTCTTTTTTGATCTATACTATGCCATGCTTTGTGTCTTATAAAAAAAAAGCAATTAACAAGCATACAGAACACTTTTACTACATTTCTCCAGGTTTTATGATCCCTTTAGGAGACAAATTTACTTCTACAAAAAAAAAACACTTTTCATAAAAATTCAACTGTAGTCCTCAACAAAATCTGGAGATAAACCATGAATAGATATTTGTCCTGTAGCTAAATTCACCTTGCCTCGTCTATCAACCTTGGCTATATAAATCACCTGTACATAACATATTTCTTACAACCAAATTAGTTCTCAAGAAGATTAATATATAATGCCCATAATTTTCAGTAAGGTTAGGTAAGGATATATAGAAGCTAATGTACTGCCTACTGTAATTTATAAGGCTATCAGAAGCCACTAAGGAGTTCTGCGATCCCATGAAAGCTCTATGCCACCAGCCCAGCCCTTTGTAAAGGTCACATAACTCTGAAGTTCTTTCTAAAGACTTTTTAAATATATATGGGATATACAGTATTATTCCTTATCTTATCAGGCTTTCCACCTGATGTTCACTTGTCCTCAGCTCCAGGAGGCCTGGGGTCAAAGCAATGCTGGAGGGAGGCTCATTAGATGAGAATTGCCCAGAGGTAGCCTTCTTTATGTCAGTTATTAGAGGTAATTGAACTTCATAATTTTTTCGGGGAAATTATCACATGTATGGTACATCCTGGTACGTCCCTTCTTCCTCTTTAGTGGAGACACTAAGGGGGTTATTTATCAAGGTCCGAATTTATCTTAATATCGGCTGCTACAAACTCCGATCTAAGCTGCTTGGGTTTTTAACACTTATTTATTATTAAATTTTCCCGAAAATTACTTTTGCGGTAAAAGCTCAGATTTTCACGATTTTTTCGGGAATTTTCCCCCCGAGTTTTCACCCGAAAACATCGTGAAATTGTCCGAAACCCCCGACACAACCATAAAACAATGGGACTGTTCAAACTGACTTTTATTCAACCTCGACAGGTTTGAGATGCCATGTTTTTATATTCTGGGTTTTTAGCCCTTGGGGTGTAATAAATTCTGAAAAATTTGTGATTTTTTTAAAAGCATATTATTATTTATTTTTTCGGGTATTTTCGAGTATTTGGAGTTTAGTAAATAACCCCTAAGTCTCCTCTCAATTCAGTAATGTAATAAAAAAAATAATTCACATTTCTTAGCTGGAATTTCAGGATATTTTGCTAGTGCATCAGCAGTAACATAATTATGTCGGCCGGGCTCGGTTGAAGGATATTCAGGTTCCCCCTGGGATGAATTTGAACCCCTTGAACTTTGCACAAAAAATCCCCAGCCCTTCTGCCTGCAATAAACCTTTTCTGCAGCTCTGGTGGGCCCCAAGGGAGTGCAGGACACCCAGTAGTTACAACTTCAGTTCCAATAAATTATGAATGATGTATAAAAGAAAATGCTTGTGTCTCTGTAAGTACCTCAGAATGTTGATGAACTATACGCGTAAGCTCTATGGCTCTTCTAGGGTTGTCATCTTGCTAGTTCTTCCTGGCCTGACCAGTAAATATGTTTCATGCCAATGTTATAAGCAGGGAAGAAAGATAAGTATAGTAAGGGTGGTTTTATTTTCCAAAAAAGTTGGCAACCCTAGCTTCATCATCACCACCAACTCCCCTTTCTGAACTGTATGGCTAGCAAAATAACACAGGAGTGAAAAAACTTCTGGGGATTACTGTGGTACTAGCTGAGGAATTAGCTGCGTCTCTCAATTCTTTTCTTTTTATAGAGGCCAAAAGTTTCATCAGCACCCCCATGTGTAGGCCATATAGCCCCTTCAATGAGCACAAAGCCACTGCATTTAATACTCCCAGCAGGGGGGACACATAGTGTCGGACTGGCACACCAGGATACCAGGAAAATTCCCGGTGGGGCCCAGGCGTCAGGGGGCATTTTTGCCTCTAAATATTTATCCCATATCATGGTCATTCCCTGTTTCTTTATGGGGGAAAAAAAGCTTAAAAATTTAAGAGAATAGTAAGTAGATAGAAAAGATGAGAAGAATAAAGAGTTTAAATGAGGAAAGGAACCATAATAGTTAGTAAAGTGGTCCCGATGTCTAAGGCTTTCTGGTGGGTCCCTGGCATCCCAGTCCGACACACACTGCAGTGCCGCTGTGGCCCAATAGTGTCCCGGGCAGCTGTTGCCACAGCCCCATCCCACATTCCTGTCACTGTCATTCCTGCTATTCTGGATTCCCCTGCTGTGTCCGATGCACACACTTGCACAAAGAAGTAAAAGTAGCTCTAGAGAGAGAGAAAGAGACAGAGGTGCAATTGGTGCGAGCCGGACTAATGGTACATTCCAGAGATCACGCCACATATGAAGTTTCCTAGCTCCCCTCAGTTTCCCCCTGTTTAATCGTGTTTGTGTCGGTCCTGCAGAGGTCAGCACAACCCCCCAGCAGCTAATGTACTCCAGCTGTTTGTAGTCTGACTGCAACTTTATACTGAGTGATCTCTGCTCGCAAAGTCATCGCAGCAAGTTGCAAACAATCTCTGCTGCCCGCTGCTCTAAGTAAGTGGCAGTCGCTGCTGCGGTCGGTAGAGACAGAGAGAAAAGAGTTTACAGTATGTACGTGACTATTCCCCTCAGGCATCTATTTACCTCCTCCTCCCCCGTCAGCCCTAATCCCACCCCCTTCTTTTGAATCTCACAGTATCACCCGCTTACCCTTGGCTGTGCAGAAGAGCCGCAGATGCTCCCGCCGCAGCTCCACTCCCAGTGCTCAGCTCTAGAGCCTCGCAGCAGCAGCAGCCAAGCCCGTGATGTCACAGCAGCAGCAGCAGCAGGCCCCCACCCGAGACCCCCTCCCGCTCTTTCAATGGCAGGCCGGCTCCATGCACCCTTTAGCTGCTGGAATACACAGACAACAAAGGGCAACTTATGCCATCCTTTCATCATGACCGGGAAGTGTGCCAGGGATTGAATTCCACACGGCCCCCTCACCATGCTCTTGGCTTAGTGAATAACAAGCTCCATTTACAAATCTTGGAACAAGTGACTGAAATCCTTTACGTTTCCTAATGGCTGTGGATATTGTTTTGATGTTCACACAGCTCAGCAGCTATTGAAGTTCTGTGGCGCACGTACTTTCCCTTCAGCATCAGATGTTCACTTCAAGTAGTCAAGTGCCCTTTGCGTCTTGTCCTTGTATTTCCCAATTATTTGGCATATGTTGATATACTGCCGCCCTGCTCTGATAGAAAATTACACAGGCAATAATAATGGAACAGATACAGATACTAGTAATTTCATATTAAGAAACAACACTTCATGTGACATGCTTTCATCCTGGACATGACTGAAATACCTTGTAAATACACATCTGCTTTAAAGCTGGACATACAGGGCTTTCGATATGTCACAAGACACCAGAGTTGCCAGGTTTAATTTTCAAAACCAGCCAAAGTCAGCTACAAAACCAGCCTGAAACTAGCCAAGAGGCGCTTCAAAAGTAGCGCAAAATAGCATAACACATGCGGTGAAAAAAAGTTTAAAATAATAAATGAATATATGTAAAAGATTTTCACTGTTTCACAATTTTTTCCATGAAGCAAAATGGGACAGATTCAACTATCACCAGGGGCACAGGGGGTACAGGGGCCCCAAAAGGCCCTGATACATATACAATTTCAATAAATATTGGTGAAACAGGTCAAGCTCTAGACATTTTGGTGGCCAGCAGATTTGTGCCCCAAAATTGTTTGAAATTGTCGAAAGTCACCGGAAAATGCAAGAATCACTGGCCCACCGGGAACCAGGAAAACTCAGTGGGTGTCAGTGGGCCCTCATGCTGCTAAACTTTTGGCCTATTTCATGGCCATTCCCTATTTCTATGAGAACAAAGAGGCTAAATAGATGGAATAACTGATTATAGTATGTAAAGAAAGCAGACTAGGAGAATAGTGGTTGATTGAGGAGATGAAGAATATTGAGTGGGCCCCATTTCTGTTTTATGGTAGGTCTGGTCTAAGGTTTTTGGGTGGGCCCCTGGTATCCAAGTCCGACACTGGCAAGAATGCTTAAGAGTGACAGAAGACTGGGATGCAGAGCCCAAAATCTGGTAACTTTCAACTTCTACACAAGTCAGTCTCATTGCATGCTGGGTATTGTAGTCTTACATTAAACTTGGCAGTTGGCAAACTGTTATACAAAATCTACATTACCCAACATGCATTGGGAGATGCAAGGCTTGGCACATTAGGGCAAGAAAAAAAAACGTTGGCTGGTTTCCAAAGTAAAAACCAACCAAAGGCCCAAAAAGTAGCCCAAATCCCTACCTTGGCTAGTTTGTACTTTCAAAACCCCCTGGGCTTTAAATAAGTAGCCCAATTTGGCTGGAAAACCGCCAACCTGGCAACTCTGCTTGTAATACGCATCTGCTTTAAAGCTGGACATATGGGGCTTTCTATAAGTCATGGGACACACATCAATTCATGAAGCCCTGATTGCATTGCTGAATCAACTAGGAAATAATGTGCCAGCTATTGTGAAAATGAAAATAAAAGCATATTAGAAGTCACCAACCGTATAAATACAGAAAACTTACCATTCTCTGGTAAAGCTTAAAGTAAAGGGAGAAATGTGCACCTGAGTTCAATCTAAATGCAATCAAACAAGGAGCAAGGGCTCCAAACAGAACTTCGTTCAATAGCACCATAACTCCAATGGTCAATTGGGATTCCAAGAGCAATAAAAATTAAGACATAACTTTTAATGATAAATAATTAAAATAAAAGTGCACAGGTTTAACGACAACCGGAAGGTAGAAGTGTAGGCCACAATATAAATCAATATTTCATTACTCCACACTGTTATTTTAACGGGATATATGAGAAAGGGTAGATGCTCCACATAAATTAATAAACCAAAATAATAATTAAAGTTCTGTACAAACAGATTCACCAAGAGTTGCAGTTAAACATGGTATGAAAAAATTTGCTTTTGGACAGACACTGTGTCACTGCAGGCAAAGGGAGGGGATGGGAGGGAAAGGAGTTCTGACTATGTACAAGACCAGCAACTTTTGTTCACAAATATGCACACACACACAATTATCTGCAGTTGGGGAAATAACCCTTCTACCGATGTTTCGGGGGGGAGTTTACAGCCTTCTTTTATCAGGATGATGAAAGGAGGGTGTAACACATTACTGTGTATGAAACTACCCATTTGCACCCTAGTGTGCTTATTACCCACCCATCCCCTATTTAGCGAATGCCAGGCAGTAGAGACAAAAAACAAAGTTTAAAGTATGCAAAAAAACCAAAACGTTGCATTGGCATTATTGGTGGCCAAATAACTGTTTGCCAATATTCGAAGAAAAATTGCGAAGAGCAGTGCCTGCTTCAACTGAAGCTTTCTCAAAGACATCACACCCACAATACTTTGGTCTTTTAAACCCCAGGGATCTCAAAAGGTAACACCTACTGATCATCATAGTCATGCAGATTAACCAGACCTCCTCTGTCTGTCTACCGTATTCTCCCTAAGAGCTCATTAGTGATGGGTATTCATCTACTGTATTCTCCCTAAGGGCTCACTAGAGACAGATAAATTCCTAGGACAAAAACGAAAGTGTTCAGGATGCTTCTCAGTCACCCAATTATGTCAAGATGAGGAGTATTGGTAACGTTGATACTCAGAGGCTTCAAAGAAAAGCTGCAATTAACCTATAAAAAATTCCCATATGTGTTGGTATAGCTTTGGTGGTAATTTGAAATTATTATTTTTCACTGCTCAACTTTTTTTTGGGGCTTTCTGGGCACTTTAAACATTACTTTTATGTCTTTACTGTTTGGCATAAGCTAGATAGGGGATGGTGTGTAATAAGCACACTGGGGTGCAAATGGGTAGTCTTGTACATAGTTAGAACTCCAATGCCTTTGCAAAAGTTTTTTCATAACATGTGAAACTGCAACTCTCACTCACGAGACACTGCTCTTAGCAATTTACTTTAATTTAATTAAATTAAACAGAGTATTGGCAAACAATAAGACTGTTACTTGGCCACCAATTAAACTACTGTTTTGCTCCTCAACTTTTTAGGTTTCCTAGGCACTTTAAACTTACTGTTTTGTCTCTTCTGTTTGGCATTACAGAACTCCCCCCCCTTGCCTGCTGTGAGACAATGTCTGTGTAAAAGGCAGTTTTTTCATACCATGTGTTACTGCAGCTCTCAGTCTCTTTTGGGTGAATCTGTGCAGAATTCTGGTTGTAATTTTGGTTTATTCATTTATTTGGAGAGGCTACCAACTCTGATATATCCTGTTAAGTTAAAGATGTGGAGTAATAACATTTTGATAAATCTTCCAGCCTAGTTACATGTCTACCTTCAGGTTGCCATTTACTCTGTTGTACTTGTATTATACACCTCAGTGTCATTTTTGTTTTTTTTAAAGATTTTATTTTTCATTTTTTTTTTTTAGAATACTTCAGTTCAGGGGGGGTATAACCTCCTTGGATAAAAGAGGGAAAGGAGAGAAAGGAGTGGCGTAATAAATTACAAAGATATCACCAATTCTTCAGCTAAGTATTTCCTTCTAGTATCAAGATCTCAATTAACACGTTACATTTGCCTCCAGCCAAGATCCCCATGCGGCCTCAAATTTAGAGTGACATCCACAGGCTTGGTAGACATTGTACTAGCACTCCATAATTTACTTAATATGCTAGAGCTTGTTCAGCGTAATTAAGCGCTTCTTGCCAAAACCTCTGTTCCTTGACATTTTTTAATATTTTGTTTTTAATTTCTTATTAAAAGTTGTTTTATTTTTATTACCATTGGAGTTATGGTGCAATTGAACAGAGTTCTTTTTGGAGCCCTTGCTCCTTGTTGATTGCAACTATATAAATGCACAAGGCCCAAGGCCATTTGTTTTCAGACTGGCCATGGAAGTCCAGAAGTGACTTCCAATAAGTTTCAGACTGTGCCTGTGTGGCCCATCAGACTGCCACCTCACAGCCTCCACCCCAGATGCAAGCTCCAGCCAATGCCAACCTGCCTCCACTTCTGTGCA
This sequence comes from Xenopus petersii, assembly GCA_038501925.1. Classification (NCBI taxonomy): domain Eukaryota; kingdom Metazoa; phylum Chordata; class Amphibia; order Anura; family Pipidae; genus Xenopus; species Xenopus petersii. The sequence goes on from CM076688.1 coordinate 45,795,625, forward strand.
TGCCTGTCCATTCCCACTTCCATGTCCACGGGAGCAATATGGGTTTTTGTTTTTTTTGGTTAGTCACGGAAGATGGCTGCAGTGAACGCCGATGCTATGACTCTGCACCGAGGGGTAAGTAAAAAGTTAGAGGCATTTATCCAGGGGGGCAGCTAGGCCGGAGGGAGGGGGGGTCTACGTGGGGTGGGGGGTATGGGTTTTTTTGGTAAAGGGTTTGTTTGTCCTTTAAGTGCCAGTAACCCCTCTATGAAACCTCATGCATATAAATTCTCATACTCCATAAAAAGTGCTGGAATCGGGGAAGGAGGCACAAGGATGCCATCCTTCCTCTTCTTTAATTCTGTGAAATAGCAGCCCCTTAGGGGGATTCAAGACTTTAATCCGGAACTTTTTTTTTTCACTTTTGCATGCGAATACAATGGAAAAAAGCACGAATTAAAAGAGCACACAGAAGATACTGATAGAGAAGTAGACAAGAGATGAAGAAGGTGGAGGCATCAGAGAAGGTTATAGAGAACAGGAGAGAAGAAAATTGAGAAAACAAAAAGAGAAAATTACGGTAGAGAACAGTAGCAGATTGAGGAATGGTGACAGAATGATATATACCAAATAATATGGGGTAATATAGAATATGCTGGGGTTGTGCTGTGTTATAACACCCAATACACAGGCAAGGTGTTGTGTTTGCAGAAGCTGAATTGGCAGCCAAGAAATTTAAAATGCACAATTTAAGTTTTGGGGTCCCTACAGGCCACATACTTAGTAAGTTTATGCATACTGGTCATCAAATTGTCTATTAGAAGGAAGTACCAAAATGTTAATAACAAAATGCTTCAAAGTGTTGGTGGGTTAGACTTATTTTAACAGTGGGTGTGTCTTATAGTTGTGGGAGGGGCTTATTCTACTTTTTTTCACGCCAGTTCCAGCACTGTATGTACAAACTATATTACCAAGACCATCTGACCTGTATCAGAATCGTTGGAAAAATCCAAACAGTTAACATTTACTGCAAGTCCACTTACTACTAAAATTGTAAGTACCTTGCTGATTACCACTTATAATGACTTTCTTGAGAACATAATTTTAAATATGACCCCTTAACAAAACATCAAATAAGTTGCCCACCACAACTTTGCTGTAGAAAGAAATGCCAGTGAGAAAAAACTTGAGAAACAACGCCCACTGACTAATGCATTGTAAGTGAGATTACGCCCAATGACTAATGCATTTGGCATGAAAAAAATTTTGGCTAAGTGAAATGGGACAGATTCACTCATCACTAATCATATGCATACTGGGCATCAATCTGTGTAGTGGACCCCTGGCATTCATATGTATGGTATCTTCGTTTTGAATGATGTGTGGGAGGTATGATGCTGTAAAATGCAGTTTTGAGGTGATATTTTATAGAAAGTGCTTCTGTATGTTTGGCAGAGCTAGTCAGGGTAGGAGTATGGAGTATAAATTTGTAACATAACAAATAAAGTAGTATAAAACATTAAAAGAAGAAAATGATATTATATTGCATCCCCTAACTATAGAAGGAATATACTTACAGTAGAACCCCCATTTTACATGTTTCAGGGGACCAGGAAATAATTATCTAAAACCAGGGAAAATGTAAAATCAGGGAAATGTATTTTAGTAACTTTTTTCAAGTACTGAAAGGATATAAGCACAAGAGTCTGTTTTACTTTTAGATACAATATTTACTGTGTTAATAACAAGGGTTAAGCATTGCAGTGTTAATGTTACACTATGGGGGCATGTGCAAGGCCTCTCTGTCAGTCACATACAAAACCTAAAGCAATAAGTGATTGGTGCAGGACTGTATAAGTGGCAGACTAATTGGAATTGACCATTTACAGGCAAAACCATGGCAAAATATACATCTGGTTAGTATTTTAAGCCTCTTTATTTCACAGCATTCAGAGAGGAAAAAAACTGTTTTTGGGTACATCAGGCCAAAATTGTGATGTAAAATCCGGGAAAACATTCCTTAAAATCAGGGAAATGCACCCATTGAAATGCATAAACAATTAGTGGAACCACAAATAAAAAATGTAAAATGCGGGAAAACTTAAAATCAGGGTGCTTAAAATTGAGGTTTCACTGTATATCTTTTAGCTTTGTGCTGCTTTATTTTAATTTCACAGAAAATCATGCTAGTCCCACCCATCTGTTCCACTTTCTGCTGCCTGTTTTCCAGGCTGTGCAGGGGAGCCAGTGTCTCTCAGGTACTTTGCACTGTGGGTTGCTAACAATTCAGCAACTAGGCAGAACTGGCAGAGAACTACATCCTATCTTTTATAGGGTAAATGCATTGGCTATCCACCTCCTGTTATGCTTCTGGCGTGGTCAGTTAGAGTTTACTCCTTTGAAAAACAGAAAGAGAACAGAGATGGTCTCTGAGGGCTTTTATAAAAGGCTATTTTTTCACATATTGCATCATAGTAGTCTTTATTAGAGAGTTATTGCGGGGGAAACTGTAATTGCTTATTGCCCATTTTTATTTTGGTCAAATCAATGAATGCATGGCTTGCTTCCCGAGTAATTGGATTTTGTACTAATAAAACATTACACAGTATTCAGGGAAGAGATAATATACTGAAAACATTCTTGAGCTGGTTTTATCGGTATCTTATGTAGTAATTAAGAGAACTCAAATAGACCTCTGGCTGTAGGACTTGTTTCTGTTTTTAGTGCTAGGCCTTCTCAAGGGGTTACATATCCTCCAGAAGGACTGTAGGATTACGGGATCCACAACAGACACTGTCTTCACTTCTAGGCAGTTTATTTACACACAGGGGTTACCATTTCAGCATACAAAACGTAAATCATAAAAATAAAGCCTGGCCACTGGGCACTACCTTCACACATTTGATGAGTTCCCTCACTAAACTGGGCCCCCTGTCTGCTACCAGCATAAGCACATGGATTGGGTCACTCCTGTACTCACAATACTTCCTTTGGGGGAATTTCTCAGCCTCCCGGCTTTTCCTCAGTCTCTCAGACTTTTGGTTACAGACTCCCTCTGCTCCTTGTATTTGCAGGCAGCTTCTGGGTGTTCATTACACAGGCAGGTAGCCATCCTGATCTGTGGCCTGCTAGTGTTGGCAATGTTGTATGCAAAATGACACGAAGAGGAGAGACTACTGAAAGGAAGGTAACAAGAAACTTTTCGGAATTATAAGTTAAGTACGTTACAGCCAGGAGGATTGGATACTGATTTAGATATGGTGGCATTTGAGGGGCGTCTGGATAATAATGATGCAACTATGGGATCCCTTATGTGGAAACCCATAATCCACAAAGCTATGTATTACGGGAAAGCAGCCTCCCATAAACTCTAGGCAGGAAGATGATTCAGGGAAGGGTCTGGGCTGGCAGGGCCCACAAGAGCCGTGGCCTGCTGAGTTTTTTCCCGCTGGCCCAGTCTGACCCTGCATACTAGTTTAAGAAACTGATAAATGCAGGTCTCATGAGAATAATAGTAAAAGATACTGTCTGTCTTGAACCAATTTCTGATTGTGATGAGAGACTTTGTCATTCGTAATTGAGTTAACCAAGCAGAGCACTGACAAGGCACATATCTGGCTAGAAAAAAATATTTTCTGCTTTGTATCCTGCGTTGCTGAATTTTTGTCCAATTTTTGCTGGTTTATTTAGAAGAGATTATTATATAATATTAAATAAATTAATATAAACTATATTTTACACAGAATGTTTTTTCAAACCACCAGTTAAATTGGGTGGGATGGGCACTGATGCTAAGTGTCTATCCAAGGCTGTATTTATACATAGGCACCCAAGGTCCTGTGCCTAGGGCAACAGCTTTAAGGGGGCGGCCCTTGGTGCCTGTAGAATCTATTTTTTTAAGATAGCTGACTTCAAAAACTGGCCACTGGCGTAGTGGATGTCATTCGTAGTGAATATGATGTCACTTCTGCAAGCTAAGGGGTGTAGTGAGATCTTGTGCCTATCCTTATTCCCCAGAACAAATTAAGTCTGCAGAACATAGATGCCTCCAAACAATTATGTGCAAAATAAAAAAAATTCTAATATAGTTAGTTAGGCAAAAATGTAATGTATAAAAGCTGGAGTGACTGGATGTGTAACATAATAGCCAGAACACTACTTCCTGCTTTGCAGCTCTCTTGGTTTCCACTGATTGGTTACCAGGCAGTAACCAATCAGTGACTTAAGGGGGGGGGCCCAAAGGGGTCATAACTGTTTGCTTTTGAATCTGAGCTGAATGCTAAGGATCAATAGCAAACTCACGGAACAGTTATGTCCCATGTGGCCCCCCTTATAGTCACTGACTAACTCACAGTTAGAGAGCTGAAAATCAGGAAGTAATGTTCTATTCTGTTGTACATTAAATTTTTGGCTAACTAACTATATTAGATTTTTTTTTATTTTGCCCAGTCTATCTATTTACCAAGTTTTTATTTTTATACTGAACTATTCCTTTAAGGATGATATATACTTAATCACCTATTTTCAGTTGCAGCAAATCTGCTCTTTTAAATAAAGTATTATCAGGGATGTTTTGGGCTCCTGTGCTGTCCTGAGGTGGCCAATTCGATGCCCCTATGCCCCCCCAAGCATAAATTGCAGAGAGCGCAATTGTGCTCACTGCACTAGAAGAAATTCTGATTTAAAAATCAGAATTTTCACTCTTTTTTACGTTACCAGGAGCAGCCTTTTGCAGTGCAAAATCCAGGAGAATTATAGATTGGCAAAGGGTCATCCCCAGTTGATGAAATCTAATTTTTGTACAGATTTGTCTCTGCTCTATGACAATTAAAATATCTGGATTTAGAAATAACATAAAATAAAAATGTTAATCATATTTGTCTTATGTGAGAAATTATTGATTTTGTTTGAAAATGTGTCTAGAGTATTCCAGTAGAAAATTTGTTTTGTAATAGAAATAATGGATGAGCGAATTTTTTTGCCAGGAATGGATTTGCAATGAAATTCTGCATTTCACCATCTGAGATTTTTTTCCCGAAACTACAGCAAAAATTCACAGGGAAAAATTTTGCCAACACGTAGGGGCACATTTACTAAGGGTCGAATATCGAGGGTTAATTAACCCTCGATATTCGACCCTCGAAGTAAAATCCTTCGACTTCGAATATCGAAGTCAAAGGATTTACTGCAAATACTTAGATCGATCGAAGTAAAAATTGTTTGAATTGAATGATTCTAAGGATTTTAATCCATCGATCAAAGGATTTTTCTTCGATCAGAAATAGCTTAGAAAACTCATGGGGAAGGTCCCCATAGGCTAACATTGTAGCTCGGTAGGTTTGAAGTGGCGAAGTATGTAGTAAATTTTTTTTTAAAGAGACAGTACTTCGACTATCGATTGGTCGAATAGTTAAATGATTTCTAGTTTGAATCGAAGTCATAGTCGAAGGTCGAAGTAGCCTATTCGATGGTCGAAGTACCCAAAAAAACCTTCGAAATTCTTAGTTTTTTATATTCAAATCCTTCACTCGAGCTTAGTAAATGTGCCCCGTAAAGTTGCTGCAAGAAAAATTTACTTTAATTTTCAGTGAGAAATAACTTGAGAAAAAAATGCCCATTTACTTTAATGCATTTGGACAAAAAGTCGCCAAGACAAGAGTCCCTACAAGAAAAAATGACCATTTACTGCTTTAATGCATTTGGACAAAAAGGTTGCAGAGACAAAAGTGTCGCGCGTCAAAAAAAATCTGTCTATTGACTTCAATGCGTTTCGCAAATTTTTCAGGCGAACTGAAACAGGACAGGTTCACTCATGAATATTTTGGAATCTAGCATGCTTTAGATTTATTTTTATGCAATAAGAATTTAGCTGTAGAAGGTATCTCATATCTGCAATGCTTTCCATTCTGAAATGTTTGCTCTTTAAAAATCTGTTTTTACATTTAGTACATTTAGTGGTCAATGTTTACTGTTTGCAAACGAGAAGTGGCTCTCAGTTACACTGTGAGGCAGAGCACAGAGAAAACACGTGTATCTTTTCTTTTAAAGGGGTGGTTCACCTTTAAGTTTTGTTATATTATAGAATGCCCATTTCTAAGCAACTTTTCAATCGGTCTTCATTGCTTATTGTTTATTGTTTTTTTATTATTTTTTCTTCAGGACTTTTTCTAGTTTTCAAATGGGGGTCGCTGACCCCATGTAAAAAACAAATGCTCTGTATGGCTGTAAATGTTATTGTTATTGCTACTTTTTATTACTCATCTTTCTGTTCAGGCCTCTCCTATTCATGTTCCAGTCTCTTATTCAAATCAGTGCATGGTTGCCTAGCATTCAAATTGCTGAAATTGTAAACTGGAATGATGCTGAATAAAAAGCTAAATAAGTAAAAAACTACAATTAATAAAAAAGTAAAACCAATTTCAAATTGTCTCAGAATATCACTCTCTGCACCATACTAAAACGTAACTCAAAGGTGAAAACCCCCTTAAAATGGATTATGTATTCAGAGAGATTCCATAACAAAAACATGCAGTTCTTACATCTGTAAAATGTAAAAGGCATATTGACTTACAAGAATGTCAATTCATTTTGACAGCCAGTGGCTATAAATTCACATGTTTACTAAATGAGATATATTGATCTATTTGAAGTACTTGGGAACACCATCTGCAATGGTCATTGGTGCATAGATCTATAATTATGAACTGACAGATGAGATAAATACATATTTTACTGGAATTGCTGCCTAGGAAAACAGGGAGCATCAGAAAATAAACTCATACAGATGCGTACATATCAGTATATAAAAAAACACATAAACATCTTTCTTGTACATGAATCCATTTAGCTGGCAAGAGGTGAATCAAAAGTCTTTGTTTTGGATGCAACTGAAAGGGAAACCCCAGGAAATATTATTTTTTAAAGACACAGGAATGGGACCTGTTATAGAATTGAAGAAAGAACAGGGCTGCCCGGCACACAAACGGATCCACAGGACCAGAAAAGCTTTAAGTTAACAAATATATCTTTATTTTACAGTTAAAAGTGTATATTTGCATCTCCATTCGCCCTACGCGTTTCGTACCCACCAGGGCACTTAATCAATGCATAGCCCATGGATCCATGTGAGTGCTGGGCAGCCCTGTTCTTTCTTCGAATCTTCTGGCGTGCCACTCCCCGGGGGTCTGGGGCTGGTGCACCCAGACCACATCTACTATACAGAGATATTTAAAATATATTCTTTGGCACCTTGTCTCTCTAACCATTGTAACCTGTTATAGAATGCTTGGGACCTGGGGTTTTCTCGATAATGGATGTTTCCATAATTTGGATCTTCATACCTTAAGTCTACTAGAAAATCATTTAAACATTAAATAAATGCAATAGGCTGGTTTAGCCCCCAATTAGGATTAATAAACATGTACTGTTTTATTATTATAGAGAAAAGGGAAATCATTTGGTAAAAATTGAGTCTGTGGGAGACTGCCTTTCCATAATTTGGAGCTTTCTGGATAATGGGGTTCTGCATAACAGATCCCATACCTGTACTTTTAGGTAGAAGATCTAGTACTTTTTAATAGTGATAGCACCTTACTCAACTCAAGTAACAAGGCTAGAGTGACAACCTGTTTTGGGCAAGAAAAAGTTTGTTGGAACATATTTCTGCTAATTGTCCCTTTACTTAGGAGCCCATGTTGGGAGATGACTATCCCTATATGCTTGTCCATAGTTGTCAACTCACCCATTTCCCCTGCAGTTACCTGCTTTCTAGTTTCTCTGGCAAAAATCCAATGTGTGTATGTGCAAAAGCATTCAGTGACAACAGTGGAGCAATGTGCATATTAGCAAAACATGTTCCATTATTTTAGCAATTGTAGGTAGAGGAATTAATGTTTTCCCCAAAAACCTTTTATCCCCAGGAAGGAAGCTGATATTGTAAGAGTGACAACCAATATTTCTTCCACCCTAGAAGTGTTTTCTGGTCATGTAGAATTACAAGAAGGTGATCAGGTACCTTATTTTGAGATTTTCACAGTTTTAGCACTGCTCACATGAGAGGTCTCATTCTGGGCAAGGCTCTAGAAAATATAAAAGTAAAAAAACAGGAAAACAGTGTTAAGGGATAAGGTGTTCCAAACATCGCCTAGAATCAGGGTAATTTAAAGTGTGAGATTGTAGAATCGCAACAGTATAGAAAGCCAGATAAGGCACAAAGATAAGATAATTTTTGAATGAATAAACCCTACGGGAAAAATCCTTGACACATTTCTAGTCTCCCAAGGTGCTTTATATTGTTACCTAGCCCCATGTAAAAGTAATGTTTAAGCCACATTGGGAGTCTAATATTCGGTAATGACTTATGTGAATGTATGAAGTCGGAAAGTTTGATGCCTGCCCATGTTTACTTAGAGATGTTAGGCTCTAATAGGTACCTGACCAATCTAGATTTCACTAAAGGTTATTGACATGTACCTTAAAATTCTTGAGCCAAGGAAAAGACCAGTTGCTTTACTCCTGAGAGTTTTTTATTATACACTGTACTGACATTTAGTTTACATGTTGTTGCAGCTAATTTTCAAATGTGAATGGACTCTGTTTAAACCCCAAAGTCGATATTTGGAAGATGTGATTAACTCCAGCCCTGATTGGGATTGTAATTTAGCAAAAGTACAGCTGTTCTAGACTCTGTACAAGAGGCAGGACATACTATTAACCCCAATAAAGAGTGCAATGGGACGGAAGAAGCCAGTTACTTAAATGGGTGGTATTATGCTGTAGAATTGACTGTCATTATTTATTTTTTATAGCTTTTGAATTATTTGCCATATTTTTCTGACTCTTTCCAGCTTTCAAATGGGAGTCGTTGATCCCCCCATCTAAAAAAACAAATACTCTCTAAGGCTAAACATTTAGGGGGTTATTTATGTCTGAATGCCATAAACTTGAAAAATGTTAGTTTTTTTACAATAAAATCCAAATTTTTAGTGGAAAAAAAACCTAAAATTTTTCAGAATTTATTAAACCCCGAGGGTGTTAAAAGTCAAAATAAAAAAGTACTCCAACTCAGACGTGCCGAGTTCATGTAGAAGTCAATGGGAGAATGTCTGAAGATCTCCTGATCTGTGCTTGGTTCCGTGCAATAATCTGAAGAATTTGTGGGGTGAGTGTCAGAAAATAAAGAGAAATATGCTCAAGTCCGCTCTAGTCAAAATCAATAGGTGTGGGGATTTACAGGGAAATGCAGATGCTCTCTAAACAGTGCATTGTGAGATGGCCTATTATGCATAGCCACACAAGCTGAGGAAGAGAGGGAGAATATATGAGCCAGAAACTATTTGAAGGGAAATATGTTTTGCCTAGGCTCCTTTCTTATTTACTGATGTACAGAAGCACTCAAAATATTTAATTCCAGAAGAGCTCTATTATGATTATTAATATGTACAGTTATGGGATATATTATCCAGAATGCTCTGCACGGAGGGTTTTCCGTAGTTTGAATCTCCATAGATTACGTCTACTAAAAAAATGATTCCCAATAGGATTGTTCTACCTCTAATAAGGATTAATTAAATCTTAGTTTGGATCAAGTACAAGATACTGTTTTATTATTACAAACAAAAAGGAAATCATTTTGAAATGTTTTAATTTTTGATTAAATTGAGACTATGCCAAATGGCCTTCCTGTAATTTGGGGGGTTCTCTTATGTAATATACAAATTATACAGAAAAGGCAACCAATAACCCTAGCCAAAAGATCTTACAATCTAAAAGCTCTATAGCTGGAATATAAGTAGCCTGTCAGTATCCTGCTGTCTGTAAACAAGGACACAGAAAACCTGGGAAAATATTTTTTATTACTGCAGAGGTACTGTAGCCAAGTCATTATTTAATGAATTTGTGTATTGGAAACCCATTAGATAAACCCTATTAGTGAAACAGGATCAAGTGAAGGAATCTTACTGGGCCTTGTGTGTTTGACCACTGTAATAATCCAACATTTTCATTCTGTACTGTATGTAGTTCTGATCCCACTTACAGTGTTTATTGCTAACACATTGAATGGTCCCTGCCCTGTAGAGCTTACAGTTTTAGTAATTATAACATCTCACTACGAAAACAGGAATCGTTATACTGTAGTTTTATGTGTGCCTAAGATACTGAAATAATAATGTACAGATGATTCAAATGCTGCAAAACGATAAGCCCTAATCAAGAAAATAATTCAGGCGCTGCAAAAGACAAGCCGTGACACTTCACATGCAGTAAATTTGTTTCGAGGTAGTGTAGCTGGAATGAACAGTACTATATGTTTAGGTTGTTTATATATCTTACCACTATATGCTGGATCACTGTGAGACAGATAAGCATCCATATATCCCATGAGTCCCATCCTGCTGGGTAAATTGCTACTGCTGTGAACATTATCTGAAAGCCAGATCCCCAGCAGAACTCCTGTGGGGTTCACATTTTAGTTCCGACACTGATTCTGAAGAAGTTCCTCATAGAAATGTATTATTATTTATTTACTTGCTAGGCTGCTGTAAATCTGGGGATGTATGTTGTTTACAAATTTTATTGCAATGTTGTCTGTTCTACGTAAGCCAAAACTGTTATACACATATGTTAAATATATATTAATACAGTCATATTCATGAATGCACTATGCAGAAGTGACATTGTTTTAATTTTTTTGCTCTTTTTATAACTCGGTTTGTGTGTTCTAAGTCAAGAAAGTGCTGCTTGCTTAGAGTGACAGGAGAGGGTTCCTTATGTTCTCTGTGCTGCTGCCACAAGCTACTTCATCTTCAAAATCTTATTACTGGTAGCAGTAAAGCTGCTGGCATATGGGGCATAATCTACACTGACAGAGCCTGTCATTAGGATGTAATTATGTTCAGAATAAGCAGAAAACTATAGGCAGTTTCCTTTAAAAATAATGACAGGCTCCACACCAAGATAAAAATATGCCCCATGTGCCTTGAATCTAATAGCCCCCATTTTCCACCGAAACACTGATTGAAGTCGCATTCACAGACTTATATGACATTATGATTGGCCAGAAGGCACAGGCATATCTATATATACAGTATATGTATATATATATATCTATATATCTATATATCTATATATCTATCTATATATATATCTATATATATATATATATATATATATATATATATATATATATATATATATATATATATACTGCGATCTTGAGAATTTAGGGGAATTTATGGGAAACTGGGAATTTGGATGAGAGCTGACTATATTTGTTTAAAGACAATTTGGAAGAAGGAAGAAAACAAGAAATTGTATTATCTGAAATGAATGGAATGCAGAACAATGGATGTTTTTTTCAGTCCGAAAAAGGTTCTAGCGGTCTAGCAAAAAAACTAGGCATGATCAGTGCCACTTATCTAAATTGCTTATGATTGCTTGAAGAAGATCTTTGTATGGAGTGAGCACTTTCAGCAGCCACACAAATGTGAAGATATCATAGCCTTCATTGCATGACAATAAAATAGACAGAACTGCCAGGACTGATTTAAAGCCTGCAAAGGAAAAGAGATACTATGATCATAACCTTTTATTGTCTCATCTTTCTCATTATAGTTCTGTTAACCAATGATGTGGCTGCTGCATAATAACACAAGAAAACAAAGTACCACTGATAACTGGGTTTTTTTATTGGGTTACAACAAGTTAAAAATCATATGACTATAGTGAATAGGTCCTAATGTATCAGGAAATCTGAAATTAAAAAAAAGTTGCTATGAACGCAGCAAGGTCCACAGTGTAACATTTGCATGCAAATGTCTTTTTTTGCTACCCAAAATGCAGTGTTTTTCCCCATCATGCAAAATAGCATATGTCTTGGTAAATCAAACAAATAAATTATGACATGTCCCCCCCTCATTTGTGTTAGAATGGCATCACTTCTTTGATGCGGCTTGCAGATACTGATGCAACCTGCTAAGGGATTTCTGGAATTAATCTTGGCCTACACGGACAGTAACCCCCTTGCTTCAGTGCATGCACATACATGTAATGTGTCAGAGTGGGATGAAGCAGTGCTGAGCCAAGTCGGAAATAAAACACAAAATGTGAGACATATTAACTCCCCCCCACAGTTGCTTCCACGGGGTGGGAATGATTGCCACACAGGAGAGTGACTGATATGAAGATCCTCCTGAAGCTACGAACAAGGGGGAGGCAGAAAGTTGAGCCTTAGTCACTTGCCTCTTCGGCCTACTCCTAGTCCCTTCCCCAAACCCCCTCAAGGGGGCAGATTTTCTAAAGGGCGAAGTGGCTAACTCTAGCGTCAATTCGCTAGCGTACCACCCGAAGGAACATCGCCAACTTACTAACGGGCGCAGGCGACAATTATCTAGTGAAAGAGACAGGCGCTAGTGGTCATTCGCACTCAATCGCTAGGCGGCAATTCTCTCAAGCGAATGGACGTTACTCTGCAAATTCACTAAGATGCGGATTTTACTGAGCGTTACCTCTTTCGCCAGACTTGCCTTCGCCAGCTCAGCTCAGACCAGGCAAAGTGCAATGGAGTGCATAGATCTTCCTCAGTCTTCTGTCACTTACATCATATTCTGTGAGTGGAAAATCAAAGTTCAAAAAAAAGCTGGTGTCTTTCTTATTTCAGAGTGATAGGCTACAAAAGTTTTCTCCATACATTTTCTAACATATGGAACATTAACTTTACACTGGGGTCATGTGTAGGGCATTATAACAACTCTATTGTCTTTTTCAAGGTTCCCTGGACAAGGTTCCCTGGTGTTTTAAAAAGTGTAATTTGTAAGTATATGCACTAACATTTAAATAAATTAATATGCAAATCGACCTGAGTGCAAGATCAATAGTGAAGTTTCACTAGGCAGAAATGAACGCTGCCGCTTCTTCACTATCAAATGCTAACATTGCCGAAGTAACGCTAGCAAAAAGTCGCCAGCATTCAGCGCTCACGCGAAACTCTGCATTTTAGTGAATAAGCGTAGTCTGAGCAGATTTTCACCTGGCAAAGTGTTGAGCTGGGTGCGAAGTGGACACTGGCGAATTTTCGCCGATTAGTAAATCTGCCCCATGGTATTTGTTTCACTTATAGTTACAGCAATAATATCAAAAGGCTCCAGGCACTCTAGGAAATCCACATGGCCACATGCAGGGGTGCTCTACCAACGATGAGAGTTGAGGCACTCGCCTCAGGCGGCAGCGCCCCCCCGGTTGCCAGGGGTGGCAAAAATGCTGCTCCTAGTAACTTTAAAAGCTGAATTTCCGGTTTTTAAACCAGAAATTTGGCTTTTCAATTGCAGAGAGTGCAATTTTCACTGTGCTAGCGAAGCACATTTCAAACGTTGCCTCAGGCGGCATAACAGGCTGGAGCGTGCCTGGCCACACGTATAGAGTTAGAAAACTGTTTATTCCAATTTAGATTAAAAAGTATACCTCTCCATTGGCCCTACCCATTATTGCCCCATAGGTACATGATTATAGTTACGCCAAAGATCTGAGACAATTAATGCAGAGTGCAAATATAAGCATGTACAGTGATTAACCACTGAGATGGATTCACAATAGAATTGAATTGATAATTTGTGTGATAAGGAATAAAATCAACCTCCCAAGTGGCACCACCCTTCTTTCCTAACCACTGGCATCCATCCTTCCACGTTAACAGAAAATGCAATTTCATGCATACTTGAATAATGGGATTTAAAACAAGTATAACTGCCAACCACTAGTGTTAAGCAAATCTGTCCAGATTCGCTTCTTTGAAAAATTTGCGAAACTGCAAAAGAAATTGCGAAATGGCAAAACATTTGCGAAACACAAGTCAATGGGCATCAAAATAAATTTTCCCATGCAACAATTTTTCTTGCTCCAAATGCATTAAAGTCAATGGGGTTTTTTTCTTGTGTCAACTTTTTTGTCTCTGTGACTTTTTTGTCCAAATGCATTATAGTCAGTGGGTGTTTTTTCTTATGGCGACATTTTTGTCCAAATGCATTAAAGTCAATGGGCGTTTTTTTATGGCGACATTTTTGTACAAATGCATTAAAGTCAATGGGCATTTTCTTATGGCGACATTTTTGTACAAATGCATTAAAGTCAATGGGTATTTTTTTTTATGGCGATATTTTTGTACAAATGCATTAAAATCAATGGGCATTTTTTTCTGGCAACATTTTTGTACAAATGCATTAAAGTCAATGGGTGTTTTTTCTTATGGTGACATTTTTGTACAAATGCATTAAAGTCAATGGCCATTTTTTCTTATGGCGACATTTTTGTACAAATGCATTAAAGTCAAATGGGCATTTTTTCTTATGGCGACTTTTTCGTCCAAATGCATTACAGTCAAATGGGGTTATGTAATAAAAGGCACTAAGTTTGCCCAGGGGCAGTAACCTATAGCAACCAATTAGCAGGTAGCATTTACTAGTCACCTGTTTAAATGCAAGAATCTTATTGGTTGTCATTGGTTACTGCTCCTGGGCAAAATTAGTGCCTTATATTACATATGGGGGAAAATGCATTACAGTTTTTGTCTCTGTGATATTTTTGGCGACTTTTTGTTGTGGTGAATCCATGACGGTGGAAAAATTCGCTTATCACTACCAACCACTGCATATCCTTTAAGAATCATTTGGGGGTAGACAATACTTTTGTGAGAGGGTCTTATTTGTGAGTCACACAGGAAAAGCCTAAACTAAGCTTTTGCTATTGAAAAGTGACTAATATTTTTGGAACAAACAAATCTAAAAAGAGCATCTGCTGCAAAAACTATTAGGCAGATAGGTAGTATGTTATTTCTTGCTGTGTGGCGCAGGCTCTGTCCCATATTGCACCAAAATTAAACCTCATGTTCTAGAAGCATCATGGGTATATTTATCATATACAGTAGCCCTTAGATGCCCAAATCTAGGGCAACAGCCTAAAGGGGGTCTTATAGTAATATTGGTCAATATTAATAATTGTATTTTTATAGTTCAGCTAATACTATATTCTTGCAAGGTTCACAAATCAGTATAGGGCTAGAACGGGAGAAGTAGATGGTGGGTAATATTTGCATGGCATGTACTGGATAGCGAGGATTTTTTTTTTTCTTTTAAAAACCTAGAGAAACACAAAGGCAAGAATATAAGAAAAATATAGGAAGAACTGGTCAGAAACAACCCTACACACCCCCAATGGCTCATATAGTAAGTACACCATCCCAGAAATACAAACACCAGAGTTTGAATCCAAGCTGGTCCTAAAAGACCTGTAAGAACACATAGGCAAGACACTGGTAATTGTGACCTGGAAAAACTTGAAGGGTTTGTTTAAATTTGAGTCAACTTTTAGTATAGTGTAGGTAGTAATATTCTGAGACAATTTGCAATTGGATCTCCTTTTTTATTATTTGTGGTATTTGGAGTTATTTATCTTTTTTTAAGCAGCTATTATTGCAATTTAGGCAATCTGATTGCTAGGGACTATGTTACTTTAGCAACCATGCACTGATTCGAGACTGGAGAGGGCCTGAGTAGAAAGATGATTAATAAAAAGTAGCAATAACAATGCATGTGTAGCCTTACAGAGCATTTGGTTTTTAGATGGGGTCAGTGACCCCTCCCATTTGAAAGCTGGAAAGAGTCAGAAGAAGGCAAATCATTAAAAACTATAAAAAATAAATAATGAAGACCAATTGAAAAGTTGCCTATAGTTGCAAATTCTATAACATACTAAAAGTTAACTTAAAGATGAACAACCCATTTAAAAAGTCACCCCAGTGAGTAAGCATTTTAAACCTAAAGGATTAGTAAACCTTTAAAATCAGTGAATGTCAAATTGACGAGAATGCCATTCTAAGCACTTTTGCAATTTACGTTCATTATTACTTTATATTATTTAAAGATATTAAGGGATACATGTACTGTTAATATGATTGAAGTTTGTTAGAACAGCACCACCTGCTGGTCACTTTCTGACGATGAAGTAGTCGAGTAAATCAGGAGAAAGAAAGAGGACTGGTCTGATGTTTTTCTCGTTAGCATTTGCTGAATAAAAAGCATCAAAATCACTGCACGTCGCAGTGCCTTTCGGATTATGGTTTAATGGAATGGGGACAAACCTTATGCCAGTTTCAGCAAGGACAATCATAATATAGAACATTGTGAACTCATTTATAAACATTGAATTTAATCTGTTGAAATTATTTGATTAATGTGAGATCATGTAATTAGCCCCAAAAAAAAGTCTACCTCTACAGTTCTCCAGTAATAATAGCATATTCTGGAATACACATACAAATTCAACAGCTATGGATTTTGAAAACAGATGTACTGCAGAGCTTTCTTGTTTAGGTTAACAACTATACCGCCATTAAATAAACATGAATATGCAAATAAATAAGGTTCCCTGTTTTATGCTTTGTATGAGAAAATTGGAGATTATTTTTAGTTGTTTATGTAGCATTGTATGGCAGTTATTTCTGTCTGTGAATCTTTCATTACATTATGAAATACATGTTTTGAAACATCCATTATAAATCAGTGTACAGCAGCCATTTCAAATATTTTGAATATACATTTTTTTTCCATGGCTTAAAAAGCCAAGCTGAAAGTTTTGGTGAAATGATTTGCAATTGCTTCGTTTAGTTCTCTATTTTTAGATTAAAATTTTTTTTAAAAAAAGCAACAAGAAAAATATTCCATTATACTTGATAAACATTTAAATGGTCATTCTACAAAGATATCTTTTTGTTGTAATATAGAACTAAAGCCCAATGTTATCCACTATATGTTATTCACTATGAGGAATCAAGATGCAAAATACAAAAAAGATGCCCGCCCAGGAGGAAATGTCCCTGTCATGTTTGCAGAATGGAGTGCAAAGTCCCACCTATATACAGTATATATGCAGTACTGACAGGGCTGAATACTGGACAGGTGGTACATGATGGGATATGGGAATTCCTTTGCATCTTTGTGTTCTATTTACTTGCCTGGTTTGCAATGTAGTTGCCAGTACATTTGTAATTACGTACCTGTTGTTTTGCCCCTGGCCCATCTCCAGTCCCTGCCTGCAGGTTAGCCCTTTTCTCTCCTTCCCATCTGCTGGATTCAGTTGTATTGGCACCCAATCTGTTCCACGCTGACCTCTTTTGCCATTGCCTTGCTCTTCTTGCTTCACTCTCCCCAACTCCCTGTGCATCGCCCAACGCCTAGCACTGTCCCACCATCCATTAAACCAACCTTATATTTCTTCTAAAAATGTAACAGAACATTTACAGCGGAAGGTGGATTATTTTATTTACAAGGACCTAACATAGAGTATCTTCAATTTCCCTGAGACTGGGCTAGCGGGACACCGGGAAAAAACCTGGAGAGCACTGGCAGCCCATACCCGCGCTGCTCCTAAGACTTCTTTGCACTGCTTCCTGGCCTCCCCCACAGCCCTGATCCCAGCCGCAGGAAAGGGTACTGGGGGGGGGGGGCAGAGTTCCAGCTGTGTAGGGGTTAAGCCTGTGTAGAGAGGCCTGGAAAGACCCATGGGGTTCTGGACCCCCCACCCCAGTCCAATACTGGCTGTTTAAAAAAAAAAATTACAAAAATCATAGATGTTTCTTGTTTAAAACAATATACAAAAAATTGTTCAGCACAAGCACTATGCATTAATCTCAAGGGGGTGTCATTTATCCAGCACACGGCATAGAGCACAGTTTACTTTTGCAATGAAATTGGATGGTTTATGTATTGATTTATGCAATTTTTCACACAGGGTTTATGCAAATATTAAATGAAAGCAGTGTGGAATAACACTATGTCTGAGACCAGCAAGGTAATGTAAGGACAGAATATTACCAGCAGCACCTTAGGTAAATGTCAGATATGACATTCAGCTTTATTAAATGTTTGCCTGCAATACAGAAGTCTAGTATATTCTATTATGAAAGGATATGTACTGTATTTTAAACCCATCATTTAAAAAGCTCAAAATGCTGCAATTACCTTTATTGTCGTATTTAAACAGTTTTTAATTTTGTTACTGGTAATATAAATGCAAGGCTTGGTACATTAGCCAGCTATAGTTTAGCATTAGGAATATAGCTGTACAGATTTAATAGTGAGATACAAAAACAAAACCTCATAGACGGTATGCCACCTTGTGATACATTAAGGCATTGCATCAGGATGGAAAAAATATATCTTCAACCCTTGAACGTTTTTGTTAATGCCGTGATATCAAAAAGATAATATCTTGAACTTGATGTTATAGGATAAGTAACGTTAAAAAATGTATATAAACTATTGTAATGCTTCTGAAGCAAACACACCAATTTTACCAGTACAGCACAAAAAGTAAATTTTTTATTACCTAATTTAAACCCTTTTGGTTTAGTTTTTTTGGTGTTCTTTTAACTTATTCAGCTTTAGTTTAAGTAATACCAAAATGTAATTCAAAATTCGCAAAAAATTCATTGCCTTTGACATTTTCATTGCATTTGGCATTGGCATTGCATTTAGCAGCATGATGCGTAGCATAAATTTCATTGCATTTGGCATTGGCATTGCATTTAGTAGCATGATGCATATCATAAACGTGTAGTTGCCATATGGCATGATGCTCCACATTTTCAAAAGTGCCCTTACATGTAAACCTTGGTTACCAAGCATTCTGGACAACAGATGTGATACCTGTAACGTTATGATATGTATTTCTATAATGTCAACATATTTTGTAATGGTGCACATGGAGGCACTTAAGTATAGAAGATCCAGAGCCGGATTTACATAGCAGGCGCCCCTAGTCTCGATGCTGTTCATTGCCACCATCCTCTACCTCTGTGCATATGTGCAACTTTTCACTATCGGGTCCAGAGTACTGGGGATTGGCGCACAGGAAATTTTAAAATCGATTGTATCTCCTGTGAATCCCCAGTGCTTCCAAACCAATGTGGGTGTGGTTGGGCGGCATGCCGCTCCACTAAAATTCTGCCGCCCTAGGTCCGTGCCTTTGTGGCCTTTCCATAAATCTGATAAAATGTATGATAGAGACAAACTAGTGTTGACCCCTCCCACGTGTTCATTAAAGGAGAACTCTGGCTTCCAAACCAGAATTTGATAAAGAAGCCCATATAACACAGAAACCCCTAATATACCCATCCCAGTTACCTGTTTCTTCAAAAGGTTTGAATAAATGCCATTTTCTATGCTGAAAACCAACTTTTTAACAGTTCTTCTCTTTCTGCATCATTTGAAATCCTGGCAGGGAAGGATGGACTAAAACACTACTCCACAGCTTACAGCAGAACTATCTAACCCACAATGCATTGCACTGTGATGTTCCTTTCCTTATTGAAATCATGCGTGCAAAGTTGCTTGAAATTATGTTTACTTTTAAAAAAGCTAATTCATGGCAGTTAATAATAATAAGAAAAAATAATAAGAAAATAATCCAGCTTTTGTGAGGAATTTTTTTTGCAGTAAATTTTGGCTAACTCATAGGCTTGTCTATCGCAGAATCTGCCATGCACATTGAGGATCCTGTATTTCAGTTTCAAACAAATTTAGGTAGCACACACATTGTTCAATTCTTAATGATTTGGGTGCACCTCCCTCAGTGTCCTTCCACACTTAGGAACACTTGTCAAAATCCGAAATGGGCAGCACTCGGGAGTTTAATTAAAATGCCTTTATTTTTAGTAGCAGGGCAACGTTTCGAGCCTGTAACGGCTCTTTATCAAGCTAACATACAAGTGTACAAAATCTCCTTTTGTACTTCTTTGTTACAGCACTACCTGGTGTTACTATAACATAATGCACAATACAATATATCCATCTGTGATACAAAGACTTGACTTATCTGTTGCAGTTTCAATTAGAAGTCCATATTTCACATGTAGCCAAATGTATCCTCATAAAAGCTGTGAAAAAAGAAAGGTATTAAAAACCATGTTGAGAGCACATAAATTGCCTAAAAACAGGAGACAGATTGTATTCCATGTTTAACCCATTAGGAGATAAACTATCCAGTTTCCGAATCCAGCATGCCTCCCTGGCATCAACAATCTGGAATTTTAACAGATGTACAGCATGTCCTGCTTCCACATAATGATTGGCTACAGGCTGGTCCAACCTTTTACATTTTATTGCTGATTTATGTTCCCTGATCCTATCCCATACGTGTCCTCTGTATTACATGCATAATGCAGAAAGATGTTATGAATCACCTACTTACTGTAATTTCATTCCTTTTTGGCAAAATTAAAATTTTCGGAAAAAGTAGAATCCCTTGGTAGTTTTATCACTATAAACCCTAAGGAGCTGATTTATCCAAGTGTAAAATTAGAGCTTACAACTAAAAAACTCACTTTTTATTCATTCCTATTGGATTTTTTTGTTTATAATACGTAGATCGGTATAATTACATATTGAGATTTTTTAGAAGCATATTTATCAGTGGGTGAAAGTTAACATTCGTCATTTGATAAATACACTTCTAAATGAATAGAAAGCAATTATCACTTCTGACCCTTAGGGTCCAGCATTAGAAGACAGGACTTAAGAATCCCAATGTTAATTTCACATCCACTACTCAACGAGCTTTGGTAGCTTTTCCAAATGCATTTTTACATGCGAAACATGTTAAAGGAAAACTATACCCCCAAAATGAACACTTAAACAACAGATAGTTTATATCATATTAAGTGGCATATTAAAGAATCTTACCAAACTGGAATATATATTTAAGTAAATATTGCCCTTTTACATCTCTTGCCTTGAGCCACCATTTTGTGATGGTCTGTGTGCTGCCTCAGAGATCACCTGACCAGAAATACTTCAACTCTAACTGTAACAGGAAGAAGTGTTGAAGCAAAAGACACAACTCTGTCTGTTAATTGGCTCATGTGACCTAACATGTATGGTTTGTTGGTATGTTTGTGTGCACAGTGAATTGAACGAACCCAGGAGGCGGCCCTTATTTTTTAAAATGGCAATTTTCTATTTATGATTACCCAATGGCACATACTACTAGAAGAGTATATTATTATGAAAATGGTTTATTTATATGGAGCAGGGTTTTACATATGAGCTGTTTTATGCAATATCTTTATATAGGGACCTACATTGTTTGGGGGGTATAGTTTTCCTTTAATAGTTATATAAGGAATGTAATGATAGAAAATAAAGTACACTGGAGAAAAATGCTGTAAAAGGACATGAATAAATGAATACTTCTCTGTTGCCAAGTGCATCCTACCAACCAGGCCGAGCATTGGGAATCAGTTTTTTAGATCAAATAGCAGAACTACATTTTTTTCCACTTTCAGTGTTTTTTTACCTCAGTACTTGGAAACATGGAATACAAATCTGTTTATAGTATATTGGGATCATTTTGGCAAATAATAATATATTTTGTTGTCCTGACTGTGTTAACTTTAAAGCCAGAAAAAATCCCGATTGTTTTGTCTGTTTAAATAACATTAATAGCTATTCATCAACTTTCCAGTGCCTTTATAATATGTAGTAGCCTGTTCCCATGTTGCTTATGATCAGTCCTATGCCGGTATTAGCATTGTTACTACTCTGGCTGACATTATTTATCAAACGTCGCGTTGGTGAGGTTTTTTTATACCTCAAATAAACCCTGTTGATTATTTATGAAAAACATTTTGAATCAGTGCATTCTGGAAAAAAACCTGAACTTTAGTGAAAGAACTCGAATTGCACGAATTTATCAAGTGTTCGAGCACACACCACTGAAAAAAACCCATTGACTTATACATGACCTCAACAGGTTTTAATTGTAATTTTTTTGGCATAATAAATCTCAAAATTGAAATTCTTTTTAAAACCCCAAAATAGTTTTTTCTTAACCTGAAAATTCGAGTTTTTACTGAAAACTACCCTCGAAAACTGGAAATACACAACTTGACCTTTAATGAATAAAAAATAAAGACTGTGGGTACATGGGCTGAAGGCTCCACTGCTCTCAGCCTGTGTATTTGAGGCTGAGAGAAGCAAATCTACACAGTGTCACTGCTCAATTGAATTTAATCTGATCCGCCTGCATCTACACACATTCAGTGAAGTGGAAGCAGAGGGCAGCCAAAATATGCAAAAGGAGGCATCTCTGGGCTGACCTCCACTGCAAGTGTGCTGCGGATCAGATTCAAATCAGGTTCACACACAGAGCAGATCTGCTTCTCTCAGTGGATACATTCGTTGATACATTTCTTATCTTTGTCCCTGCTGAGCAGAATCTCTGAGTTTCATTACCGGCAGCTGTTATAGTTGACACAATAGTTGCTTATATTCCAGAGATGCTGCTGAGAAATGTATCAACTTATTTAGTCAATTGTAACAGAATCTGCTCCTGAATGACTGAGCTGCCAGACTGAAACACCAGAGACCGGAACAGTAAACTTAAGCTTCAATTTTGGAAAAACAGTCAAAATAGTTAAAACATGGAAAGCAATTGAAAAACAGTCTGTATTTCTGGGGAACAATCTGAAAACGACTGAATTGCAAAAAGTGTTTGGAAGGTGAACAAATCCCTTTAGGGCCTGGGGGAATAGAGAACCCTTGAAAGCATTACTTTAATGAAATCCCCATAAACTACTTGTTAGCTCTTTTGAAGTTGCACAACTTTCAGTTACAAATTTCCAATAGTAACAATTGTATAGTTGAAGTTAGCTTTAGACACGTGGATGACGGAATTGCCCTTCTTTGTCACTTGAAAAATTAACTTGATGGAAAACACCCTTTCACATTTCTTTGCCTTTATAGAAGCCTTAATGGGCTCAGGGAATCCTTTATGAGACCTTCTATACAGCTTGTTCTGTATAAATGTGTTTCCTGTAAACACGCCATATTGGCCTGAAAAGCAAATATATATTTCCATCATGACTTGTTCAGAAAGTCTATTCTGGCTTTGTATTACATAAAAGAAATCTCAATGTCATGACCAAGTGGTTGAAGTGTTCAAAGCTTTATCAAGCTAATAATTAATCCTACAATGAAACTGTTATTGTCAGTTAGTACCAAACCAATATATCTTATCATAATAATATTACACATACCCAGCCAATAAAAAAAATATAGACAATGTGGCTGGGAAAGTAAATTGGTTCTAAATACACCTAATAATACAAAGGACAGTGTGAGTGAGTTTATCCTACCATATCCAGATTAGAGGTTTGTAGTTATATCCCATTCAAAAATCTATGTTTGTGTTTGCCTAAATATGATGTATTAGAACTTATTTTATGTCTGGTACAGGCAAGCTTTTTATAATGGAGCCAAGCTGCCTATGTGTTCTGTATCCTGTATATAATGGATGAGATTACATTGCACAAAGTTGAGAAGTTCAGCTAAATCAATCAATCCATTTCTTGCCAAAACAAAATGTTTGATTTATTAGTAAAGACTGAAAGAAAAAAAACAGCTGTATAAAGCAGACATAGTAATGTTGTTGACAGGACCACAGAAAGGATTTGACCATGGGTGTCTGCAGAAGGGCAAGATGGCACAGTTGCCCCACCCTGACTTATTCAGCAAGTTCCAAGAAAATGTTTGTAAATTTGATTTAGAACACAAAATATTTTTTATACTTCCTTCCCCAAGGAGAGCTTTAGTCATCTTTATTCACACAGTGATATCAGAAGGGACTAAAGAGGGACTAAATAAAAGTTAATTGGTAGGCAGCAGCTGATTGGCTGAGCTAAGAACACACGGGCACTGGGGAGTGGGGAATTAAAATTAATTTAGCTAGGAGAGTATTAATTTATTGTCATATTATACAAAATTAGGTTATCTACTGCATTGTCGTGATTAGGTTAATCTTCTGTGGTAGCGGTCCCCAACCTTTTTTGGCCCGGCAAAAATTCTGCAAGGATTGGGGGAAGGGGGACGAGAGGGGTCGGAAGGTAATCAGTGTCCAATTCTGGTGTGTAGGCGTCCAATTCGGCACACCACGTTAATCGATCGCTAGGCTCGGCGGCCCAGTTCTGGGCAGTTGGGGACCCCTGTTCTGTGTGCAGATTTCATGGAGGTGACGTGTTACAGTGATTCAGAGTTGACCACAAAATATTGTGGTCTGGCATAAAGGGGCTTTTCACTGAGATAAGGGCCAATGATTACAGTGGGAATGGAGGAGGCAAGTGAAGAAGTATGGTCAAAATAATCAGAGCAAGAAGGAACTCTTGAAAAAGCCTCTACTATTTCAGATAACCAATAAATAAAATTGTTGGTAATTGCCTGTTATTATAGCACTGCTTTCCAAAACAATCTGTTAAATATGGTTGGATAGAGATCTAACATTTTTAAAATGATTTCCTTTCTCTCTATTACAATAAAACAGTACTTTTACTTCATCCAAACTAAGATATAATTAATCCTTATTGAAAACAAAACCAGCTTATTGGGTTCATTTAGGGGCCCATTTACTTAGGTCGAGTGAAGGAATAGAGGAAAAATAGTTCGAATTTCGAATGGTCGAATATGGCTACTTCGACCTTCGACTACGACCTCCGACCTTGAATCGAACTAAAAAATCATTCGACTATTCGACCATTCGATAGTAAAAGTACTGTCTCTTTAAAAATTTCTTCGACCCCCTAGTTCGCCACCTAAAACCTACCAAGGCCAATGTTAGCCTATGGGGAAGGTCCCCATAGGCCAGGGGTGTCCAAACTACGGCCCGCGGGCCAAATGCGGCCCGAAATCCATTTTTAATTGGCCCGCAGCAATTGGATTCAGCGGTGCTACTGCGCATGCGCCGGAAAGGACTCTAACCTGTTAGCGCAGCCTTGCAAACTTCAGCCCACGTCCGCGCTCTCCAGGGTTAATCCCTTTTTCATGATGGAGGGCAGAGATGAGGCAAAAGCCTAACAACAACAATAATAATAAAAGCCCTGGAAGCCGATGAGGAAACGGACTGCGCATCATGTGACCTGGCCATGCAAGATGCTGAGTGGAGCTTGGCCAGGAAGGAAATGTTCGCTCCCGAAACAAAAGCCATAGCGAGAGGGTGAACAGGGAAATTAGGCGCTAAATGCCCTGATGTTTTTCACTGTGTCACTGCTAACCACACGCACCCTCACACATGCACAGTCATTTTTCTTTATCTCTGGACTTTGGGAGCCATTACTACCCCCCATAACGAAAGTCTTAAGTGTGCACCCTAATCATCCCACCCCCAGGCAGCATTAAGATCTTCCCCTCTAGGTCCAAATGATGCTGCGGCAGGTTGCACGCTGCCAGTCTGCTGCCTGATAAAACTTTTCTGCCCATCATTCCCTGGCAGCTTCCTGCTTGTTTTGCAGGTAATGGCTCTCTGGCATGTTACAGGCATATTACAGACATTCTAATAATGCGCACGATACGCAGCAGCGATACATGTACTAGCAATAGGGAGAGAACAGCTGCTCAGACAGGCTCCGTTGTACCCGCAGCGCCTTCGCATTGTCTATGTCTATGACTGCCAGTGTAGGGAATGTGGTCTCAGATATTATTTTGGAAGCGAGGCATTCAAAGTAAATTGTCCTCTAGCACGGTAGTAGCGCGGGTCTCCCTTCAGCGGCTTACATCTGCTTTCAGTCATTACAGAGTTACATAACAGGAAGTATCGTACTTCACCTGGAGTGAGTGGCCCGGCTGTTTGTGTATTTTATTGCATATGGCCCTTGAGGAAAAAAGTTTGGACACCCCTGCCATAGGCTTCCTAATAATCTCCTGATCAAAGGAATATCCTTTGATTGATGGATTAAAATCCTTCGAATCGTTCTTCGATCGTAGGAATAGTGCAAAATCCTTCGACTTCGATATTCAAAGTTGAAGGATTTTACTTCGACGGTCAAATATCGAGGGTTAATTAACCCTCGATATTCGACCCTAGGTAAATGTGCCCCTTAATGTTTACATGATTTTCTAGTTGACTTAAGTAATAGTGATCAAAATACAGAAAGACACATGTCCCGAGCATTCTAGATATTAGATCCCAATCCTGTACATACATATAGCCACACGTAGGCAGAATGCAAATAACTATAGCAACCAGACTATAGAAGGTTTTTCCCCCCCATTTTCTAGGTCACGAAAAAGCCGAAAAAGTGAGTAAGGGGTTGCATGATACTATGGGGCAAATTCACTAAGATTCGCCAGGCGCAACTTCACCGCACTTCGCCATACTTCGTCAGGCGTATTTTCGCCAGCGCTCCGCAAATTCACTAAAATCCGAAGTTGCGCACAGGGGTAGCGTAAGTTTTCGAAGTTGCGCTAGCGTTAATTCACCAAGCGAAGCAAAGTTTCGCTATCGATGGTTCATTTGCATACGGTGCCAAATTCAAATTTCAATGGAGGAACACGTATCTGCACTACAAATGCCTAGAAAACCTTCAAATCAGCAAATAAAATTTTTATTTTGCCCTACACATGTGCCCACTGTCTAGGTAAGTTGCCATGAGTCAGGAAATGTAGGGGGGAAGGAGGGGAGCCCCAAAAATATTTTCAATCTTTTTCAGCCTATCACCCATCATGTAGAAAACACGCCAGCGTTTTTTGGGACTTAGAAAAAAATTTGACTTTTTTTGAAACAATCCCTATCTACTCTATTGCGCTTCGCCAGGTCTGAGGTGGCGAAGGAAGTCTAGCGTAAAAGGTAGCGTTCAGTACACTGCGCAAGTTAGTGAATTTGCGTAGTTACGTCGCTAGCGAAAATTCGCCTGGCGTAAGGGTGCGAAGTAACACTAGCGAATTTACGCCAGCGTTCGTTAGTGAATTTGCGCAGTAACGAAAAATGCCAAATGCTATAGAATTAACGCTAGCGTTCGGCGCTTAGTGAATTTGCGCCTATGAGTCTAAGGGATGTGGGGAAATGGCCCCTGAAGCACAGACTATCCTGTTTTTATTCAGTCTATGAAATCAGATATTTCTGTCTAAAAAGTAATATAGACATACATTTATACATTATTATTTATTTTTTAAGCTCAGATAGTTCTGGAAGCCCAACTGTCAAGAAGGAAAGTATATATTTTCCCTTTAAACAACCACTTATCATTTGCCTATTGAGCCAGTAGCCAGCAGGTTAATTAGCGCAGTAGTTATTGCTTTGGTATATGTATTTCTAATCTTGCAGAGTGAGACAATTCTTATGACATCTAAAATTGTGTAACAGAGTAGTTTAGCATTGAGGAGATATTTAATTAAGGATTCTGCCAGTGATCTGTCCCAATCAATTGGATTAATAACTACAAGTACAAAACCAGCTTTCTAGTGTAAGCGATTGAGGACAAAGTGACACTGAATATATAAAACCCCATGGTAGAAATCTGATTTCACTCAATGTTATTTATGTAACAATGGTGTTCATTAACTTTTTATTGTATTCACAGTTGATTTATTTCTCTTACAGGTAAATTTATTTTATAGGGTGATACAAGAAAATGATTCTTTGGATACTTTATTTTGTAGCTCTTAGTAATAAATATATTTTGTTTCGGCAAGAAAAACTAGATTGACTGTATTTGTGTGCCTAAATGTTTATTTAGTTGGAGATTTGTTATTTATCCACTGCAATGCTGTTTGGTCCAACGGTATAGTTGCTATGATTTAATATCTAGTGAACATCTGCAATATTAATTCATAATAAACAGAGATGTGCCTTGATGTGTTACATTCCTCTTTCTTGAAATGCAAGAGTAAAAGGGAATTTTATAACATTATATCTATAAAATGTTTTTTTGTCATGGGGCTGACATCTATTAAATATTAATTATGACATTACTTGAATTATACTACAGGGGTCATTTTCAATGCCATTGGCCAATTATTTTGCACTTTGTCCACTGTGTAAATAGCATAACTCTGTTAGTTTATAAGTGAGGGTGGGTGAGGCATGTAGGCATAACCCCTTGCATCATTCAGAAGCATGAGGTATGGAAAGGCAAGGGGAGCTGTCCACATCAGGCCTTACCCTACAGGGATGAACTGCCTCGCCTGATGTTGAGCAGCAGACCCCTGGGTGCAAGAGCTTCCTACATGAGCACTAATGGATCACTCTTGCGCTAAATAGTACTTTTGCACTTGAGTCCAGGGGTTAAGTAAATGACCCCCAAATAAATCTTAAATGCCAGGTGATCAAGAATCTACCTTAAGGATTTGGACAGTCTCTGCCACCATTGCTGGCCCAGAGACCATGGGGCCCATTGGTCCCATGTAAGGGGTAGAAAAAGTTTACAATAGATATGTTTCATGTAAATAGTTATTCCAGTCACTAGATGGCACTGCTAGGTAGGGAACCCCCTTAGGTAGGTTCTAGCGCAGGCTCTTAGTCGGACTTAAAGGGGACTTCCTTTGCTAGTTACAGTGTAAGGAGGAGAGTAGTAGGCCATGCTCTTGTTGGCTAATGTGAGAGGAGAAATGTGAATGGTCCATATCAGTGATGTACCAAAGCAGTCCAAACAGGTTAGCTAGCTAGACAGGTCAGACCTGTGAAGCTCACTGTAGGTAGTGAGAGATAGTTACAGAACTGACAGGTAAGCTAGTTGAGCAGCTGAGACTCCAACAAAACAGTAAGAATGTGGCTAGCTCTCCAGACATACCTTACATGACAGGGACCCAGTGAACAGAACAAACTACAACTACTACTACAAAATCCTTTTACCATATAAAGGGCACCTCTTACTCAAACTGTCTTCTGTGCCTGTAGTCTGAGTATTACCAA
Source organism: Xenopus petersii (assembly GCA_038501925.1). Lineage (NCBI taxonomy): Eukaryota > Metazoa > Chordata > Amphibia > Anura > Pipidae > Xenopus > Xenopus petersii. The sequence goes on from CM076688.1 coordinate 45,824,329, forward strand.
TAGAGAAAAGGCAGAAAAGTAGGCAACAGGAGAGGGCCCAGCAGCCCAGTAATCTTTGTTCTGTTTTATTAATATCAACATTGGGATTTGTATAATAACATTGGAGAAGCTATGCTAGTGACTGTAAATAAAGCTGATACTATGTCCATATGCAAGATTGTGTGGATCTACAGTTTATTCTCATCTAAGTGTCTCCTCTATCAGCGCCCTCACTCTATAACAGTGATGGGTTCCCTAAGGGTTAACTTTGTCATTTACTACAAACAATTATTTTTTTACAATATCACACCCACTGCTGCCAATAGGAGGAGCAGGCATTAACACAAAACATTGCCAATGCATTCAGCATTAATATCCAATACAGACAAATAGGGCAATCTGCAAACTATAAGCCCTTTTAGCCAAGTAGCAACTAGCAATATACCATTTAATAGGTAAATTGGCAGCTCAGATATAATTTAACAAGCAAAAAGTTTGGCCCAGGGGGAAAAGCTACTATCGTCTGCTCTCTCTGCTGAATCTCCTCTGTTATTTTCCACCCCAATCTAGCTGCCCATAGCTGGTATCATCAGTGGCCATATTATATGCAAAAATTAGGTGAGAGGGAGTAGGAGTGGTGAATGGAGCAGGGGGGAGCTGTTGATTGGGCTGACATTGGGCGAGCGGAGCACTGAGCAAGAGAGGCAGGGTGTATGTGCTACAGGGGAGTGGGGTGCTGGGAGAAACATCTGAACGGCATTGTGCTTCTATATGGTCATGGAACTCCTCAGTGACTGATAATATCCTTATATTTTACAGTAGGGGGTACTTTATTCACTATATAATGTACCCCCTACTGTAAATAAGGCTATTAGATGTTACAAATGAATTGGTTTATCATAAATAAGTAGGGGGGCAAAGATTTGTGTATGTAAATTGAGGCCCATGGCCCCCCTACAACACACCTGCTCTGGCCCTGTCCCACCTGCACTAGATGGCACTTATGGGGGGGGGGACTGGAACAGGGAATCATGGAAGATTGCAAAGGGGAGGGATGAGAGGGTTCAGATGGTCCTTAATGGACCCTATCTGTCTAAAGTTATACTACTTTACTTTTTTCTCCAGCTGTGGATCCCAATTACAACTTATTCTACACCTTATCGTGTTTCATTTTTTGAGTTGTAAGAATTTATTAACACTACCAATACAGAATATTTTTGGGGCAGGCCTGTGCTGTTACTTCTGTAGGGAGGGGGGTTCCTGGTAATAATCAGTTGTAGGGTTGGAGGTAGTGCACATTGCAATGGACACATTAATAAATTGCTCAAGCGAAAGGTGTGGAAAATAGGCTCACAGTATGGGGAGAAGTGATTGAGTAGTTTAGCCAGTTGCTTCGAGACAACCAGAAGTAAGCAAGCAGAGACAAAAAAAATACAGAACTTTCTGAAGACAGTGGGGGCAGCAGGGGTGGTTGAAGCCAGAAAGGTGGGGGGGGGGTGTAGCAGCCAAAAGCAGGGGAAGTTCTTTGATGTGCAAGTGGTGTGTAAATGTGTTTGGCAGTAGCTAGCAGTAATAAGGAGGTTGTGCGTGGGGTGACACATGCAAGTCAGTTTGTGTGTTTCTTATTAATGACTTGATCTGACATCAGAATGCACTGTTTAAAAGGATATTGTACACAAGAGCCATGAATATCCATTTTAAATTTTACACATACGTATAAATGGTGCTGGTAAAATTCCAACCATGGTCAGGGCCTATATTACAAATTTACTGGCAATGTTGGTGTCGTGTTCAGTATCCCAAAACAACAACAGATGCCATGGATCTGGTCACGGCTCACGCTTCTGCCTATAACAGCCACCTTTCACAGCGGGAGGAGCCCTTCGCTAGTTTGATGCCACCAGGACTTAAAGTGAGAGAACCAAGGAGAGAGTTCTGGGCAGACAAGGGAACAGGAATGTCGGACTGGAGTAACAAGGGAAAGAGCTAAGCATAGTCGAAGAACGGGCCTGGGCCAAACCAGTCAGTCAGACAGAGCAGTACGGAGTCAGGATCCGGAAGAAAAATCAGTAACAGTCAAAGGTCAATATAGGAGATTTAGCAGTGATCAGGGACCGGAATGGGTCAAGAACAGGAAACCAGGCCATAAGCACACACAGGAACAATAGACTTATGTTAGGCAATCAAAAAATGGAGTAGGCACTTTTTAAATATTTGAATTTCGAGCCGAGCACAATAACATCAGATGTGGCATGCCGAATATATATGGACGAGCACAAGCAGCACGCAGGGCAAACAGAAGCAGCGCACAGAAGAGGAGGAGGCAGGCGTCCCTGCGGTCAAGGCCACAGGTGTCCCGAACGCCTCCCAGCAGGACCGCCATCAGAAATCGCAGGGCCCCATACGACAACATTTCCTGGGCCCCTAGGCTGTACCCACCACAAGCCCCACCTACAGGTCCAGCCCTCCCCACAGGTCTGCCCCCCACCACACAGTAAAAAATAAATAAAAAAATAGGGTTCCCACATGTTAATAAAAAATAAAAAGATATTGGTGGTCAGGGCCCCCCCCATAAAAAAAACATTTGAAAGATATTGGTGACTAGGACCCCACATGAGAAAAAAATAATTGGTGGCCAAAATTGGTGGCCAGGGCTCGGGGCCCAGGCCCCCCCCACATTATGAGAAAATTGGTGGCCAGGGCCCCTTAAACATCCATGCCTTCCCGAAGTCAGCAGCTCTCAGAAAGATGGGGGGCCCGGCTAATCAAGTAAGTGTGGCGTGGCCGGGCCCCCCTTACCCTCGGGCCCCCTACAACTCTCCCCCTGTCCCCCCCTGATGGCTGCCCTGCCTCCCAGGTATTATTACAGCCAGTTGCCAATAAATTTGTAACTACCTCCCATTCTGCCCCTAACCCGCCCCCTGTGGCCCACCCACTTCTCTGTCCCTTTTGCATCACTCCCCTTCACATCCCTGACACACCCCCACCCCTCTCAGAGCGTGCTGCAGTTTTTGCAAAAAAAAGGTGCTCAGTTATATAATCTGTGTCTTATATGACCCACTGAAATTTGTGTATTATAATAAATAATATGAGGATATTAAAAGTCACCTCAGAAATCCATGTCTTGAATAAAATCATTATACTATCATGGAACTCCTTTGTGACCAATTTTTAGAATAAGGTATATATTACCGACTATGTAATTTAAAGTTTGGGCCATTGAAAATTTATTTTAGTTTTATTCTATTACTATTTATTTCTGTTAAATCATACTTACTTACTTACAGGTATGCTTAAATCTAGCTAGTATTTTTCAACACTGTCTTTGAGCAGCACCAACTGTACACATTTTGTCCTGAAGGAATTCCATATTTTATTCATTTCCAACACAAGGCTTGCATTAAAACTTCTCTTGGTGCTCTAAACTGAGCATGCCCTAGTTATTGCCTTACTGCAATATGCTGTGACAGCGCTTACAGGCACAAACATGCAGCAATACTGCCTAGAAGAAAAGTATGCACGCTGTGCCCAGAGTGCCTAGAAAAAAAGTGAAATCAGAAATACAAAACACAATAGCAAGCCTTCCAAAAATACAACTGCATTATAATAAGCCACAGAAAATGAGCCAGTATTGCATTAAAATCAAAACACTGCAATTCAGAAAAGCTATTTTCCATGTTAAAGGAATAGTTGCTGCTTTGTAAAATATACAGATCATTCTTAAAGGAGAACTAAACCCTAGAGATGAATATTTTATATAATAAACTTACTTAAACTCAAACAGCCTAAAGGTTCAGCTTCTCTAATAGCAATGATCCAATCCTTCAAAGTTGTCACAGGGGTTTCCCATCTAGGATTTTGTGAGGAGTGTCTGTGACATGCACATGCTCAGTGGGCTCCAGCAGCTGTTGATATGCAAAGCTTAGGGGTTGTTGCAAATCACCAGGCAGAAAATTAAGTTGTCTGTAATATAAGATGATGCTACAGAGCTGGTTATTAAATTTGGATGCTAATGATGTTGGTTTCTAAGCTGCCATGTACCAGTAATCTGAATTCTTTACTAATCAGCCTTATATTGTGACATATGATGAATATTCAGTATATTGTGTGTTGGCCCTAAGCTCCATAACAGACAGCAGCACAGAGCATGTGTAGTGAATCAGCAGAGAAGGTGCCAATGTAGAAAAAAACATTCCCTTCCCATAATGTACAAAATCAGATACTATTAAATAATACTGTTTCCAAAGAAAGTGCAATTTTTAATGAGTTGGCACATCTGTCAAAGCTTTTTTTGGCTTTATTAAATGTGGCAATTAGTAAGAATGAATTTGATTGCTTTGAGAAGTTGAATTACATTCTTTACTATCAATGGTACTCCCATACAGTATGTACTAAAAAAGCACTACGTTTGCCCAGTGGCAGTAACCCATAGCAGCTGATAGAATGCTTGTTTTTAAATAGGTGACCAATAAATGCTACCTGATGATTAGTTGCTATGGGTAACTGCTTCTGGGCAAAGTAAGTGACTTTTATTAAATAACACTCTTGGAGTTCATTGGCAGCACTAAATTACATCCTATACCACTGATTTATGATGTTAAATGATCATTAAAGAGGTCTTTGGAGAACTTAATTCATTCCAAATTATTTTGTGACAAGAAATGTGATATATAAGCTGCAGTCACACGGATTATATTTAAATCATTCTATGTCATAACTAGGGATGCACCGAATCCACTATTTTGGATTCGGCCGAACCTCCGAATCCTTCGTGAAAGATTCGGCCGAATACTGAACCGAATCTGAACCCTAATTTGCATATGCAAATTAGGGGTTGGAAGGGGAAAACATTTTTTACTTCCTTGTTTTGTGACAAAAAGTCACGTGATTGCCCTCCCCACCCCTAATTTGCATATGCAAATTAGGATTCGGTTTCGGTTGGGCCGGGCAGAAGGATTCGGCCGAATCCGAATCCTGCTGAAAAAGGCCGAATCCTGGCCGAATTAGGATTTGAATCCTGGATTCGGTGCATCCCTAGTCATAACAGTATTCATGCTTACTAACAGGCTAATGGCTGAAAAAAGAAATTACCAAAACAGCAGCACAAAAAGATAAATATCTTTTTCATATGCTATTTAAAGTGAGGGTTGCTGCATTGTTGGGGCTTCATTTTATTCAAGGTTTTGCTTTCCCTGGTGCTAAGTAACAAACTTTGATGGGGCTAAAAGGCTTAAAGCAAGTTTGCCATGAAATGCAATGATTTGCAGTTAGATTTCCATCAGGTTGAGGTGGGTGGATATTAATGAGCTGGAGAGAGTGCAGAGACAGGTAACTAAACTTGTAAAAGGGATGAATTAATTAAACTATGAGTAAAGACTATCAAGGTTGTTTTTTTCTGGAGAAAGGGTTCCTGCAAGGGAACATGTTTACTCTTTTCAAGTGCATTAGAGGACATTACAGACAGATAGTGGGGGATCTTTTTTTCACATGAGAAAATAACCAGAGGCCAACAGAACTTTCATTAGAAGCAGCAAAACATCTTGTTGGGGTCAGCGAGGTTGTGGAATACCCTGCCAGGTGATGTTGTGATGGCTGCTGATTCTATTAATGACAACCCAAATTAACTATGCCTCTATACAGCTAAATTGATTGTTTCGCTGTACTTGGCAGAGATTGTGGGCCTTGGCAGTATGTTTTTTTTTGTATTTTTTTTTTTTTGAGCTGCATTAAACTTTGATATGCCTCATTGCACTACACAGACATTCTGGTTCCTGGCAGTATAAAAGCGTCAGCCAAACTGAATATGTTTTACTGTATTTCCAGAGACTGGGTAAGACTGTGACTGCAATATCTGTAGTTAGTTTAGCATAGGTATGTGCGTGAATACTGTGACAAGCTGGCTACCTGTACACACAGTTTTTGGGGGGAAATTAGCTATGGTAGGCAGGTCACCATAGGGTCAAGAGCATAAAGACAGGGACACCATGTTCTTCAGGCAAAAACACAGGTTTATTTTGGCAAAACTCTTTCCAACAAAAAGATGACAGGAACACAGTTCATTAGTGTTTCGATTATATAATTCAATATATATATAATCGTTGTCTGATTACTATCATGAAAAGAAAATACCAAAGGGGTTCAGGATAAACAATACACCAACCATAGCTCCCAACATTTTGGAAATTAAAAGAGGGACAACAAAGTTGGCGCACGCAATTTTTTGACCACACCCTTTTTGTGGCCAAACCCCATAATTACTATGTCCATTTTACAACATTTGGCAGGTTATGAAAGTTTCAATATATTTCTGTGTTTTTTTTCTCCGGTTATTACAGTTTTGCTAATGAAGGTGAATTGCCCTTTAAGCTATGAGTCTAACTACTCCCAAGGGACCAGTTATCTTATATTGTTACAATTGCTTATTTGCTTGTCTCAAAATTGTTACAAAAATATTTTATCTGCAGCTGTGACTGTTCTGGGCTCTCTGCCAAAAGCCAATTCAGTTAGAAACATTGTTTCTTTTTCTGGCTGTTCAGTGCAGAGAAAAACGGGACTTTCTAGTACAAACAAGGGACTGCAGGTTGAGCTGTCAAAAGAGGGACTGTCCCTCTAAAAAAGGGGACAGTTGGGAGGTATGCCATAGGCAGAAATAATTCTGACTTCTCCAAGCACTGGTGTCAGATCCTTGATCGTTGCTCTCTGGACCTGATCCTGCTGGAATCAGGTCCAGAACTTAAGCTGTTGAGAAGTCATCTTGAAGCATTTCAAACTGTGCTCATTCCTATTATAGCAGCGGATAACAAAATCGACTGGCAGGGTTGGCTGCAAGAACAGATAACTAAGCACAGGGCAGAGATGCTAGCATTCAGGAACTACAAGAGATTGAAAGTGTACCAGGACTACAAAGAGTCCCGGGTATATAGATAATTATCGGGCACTAGCTCCTTTACCTCTGGTATACTAGCTCCTATACCTCTGGTATACCGATCCGGAATCAATGGATCAGACAGTGAAACTGAGAGTGGCACCTCCCGTGCCAATGACTTTTTTAGAGGGGACCGTCACCAAAGATCTAGGCAAGCCAACCGCCTGGCAGGAAGTGGCGTCAGGAAGCACATCGCCAACACGCGCTCACAACATCAAGCCAGGCAAAGGCAAAAGCCAACTTAATCTTCAACCTGTCAGCATACGCACCCACACCTGCAGAGATGGCTTTGCTGCGCAGAGGATTGAGCTTTGTTCCAATGGTGAGTTATCATCCGTTTGAACATGTAGTAGATAACTATAAATTTACACACAACTGAGACTGCGCGAACATTTCCATACGGAAAGCAAGACATGGGGGGTTGAGATGCATTAACAGAAGGGAAGGGGGAATGACCCTGGTGATCAAATGCATGGAGTACCCTGTGACAACACCTTCAAACCCAAGAGCACATATGATCCCCCAGTACCAATGCCTCTGGTAAAATCTTCCATCGACTGTTGAACAATAATACACTGGCTGGAGTATCAGAATAAGCGCAAGTGGAGGGGTAACTTAAGTCCAGTAGAAAAGGACGCTATTTAGCCTTTGAAAAATAATACAGATTTAATAATCAAGAATGCAGACAAGGGAGGTGAAATAGTGATTATGTACTACAGTTACTATAAAGCAGAGTTCTTGTCACAATTATTGAATACTGACGATTATGGTAAGATCACCTTTCACCCCACAAGTAAGTTTAAAGGGGAACTTAAGACCCTTATTAATCTGGGGATATCACATGGTTGGTTATCAAGAGAGATGTTAGAATATTTAATGCCAAGTAGTCCAGTTCTTCCGGTCATATATACTGTACACTACCAAAAATACAAATACAAATTTGGAAAGACCTCCTGGGAGACCGATTATAGCATCCACTGGGTCACTTAATGAAAAGATTGTGCAGTTTTTGGATGTTTTGTTATAACCATGTATCACCTCCATCACCAGTTATTTAAAAAATACTACTGATTTTTTAAATGTGATTAGAAGTGTTGATTTGCCGGTTGATAATTTACTATTGGTTAGGGTGGACGTAAAAACTTATACACCTGCATACCACATGATGCAGGTTCAGAATCAGTAAAGCAAGTGATCACAGATAATTCCAATTACAATGGTCCACCCGTGGAGTACATTCTGCAACTACTTGTATTAAGGAAAAATAATTAAAAATTTGAGAAACAATTTTATATACAGCAGACAGAAACCAATATGGGTTTGAAAATAGCGCCAGCCTATAGAACTATGTTCATGTGCGACTTTGAGAGAAAGCATATCTGTGTTTAAGAAACATTGAAGTTTTTACAGGTGCTACAGAGACGGTCTTTTTTTTCTTTGGACTGGTACACCAAAATAATTGGAATTGTATGTGGATAGCCTAAATAAGCTAAATACACAAATTAAACTTACGTTGAACTACAGCTCACAAGAGAGAGTTTTTTAGATGTCCATGTTTATAAATTGAACAAGGGATTACAAACACGTATTTACACCAAGGACATGGCAAGGAACACATTGTTACACTTTACAAGTCACCATCCTAAGCATCTTCTTAACTCACTCCCTAAGTCCCAAATGATGTGAGTGGTCCGGATTGATAGCTATCCCAAACAGAAAGAGGAGGATGTAGGAAAAATGGGCCAGAAGTTTTTGGAGAGGGGTTATCCTCAAACACTGATTAAGAAAACTATGGATACGATAATGTCTATGGATCATGAACAATTGTTAAAGAAAAAGGTGAATCAGTCAGGAGGTGAAAGTAAAGGTGACATGTATTATGTGAGTAAATACAATCCCCATCAGGTCCGGACTGAGAATTAAAATAGGCCCTGGTATTTCAGGTATACAGAGGCCCAATTAGCCCACATAGAGGCCCAAACAGCACCCACCAGCCCACTAAATACGGACTTTCTATGGGACCTTATAGCAGCCCCTCTGGCATTTGCCAGAACCCACAGATTGCCAGTCCGGGCCTGATCCCCATAGTAAGGATATTAAAAAGGCTGTACTAAACTATTGGGAAATAGTGGCCAATGACGATACCTTGGGACAGAGGGTTCCATGCAAATCCAGGTTTAGCTACTCTAGAAATACCAGCCTCAAGGAGCACTTAAGTCCCTCTGACCCAGTGGGGAAATATACACAATCCCAAATGCAACATTTTCTAATACCTCGTCCAGGAGTATACAAGTGCAGGGTTGTGTATAAATAATAATAATAAGTTGTTTAGTGTAATACACTAATTCTGGGAGCAGAATTCAGGCACCCAATGACAGGTAAAAAGTATTAAATCAGGCATAGGATGACATGCAGCACACGTATGCCATCAAATGTCCATGTGGTCTCATTTATTGCAGCAAAACCGGAAAAGAAAGATAGGACCAGCATCAGGGCAGCACTGGATATGTAAGATCCTGATAAACAGGACATTGCCCAGCAACCAGTAGCAACACACTGGCGGGAAGCTAGGCATGATCCTTCCCAATTTAAATGCATGCCCATTGAGCACATACCAAAACCGCCCAGGGGTGGTGATATCGAGAAGCTGTTATTAAAACGCGAAGCCTTTTGGATTTATAAGTTGGATTGTGTTACCCCTAATAGGTTAAATGGACAACTGCAACTGAACTGTTTCTTCACCTAACTTTGTTTTCAGACATGGTTTCATGACATTTACAAATTATATATTATTATACTTTACAGGAACCTAAACATAATATCTATTTGAATAGGCAGTGAATAACCTTGCAACTCTTTAAGTAAAGTTGTTCTGTATTATTTGTATGTAAAAGACAAAGTTTCTTTTTGTAAAATACAAAGATTCATTTATATTTTGCCAAACGAAGGGCTCGGTGAGTTCCGAAAGCTTGCAATTGTTATCTATTCAGTTAGCCAATAAAAGGTATCACCAAACTTTACATTTTTTGCATTTTTTCAATGGCTAACACGGTACAACATTTCAAAACCTTGAAAATGGACACATTTCTATACACAAAGAGTGCAAACACTGACACCTGGTGATGTGAAGAAATATTGCACATTTTATATATAATATTTTAGCACTTTAATAACACATATTTAAGAGATTTTAGCACTGTATTTAAATTTCTTAATAACCTAATGTATTTTATATATGGGTGAAAAAATTATATTGTGTAATATCACATGCTAACACTAAATATGCTGGCCAGCCATACATTGGTGATGTCACTGGCACGTTACAAACAATGTGGGTGGAGGCTATTTTAGTTGTGATTTGATATGTATCTGTACTTTGAGAAAGATCCCAATGGGGGCCGAAACGTCGGTTGTGCATACCTTGCTATAATCTGATGAAGTGGCAGGACGCCATGAAACGCGTTAGCGGGCAGCCAGGGTTCACTGCTGCTATTACTTGTTTTTACATGCATATTAAATAAAATTTTCATTTTTTAATACTTTTACTGGACTCCTACAGTGCTCCGCTGTTTTTTCTTCTGGTCCTTGCTATAATACAACATTTTTTTTGCAAAGACCCTTGGTGCTGTTTTTCATTTTTCGTACATGTTTTGGTTTTACGTGCACTAGGGCAGCTATGAGGTAGCTATACAGAAGCTGCTGCTTTCAGTACATACTATATATATATATATATGTATATATGCGGTATATCACACAATGTGGGTTCTGCAATGCCGGCCCCATGGGCTTAACTTTTCCTGTGCCAGAGGTTGGTGGCCGCAACTCTAGTGCAGAGAGTACAATTGGGCTCTCCTGCACTAGAAAAGCCAAATTTACAGTGGAAAAAAAAAAAAGGAAAATTTAGCTCTTAAAGGTACCAGGAGCGGCTTTTTTTCCACCCCCAGTAACCTACCCGCCGCTTGCCTCCTGAGGTGAGTTTTTCGATTCACTTCATTGGTGCAGCGCCCCTGTATATATATTAGCAGTGAGGATGATTTGAAGGTATTAAATTTGATAGACTTTTTTTTTTTCAACTCAAATTAAAGGGGTGGTTCACCTTGAATTAACTTTTAGTTTGTTATCGAATGGCTCAATCTAAACAACTTTTAAATTGGTCTTAAATTGGTCTTAATTTTTTCTTTTTTTTTTTTATAGTTTTTATAGTTTTTTATAGTTATAGTCACTGGCCCCATCTAAAAATCAAAAACAAATGTTTTTTTAATCAAATAATTTTTTTTTTCTCTTTTTCTCTTTAATAATAAAACAATACCTTGTACTTGATCCCAACTAAGATACTGTATAATTAATCCTTATTGGATACAGAACTAATCTTATTGAGTTTCATTTTTCACATTATTTTTAGTATACTTAAGGAAAGACTCCTTATTGGGAAACAACTCCTGTGCATTCTGGATAACAGGTCCCATATCTGTACATATCATTCTGGGGTCTGGCAGTTTGTTGGAAAGGAAGTAGCACATAAGCGAAAGGTATCTTTTAGATTACACACAAGACAGGAAAAAATTGCGGCTTGATCCCCCTAGTAAAGGATTTAAAATTTTCAAATGTGGCTCACCCAGCGCAAAAATTGGACCTGGGTGTACAAACCCCAGGTCTATCACGTTCAGCTGCAGCATTTACACATCTAAAGCATGAACTGAAAATCATCGCAGTAAATGTACCACACCGAATGCATCTGGTGGCTCGGGTGCAGCGCCCCCGAACCCGTAGCTTGGGGAGTAATGTCGATAATTTGTAGAAAGGACACGCACTCCAGGAGCCAGTCGGTGTCGGTAAATGAGACTTTATTCCAAAAGAGCTAAAACAACGGTCCTAACGCATTTCATATCCGAAGATACTTAATCATAGGTACCAATGATAAACTCTTTTGATATGGACATGGTTAAATATTAAACATGGTTTCACTGCCATCTTGTGGACTATGCTTGAACTTATCACAAATTGCATTGTTCTTGTAAGTTTTTTTCCAATTGATGAACTTCAAGTACTACCTGCAATCAACCCTCTCCCTGCTCCCATCAAAAGGACCCTTCCACCCCCTACTGGCATTTATTTTTTTATTGTGGTCTCCTTCTCCAGTCCACTAAAGTTTGCTACTTGCAGGGAGGGGACATATTCACAGCTGAGGGTGCACGCCGGGTTACCCAAAGATTTTTTGAAGATGGGGCTCAGTCATGTGTAGTTACATTACTGCATCCTGGTGTAATAAGCAGCAGATAAAGTGGGTGTTCCTATTCTAACCTGGGGGGTTGCTGGCTATTTCTTTTTCTGTTTACAGGATCTTATCTCCTATAGGCCATTAGGTACCAACATACAGCATCCTTAATATGAACGCCAAAGGTCTACTGAAAAGTTTGTACATTGTTTTCCTAAGTATGTGGGATGTAGGGCCAAAAATTGAAAATACAACCATAAGATCTATCATTTCATCTACAGCAAAATCAACACATGTATTGCATTTTATGTGGGGTAAAACATCAAAGAAGCAGGCTCACATGGGTAAATATGTCTTTATATTCCAGAAAGAGAAAAAACATTGCATATCATTAGATATGATCAAGGTAAAACATCCTAATATAATTGCCAGGAGTCTGCAGAACAGTTTGATGACCAGTGTGCGTACCTTTATCTCAATATATGGCATGCAGAGACCCACAAATATGCATACTAATTTCATAGCTTACATTGCAACTAATTCATAAACACACTGCCTGTTTATGTAGGGTAAAAGCCTCAAAAAAAGTATGCTGACCCCTGAAAACTATATGATTTTGGAAAGTACACATTCTCCCCAATGTTATATATATATCTATCTAGGGAGAAAAGATGCAATAAATGATTATTTGTTTCACATCAAAGGGAGTGCTGGTCTATGAAACATTGGTATATATATAGATATATATATATATATATATATATATATATATATATATATATATATATATATATATATATATATATATATATATATATAATTACTGGTGCACACAGAGAAAGGCATTTGTGCCTGTGTGCAAGTTCGAAAAAAATACATATATAAAGTTCAACTCAAAGAACCGCACCATCCAGGACTTTCAATGTTCATTAAAGTGAAAAATGTATTATCAACGTTTCGGCTCTGTTTCTTTAGCCGTCTTTTTATTTTTGTTTTTTCTGAAGACAGCTCAAGAAACAGAGCCGAACGTTGATAATACATTTTTCACTTTAATGAACATTGAAAGTTCTGGATGGTGAGGTTCTTTGAGTTGAACTTTATATATATATATATATATATATATATATATATATATATATATATATATATATATATATATAAAGTAAGTCCGACCTGGTGCACTCACAACTGTCTAACGCATTGCCTAGGTGCTGGTCAAAATAATCATTCAAAGTATCAAAAACAGACCGCACTCCGAATTATGGCGACGAAACGTCGAAAATAAAATACACGTTTTTTCACACTTAAAAAGCCCTTGGAATGCGGTCTGTTTTTGATACTTTATATATATCCTTTTTGTACTTTGTATTGTAGCAGATCTATTCTGTTTGGAAGTTCAGCAGCTATGCTGCAGGCCAGGCTTCCATGTGGTTGTAGCACCCCCACACCTGTCTCTTTAAATGGTGGAACAATTCCTTTGGAAATGGGTGTTGGTCTGGGCAGTTTCTCTCTCTCAAAAGCTGCAAGCGGGGGAGGATTAATCTCATGGAACCAATGCTGGGGTCTAGGTTATCTCTCCCCTTTGAAAGCTAATGGCGGGGGAGGACTAAGCCCTATGATGAAAACCAATGCCCAGGTCGGGAGACCTTATTTTTCAGGTAATGCTCTAATGCCGGGAGGCTGTAGCATTTGAAATTATGACCAGAGGTAAATAGTTAGGGACCGCCATATGGGTTTTACCTTGACGTGGTATGGTGGCTTATCAATCTTATGATCATAATTTTGTAACTAAAAAAACCCTGTCTTTGTAAATACATGCATCTGCATAGATTACTGATATGATAGGGGACAAAGGAATTTGCATTGATCAATTTTTCTTTTTTTCTATGTCTGTAGTTAATTTGGCCAGATCAGTATCACTTCCAATGTATTTTAGTACATTTTTATTAAGCCATGGAGTGCTCTCACAATTTTTCCTTTTTGTAATAAGATATAATTAATCCTTATTGGAGGCAAAACAATGCTGCTGGGTTTATTTACTGTTTAAATGATTTTTTAGTAGACAAAGTAAGGAGACCCAAATTACGGAAAGATCCCTTATCCAGAAACCCCCCCCGGTCTGGATATCCGGTCCAATAGCTATACCAAGATCAATAAATGAATACCAAGGGGCAAATTCACTAAGCGCCGAAGCGCCTAACGTTAGCGTCAATTCGCTAGTGTTGGGCATTTTCGTTACTTTGCAAATTCAACGAACGCTGGCGTAAATTCGCTAGTGTTACTACTGGAGGAATACGTAGAATCACTATAAATGCCTGGGAAACCTTCAAAACATCAAATAAATTGTTTTTGCCCTACACATGTGCCCACTGTATAGCTAAGTTGCCATGAGTTAGGAAATGTAGGGGGGAAGGAGGGGAGCCCCAAAAATTTTTTCGATCTTTTTCAGCCTATCACCCATAATATAGAAAAAATGAGAACTTTTTTTGAAGCAATCCCTATCTACTCTATTGCACTTCACCTGGTCTGAGGTGACGAAGGAAGTCTAGCGTAAAAGGTAGCGTTCAGTACACTGCACGCGTTAGTGAATTTGCATAGTTTTGCTTCCTATAAGGCTAAGGCCACACTAGGCGATAGCGCCGCGATTTGACTCGCGGCGACTTTTCGCCGCGACTTTTAATCCTTTTAATTTGCGCTGGCGTCTATGGGGAATCGCGGCGTAAAAACACACGCGGCAATCTTTTTTCTATTGTCGCTCGAAATCGCCTAGCGAGGCAATTTCGAGCGACAGTAGAAAAAAGATCGCCGCGTGTGTTTTTACGCCGCGATTCCCCATAGACACCAGCGCAAAAGTTTCCCCAGCGATTGCGGATTAAAAGTCGCGGCGAAAAGTCGCCGCGAGTCAAATCGCGGCGCTATCGACTAGTGTGGCCTTAGCCTAAGGATTAATTATCTCTTAGTTTTGAGAAAGTACAAGGTACTGTTTTAATGTTACAGAGAATAAGGAAATCATTCTAAAAATGTGGATTATTTTGATAAAATTGAGTCAGGGCTTTCTCCATACCTGTATAATATTTACAGACAAGTAAGCATGTTTTAAATCAAATAGTACAGTAAATTAAACACAATATTGCGATGCATCACAGACCTTCAGCTTCAAGCCCTTTAATGAGAACGTGCACAAAGTGTTGCAAATGAAAACGCCACTAAGCCAATTTAAAAAGATAATTTTTTTACACCGACAGGACAAACAAATGATGCGTCAAATTAAATTAATATGGTTTTAATTTTTTTGTGTAATTGTTTATTTTAGGGATGGAGTTTTACAATAGGTATTAAATTTGCCCCTAATTCGTTCATTCATATTAACAGTATCCTGACAATGAAGGTGATTTGGTATTGTACATACTGATGGCATGATTTCAATAGGTAATGTCTAGGCCATCACTGCAGGAACTATATTTCCACTAGATGGAATGGCATTTGAGAAGTTACTTGTAAGGTTGTTTCAAGGCAGAACACACAGTAAAAGTTGGATAACTTCCGTTTTGTATGAGCACTTTTAGGTTTGAAAGAATGCCTTGGTTTTTTTTCACTAGAACATGTTATCTTTCCTGCTGGAGCTTTTGTATATGAAGAAGTCTCTGTCCTGCCGTTCTCTGAACAATTTCCACTCCTTCAGTGTCCAGGTCTTTCAATAGTAATAAGACTGCTTTAAGAATGTTGTGATACATGACAACGAAATGAGAATTCAATAAATCTTATGACAATATAAATCTACACAGGATTCATTCTTTGCAAAACTACAGGCTATGGAAAACTACAGGTTTTGCAAAACTACAGCTAGGAAACCACTATAGTCTATACATACTGTCTGAAAAGAGACTTTTCAGCCTTCATTTGTTTTGTGCTCTGCAGTTTATTCATTATTCAGTACAAAGAGGTAAAAGAAAAGCTAATAGTATAATTCCATTTAATAAATATCTTAAAAACAATCACGAAACGCCTATTGCCTACTCACAAAGAGTTCAGAATCACAATCCAAGGTAAAAGTCGAGACTCCTCAGAAGGATCTGCCGTTTGGATGTGATATGACATGCTTGCTGAACATTGACTGTTTTTAAGTACATACACATAAGTGGAGCTTGATCTGTGTGTGCACCTTGGGTGGATCCAATTAACTTTTTATCTGAACACCTTTTAACCCTATTGTGCCTGGACTACTCTCACCAGATTTACAACACAAAACAATATTGCCCTATGTGCGCTTCCTTCTCTCTTAGACATTTTTTAGTACATTTTATATACGGTACCTGAAGTGGGATTGTTCTTTGCAAATGTCACCTCCATTTTTTTTGTAATGTGACTTTGCTTAGAAACACATTATGTAGATTGTGATGACAAAATTATCTGTTACAATAAATATGGGAGTTGTATGTTTTGGTCTACTGAGTGTCTAACCCATTGCTAACCCTTTCTACTGAGCTATTATTACACAGAAACTGACAATATATGCAAGGGTGTGCCCGGAGAGAACACTGGCTTCTGTCTGTGGATTTGTACTTTTTAGGGCAAGTACCTTTATGACACTATTCAGGATAATTTAGCATGCAGACAAAACCAAAGAAGGGAAAGTTACTGCTAAGTCTGTTTTGTTAAATCAGTATTTATCTACCATAAGTATGTTTCAAGTCTTACACTGTACCCTGATATTTTCCAGCAGAATTGTGTTTAGTACCATCTAATATCGCTGGAATGAACTTAGAATCTCTGTGTTTAGGGAACAAGAAAGATGTTCAGATGCCATACAAGTCAATGCTACATGTATTTTCAGCATTTAAGTTCACATTTTTTCCCCACTTGTTTGTGCCATCTGTGTTTTATCAACTCATTGGAAGATTATGGACAAATTAATTTGTGTCTTTGATGATTAACCCCATAATTTTTATAAATATGTACAAAATCAGAGAGAGAGAGAGAGAAAAAAAAGTGAACCACAGGAAAAGTTGTGATCAGCTGCTTTTTTTTGGCGATTCCAGATTTTAATATTTCCAGATTTTAATATTACCAATAAGCAAAAAATAAATGGATCATCAAAAATAAACTGTTAGGGCCAGAGGCGGGCCATGCCGGCCAGGCGCCCTAGGCATCCCAGCCGGCCAGCTCGCCCCCTTTTTCTCCTGTGGATCGGTGGCGCGGTGGCACTCACTGACTCCTTCTACTGTGGCTCGTTGACATTGCGCACATATGGGTTGTAACATTTTATGCGTATGCGCAGTGACATCACACTCGCGTGTGCTCATTGACATTGCATGCGTGATCAAAAGGGGATCGGGCAAGCTGGGTGTAAGGTGCGTCCGGTCTAGAGGTAGACAGAAGAGGCAGCTGCTCAGCACCCCTCAATTGTTGCGCCCTAGGCAGCTGCCTCTTCTGCCTACCCTTAATTCCAGCCCTGGTTAGGGTGATACAAGAGGTAATTCTAAATTGGTCAGTAAAATTTAATACCACATACCCTTTCTTTAAAAAAAAAAAAAATAATACTTTATGTATACATATTAGCGAGATTGGGGCAGATGTATTAAGGATCGAGTTGTGATTTCCACAAAAAAATCGTGTTTGAGGTTTTTTTGGGTCAAAAATAGATTTTTGAGTTTTTTTTTAATTTAAATCTGTGAAGAGTTTTTATACCCCGACCCTGGAAATTACTTAAATCTGAAAATACACCATATAAAACCTGTGAGGTCATGTAGGAGTAAATGCCAGAGGTCCCTTGAACCATTTGAAGATCTTAATAACCTTCATGATGTTCAAGGTTTTTTTTTGGTGGGTTTTGCTCAAAAACTCGATCAATTTAAGTTTTTTTTCGCCGACAACTTTATCAATTTAAGCAATTCAGGTTAACCCTGAACTCGCTGATTCAATTTTTCTTAAATTCAAAACCATTCGAGTTGTGAGTTCATTTGAGGTTTAAAACATCTCACAAAGCTCTAAAATTCGACCTTTGATAAATAACCCCCATAATGTAAGCGTATTTAGAGAAGAGACCAGGTAGATACTACATCTATATTATATACCTGCCTTTTTTGTAAACTTTCTGATTAACACCTGTTTCTTTATGTTTTAAATAAGGTACAAATGTTACACTTCCATCAGAGATCATGGCATTCAAAAAACTGTTAACGCTAAAAGTTTTTTCATAGTGTTTGCTATACTCTGTATATATTTCAGCACATACCCTTTCTTTCTGCTACCATCTCTATCTGGAAAATTTGTCCCTGGGGAGCAGTTTCATGCCTAGTTGTTTAAGAATTTTGCTAAAATAAAAAGGTAAAAATATCAACAGCTCACACGGATCATAATTTTAAAGGCCTATAATAACTGTGGTGCACAACCTAAGCAGTAAAAGCTGTAGAAGCACAGATCAGCAGCATAAAGAAAACAAAATAAAGTATAAAATGGTAAATTTAACTGCAAATGGAGTTGATTTCATTATGATTAGTTATATAGTAGCATATTGAAATCTACAGGGGAATATAAAGTATTATACTGGGGTACTGAGACTACTCATGTCATGAAATAATACTAAGGTGATCTACATTATATGCATTGATTTTAAAGTCATTTTTCTGGTTTACACATTCATTTTTTGTATCTGCAACCAAGTTGGTTATCTTATTTTATGGTCCTTACAGTTCATTTACCATCTATAAAAGAAAGCTGCTGGCAGAAAAACAGGCACGAGGAAGAAGCAGAATAATAGTGTTTTAAATCAACTGGAAGACAAGAAAAATGTCCTAATTAAATGACAAGACAAAAATAAATAGGAAATAATAATGAATATCTGTACATCCCTACATTTTAAAATGACTATGCAGAACCTTATCCTTAATTTACATTGACATGGTTTCAAAATAATCTGTCTAGTGTGTTACTATTTTATATTTATAAACATAATTTGGATAAAGGAATATATACATGTAAAACAAACTTTATGTATTTTGCCAGCAAGGTTTTCTTTCCTATTGTAAATTTAAAGGTAGCAGTCATGTAAGATTTAGAATACATACAGACTTAAAACCACTCACAAAGTTTACTGTTTATCTACAAAGCCTTCTTAGAATCAGTGTTTTATGTATACTATTCTTGCAATAATGCAATTACAAGCATATGCTTGTGTATAGGCTAATGGAATAGTTTAAGTATAAGCTTAACAACTGGGTAAATCGATAACCTGTGCAAAATAAGAATATGTTTCTTATATAGTTAGTTAGCCAAAAATGTCATCTATAAATGCCAAATTGACTGGATATCTAATATAATACCCAGAACCCAACTTCCTGCTCATACATTTTCAGTAACCGTTAATCAGTGTTTAACTCTCACCTGGGCTCTGCAAGTATATGTATGTATGCGACAAGGAAACTAAGAATGGAAGCTCCACTGGAACAGGGACAAATATGTTGAAAAATAATTATAACCATTTAGTAAACTGGTTATAATTAAATACAATCAAATCCTTACTTACTTACTTCCTTCCATGATACAGATAATTTTCTGACTCTCTGGTAGAGCAGTTATGGTCTGTAGATAACTCTACGGGGCAGATTTATCAAGAGTCGAATTTTGAGGGTTAAAAAACCCTCAAATTCAACCCTTAAAGTAAAATCCTTTGAATTTGAATATCGAATTCGAAAGATTTTAGCTCAATAATAAAAATCGTTCGATCGAACAATGAAATCGTTCTGATCGAACGATTTTAAGCGATCGATCGAATGATTTTTATTAGTTCAAAAAAAAAACTTTGAAAGTGCTCTGGAAGGTCCCTATAGGCTAACATTGCACTTCTGTAGGTTTAAAGTGGCGAAGTATGTAGTCTACGTTTTTTTTAAGGAGACAGTACTTTGATTATCGAATGGGTGAATAGGCGAACGATTTTTACTTTGAACCGTTCGAGTATAAGGGTCTGGTTTACCAAAAGTTGAGTTATAGATTTGAGAAAAAAAACACAGTTAAAAAATGCTTCAATAAGAATCGTCTTTAACAGCTTTAATTATATATTTATTTTCCCATTTCATTTAAAAATTCTTGTTTTTTAGCCCCATTGAAAGTCAAAAGAGTACAGATCACTGTATAACAGTACACATATATATATACAAAGTCATAAGGAGCGCACAGCCACATGTCCAAATATAAAAGAAGAAGTGTATTAAACTGTGATATTAATAATATTAATAGCAGTAAATATTACATTGATATGAAACCTATAGTGAAACAAAACCAAATCCCTATTTTTTTGGTTTTAGATGGTCATGAAACTCCTCAGTGTCTTCTAATATTCTTACATTTAATAATGGGAATGCATTGCAATAAACAAGATAGTGTTATAACTTTATATCAACCACTTGTAATATGTTTTAACCTTACTTCTCATAAGCCACTAGACGGGAAAAAAACCACACAAAATAAACACCTCTTGTTCTTGTTCCACCTCTTGTTCCAGAAGGAAGGGAAGTTGGAGAATGTTTCTATCAAGAAAAACAAATGACACTTTTAGTTAGAAATGTCTCTATTTCCAAGTCACGATGGCAGCAAGCACCACCAATATGGGATATTAAAAGATACTAAAAATACAAGTCTTTGTTGGAAACAACAGACAGAGATTGTTAAAGTGGATGCTACTTAATGCAGGGAGGATCTATTGTTGCGTCGCAATGTGATGTCATGTTTGACCTTTAACCCTGTGTGATTTTCTTCTTCCTCTTAGTGTGTATGCTCTCTGTGAAAAGTTCTTGTTGGACACATGTAAACACATGCAGTAAAAATTGTGGCTATGGCTGAAGCTCCCTCCTGATCTATTCTTTTCAATACTCCTTGGATCATAAAAAGGAAGGAAAAACATACAGTAAGCGAATGCACTGCTTTACTGCTAATTACAGATTTGCAGCCATACTGCTCTAGGACAGTAAAGGAACTCTCTCTGGATAACCAGACTTCATACTTGTGCTTCAGATCTGCTACTACTAAGTTGACTTCTGGTACATCAAACATCTGTCTATTACTTGGAACACCAAATAATTCAGGTTCCACTCACAGGATTTAGACTGTATACCAGCAGGTTTGTCTTGTCTAGAATATGAAGGCTACTTACCCTGATAGATTCTGTTCTGCCCAAATTAACACTCATGACAAAAGTTAATTTCTTTAGAAGACTGCCATTGGCTACCCCATAGAATTTAGCAATGACAACTTTAGCACTATATTTAGGAGGGGTGGGAATGAGGAGGTATTTAGGTGTTCCCATCCCCTAGCTTGCCATATGACAGATGATAAGAACAGGGCTGACCTGCTCCTCTTGCTGCTGCATTCATCTCCTCCTGCCTGGATTTTACATTCAGTGCAAAAAGCAGAATGCAGCATTCCTCAGGGAACAACTGCTTGTTAATTAATGACCCTCAGAACAAATCCCAATAATTTAAATAGCATATCCCTTCCTTGGCCAACTTACATTTTCATTGTGAGCCAGCCATCTATGGTTTAAAGCAGAAGAAAAGGCTTTGTGCACTTGGAGGTGCACCCCATGTTAGGCACCCCAAGTGATTGTATTGACTTACCTAAAACCCTGAGCTCCTATCAGCAGAAAACTGCACTGGCCCGGGGTTATACCAGTGAGCACCACAGAGCGATCCTCTTCTGGCTTCTTCTTTCTTCAAATTTCCCGGAGCAATCGCATGCTCAGTTGAATGAAATAGCCAACTTTTTAGTTAAGGTTCGGCCTTAAAGATTAGGGATGGCGCGAACTGTTCGCCGGCGAACTTGTTCGCGCGAACATCGGGTGTTCGCGCTCGCCGGAAGTTCGCGAACGTCGCGCGACGTTCGCCAATTTGGGTTTGCCATTGTTGGCGCTTTTTTTTGCCCTCTCACCCCAGACCAGCAGGTACATGGCAGCCAATCAGGAAGCTCTCCCCTGGACCACTCCCCTTCCCTATAAAAACCGAAGCCCTGCAGCGTTTTTTCACTCTGCCTGTGTGTGCTGAAGAGATAGTGTAGGGAGAGAGCTGCTGCCTGTTAGTGATTTCAGGGACAGTTGAAAGTTTGCTGGCTAGTAATCGTTTTGATACTGCTCTGTTATTGGAGGGACAGAAGTCTGCAGGGGTTTGAGGGACATTTAAGCTTAGGTAGCTTTGCTGGCTAGTAATCTACCTTCTACTGCAGTGCTCTGTATGTAGCTGCAGTGGGCAGCTGTCCTGCTTCTGATCTCATCTGCTGACTGCTGCAATAACAGTAGTCCTTGTAAGGACTGCTTTTATTTATTTTTTTGTTGTTTTACTACTACTACTACTACTACTACTATAAGAGCCCAGTGCTATTAGTCTAGCAGTGTTGGGGAGTGGGACTGGTGTGCTAATCTGCTGCTCCTAGTAGTTCAGCAGCACCAACTTTAATTTTTTTTTTTTTAATATTCATTTTTTTTTTATTTTACTTTTTTTTATTTTACTACCGCTGTAGTAGTGTATAAGTTGACCTTTTAGGCATTATTTGCCCTGTAGGCATTTTTTGCCCAGTGTGTTATTCAACCAACTGCCATCTAGCTGTGTGACCTTGTTCACATTCTGTCTAAATATCCATAATATTACCGTCTCCAGAAAAAACACCGGAGTGACTTTTTTCAAGCAGCCATAATATATTTTACGTAATCCGTATCCATCGCTGTATTAGTGTATAAGTTGACCTTTTAGGCATTATTTGCCCTGTAGGCATTTTTTGCCCAGTGTGTTATTCAACCAACTGCCATCTAGCTGTGTGACCTTGTTCACATTCTGTCTAAATATCCATAATATTACCGTCTCCAGAAAAAACACCGGAGTGACTTTTTTCAAGCAGCCATAACATATTTTACGTAATCTGTATCCATCGCTGTAGTAGTGTATAAGTTGACCTTTTAGGCATTATTTGCCCTGTAGGCATTTTTTGCCCAGTGTGTTATTCAACCAACTGCCATCTAGCTGTGTGACCTTGTTCACATTCTGTCTAAATATCCATAATATTACCGTCTCCAGAAAAAACACCGGAGTGACTTTTTTCAAGCAGCCATAACATATTTTACGTAATCCGTATCCATCGCTGTAGTAGTGTATAAGTTGACCTTTTAGGCATTATTTGCCCTGTAGGCATTTTTTGCCCAGTGTGTTATTCAACCAACTGCCATCTAGCTGTGTGACCTTGTTCACATTCTGTCTAAATATCCATAATATTACCGTCTCCAGAAAAAACACCGGAGTGACTTTTTTCAAGCAGCCATAACATATTTTACGTAATCTGTATCCATCGCTGTAGTAGTGTATAAGTTGACCTTTTAGGCATTATTTGCCCTGTAGGCATTTTTTGCCCAGTGTGTTATTCAACCAACTGCCATCTAGCTGTGTGACCTTGTTCACATTCTGTCTAAATATCCATAATATTACCGTCTCCAGAAAAAACACCGGAGTGACTTTTTTCAAGCAGCCATAACATATTTTATGTAATCTGTATCCATCGCTGTAGTAGTGTATAAGTTGACCTTTTAGGCATTATTTGCCCTGTAGGCATTTTTTGCCCAGTGTGTTATTCAACCAACTGCCATCTAGCTGTGTGACCTTGTTCACATTCTGTCTAAATATCCATAATATTACCGTCTCCAGAAAAAACACCGGAGTGACTTTTTTCAAGCAGCCATAATAAATTTTACGAGATCCGTATCCACCGCTGTAGTAGTGTATACGTTGATCTTGTGGGCAGTATTTGCACAGTGTTTTCTTCAAACCGCCATCTAGCTGTGTGAGCTTGTTCACATTTTGTCTAAATATTGATAATATTATCGTCTCTAGAAAAACCACTTGAGTTACTTTTTTTCAAGCAGCATTCATATATTTTACGTAATCCGTATCCACCGCTGTGTATATGTTGACCTTGTAGGCATTATTTGCACAGTGTTTTCTTCAAACCGCCATCTAGCTGTGTGAGCTTGTTCACATTTTGTCTAAATATTGATAATATTATCGTCTCTAGAAAAACCACTTGAGTTACTTTTTTTCAAGCAGCATTCATATATTTTACGTAATCCGTATCCACCGCTGTGTATACGTTGACCTTGTAGGCATTATTTGCACACTGTTTTCTTCAAACTGCCATCTAGCTGTGTGTATTATCGTTTCCAGAAAAACCAACTGAGTTTTTGTTGTTGTTGTTTTTTTAAAAATAATGCCAGGCAAAGGCAGGCCGCCACGCAGAGGCCGTGCTAGGGGCCGTGCTGCTATGCAATCCTGTGGCCCTAGCAAATTGCCCAGTTTTAAAAAGCCAATGACCCTGAACTCCCAAAATGCTGAAGAGGTAGTTGACTGGCTTACACAGCACACCCCATCCTCTACCGTTTCTAACTTTACCACAACATCCTCCTCATCCTCCACTGCTATGGCCACCCCACGTAACACTTCCTCCACCACCGGTGCCCCTTCTTCACTGGAGTCAGAGGAGTTATTTTCCCATGAGTTTCTTGAACTGAGTAATGCGCAACCATTATTGCCAGAAGAAGATGAAGGAGATGAGGACGTTACACCAGATTTAATTCTGGCAGAGAACACGACAGAGATGGACATAATGATGAGTGATGAGGAGGAGGTCCCCGCTGCTGCTTCCTTCTGTGATGTGTCAGAAGAAATTGATGCATCTGAGGAGAATGATGATGAGGAGATTGATGTTTTGTGGGTGCCTAGTAGAAGAGAGCAAGAGGAGGGTAGTTCAGATGGAGAGACGGAGAGTCAGAGAGGCAGTAGGAGAATAAGACTTAGAAGAAGCAGGGAGGACAGCCCGCAGGGATCAGTAGGGCAACAACATGTATCGGCACCTGTGTTCAGCCGGCCAACGCACCCGCCATTGCCGCCAATGCCGCCAACTTCTACTGTTACCGCCAGATCGCACACTTCCAAAAAGTCAGCAGTGTGGGATTTTTTTAATGTGTGTGCCTCTGACAAAAGCATTGTAATTTGCAATGAGTGCAGTCAGAAACTGAGCCTTGGTAAGCCCAACAGCCACATAGGTACAACTTCTATGCGAAGGCACATGAGCGGCAAGCACAAAGCACTTTGGGAGCAACACCTCAAAGGCAACAGGCAAACTAAAAGCCACACTCCTTCTGGTCCAGCATCTTACTGCTCTACCTCTGCTCTCCTTGACCCGTCTGAACCACCCTCCACTCCGCCTTCCACCTTGACCACCTGTTCCCATTCCCAGTCATCTGCCACCAGCCAAGTTTCTGTGAAGGCCATGTTTGAGCGTAAGAAGCCAATGTCTGACTGTCACCCCCTTGCCCGGCGTCTGACAGCTGGCTTGTCTGCACTCTTAGCCCGCCAGCTTTTACCATACCAGCTGGTGGACTCTGAGGCCTTCCGCAAATTTGTAGCAATTGGGACACCGCAGTGGAAGGTACCCAGCCGCAATTTTTTTTCTAAAAAGGGAATACCACACCTGTACCAACATGTGCAGAGCCAAGTCACCGCATCTCTGTCACTTAGTGTTGGGCCAAAGGTCCATATGACTACTGACGCATGGTCCTCCAAGCATGGTCAGGGCAGGTATGTCACCTACACTGCCCACTGGGTGAACTTGGTAATGGCTGGGAAGCAGGGAATGGGTAGCTCAACAACAACAACAGTGGAGTTGGTGTCACCGCCACGGATTGCACGCGGTTCTGCCACCACCTCTACTCCTCCATCGCTCTCTACCTCGTCTTCTTCCTCTTCTTCTTCTTACTCTGCTGCTGGGTCCTCCTTCTCCTCCTCCACACCTGTGCACCCCCAGCTCCCCCTAGGCTATTCGACGTGCCAGGTACGCCGTTGTCACGCTGTCTTGGGGATGACGTGCCTGGAAAGCAAAAACCATACCGGATCTGTACTCCTGTCATCTCTGCAGTCACAGGCCGATCGGTGGCTGACCCCACACCAACTGCAGATCGGAAAAGTGGTGTGTGACAATGGAAGCAATCTGTTGGCAGCGTTGAGACTGGGCAATTTAACACATGTGCCCTGCATGGCACATGTGTTAAATTTAATAGTCCAACGTTTTGTCTCCAAGTACCCAGGATTCCAGGACGTTCTCACCCAGTCCAGAAAGGTGTCGGCCCATTTCAGACGTTCCTACACAGCCATGGCACGCCTTGCTGACATTCAGCAGCGCTACAACATGCCAGTCAGGCGTTTGATTTCTGACAGCCAGACTCGCTGGAATTCAACGCTCCTTATGTTGGAACGTCTGCTGCAACAACAAAGGGCCGTCAACGAGTACCTTTTTGAACTGGGTGGTAGGACTGGATCTGCAGAGCTGGGGATTTTTTTCCCCCGTTACTGGGTGCTTATGCGCGATGCCTGCAGGCTCATGCGACCTTTTGAAGAGGTGACAAATATGGTCAGTCGCACCGAAGGCACCATCAGCGACCTAATACCCTTCGCTTTCTTCCTGGAGCGTGCCGTGCGAGGAGTGACAGATGGGGCTGTAGACCAGCGTGACGAGGAGCTGGAAGCGCACGATTTCTGGTCGGAATCACCAGAACGAACCCAGGCACCTGCTGCAACGCAGGGAGAGGTGCCAGAAGTGGAGTCAGAGGAGGAAGGTGGCTTTGTGGAGGAGGAGGAGGAGGACCAACAGGAGCAGGCTTCCCAGGGGGCTAGTGGTGACCTTTTGGGGACCCCTGGTCTTGTACGTGGCTGGGGGGAGGAGACCGTGGATGATGCAGTCCTTGATAATGAGGAAGCGGAGATGGATAGCTCTGCATCCAACCTTGTGAGAATGGGGTCTTTCATGCTGTCATGCCTGTTGAAGGACCCCCGTATCAAGAGGCTTAAGGAGAAGGACCTGTACTGGGTCGCAACGCTACTAGACCCTCGGTACAAGCATAAAGTGTCAGAAATGTTACCAACATACCACAAGTCCGAAAAGATGCGGCATTTACAAACCAGCCTGCAAAACATGTTGTACAATGCTTTTAAGGGTGATGTCACTTCAGGAACTCATCAACATTCCAGGGGCAGAGGTGCCAGTAATCCTGCCACGAGCGCACCTGCAAGGACAAAGCCCTTTGGCCGGTCTGTAACGTCAGACATGCAAATGTTTTTCTGTCCAAGGCAGCGCCACAACCCTTCTGGATCCACCCTCAAAGAACGCCTCGACCGGCAGGTAGCGGACTACCTGGCATTAACTGCAGATATCAACACTCTGAGGAGCGATGAACCCCTGGACTACTGGGTGCGCAGGCTTGATCTGTGGCCAGAGCTGTCACAATTTGCCATGAACCTCTTGTCTTGCCCAGCCTCAAGTGTGCTCTCAGAAAGGACCTTCAGTGCAGCAGGAGGGATTGTAACTGAGAAGAGAACTCGCCTAGGTCACAAAAGTGTCGATTACCTGACCTTTATTAAAATGAATGAGGGGTGGATCTCGGAGGGTTACTGCACGCCGGAAGACTTGTTCTGACTTCTATGCAGCTGTCCTTCTCTTCAAGCCTCATGACTCCACACACAGCTGTCCTTTAGCGTCCTCCTCCCTCCGCCACCGTTACAAACTAGGGTGCAAACCCTACTGGTTTAATTTTTTCTGGCCTCTGTGCTTCAGTGGCTGCAACCAAAAAAACTGGGCAAACAATGTCTACAAGGTCAACGTATGGCGAAAAATGACTATTTTCAGCATTTATATGGCATATTTTTTCTGGCAACTGTGCTTCAGTGGCTGCGTCCAAAAAAATGCATATTTTCTGCATTTATATGGCATAATTTTTCTGGCCTCTGTGCTTCAGTGGCTGCAACCAAAAAAATGCATATTTTCTGCATTTATATGGCATAATTTTTCTGGCCTCTGTGCTTCAGTGGCTGCAACCAAAAAAATTTATATTTTCAGCATTTATATGGCATAATTTTTCTGTCAACTGTGCTTCAGTGGCTGCGACCAAAAAAATGCATATTTTCTGCATTTATATGGCATAATTTTTCTGGCCTCTGTGCTTCAGTGGCTGCAACCAAAAAAATTTATATTTTCAGCATTTATATGGCATAATTTTTCTGTCAACTGTGCTTCAGTGGCTGCGACCAAAAAAATGCATATTTTCTGCATTTATATGGCATAATTTTTCTGGCCTCTGTGCTTCAGTGGCTGCAACCAAAAAAATTTATATTTTCAGCATTTATATGGCATAATTTTTCTGGCAACTGTGCTTCAGTGGCTGCGACCAAAAAAATGACTATTTTCAGCATTTATATGGCATATTTTTTCTGGCCTCTGTGCTTCAGTGGCTGCGGCCAAAAAAACTGGGCAAACAATGCCTACAAGGTCAACGACGTTGACCTTGTAGGCATTGTTTGCCCAGTTTTTTTGGCCGCAGCCACTGAAGCACAGAGGCCAGAAAAAATATGCCATATAAATGCTGAAAATAGTCATTTTTTGCCATACGTTGACTCAACGTATATGGCAAAAAATGACTATTTTCAGCATTTATATGGCATATTTTTTCTGGCAACTGTGCTTCAGTGGCTGCGACCAAAAAAACTGGGCAAACAATGCCTACAAGGTCAACGTATGGCAAAAAATGACTATTTTCAGCATTTATATGGCATATTTTTTCTGGCAACTGTGCTTCAGTGGCTGCGTCCAAAAAAACTGGGCAAACAATGTCTACAAGGTCAACGTATGGCGAAAAATTACTATTTTCAGCATTTATATGGCATATTTTTTCTGGCAACTGTGCTTCAGTGGCTGCGTCCAAAAAAACTGGGCAAACAATGTCTACAAGGTCAACGTATGGCGAAAAATTACTATTTTCAGCATTTATATGGCATATTTTTTCTGGCAACTGTGCTTCAGTGGCTGCGTCCAAAAAAACTGGGCAAACAATGCCTACAAGGTCAACGTATGGCAGTTGTTTAAAGAGAACAGTAGATTACTAGCCAGCAAAGCTACCTAAGCTAAAATGTCCCTCAAATCCCTGCAGACTTCTGTCCCTCCAATACAGAGCAGTATCAAGCAGATTACTAGCCAGCAAACTTACTATCATCTGTCCCTGAAATCACTAACAGCTCTCCCCCTACACTATCTCTTCCAAGCACACACAGGCAGATTTTTCAGATACATTTTTGCCCTTGATCCCCCTCTGGCATGCCACTGTCCAGGTCGTTGCACCCTTTAAACAACTTTAAAATCATTTTTCTGGCCAGAAATGTCTTTTTTAGATGTTAAAGTTCGCCTTCCCATTGAAGTCTATGGGGTTCGCGAACCGTTCGCGAACCGCTCGCATTTTTGCGCAAGTTCGCGAATATGTTCGCGAACTTTTTTTCCGACGTTCGCTACATCCCTATTAAAGATACAGAGCGCTCCATAAATCTAGCCATCAGCCATACCCAGTAAAGGTAAGTATCTGCTATAAAATCGACCATTATCACTTCATAAAGTCACATAATAAATTGTTCTTCTCATATTCAAAATAATAGCATCTTCAAGATACTTTCATTGATCTTTCATTTCATAAATACTGAGCATCAGCAAAAAGTTTGAAAACCTCTCATCTAAATAAATTACAGATTGCCCATGCTGCCTGATCATTTCATGTGCCTTGTTTTAAATGTAAAGCTAGCATTGTGTTTGTTTGTTTACCTTAAAATCAACATTTAGGGGTATATATACTGTATATACTGTATATTCATTTCTATGGGATTTTGAAAGGCATATTTATCAAAGGATGATCTTTCACTTTAACCCAATGATAAATAATCAGCGAATCATGCAAATTCGCGCCTGCCAAATAAATTCGTAAATAATATGTTAGAAATGTTTATATATACATACATATTTTGTCATTTTCTAAAAGCCTGTCACATGTTTCAAGATTAAAATGAGATGTAATAAACATGTATACACAATGAGATCATAAAAAATAGACAGGCAATTTTAATTGGCTCCTCATAAAAACTATAGTAGGTGTGAATATGATAGGGTGGTGTATAATGTACTCAGAAAATACATCAAACTTAAATTATAGATGTCCTTCCTTAATGCTCTTGCAAGCAGATGGATCATATTTTATATTCAAACAGCTGTTCAGCCACTACTTGCATACAAGTAAAAAAAGATATACAATCTGTTGTTTTATCAATATCTCCCAAAATACCAAACAGCCGAAGCCCAAAGATATTATATTCATTAACAAAAATCCCTTAAGAGTAGAAGGATGGATGATTATGGTTAGAGTATCCTGGTATCAGGAAAAAATTGCATGTGATATTTTACAACACACTGATTGGCTGTAACTGCTGATTTTCCTGATGCATATAATTGTATCTGAGCTACTGTGAGTTGCTCCATCCACGAGCTGTTGCTGAAATGAATCTGAAGTTGAGCTACAGAGACATGTAGGCTACAGCTACAACCCCATCAGAACCTGATAGCAGGACTGGCATTCAGCTAACTGGGAGATTTTACTTCCACAAATTCTTGGTAGAACCAAGAAGTTAGAAAATGAAATAAGTTGCAATATTACGGTTTCCCCATTTAGGACACAAAATATCGAACACATTTACAACTCTTTCAGCCTCCTAAATCACACCAAACACCTAACAATCTGTAGAATGTGATGTAACAATATTGTAAAACACCAATATTGCAAATGTTTTACTAGTAACTTTTTAAATTAGCAACATTTGTAAAGTCACCTACACTTTTCTTAGTGCCATGTGTTTTTGTTAGTAATTATTAGGAGGTTGAAGGTGTTATGATCCAAATCAATGTTTAACCCACGGGGGCTCAGATTGTTATGTTTCTAAATCTGATGTTTCTCTTTTTCTTAGTTTCTCAAGGGTTTAATAATATAAATAATAAAACAAATCAGAAACCTGCACAGATTCACCCAAAAGAGGCTGAGAGTGGCAGTACCACATGGTATGAAAAAAATGGCTTTTACACAGACACTGTCTCACTGCAGGCAAAGGGGGGGGGGTCAAACAAAAGAGACAAAACAGAAGAGACAAAAACAGAAAGTTTAAAGTGCCTTGAAGAGAAAAACATTGGTATTATTGGTGGCCTAGTAACAGTCTTATTTAGTGATGGGCGAATTTGCGCCATTTTGCTTCGCCGAAAAATTTGCGAAACGGCAAAAAATTTGCGACGCCGGCGCCCGTTTTTGACGCAAATTTTCACAGGCGTTTCGCGAATTTATTCGCTGTTGGCGATTCACGCTAATTCGCTGCAAATTCGCGCCTGGCGAATAAATTCGCCCATCACTAGTCTTATTGTTTGCCAAACCTCAGTTAAATTTTTAAAAGAAAATCGCTAAGAGCAGTGTCTGGTGAGAGTTGCAAACAAACACGGTATGAAAAAACTGTCTTTTGCAAAGTCAGTGAGCTCCTCCTCTCACTGCAGTGAGCTCCTCCTGTCTCATTTGCTCTCAGCTATGCACTGGGCAGTCTTTACTTTGGATCTCGCTCTCGCTCCCCCTCCATGTCCCCTCCATCTAGTTCTTCCCATGCTGCCTCTCCAGTCTCCCTCCCTCCTTGCATAGTCCCTCTTCAATCCACTGCCTCCTTTCTTCCACCCACAATCTCAAATTTCGCTTCATGGGGCAGATTCACTAAAAGTGGCTAATGCTAGCAGGGACATCGCCAATTCACTAACAGACGTAGGCGCCAATTCGCTAGAGAACAGGACCGTCACTAGCATTCAGTCGCACTTTTTGCTCTGGCGAACGATCGTTACTCCGCAAATTAACTAAAGTGAGGGTTTTACTGAACTTTATCTCTTTCGCCAAATTCAGTTAAAAAAGTACCTATGTCTATGATTAAGCATCCCCTTTGGCACAAAAAGCAGAAGGCTATTCCTGTTTGAATGCTTTTACTTTGAATATACACTTTTTTTAACTGCCCCAACTTGCTTTTGATGGTCCAGTCTTGTGCCCGACTGCTAATTATGAAGTAACAATTTCTGCAACTTCTCCTAAACTGAAGGTCTG
Organism: Xenopus petersii; assembly: GCA_038501925.1. Lineage (NCBI taxonomy): Eukaryota > Metazoa > Chordata > Amphibia > Anura > Pipidae > Xenopus > Xenopus petersii. The sequence continues at coordinate 45,856,459 of CM076688.1, forward strand.
GGACAAGTGCACCTGGGCCCCCTACATACTTCTTGAGTTCACCCCATCGAGTGCTATTGGTTTGTTCCTGTGCCTAAATTCCAGGGTTCAGTCAAGTTTGATAAAAATGTTGGTCTGTGGAAATTTGTGCTCCTTATGGAAAACTGAGCATCAGAAAATACCTTTGTATAGCTTCCTATTTAAATCTCTATATGTAAAACATTCCCATTTATTTATTCTGCAAAAATGCATAATGGAGCACAGTTAAGCAATGGGAATGTTTTACACACAAAGAATATACAACCTACAATTGTATTTCTTGAGCATTTTGTTGCCCACGGGAAGCACAATTTCCAGCAGGACTACATTTTTCTAGAACTTTACTAAACCCTTGACAGGTCCACATTATGAACCACAACATATTCTACATAGGAATATCTCTATATAAACAAGCACCTTTCAACAGCTAAATCCTATGTATCAGACATGGAAAATGTCATTATACAGGATATTTAACTGGGAGATTTTACTTCCACAAATTCTTGGTAGAACCAAGAAGTTAGAAAATGAAATAAGTTGCAATATTACGGTTTCCCCATTTTGGACATAAAATATCTAACACATTTACAACTCTTTCAGCCTCCTAAATCACACCAAACACCCCATTATAGCCTGCTTTGACATCTTTAACTGCATTGATGGCAAGCATAGGGGATATGGGAATTTACAAACCAGTTGTATTTTTGTGTATATTAAAAAATAGGTTTTGGATTTATTCTCTATAGGTATTATGAAAGTGTAATTTCATTTTCTGGGTTAATGTTTTGAAATGAAAATTTAGGAAGATGTAGAAAGCTTCAGTTGTCATAAAACATTGTTATAGGAGTTGAAGAGAATGGCTCCATTTGGTCAAGATATTCAAAGGAGAGGATCTAGGAGGAAGCACAAAGGCAAAAGTATACAATATTGTTTTTACTATCACAATAAATGGAACCAAACTTCTTATGAGTAGTTAAGTTAAAGAGAGAAACAAGGGACAGTGTTGCATGTGCCAGTTAATGTTCAACAACAAAATATATCAATTAACATGAATACATTTCCCATATTATCTCATTTTTAGTAAGACTCTTCTAACAATCTGTAGAATGTAATGTAACAATATTGTAAAACACCAATATTGCAAATGTTTTACTAGTAACTTTTTAAATTAGCAACATTTGTAAGGTCACCTACACTTTTCTTAGTGCCATGTGTTTTTGTTCGTAATTATTAGGAGGTTGAAGGTGTTATGATCCAAATCAATGTTTAACCCACGGGGGCTCAGATTGTTATGTTTCTAAATCTGATGTTTCTCTTTTTCTTAGTTTCTCAAGGGTTTAATAATATAAATAATAAAACAAATCAGAAACCTGCACAGATTCACCCAAAAGAGGCTGAGAGTGGCAGTACCACATGGTATGAAAAAAATGGCTTTTACACAGACACTGTCTCACTGCAGGCAAAGGGGGGGGGGTCAAACAGAAGAGACAAAACAGAAGAGACAAAAACAGAAAGTTTAAAGTGCCTTGAGGAGAAAAACATTGGTATTATTGGTGGCCTAGTAACAGTCTTATTTAGTGATGGGCGAATTTGCGCCATTTTGCTTCGCCGAAAAATTTGCGAAACGGCAAAAAATTTGCGACGCCGGCGCCCGTTTTTGACGCAAATTTTCACAGGCGTTTCGCGAATTTATTCGCTGTTGGCGATTCACGCTAATTCGCCGCAAATTCGCGCCTGGCGAATAAATTCGCCCATCACTAGTCTTATTGTTTGCCAAACCTCAGTTAAATTTTTAAAAGAAAATCGCTAAGAGCAGTGTCTGGTGAGAGTTGCAAACAAACACGGTATGAAAAAACTGTCTTTTGCAAAGTCAGTGAGCTCCTCCTCTCACTGCAGTGAGCTCCTCCTGTCTCATTTGCTCTCAGCTATGCACTGGGCAGTCTTTACTTTGGATCTCGCTCTCGCTCCCCCTCCATGTCCCCTCCATCTAGTTCTTCCCATGCTGCCTCTCCAGTCTCCCTCCCTCCTTGCATAGTCCCTCTTCAATCCACTGCCTCCTTTCTTCCACCCACAATCTCAAATTTCGCTTCATGGGGCAGATTCACTAAAAGTGGCTAATGCTAGCAGGGACATCGCCAATTCACTAACAGACGTAGGCGCCAATTCGCTAGAGAACAGGACCGTCACTAGCATTCAGTCGCACTTTTTGCTCTGGCGAACGATCGTTACTCCGCAAATTAACTAAAGTGAGGGTTTTACTGAACTTTATCTCTTTCGCCAGAGTTGCCTTCACCACCTCAGACCAGGCAAAGTGCTAAAAAGAAGCTAGATTTTCCTCAGTCTTCTGTCACTTACATCATATCTGTGTGCTGAAAATGCATTAAAGTTCCAATAATGCTGACGACTTTTCCTTTTTGAAGCAGACTTACCTGCAGAAGTCCTTACTTGAACTTTTTTTGGCTGACAAACTTTTTTTGGGTAAGGGTAGGACTACATGGATGATTTCTGTGCGGATGCGACAGAAATAATGTAAGTAATGGAAATGTCAGAGGAAGTCGTAGCGTTGATCTGATGCGAGACAACAGTCGTGTCGTGTCGGATAAACACTGCGACACCATCCGACAATTCTATTACTTACCTTATTTCTGACGCATCCGACGTGATGCCTGCGTTTTTGAGCAGCACATCAGATCGCCCAGAAATCATTCATGTAGTCCTACCCTAACTGGTTTTCTCAACACTTTTCATAATATATGGAACATTAATTTTGGGCTCATGTGTTGGGTATTATTTAAACTCTCTTGTCTTTATTAAGATTCCCTGGACATGTGTAATAAAAAGTGGTAACTTCAAGCATTTGCACCAACATCAATAATAAAGGCTTTCATACAACTAAATTACCCGCCCTATGCAAATTGACCTAAACCACTAGTGAATTTTCGACAGGCACAAACGAACACTATATTGCTATTAAATGCTCGCACTGTCGAAGTAATGCTAGCGAAAAGATGCCAGCGATCGGCGCCCATGGTGCAACTTCGCATATTAGCAAATTTGCACCTGAGGAATTTTTGAGAAGCCATTGCTGGTGACAATTCACCCTTTAGTAAATCTGCCCCCAAGTCTGCTCTGTCTGACTTCCACTCACAAGTTCCCTCTCCAGTCTTGCTTCCTCCTCCCACCTTCAATCTCTGGTCCCAGTTTCAGTCTCCTCTCCACCCCCTTTCCCCCTCATCAGTTCATGAGGTCACCTATAGCAGGCCACAACAAAAAAACCCAAAAGACTACCAATGCAGGTACTTAGTCCCAAATAAGGGAAAAACAATACACTGAAAATGGAAATCAGCCAGGGGGATAAAAGCATTACAGGCTAAAAAGTATAATTGTGTAGAAAATAAAGCCAGGCATGTAGTTATAAAGTCATCTCTTTAGGAAATTAACCACTGTGCACAGAAATTGTAGATTATAATGCATAATATACCCCGTACTTAAATTTATAAAGATATTAGCATGCCTCCCAACTGTCCAGTTCCTCGCGCGACAGTCCCAATTTTGACAGCTCAACTCGCGATCCTGAAATATTACTGAAATTTCCCAACTTTCTCTTTGATCTCCTGCAATGAACAGCCAGAAAAAGATACAAAGTTTCTAAAACTAAATTGGCTTTTAGCAGAGAGCCCAGAATACATGGCAGGTGCACTTCAATACTTTTGTAACACTTTAAGATAAGCAAAGAAACTTTTGTAACAATTTAAGATAAGCAGGTCTCTTGGGGAAACTTTGACTTGCAGTTTAAAGGGCAATTCACCTTCATTAGCAAAATTGTAATAACACATAAAAACACACAGAAATGTGTTCAAACTTTCATAACCTGCCAAATTTTGTAAAATGACCATGGTAATTAGGGGGTGTGGCCACAAAAATCGGCATGGTTAACAACTTTTTGTCCCTCTTTCTATTTCCGAAATGTTGGGAGGTATGTATTAGTTGTCATCTCTGAGTTACAATAGACAATGATCAGTATACTACCCCCTATTGCAGTTTATCTGATCTTTCTCTAGTTAACTGGTTACACTTTACTTTTCTGATGATGTCTTGTCTTGTGTTTTGTGTGTGTAATTACATTGTGATTGGTTACATAGCAACCATTTTGGCACCATTTTCAGGCAAGGGTCCATATTCAGGAGTCTTACTACAACTCTATTTGTTACTTGTGTACATGATCCTGATGAAGGGCCCTGTATAGGACCTTAACGTTGAGTATTCTGCATATATTTTCTGTTTAAATAAATCTTTTTTGCTATTTTTCAATAACAGCAGCTTTGTTCGTTTTATACGTAGGTAGATATAGATAGATAGATAGATAGATAGATAGATAGATAGATAGATAGATAATATTTATATTAATTATAGCTTAGTTTGGATCAAGTACAAGCTACAAGCTATTAAAGAGAAAAAGCAAAGAATTTGGATTATTTGGATAAAATGAGGTCTATGGGAGAGGGCCTTTCTGTAATTCTGAGCTTTATGGATAACAAGTTTCCATATAACATATCATATATATATATATATATATAAAAGTTTTAAAAAGACATGTTATATGCCACTTTTATTAACTTTGTATGCCTAAACTTTGTCTAGGGCCTTCTTCCATAAAAAATCTATGATTTGCACTTGTGGTTATTAATTGCACTCTGAAATTTAGCGATCATCAATAAATAATTAGGCAGGCACCTGCCATTTTCTTTGGCAACCACAATGTGTGAAGTTTGTCTGTTCTCAAACATCACTTTCTGCTTGCCTAAATATACATACACATTTAGAGAGTCTTCAGTTTGTTCACATTAAGACAAATAGCAAGATGTTTCAGTTTGTTCACATTAAGGCAATAGCAATTATTGTGTCATTAAAAATCAGGGATAATCTGTTAGTGCATGCATGGTGCCATGTGGCCAGTAGAATTGTTTTAAATAGCATTTCTTTTTCATATAAACCTTAATCACTGAAGCATTTTGTTTACTGTAATTTGAAATCTAATTGAAATATAATGAAATATAATCATAAGCAATGACTTGTACATATAGTGCAAAAAGCAAAGTTGGGGCCTCACACACAAATTGTGTTATATAGGTGCTTCACCCATTTATTTTACAGCCATCATGTACTGACTTTTAAATAAGGGGTAAACTGGCAGGTTTAGTAACTGAGAAATGTTTACTAGAGGGTGATCTACGTAGCCTCAGTCCCAGAAAACAAAAACTTTGTTTACAGATCATCTGACTCTTGCAATTTTTTTTTAAAATCGATTCTACAGAACATATCACCATCAGAAGAAATATGAATCTTTTACCACTACTAGTGTTATAGTCAAGGGTTTACAATAATAAATAAAAAAAAAGTATGTATATACATATGAATATGTATGTGCTAAACCACAGGGGATTCTACACTCTATCCCCCATATGTAATAAAATTCACTAAGTTTGCCCAGGTGCAGTAACCCATAGCAACCAATAAGAAGTTTGCTTGTAAACAGGTGACCAGTAAATCCTACTCGCTGATTAGTTGCTATGGGTTATTGCTCCTGGGCAAACTTAGTGCCTTTTATTACATTACAAAGTACAAAAAGGAAAAATTGTGAGAGCACTCCATGGCTTAATAAAAATGTACTAAAATACATTGGAAGTGCTACTGATCTGGCCAAATTAACTACAGACATAGAAAAAAAGAAAAATTGATCAATGCACATTCCTTTGTCCCCTATCATATCAGTAATCTATGCAGATGCATGTATTTACAAAGACAGGGGTTTTTTTAGTTACAAAATTATGATCATAAGATTGATAAGCCACCATACCACGTCAAGGTAAAACCCATATGGCGGTCCCTAACTATTTACCTCTGTTCATAATTTTAAATGCTAAAGCCTCCCGGCATAAGAGCATTACCTGAAAAATAAGGTCTCCCGACCTGGGCATTGGTTTTCATCATAGGGCTTAGTCCTCCCCTGCTATTAGCTTTCAAAGGGGAGAGATAACCTAGACCCCAGCATTGGTTCCATGAGATTAAACCTCCCCCGCTTGTTACATTACCCCTTGCACACTGCCTTTGCACCGTATGTCTATGTGCTTTCATTATTAATTATTAGTAATTACATACAGCTGGATGGTGTGCAAGATATTGTCCTTACTTCCGGCCACAATAATGTAAATGCAACACTTGTGAACCTCAGAATAAGGTTAGTATGGCTTGTGTCTAGAAGTAGGTGCACAATTTTGCAGTGGCCAGGGAAAAGTGTTGTTTGTTGTACTGATGTTTTACATGTTGTTCATAGGCATTGACAGCAAATGAGGATTTACTTTTTGTGGCTTAATAAAAGGCGTACCCCTTTTCATGGAAAAAGGGTTTGACTAAAGTGGACTGTGTTGTTGCTGTCAGGAATAGGCCAGAAAATCTAGTTTTCATCAGGATTTTCTTCATATTCCCCAGCCACAAACAGTCAAACACGTGTTGTACTCAAATTCAGAGACTGCATAGAAAGTGATGGATCTGTAAAGAAAGATTTAAATGTGATTTGTGTTGCACGTAAATATGTAAGTGTTAAGTAGATAATGAAAACAAAAATATTTTAACTAAATAGGCAGTGTAAAAGGCAAGGGCTTTAGGGAGTAAGTAGCCAGTTGATATTTAAGACTTAGTAAATTTGTTGGTGCCTCTGATTTGGCACCTTTCACCTAAAAATTAACACCACTGCATGATACAGTCCTGCATGATAACATGGAAATATTAAAATCATATTTGAGCAAACACCAGTGTATCACAATAGAAGTGGTACATTAGTAATGTATTTTGTCATCATCTAAACATTGGACATTCAAGGAAAAATATAGAATCAATACAGCTTCAGGCAGTAATTTTCAACTGCAATGTGTTTTATTCAGCAGTGCAGGCACACTACATGTTTCGGGCGGAGCCCTTTATCAAGTGTCACTTGATAAACACTTGATAAAGGGCTCCGCTCGAAACATGTAGTGTGCCTGCACTGCTGAATAAAACACATTGCAGTTGAAAATTACTGCCTGGAGCTGTATTGATTCTATATATTTCCTTGAATTATGCACATGGGGTGTAACAGAGACACCTACTGAATCTTACAGCAATAAAGTGAAGAAATTGGAGGCTGAATCATACCTACTCTATTAAACATTGGACATTGTAAGAATTCATTTATTGCAGGTAGTGATGGGCGAATTTAATCGCCAGGCGCGAATTCGTGGCAAATTTGTGCGATTCGCTGCGGGCAAATAAATTTGAGAAATGGCCGCTAAAATTCGCTGGCGTAAAAAAAATGGATGGTGTCCGTTTTTTTTGGTGCCCGCCGATTTTTGCCATAAAAACGAACACCAGCGTCAAAAAACAGACGCAAACATCGCAAATTCGACCATCACTAATTGCAGGCACTGTCACACATGTGCAGGCATACACATGCACTGTCATGCTTCTCTCTTCTTGCACACATACACAAGCAACATCAGTCCCATAACTACGAGTAAACTTAACTAGGCAATGTAGGAAATTGATGTTTTCCCCTGCATTGATGCAGGGTCCTGTTAGGTCTAAGGAGTGATCCTCAACCAATGGCTTGTGAGCAACATGTTACTCACCAATCCCTTGGTTTTTGTCCCAGTGGCCTCAAAGAAGGTGCTTATTTTTGAATTCCCAGCTTGGAGGCAATTGTTGCATAAAAACCAGATATACTGCCAAACAAAGTCTTCTGTACCAGTTAAACACATGTCCAGTGCTAAAACATAATCTTCACAATCAAATGTCCAATATGCAGTTAGTGAATTGCAGCTTCCTGAATCATCCCCTCTGTGCAGGATTCCCAAATCTGATACATATGTAGTAGAATAACAAGGAAGTGCACATTAGATTAAAACTATATAGTGTAGTAACGATATATATATAACTAGTGAAGTTACTACAATTTGTGTATATACAAAAAGAAGTGTGAAGAAATAACCAATAGCATCCACTTAAAGTGACTATTGCACTTGCGTAATCTCTCCTTTCCGCACACTCAGTGATTCAGCCTACTCACCAGATATAATAAAGGTGCATCTGGTCCTGCAGCAGATCTTCTAACGCCCCAGTATTGACAAAATCCAGTGTTCCAATGCTCCACAGGTTGGACATAAAACTTAAAGGAAGCCAGTATATAGTGTAGCAATATGCCACCACACTTTCTCAGGGACAGGATGAATCCTGTATGAAAGGCTAGTCTAGTACTGATCATAGGAACAGTCAGTAAGAACTTGATAAAGGGCCCAGTGGCTTGATAAAGGGCCCAGTGGAGGCCCGAAACGTTGCCATTATGTTTGTGAGCTGAATAAATACTGATCACTTAATCAATTGCAACAGTTGTGCCACAGGTTTCTTGTTCTGCGATATACATTTTTGGGCTTTTTGGGCAGTATCGAGCCCGACACCTGAAGGCACCTGACACCAACCCGGTGATAAGGATCTGTGACAGCACTCCAATTTTGGGATTCTAGTACTGATCATAGGAACAGTCAGTAAGAACTTAGGTGTAGTCTCTCTGAGATATGGGCACACATTTAAATGGGAATGTGGTCAAGACAATAAACAAGCAGAAAGGGAGGGAAATGCTGATGTCAGGTACTAGAAGAGTAGTCAAAATCAATTGCAGAACATAAGCAGGCACATAAATAAGGAAGATCAGGCATCATGAACAGTGATGTGGTGGCATACATACTCGGTACCCAATGGAGTGTCAGTAAAGTGTCCTGGACATAAACCCAAGATCTGGGAATTAGTGAATTTCAATGGGACAAGGTGGAAAATTTGGAAAAAAACAAAAGACCTACAATTAGGCATTGAATTCCAGTATAGTTTCCTCTCTTCTTCTAGCTGGATATCTCTCAGATACCTTGCTCAACCTAAATAACGAATGTGGAAATGCTGCCTGTCTCTCGTCCATCTGGCTACAGCATAGTTGCAGCATTTGGGAACTATAACATAGAAAAGGTAATACAATTTGGTAGTATTTTATACTTACCTTAAGCAGGTGATAATAATACTTGTCATTGCTAGTGGTGAGTGAATCTGTCCCGTTTCGCTTTGCCAAACAATCTGCAAACAGCAAAAAATATAGGAAACACATTGAAGTCAACAGGAGTTAAATGTTTTTTTTTTTTTTTACATGCGACAATTTTTTAGTTTCCAACATTTTTTTCACATTCCAAATGCATTTAAAGTCAATAGGGATCAAAAAAAAAAATTCTCAGCAACAATTTTGTCTTGGCGACTTTTTTTTCACTGCAACTATTTTGTCCAAATGCATTAAAGTCAAGGGGCGTCAATTTTTTTTTACAAGCAACAATTTTTACATGCGCAGATTTTTTTCCCGCTGCAAAATTTTGCCGCAGATCCACAAAAAGATTGGCAGGTGACGGAATACAAAAGTTTACCGCCTGTCGATTTTGCTCATCACTAGTCATTGCATGCTATTTATCAAAACTTTGTATGCGGCACCATTTAAACAAATGCACTCTTGTTTCCTTTATATATAATTCTTTTTTTGTGGGTAGTAATGATTTTTACTGTTTAATGTTATTTGTACGATAAATATCCCAGTTTATCTAAAAACAGAAAAGAAACTGGATCTAACATGGTTTTGTTTTCTTGTGCATAAGGGAGGGATTTTTAGTCTGGAACACCTCCTACAATGATACTGCATTCCTGAGCTGATGCAGACTTACTGGATGCTCCATTACAGCAATGCTGAGACTACATTTACACAGGAGGTAAGATCACAAAGACTTACATAGTCAATAACAAATATTACATTTACTGTAAGCAGCATTTGATTCTTAGTTAAAGACTGATGTTCTGTTCAGCTAGTCAATATATACATTACACATTTGTGTGCCGGGTTTTTAGCTGATCATCTTATATTCTATTTCTGCTGCAGTGCCTGACTCTGCTTGGACTTACAGGCCAGAATCTGCCCTGTGTAAAGAACGGCATCTTGGCTAATGTATCCGGAAACTATTTTGTTCCATTGATCTCATAAATTAGTGTAAAAAAAAAAAAATACCACAAGAGATGAGCTTTAAAGTCCAGCTTTAGAAACATATTTTTTATTGCTAGAGGCATCCTGAGATATCTGAACAAGAGGAGAGTCAATGAGAAAGGTATGGCTTTAAACAACTTCACTTATATATCCACTGGCATACTTTGCTGAAATGTTAAATAATTGCAGTCTTATGTTTGTTTTTCCTAATATTCTCTTCAGAAATGAAGCATTCTATTATATTCTCTGTTCTTAATTTACTTATTCTACTGATGGAACTTTATGGTGAAGAATTATGTATTTTTACAAAAAATGTATCCTTTTTTTCTAATAATTTTTATGCTGTGTAAAACCAGGGACATTTTTAAAAGGAAAGTCAACCTCGAAAATCATTTTTGCCTGATAAAAGAAAACATAATTCTAAGCAAATTTGCAATATATGTTCATTAAAAAAATTTTCTTTGGCTTTTAAGTTATTTGTATATGTATTGCTTTTGAAAGCAGTGTTTGCCTGTCTTTCTATTCTTTCCCCCACGAGTCACATTTTTTAAGAGGTAAAAAAAAATAAAAAAATAAAAAAAACCTTAAAAAAAAGGTTTTCTTTGAATGACAAAATCAATGTACAAAATTGTCATCCTCTCATCAGACCTGTCTTTGCTGGGGAACTAAGACTTTTGCAACATTGTTAAAAAAATAACCAGAAGTTAGGTTAAATTATGCTTTCAATAGCAATTCTTTTTACATAGACAGTGAAATGTATAGTGGAAAGTTGGTTACAATAATGCTTTCTTTTATAAAAGGCAAATTTTTATTTTAGGGTTGACTTGCACTGAGGGGGCACATTTACTAAGCGCAAGTGAAGGATTCGAAGTAAAAAAAGTTTTATTGGGGTACTTCAACCATCGAATAGACTACTTCGACCATCGAAATTCAAACTAAAAATCGTTCGACTATTCGACCATTCAATAGTCAAAGTACTGTCTCTTTAAAAAATACTTTGACTACCTACTTCGCCACTTTAAACCTACCGAGCTACAATGTTAGCCTATGGGGACCTTCCCCATAAGTTTGCTAAGCTTTTTCTGATCGAAGGAAAATCCTTCAATCAATGGATTACAATCGTTCGGTCGACCGATTTTTCGTTCAATCAAAGTATTTGCGGTAAATCCTTCGAATATCGAAGTCGAAGGATTTTACTTCGAGGGTCGAATATCGAGGGTTAACCTTCGATATTTGACCCTTAGCAAATGTGCCCCTAAATGTCTGAGCTTGATAGTACCAGTTAAGAATCTGACATTTTCTTATTATATTAGAGTAATGTAAGCATTCTTGATAACTGTCACGCTGCTAAATAATGCAAATGTTTCACTTGACAAAAATATTTTTTTAATGAAAACTTATTACTGTTTCTACCACCAGAAGCTGGAAATAAAAAAATGTCTTCTCCGGAAATTATTATTATTCAACAAGAAGAAATCACTTTAAGACAACAGCCTAAAAGAACTGCGGATTTTGTATCCAACCCGAAGCACACGAATAAGATAAGACTAAGGAAAAGAGCTAATTTTTCTCCATTCAGTGGGGAAAAGGTATTGTGTAGCAAAAATAGAAATCAACAACCTACAATTATGAATGCATCCCATATGGGCAATTTAAACAAAGAAAAGCTTTAGGTGCCAAAGTTTTTCTTTGTTTCAAGAGCCGGTTCCGGGAAACTTACAAAGATTTCAGAGCTTTTTAGGTGGGGAATCCAGCGTGAGTTAAGAAACTCACACAGGGTTTTGTTAAAGATTGTGGGGGTTATTTACCAAAGGTCAAATTGTGTTTTCTACAAAAAAATTAGTTTTTGATTACATTTTTTGGTCAAAATCGATTTTTCAGGGTTAAAAAAAAACTAAAATTTGTCAGTACATACAACATCTAAAACCTGTCATGGTCATATAGGAGTCAGTGGCAGATGTTCCTTGACTATTTGAAGATTTTAACAGCCTTCATGATGTTCATGTTTTTTTTTCGGTTGGTTTCACTCGAAAACTCAATTTGAGTGATTCAAGTTTTCGCTCAATTCGATCAATTCAAATTTTCCGTTTGTTAACCCCAAACTCGCTTATTCAATTTTTTTCTTAAATTAGAAACCATTTGAGTTGTGAGTTCATTCAAGTTCATATGCGGTTTAAAAACGAAAATTCAACCTTTGATAGATAATCACCTGTATGTGCCGCAAAGAACAAGCAATCTTAAATGGGCCTTTAATCTTACATATAATTGTATACACTGCATATAGTTTATTTATGTTCAAATATTTTTAAATTATATAAATATTTAATTTTGAAATCTGAAACAAGGCTAGACATATTGTCAGTTTCCCTGGTGCTCCCAGTCATGTGCTCTGATAAACTTCAGTCACTCTTTACTGCAGCACTGCAAGTTGGAGTAATATCACCCACCACCCTTTTCCCCTAGCAGCCCATCAGCAGAACAATGGGAAGGTAACCATATAACATCTCCCTGATAGCTATAAGAACAGCACTCAATAGTAAAAAGCGATGTCCCACTGTGACGCCTTCAGTTACATTGAGTAGGAGAAGCAACAGCCTGTCAGAAAGTAGTTCCATAATGCAGCACTGTCTCTTTCTGAAAGCACATGACCAGGCAAAATGACCTGAGATGGCTGCCTGCACACCAATATTACAAGCTAAAAAAATACACTTGTGGGTTAGAAATGGCATTTTACATGGTAGAGCAAATTATTTGCAGTGTACACAGTGTAATTTAGAAATAAAAACAACACTATAAAAATCACGACCTTTCAAAAAATCAACCTTTTAATGCAGCCACATTTACACTTAACACTTTCCTTGTTCTTTAATGTACAGTACTGCCTACATAAGCGGGGCTATAGAAATAAGATTTACATGCACACACATACATTACTGATTTGCAAATTCTAATTTAACAGCAGAAAAACCTATCATCTTGGATTTCAGAAAACATCAAAAAGAAGCAGTGTGTGTATTTTGTGGAAAACTCTTGCATATCTGATTTAGGGTAAGTAATGTTAAAAGACAAAACAGAAATAATTTGCTTATAAAGTATACAGGAAAGGCAAATGGGCTTAAACATGTGCTTTCTTCAGTGTATACAATTGAGTCAGAGTTTCCAGATCCATTGATAGAGGCATAGAGGGCTCAGCTCAATCTTGCCAGTGGTTTACACAGGATATGGTACACAGGGCTGCCATCAGGGGGGCACAGGGTGGTACTGTTGTATTGGGCTGGGCCTAAAGGAGGGTCTGGCTGTGCTGCACTTTTCAAAATAGCCAGGTCCCCTTTGATTGAGTCAAAGCTATGCTGAACCGGCCAAAGTCCCGAAGAGTCAAAGTCACGAAGAGGGGGCCCTGACGGATTGATGGATTTTTATAATATATGTGTGTGTGTGGGGGGGTTACTCTTTTTAACGCTGATGTTTTTGTGGGCTTTTTACTGTGGTGCGGGGTAGACGGGAACTGGGGTGGGTCTAGAACATTTTGTTGTATGGGGATTTCTAATGGCAGCCCTGATGTACATAAAGGATTACTCAAAATGAATGTGAGCAAGGCCTCTACTACTGATTTTCTCACACTCGTTTTTATCTGGTGACAGAAGTAGCAGAAGAGAAAAGTGAAGTTTGCAAACAAGGTGCTAATCTGGTCATCAGATCATGAACCAGTACCGATTTAACTGAATTAACCAAAGAATGTTCTTATTGAGAAAGGGTCCATTCATGTAGTCTTGCTGCTTTGTCAGATGATAATTTCAAATTTAAATATGATTTTAGCGATTTTGTACAGTCATGGTAAGTTATATATACTGAAAACAGAGACAAAATATGGAAACTGAATTATTAAGTCAGCAAACTGCGCTTACATTTGTGTATATATTTATATTACTCATTTTGTAATAGTTCCGTCAGTGAATGTTTGGCTGCATACCTCATCATTTTTTCTTTGTTTATTTTATTTTAATATGATGTTAAATGTATTTAATTATTTTTTCTCAGAATTGTGTGATGTGTAAATGTAAATGATATTCTACCTCTTGCTGACCATCTAGCTACTATATTATGCTTTACTGGCTATCTAGCTATTTTTTCCATACTGCTCTACAGGAAAAATGTGTGCATGTGTGGATATACCAAAGAACAACATATGGCTATGGCGATTAGATCACAGTCTTTTGAAAGCAAAGATTCATGGAATGTAAATCAGCATATAAAAGAGATGCCTACAGATGCTTTTGGAGATATCAGTTTTATAGGACTAGGACCAAAAATTGGGAAGGTTTGTCATAATAATATTTGTTAATATTTTTGTGTCAATGTGATGGAATTTACTGTATATGTCTGTATGTATAGCTTTATTTACAAAACACAACAAGTATACTTCAGTATAATCTATATAGTACACACAATGAACAAAGTACACATAGGGCTCTAAATGCAGAAAAAGTGAAAACAAATACAATTTTCATAATATGGAGGAATATAATTTAAATCTGCATGGCAGTAACAAATATGTATAGTTCATGGCCATCCCTGAAAACTCACACAAAATAAGCATACTAAGGGGCCGATTCACAAAGGGTCGAATATCGAGGGTTAATTAACCCTCGATATTCAACTGGGAATTAAAAGCCTTCGACTTCGAATATCGAAGTCGAAGGATTTTAGCGCAAATACTGCGATCGAACGATCAAAGGATTATTCCTTCGATCGAACGATAAAATCCTTTGAATGGAACGATTCAAAGGATTTTAATCCAACGATCGAAGGAATATCCTTCGATCAAAAAAACTTAGGAAAGCCTATGGGGACCTTCCCCATAGGCTAAAATTGAGTTCGGTAGCTTTTAGATGGCGAACTAGGGGGTCGAAGTTTTTTCTTAAAGAGACAGTACTTTGACTATCGAATGGTCGAACAATTTTTAGTTCAAATAGTTCGATTCGTAGTCGAAGGTCGTACTAGCCCATTCGATGGTCGAAGTAGCCCAAAAAAACACTTCCAAATTCAAAGTTTTTTTACTTTGAATCCTTCACTCGAAGTTAGTGAATCAGCCCCTAAGTATATATATAAATTGCAAAATATGGCCCATATTTGTCCCCCATATAAAGAAAATACCTGCTGTATTAAGCCACTAACACTACTTTAAAATGATCATTTTATTTATGAAAGCTACAGATTCTATATAAAATAGGTAAATGTATATTTATTCTCAAAGTTAACAAATTGCAAATAATTACAGATGAGATGGTTGTGGGGATGGTCAAGATCATGGATCAGTAAACTGCCATTAAGTATTGCACTTAGCAAGATGAGGTATGCTATTTTTAATAAATGGTTGTGAAAAAAAATCCTCCTAATATCAGGGTCAGTAGTTTGACTTTCACCCTGAATGAGTAAAAGCAAAGTTGTCAAAAAGACACGAGGTTGATCAAAAAGGTTGATATCAAAGAACAGTGCAAAGCAATACCGGAGAAGAGTCAAGTGCAGTGAAAAAAACAGGTTTCACTTATAGCTTAGGTATATAATAGCTGGACAGGAAATAACGTTAGTTTTGTTGCATATAGAATGAGTATCTAAGGGAGGCACAACAGAGCACGTTATATATATATATATATATATATATATATATATAAATATATATATATATATATATATATATATATATATATATATATATATATATAAACGTAAAAGCTGCCCGGTCCACAATGAGACAATGATTAGCTATAAAAATAGCTACAATTTCAGCTTAAAGCAATACAGAACTGCTACTTTATTACAATGATGTATCCTCTATACTGGAAAACCACTACTGGTCTATTGGTGCAGATATCCATACTGGGTCACAAACATGCACATAACGAGTTAGGCTTCATGTGAGCCAGGACACAAGCTCCCACACTGGGAATGTGCTCCAGGTGAACAGGGCACAGCACTCAGTAGGGGCTATTTATAAAAAAAGAAAATATTTCCCGCACCGCCTCCAATGGGAGAAACACATTTTTGTGGTAGGTGCCCTTTAAGCATTTGATTACACTTTTGCAAGTAGAAAAGTAAATAGAAAGGAAAACAATGTAAGTAAATAATTTTCTGCAAGAACTCTTCTACAAAACATTATATATTATTTTCAGTCACAAACTTTTTTTTCACAATATATTCCCTTTAATATAATAACATAAAATGAACTTATTGTGTATTGTATACTATTCCATGCACAGCTAGGGGAACCTTACAGGATGGGTGTAGCTAATGGTATGCTAGAGCCACACCCATGAAGGGCAGTATTGCTCTGTAAAGCTGGCCATACACAGACAGGCCTACCCCACCGATCTGTGGATAAAAATCGGGCAGATGTATATAAGAAAGGTTTGATTTTCTAAACCAGCAAGGACCAAACAGGCAAGTTGATGCAGCCCTCATCTGACAGGTCTGAAGGCTCCGTCATATGATCCAACCGCAGATCCCTGGGCCAATTATTAGTTCAGCCCCATATGGCCCAGTGTGTGGATGGTCAACTTGGGCCCTCACCAAACAGGCAGCTTAAGAACAATGAGGTCTTGGAAGTGGCTCCTAGCACATTGGTAATTTGGTAAGATAGCAACTCGTTTCAATTCTTGCAAAACCAACATTTTTTATTACTTATCTTTTTATTTAGCAGTATGTGCGAGTGTCCTCTGACACCCCATCTGATGTCCTTTATCAGCTTATGACTGAGCAGTGGGGTCTGGAAGTACCCAGCCTTTTAATTTCAGTAGCGGGAGGCGCTAAGAATTTTCGCATGCAGATGAGACTGAAAAATATTTTTCGGCGTGGCTTAGTGAAAGCAGCACAAACAACAGGTAACTTGTCATTTTTTAGATAATGGCAAAACTCTACTCACTCAGTACTCAGTTACTAATTGTAGAGCATTTGAGCTGCCATTTAACCTCTTGTTTTACTCAATTTAAAGGGATACTGTCATGGGGAAAAAAAAAATTTCAAACTGAATCAGTTACTAGTGCTGCTCCAGCAGAATTCTGCACTGAAATCCATTTCTCAAAAGAGCAAACAGATTTTTTTTTTATATTCAATTTTGAAATCTGACATGGGGCTAGACATATTGTCAATTTCCCAGCTGCCTCAAGTCATGTGACTTGTGCTCTGATAAACTTCAATCACTCTTTACTGCTGTACTGCAAGTTAGAGTGATATCATCCCCCTCCCCTTTTCCCCCCAGCAGCCAAACAAAAGAACAATGTGAAGGTAACCAGATAGCAGCTCCCTAACACAAGATAACAGCTGCCTGGTAGATCTAAGAACAACACTCAATAGTAAAAACCCATGTCTCACTGAGACACATTCAGTTACATTGAGAAGAAAAAACAGCAGCCTGCCAGAAAGCATTTCTCTCCTAAAGTGCAGACAAAAGTCACATGACCAGGGGCAGCTGGGAAATTGACAAAATGTCTAGCCCCATGCCAGATTTTAAAATTGAATATAAAAAAATCTGTTTGCTCTTTTGAGAAATGGATTTCAGTGCAAAATTCTGCTGGAGTGGCACTATTAACTGATGCGTTTTGGGAAAAAAATGTTCTCCGCTTTTTTTTAAACAAGTAATATTCAAAAAAAACTTTGGGTTTCTAATTAGCAGCCTTTTCATTTGGTATCTGGGCCAGATCAGAATATGAGCAACTGTACTAGAGGGTATTAAATATGCTGATACTGTCAAACTCTTAATAAACCCTCACAACTCCTCAGGTGCTTGGATTATAACTGGAGGCTCACATGCCGGTGTAATGAAGCAAGTTGGAGAAGCAATAAGAGACTATAGCATTGGAAGCATTAAAGACAGTGAAGTTGTTACAATTGGTATAGCCACATGGGGAATAGTTCATAATCGTAGCAGTCTGATATCTGCAACAGTAAGTACATATTAAATCAAGTAATTTTAGTGTATTAATCAATGGGGAATTGGATTTTCTGCTTTTTATTTTCCACTTTACTGATTGATTCGTTAAATATGGAAACAGTGTACAGTATCAGCAACACTTTTCATTCTTTTAACTCTGTTAATCACAGAACATGCATTGTGGGAACTGGTAACTAATAATGCATATTAGTACTGGAAACTTGTTTTAATTTTGTTTGCTTATACAATATCCCCTTTAAGTTGTGGTTTCATTGTAAACTAAAAAAACAAAAGGATTTTTGAATTTTGTATTATTTTAAAGGCGGTGGACTGGTCAGATGTCGAAATTATGTAAATAGTTAGTTGATTCTCATTTACATAACTAAATAAACACCATGATTGGTGTAACTTTTTACTGCTGGACGTTTTTGGCTGGCACCCTATCTGCATTATCTTGCTAAAAATTTCTCCCAACCAAATCATTCATCTCATAGGCTGATTTTTTAGGGGAGGGATTTCCAAGACCAATGGAAGGGTTTGGGCTACATTCACATAGAGGTGCCTTCCTGTAGAATAAATACAGAAATACAAAGGGGATTCATAGCACTTCAACACTATTTAAAGTATCAATAAATATCTTGACATGGTGGGTGGTTTTATCTCGACCGGTGGTGCGCTTCTCCACAAGGCGAAATGTGCCTCACCTGACCCTAGCCTTTGGAGATAGGGATTTCCAAATAAATTAATAAAACAAAATATATTTCTGATATATACTGTATATTATGAAAAAATTATGCATTTTTTTAAGTTCACTTGGACTAATTTACTAACATAGATGCTAAACTTACATTACCAGTAGCATCCAATCAACAATTAGATTTGTTCAGACTACAACTTGATAGAAAATAAAAGAAACTGATTTGTTGCAACTGGAAACTGCACTAGTGCAGTCAAGCACTTGTGTAAGTAGTAAATGCCCAATATATATAATATTCCTAGGTAAAGTAAATATTGCTCCAGAGCAAAAAAACATAAAATGTAGGCCGGGAATAGGTTACTAGGAATAGGACCAATAATCCTGAATAAAGAAGGACCTTGTAGAAACCAATTCAGCAGCTGAAAGACTATTAAGATAGTATCCTGGGTTAAAATAGGGGTACAAATACTGCATCCTTTATAAAAACTTCAGCTGAACTGAATCCAAACCCTAATTTGCATATTAAAAAAATATGCAAATTGAGCTGGTCTCATCCTCCTTACCCTGCTCTTTAAGCTGAATGTTGACGTGGGAGTTCCTTAAATTCTCATGAAATTTCTGGCTGACAGTCTACTTGCACGGTTCTTAATGTTCTGATACCATCTTTATAAGTGTCTATGCCATTCTCCCAAAGGAGTGTAATTACTACTACTCGTACCTTCTTGAAGGTCCTTTGGGACTTTGATAACCAAGTTTTGCTCATTTAGAGCTTTACAATTTGCAGGATTCCAGATCCTGCAAAAAGTGATAGGATTTTGCCAGCTTTAAGTAAATCCTGGATTGGGTGCATCTTTAATTAAAAATGGGAATAAGGAGTACTTCTTTCCCATTCCACGTACTGGTAAGGCCTTATCTAGAATAAATGTAATAAGTTACAGAAGGTTATGGAAAATTATGATAAAATGTTGTGAAAAAATATGGCCAAGTTGGGATTTGAATTATTATGAGTTGGGCATGATTAGCATCATTGAATAGAATATAAGTATGTATACATGTTTATTGTTGGTAGAGCTAATTTAACATTCTGTCAAGGAAGGTATTGTATTAATATCTGATTTATTTAAATTTCTATAATTGCTTATGTTTTTGCATCCGTACAGGGAGCATTTCCAGCTGAGTACCTACTAGATGAGGAGAACCAAGGAAATCTGTCATGTCTAGATAATAACCATTCCCATTTCATTCTTGTGGATGATGGAACAAATGGGAAATATGGAGTGGAAATTCTTCTCAGGACCAAGTTGGAGAAGTTCATTTCAGAACAAACCACAGTAAAAGGAGGTGCTTCATGGAAACTTGATTTTAGTTCTTTTTATGCAGTATAGTCAATAGGTATTTTTTTTTCTCACTCCAAATGCATTGAAGTCAGTGGGCATTATTTCTCATGTTTTTTCTCACTCCAAATGCATTGGAGTAAGAAATGGGCTTTTTTTTCTCACATGTTTTTGCTGTAAAACAAAATGCATGGCGGTATTCTGGTGCACATTCACGAAAAAAAAAATTAAACACTCACAAAACCACTAATCTTACAGCAAATCCATACCAAGCAAAAACATCCCTTGTGCATCTGATGTTGTTTTCCTTAGAGTAAATGGGGCAAATTCATTAAAAGGGCGAATTTTCTTCAGCGACCGCTTTTCACATTCTGCACCACTTTGCCAGATGCAAATTCGTTACCACTAAGCTAATTCACTAAAATGCGAAGTTGCGTCTCAGCAGCCTAACGATTGCGAATTTACTGCGGCTGGGTGAGCATTTCCTAGTGAATTTTCTCTAGCGTTCATTTCTGCCTAGCGAAACTTGACAAGGGGACTCCTCAATCGACCCTTCGCCTTCAGCCATCCCATTGAACTCCTTAGTTACACCCAGTAATAAAACCAGAAATGGTAAAAATGGCCACAGCATTTATTAACATTTTATCAAATAAATAGGACCTTGCCAGCCTCACCCCAAGGCAATAGTCAAAGCCAGAATTCCATAAGGGATCGCTACTATATTCTGCCGCTACTCACTTGAGATCAGCACTATGTCATTATATCCACCACTGAGTATTAGGCTGCCTCTACCTACAGAGAGGAAATCCAAGCAGGCTGTCACCTAGCACAAGCAGTAGTAGCGTCTCTATCAATCAACCCACTGTGCAGTCACAGGAGAGAACCTCCTTTCTCCCTCTTTTAAATTTACCTGTATAGTACTCTGGCATGGTCCTACCGTTGCTGTGACAAATAAAAACTTAAATACATTATCATATATCCATTGTTTTGATCCAGAGGAAGGCAAAAAACCCAGCCTGAAGCCACTGCCAATTATGCCTTCCTGACCCCAATGGCGATCGGTAACATTCCCTGGATCCAGGGCCGCCATCAGGGGGGGACAGGGGGGACAAGCGTACCGGGCCCGGGCATGAAGGGGGGCCCGGCAGCGCTGCATTTTTTGAAGATCCGGGCCCCCCTTACGAGCGCCCGAGCCGTACGTCTTGCCTCTGTGCTGCCGAATGCGGAAGTGCCGAAAAGCCGAAGCCGATGCGCCGAAAAGACCCGAAGTCACGGAAAAAGCCGAAGTCACGAAGCGCCGAAAAGACCCGAAGTCACGAAAACAGCCGAAGCCGAAGTCCTGAAGCAGCGCAAAGACCCGAAGTCACGAAAACAGCCGAAGCCGAAGTCCTGAAGCAGCGCAAAGACCCGAAGTCACGAAAACAGCCGAAGCCGAAGTCCTGAAGCAGCGCAAAGACCCGAAGTCACGAAAGGAGGTGAAGTTGAAGTACTGAAGCCGTGAGTTCAATTCTACTGAACACCAGTTTGTGTATTTTTTTTTTTTTAATCTCCTGGCCACCAATGTATTATTTTAATATTCTATAGGCCCCTGCAACCAATCTTTTTTTTTAAAACATGTTTTTTTGGGGCCCCAATTTTTTTTTTAACTTGTAAGGGGCCCCTGACGCCAATGTTTTTTTTTTTTTTCAAAAAAATTTTTTTTTTTTTTTTTAAATTTTTTTTGGGGCCCCAATTTGTTTTTAACTTGTAAGGGGGCCCCTGCCGCCAATGTTTTTTTTTTTTTTTTCAAAAAATTTTTTTTTTTTAAATTTTTTTTTGGGGCCCCAATTTGTTTTTAACTTATAAGGGGGCCCCTGACGCCAATGTTTTTTTTTTTTTTTTCAAAAAAATTTTTTTTTTTTTCAAATTATTTGTTGGGGCCCCAAGTTTTTTTTAACTTATAAGGGGGCCCCTGCCACCAATGTTTTTTTTAAAAAAAAAAAATTTAATTTTTTTTTTTTTGGGGCCCCAATTTTTTATAAGGGGGCCCTGACCATCAATAGCTTTTTACAACTTGTGTGGGGGGGTTACTTTTTTAGCGCTGATGTCTGTGTGGTCTTTTAACTGCGATGTGGAGTGGGCGGGAAATGGGGGGGAGCTTGGTCGTCAGTGTGGGCGGGGCCCAGGGGGCCCCAAAAATTTTGTTGTACGGGGCCCCGTGATTTCTAATGGCGGCCCTGCCTGGATCAATCACTGGACATTCATTAAACATGAATAATAACATGCAAACACTCTCATGTTTATACTGTATAACCCACAATATAACAGTACATGCAGTAATACCTCCACATTTGCTTATTAATAGACACTATGTACTAGCTGGAGCCACGTCGTCTCGTCTCATTGTATATTCGTATACTGCTGAGATGACAATAAAGTTTACTTTACTTTACTTTAATATGGCAACATAAAGAGAAACTCCTGACATTTCACAAACTATGAAAAAAAAATTCTACCTGCTCAGAAGATAAGGAAGTGAACAGCTTCTTCCCCTGACATCACATCCCTCTCTTTCTCCACCCCCAGCCCAGCTTTCCCCTGCCTTAAATCATTCTCTCTCACCCAATCACAGCTACATCTGATTCTGCCAATCTTTAAATATAAACCAATGTAATCTGGCTGCTGGTCATTCGGATCCCTTGTCATGCAATCCCTGCGTTTATAGCTCCAGGGCTTTACTAGCACTAGCTAGTTGGGACCTTTGAAGGCAATCCCGTTTTAAAAAAGGAAAAGTTGTTTTTTTACAACATTAATGCATTTCCAGCATACATGATATGATGTCACTGACATAAGATTGAGGAAGATGTAACTTTGTTTTATCAGTTCGCCTGGTCTGAGGTGGTGAAATAAACTCTGGTGAAATAGATAACATTCAGTAAAATTCGCACTTTACTGAATTTGTAGAATAACATCCGTTTGCCAAAGCGAAAAGTTGCCTGGTGATAGGGTGTGAACGAATGCTAGCGATGGGCTTGTTCGTTAGCAAATTGTCCCATATGCCTGTTAGTGGCGATGCCCCTGCAGATGAGATTTCTGGCGAATTGTCACGAGTGATAGCCACTTCGCCCTTTAGTGAATCTGCCCCTATGTGTTCAGTAACTAAAGAGTTCTGTGAGGTTGTACATCGTATGCAAGAAAAAGAAATGTAGATATTCACCTGAGGAACGCTTGTTTGGTCGAAAAATGTAGTGCATAAAATCCCTGAAATAAAAAACACTATATGCTTAAAATCACAAAAAAATTGTGATTTTTTTTTTTAATCAAAAGTTTTTAAAAAAAAAATCACAAATTTTTCGGACTTTATTTACCCAGAGGATGGGAAAAGTCTGAATCTGAAAGTCCGGCATCTCAGACCTGTCGAGGTTGCATAAAAGTCAATGGGAGAAGTCCCAATGATTTTTTGATGAGCGCTGGGTTTTTGGCAATACCCCAAAGTTTTCAGAGTTTTCCGGTGTAAAAATCAAAAAAAAAACCAGTGAAAATCTGATTTTTTTACGATTTTTCGGATTTTTTTCCACAAACAAAATTTTCAGGAAGGAGTATTAATAAATAAGCCCAAAAAACCTGTGCGGATTTGGTCTGAGTTTTTTTCAGAAAATATTGAAATAAATTCGGACTTTGATAAATGACACCCTATAAGTCGTATGATACTTTGTGCTCTCCGGGTGCTATTTTCTGCTCCCAGAAATATGGAGACTTCTGCAGTGTACAGCTGCAAAATACTGCCTTTAATTTAGAATCCTGTTTCCTTTTTTACTAGATACATTATAATAATGATGTGCAAGATTTAGATCATTCAGTTGTAGCATCACCTGTATGAGCTGTTACAAAAGGGTTTCGTAAACTACTAATATATCTGTTTTTATGATGTCTGTTTTGCTTAGTTATAGAGTATGCACCAAATAGCTTGACTACATTGTCTAAATCAGTTTTAATTTTGGTTTCTTTATTATTTCATTTTAGGAGTTGCAATTAAGATTCCAATTGTTTGTGTAGTTCTGGAGGGAGGGCCCGGTACCCTTGATGTAAGCCTTACCATATTAAATATTTGAAGAAGCATGTTTAAATGACAATGATTTTCTTATTTTATATAAATGCAGTCTTATGCAAATATTTTTAGCTATTAACTTGTGTCAGTTACCTTAATCCTCACTTTATATCACAGGTATGGGACCTGTTATCCAGATGCTTGGGTTGCCTGGATAAGGTGTCTTTCCATAACTTGAATGCTTTAAGTTTTTGAAAAAAAAAATATAATTTAAAACGTTAACTAAACCCAAAAAAGGAAGATACATTTTAAAAATGTGAAACAAACCTAGCAGTTCAGCTAGGAACCATTGCATAAAGATCTAGGCTGTGTCTTATACCTTTCCTTTTCCTTTAAACACTAAATAAATCCAATAGGATTGCTTTGCCACTAATATGGACGTATGCTACTTAGTTTGGATCAAGTACAAGGTACAGTTTTATTATTACAGAATAAAGGAATTACTTTCCAGTATTTGATTAAAATGTAGTGTATGGGGGAGAGCTTTCCCATTATTCAAAGCTTTCTGGATAACAGGTTTCTGGACAATGAATCCTGTACCCTTACAGCCCATTTTAGTGATTTCTGGCTAAAAGGATTCTTAACCATTCAACCAAAATGACTGATGTTATAGGAATATATTTATAAAGTTGGATAAGAGTGGGGTATTTAATGTGGAAACGGAATTGCAAATTTTTATTAGCAAACATCTGTCTCATTTGCACGCCATTTGCGAATATTTGTGCACAATGTGAATTTGCAAAAAATGGGAATATTTCAGCTTTATACAACCATTTGTAAATAAATATGTGCTGCGTGAACTTTATAAATGACCCCCAATGTCACTACAGTTACATAGTAATTTATGTGAAGTTTAGTCTTGCCAGCAGGTTTACTGTTTTGCCAGTAAGTTAAGTGAATGGAACACATACACCGTAGTTCCATTTCTACTCAGGTTCCTTCAAACTTTGGTTGTAATCTTGGGATTAATAACCCTCTAATATTCCTGCTCAGTGAAGCACAAAACTGCTCTTTCTAGCTTATCTCACACTTTTGGAACATGCTATTATACAGATAGACTGCCATTTTCTAAAGTGTCATTCATGGGATTCCTGTCCCTGACTTCCACTGAGGTGTTGGTCTTAGGGTTCCAAGTTTTCCTCCTTCACTTTCCTCGGGCCCTTCATCATTTTGCCCCCACCCCCCTGTAAGGTTGAGTGCAAAGATGCAAGATGAGAATCTAGGTAATATCCATACTACCTTGGGCCAATGGCAATACTTATAAATAATATATATATAAAGAAAAAAAAGTACTTTCGCTCTTGATTTTCTTTGGTATTGATTGAATAAATGTAATACTATGTAATAGTAATGTAATAGCTCCGAAGTCCCAAAACATAGTACATCTAGGTAACCTTGAGGCAAAGAATTTGTTGTAGTTCATGTAACTCACAGTGATAATAACATTACCTAGTTTACCATTTGTAATTAAACATTTGAATGTTTACGATGCATTACTAGACCCTAGAACCTAACCCCTTTAACCCCTTTACCATTAAAATAGTTAGCATATCACTTGTAACTTTCTCTACTTGTGATGAGGTGGTGGGGTTGCTGTAGTTTCCATTTAACTAACCTAAATAAAATGTTTTTCTTCCTGTTTGTATGCAGACAATCTATAATGCGATTATTAACAACACTCCCTGTGTTATAGTGGAAGGATCAGGGAGAGTGGCGGATGTGATTGCCCAGGTTGCCCATCTTCCTGTTTCAAAAATCACCATCTCTCTTATTCAGGAGAAACTGCGAACTCTCTTCCCTGATACATTTGACACTTTTACAGAGCAAAAGATTGCTGACTGGACCAAAAAGGTACTTAGTACTTGTCGCTTGATAAAATTGCATATTTTAAAAAGCAACTTTAATTTAACTAAGGACATAAAGTTTGGGAACCGGATATCGGATTATTTAAGAAACACTGCAACCTGGTCCACCAATTCCAGTATATTTTCAAAAAGCCAGAGTTGTGGCCTTCTATTGATTTTTCTTTTATATAAACAGATAGGGGGTAATGTAAAAATGCTGCTTAGTTTGCTACTTGTCCAGCAATCACTGAGCAGCATTTACTAGTCAGCTGCTTGAAAACACACATCTAATTTGTTGCCGTGAGTTATAAGATATGGGGAAACTTTAGAATTTAGAACTTTAAAATTTTTTGCTAATCTCACATATGCTGAGATGCAGGTTTTAGCACACCTAAACAGTGCCGGATTTACATAGCGGGTGCCCCTAGGCCCACTGCCGTTTGTCCCCCCTGTCCCCTACCCTTTATTCATGCAAATTTTCATGGAGATTGTATCTCCAGTGCATCCCCAGTGTTTTTGAACCAGTGTGGGTGTGGTTGGGCAGCATGCCGCCCCCCTAAAATCCTGCCACCCTAGGCCCGGGCCTAGGTGGCCTTCCCACAAATCCGGGCCTGCACCTAAACAAAGCTAACATTATATTCTGCTTGGTTGTCTCTATGAGCATCCAGAGTTGAGCTTCAATACATTTGCATTTTGGTGCATTAGATGAAATATGCTGCATTTTCTTGCACTTGAAATGAGGGCCCATAGTTTTAACAACCCCAACCGTATATACCCTTTATTTGAAGTACACATTTTTGTTCAAAATTAAATATAAACTGAATATAACTTCTCAAAGAAACTGGTCATCTAAACACTACACATTCGTTTTCAGATACAAACTGAGAGATGCCAACTAATCCTATGGCATTAAATTGATAAAGATCCACTCTAGGCATTTTGAGACATATTATTGTATGTGATTAAATGTACTAAGAGTTCTACAGGAGGCATATAGTGATGGGCGAATAAATTCACCAGGCGCGAATTTGTGGTGAATTTCCGTGTTTCGACGCCGGTGAATACATTCGCAAAAGTGTGGTGAAAATTCGATGGCAAAAAATCTGCCGCATCACGAAATTTTGGCATAAAAATTGTTGCGCGTCAAAATATTTGACTTTAATGCATCTGGACAGTATGGGCACACGTAAAAAATGTTTGCAGGTGTCGAAACTGACACGCGTCAAAATAATTTTGAGGCCCATTGACTCCACTGCATTTTGCAAATTTTTATCAAAGCAAAATGGGACAAATTCGCCCCTCACTATAGCCATATACATTGGATAAGATTAAGATCAAAGAATGTGATACATCAGTGGGGCAATACTTCTGCAATCAAAATCACAGTCTTCGTGAAGGTCTTAATTCTAAAAGGGAACTTTAAAACTGAACGGGAAAGGAAGATCTATGAATTCAAGTGTTTGGAGTTATTTAACACATTATGACAAAGCCTGAATTTAGGGTCAGGTTTAATCTCACACTATGGGGCACATTTACTTAGCTCAAGTGAAGGAATAGAATAAAAAAAACTTCGAATTTCTAATGATTTTTTTGGCTACTTCGACCTTCGACTACGACTTCGAATCAAACAATTCAACCTAAAAATCGTTCAACTATTCGACCATTTGATAGTCAAAGAAAACTTTGACCCCCTACTTTATTAACTTTAACCCTCGATATTCGACCCTAAGTAAATGTGCTCCTTTGTGACCTGATTAAATCCAGACCCCTGGACTATTTACAACCCACCCTAATTATTTTTATTATCTTTACAAATCATCTCTGTCTATCTGTAACTTTCTAGTTTATTGCCCATGAATATTTTTCTGTTTCAATATTTTTATTGACATAAGGAAAAAAAAAGAAATCATGTAACAGATAGATCAAAAGGATTGACATCATCACTGTGCACTTATAATCAGATACAGGAAGCATATTACAGTGAGAAGATGATACAAATAATAAAACAAAAAAAGAAAAGGATTTGTATAGATCAGTCGACTGTCTATCATTGTGTGTTGAAACAGAGCAAAACTATATTGCATATATCATGTAACTCGAAACAAAGAAATCAAAGACAGTTGTTAACAAAAAAGAAATAAGAATGGGAAAAAAAAGGAAAATAAAATAAGTTAGACACACGTGTCGAACAGTCAGGTGTATCAAAGGTGGGTTACATCATATACATGGGGAGTTTGAACAATTTCAGATACCAGCCTAGCAACGTTAGGCAATTTCCACATAAAGGAGCCATGTCAATTATGATCAGATTACAGTATTAAATATAACGGTTGGTCTCATGTTAAAAGGGTTGCCAGCAAGGATCTTATAAGGAAAGTGTAGAGGCCGGTAGGGTACCTTGAAATCTGTAATCTATCCAGGGTTGCCAGATATCTACAAAGGTCTGATACTTATCCAGGTGGATACTGGTTAGTTTTTCATTAACGAGAATCCAATCCAGTTTCGTTTTTACTATGCTATATTGTAGAGAAGGTGATTTCCACGCCTTAGCAATAACCTGTCTGGCGGCCAAGAAAATATGATTAAGTAAACAAACCTGTTTCCTGGGGACGTCACGGGGAACAGCTCCCAATAAGGCAATGTATGGGTCCCTTTTCGAGTTGAGATGTAACACAGAAAAAATAAGGGTATAAATCCGTATCCAGAATCTCACAGCCATGGGACACGACCACTAAATATGGAACAAGGATCCTAATGCAGGACAACCCCTGTAACATGTATTGTTACAATCCGGATAAAATTTAGCTAACCTTTCTGGGGTGAAATAAAAGCGAAATAATACTTTATAACCTGCTTCCAGCATGACTGTGTTGATAGAGCTTTTGTGCGTATTATCCCAAAGCCGTAACCGATCCTGTTCAGGTAATGATTTCCCTATATCCATTTCCCATTTGGTGATATATGGTAAATCTTGTAACCTGGCTGGCGTGTTAAATTGTAAGTATAGAATTGAAATGGCTCCTTTAGGGGCTGCACCTTTTGTACACCAACGTTCATAGAACGAGCTAGACATATCGTGAGTTTTAGTGGAATTCCAACATTTCTGGATAAAATGTAAAACCTGATAAGCTCTGAACCTTTCCGATTCTGGAAGTTGATAATGATCTAAGAGATATTGTATAGTGTAGGGACCTCTGGTGTTTATTAGGGATTTGACGGATATCAGCCCATTTAGTATCCACCAGTGAAAGAGGTGTTTTTGCAATCCAGCTGGGAAAGCTGGGTTAACAAATATAGGTGCTGCAGGAATGTGAGGGGTAAGAAATGGGTGCTTACGGGAAACTATATCCCATATTTGTAGGGAACAAGTGAAGCAAGGGCTCATAGTTTTAGGTCGAGATTTCTTGGGTAGCCAAAGGAACAAAAAGGCATCATAGGGGGCAGCAAAGGCATTCTCAATTGCAACCCACTGGGGTGGGGTCTGAGGTGCAGTGTAAAGTCGGGAGTTGACATAAGCCCATGAATATTTTTCAATGATCTTACAGTATATATGCTGTGCCTTGCCAGCTTTCATTTGTATTTTTCCTGATGAATGGACATTGGTGCTCCGAAAGCTTGCAATGTATTTTTATACATTTGTAGCCAATACAGGTATCACTTCTATAATACTTTTATATTTGTTTTTTTATTAATGATAGTTAACAAGGGGAGCCTAGTTATCAAATTTAGAATTTCTGAATTTTAGATTTTTTTTAAGCAAACACAAATATTTGCTTATTTACTGAACACATTTGATTACTATTTGACTTTGCAGGTTTGTAGATGCCAAAGTTTTAAATTCAAGTTTTTAAATTTTTTTGCCCTTAATAAATATCGCACATTCGAGTTTTGGAAACCCTAATTCAAATTCATGACTTTTACACAAAAAAAAAAAAAAAGAATTGAGAATTGTAGAAAGAATTCAAATTCAAACATTGATAAATCAGCCCAAACATTGATAAATCAGCCCAAACATTGATAAATCAGCCCAAACATTGATAAATCAATTAGGTTTTAAAAACTTCAGAACTAGACTATTATCATTCTAACGATATGGACTTTGCGGCCATCTCTGTAAATATAATCCATTTGATGATAGCGTTTGTAATAAGAAAAGCACCAATTCTTTTTCTTTCTTTTTTGTATTCCTATTTAAAACATATAAGGCTACATCATAGCTTCCCTGATGACTTTCTTTGGCTCTGCACCCCTTGTAAGTTCTAGGCAGGCACATCTGTTTAGTTATTGTCACAAATAATTAAAGTGTTACATTAAACACATAGCGGCATTATCAGCATTAGATCATATACCCCATAATATCACTTGTCATGAATAGGCTACTGTAATCCTCAAAGCAGGTGTATTGCAATTCTGAGCAAGATTTTTAGCTAAATCAGATTTTTTACTTGCACACTGAATGCCAAATAAATTAATACAAGTTTATTTATAGACGGAGAAGATGAATGTAAACAGAATGGTAAACACAAAATTTCAAGAAATCATAATTACAAATCTAGAAATGGAATGAAAAAATGTATAACAAAATGTTCCTGATAACTTACTTTTTCTATAGTGAGATCTTCCACTTTTTTCCTTAGATTCAGGATATCATGAGACACAACCAGCTTCTCACTGTCTTCCAAGTGGACAAAGATGACCAGCATGATATTGATGTTGCTATTCTTCAAGCTTTACTTAAAGGTACTGTAAATCTCCATTAACAGTTTGTTTTATATTTATGACAGCAGAAACCACTGCTTCCATTAATATAACACCATCAGTTATCATATAGTGAATTGTAATATTTTGCATACACGTTAAACTGAGAGAGAGAAGGAAGGTTTCGGGTGTGTCAGAAAAATAATTTTTCAATTCTATGTTGAAAATTGACATCCAAGTTGACACAAAGCAGATGGCCAATATGACTTCAGCATGCAAAGTGCAATTTTACATGCAAATGGTTACTTTTTGCCCATACTGCATTGTGTTTCAATAATTCCAGTGTATTTACAACAGAGCTCTGAGTTGCATCTGCTGCAATAGAACCTGACATACATGATGGGGCAGATTTACATAGGGTCGAATATCGAGGGTTAATTAACCCTCGATATTCGACCATCGAAGTTAAATCCTTCGACTTCGAATATCGAAGTCGAAGGATTTAGTGCAAATAGTTTGCTCGAACGAACGAATGAAAAATCGTGCGACCGAACGATTAAATCCTTCGAACCGTTCGATTCGAAGGCTTTTAATCCATCGATCGAATGATTTTTCTTCGACCTAAAAAAGCTTAGAAAGGACCTTCCCCATAGGCTAATATTGACTTCGGTAGCTTTTAGGTGGCGAACTAGGGGGTCGAAGTTATTTCTTAAAGAGACAGTACTTCGACTATCGAATGGTCGCATAGTCAAACGATTTTTAGTTCGAATCGTTCGATTCGAAGTTGAAGTTCGAACCAGCCAAAAAAAATCATTCGAAATTCAAAGTTTTTTTTATTCTGTTCCTTCACTGGAGCTAAGTAAATGGGCCCAGATGTGTTTGTATTTTGACTCGTTAGTTGAAAGTTGCTTCTAGCGTTATCATAGGTGGGATTAAATTACTTCCCAAGCACGTTCAAAACAGTGTTTCAGTCATATTTACTGGGCACAAGCCTTGATGCATCCACTGAAGCAACTGTTGTGCACTATTCATCAGCAGAGACCGAATGGATGCATTGGTAATCTTCTAGAAGTGCAGGAGTGTGTTCAGATGTGACCCTTAATAATTTTTGATGTATGTATTTTATTTAAATAGCACTTCTTCAAGTATGCAGCACTGTACTGCAGAACAATAAATGAATAGAACAAACAGGGGGTCATTACAATAATAGATACAAATAAATACAAAGTACAGTTGCATTAAAGATTAATGAGCTAAATATAAAAGAGACAAGAGGATGGAGGTCCATACCCTGTAGAGTTTACAATCTAAATAGAAAAGACAGCAGAATACAATGGTTGACACTGCAATATACCGTAAGTTCCAATTTTGATAATATAATTATTTTGTACACCGATCACTTTCATTCAAACTTCATGTACTTTTTTTTTGTCTAAACATGCACATTTTCTTTTTCTTCAGCATCTTTAGGTCATGATCATCAAGGTCATCAAAACTGGGATCACCAACTGAAGTTGGCTGTAGCTTGGAATAGGGTTGATATAGCAAGAAGTGACATTTTTACAGATGAACTTCAATGGAAGGTTAGTTTCATATAAAATCAAAAACAAAATGACAGAAGAATAGCTGGACTGTTCTTCAAACTTTGTATAAAAGCAAACAAAAAAAATAACCATAAACTGTTCTTTGTTATGAAATTGAGAGAATCACAGTATACACTGTGACATATTTTGTGCCATTATCTCTCAGTTTATTCTGCATATTTGTCAAAAACATTTCTAAACACAGGAGATAAAATAAATAGGCTGGAATGACCCAAGTACTGTACATTTAGGCATGGCAATAGCTCATACTGTTGAAAACATATTTTTGAATAAGTCTGCACTACTTTGTAATGTTTAGCTTATTAGTGTTTTCCTTAAGCCCTCAGATCTGCACCCACTGATGACAGCAGCATTGATTGGCAATAAGCCGGACTTTGTAAAGCTTTTCATTGAACAAGGGGTCCGTCTAGAGGAGTATGCCACTCAGGAAACAATAATTAATCTCTACAATAATACCGATCCATCCTGCTTATTCTATAGTAAACTTGCAAAGGTTATTGAAGATGAACGGTTACGATTAGAAGACTCCAATAATTTCAAACTTCAACTTCATCATGTGTCACAAGTCTTAAGGGAACTATTGGGGGACTTTACAAAGCACCTATATCCAAAGCCAAAGAACGCAGAAAGGCCTCGTGTAGGTATTGCAGTTCCAGATATAAAAATAAATGTAAGTGAACTGATAATCTCCTTAACAAAGAGGTTGCTTATTTTTTAATCTTTACTTTAACTTAAGACATCTATATATCAAAACTTGAAAACAGCTGCACAAAGTTAACCCTGATGCAGCCATGCTTATCAACCATGCTAGCCCCACTGACTATTTTTTAAGATTGGTAAATAAAAATGAAAAGGACCTGATCTTATCCACATGGCCAAAGTATTCCGCATGGGTGGAATCAGGAATCAGCTGTCCTTCAAGAGTGAAAAAAATCATTTTCATGCCCACATATAAAGTTTGTAAGCACTAAGTAAATATTGACTTGGACTTGATGACATAGGCTGCTGACTATCCATGAAGACCTCATTAAAAAATTAATAGGTACAGCTAAGAGTATATTAATACCATGTGAAGGGGAAGAGAAGTAACCCAACAACCAGATTTCAGAAATTGCAAACTGGAGAGCCGGTGAGTAAGCTAAAAAGCTTACTCAAAAACCAGAAATAATAAAAAAAACTAATTGCAAATTGTCTCAGAATATCACTCTCTACATCATACTAAAAATTAACTCAAAGATAAACAGTTCTGACAGGCTTTAAACAGTTCAACAGCATACTCCTCCTTCACTAATTTCTGTTGATGGTCAGCCTGAATATTTGATTCAGAGGTTAGTGGATTCTCACCTTTCCAGAGTAAACTACACTGGAAAGGTAATGGTCCTGAGAAGAGATCTTGGGTTCCTGCCTCTGATGTTCGGGCTGATCGGCTTATACGGCAAATTCAAGCTAAATTTCCTGATAAGCCTAGGGCCGCCGACCTGCAAGTCTCCTCCATCCTCAGGTGCGCAACGCTTCTTGGTTGATGTGCACGAGCACGTGCATCTTTTCTTCTGAGCACACGCCTGACATCATTGTGCTTGGCACTTGCTGTGAATTTCAAATATTTAAAGGTACCACGTTCCTATTCACATTATCCAATGTTTATTGTGGGATAGTTCTTGGGTGCGCTCATTGCTTGATTTCTTGTTCTTGACACTTGCGTGTCCCTGATCCCTGCTGATTTTCTGCCTGTTCTGACCGTAGCCTGTCATTGATGCATCTCTAATAAAACACAGAAGTTACACTTGCTTGCTTTCCAGTGGACTTTGTTATTTGTTAGTATTTTGTTAGTATTTTGTTAGTATTTTGTATGTAGTTCAATTGATTTTCATTGCATTCGTTTCTCACTATCCTTATAGGTACAAGGAGATACTCTTAGATCTTTTCACAAACGATCCCAAAGCCGTGCACCATGCACTATGGATCCAGTTAGAGATGTTCTAATCTGGTCTGTTGTTCAAAACCGAAAAGAAGTTGCGGAAATCATTTGGACTCAGGTTAGACACATAACTTGTTAGCATTTATATGTTACATGTGGTCTGTCCTAAAAAATAGCGTGATAACCAAGCCCCTTGTTGTTGTATCCTTTGATATATAAACCTTCATCATTTAATACTGATGCCAAGACATATTCGTCTTACAGAGCACATAATCAGTTAAAGTGATCGTGTCCACACCATAGAAAGTAGAACTTCATTCAATTATCTCACAGCTTTTGTTGTTTCTGTGCAAAAAAGAACTAATAATTGTAAAATCTGTGGCAGATAAGTAATTTTGATTTGGTATGTTAATTTTAATTTGGTATGGTAATGGTAATTTTGATTTTGTCTGGTTGTCATCGTGGTAATAGTTCATTTGTCATTATATTTCTAGTGTCACGACTGCATTGCAGCAGCATTGGCTTGCAGCAAACTCCTAAAGGAGCTTTCAAAAGAAGAAGAGGACACAGATACTTCTGAAGAGATGCTTTCCGTAGCTGAAAACTTTGAGCAGCGAGCAATAGGTTTTAATGGCAATTCAGTTTGGATATGGATAGGGAATCACTTTATAACTGACTTATTTTAACTTTTGCCAGTCTGTATGTTTGATGAGACAAGCTTATGTACAGTACTATGGGACAGGGGTTCTATATTGGGTACACTTTTATTTATTTCTATTTCTAAGTAGAAAAAGGTTTGTTGACAACCACCCTCTTGATCATTTTGTCAGTTTCCTGTCCATGTATTGTATATATTACTAAGACCAACAGACAATAGTTTAGAAAGCACTTGTTTATGTAACACTGTAACCATGCTTTGCTGTTAATTGGAACATTTATATATGCAAAAGGTAAAGTACTACATTTTTTTCACTGTTAGAACACCATTGCTCTCCTGAATGGAGAATGGAGCAACAAAACAATGATAAAAGGGCACAGTGGTATTTTGGTATTTCTGTGTAGGGCATATCAATAACTACATTTCTGCATTGTTTGGGCATGTTTACAGTGTTAAAGAGAATATAAAAAATAGTCTGTGGAGTATTAGAGCTGTACGAATTATTAATAGCAGGGAATAAAACTTAAAATGATAATGGTACAGGTATGGAATCCATTATCTATAAACCTGTTATCCAGAAAGCTCCGAATTATAGGAAGGCCATCTCCCATAGACTCCGTTTAATCCAAATTTTTATAAATGATTTCCTTTTTTATCTGTAATAATAAAACAGTAGCTTGTACTTGATCTATCTAGTATAGGTCAATCTAAAAACAACTGGACTTGCTGAGTAATCAAACAACTGGACTCAGCAAGTCCAGTTGTTTTTAGATTTACCTATACTAGATATACTATGACCTGGATGAATGAAAATCTTCATAGTCTTGTACTTGATCCAAACTAAGATATAATAAATCCTTATTGGAAGCACAACCAGACTATTAGGTCTATGTAATGCTTACATGATTTTCTAGTAGACTTAATATATGAAGATCTTAATAATGGAAAGATCAGTTATCTGGAAAACCCCAGGTTCCGAGCATTCTGGATAGCAGGTCCCATACCTGAATTTGTGTTAGTAGTACAAATCAGTAACTAAATTTCTGATCACTTTTGTTTAGGTGTTTTTTCTGAGTGTTACAGAAAAGATGAAGAGCGAGCTTTAAAGCTTCTTATTCGGGTTTCTGAAGCCTGGGGAAAGACCACAAGTTTAAAATTGGCCTTGGAAGCTAAAGATATGAAATTTGTTTCCCATGGGGGAGTCCAGGTATATCCAAACTGTGATACTTATACCTTTTTAACTTGTCAAATTATTCCTCATGTTAGCTATGGTTTTGTTTTAGATTTTTTAACATATTGGTGGTTAAGTCCCAGTTCTCATTGCATAAAAAAATCTCCAACATTCAGTAAATATTATTTTATTTCTAAACATTATTATTTCGAAACAATGGCACAAAAATTAAATAAATAACCTATGAAGAGTATGATGATGATAAACGAAAAAGATTGAAAACCAACTACAGAAGATATGTGAAATATGAGACCATATGAGAATTAATAAGCAGTTCATTTAATTCATACAATTCATGCACCTTTCAAAGCCAATGCCTATCCCTGGACATAAGTAAATGGAACAAATAAATTTGCTACCATTTGTAGGAGTTGTACAGTGTGTAACTTTCCCATACTGTGTTAAATGTAAGCTATATCCTATGGCAGGATGTGTTGCTAAGGGCAGTGGACACTGTTTTAACTGAATTTTATTCATTTTCATTCAATATGATATATAATGCATTTAAAATGCCTGTCCGTGAAGAAACATTTAAATCATATTGCCAAAATTACTTTTGAATGGTTCAAACACCATGTTCAATATATGTGTACACAATGCAATCCATTTAATTTAACAAATTCATTCGTGCAACCCCAGAAATAAGTGGTGTCTATGGGTATCATTGGGGTGTAGCATGTAAACCTGATGCATTTTATCCTGTGCCTTTAAAATATGGAGGCAATACTGCAATATATTCCATCCAGAAAATCAGTTGTTATAAGTAGCAATGTAAATGGCCATTAATGTCATCGTTCAACTAAGACCAAAGATATTTTTCAAGCACCTCAAAAGAGTGATGAAAAAGTATTACTTTCCACTAGTGTGCAAAGGGGCATAGTGCTTTTTTTACTGATACCATTAAAACATGCAATTATACCCACATTGTTATATCAAATTACTTGTCATATTGTTTTTTTTTTGTTTCATTTCCAGGCATTCCTTACAAGAGTGTGGTGGGGAAAGCTTTGTGTTGACAATGATCTATGGAGAGTGATACTCTGTATGCTATTCTTTCCTCTTATCTATACTCGCTTCATAACTTTCAGGTAGTTGTTTCAAAATTCAGATATGAATAACTGTAAAGTAAAGAAAACAATATAGGTATGGGACCTGTTATCCAGAATAGAATGCTCAGAACCTGGGGTTTTCCGGATAACATATATTTCCGTAATTTGGATCTTCATACCTTAAGTCTACTAGAAAATCATGTAAACATTAAATTAATGCAATAAGCTGATTTTATTTTATAGTTTGGATCAAGTACAAGATCCTGTTGTATTATTACAGAGAAAAAGGAAATCATGTTTAAAAATTTGGATTGTTTGATTATAATGGAATCTATTGGAGATGGCCTTTCCATAATTCGGAGCTTTCTGGATAATGGGTTTTTCGGATCCTATACCTCTACCTAAATATTTTCTGTCATTTAGTTGTGTAGTACGAGTTCACTCACTTGAGTTTCTATGTTCGAACATTTTTTATTTTATTCACAGGAAAGATGAGGAAGTCTTTCAAAACCATATAAAGAAAGGAACAATTAGAAATATGATAGCTGTGAAATCTGCATTGAATGAAAGAGGCAAAACCTAATCTATTCCAAATTATTTATATTCTAAGTATCTTTTCTTAAGATATGGGATTTCCCCATGGGTAACAAAATGGATAAACTTTGCCTAGGTGCAATAACCCATAGCAACCAATAAGGTATTTGCTTTAAAAAAGTGAACAGTAAATGCAACCTGCTTATTGGTTGCTATGGGTTATTGCACCTGGGCAAAGTTAGAACCTTTTATTGCATAAGCCCATTAATCTTTTATTGCTATTGGATACTGACAATTCCCTTGTAATGTATAGTGCTACAGTTGATAACATAACAAGCTTGAGTTATTTAGCTGTAGATGCTAGACCCTGCCAGGAGTGGGCAGGATTCTTACTGATTATTATTTACAATAAACATACTGTTTCATTTAACATTCTAGTTGTACCTTAAAATGTATCATGTAAAGTAGTGCTGGAAATAATTATTTACTTCAGTCTTAAAAGTATTAGGACTTTTTAACTTAAAGGAAATCTATACCCCAAGCAATGCAGGTCTGTGTATATTGCATAAAACAGCCCATATGGAAATACAACATTTTCATAATAATATACTTTTTTATTAGTATGTGCCATTGGGTAGTCCTAAATAGAAAATTGCCATTTTAAGAACAAAGGGGCACCCCCTGAGATCCTATGATTCATGGTGCACACAAACAAACCATACATGTTAGATCGCATGAGCCAATTCATGGACAAATTTCTATCTTTGCTTCCAGACTTCTTCCTAGTTACAGTAACAATATTTCTGGTCAGGTGATCTCTGAGGAAGCACACAGACCATCACAAAATGGTGGTTTAAGGTAAGAGATGAAAAGAGCAATATTTACTATTCCAGTTTGGTAAGATTTTTTAATAGGCCATATGAACTATCTGTTGGTTAAGTATTCTTTCTGGGGGTATAGTAATGCTTTATGGATGATATCAATCTAACATATAATTCCTTTCCATTGCTCACAGATTTCAAAAGCTAATATTTGGAATTGTATACATGCCTCTGAGCTATGCTTAATAGTAATGTAGATAGTATAATATATGGTGAATATAATAGAATATAATTCACATGAGCCATGAACCTCTTGTAAATGATATCCTGTATAAATGGTGCCTAGTGATGTCATCCGTATAAAAAAAATAATATACAACCTGTAGAATATGAGGATATTTAGGGGCCGATTTATTAAACCTCAAATATTTCTGGTAGATGTTTTTAAGAGGAAAACTTTCATGGAAAGAAAAAACCTCAAGATGTATTATCCCCCAAAGCTTCAAAAAATCAGAATTTTAAAATACTCCATCTCAAACCTGTTGAGGTCATGTAGAAATTAATGACAGATGCCCCTGAAGTTATTTCCTGACATTGGGCTCTGCACTGGATTATCAAGTCAGGGTTTTCGTCCGAAAAGGCAATAGTTTTCGCAGTGACAATTCGATAAAGTCTGATTTTGGAGTGTCAATCGTATGAAACAAATGCACACTTGATTTTGTTGCAGTGTTTTTTTGCTCCGACCGTTACAAGAAAAATGATTGATAAATTCGTTCATGAAAGGGAGTTTGGTCGGCTTTGTTTTAATAAAAAAAATTGATTAATCTTGCATAGTGATGCTCAAAGGTGCCCAAAAGCAGTTTAGATAACATTATCATCCTTTAGCAACAACTCTATTTTCATTGTATATTATAATTATCATTCTGCTGTCTTAATTTTAAATTTCTGCATTTTAAAGTGATACATTTCCCCCACGGTCAGGGGCCACCATACAAACATTTTGCCCAATTAAAAGGGATCTCTTACTTGCCTGCACACTGGATTAAAACCAGGATGTGGGGGGGGAATCACTCTTGTTTACAATACTTTTTTTTAACAGAACTTTTACAACTACTCCATGTGGGGCCAAAAAGATGCAAGCGATGACCTGCACTGAGTGTCTTCAAGCTTTCTTCATGGCACCAATTGTCATCTTCCACTTGAACATTTTATTTTATTTTGGATTCCTTCTACTCTTTGCCTATGTACTCATGATTGATTTCCAACCCTATCCTTCATGGAGGGAGCATGTTATCTATTTCTGGCTCTTCTCCCTTGTTTGTGAGGAGATAAGACAGGTAAATTGTACAGCTTATGAAAATGTGATTAATGTTACATTGTTACTCATAAACTTCTGCAATACTTTAAGTAATTAAGCAATTACTAGATACTAAATATAATCAATTTATAAAACAAAACATATAGATAAACATATCAAGAAAGGTGTACAAAAGACAGCAGGGAAGATTGTATCATACAGTGGGCCTGTGCAGAGACACAGTGTAGTTGTTGGCCAGTGAGTTTTCCATTTCCACTTCACCAAGGGACCACAAAGAAGTTGGTATTGGCAAACGTATGTGCGTCAAACCTCATGAATATGCATTGCTTGATTTTTCATGATTTTCAATAACTGTATGGGGTTGTTACTAGTACTAAATACAGAGTGGGGGATCATATAAAAGCAGAGCTCTAAGTCAGGCCACGATAAATTCCGTGAATAACTGTTCTAAGTTTATAGATGGAGCTATTCTAAGGAGCCTTTGAACTATTTTTTTTATTATCATAAGTGTATTTTTGTAATTCCAATTCTGCCTATTTTCAGCTGCAGACTAATTGATGGCAACTAAACAAAAGATATTGACTGTAAGGGTCCAGTTTTCTTGTTAACTTGTATTGTGTATCTTTGTTTTCAGACCCTCTTTATGCATCTTCCATTCCGACTTTCAAACTGCTGAGTAGTTTATAGGGTAATTAAGCCCTAGTAACCAGATAACACTTGCAATTGCAAACTGGCAAGTTGTAGAACCAAAAATGTAAATATTTCAAAGAGCCTCTAAAAAGAATTTTGAGAACTGACTGAGTTTACAGTAAACTAACTACTTTAACTGGCTGGCATAGGGACACAGTGCTTAGCATTGCTGATTGCATCATTGGGGCTGTTGTTCGGTAGAAAATATTTACAGAAAATGAAAATTTTGTTAGTGCTCAGATTTCTTTATTAATAGAAGAAAAAAAACAGGCATAACTGGATTGTGATAAAATGAACACTGATTGTGTGGATGTAATTAGATTGTTAGCTCTCTAGGCCATGGACAGATACTTTAAATTCAGCATAGCATCTTTTGTTACTTAACATTGGAGATTACAGACCATATAACAATAATGCACAGAACCAGGAAAAGATGTATGCAAAAATACTTACTTGAAAAAAAAAAAAATTTTAATAGGTAATATATGACCCAGATGGATTTGGATTTCTGAGACAGGCTTCGATATATATAAATGACTTCTGGAATAAATTAGACCTCTGTGCAATTACTATCTTCACTGCTGGCCTTATTTGCAGGTGGGTACTTAAACTTAGATTTGATTTCACATATAAATCATGTGCCTTTTTTCACCCTTATCCACTTTCTTTGCATATTTCAAAATGAATGTGAGTTTTTTCAAATCGTCATTGCTTTAAATATTTATAAATCTGCATGACCATTTTTCAGTGTAACTTCTAATATTTTGCTTTACTATAACACACCCTATTTTAAAATATAAAGTCTGTATAGATATATATATCTATCAGAAACATTTTAAGACATTATACTCATTTTAGATTTAGCTTTAATTAAACTTACTTATTTTGCCATAGATTTAAGAGAGATAATATGATAGTAATTTTGATACCCCGAGCCAGTGATCCTGTTAGCAGAAAACTGCACCAGCCCTAGTTACTTCTGAGTAAACACCACAGAGCAATCATCTTCTTCCACTTCTTCTTTCTTCAGTGCCCCTTGGCCAAATCATATACAATAGAGTGAGAAAGTTGACTTTTTTTTCTTAAAGTTCAGTTTACCGTTTGACTGAGCACGTGCACCTGAAAGTTTGCTCCATATTGCTTGCTGTGAAGTACCCTGGGCATGTGCCATTTTTAGTGCACATGAGCACCAGCCCGGGGTATTGGGTAAGTGATTATAATCACTGTGAGGTGCCTAACATTTGGCACACCCTGGTGATTGAACTTTTCGTTCTCCTATAAGCATTAAGATGTCAGCATTATCCACCCCTGAAAATACATTTTGGAGTAACCTATGTTCAGGGTCGGACTGGACCTTTGGGGGCCCACCGGGTTCCATACCTCTGGGGTCCCCGCGGTGCTTGTGTCACAAATGCATATGCACATATGCATGCCGCCGAGCTGGCCAGCAATGTTTTTTTTTAATGGACCAACCAAACGGGGCCCAGTCTGACCCTGCGTGGCAGCAACTGGAGGCCGAAAGGGAGTTTAAGAAGCAGAGATACTAGCAGGTCTTGGCCGGCAGGACCCACAAGGACCAGGCCCCACTGGGTTTTTCCCAGTGTCCTGCTGGCCCAGTCCGACGCTATGTTTTTTTATTGTGTTTCCTTTATTTTCTATCCTTTTCTTGTTTAGGTCAGTGCCAGGTACGTTCTATCCCGGAAGAATCATCCTGTCATTAGACTTTGTTATTTTCTGCTTACGCCTCATGCATATTTTTACCATCAGCAAAACACTTGGGCCAAAAATTATAATTGTGAAGAGGATGGTAAGAATTATTTGTTATTATTATGATTATGTTTTCATCAATTAAACTCTTACTGTATTTTGTGGATTAACACATCATTTCTGTCAGGTTTTAACATTTGTGTTATAATTCAGTTTAGTGTAACAAAATACTTAACTGTATGCTTTATGTTCTGCTTTTTATTATCTGCAATATTAGAAGGAATAAAATTATCTTTTTGTATGAAGGAAAGCATAGCTAATAACTGTAAAGTGACAGATGTTGTCTAGTACCATTTTATATAACTGGGTCCTGCCCTTTATGCCCCCTACGCTGGCATTAGCCTCCTGTACTGCCTGCACCTGGAACGTAGTGTCATTTTAGTTTGCAAAATACAACTACAATTTCTCAGTCTATAACTATTGGCTGTCTGTGATACTTGTTTTCTAATTTGCTCGAATTACTTCATCTACTGACAACATGGTTATGTTATTCATGTTTCTGTTTACTTTCATAATTTCCAGATGAAAGATGTCTTCTTTTTTCTGTTCCTTCTGGCTGTGTGGGTTGTATCTTTTGGAGTGGCTAAACAAGCAATTTTGATCCACAATGAGGTCAGAGTGGACTGGATATTTCGTGGAGTTGTGTACCATTTGTACATGACATTATTTGGGCAGATACCTTCCTATATAGATGGTATGACATTAATTAGCTGTCTATACTGAGAAATTTAGAAATATTTTTGTATTGGCCCAAAATGAAAATGAAAATTTCTACAAGTAATATCTAAAGCTTGCCAAGCATGTAGCAATACTATTGCACAAAAGTATATTTGCATGTGTATGATGGCCTGGAAAACTAAAGAATTCCTAAAACCTTATTTGGTACTTTATTTGGTAAATTGTATCTTGTATAAATTGTTAGATTGGTAACTTTTAGTTGTTCTGCAAAAATATGCACATCAATATAAAAAGGATTATTGCTACAACATCTGCTACATTATATGCATTTTTACCTTGAAATATTTATGGTTGTTCTGTCCCCACATGAAGGCGAATGAAGGTATACCTAATAGTAGCTGTGTGACTTCCTACCTTCGTATCCAAGCTGTGGGGCAGACCGGACCGGCAGACGCTCAGGTTGGATGGATCCAAACGTAGACACAGAGATGAAATCAGCCTGGGTTTATTTGATCCATAATACAGCAATATATGGTGATACAATACTGTTCTGTAGTAGTGGTATCAATACTGTCCTGTAGATGACTTTCCTGAGGCTAACTGCTGGTCGAAAACTGATGCCTTCACAAGCCCAAAATGTCTGAATGTCCAGTCACACAGTAATGAGGCACTGAAAATGGCTGCAGGAAGTGAGAAGGACAGAGCTGGCAGAAAACCACGCCCCCGAGAGGAAAAGCTTTAATAACAAGAACAGAGGCATGCAGCATGCAAATTTTGGCCAGCAGATGGCAGCAGTACAACAATGCACAGAAAATAACATAGATAAGGAAGGATTGATAATAACGTATGCAATTAACTATGAGGAGAACAGCACACTCCCCGTCTGAAATTTACTTTGGAGATTTCACTATGACGAATGTCCATGAAATATAACACAAACCTGCAACAACATGTTAGAATGCAATAAACATAACAATATAGTTGGCTTTCTTGACTTGTAATGGAGAAGATGTCTATAGTT
Source organism: Xenopus petersii (assembly GCA_038501925.1). NCBI lineage: Eukaryota > Metazoa > Chordata > Amphibia > Anura > Pipidae > Xenopus > Xenopus petersii. Next base: position 45,900,449 of record CM076688.1, read on the forward strand.
CAACTTCAGTCCTGTTCATCCTGCAGGAACGTTCTCAATTGGTAATATCAAAATGAGTTCGTTAATTGGCCTTGCGAACGTTTTAAGCTCGCCCTTCCTGAAGATCTTCAACTCCACTTTTCGGACTTTGCCATCCTCGCTAGGGAAAACCTTTGTAATCAGTCCGATAGGCCAGGCAATCCTTACGGTTTGTTGCTCCTTCATCAATACAAGGTCTCCTTCTTTCAAGTTTGGTTTTTGGTGTTGCCATTTTCTACTTCCTAGAAGAATATTGAGATACTCCTTTCGCCATCTGTTCCAGAAGTAATCCGCCAGGTATTGTACACGTTTCCAGTGTTTTTGGTAGATATTCGCGTGAGTAAATCCTCCAATAGGCATTAGTATATTCTCAGTTTTTTGGGTAAGTAGAGTAGCTGGAGTCAGTATGGCTGGTGTTTCAGGATCCATAGACACTGGCACAAGGGGTCTTGAATTGATAATAGCCGAAACTTCAGCAAGAAGGGTGACGAGAGTCTCATGTGTGAGTCTTGAAGAGTTTACATCCATCAACATAGAATTTAAGATGTTGCGTGAGATCCTGATCATTCTCTCCCAGGAACCCCCCATATGGGAACTATGAGGAGGATTGAAGATCCAGGTGCAACCTTTCTCCACCAACTGATCTTGAATGGGCTTAGTGTCGATGTTCAGTTCTCTACAGGCTCCAATGAGGTTACTTCCTCGGTCTGACCTTAACTGTTTCACTGGTCCTCTGATTGCGAAGAACCGTCTTAAGGCATTATTGAGACTAGATGTGTCCATGGATTCTATCACCACTATGTGAACGGCTCTCATACTCATGCAAGTAAATAGCACAGCCCAACGTTTACTGTTTGTGTGACCACCACGGGTTCTACGTGCGGACACCATCCATGGCCCAAAGACGTCCAGGCCAGTATAGGTGAAGGGCGGTTCTGAACATAGTCTATCCGCAGGCAAATCGGCCATTTGTTGGTGTAGCAGTTTCCCTCTTGCTTTGCGACAGTGCACACAGTCATGCAGTATTCGGGCTACATGTTTTTTCATACCTATAATCCAAAGACCTGCAGACCTTAACTTGCCGTCGGTGATTTGTCTGCCCTGGTGTTCAGCCTTTTTGTGGTAATGTCGGATCAGCAACACGGTGATATGATGTTTGTTGGGAATAATTAGAGGATTTTGTTCTGCAACTCCTAGGTGGGCTTGATTCAAACGACCACCAACTCTGAGCAGGCCAAAACTGTCTATAAATGGATTTAGGTTGGCAAGAAGACTTTTTATAGGAATCTGCTGTCTGTTGTACAAGCACTTCCATTCTACGTTAAATTCTCCCTGCTGGACATGACTTATTATGAGAGACTCGCTATGAGAAATGTCCTCAGCAGAGAAGGGTTTATGGCAGACATGCCAACCGTGACAATCTTTATCTTCCTGAGTATTGTGATAACATCTAGCGATGTGCACTAACTCATCCAACTGGAGAAACGTTCAAAGCGATGACAATGGAGGCTAGAGGTTTACCTTGCTTCAGTGACTAATGCACTAACTTCAGCGCGGATTTCTGGATCATTATCCGGATCCTGGATGCTGAAATCTTCCTGTACACATTCATCCGCCTCTCCTAGCAGAAACTCTGGACCTGTAAGCCAAGAAGAGTAAAGGAACCTATAGACATAGGCCTGGTGGCATGATCTGCTGGATTGAGTTCGGATGGTACATAGTGCCATTGTTCAGGTTTGGAGGACCTCCTGATTCTCTCTATGCGGTTACTGACATACACATAAAATCGTTTAGTCTGATTGTAGATGTAACCTAAAACGACCTTACTGTCAGTGTAATACTGGACTTCATCTATGTCGACATCCAATTCTTGTTGTATGAAGTCCGCAATTTCCACCGCTAACACGGTCCCACAGAGTTCAAGTCTGGGAACAGTATGATCAGGCTTGGGGGCTAACTTAGCCTTACCAAAGACAAATCCAACATGATTTTGATTGTTGGGGTCTGTCACCTTCAAATAGGCAACCGCTGCTATGGCCTCTGTGGAGGCATCCGAGAACACATGGAGTTCCTTGTTTACGCTAGAGGTAAGTGAGGTTTTAATATAACATCTTGGGATACGGATCTCATCCAAAGCACACAAAGATTGCTTCCAGGCTCCCCATTTTTGCTCTTTATCAGAGGGAAGAGGGGTATCCCAATCCTTGATGGTTGCAGAAAGCTGTCTCAGTAGGGATTTACCCTGTATAGTGATGGGTGCTACAAATCCCAGTGGATCGAATAGGCTGTTCACCACAGATAGGACACCACGTTTTGTGAATGGCTTGTCTGTACAACTTATTTGAAAACCGAAGGAGTCGGCTGAGAGGTCCCATCTGAGGCCCAAGCTTCTTTGCATGGGTGGACTGCCCTGTCCCAGGTTGATATCCTTGAATCCAGGTGCATGATCACCCGACTCGAAGGCCCTCATCACAGCCAGGCTGTTTGAAGCAATTTTGTGCAGTCTAAGTTTAGCTTGGTACAACATGCCTTGGGTCCTTTTGAGCAGATCGATAGCCGCTTCCTCAGTTGGTAGTGATTTGAGTCCATCATCTACATAAAAGTCCTTTTCCACGAAGTCTCTGGCATCTGTGCCGTACTCCGATTCTCCTTCTAACGCAGTTCTCCGAAGGCCGTACGTCGCTACAGCAGGTGAAGGGCTATTTCCAAATACGTGTACCCTCATTCGATACTCCACCATCTCTGCGTTGGTGTCATTGTTCTTATACCACAGAAACCTAAGGAAATCCCGGTGGTCCTCTCTGACTACAAAACAGTGAAACATCTGTTCGATATCGGCAGTGATGGCGATAAGCTCTTTCCTGAACCTCATCAGCACTCCGACCAGGTTATTTGTCAGATTAGGACCTGTAAGAAGGACATCATTAAGGGATACACCTTGGTGTTTGGCACTTGAATCAAAAACAACCCTAATTTGATTAGGTTTCTGTGGATGATACACTCCAAATGAAGGCAAGTACCAGGACTCGTTGTTCTTTCCTAGGGATGGAGCTGGTTCTGCGTGGTTATTACAGAATATTCTATCCATGAAGGCAACAATGTGTTATCTCATTTCAGGCTTGCTGTTCATGGTACGCTGAAGAGAGTTAAATCTGGATAACGCTTGCTCTCGATTGTTCGGGAGTCTTACCCTGGTGGCTCGGAAGGGTAATGGAGAAACCCATTGATTGGTTTTGTCTTTAAAGAACTCACTGTCCATTATCTTGACAAACTCTCTGTCCTCTACTGACAAGGCTACTTTATCGTCATCTTTGGTTGTGTGAAAGACCGATCTCCCCAAGTTGTCAGCAAAGAGGGGAGAAATGATGTCGGGTGGTTGTATGAGGTCTGGAGACTTCTCTTTCACTTCATAGTGATGAGGACACGGCTTAATGCAAGTTGTGCGTCCATCTCCACGCACGTACGTTTTGAAGGAGTTAATTCTTGGTTGATCCAAGCATATGTTTCCTATGACTACCCATCCCAAGTCCAGTCTCTGGGCATATGGCGCGTAGTCGGGACCATTACATTGTTGCCGCACTTTGTGCACCCTTAGATTGTCTCTGCCGAGCAGGAGTAGAATCTCTGCGTTGTTGTCCATAGGTGGGATAACGTTGGCAAGGTGCCTTAGGTGTGGCTGGTGAAATGTAGCTTCTGGGCTAGGGATCTCATCCCTATGGTTAGGAATTTGATCGCATTCGATCAGTGTTGGTAGGGGTATTTCTGTATTCCCATTTATGGGAGAAGCAATGAATCCTTGTGCCCTCCTTCCGCTAGTCTCTATGCGGCCCGAGCAGGTGTTTAAGATGTAGGGTTCTAATGGTCCCTCTATTCCAAAGGCATCGAAGAATTTAGGTCCTGCTAGGGACCGGTTGCTTTGGTCGTCAATGATAGCATACATTTTTACTGCCTTTTCTGGTAGTCCCTCTGGATAGACCTTGATTAGGCATATTCGGGCACAACATTTCTCACTCTGGCTGTCGCCACATACTTCCAAGCATGAGCAGGAAACGGCGATGGCTGTGTTAGCGTGATTCTGAGGCTCCCCGCCATGACTTGGAGCAGGACTGGTGGTGAAGACAGCTGGTGAGTCTCTGGTGAGCGGAATTGGGTGCATAGCTGAGGCATGTCTTTCACAATGACACTCCTCACACTTGATGATGGATTTACAGTCCTTAGCCATGTGCTCCAATGAAGCGCAGCATTTGAAACATACCCCAAGCTCGCTGAGGACTTTCTTCCGCTCCTGTATGGTTTTAGATCTAAACCCTCTGCATTTGTTCAGTGAATGTGGTTTTTTATGAATGGGACATTCACGATTGAAGGACTTGTCTCCTGATGAGGTATAGTACTGTTTACCCGTGGGTGCTGCGGGTGATGGTAGATTAGTCTTTCTGACACTCACGCTGCTCTTAAAGTCTCTGTTTTTATGCAAGACACTTTCATACCTTGAAGATGGTGTCGCTGAAGCTGTAGTGTTGAACTCCAGGAAATCAAGGCTGGGGTCATTCCTCATCTGGGACTGTTCATCGATGAATCTGCAGAAATGAATAAATGGGGGAAAGGTGACGTCATGCACTCTTTTGTACCTTGAGACTGATGCCGCCCACTTTTCTTGCAGACTGTAGGGTAACTTCACGACAATTGGGTTCACTCCATGGGCTGTATCCAGGTAGCACAGGCCGGTCAAGCGAGGGTCTCTTTTGGCAAGCTCTAATTCCATGAGCAGATCACTCAAATCCTGAAGCTTATGGACATCCTTGAGATTGATCTTTGGGACGTTCTGCAGTCTCTTGAATAGGGCTTTCTCTATTGCTTCTGCACTGCCGAATGTACGTTCGAGTCTCTGCCAGACGGCAACGAGACCTGCTTCTGCTTGTCCCACATAGACAGTTCTGAGGCTCTTAATACGACTTGTGGAGCCTGGGCCCAGCCATTTGATCAAGAGGTCGAGCTCCTGCTCTGCGGTCAGGTTGAGGTTGGCAATGGCGGCTTTGAAGGTTGCTTTCCAGGCTCTGTAGCTCTCTGCACGGTCATCAAATTTTGAGAGACTTGTGTTAATTAGCTCTCTGCTCACCATAAACCTGGCAAACTCGGACATATCCGATTTCTCACTGCTTGTTGCCATGACAACTTGTGATGCCCCCAGGGCGTGTGGGCTGCGTGGCGTGAAAGGGTGAGATGCTTCCGGGTAGAATGATGTTGCTGCAGGGTTGAGCTGTGGTCTAGCCTCTGTAGATTGTGATGACTGCTGCTTGAGCTGTGGCGGTAGGCCGGGAAATGCCGGGGAGCCTTTTTGCTGTAACACCTGTCCTTGAGAGGGCACATCTGGGTGAACGTCATCAGGTTGCTCAGGTGCTGTGAGTGGCACTGGCACTGTAGGTAGAGTTGACTTGAGGGTTTCAGTGTTGTCGGCTTGGACAGTACTGCAAACTGGGGGTGGTGAAGGTAACTGTTTCAGTACATAGTCACTGGTGCGATCAGCTGGATCATCTATCTCCTGTGGTGGCAAGCAGACTGGGTCAAGGCCTTGGCTCAATGCTTGCTCAAGTAGTCTTACTTTAGCTAATGCAATTTCCTCTTCCATCTCTGATTCAAGAATCTTTATCCGAGCCTCTGCTTCTGCCCTCTTAGCCTCTGCGTCTGCTTCGGCCCTCTTAGCCTCCGCCTCTGCCCTCTTAGCCTCTGTGTCTGCTATGGCCCTCTTAGCCTCCGCCTCTGCTTCTGCCCTCTTAGCCTCTGCGTCTGCTCTTTTTGTCTCTGCTTCTGCCCTTGCAAGAGCTTCTTTTTCAGTGAAGGAGCGTCTCACCTTGGATTGCTCTGCATTTATGCGGGCCTCTAGTAGTCAGTCGCTTAGAGCTGAGCTTCTTGAGCACGATCTGTACGACCGAGAGGAATGTTTAGATGAATTTGATCTGTGGGATCTAGTTTCTTGCAGATGGGAGATACGGAGTTCCGCTTTATCTTTAGCACGCAGCACCATGGCGTCTCTTTGTCTGTCTATTAATTCTGCCTTGCTCAGTTCTGACAGGGCTTCATCATTATTAACATCTTTTAGAAAGGTTATATACCTGATGGACAGTCTCTTATATCTTTCATGAGCTGTATTTAGCCGCCCTACAGCAACTTGTAAGCTTGTGGCATCACCTGAGGATTTAAGTCCTGACATGGTGGAGGAGACTCGTTCCCATAGCTGTTCCAGGCTATCGCATAGCTCATCTTTCCTGGTTTGATAGTTTTCTCTGACTTTTATTGTCGGTTTGCGAGAGCGTCTTGGTCGCACGACTTGGTCTGCTGGAAGTGTGGAATCTGCTTCCTGTTCTTCATAATGATCAGTATCAGGTTGCATTAGCATTGTTTCATCACTGGGGAACTGTGCGAGGTCTTTTTTGGCCATTTTGATTTAAGGTGCGCTGTCTCTTTAAGAAAATAAACTTTTGAATTGGGGGCTGAAAATAGCAGTGCGGCTCCGCTGAGGCACCCTGACAAGGTTCCTAAGGTGTTTTCGGTGAATTGCGGAGTTTGGTTGGAGGGGGACCCCGCGTGCATTAACAATTCTTGTACTATGCGAGCAAAGGTTAATACAGGATGTAGAAAATGGCTTGATGGGTTGTGGAGGACTTTCAGGTGAGAGTATAGATACTGCAGACACGTGGTGCTTGCCCTTTGGCTTCTGTGACGTGCACTGTATCTGGGCAGATTTGCTGCAGGTGGGCCTGTTGCCAGGGAGATTCCTGAGTGTGGTACTGAACTGTGAGGTAATCTGTGGCCTGGGGTATGGGCATTAAGGCAGTTTTTGACTGTTCTGTCCCCACATGAAGGCGAATGAAGGTATAACTAATAGTAGCTGTGTGACTTCCTACCTTCGTATCCAAGCTGTGGGGCAGACCGGACCGGCAGACGCTCAGGTTGGATGGATCCAAACGTAGACACAGAGATGAAATCAGCCTGGGTTTATTTGATCCAGAATACAGCAATATATGGTGATACAATACTGTCTGTAGTAGTGGTATCAATACTGTCCTGTAGATGACTTTCCTGAGGCTAACTGCTGGTCAAAAACTGATGCCTTCACAAGCCCAAAATGTCTGAATGTCCAGTCACACAGTAATGAGGCACTGAAAATGGCTGCAGAAAGTGAGAAGGACTGAGCTGGCAGAAAACCACGCCCCCGAGAGGAAAAGCTTTACTAACAAGAACAGAGGCGTGCAGCATGCAAATTTTGGCCAGCAGATAGCAGCGGTACAACAATGCACAGAAAATAACATAGATAAGGAAGGATTGATAATAACATAAGCAATTAACTATGAGGAGAACAGCACAATGGTGCTTTTCTGCTACATATCCATCTGTTTACTTTGAACATATTGTGTCACATTTGGTGTAGTATATCTGTTGTACCATCTCTCATTTTTGTGAGTTACAGAATATGCAGACTAATAGTATGTTTTTATGTATGTGTGCAGTCATACTTATGTATTAACAACATTACCATAAATAGGTTTTGTAGCTTTACTACTATATACATTTGTTCCTTACTACAAATATACATTTATATAAAACTTTCATAAATGCTTTAATCTTTTTCATTTTTCTCCCAGGTGTAAACTACAGTCCAGACCAGTGTACCATTAATGGAACTGACCCAAATAAGCAGAAATGTCCAGAAACGAATGCTGACAATAACCAGGCAGCCTTTCCTCAGTGGTTAACAGTGATATTGCTTTGTCTCTACTTGTTATTTACCAACATCTTACTTTTAAATCTCCTGATTGCCATGTTTAAGTAAGTGATGTCTAATTAGAAAAGATAATATGGGGTTTATATTTGATAAACAAGTATAATAGATTTTGAATTAAAAAATGTTAATAAGAAGCTTTTGAATACTATATGTTGGAACAATACATACTTTCTTAAAGCATAGCCGAAAACACCAATAACAACAGTAGTTTTTAAAATAAATTGTGGTTTCATAAATACAGTATGAGAATCTGATTTTCTGTTGCTTATATGCTCACTATAATTTTATAATAGTGTTGCTGGAGTGGATTACCATTTGCTAAGGCTCAGCTAGACAATAGAATAATCGCATAAGTAAACCTAATCATATGAGATCTGGTTAAAAAAAATACTTTTGTTATCTAGTTACACATTTCAAGAAGTCCAGGAACACACTGATCAAATCTGGAAGTTCCAAAGACATGATTTAATAGAGGAGTACCATGGGCGGCCTCCTGCACCACCACCTTTCATACTCTGCAGTCACATGTATCTATTTATTAAACAAGTCATTCTCCATAAACCAGCTGGAAGACAGACGCAACTAAGTAAGATCTGAGTCTTTTGTTCCTTGTGTATGTAAAACTATATGTATATCTTTATTGAAGTATATTTTGCTTAGAATAGGGATTCTAAACATCACCCTTTTATTTAATAAAGTGCCTTGACCAATTACATCATGGCAAGTGTTTACAACCTCTATATATCTAATATATATATATATATATATATATATATATATATATATATATATATATATATATATATATATATATATATATATATATATATATATAAAATATCTATTATCAGATAAGATATATACTGCAAATATACAGTATATATAGTATACTTGCTCACTACTGCCCACAGGACATCAACTTTTAATTTAATAAAGTGCCTTAACCAAGCACATCATGGCAAGTGTTTAATACTAATATTCTGATTTAAAGCATCAAAGTAGGAAAAATAACAAAATAATGTCAATGTTCTGGTCATTAATTGGCAGATAATAATTATATAAAAATTATGCCCTGGAAATAGTAGTGACAGTCACCCACAAAAGTTTGTTTCATATGATTGTATCGGCAACTGTTTGACCAGCTTTAGAGGAAGCCGCACAGGCTAGGACTTCATTTTAGCTCACAAGCAAACAATGTAAGCTATACATGAAGAAAACTGAGAACACCTACAAAAAGGTCTGGCTTTTCTTATCCACCATGGATTGTACACATATTACATCTTGGAATTAATTATTTACCATCTCATATACAGTCTTCCTGCAAGAATTTCAGGAATCAGCTATTTTTATTCCAGTGCTTAATGTAGACCATAACAATACCCCTTTCACAAGGAATGAATGCTGAAGGATGTGATTTTGCACCTCTTAGTGCTCCTTCACTGCTGCTGACAAGTTATTTATGGCTGATTATCTCATAGAGACTTTGATTCAACATTGGTGACATTATTTACAGTTATACCAGTTCATATAAATGTCAATAAATCAAAGTTACCTCCGTTGGAGGGTGATTGCTATACAACAAGCATACTTTCGTTTTTAAATGTCTGAACAGTGATTTTTGTAAATAGCTTTGTCGTGAGACTTGGCTTATGTAACTTCAACTCTAGACTAGCCCCAATAATGAAAAAAAAATATTGTTTAATGAAGATAATTGTGGATATTTATTGAAGTAACATTAGATGAGTTATGTTTAAATCAGTTATATTAGGGACTACTGTGCTTTTAAAAGACTCTCTCCACATATGTTTATCATAAGCATTTTTATATTATGTTTAGGGTCATTTACCAAGTCAAAGGCAGGGTGCAAATGCAAAGTTCTTCAAAATGAAAAGTCGCTGTATTCCTCCAAATAAATTTGGGGAGGGAGAATAACAGAAATAAATTTTATATAGTGTAGTATTTTTAAACACTTTCTCACTGACCCCCTTGGTGTCTATTAAAACAACCGTGCTTCACAATTCACACTATATTGTGTGAATTGTGCACATGAACCTCTTTTATCTCTCAGCAAAATCGGTGGAACCAGCGGAGGCTGGAGTCAGCATTTTTTTGCTCTTTGATCTTTCAAACTCACGTCTGGTGAGTTGTTTGTGCTACTGGCACGATCGGTCTCAGAATTGTGGTTAGAGTGTTCACACTCAGCACTTTAAAAGTTACGTAACTATTGTGTGTGCACAGGGTGAAAAACTAGTAGTAAGGGCTGCACGTACTGGTCACAGGTTACCCTTTAACGCAATATTTCACTAAACAATTCTTTTCCTCCTTTTTTATTTTTTTTATATTTTTTCCTTACAATTGTTTGAGTTTAAGTTTGGCACAAAATATTGGACGACACAATATAGTGTGAATTGTGAAGCACGGTTGTTTTAATAGACACCAAGGGGGTCAGTGAGAAAGTGTTTAAAAATACTACACTATATAAAATGTATTTCTGTTATTCTCCCTCAGCCCCAAATGTCAAACTGCAATTGTCTTTGGAGTTTCTGTGTTTCTGGTTGCTGTGGCCATCTTGGTAATGTGCCATTGTGATAGTTTGTTTCTGGAAATTTCTTCATGTTGTGATGCAAGTGTATGTTTGAATTAGTGTCATTACATTAGGTTGATGTTATCATGCATTTTATTTCCTGTGCATGCACGTATTGTAATGTAGCCTTAAAGATTGCCACATGGCTTTCTGGTCAGCTGACCCAATAAAGTACAAGTTTACAAGATATGTGTTTTCAGAAAGCCATAAGAAACGTTAAAGGAGAACTATAACTATAAAATGAAAATTTAATATAAGCTTCAGCATACTGAAATACGTTTTCTAAATATAATCATTTCTGAAATAAGTTTATCTTCACTATCCCTCTGTCAGCATTTGTTTCTTTTCATTCTCTCTTCATGCAGGAGTTTGGTGTCAGATTTTCATTGATGGTTAGATCCAATGTATCTTATAGGGGGGGGGGGCTCACTTTATTAAAATCACCAGACATCATGTCTCTCTACATGCAGTATTTATGCAAAAGGCAGTTATTTTGTTAGATTTTGTTTATACTGGAATCAGTTATTTGAGTGAGCTCTAATTCATCTGCTAGGAAAGGAAGCCCCTCCCCCCATAAGATACATTGGATTTAATGGTCAATGAATATCTCACACCCAACTCCTGCAAGAAGACTGAAGAGAAACAGATTCTGAGAGAGGGAAAGTGAAGATGAACTTGATTATTTCAGAAACAATGCAGAATATTTAATTGATTGTAGTTCCTTATTTCAGTACGATGGAGCTTATATTAAATTTTCATTTTAGTCATAGTTCCCCTTTAAAAAGAACTACCTAGATGTAGATAAATAAGGACAATGACTGTGCCAGCAGACTCAGAGTCTCAAGAATCAGGTTTGGTTCTTCAAGTACAGACAAATTTTCGCATTACTGCGGAGCCAGATGTTTCCCAAAAAGTTCTACGGCATGTGCAGAACAACTAGCACACACTCATATTTAATGAATGTCTAAGTCAAACTGTGGTTCCTCACTGTTTTAAACACTCCACAATAGTTCTTGCCCCCCAAAAGGCAAAGGGAGAGTCTACATGACTTCAGATCAATGGCTTTAACATCAGTTGAAATTAAGTGATTTAGGCTTCTTACACACAGGCATTTTTTACCTGCATTTCCTTGTGGTGGATCTTTCATGTATTCTGTCCATGCCCCAGTGAGTACAAGCTATTTGAATAACTTGGCTGTGTATATGTGGCCTGTGATTCTTTCTGTGTTCAATGGCAAAATGAATGAAAGATCCACCACAGGGGGACACAATTAAAAATTGATTGCGTGTAAAGACCCTTTAAAAAGCTAATTCTAAAATTCATCAACTCTATACTCCTATCTGATTAGAGCCATTTGGGTTATCTTACAGGAAATGAGTTATGTAATTTGGTAATACCAGTAACTAGAAATGTGGCATTTTCAGCAGAATACTGTATATTAATATACCTCCCTACACACTGGAGAATTATTGGGGGAAGCTGCCATTCAAAATAACAGTATATATTAGTATACATCTTAAAATCTTTTGCATGTTGACCTTTTAAAATTTACTTCTAACATGACAGAAGAAAAGTTAGAAAAGAATGAAGAAACTGCACTTCTTTCTTGGGAAACATATTTTAAGGAAAATTATCTACAGAACCACCAGCACCTTCAGAAGCAAAGCACAGACCAGAGGATTAAGGACACATCTGAAAAGTAATATCAACATCTATAAACATTTTTCAGCGCACATTTTTGGCAATCATATAGTATATTGTCACACCAGTGCTTACTTGTAGCAAACTTGGTGGCGTTTCATTTCGCCATTATCCCACTGATAACACAATTAACACATTAATAATCCCTTGTTACTTTTACCCTTATTTAGAGTTACTTCAGTGTTAGAGATGTTGGAACTGGAACAGGCAAAAAGAACTGGGTTGATGGAGAACAAGCTGCTTTTCTTGGAAGAACAGGTTAAGTGCCATGTAATGCATTATGTATGTACAGTATGTGTCATTTTTGTTAAAAAATTCTACAGGATTACTATAAAACTATTTTCTTTTCTGTATTTCAGTTTAGAAATAAATAAATAAATGGCATGAATAATAAATTGCTGGTCATATGATTGACATGACAAAAATGTATGAACTCTGCACAGTTATAAACATAGTACTCTGTAATATGTATTTGTGGTAAGAAAATAAACACAGGTGCAATGTGCTTGGAGAAAAAAAAACACACGAAAAATGCCTCATTTGTGGCAGAGCAAAAAAGGCACACATAAATGACAAATTCACACCCTGCTTACTCGCAGCACCCATGACGTCAGTGCTGTATATATATATATATATATATATATATATATATATATATATATATATATTTATCAAGGGCAGAAAAGGGTGGTATGTGGACATTCCCAGAATGCCCCCAAGCCTGTCTCTCATTCAGAGATAAGATTTTTTACTGAGCTCCTACCTGTGGCTTGTGCGTGTCTTTGTGACACAGTAGTGAACTTTTCACCAAATTCAGTGTAAAAACAGTGTTAAAAACCCTTGATGCAAATTCTCTGTTAAGAAATAAGATGCAGAGATTTTCCTTATGTTTTTTCCCCAAAATGAAACATTTTCCCAAGAATTTTATTGTAATAGCAGGCCCATGAAAACAAAACATTCCACAACTTGATGTTAAATTATACACAATTTGTGTTTGACTTCAGTGTGTTTGCAAATAGCTTCATTTTGAGTGCAGAGGTGCCCAAAATGCCACAAATGTTGCGTGCAATGCACTAGTTGCATTACTATATGCAAGTTGCATGTGTAGGCGCAGAACTCAAATGAAGCCCTGTAATCATCAGCTCCTCAAGACAGCTTTTAATTGAAGGGCTCATGTGCATGCACATGCCCTGTAGTTTGCAGCTTGCATCTTTTTTGGGAAAGTGCAGGTAACCATCATTTAAAAAAAATCCACAAACATAGATATATTGATGTTGTGCATTAATCTTTGTGCTTTGCACTTGTGTATGTAATTGCAGATGAGCACGAGATGTTACTATTTAATCACTATCATATAGCTGAATGTTTTTATTGTATTTTAATATCCAATATATAATGGAAATCAAGACAGCCATGGAATGCTAAACATATTTTTAATACAGGTACTAAGGTCTGCTAAAGCTTTGGACTGGATTGTTAACACATTGCTGGAAAATGGATTTGGTGCCAAGGAGTCTGCCCCTGTCATTGGTATGGAACATATAATATTTGTTTTATATTAATGGCTTTAGTTTTTGTTTTTTATGCTGCAGGATAAATTAAACCCCCTTATTTTTAGGCAATAATGTATACTATATGGTGCTGGTTTTAATATCGGACAAAAATTTAAATTATCTTAAAGGAAAACTATACTCCCAAACCACTTAAGCAACAGTTTAAATCATCAAGTGGCATATTAAAGAATCTTACCAAACTGGAATATTTACGTAAATCTTGCCCTTTTACATCTCTTTTCTCCGTTGCACAACCAGATAATTCAGTGGGCCGGAGTTGGAACAGATTGGCGGGGCTAGTAGGGTTTTTGCAGAAATGTTCAATACAGTAATCAAAAACACAACTTTTTTATATTCCTTCTGTATCTAATGAACTAGTACATTCTTTTTTTTTTTTTTACATAAAATGTTTTTTAAAACTGAATAAAGTGAGATAGTTGCCAAAACCGCAGATAAAATTGCATTTTACTCATATCTCATTACCTGTACTTTCACACAGTTTTTTTTTTTTATTTCAATTGCATTTGTGATGAGTAGGAACATTTAAGTGTTTTTCCACCCTTTTTACAAACAAGCAATCTCTTTAGCTCCCATAAGAAATAAAGCTTTTACCTGATCTGGAGCAGAAAATGTTCATTAACATTTTTGTTTTTTGTATCCATAATAATTATTTTAAATTGAATGAGATGTGTAAAAAAAATAGTACACTGAAAATGTCAAAGTAGCAGAAATTGTACTGTTTGTAAAATATAGAAGGCTGGTAATGCTTTGTTTCTGAGGTGTGTAAGATTAATATTTAGGGAAAGAAATGCTAAAACTATTCTGTTGGTTACAAGTTCAGTTTAGGATCAACATAATAAAGTAATCTGGTTGAGTTATTTTTTGTCAGTTATTGTGAAAAAGTGCTGCCTTGTGCAGAGCAACTTTGTGTTTCCTATAAACATTATATATCAAACTGTCTTGTGTTAATTAAGGCACTAATTTATTTTCAGTATCCAGTAAATTTGATGAAACTGATTTAAGGGATACCGAGGACTCTGTTAAAATAGAAAGCCATGTCAATGCACGGGATATTTGGTATCCTAATTCTAACATCACTCGATTTCCTGTTCCTGATGAAAAGGTTCCATGGGAGGTGAGAACATCTTGAATGACAATTAATATGTTTTATTGGTATCAACGCTGTGGGTATGATGTTTGAAAGTGGAGATAGAAACATTTGCTGCAAGGTTATTAATCCATATTAAGAGAAAAAAAGCAAAAGTTAATTGATTATCTGGGGCATTGCTACAAAATTCACATTATGGGGCACATTTACTAATGGTTGAATATCGAGGGTTAATTAACCCTCGATATTTGACCCTCAAAGTTAAATCCTTCGACTTGAATATCGAAGTTGAAGGATTTAGCGCAATTCGTTCAATCGAACGATCGAAGGAATAATCTTCGATCGAACGATTAAATCCTTCGACTTGAACGATTCGATGGATTTTAATCCATCGATCAAACTATTTTCCTTCAATCCTAAATTGGCTAGAAAGCCTATGGGGACCTTCCCCAAAGGCTAACATTGATGCTCGGTAGGTTTTAGGTGGCGAAGTAGGTGGTCAAAGTTTTTTATTCTAATCCTTCACTCGAGCTAAGTAAATGTGCCCCCAAATGTTGTAAAAAATGTAAATGTAGCAGTCACGTGAAAAAGTAAATACATCTCAAATAAAATTTTTACTTTTTTAAAATATGTGAACACATTAATATTTGACATTTATCTTTATTTAAACAGTATATAGAGATAAAGGAGAATATTTTCAATAATTTATTTCACAAAAAAATAATGGATATAAAATTTCCTTCTGTGTAAAAGTTAAGTGCACCCTTGGCTCTAACACCTTGTAATGGAAAGTGAGGAACTTACCCCACGGGACATCCAAGATGGCGACCTCCTGCTCCACCATGAGGTTCTTCCTGGTCGCAATATGACTGCGTCAGAAACGTGTCGCCCCAGGATTGGTCGCCGGCGACGGAATGGACGCCTGCCTCAGAACGTGCATCGGCGTCAGGACGCTAACGTGAGGACGCCGGCGTCATGACGTCACCACGTCAAGTTTGGCGCCAACTTTTGGACTATTGATTCCCAATTGCCCTTTCTGTCCTTGCCCAATTATAGGTCTATTTTGTATAGTTCCTGGGTGTGATTTCCTGCTTTCTTGATTATCCGTGTACCGACTTCTTGCTTGTTTATGATTCTGATCCTTGCTGCCTGTACTGACCATTTGCCTGCTTTCGGCTATTCTCCTGATAAATCCTTTTGTACCGCGAACTTGGTGTTGTTGTCTCCTCCTTGGTCCTCACCACTACTGAGCCTTCGGGCCCTGACAGTATAATTGGGCCATGGACCCCTCTGAGGAGCCTCAAGTTACAACTGATGTCGGCAGAGCCGTTTGTGGTTTGGCTTCCCGCATGCAGACCTATGAAGCCCAGCAAACCCACTTCGGCCAGGCACTTGAAGCAATCCTGGAGAAATTGTCTGCTTTATCTCCTGCGGCTCCAGTCCCTATGCTGGTTCCTGCAACTCCGCTCCAGGTTTCCGAGCCTCGCATCCCTGCACCTCCTCTGTTCAGCGGTGATCCGGAATCATGCCGTGGTTTCATCAACCAGTGTGAAATCCAGTTCACCCTGCTTCCAGGTCAGTTTGTTTCGGAGCGAGCAAAAGTGGGCTATATTATTACTCGCCTGCAAGGGAAAGCTCTGGAGTGGGCTTCTCCTCTCTGGGAGAAGGAGGATCCAGTAATCGACGATGCCAAGGCCTTCATCCGGGACCTTCGCACAGTGTTCGATGCTCCTGGTCGGGCTACTTCTGCCTCGGCTCGTTTATTCCAGCTGCAGCAAGGGACTCGTTCTGTTCCTGAATATGCCATCGAGTTCCGAACTCTCGTGGCAGAAACTTCGTGGAATAATGCTGCCTTCTACAACGGCCTGGCGATGCGCATCAAGAACGATCTAGTGTCTCGTGAGATTCCTTCTCGATGGGAGGACCTTGTTGCGTTGGCTGTGAAGGTTGACACCCTTGAGAGAGTTCCAAGTCGAATTTGACAGGGAACGTTCTAGGAAGTTTTCCAGGTTCGAACCCACCCTGGCTCCACGCTTCCAAAGACCCTTACTCTCCAGTCCAGCTTCCAACCTTCTTCCTCCTCCTGTGCCACCTGCTACTTCTTCTTTACCACCTGAAGAACCAATGCAGATCGGACGGGCACGCCTTTCCGAACAGGAGAAGCTCCGGAGAAGGGCTCAGGGGTTATGCCTCTACTGTGGGGGAAGAGCCCACTTCTCCCAGGAATGCCCAGTGAAGCCGGGAAACTCCAAAACCTAGGTAAGCTCGGGGAGACTTACCTGGGTGGAATTTGTTCTCCTCCCCATTCCTCTGCTCAACGTTTTCTTCTTCCTGTTCAAATCCAGTTCGGCTCCAAGAAGATCTCTTCTCAGGCCTTCCTCGATTCTGGTGCTGCAGGCAACTTCATAGATCGAACCTTTGCTGATAACCATGCCATTCCGCTCCAACCCTTGGCAACCCCTCTTCGAGTCCTGGCGATTGATGATCGTCCTCTTTCTTCTGCCATCATCTCGCAGTCTACTCAGGAACTTTCCTTCAAGGTGCGCACTATGCATTTGGAAAGACTGTCTTTTCTTCTTATCGATTGCCCTTCTACTCCCGTTGTCCTGGGATTACCTTGGCTGTGTGTTCATAATCCGGTCATCAACTGGTCCATCTCTCAAATTTCCCGTTGGAGTCCATTTTGTGTACACAACTGTTTACCTGCTGTTCCTGTTGTCAAAGTTTCTTCAGTCTCTTCAAGTTCTTCTCTCCCTTCTGTGTACCAAGCCTTTTCCGATGTTTTTGATAAGAAGTCCGCAGAGACTCTTCCACCTCATCGTCCCTATGATTGTCCTATCGAACTTTTACCCGGCTCTATGCCTCCCCGAGGCCACACTTATCCGCTTTCTCCCTCCGAAACTTCTGCTATGAAGTCTTATATCCAGGAGAATCTTCAAAGAGGTTTTATTCGTCCTTCCACCTCCCCTGCTGGAGCAGGGTTCTTCTTTGTGGAAAAGAAAGACTGTAGTTTGCGGCCCTGCTTTGACTACAGGGGATTATATAAAATCACCGTAAAGAACAGATATCCTCTCCCTCTCATCTCTGAACTTTTTGATCAGCTCAAGGGGGCTAGTTTCTTTACTAAACTGGATCTACGTGGGGCCTACAATCTTATTCGGATCCGTGAGGGAGATGAATGGAAGACCGCTTTCAATACTCGTGACGGCCATTACGAGTATCTCGTCATGCCTTTTGGTCTTTGCAATGCTCCTGCGGTTTTCCAAGAATTGGTCAATGACATTTTTCGTGATCTTTTGGGACAGTGTGTGGTCGTGTACTTAGACGACATTCTTATTTTTTCCAAAAGCCTTTTTGATCATCGTTGCCAAGTACGGGAAGTTCTTACCAGGCTGAGGAAAAACAATCTCTTTGCCAAATTGGAAAAATGCACTTTCGAAGTTTCTTCCATTCCTTTTCTTGGCTACATCATTTCCCCACAAGGTTTTAAAATGGATCCCGCCAAAGTTTTTGCAATTTTGGATTGGCCCCTTCCTACCAGCGTCAAGGCAGTTCAGAGATTTATTGGCTTTGCCAACTATTATAGACAATTTATCAAAAACTTTTCTTCCAAAATCCATCCAATTCTTGCCTTGATCCGTAAAGGGAGTAAACCTCAACTCTGGCCCCCTCTAGCTCTCGAAGCCTTCAAGACCCTCAAGGAAGCCTTTTCTTCTGCTCCAATTCTGAGACACCCCGAACCCCTACAACCCTTCTTCATTGAAGTCGATGCCTCTGATGTAGGAGCTGGAGCAGTTCTGTCTCAAAGATCCTCTTCTGACGGTAAACTCCACCCTTGTGCTTTTTTCTCCAAAAAATTTTCTTCCCCTGAGCAGAACTACGATGTTGGCAATCGGGAGCTACTTGCCGTTAAGCTGGCCTTGGAAGAATGGAGACATTTGCTTGAAGGTTCATCTATTCCGGTGACAATCTTTACCAACCACAAAAACCTTGAATTTATTCAATCCCTCAAGCGCCTCAATCCCCGGCAAGCCAGGTGGGCACTTTTCTTTTCTCGTTTTAATTTTATTATCACCTTTCGTCCTGGCTCCAGAAACAGAAAGGCTGATGCGCTGTCCAGAAGCTTTGCTCCTGAGGATTCCTGCCCCGAAGATTCTGTACCCATTGTGCCCCCTACCAAGATTATTGCTGCCTTGTTTCCCTCCTGTGCCTCTCAGTTACTTTCTGCTCAGTCTTCGGCTCCTGTTGAGACTCCTCTTGGTGTTGCCTTTGTTCCTCCGGAATTTCGTCATGCCATTTTATCTCAATCCCACTGTTCCAAACAGGCCGGTCATCCAGGAATTAAGAAGACAACAGAGCTCTTGTCTCATTTGGTCTGGTGGCCGACCCTAAGGAAAGATGTCAAAGACTTTGTTTTGTCCTGTTCCACTTGTTCTGTTTCCAAGTCCGGACATTCCCCCCCCCCAAGGGTTTACTCTTGCCACTTCCCATTCCATCTCGACCTTGGACTCACTTGGCGATGGAATTCATTGTCGATCTCCCTGTTTCGTCTGGTCACACTGTCATCTGGGTGGTGATCGACAGATTCAGCAAAATGGCTCACTTCACGCCTCTTCGGAAACTGCCTTCTGCTCCCGAACTCTCTGAACTTTTCATCAAACACATTTTTCGTCTCCATGGTTTTCCTGCTGAGATTGTGTCTGACCGGGGTTCCCAGTTTGTTTCCAAGTTCTGGAGATCTCTTTGCAAAGCCCTGAACATTTCCCTTCAATTTTCTTCTGCTTACCACCCACAGTCTAATGGAGCTGCAGAACGAGTCAATCAGGCCTTGGAGCAATTTCTTCGTTGTCATGTGTCCCTGTGCCAGGATGATTGGTCGGATCTTCTTCCCTGGGCTGAATTTGCTTACAACAATGCTCTGCACTCTTCTTCTCAGAAGTCTCCTTTCTTCTGTGTTTATGGTCTCAATCCTTTGGCCTTTTCCCAGGATCTTCTTCTTACCAATGTTCCTGCGGCCAATGACCAAGCTGCTCACATGTTGGCTATTTGGCATGCTACTGCGGCAAACTTAGAGAAGAGTTCCCTGGTGCAGAAAAAGTTTGCTGATAAAAGAAGGACTTCTTCCCCTACATATATTCTTGGTGATAAAGTTTTTCTTTCTACACGTAGCATTCGTCTCAAGATTCCCACACCCAAGCTTGGTCCTAAATTCATCGGTCCCTTCTCTATTATCGAAATCATCAACCCTGTGGCTGTTCGTCTTCAACTTCCTTCTGAACTGCGGATACCCAATGTTTTTCATGTTTCTCTGCTTAAACCTGCTGTGTCTTGCCCCTCTTCTTCTTCCTCTCCAGCTCCTGTTTTGGTTGACGATCATAAGGAATTCGAAGTCAAAAGAATCTTGGACTCTCGTATTTCTAGGGGCATTCTTCAATATCTTATCGAGTGGAAGGGGTTCGGTCCAGAGGAGCGTTCTTGGGTGAGAAGTTCGGACGTACATGCACCTGTCCTGGTTCATAAGTTCCACAGACTTTTCCCTTCTTCTCCTAGTCTCGGTGGTCCTGAGGCCCCCCCTAAGAAGGGGGGTACTGTAATGGAAAGTGAGGAACTTACCCCACGGGACATCCAAGATGGCGACCTCCTGCTCAACCATGAGGTTCTTCCTGGTCGAAATATGACTGCGTCAGAAACGTGTCGCCCCAGGATTGGTCGCTGGCGACGGAATGGACGCCGGCGTCGGCGTCATGACGTCACCACATCAAGTTTGGCGCCAACTTTTGGACTATTTATTCCCAATTGCCCTTTCTGTCCTTGCCCAATTATAGGTCTATTTTGTATAGTTCCTGGGTGTGATTTCCTGCTTTCTTGATTATCCGTTTACCGACTTCTTGCTTGTTTACGATTCTGATCCTTGCTGCCTGTACTGACCATTTGCCTGCTTTCGACTATTCTCCTGATAAATCCTTTTGTACTTGGTGTTGTCTCCTCCTTGGTCCTCACCACTACTGAGCCTTCGGGCCCTGACACACCTGCACTTATTCGACAAAACATCAAGTAGACATTTCTTATAACTGTCTACCAGTCTTTGACATTGGCTGGGAGATTTTTTTTTCCCCAGCTCTTATATTTTTCAGGTAGTGCAATGTTTTAAGGGTTTCTTGCACGCACAACCCATTTCAAAGCCACCCATAGCATCTTGATGCTATTAGATCTGGGCTGTGAATTGCCCAATTCAATTCCATTCATTTTTTAGCAATTCCCTGGTGGGATAACTGAAGCATTAGAACCTGTTGTTCTAAAAGTTGTGGTCTTTGCACAGGTGTTATGGACAAACTTTAGGCTTGCAAACGTTTCCTTCCTTCTGACCTACCTCCAATGTAGGTCTTATTTCTGCAGCCTCTTACAGTATGCACATGTACTTTGGCATCAGTAGTGGTAAGAGCTATCAGTAAGTCCCATGATAAAATTCTAAGGTTCTTAGATACTTCTTTTAGCATCATGTGTTCTGCTCTCAGACTGAACTTGCTGGAAAATCCTGGTCTGGGCTAGTTGGCAATTATTTGAAATCATCTACACTTGTTGATGATCTTTCATGTCCAACAGTTGGGCATCTATAACCTTATTTTTACAGGCCTCAGAGACCTCTATTAATTTAGTTTTGCTTAATGGTGCATGATATTTGCTTCATTATTATCATCTTTATCTGTCAATATTGTTGAAATGAAGATTACATGTATGTCATTTTAATATGTTGAAAAAGTTGAAAATTGCCATGGTATATACTTATACGAGAGGAATGGACCCTTGATGGTGGTAAGAAGGCAGGACCTGAATAGGCTAAGGGCAAAGTTTGGCAATGGTGGCGAAAGGTAGATGGAAGCATTTCATAGTAGGATGTGAGGTAGAAGAAAGGATCAGCAATAAGATTTAGCAAGAACCCCCCTTCTACCTTGCATCTCACCCACCTGCCCCTGGGTTAGGCTCATGGGATAAGAAAGTCAAACAGCATTCTTCTCTAGTCACAGCTGGTAAAGAAATGCTTGCTAGAGGTATGGGCTAGGAGTATGAGCTAGGTCCCAGTATTTTGGAACAGCTGTGCCAGTGGTGGGTGTTTAGCTCTGTTAATTTTACATCAGTAAGCAGTGAGTGAAACTTTCAATGTTATTGTTTAGCTTGCGCTAAATGGTTGTTATATGTTTGTTACTTTTATCTTTGTCTGATGATAAAAGCTGTGGTTATTTACATTCCAAACTTGGATGTTCTTACTGTCTCCAACAATTAGATATAAAGGGAAGGTGGTAGGGGTTGGTTTACAGGAATTAAGGGTTGGAAGCTGACCTTCTTGATGCTGCACAGTCATGTATACTCAAATTCCACTTTTGTGCATTGTACCCAGTGTTTATAATTGAATACCTGTTTTGCATTATATAGTATTAAAATAGAATAAACGCAGTATCATTATTACATACCAACATTTCACTTTTGTATTTTATTATTTTCTTTCTTTTAGGTGAACTATAAGATTTATGATCCTCCTTTTTACACTGCTGTAAGAAAAGATAAAAAGTATTATGACCCTATCAATGAGTAAGTCACATGTTTTTGAAAATAATTGAATAATTACAGTGACTAAAAACAATATATAGATATGTTTATATAAATTCTGCTTTTTCTAGTTCCTTGGAGACCCTTTCAAAAATCAATTACAATACTATGGATGGAAACATTAACCGTCAAAGCTTTTGCGCACCGTATGAGGTTATAGATGGACTGCCTCTGTAAGTGTTTGAATAATGGGGCTAATATACAGTATGGTGTAAGCCTGTTTGGGGGAATTTAGTAAAAGTTGTTCATAGAAACATTTGTGCAATGTGGACAAAGTTTCCTCCATGCAAACAATTTTTTATAGTAAACAGATTTCTGCCACTGGAGGCGTGGGTTGACACTATATGGCCCAGAAAATGTTCCTATTTAGTGATAGCTATTTTGCCTTCACTGGGGGGAGCTCCCGATGCGGACACATACACATAATGAGTCTACTGGTTCACTGATTATGTGCATGTGTGTGATGCAACTGTAATATATAAATACATTCTGCACACACTCAATGTTTTACAGTCGGGGAGCTTACCCCATTTATTACATCACCAAAAGTATTAAGCCTGGTCAACGGTTAACTAGCACCACCGGTACAGTGTAATTGAAACATAGGGGTGCGGTAGACCAATAATAAGCAAGCTAGGACATCCCTCATATTCACATGCTTCAAATCCAAATGGCTGTCTGCACCCAGAGCTCCCCCAATGCAGGAGGCATAGTAACCACAATAAATAATATTGTTTGTTGTTCATTATATATTAGCCCTTACCTCCAGTAATTCAAACTATTTTTCTATGACTGGTGTCATTTAATATAAACATATTCTATGAACTATGAGACTTTAAAGGTGTTTATTAATTTTATAAACAATATAAAGTAGGTATAAGTGAGACACAATAGGTAAAAGTATGTGCCAGTATAAGATATAACTTAATGTGGGAGAAATAGCTGCATGGCTGTTAACAATGAAATGAAACATATATTTGAACAATGTTTAAAAGGATCAGCAAATGGTGATGTCAGAAGGCTAGTGTGTTCATAGTGGGAACTAAAGACCTTTATGTGGGAGCTGGTAGGACTTAGCAGGTTAGTATTTAGGCATGGTGGAAGGGTGACTTTTGGGGAAACATTAAGAGGCACATTTATCAAGTGTTGAATTTCGAATTCATGTGAGTGTTTTTTTTAACTCCCGTAAACTCCCATGAACTCGAAATTTGACCAATCGAAATTTATCATTAAAATTAAATCTTTATAGTCGGGTGAATAGGACACAAAAACTCAAATCTAATTCTATTTGAGTTGTTTAGAAACTCAATTCAAGTTTTTTCTCTAAAAAAAAACCCCCTCAAATGTAGGAAAGCTGCATACATCACCAAATTGATGCCTGGACCTCTCCCATTGGCTTATAAAAATTTGAATTCGAAAATTCCACCCTTGATAAATCTGACTCCTAAACATCTATAAGGTATCGGGATTTGTGATAATGTGTGGTAATTAATTCCATTGTTATGGAACTGCCCTGGTTAAGTTTGGAGAGAAAGCTAAGATGGTGTTGAAGGGAAACTTATACTTTATGTTTAGTAAGGAGCAGCTCAAACAAAAAAAAATAAAAACATTGTGAAGTTGTTGCTGTTTCTCTAATGCGCAGTGTTTTTAAAAGTTCTTACTGAAAAAAACTGCTAGTTTGCAAAAAAGAACTAAAATCCATCTTCAAACTGATTTTAAAGTGGAGCTGGGCACAATACAAATATAAACTATAGACTGATATTGCAGTAAATCATTGTTTCAATAATATATTGCACAATAAAGATTCCTACTGTATGGTGAACGTCTTTACTTTGTACAAAACTTTGTACTTTGTACAAAAACTGTGTGGGCAAACGCATTCTAAAACTGAATGTCCTTAATGGAGAACTCATTGCTTAGTTCTAAACTTTTCTCTGAGAACAACATTAGCACAAGAATTATGTGTAATTGCTTTGCTGAGATTAAAGTGAAAGAACTTTTTTTGGCCTTCACAAAGCAGTTCACCTCAAGCCACCTGCAAGCTAGGACTGATCAACCAACATCATTATCCATCCTCATTACTAATCTAGCAATTATTAAGGAAACCTTGCACGTGTTTATTAATCATGCTGGGTTTCATGGTGAAAAAAAATTGTCAGTCTTTATCATTTTACTTCAATGGGCTTTTGAAAGGAATTGAAAATTAGGCAGCATTTAGGTACCATTTAGGAATCTTGCAAATCTCTCAAAAACATTCTGACAATTTAGTTGGTGTAAGTGTTTTTGGCAGATTAGCAGATTCATTTTTCTTGTGTGCATACAAAACTATGTAATTCTAGGCAGTGTCATTCTGTGGCTACTAAAGGAAATAAAGTTCTGTCATGCATAAAAAAGGGAATTAACTCAAGGGATGAAAATGAAAGCTCGGGGGCGAGGGGTGGGCTCACAGATTCAGAGGGTACACGATGCCACACAGACACAGACTACGGTTCTTACCCAGCAGTGAAGTTTACTGAACAATAATAAACGATAAATAGCTGGGCATGTAGAAACAGTCAGATAACAAGGTATAAATCACACAGTAACAGTAATACTGCCTAACCTAAAACTAGCTCCTGCTAAATATTCCCCCACAGTCCGCAAAGCAGCCTGGCTGCCCCTAAATGTCCTTCTCGGTCTTTGTCTTTGGGGTGCACCCTTAAGTATTGCGCAATACTATTTGTAATCCACAGGTAATGTGTTCTTCACCTTACACGAGGCTTCCCTATATGCAGTTCCAAGCCCAGCGAAGTATGTCTCTAGCAATGTACTGTAGTATGCAAAATGTCACAGGTATGCACTATGATGCAGCAAGGCTGCGCTTACAGTTCCTTGGGTGCTTTACGCAAGCTTTCCGTGCTTCCTTCTGGATCCACAGGTCTTTCCACGGCGAAAACCACACAGACAGGAAACCCCTGGATCATTCACTGCCAAACTGTCCTTAGGTCTGCAGAAGGGAGATCCACATCACTTCCTCTTCCTCTCAGGACTCCACCTCCTTTGATAATCTGTGATGCATTAATCGAACTTGTTCATACAACCCCAAACCTGTAATTACAGTTCACTAGCACACTTGTGGGGTTCAGATCACTCCCCTAAATTAGCCTTATTTACGTTTTGAAAGGTGAATGAATATAAACTTTCATTACTATACACAGCATTGTACTTATTCCATTTCCTTTGCTGCCACCTACTGACTGAAGTGACTAGTACAGGTAATTAAATACAAATGTATTGTAGAACATGGCTTCATACCCTTACAAAAACATAATTTTGCCTCTTTATATGTAAGGCCTCAGGGTATGCAGGGTATGCAGGGTATGCAGTCCTCTTTTGGGCCCCAGTTCTTAAGAAGGCTATTAATGAGCTGCAAAGAGTGCATTCAGAGAGACA
The DNA here is from genome assembly GCA_038501925.1 of Xenopus petersii. Lineage (NCBI taxonomy): Eukaryota > Metazoa > Chordata > Amphibia > Anura > Pipidae > Xenopus > Xenopus petersii. The sequence goes on from CM076688.1 coordinate 45,926,230, forward strand.
TTCAAAACAATGTAACAATTAAATTATGATGACAGACTTGAGGTGATTTCTCAGGAGAAAAGGTGTTTTAGGCTTGAGGAACTGAACTTTCATTTTAAGCAATACTATTTTATTTCTCTGTGAGGTTTTCGAATGATTTGCCAGGTGATGTTCTGATGAAAGATTGTATTGATGTGTTTAAGAGTGGCTTCTTGAATAAGCTTAATATCCAAGGCTATTGTTATCCTAAGATCTGCAGTTGGCTTAATAATTATGTGTCTATATAGTTTTATTAGTGTGACTGTATTGATAGGGCCATATACATACAGTATGTGTGCAGAGGGTCATTTGTAGGGGTTGAACTTAATGGCCTTTTCTCTTTTTACAACCCAAATAACCTGTGTAACAGGGGCACAAATTATAAACATTACGGGCCAATTCACCAAGGGTCGAATATCGAGGGTTAATTAACCCTCGATATTCGACTGGGAAATAAAATCCTTCGACTTCGAATATCGAAGTCGAAGGATTTTAGCGCAAATAGTTCAATCGAACGATCGAAGGAATAATCGTTCAATTGAATGATTAAATCCTTTGAATCGAACGATTCGAAGGATTTTAATTCAACGATCAAAGGATTATCCTTCGACCATAAAAACTTCCCCATAGGCTTACATTCACTTCGGTAGCTTTTAGATGGCGAACTAGGGGGTCGAAGTTTTTTCTTAAAGAGACAGTACTTCGGCTATCGAATAGTCGAACGATTTTTAGTTTGAATCCTTCGATTCAAAGTCGAAGTCGAAGGTCGAAGTAGCCCATTCGATGGTCGAAGTAGCCCAAAAATCACTTCGAAATTCGAAGTTTTTTTACTTCGAATCCTTCACTCGAAGTTAGTGAATCGGCCCCTACATGTACTCTGTCACTGGTTTTTCTATTAGTATTAAATAAATTAGGGGTATAAAATAAAAGCAGTTTACAAAAAATATTTGCAATGTGCATATTTATGCCTGTATGAGAATTGAATATAGATTTTGCAATGCAGAATCTGTTTAGCCACCACTTCCACCAGTGGAAAAATTTTTATTGATTCCTCCAGTGCTCAGTGTATGTAATAAAACTTCTTACAAAAAAAGCTATTCTTGCTCAATGCAAATAACTTTCTAAAGAATGTAAAACTCCAAAATGCTATTTTTAATTTTTATCTGTGCCTATTTGTCAGTTTAAAACTTTTGTACTTTATCATGGACTTCAGAAATATCATTACTACTCTGAGGGCATCTAATTTAATGAATTCCTTCATTCATATTTATATAATGTGTGTCTATTAGGGAATGTGCATCTATGGGCAGCAAAGTGGCGCAGTGGTCAGCATTGTAGCCTTGTATAGCTAGGCTCCTTAAAGGGCACCTATCACAGCCAAAATCAAACACATATTAACAATTTGACCAGTACAACCTAAACATATTTAACCAAACAGGTTCTAAAAAATCCCTTACTTTGTCAAATGGGTTCTTTCATTGAGGGAGGCCATACGGTGACTATAACATAGACTATAACATGCAAATATCAGGAGCATGCTCAGATTGTAGCATTGCCTTGAGTATTCTACCCAGAATGCCTGGTTTTAGTAAACCCCTCCACTAGAAGTATCACGAGATTTCCCTATTTGTCCCCTGCTGGTGATGTTAGTATGCAAATGAAGGGCACACACAAACTTCTAGACAGTTGGCAGCACTACTGAACAGCAGCTAACACAGAAGTTTGGCTGATTTGAAAATAGCTTAGTAGGGTTGCTAAACAACCAAGGAATTTAAACTGAGCATGTGCGAGATTTCAGAGCTGTGAAGATATAGGTAGGAGGAGCCAGTGAAATCCAAAATGCCTGCCTCAGCTAGAACTGCAGTGGAGAAAGGGGAGATCTTGCAGAAGGTATAGTGAGCTGATCATTTACATTATACAAACAATTCCAACTGTTTTAAAAATTGGATTTCTTGTACTTTCACATAGTTTCTTTACTTAGTAAATGATTTTAGTTATGATTGGTGCCCTTTAATTAGAATCCAGCAAGGATACTATCGGAAAGAACTTTCAATTTCTTTTAACTGGGGATGGTGATAATTTTCACTTTAAGTTGCAATTTTAGACATTGTAATTAAATGCTTAGAGGCTTCTGTAAACATTATCATGTTTTCATACACTGATTTCTTTTTTTTGGGCTCTGACAGGAATCCAGTTGGGCGGACTGGTTTGAAAGGAAGGGGAAGTTTATGTTGGTTTGGTCCAAACCATGCATTGCATCTTATAATAACCACGTAAGGACAATTTTGCCATTTCAAATCCATTTTATATATTATATTACTCAAAAAATGCACTGCATACAGTCATTGTAAATAATGTATCATAATGTATCATAATTTACTATTACATAACTAATGTATCATAATTTACTGTTAAGTTAATTGTGTATTACAGCATTTGAAATAACTTGGGGATAATGTTTAAATAATACAAATATTGTTTGCATTATGCACGCTTATGTAATTTTAATTTTAAATGTAATACATTTACAGGTGGAGAAGAAATAAAGATGGATTAATATGTAGAAAGAGGTCAAAGAAAATCCTGGAAACCTTAGTTATAAAGAGCAAGTCATCAGAACACTGGGCCCTACCTGGGGTAAGCTTCTTTTTTTTTTTAATACATATTGTTAACTGTCATAGTATGAGTTGTTGTATTATAGTAGATGAGGATGAAAAAAAAGAAGACTATCAAGTTTAACAGCACTGAAAAGTAAAACTGCTAATTGATCTAAAGAATGGTGAAACAAACTCTCATTTAAAGTCTCCACAATTTGTCTCAGAGGGGGAAAATATTCTTATGTATACAGTATGTATATAAACATCCCCTTGTATATTTGTACGAAGTCATTATATAATCTTCAGCACCTTTTCTCTGGAATAAACAATCCCAGCTAAGCCAACTTTTCCTCATAGCCAAGTCTTTCTATACCCATTATCAACATCACCCTTCTTTGGACATTCTTTATTTCATTCATTTTACACACTGAAGAACATGGGGTAGATTTATCAGAGTGAAGTTAGAGATCTCCACAGTCCTCTAAAGTGAAATACCGCCTCTCTCCATTCATTTCTATGGGAATTTTAAAGGCATATTTATCAAAGGTGATAGTGAAAGTTCACCATTTGATAAATAAGCCTTAAAAAATACCATAGAAATGAATGTAGATAGGCGGTATTTCACTCTGCGGACTATGGAGATCTCTAACTTAAGTCTTTGATAAATCTACCCCCAAATCTGCACTCTGTATTCTAGATGGACCTTTACTTGTGCTATGTAAAGAATTACCCTCTTATTACACAAGGTTATAAACCTTTTAATACAGGACAAAACCTTGCTGACCTTCCTTCTGCTGAACATGTACATGTACCCCCAGGCCCTTCTCAATCACAAATGTGACTAACTTTATGGCATTAAGGGGCAGATTTTTCAAGGGTTTTTTTTTAGTGAAATTCGACTAGGGAATAGTAAAAATTCAATTTGGGTTTTTAAAAAAATTTTGATTTTTGAAATTTGTCATGTACTGGCGCTTTAAGAATTCCAATTCGACTATTCACCACTTTAAACCTGCCAAATTGCTGTTTTAGCCTATGGGGGACATCCTGGGATCAATTTGGAGTTGTTTGGTGGACTCCTGACATTCGAGTTTTTTTCGGAGAAAATAGCTCAAATCGAGTTTAAATTCACCTGTAAAAGTAATTTTTTTTAAAAAAATTTGATTCGTTTTTACAAACTCCCATGAACTCTAAATTCGACCCTTGATAAATCTGCCCCTAAGTGTAAAAGTGGCATGCATATTTGTTTATCCCAAAAACATAATCAACATTGAATCTCATGTGCTACTTAAATGCCCATTGGCCTTGTTTGTCTAGATTCTCTGCAAGAATGCTACATCTTGAATGCAATTAATTGGCCTGCATAGTTCTGTGTCATCAGTAAACACATCTGTACAATGTGCTCCCCCCCAAATCATTGCACATCTACTGGAACACCACTGTTTAAGTTCCTACTTACTTCATCATACAAAGCTATTTCTGACATTATCTATCTATAAAGCCATGCTGATACTTATAATGACATTCTCCAGAACATACGCTTAGATATAATTCCATGACAATCATTCAAGCAGTGTGCCCACAACAAATGCATGATTTGAACCCTGCTTATTGCACTGCCTTGTTCAATTGGCGAAGCCAAGATTGTATACCTTAAACAAAAGGTGATTGTTATAATCAGAAGATTATTTATACTGAATTGAATTTATAATCAGAATAAATTCACAATGAGGTGAATTTTCTACAGTGCAGTTTACCAAACTACTCATGAAACAACCAAATGCACAATCTTGTTTATATTCTTTTAACAGGGGTCAATGGAGCCCGGAGAAGCATTACCTTATAAATTAAGGCGTATCTTACAATGTGACTTTTGGTTAACTTTTCAAAACATGCTGGAAAATGGTGTTGAAGTAAGTTACCAGACATAATTTTATTTTATATACTGTATTAGCTCCATGACAATTCAATGTCAAATACTGTTGAGGGTCCAACCAGAAATTTTGCTTTACTGTATTTAGGGGCATATTTACATAAGGTTGAATATCGAGGGTTAATTAACCCAAAGGATTTTAATCCATCGATCGAACGATTTTTCTACGACCAGAAATTTGTTAGAAAGCCTATTGATGTTCGGTAGGTTTTAGGTAGCGAAGTAGGGGGTCAAAGTTTTTTTTAAAGAGACAGTACTTCGACTATCGAATAGTCGAACGATTTTTAGTTCGAATCGTTTGATTCGAAGTCGTATTTGAAGGCCGAAGTACCCAATTCGATGGTTGAAGTAGCCAAAAAAGCACAAAGTTTTTTGCATTCGAATCCTTCATTCGAGCTAAGTAAATGTGCCCCCTAGTGATCTCTCATTGTAGTAAGGTGTTAAATTGTGTTAGCCATTGAAACAAATGCAGAAACTGTGAGGTTAGGTGATACATTTTATTGGCTGAGTAAGTAAAAACGACAAGCTTTTGAGATGCTAGTATTTCATCAATTCATATGGAAGAAGAGATGTAATACTATCATCTCGAAAGCTTGCAGATTTTACTTATTCAGCCAATGAAATGTTTCACCTAACCTCACATCTAGTAATCAGCCCTGAGGGAATTATAGTTGAGCAAGTACTTAAACAATTGGGGATCAGTGGCTATAATATTCTCATTTAATAATTGTTCTAAAGAAACAAGCATACAGTGCATCAACAACGAATACTTTGATTCTAACTATTTATTTACTGTTTTACTATTTCAAGATATACAAAGGATATGTTGATGATCCTAGGAATACAGATAATGCTTGGATAGAAACAACTGCCATCAGCTTGCACTTTGATAACCTAGATGACCCTCACCTACATGAATTAAAGCAAGTAAGAACATACATATCTATATATAATAGATATTAGGCAGTATATTGTTTTTAGTCTATCGTATTGTCAATGTTTTCATTAAAAGTCATTGAGGTACTTGGTGAAGTATAATTTAGGTTTAGATTGTAGGAGTCCATGTCTTTAATTTAACATCTGACTAGAATATTTTATCACTGGAAAACTTACCATACCAGTCTATACCATGAGCAATTAGCATCCATATATAATATGCAGATGTATTACTTTCTGCATTAGCAGTCACCATTCTTTATGAAACATGTAGAGTATAAAACTTTATTCAGCTCTCCAGATCTAGCGTAGAGGATTGATCCTTCCATCACATCATCATATGCATGACCTGCATGTGGTCATAAAGCAAGCACTTGAAATATAATGTTCCTTCTTCTGATAAATCTTTTTTAAAAGGTAAACAGTGGCAGTTTAGAGATCCATTATGCATAAGAGTACATCCCTGATGATGATGATGATGATGATGATGATGATGATGATGATGATGATGAAAAAATAAATGATGATCCTTTAATGCTCATTCAGGCAGCACTTCTTCCTCTGGTCTGGCTGCGGTCTGCACGTTGCACCATATATGTGCCCACCCTTCCACCCACCCCTCTTGAATACATTGCTAACAAACACATGTAGCCATGTATTCATGGGAGTAGCTGCAGGTCTCTACAATCAGACACAAATACAGATATTTAATCAAAGAAGGCAGTGTGCAAAGTGCAATTTTTTGTACTTTGCACTCTGCCTTCCTAATAATAAATTACCCCTTTAGTCTTTGTTTGTTTTTTTCATTGTAGATTTTCATGTAATTTAATTTCTGTTCTGCTAATTCCTGTTTAAAATTTAAAGTGGTATCTGGTTGGTTATGTATAAACAAAATGACAAATTATAAAACAGTATGTTTAAAGCTCAGGTTGGAAAAGACAGAATAAATAAATATTATCTGGAACAGCTTCTGGCCTACTTGGTAGAGGGTAGTTGTTGACCACTCCCCCTTTTAAACCACACCCATTTATACCACACATATATTGCCACATTAATGGTGGTATCACACCAAAAAAACCAAATGGTTCATGCTCACTGCAGGGATATCCCCCATCACTCATATGTGAAAAATGTAAGATATATTAAAATATCCTTAAATTCATATGCCTTCTCCCCCTGTGGATAACACGGCAATCCCCAGCACATCTTAGGGGCCCCTAACAACAATTTCCAAATGCTAAAAAAAACCCAGAACAAACCCTACTAGGCTCATGTCCCACAGAGTTTTGCACACAGGCAGAGTGGGGCAAGACGAGTAGGACATACACCAGAAGCATAGGGCAGAAAGAGTATGGAACACAGGAAGCATATGGGGAGGTAGAGTAGGCACATAGGGAGCATAGGGCAGGCAGAATAGAGCAGGAGACAGGGAAACATATCAGGGCCACTCTGTGATGGATAGTTCATACTGTGCTACATACAGTGACACAATGCTGGTGCCCCATTCAGCTGTTTGAATGAAGTGTAAACAGGTGAACAATGTGGGCACTTTGAGGCTGAGGTATGAACAGTACAGAGCTTTAGGAGTTTGAACCATGCAGGATTTTACAGTCTTAATTTGAGGTTTAAACAGGGACCAGTTAATCTCGGTACTGATACCTTTCAAAGCTTACACAAGGTAAGCAGTCACAACAGGCAGAATTTAATAATTCAAAAGAAAATTAAAAGTCCCAAACCAACCTCTCCAACCTCCAAAAAATTCAAACTGTTCCAAAAGTGCTATTGATCGTACCTCAAGAAAGGAAAATAGAGAAAAAAAGCGTTCTTTGTAAATTCACAACTCAGTGTAATTGTATTCAAAAATTATCAGTGTAGTATTCCCCACCTAACCTTTAAGTACAGGTGAATTTTTTTCAAACATACTCATACACCATCTGTATAGTGCATCGTGTTTTTAAGACAGAAAAGGCTTTGTTTAGAGTAAGCAAATACCCACACGCCAATTGGCAATGTCTCCAGTGCTTGATTATACTCACACACACATAGAATACGTTTCACTCATCAGAAATGTAATTGCTCACAGTTTTCTTCCATTGGACAACAAAGAGTGACATGTGCTGAAAACTTTTTCTGATTCTTTAATCCTAAAAAGTATTGCACTTACAATATTTCTACTTAAAAGAAACTTTAAAATAAAAAATGGCTCTCTTGTGGCATAGGCTGAGATGTCCATGGTGTCCCATGCATGCACTTTTTATTGTCCAAAGTCTTTAAATATAATAACTTTATCAATACATTCACAATATCCTGGTTCACATGATCCTAAATCGCTACTTTTACAGCATATCAGGTTATGGCTCCAGATATATTCTTGCTACAATGAAGCAAAAAAACAGTACATACAGCAAGATAAAATAAACATTCATATCTATAATAAAAAGGCTCACGGGTTAACATCTACATTAAGGCCATTTGGAGAAAGGGACCTGAGCCTATGTTTCCACCAGCTCTCGCGGTGCAGGGTACTTACTTTCAAATATCCTCCTCTCCAATGTGCCTTAACCCTCTCTATGCCATACAATATTAAGCCTGTTGGACACTCATTGTGTTGTTCCAAAAAATGTTTTCAAATCAAATCAGCAAGGTGCCACACTTACACTAAATCGCCTTTTGCAGCGTCGGGTGCACAGCTGTGTTCCTCTCTGCCCGAGGAGAAAATTCCACTGTAATGCAATAATTCCAGCAGCACTCCGATATGTGTATCAAAGATTATTTATTCATGCCATTAGCAGAGCTATATCGGAGTGCTGCTGGAATTATTGCTTTACAGTTCCAAAAAATGTTTTGGTACAAGGTGATTTGTATAGTCCTTACTGGTGTTATTTATATGCTCCCCTATTCTCCCCTTTATTTTTCATTTTGTTTTGCCCACATAATGGAGGCCACAGGGGGACTCCAATAAGTATATGACATCAGTTGTATCACATTTCATTAAATCCTAAATAGCAAATGTTACTCCAGTTATCTTACTATTAAACGTTTTGGTATATCTACAGGAAAAAGAACCTTTAAAGCAATCATCGAGATTTTTGGTTCTTTATTTTCTTATGGGCACATACCAAATTTTGTTTCAAATAAGGGGTATTTTGGAAGATAGTCTTCAGTTTTCTGGAAGCAGGGGTCCCAAAGTTTTGTCTAGACTCAAATCTTCCCAATGTTTCTCAATAATATTCCTCTGCTCTGTGGTTATACATTTTTTGGAGTGACATTTTTGATTTATAAGTATCTATTAAAGGATTAGGATTAAAGAATCGTAAAACGTTTTCCACACGTCACTCTTTGTTGTCCAAAGGACAAGCATTTTCTGTCTTAAAAACACAGTGCACTATATCTGATGGTGTATGAGTATGTTTGAAAATAATTCACCTGTACTTAAATGTTAGGCGGGGAATACAACACTGATAATGTGTGAATGCAATTACACTGAGGTGTGACTTTAGAAAGAATGCTACACTAAATTTTTTTCTTTTTTTTTCTCTCCATTTTCCTTCTTTGAGGTACAATCAGTAGCACTTTTGGAAAAGGCAGAATTTCATGTGAGGGCCGCACAAGGGAGGGTGGCCCATGGGCGACCAGGTGGACAGCATTGATCTGAAATGTTTGGAACCTGGGTTATTGTAGATGAGGAATCTTTCCACAATATAAACATTAAATAAACCCTAGATGATTGTTTTGCCACCAATATGGTTTCATGCAGACACTGACAAGACGCTGATTTGTTATTAAAGCAAAAAAAAAAAGAATTAGAATTATTTGCTTATAATGGGCCCTATGGAAGATGACCTTCACAAAATTTGGACCTCTGGATAATGGTTTCCAAACAAGGGATCCTATACCTGTATGAATTTCTTTTATTTTTTTCATTTCCAGTCACTAATATATTTATGAAAAACATGAATCAAAAAAAATGTATTTGAGTGGAACATGTGAATGTAAATTTTCTCCAGTCATGGAAAAATAAACAATTTGTTATTTAGATTGAAAACAGTGATATTTCTTCACTAAATGTGACAGAATAAATTATATTACATAGGAGTCTAGTAATGAGAAGCTATAACTAGTAGCAGGAGCAATGTAAAAGCCACACAATGTTTGCAAACTCCCATTATACACATGGTAGCAATTCATATAGTATGACAAACTACATAAACATACACAACAGGTGGTATTAACTTTGCCAACTTTGCCCAAACATTTAAAGATAGTAATAATCTATGCTTATTGTACCTCCCAACCCACTAGTCACATTATAAAATGAGTAAATTGTCCCATAAACACAGCTTAAGGGCTGGTCAGTCCATAAATGTTTGCATTCCAATAACTATGGTTATTTTAAACATTAAGCTCTATTTTTTTATATTTCTGATTATTATTTAACCCCTAACCTTGCTGTCCTTTTCTGCTTCTTTCTAGAATTTACAGATGCATGATCAGGAGATTTTTGTTCGATGGCAAGTGGCTGACCAGAATATATCACTTTATGCAAGCCACAAATATATCCTTCAGAAAGCAGCGGGTTATTACCAAGCTTACTATTAATATCTTTGTTCGATGATACTGTAAAACATGTTTTCATTTTAATAAGGATAAAGAAAATACATGTTTTTTAAAACAATTATTTCAAAATGTACAAATATAAAATATGTACAAAATATTATTTTACTTTACTTTTTATCCAATCAGGAAGACAAGGTTTGGATTGTCACTTATAGACACGTATAAATTCTTATATCTGACAGTGTTAGTAAATTAGCCCCATGATTAACACTATCAAGACGAGCTAATTTATATTTTTGTTTACTCTAATAAATTCAAACATACGCACAACTCGAACGAGAAGTTATTTAAGAAAAAATGTGAATATCTAATATTTGATTGAACAGACGCCACCCGAAAATTTGAATCTGATTTGAATACGTTTTCCCCCAAAAAAACTTGAATGTCAGGAAGGCAATTAACATATTCAAATGGTTCAACTGACCTCTGCGATTGACTAGTAAATAAACCTTAATGGAAAAATTAGGCCCAAGGTTTGATTGTGTCCACAAATCCCAGCCGGCTCCCACTTGTATCCCTCCAAGTCCGCAAAAATCTGTTACTGAAATAGAAGAGCCAGCGCCAAAGGCACGGGAGACAGACAAACAGGCAGATAGGGTAATATAGTTTTGCAATGTTAGCAACGAATGACCAAGGAGGAGAGAGCGTCAAGTGACGCAAGGAGAGACGGAATAAAAGATCAACGCATGCGCAGCTGAAATTAAGCCTCTGAAGAAGTCGCAAGACGAAACGCGTAAGGCAGGTGACGTCACTGGTAGGCGCCTAGTATTGCACACGAGGAACGAACGCTAACAACCATTGCACACAAGGAACGAACGCAAACAATCTTTTATTCATTTTCCCAAGCCTGATCATCTTGGGACTTGTTGCTGTGGACTGATGCATTCAGGGGGGCCTCCAGTGGACGGTGCATGGATATGCTCTATTTTAACTATTGCCATGTGAGTGCATTTTAAACTTTGTTTTATAATTATTAAAAAGATATTTTACACTATTTGCTGCTGCATGTTGATTTACAGTCTATACGAGGGGAAGCGCTTTTACGTGCAAGTTGATATTGCCTGTTTGTGAGTACCCATCTAAACAAGCTCTTGAGGAGAGTCTTTTTAACCCTTTTGGTGGAGGTTGACAGTAAAGGAAGGTCACACATATATGGTGAAACAAGCAATTTGTTCCCTACACAAGAGGTGGCAACATTGCAAAACTATATTACCCTATCTGCCTGTTTGTCTGTCTCCCGTGCCTTTGGCGCTGGCTCTTCTATTTCAGTAATAGTAAATAAACCTTGACAGGATTTTGGTAGCGAATATTCGAATTAGAAATTAATCGATGGTCAAGCTGTGATACATCTCACATTCAAATTTACATTCGAATTGGGGCTTTAAAATTCAAATGTATGAATTTGCCACCGCCATTTTTTTTTTGAAAATTCTAATTCGAATTTACTATTTTTTGAACAATTCTTAAAGGAATTGTTCAACATAAAAATAAAAACTGGGTAAAAAGATAGGCAGTGTAAAATAAAAAATGTTTTGAATATAGTTAGCAAAAATGTAAATGTATAACGGCTGGAGTGACTGGAAGTCTAACATAATAGCCAGAACACTACTTCATGCTTTTGTTTTATTTTTACACTGAACTGTTCCTTTAATTACTCTGCCCCTAAGTATATAAAAACCCATTTTCTACCATTCAGTATATGCATAGACACTGGCTAAACTGTCAAAAATAAATACATATTTTTTCTACCCAGACATAATTACTTCCCTGATAGTCTTCCTCTAACTCACAGGGGGCATTTCCCTACCCCCTAATTAGAAAAGGAGAATCATTACCCTCCCCACACACACCTTATTCCATGCTGAAGCGATGGATTCTCAAATTTTAAAGTTTCTCTGCTTTCCAAATTTTTTATGAAAATTAAGGGAGGGAGGTGATTTCATTGCTTTTGAGTTTTATTCTATTTTTTAGTCACTTCATTTTTGGGGGTTTCTTAAATAAGTGCACATTTGATAATATCAAGTGTTTTATGCAATATCTATTACTATTATTATACTATATACTATATATTATTTAATACTATTATTATACTCTTTAATTTACATGAAATCCATATACTGTATGTTGCCTTTTTTTTAAAAATATGTTTGAATTAGAAAGGAAGACCAACTAATAAAAATCTTTTTATCAATCATCTATAATCTTTATGTGTTCCTTGCAAAAATACTTAATTTGTTAAGAACCTTATATAATGTTTATTGCTAACAAAAATCTATTAATCTTTAACATTGTGTAGGGGCCCCTATGGGTATGGGTTAATCTGCCCTGCAGCTTTAAGGCCCCCACCTTTTTTTCTTGGAGTGATCTGCCAGGAGAGACTGATACTCCCCTGCTACACTGCTATATAGTGTGTGTAGGGAGTGGCCACTTCCTCTTTGGCCTGTGGATGGTGATCCAGCTGGGTGTGCTCAGGGGAGCCTGGGCACAGCTAGGCCCAGAAAGGCCCATGTGCTTTGGAGAAGAAGTCGGGGACCAGGTAACCCCGTGAATGAGGAATAGTTACACTAGGGCAGACTTGTCATAGTCTCTCTAGGAGAGAAAGGCAGAGAGGTGAGAGAGAAAGAGCAGCTGAAGCTCCAACGAGGATTTGCAGTAAGGGAGTAGCTTCCCAGAGGCTTTATGTGTTGCCTCCAGTCAGGGACCTCAGTGAAGAGGGACTGTAGGGTAGAAGCTGCTTGCCTGACAACTTCCAGGTGGGAATGGTGTAATACTGCAAATGCCTAATGGAGACCTTTCCTCTGTGAGAAATGCCTAATGCCTGCAGCTCTGTGAGAAATGTGCTATTGCCTCAGCTCCTGCGTGAGTACTAAACCTGTGGTCACTTGCCTCGTGCATAGTTAAATAAACCGTTTCTGTTTTACTGCAAGAACCTCCTGGCGCCCAATTTGTTTGTTGTATGCACAGTAGCCTGGGGGATGTAGTTGCACTACACCATAGAGGGAACACTTCCACTTGGCGAAGGCCCTGACCCTGTTGTGTGAAGTCACATGTAACCCATGCTTCTACTGCTAGCTGGACAGTTTAACTATTTGTGTGCTATGTGGCCCAAATAGGTGTTACATTTGGCGCCCAACGTGGGGCTCGATTCCCTAAAACCAGGCTGTGCATTGTTTTGTTCGAATCGTACGAATGGATGTACGAATTTGTCGGAGTGTACGAATGAAGTATTTGGCCGTGGGTTCGGGCTTGGAGGTTCGCCCCGAATTTCACAAAGGCCTGCGGATGTCGGTTGGAATGGATGGGAGGAAGATGGATGTCTCTGCTGGGACCACTCCCTGTTCATTTGTGCCCCCTGATGTGAGAGAAGGACCTGGAGGATGGATTCTTCTGATTTCTACAGCTTCTCTACGGACTCACTTCAGAGTTTGAGATGCCTAGAGTACAGCTGCTATTTGTGGCTTGAAGGACTGTGGACTAAGTGGGTTCTAACAAAAGACTATTGATCTCCACCACAACTCTTCTGCCTTCACCTACTCGCTGAGTAGTGTTTCTGCACCCAAGGACTGGCCTGTGTGGACCCTTGGGAGGGGGAGAAGTATTTTTGCAGATGTGTAATAAAGTTGACCAACTGCAACTGTTTATTATGCAATTGAAAATGTTTGATACAGTATTGTGCATGCTGTGTTTCCTTTACAGTGACCATTGTTACCAGGTATGCCTTAGGAGAGGATACCAGAAGTGGATGTGATGGTACTGTAAGTTGATATATGTTGGGGATGTTTAAACCATTGTCGGGACGAAATGGGTTTTTCCCCCGGGTGTATGTAGGGGCCCCTATGGGTATGGGTTAATCTGCCCTGCAGCTTTAAGGCCCCCACCTTTTTTTCTTGGAGTGATCTGCCAGGAGAGACTGACACTCCCCTGCTACACTGCTATATAGTGTGTGTAGGGAGTGGCCACTTCCTCTTTGGCCTGTGGATGGTGATCCAGCTGGGTGTGCTCAGGGGAGCCTGGGCACAGCTAGGCCCAGAAAGGCCCATGTGCTTTGGAGAAGAAGTCGGGGACCAGGTAACCCCGTGAATGAGGAATAGTTACACTAGGGCAGACTTGTCATAGTCTCTCTAGGAGAGAAAGGCAGAGAGGTGAGAGAGAAAGAGCAGCTGAAGCTCCAATGAGGATTTGCAGTAAGGGAGTAGCTTCCCAGAGGCTTTATGTGTTGCCTCCAGTCAGGGACCTCAGTGAAGAGGGACTGTAGGGTAGAAGCTGCTTGCCTGACAACTTCCAGGTGGGAATGGTGTAATACTGCAAATGCCTAATGGAGACCTTTCCTCTGTGAGAAATGCCTAATGCCTGCAGCTCTGTGAGAAATGTGCTATTGCCTCAGCTCCTGCGTGAGTACTAAACCTGTGGTCACTTGCCTCGTGCATAGTTAAATAAACCGTTTCTGTTTTACTGCAAGAACCTCCTGGCGCCCAATTTGTTTGTTGTATGCACAGTAGCCTGGGGGATGTAGTTGCACTACACCATAGAGGGAACACTTCCACTTGGTGAAGGCCCTGACCCTGTTGTGTGAAGTCACATGTAACCCATGCTTCTACTGCTAGCTGGACAGTTTAACTATTTGTGTGCTATGCGGCCCAAATAGGTGTTACAATTGTAAACACAAATACACTCATTGGATACCTCATGACTTAGAAAAAATCCATTACTGGAAATAAAATCTTTGACCACTCATGCGACCAGTCTGCTCCCATTACCATAGACTGTAGTAAAATCAGACACATGACATTTTTTGCCACCTAGCACTCTTAAATTTTTACTAAAAACTATTTTTTTTAAAACTACTCATTTGAATACAATTCTAATAAATATCTATAATGGATATATAAAATATCATATGAATCTATCTAACTTTATAAGAGACTCTCTAACATCTTTATTTCTGATCGTATATATAAAGGGATTCAACAATGGTGTTAGAAACGCATATAATACAGTAATTATTTTGTCATTGTCAGGTGCGGAACTTGATTTTGGTTTCATATATGCAGCCATAGCTGAGCCATAAAATATTGTAACCACCATAATGTGAGAGCTGCAGGTAGAGAAGGCCTTTTGTTTTCCAGCACCAGAAGGAAGATTTAGGATTGTTAGGATAATTCGTATATAAGAAATAACAATAAAAGTTACTGGTGTCAATAAAAGCACAATGACACCTAAATATATCACAAATTTAACAACTGATATATTTTCACATCCCAATGAAAGAATTTCTGGCACTTCACACATAAAATGGTTTATTTTGTTTTGTCCACAGAGATTTACATTCAATGTAAGTGCAATATGAGAAACTGATAGCAAAAAAACACAGATATAAATACTTATAGCTATCTTAATACATAAATACTGTTTGATAATAGTTGTATAATGTAAGGGGTAGCATATAGCTATGTATCGATCATAAGCCATGACTGCAAGTAGAATGCATTCACTTATCCCAAATGAAAGGGAAAAATACATCTGGGCTGCACATTCTCCATATGAAATGGATTTATGCAATGAAAGTAAATCCTTTAACATGCGAGGAAGACTTAGGGGCCGATTCACTCAGCTCGGGTGAAGGGTTCGAATGAAAAATACTTCGAATTTCGAAGTATTTTTTGGGTACTTCGACCATCGAATTGGTTAAATTCGTTCGAATTCGATCGAAGTCGAACGAAATCGAACGATTCGAAGTAAAAATCGTTCGACTATTCGACTATTCGATAGTCGAAGTACTTGCCCTTTAAAAAAAACTTCGACCCCCTACTTCGGCAGATAAAACCTACCGAAGTCAATGTTAGCCTATGGGGAAGGTCCCCATAGGCTTGCTAAGCTTTTTTTGATCGAAGGATTTTCCTTCGATCGTTTGATTAAAATCCTTCGAATCGTTCGATTCGAAGGATTTAATCGTTCGATCGAACGAAAAATCCTTCGATCGTTCGATCGCAGGATTTGCGCTAAATCCTTCGACTTCGATATTCGAAGTCGAAGGATTTCAATTCGAGGGTCGAATTTCGAAGTATTTTTAACTTCGAAATTCGACCCTTCGTGAATCGGCCCCTTGATGTAGAATACAAAATGTCCAGTAAAGAGAGATTAAAAAGAAAAAAATACATTGGTGTATGGAGACATTGGTCTGTTATAGTTAAAAAAATTATGAGAGTGTTTCCAAGCAAGATTAAAATATAAACAGTTGTGAAAACCACAAAAAGCAAGATTTGGGTTACTGGATCATTTGAAAAGCCAAGAAGGATAAATTCTGTTACTGTGTCATTGTTCATTTCCAAGCTGTCTGTTAAACAAAACAAGATGTATAAGTTTTGTCACTAGGGTGCTATTGTAAGAATATCATATATGCTAAACAAGTCTTTCTAAAGATTACACATATATACATTTACTAACCACCTTGGGAATTGTGACCATAAAATCATCTCACGTAATGTTTGTTGCAAATACAAATATACATTGGGTCAACACCTGCTTTAAATTTCAGGAACTGTCTGTCCCTCTGGCTTGTAACAAAAAAGTTTTTGCCTTGATTTATATTAATTTCCTTTATATAAGGAACAACCCTTTAATAAATCTCAAATTTTACAGTTTTAAAAAAATGGGGATTTTTTTTTAGAGATTTTTGAAAAGAAATAAAATTCAATTGTTAATAAATAGGCCTCTAAGTGTTCCAAAGCAATGGTCAAGAAATAAAAATTGCACAAAACATTTTTAAGTATGCAGACAGAGGAAATTGAGATATATTGGTTACAAAACAGCACAAACAAATGTGCTTAATGAGTTATTTTTTTAAAGAATACAATAGAGTAATTGTTACAAAAATGATTCTGTAATGAAACAATACAACTCATTAACGGATCAACACACTAATGTGAGCATGGGCCTGGGGCCTAAAGAAATGCATGGTTGAGAACTTATAGAACATAATTCAGTTGTAGCCTCACCTTTTTTTTATTTTCAACAGAACACCAGAAATTAAATGAAATTTTTACATATATCATTTCATAATCATTGCATACTATTTATAATTTTGTCATAAAAGTATTTGTCTGATGCTTTTACATTACCTTTCTGCTCCCCCATGTTCCTCTATGAGGGATCTATCATATTTGTGCAGCAATAGCCCATTAGCATTGGGAACCTCAAGCAACAATTACTTACAAAAGCTGATCTATCAATGACAAAATATCAGCATGACCTATACACAACTTTTAATGCTTTAAATTAATATTTTGATGAGTAGTTTTTTTCAGTGTCAGTATCACTTTAAGGGATCACATTCAAGAATATGTTCTGAAGAATGGTACTATAAGTAGTTATTAACATGACTTTATAAAAGACATGTTAAATAAATGTAATTGCTTTTTATGATGAAGTAAGTAGGAAACTGGACAGTATATTGCATTATATGTGATCTACTTGGATCTTTGAATCAATGCTGCATAAAGCTTTTTCTTTATAAAGTATATGTTGATGTTGGTAATTGTGTTTGACCATGAACAAAGCAGAATGCACTCACAGATCCCATGACAGGCAAAGTAAAGTAAATGCAAATTTTTATTTCAGGCAAGGAGTGACCAAACACAGCCTTACTTGTTTTGTTCACTCAGGCACTTAATCATAGGTTATGGTGTTTGTACCTGGATAGAAAATGGCCTAAAAGATTATATATAGTGGGTGATTAGAACATTCTCACAGGGCTCTTACTGGGGTGCCACACAATCTGTATTGGGTCCAATTTATTGAGTATTTTAATTAATGACTCAAAGAGTAAATTTTTAAAAAATGTATTTACTAAGTTATGCAAGAAGTGGAGATCGGCCTGGGTACTTGTGAATAATAAAATCAGCTATAGTAAACAATGCCAATCGGCACCATGGATGGCCGTAGGAGAACAAGGTGTTTTGTCCTTTTTACAAAGCACTGGTAAGGCCACATCTACAATTTACAGTGCAGTTTTAGTATCCCATACTTAAAAGGGATAGTATTGGAATTTTAGAAGAAATGTCTGATAATGAAATGGAGCATCTCAGATATGAGGAAAGGTTAGCCAAGTTTACACTGGAGAAAGGGGAGATTTAATAACTATGTATATATATATATATTCAGTTTAATGAATTACATTACTGAACAGGTTTAGTTATGAAAAATAATCTACATGTGCTATACATCAAAATACAAACCTTCATTAATATCACCACTTTTAACTTTTCAATAGATTCAATATAAATAAATAGATTTCAGAAAAAGTGATTAACTTTTATGCAGTTTTATATGAACAAACAAAAGTCATAATATAAAACAGAAGGAATAGGCTATAACTCTATGAGCTAAAGTGGATATAAAACCCAAGAAGATAGAACATAATTTAAATTGCAAATATATTACCTATTTTATGGTCTTATGTTTCAATATATTGGTAAAATAATAAAAACATGTAATTTTAAATTTCAGCCAAGGTAATCAGTGTTACATCCCTCTCTGAACGTTTAACTACAGATATTTTAGGAGTGGACTTTGAAATGTGTAGCATTGGATTGGAAAGAGACCATACACAACATGCATATACAATTGGGGTTAAATTTATTGACGATGCTATGGTATAAACATTTGTATTTCTTTAGTTTGCAGTGCAGAATTTGACAAACACTTTGCAATGAACTCACATAAGTATAAGCTTTTGATAAATGTTTCAGTTGAAAACATTTATTTTTTCAGCCTGTCAGGAAAATTTTGAACAAGATCAAGATTCCCTAGTATGATCTATAATAAATCTGCCCCTTATTAATTATGTTGTGCAATAGGAAAGCTTCTGTAGGTTTTCAAAGTGCATTAAATATGTCACTGTTTGCCAATGGCACAATAAAACCAATAAACCCAACCTTTGCTGTAAAATACTCAAGACTCAAATGCCTTACCTTCATTTTGAAATGCTGAAAGGGACACGTCTTATAAATCACAGTGTCAATTAGCAGAGTACAATATCAAATCTCAAAAGTGCAATTGTGTCATTAAAGATAATATCATTTTGAACTTCTCTGGGATTTCTTACAAGTCAGCAACAAAGGACTTCCTAAAAAGCAAACAAACAAGTTCTGTCTCAGAGAAAAATATTTATCTTATTGAAGAATCTAGTTCTACCAAAACAGCGCAAATTATAGCTTATACATATTCATCATATTTAACCACAAAACACAGTAATGGAAACCCAAAAATTGGGAGCATCCCTATGGTGCAAAACCATGAATTAATCATAGGGCCCATGAACAACTCTACTACCTATTCTGAGCTGCACCAAATGAACCCAACATAACAGCCCTTCTCCTCCATACCTGTACTGAAAAGGCACAGCTGCACAGCAGATTTGACAACCACAATTTCTGACAGCTTGACTTGGCATTTTAGTCTCCAATCAGGAGCATGAACACTTGGGGCATATTTATCAAGGGTTTAATTTTGAATTGAACATCGAAATTCGAATTCAAAATGACCAACTGAAATGAAGTTGAAGTTTTTTTTGGTTGCATAGGTCCGTTTTCGATCGAATAGGTCTGTATTCCACCGAATTCAAATCATATGAATCAAAGGAATAGCGCAATCAATCAAAAAAACTTTGATTTTTCATAGTCCACCAATTGACTCCAAATAGGTTCTAGGAGGTCCCAGGCTAAAATAGCAAATTGGCAGGTTTTAGATGGCGAGTAGTCAAAGCTGAATTTTTAAAGAGACGATATATAATACATTTCGATATTTGAATTTTAGAATTTTTTTTCAAATCAGAATCTAATTTGGACTATTCGCTAGCTTAAGTACACAAAAAATAGCTCAAAGTTCGAATTTTTTTCATTCGAAAATTCACCACGACATTTGATAAATCTGCCCTTTAAAGCAAAAACAGCTAAAGTTATTCCAAAAATGGGAGATTTAGGACATAAAAATGTATATAGTTATTTTAGTTACAGAAACATATTAATTGAAACTACATGTACTTTTAATTTATCTACTGATATCATTTATACCTTATGTCCCTCTTTATGTCTCTATTCAGTTCTATTCATTGAAACTACATGTACTTTTAATTTATCTACTGATATCATTTATACCCTATGTCCCTATTTATGTCTCTATTCAGTTCTAACCCCACAGTAAAGTATTTAAAAAAAATATTTTAAAAATGTGGATTATTTTGAATAAAATTTGGAGCTTTATGGATGACACATTTCCAGATAACAAATCCAATATCAGTACTTATAAAGGGTTGTGGTTTTTAAGCAAGACTGGAAGACGTAGTTTTTTTTCTAAATTACAGTTATAATTGTGTCTAATATCTTCAAGAGGACATGAGCAAATTTAAAAATTCAGAAGTATTTATAGCAATCTGATCTTTTTTCCAATGCCTGATTAATAAATAATCTTTATTCAAGTTTAGCCTTGTCTTACCAGCTATCATCACAGGTTAGCTACAAAAACTAAGAGGTGTTCAGGATAGCAGTCCAAGCAGCACTGCATGACATAAGAAGGGTAGTGTCTGGTCAAATAAGGCCTAAAAGGGAAAATGCTCTAGGTTGGGGTTAGCAGACATCTCTGACACCTTCTCTTTATCCCTATGTTTTCATTAAATGGAGGAAATTAGGTTTCAGAGCCAGAATCATTTTTATTTTTGCTAGAAGTTGGAAGTTATGTTTAAGTTTTGAGTGCCATCCTGATTTCCAGAGTCTCTTATGGTATGAGCAGTGCATATGGAATAGTTGTCTTTGTATACAATGAGTAGTGGAAAAGCAATGTATGTCTGTATATTCAGTGAGCAGTACATTTCCAATGCTGGTTTGTGCAGACAAAAGCTGTAGGAAATCATATAATTACTCTGGAGGTCAGTGTTCAGGTGCAGGTAATGAGTAGGTAGGTTCCCCTCTCACTCCCTTCTTTAACAGTTCAGAGTGAAGCTCAGAAACCTCAGGTAGAAGTTTTTGTGTTGCAGTTCTGTCCTGTTCGTTACTGTTCAGGGTTGTTAGTTTTAAACTAAAATTGATTTATTTTACTCTATTTTTCTATCCAGAGTCCTGCTAGCATAGAAACTAGGAACAAGCTGTTTTAACATGTGTTAACATTACTCGGGATACTGACTAGCTGGAAATTGGAAGCCAGAGAGACTGTGCTCTTGACTCTTTAGCAGAGTGATCTCATGCTGGGGTAACAACCTTACATAATGCAACAACCAGACTGAATGTGTATGCTAATGCTAGAACATCTGAATGGTTTTGGGGCTGGCCAAGGTAATAACCAAGTATGAATGTACATGTTATCAGCGGCGCTTTTGGGGCTGCTGCCAACTGTGGCCTTTGCTTGTAAAATATGCAGTCTGTTACATCAGTAAAGAAATGCAGAAAAATGGCAGCCATCATTATTATCTGCACCATGCCTTCCACATCAAACAACGAGATTGGTGGCCACCCCATCCAAGAAGTAGTACAAGTTTTTGGAAGAAATTGTAAGACAGCATGAAACACTTAAGGCTAGTGTAGCGTTCTCATTATCAGAACCTTTGCATAGTGATGATTACACTCGATTGCACAGCTTAACCCTGTGGTCTCCGGTGTTCACCGACACCCTTTAGGGGCCCTGGGCTTTCTGCTGTGGAAAATCAACAAGGAAATGCAGACTAAACAAATAGTCCGAAAACAAGGTACCGGCAAGGATTTTAGAATAGGCGTAGTCAAACAGGCGAAGAATCAAAGCGCTCTCAGCATCATGACGGCAGCGTCAGGGCACCCAGCATCAGACAGCAGCATCAGACGCCAGCATCAGACGAATCAAGCAGGAAGTGCGCGCCTGCGCACACGAAAAGAGGTGTGCAGGGAGGTAAGTAAAAGATTAGATCTCCCGGTGCGTCTTACAGCCAGGCTGGTGCTATTAATTCTACAATAAATACTTTTATTTCCATACAAAAGTTTGAAGTACTCTTTGAGTGCCCACCAAATTTTGTTTACACAGTTCAGTCCATCATCTATGCTGTAGGCTCAGGGCAGACCTCCATTATAACTACCATCTGTATAAATATTTTACCACTTTTATGCTATAATCTAACTAATTTAGTGAATGTCATAATATGTGAAAAGGTTAGATTCCTTTAGATTTGTAATTGTTTGTTTTACCTTCTAAGAGCCACAGAACGTAGAAGTAACTTAATATGCCACCGAATGAAGATTCTATCTTCTGCAGCATTAAAGGGTTTTTGAATGGAGGAGCCGTCCTCCATTCCTTCTCATTCCCCAGCCCTTAGACAATGCCCATAGACTTGTATGGCGGCATGTGTCAAAAAACAAGACCTGCGCCAATGGGCGTCGGCAACATTTTGCCGGCGGCGGATTTTTGGTAGGGATGCACCGAATCCAGGATTCGGTTCGGGATTCGGCCAGGATTTGGCCTTTTTCAGCAAGATTCGGATTCGGCCGAATCCTTCTGCCCAGCCGAACCGAATCCGAATCCTAATTTGCATATGCAAATTAGGGGCGGAGAGGGAAATTACGTGACTTTTTGTCAGAAAACAAGGAAGTAAAAAATGTTTTCCCCTTCCCACCCCTAATTTGCATATGCAAATTAGGGTTCGGATTCGGTTCGGTATTCGGCCGAATCCTTCGTGAAGGATTCGGGGGTTCGGCCGAATCCAAAAAAGTGGATTCGGTGCATCCCTAATTTTTGGTGAAACGAAACGGGTCAAATTCGCCCATCCCTAGCAACAAGCCTAGGCAGGGAACGAGTGGCCCCTGAGGCGTGATTGCCCAGGGGCCCCAGAAGCAGCAGTAAACAGCTCCGCCCCTTTTTATCATGCCGGCAATCCCTCCTGGATGATTGGTGAGCCTGCCACCACAGGTTAGTGCCCCCCCACACACACACTTATTTTTACTAAGACACACTTACACACTTACATTCACACACATACACATACAATTTTGGGGGGTCACACACATTCACAGAACTCACACACACTTGCACACAACACACCATTTGCCAATTGTACAATTTGCAGTTTTGTATTTTGCAGTTGAAAGACATATTTACCCATTTTAGATTTGTGTTCTTTTGGAAAATATATGGTTTTATGGTAGGGTCTCCATACTGTTAGGGGTTTTTATTGCCCATAATAAACATACTGGGTGCTTTTATTGTAGCAGCCGGAGTGTCATACATGAGAATTCATATGCACCATTTGGATTTGGGGGTCTCTGTATTACACATATATATTGGCCATCAAACTGTTTAGTAGACCCCTGGCATTCACATTTAGAATGCTTTTTGCTGGTAAGTTACAAAATGTAGGTTATATAATGGGGTAAAATGCAAGCTTTGTGCAGATTTTCAGGAATTTCACAAAAACTTTTGTGTAGCATAGCTTCACAGTTTGTTAGTTTACAGAAGAAAGACATATTTACCCATTTTAGATTCGGCAGAATGAGTACTTTCAGAAAATATATAAGATATATATATCCATACTGTTAGGGGGTTTCATGGCACATAGAACACGTACTGGGTGCTCATATTTTAGTAGCCAGATTGTAATAAGTGAGAATTCATATGAACTATTGCAAGCTTTGTGACAATTTTTAAGAAATTTCACAAAAAACTTTATGTTTAGCATAGCTTTGCAGTTTGGTAGTTTGCAGTAGAAAGACATATTTACCCATTTTAGATTCATCGGACCATGTACTTTCAGAAATATGTTTTTTAAGGGTCTCTATACAGTTAGAGGGTCTCAGGGCACATAATACACATACCGGGTGCTTATATTGTAGTAGCCATACATGAGAATTCTTATGCACTATTTGGATTTGGGGGTCTCACTCTGTATGCCACATAGTTTTGTATATCTATGCATATTGGGCATCAAACTGTTTAGTAGACCCCTGGCATTCATATTTAAGATGTTTTATGCTTGTAATGAAACATGGATGATACAATGCTGGAAAGTTGAAGCTTTGAGGCAATATTCAGATATTTCATCAAAACCAGCAATTTTGGGAAAGTCTTGCAACTCAGTAGTTTAGAGCAGAAAGGCATGAGTACCCATTTTAGATTTGGTAGAATGTGTACTTTCCAAAAATATATGGTTTTGGTGGGGTAAATATATATATTTCTGTGTTTTCATACCACAAAAAATGCAGTAAATGTGTTTATTTTTCAGTAGCTGAAGTAAAGTCCTGGACAATTTGGATACACTAACTTCATATTAGGATCTCTAAATGCGTGATACTTTGGTAAACCTGTGCCCATTGGACATCAAACTGTTCAGTCGACCCCTGGCAATTATATTTGGGGTGCTTTTTCTTGGTACCTAATACAGTGTGGGATATGCGGAGCAACAAAATAAAAACTTTGAAGTGATTTTTTAGAATTTTAATACATTTTTATAAAAACTGTTATGTTCAGACAAGCTTTGATGTTTGTTAGTTAGGAGTAGAGAGACATAGTTATCCATTATGGAATCAACCAAATGTGTACTTTTCAAAAATATATGGTTTTCAGGGGTAAACCTATTGTTTCAGGATTTTCTGGCCTTGGAATCTAAAGTATGCCGTTTTCTGCCTTAATGCTTTCAAAATTGCTGGGAGTTTTTGCTTTACAGAAGTCCTAAATCTTCCTAAAACTATACATATCTGCTATTGGCATGTTTGAGAGACATGAGGCTTTCCAAAACAGTTGGATTTTCATGTGTAAAATTAAATATTTTTCTGGTATAAATTCATATATTATGAAAAATTGGACATTTTCATATTTTTTGGTATTTAGCACTATAAATTTTTACAGAGGTGGAAATAAATAACAACGCAGGCAGTTTTAGAAAGCTCAGGTTCTCCTGAAAAAACTAAACTGAAGCTCTCCCCTCAGAAACTGCCCCTAAAGTAAAAGCACAAAATGTTTAAAAAATGTCTGGCATTTTGTGAAACTAAAATGTGAAATTCTGCTGGCACTTAAAAGTTTAAACAGGGGCAAGTTAATCTCAGTACGGATACCTTTCAAAGCTTACACAGGGTAAGCAGACACAGTAGGCAGAATTCCCTGTGGGAGGCTGAACAAGGGAGGGTGGCCCACGGACTGCCAGTTTGAAAACACTGATCTGGAATGTTTGGAAACTGGGGTTTTGCAGATGAGGGATCTTTCTACAATATAAACATTAAATAAACCCTAGATGATTGTTTGACCACCAATTTGGATCATGCAGCTTAGTTACCATCAAGTTCAAGGCACTAATGTGTTATTAAAGCAAACAAGGAAATCATTTTTAAAAATTAGAATTATTTGCTTATAATGGGCCCTATGGTAGATAGACTTCCTAAATTTTGGACCTTTTTGGATAATGGGTTTCCAGACAAGGGATTCCATACCTGTATGAATTTATTTTATTTTCTTTTATTTCCTAATATATTTATGAAAAATCATAATTCAAAAAAACTTGCATTTGGTTATGGAAAAAATTAATTTGAGTGGAACATGTGAATTTAAAAATAATTTTCTCAATTTGTTATTTAGATTTAAAACAGTGATATTCCTTCACTAAATGTGACAGAATAAATGATACTACATAGGAGTCTATTAATTACAACCTAGAGCCTAGAGCCAGTATGTAAAAGCCACAAGATTTTTATACACATGTTAACAATCAATATAGTAGGACAGCCTACATAAGCATCACAGATGGTATTAACTTTCCCCATTTTGCCCAAACATTTAAAAAAGGTCATAATCTATGTTTATTGTACCTCCCAACCCACCAGTCACATGATAAAATATAATTAAATATAATTAAACAAATAAAATAGTCCCATAAACACAGCTTAAGGGCTGGCCAGTCCATAAAATGTTTGCATTCAAATAACTATGGTTATTTTAAACATTAAGCTCAATTTTTTATATTTATGATTATTGATTAACCATAAACCTTCGTCCTCTTCTTTTTCTTTGTAGAATTCAAGAGGAGCTCATTATACAGATAATATTCTCTTCTCTTAAACAAGTTTCATACTTTTAAAACATACTTGCACAGATTCTTATATGTTTATGCTTTACTGGTTTTTTTAACATGCTATGTATCTAATGGGATTTTAGTGGTGCTGTCATATACAGTACATCTGTAGTTTATTTGAAAGCAAATAAAATAATATAAATCATGCTATTCTAATATCTCATTGATTTCCCTTTTACTTTCATAAAATCAAGTCAAACCCTGATTGTTGATTCTACCAATTATACTTAAAATTCTACATGAACAATAAAACTGGCAGTACACATTATTGACAAACTTAAAATAATTATCAAAAGGTTGTATATTCTCAGCAAATTATCACCTTAAGAAAGGACACAGCGGGGTACAATCACCAATTTGATATATTTTATTAATTTAAAAAGAGAAAAGAAAAGTAAAACCCTGTATGTCTTTATATTCTAGAATCACTTAAAAGAGTTTACACTGCTGCCAATAATTAACTAAAAACCTCTAAAGTGCCTGTGCTCATCTATATGAAGATCACCAAAGTGCTATGTGCTAAATTATATTATACTGTCAAATTAATAAAACTGCAATTCATTAAACATTCTAATACATCAATTTTAATAAATAGTGATACTTTATAAAAAACACAAATTGAATTCAATTAATAAGACCAATTCTAAAATGATTACCTATTTGATTAATTCGGTTCTCCTATGGCCCGTTATAATGCAAGGTATTAAAGATAGAGACAAACCTCTAAAGTGCATTAGTGCTAATTAATTAACCACCATAATTACCCCCAGGGGATTTAATTAACAAAAATAAATAAATGAATAAATTGTGTGTATAAATTCCACAAAAGCTAAGGTAAAATTGTTGAAAAACAAGCTCCTTTCATAGGACTTCCTGTGAAGGATAAATTGTATCAACCTTATCAGTTGATTGGCAGGATATACAATGTAACAACAGATTCAAGAATTGTATCACATTCACACTTGTAATATATTAAGATTAGAATTGGAAGAAAGAGATAGTGATGGAGTCATCCCGTTTGTTACTGTCTGGTCATTTTGCTATCTAGACCCTGGGATTACCACGAGTAAAGAAGGCAGAACGTGGGGAACTGTGGTCTCAATAATACTTTTTCTAACTTGAATTGTTTTCTCTCTTTCCTAAAAAAACACAAATTCCCCATGTCTTGTGAAAAG
The DNA here is from genome assembly GCA_038501925.1 of Xenopus petersii. NCBI lineage: Eukaryota > Metazoa > Chordata > Amphibia > Anura > Pipidae > Xenopus > Xenopus petersii. The sequence continues at coordinate 45,953,572 of CM076688.1, forward strand.
GAAGAAAGGATAAAAAGGAGTTTGCTAATCGGTAACTCCTGTGATTAATTTAAAGGAGTAAGCATAAGAGATCTATTTAAAATTCAATAATAGAGTGAGAGTGAACCACGCCGACGTGCGTTTCACAAAAGCTGACAGCCTTGACAAAGGTGTGGCTTAAGCACATATGTGAGACAGACATCTTTGAGAGAGGCTCCTGACCCAGTGCCATAGAAAGCACACCTATGTCATCGACCAGAAGCAGCACAAAAAGAGATGACCAAGCGCAGAGGCAAAGCGCAATCTCTACAATTTACCGCATTCTACGGCTCGCAGCCTAAAGCACTGCTCCTCGAGGAAAACCAAGATGGCCCAGACCGTCGTCGGCTGAAGACACTAGAACTACTGTACGCAAATTGAAGGCAGAAATACAGGCCATAGCCACGCACACAGACTATCTAGAGAATAAGGTGGAGGAAATAGTCGCAGTACACATTACAATGGCGGACTCAGTAAATGCTCAAGAATCTCTTATCTCAGCATTACAAACCAAGATAGCTGACCTAGAAGACCGTTCCAGAAGGAACAATGTCAGACTAAGGGGAGTGCCTGAGGACATCACACCACAGTCACTCAGCCAGTATGCACAAAACCTCATACTCTTGGCATTACCAGAAACCCCTGCTGATCACCTACTGATAGACAGGATCCACAGACTTCCCAAATCTAAGAACGCTCCAACGGGTGCACCCAGGGATGTCATACTAAGGATCCATTTTTACCACATTAAAGAAGATTTACTGCAATACATGAGAAAGCAGAAATCTCTTCCTCAACCATATGAGAAAATCCAAATCTATACAGATCTGTCCCCAGCCACACTGGCAAAAAGGAGGGAACTCAGTACAATAACGCAAACCTTGCGAAATCATGAAGTGCCTTATAAATGGGACTACCCGATGAAGCTAATAATACAGTGGCAAGATACACAAAAAATCTTTCTACCGTTGCAGAATAGGGATGTATCGAACGTCGGGAAAAAAAGTTTGCGAACATATTCGCGAACTTGCGTCAAAAATGCGAACGGTTCGCGAACCCCATAGACTTCAATGGGAAGGCAAATTTTAAAAGCTAGAAAAGACATTTCTGGCCAGAAAAATTATTTTAAAGTTGTTTAAAGGGTGCAACGACCTGGACAGTGCCATGCCAGAGGGGGTCAAGGGCAAAAATGTTTCTAAAAAATCCATTGTTGACACAGCGCTGCGTTTTGTGCTGTAAAGGGCAGAAATCACACTACATTTCTAAACCTGTGTAATAAAATGCTTTAAAACGTCCGGCGTCTACATGCCAATCAAGTCGTGTAAAGGTTACAGCCTGTTCACACGCAAAGACGAAACGCGGTGCTTACTGCAACGCAAAAAGACGCAAAGAGCTTTAATGAATGATACCGTCAAGTGAGCAAATAATAGTTTTTAATTACTAGTTGAGCTTGTCACCTCCAGGATGTTCGTCCTGTTGGTGGCAATATTTCTGTAGTGGTGTGTTTAGCAGTCACCGTGCTTGTGCGCACGTGCACGGTCAGGCAGAGGTAATTCAATGTACAGTGAAGTGAACCAAAAAACACTGATTCTGCAGTGTGGGCCCAGTTTTGGTGTACTTTATTGATCACCTGCGGTGACCATAAAAGATGCGATTTTGCCACTGTTGCAGAACTCTGAAAAATTAGGCATGTGTACTTTCCTGAAAAATTATCTTTTTTTTGTCGCAGCCACTGAAGCACAGAGGCCAGAAAAAATATGCCATATAAATGCTGAAAATATTAATTTTTTTTTGTCGCAGCCACTGCAGCACAGAGGCCAGAAAAAATATGCCATATAAATGCTGAAAATATTAATTTTTTTTTGTCGCAGCCACTGCAGCACAGAGGCCAGAAAAAATATGCCATATAAATGCAAACAATATTAATTTTTTTTGGTCGCAGCCACTGCAGCACAGAGGCCAGGAAAAATATGCCATATAAATGCTAACAATGTCAATTTTTTTTGTCGCAGACACTGAAGCACAGAGGCCAGAAAAAATATGCCATATAAATGCTGAAAATATTCATTTTTTTTGGTCGCAGCCACTGAAGCACAGAGGCCAGAAAAAATATGCCATATAAATGCTGAAAATATTCATTTTTTTGTCACAGCCACTGAAGCACAGAGGCCATAAAAAATATGCCATATAGATGCTGAAAATATTCATTTTTTTGTCACAGCCACTGAAGCACAGAGGCCATAAAAAATATGCCATATAAATGCTGAAAATATTCTGTTTTTTTTTGGTCGCAGCCACTGAAGCACAGAGGCCAGAAAAAATATGCCATATAAATGCTGAAAATATTCTGTTTTTTTTGGTCGCAGCCACTGAAGCACAGAGGCCAGAAAAAATATGCCATATAAATGCTGAAAATATTCATTTTTTTGTCACAGCCACTGAAGCACAGAGGCCAGAAAAACTCAGGATTTACCTGGATTCAAATTAAACCAGTAGGGTTTGCACCCTAGTTTGTAACGGTGGTGGAGGGAGGAGGACGCTAAAGGACAGCTGTATGTGGAGTCATGAGGCGTGCAGAGAAGGACAGCTGCATGGGGAGTCAGAATCAGAAACTCAGCACATGTCTTCCGGCGTGCAGTAACCCTCCGAGATCCACCCCTCATTCATTTTAATAAAGGTCAGGTAATCCACACTTTTGTGACCTAGGCGAGTTCTCTTCTCAGTTACAATCCCTCCTGCTGCACTGAAGGTCCTTTCTGTGAGGACACTTGAGGCGGGGCAAGACAAGAGGTTCATGGCAAATTGTGACAGCTCTGGCCACAGATCAAGCCTGCGCACCCAGTAGTCCAGGGGTTCATCGCTCCTCAGAGTGTCGATATCTGCAGTTAATGCCAGGTAGTCCGCTACCTGCCGGTCGAGGCGTTCTTTGAGGGTGGATCCCGAACGGTTCTGCCGCTGCCTTGGACTGAAAAACATTTGCATGTCTGACGTTACAGAGTGGCCAAAGTGCTTTGTCCTTGCAGGTGCGCTCGTGGCAGGATTACTGGCACCTCTGCCCCTGGAATGTTGATGAGTTCCTGAAGTGACATCACCCTTAAAAGCATTGTACAACATGTTTTGCAGGCTGGTTTCTAAATGCAGCATCCTTTCAGACTTGTGGTATGTTGGTAACATTTCTGCCACTTTATGCTTGTACCGAGGGTCTAGTAGAGTCGCGACCCAGTACAGGTCCTTCTCCTTAAGCCTCTTGATATGGGGGTCCTTCAACAGGCATGACAGCATGAAAGACCCCATTCTCACAAGGTTGGATGCAGAGGTATCCATCTCCGCTTCCTCGTTATCAAGGACTGCATCATCCACGGTCTCCTCCCCCCAGCCACGTACAAGACCAGGGGTCCCCAAAAGGTCACCACTAGCCCCCTGGGAAGCCTGCTCCTGTTGGTCCTCCTCCTCCACAAAGCCACCTTCCTCCTCTGACTCCACTTCTGACACCTCTCCCTGCGTTGCAGCAGGTGCCTGGGTTCGTTCTGGTGATTCCGACCAGAAATCGTGCGCTTCCTGCTCCTCGTCACGCTGGTCTACAGCCTCATCTGTCACTCGTCGCACGGCACGCTCCAGGAAGAAAGCAAAGGGTATTAGGTCGCTGATGGTGCCTTCGGTGCGACTGACCATATTTGTAACCTCTTCAAAAGGCCGCATGAGCCTGCAGGCATCGCGCATAAGCACCCAGTAACGGGGTAAAAAAATCCCCAGCTCTGCAGATCCAGTCCTACCACCCAGTTCAAACAGGTATTCGTTGACGGCTCTTTGTTGTTGCAGCAGACGTTCCAACATGAGGAGCGTTGAATTCCAGCGAGTCTGGCTGTCGCAAATCAAACGCCTGACTGGCATGTTGTACCGCTGCTGAATGTCAGCAAGGCGTGCCATGGCTGTGTAGGACCGTCTGAAATGGGCCGACACCTTCCTGGACTGCCTGAGAACGTCCTGGAATCCTGGGTACTTTGAGACAAAACGTTGTACTATTAAATTCAGAACATGTGCCATGCAGGGCACATGTGTTAAATTGCCCAGTCTCAGTGCTGCCAACAGATTGCTTCCATTGTCACACACCACTTTTCCGATCTTCAGTTGGTGTGGGGTCAGCCACCGATCGGCCTGTGACTGCAGAGATGACAGGAGTACAGATCCGGTATGGTTTTTGCTTTCCAGGCACATCATCCCCAAGACAGCATGACAACGGCGTACCTGGCACGTCGAATAGCCTAGGGGGAGCTGGGGGTGCACAGGTGTGGAGGAGGAGGACCCAGCAGCAGAGGACGAAGAAGAGGAAGAAGACGAGGTAGAGAGCAAAGGAGGAGTAGAGGTGGTGGCAGAACCGCGTGCAATCCGTGGCGGTGACACCAACTCCACTGTCGTTGTTGAGCTACACATTCCCTGCTTCCCAGCCATTACCAAGTTCACCCAGTGGGCAGTGTAGGTGACATACCTGCCCTGACCATGCTTGGAGGACCATGCGTCAGTAGTCATATGGACCTTTGGCCCAACACTAAGTGACAGAGATGCGGTGACTTGGCTCTGCACATGGTGGTACAGGTGTGGTATTCCCTTTTTTGAAAAAAAATTGCGGCTGGGTACCTTCCACTGCGGTGTCCCAATTGCTACAAATTTGCGGAAGGCCTCAGAGTCCACCAGCTGGTATGGTAAAAGCTGGCGGGCTAAGAGTGCGGACAAGCCAGCTGTCAGACGCCGGGCAAGGGGGTGCCTCGCAGACATTGGCTTCTTACGCTCAAACATGGCCCTCACAGAAACTTGGCTGGGGGCAGATGACTGGGAATGGGAACTGGTGGTCAAGGTGGAAGGCGGAGTGGAGGGTGGTTCAGACGGGTCAAGGACAGCAGAGGTAGAGCAGTAAGATGCTGGACCAGAAGGAGGGTGGCTTTTAGTTTGCCTGTTGCCTTTGAGGTGTTGCTCCCAAAGTGCTTTGTGCTTGCCATTCATGTGCCTTCGCATAGAAGTTGTACCTATGTGGCTGTTGGGCTTCCCAAGACTCCGTTTCTGACTGCACTCATTGCAAATGACAACGCTTTTGTCAGAGGCACACACATTAAAAAAATCCCACACTGCTGACCTTTTTGAGGCTGGCAATCTGGCGGTAACAGTAGAAGTCGGCGGCGTTGGCGGCAATGGCGGGTGCGTTGGCCGGCTGACCACAGGTGCCGATACATGTTGTTGCCCTACTGTTCCCTGCGAGCTGTCCTCCCTGCTTCTTCTAAGTCTTATTCTCCTCCTGCCTCTCTGACTCTCCGTCTCTCCATCTGAACTATCCTCCTCTTGTTCTCTTCTACTGGGCACCCATAAAACATCAATCTCCTCATCCTCATTCTCCTCAGATGCATCAATTTCTTCTACCAGCTCACAGAAGGAAGCAGCAGCGGGGACCTCCTCGTCATCACTCATTATGTCCATCTCTGTTGTGTTCTCTGCCAGAATTAAATCTGGTGTAACGTCCTCATCTCCTTCATCTTCTTCTGCCAATAATGGTTGCGCATCACTCAGTTCAAGAAACTCATGTGAAAATAACTCCTCTGACTCCAGTGAAGAAGGGGCGCCGGTGGTGGAGGAAGTGTTACGTGGGGTGCCCATAGCAGTGGAGGATGAGGATGTTGTGGTAAAGTTAGAAACGGTAGAGGATGGGGTGTGCTGTGTAAGCCAGTCAACTACCTCTTCAGCATTTTGGGAGTTCAGGGTCATTGCCTTTTTAAAACTGGGCAATTTCCTAGGGCCACAGGACAGCATAGCAGCACGGCCCCTAGTGCCTCTGCGTGGCGGCCTGCCTTTGCCTGGCATTATTTTTAAAACAACAACAACAACAACTCAGGTGGTGTTTCTAGAGACGGTATTATTATTGATATTTAGACAGAATGTGAACAAGCTCACACAGCTAAGTGGCAGTGGTTTGAAAATGAAGAAGAAGAACACACTGGGCAAACAAGGCCTACAAGGTCAACGTATACACTACTACAGCAGTGGATACGGAATATATTATTGCTGCCTGAAAAACGTCACTCGGGTGGTGTTTCTAGAGACGGTACTATTATTGATATTTAGACAGAATGTGAACAAGCTCACACAGCTAGATGGTTGTTGTTTGAAAATGAAGAACACACTGAGCAAATAATGCCTACAAGGTTAACGTATACACTACTACAGCAGTGGATACGGAATATATTATTGCTGCCTGAAAAACGTCACTCGGGTGGTGTTTCTAGAGACGGTATTATTATTGATATTTAGACAGAATGTGAACAAGCTCACACAGCTAGATGGAAGTTGTTTGAAAATGAAGAAGAAGAACACACTGGGCAAACAAGGCCTACAAGGTCAACGTATACACTACTACAGCAGTGGATACGGAATATATTATTGCTGCCTGAAAAACGTCACTCGGGTGGTGTTTCTAGAGACGGTACTATTATTGATATTTAGACAGAATGTGAACAAGCTCACACAGCTAGATGGTTGTTGTTTGAAAATGAAGAACACACTGAGCAAATAATGCCTACAAGGTTAACGTATACACTACTACAGCAGTGGATACGGAATATATTATTGCTGCCTGAAAAACGTCACTCGGGTGGTGTTTCTAGAGACGGTATTATTATTGATATTTAGACAGAATGTGAACAAGCTCACACAGCTAAGTGGCAGTGGTTTGAAAATGAAGAAGAAGAACACACTGGGCAAACAAGGCCTACAAGGTCAACGTATACACTACTACAGCAGTGGATACGGAATATATTATTGCTGCCTGAAAAACGTCACTCGGGTGGTGTTTCTAGAGACGGTACTATTATTGATATTTAGACAGAATGTGAACAAGCTCACACAGCTAGATGGTTGTTGTTTGAAAATGAAGAACACACTGAGCAAATAATGCCTACAAGGTTAACGTATACACTACTACAGCAGTGGATACGGAATATATTATTGCTGCCTGAAAAACGTCACTCGGGTGGTGTTTCTAGAGACGGTATTATTATTGATATTTAGACAGAATGTGAACAAGCTCACACAGCTAGATGGAAGTTGTTTGAAAATGAAGAAGAAGAACACACTGGGCAAACAAGGCCTACAAGGTCAACGTATACACTACTACAGCAGTGGATACGGAATATATTATTGCTGCCTGAAAAACGTCACTCGGGTGGTGTTTCTAGAGACGGTACTATTATTGATATTTAGACAGAATGTGAACAAGCTCACACAGCTAGATGGTTGTTGTTTGAAAATGAAGAACACACTGAGCAAATAATGCCTACAAGGTTAACGTATACACTACTACAGCAGTGGATACGGAATATATTATTGCTGCCTGAAAAACGTCACTCGGGTGGTGTTTCTAGAGACGGTATTATTATTGATATTTAGACAGAATGTGAACAAGCTCACACAGCTAGATGGTTGTTGTTTGAAAATGAAGAACACACTGAGCAAATAATGCCTGCAAGTGCACTACTATTGGTGCACTACTATGAAGAACAGCAACAGCACTGTACACGTTAAAGAACAGTAAGATAAGTAAAAGAAAAAAAAAATATATGTATATTAAAAAAAATATTTTTCTCGGGTTGGTGCTGCTGAACTACTAGGAGCAGCACAGTAGCACACCAGTCCCACTCCCCAACACTGCTAGACTAATGGCACTGGGCTTATAGTAGCAACTAGCAAAGTAAAAAAACAAAAAAGAAAATAAAAGCAGTCCTTACAAGGACTATTGGGTTATTACAGCAGTCAGCAGATGAGATCAGAAGAGATCAGTGCCCACAGCAGGCAGCTACATACAGAGCACTGCAGTAGAAGGTAGATTACTAGCCAGCAAAGCTACCCTAAAATGTCCCTCAAATCCCTGCAGACTTCTGTCCCTCCAATACAGAGCAGTATCAAGTAGATTACTAGCCAGCAAACTTACTATCAACTGTCCCTCAAAGAAATCAGTGAAATCAGTAACAGCTCTCTCCCTACACTAGCTCTTGCAAGCACACACAGGCAGAATGAAAAAACGCTGCAGGGCTTCAGTTTATATATGGAAGGGGAGTGGTCCAGGGGGTGTGGGGGTGGTCCAGGAGGGAGAGCTTCCTGATTGGCTGCCATGTATCTGCTGGTCTGGGGTGAGAGGTCAAAAAAAAGCGCCAGGTAAGGCGAACCCAAAATGGCGAATTCAAAAATCAGAGGTCCTCAACACCATTCTAAACTTACCCTTGAACAAAGCACCAGGACCCGACAGGTTTACCAACAGATACTATAAAAATTTTAGCTCTTTGTTAGTCCCATACCTCACTAGAACACTCAATCAGGCTTTTCTGACAGGCACATTCCCCAAGGAAATACTGCTTTCCCATATCTCCACTATTCCCAAACCTGGGAAAGATGCCGAGCTCTGCGCAAATTATAGGCCAATCTCCCTTCTTAACGGCGACATAAAAATATACGCAACCATTTTAGCTAAAAGATTGCAACCCTTACTCCCAATATTGATAAACAACGACCAATCAGGCTTTGTAAAAGGAAGGCAGTTATATGATAACACCAGACGTCTAATCACTCTCATACAACACTTGCACCAAAACAAAACACCTTCTCTATTGCTAGCGCTAGACGCCGAAAAGGCATTTGATTGAGTAAACTGGGTGTATATTGAACAAGTGCTATATAAATTTGCTATGCCAGCCCCCTTGGTGACTGCTATTATGGCACTCTACTCAAACCCATCAGCACAAATTAACATCCAAGGTTTCCTATCAAATCCCTTTACCCTGTCAAACGGAACCAGGCAAGGCTGCCCTCTGTCTCCTCTCATTTACATACTGAGCATGGAACAGCTAGCCAAACAAATAAGGCAAAACCAACTGATACAAGGACTGAAAATTGGTCCTAACGAACATAAAATCCTGCTATTTGCAGATGATGTGGCCTTAATCCTGACAAAATCTGAGGCTTTACATGAAACTTTTTCAATGCTGGCAGACTTTGGCAAACTGTCCTATTATAAACTCAATGTATCTAAAACCCAAGCACTCCCTATCCATATGTCGCTAGTGATGCTGCACCGACTAAAAACTAGTTATGATATGGACTGGAAATCTACTTCTATAAAATACTTAGGAATAAATCTAACTGCCAATCCTAATGCTCTATACAAAAACAACTTTGCTTCAATGCTACAAGACACACACAACAAATTACAAACCTGGAATACCACTTTTGTGACCTGGCTTGGAAGAATAAATGCAATAAAAATGCTGATTCTTCCCAAGATACTATATAAACTACGAACGCTCCCTATACCTTTGGGAAATTCCTTCTTCCAACCACTACAAAGACTCCTCATGTCCTTTATATGGGGTCCAACAAGACCTAGAATCGCAAAGGAAATTATGTATACAAGCAAAAGGAAGGCTGGGTTAGCGTGCCCACACCTTCAGACCTACTACAGAGCAACACTGCTCAGCCAATTAGCTGACTGGCACCTTCCCCCTCACACTAAAAGCTGGGTAGACCTAGAGCATTGGATTTATAAATATCAGACCAAGTGTACGATAACATTCCGCTTATGGGCGCAGGTTAAAAGACCAGTGGCAAACAAGGAGTCGATGCCATTATCTATCACAGCAATGCTACGTATATGGCAAACTGCTTCAGTCAAATTCCCAGTGGCTTTGGCTCCGCTATCTACACTGGAAGGAGCTATACATGATCTTAACTTAGACACATGGTCCCAAACGGGAATACTAAAAATAGGAGACTTATACAACCAAGATGGATGAATATAGTTGCCATAACCAACTATATTCATACCTGCGAATAAGGCACTATCTCCAATCCTCCGACACTATTTGAGCAAAGATGCCTAATAAATCCGCATAAAAGGAAAGGAACGACTGTTGCATATAATGCTTTAATGTCAATATATGATAGCGACCACCTCCCAGCCCTGAAAACATGTTAACAAAATCTTCAGAGAGAGATAACTAGAGAACAATGGGAACACCTGTTTAAACAAACAACTAAATATTCTAAAGCACTCAACCATCAAGAAACAACTATAAAACTGATGTATAGATGGTACTTTACCCCAGAGAGAATAAAGAAAGGATACCCAAACGCATCAGACGCCTGCTGGAGATGTCAGGAAGACATTGGCACCCTTTTTCATATTTGGTGGACGTGCCCACAAGCCAAAATCTTCTGGAAAGGAACATAAACCTTAATCCAAAAATTAACCGGCCACCCATATTCGTTAAAACCAGACCTTGCATTACTGGGCATCCTCCCTCAGGAGATGGAGAGGCAACACAAACGCAAAGTTCTACACATCATCTTTGCTAGTAGAACAATACTGGCTAGACATTGGAAAAAACGCTATCTTCCGGATATAGAATCAATCCACGCAGAAGTGCAAAGAATTACCACTTATGAACAAACTTTTGCAGCTTCTATAGCAATAACTTGATACTTGATCAACACCGCCAATGAGCCTAATAATAGCAACTTATCTATATGGGACAATGTCACTGGAACCACACACCAAGGGAGTAGGCATCTGACTTAGCTAAAGTAATATGTTATACTAAATAACAAAATCTGTGCCAACTAATGTGTAACAGGATTGTAATTGAGTGATATGCTTTCCCTTGTAATGTGTAACTGTACCAGTTTTAACTAGCATTGCCGATGCTCCACCCCCCCCCCCCTTTTCCTCTTCTTTTTTCTTTTTCTTCCTATCTACACCTCTACCCCCTCCCCCCATCTGCTTTTCTAATGTTTCATCTGGAAATTTAAAAAATTTTAATAAAAAAAACAAAACATTTTTTATTAATCATTCTGTGACCTTTATGTGTTCTTTACAAAAAATACTTTATCTGTTAATCACCTTATATCTATCTATAAATGTTTATTGCTTAAAAAAATCTATTAATTTGTAACATTTTAAATACAAATAAACTCATTGGATACCTCATGACTAAGTAAATATCCATTACTGGAAATAAAGTCTTTGACCAGCCTACTCCCATTACCATAGACTATACTAAAAACAGGATATATGGAATTTATGCCACCTAGCACTCTTAAATTTAAGTATTCATTTGCATACAATTCTAATAAATATCTATAATGGATATAAAAAATATCACATGAATCCATATAACTTTTTAAGAGAATCTTTAACATCTTTATTTCTGATCGTATATATAAAGGGATTTAACAAAGGTGTTAAAAACATGTAAAATACTGCAATTATTTTGTCATTGTCAGCTACGGAACTTGATTTTGGTTTCATATATGCAACCATAGCTGAGCCATAAAATATTGTAACCACTATAATGTGAGAGCTGCAGGTAGAGAAGGCCGTTTGTTTTCCAACACCAGAAGCAAGATTTAGGATTGTTAGGATAATTCTTATATAAGAAATAACAATAAAAGTTACTGGTGTCAATAATAGCACAACGGCACCTAAATATATCACAAATTCAACAACTGATATATTTTCACATCCTAATGAAAGGATTTCTGGCACTTCACATACAAAATGGTTTATTTTGTTATGTCCACAGAGATTTACATTCAATGTAAGTGCAACATGAGAAACTGATAGCAAAAAACCACAGATATAAATACTTATAGCTATCTTAATACAAAAAGACTGTTTGATAATAGTTGTATAACGTAAGGGGTAACATATAGCTATATAACGATCATAAGCCATGACTGCAAGTAGAATGCATTCACTTATCCCAAATGAAAGGGAAAAATACATCTGGGCTGCACATTCTCCATATGAAATAGATTTATGCAATGAAAGTAAATCCTTTAACATGCGAGGAAGACTTGATGTAGAATACAAAATGTCCAGTAAAGAAAGATTAAAAAGAAAAAAATACATTGGTGTATGAAGACATTTGTCTGTTATAGTTAAAAAAATTATGAGCGTGTTTCCAAGCAAGATTACACTATAAACAGTTGTGAAAACCACAAAAATAAAGATTTGTGTTACTGGATCATTTGAAAGGCCAAGAAGGATGAATTCTGTTACTGTGCCATTGTTCATTTTCAAGCTATCTATTAAAAAAACAAGATGGAGGAGTTTTGTCACTAGGGTGTTATTGTACGAATAATATATATGCTATACAAGTCTAATATAAAAATTACACATATATACATTTACTAACCACCTTGGTAATTGTGACCATAAAATTATCTCTTGTAATCTTTGTTGCAAATACAAATATACATTGGGTCAAACCTACTTTTAATTGCAGGAACTGTCTATCCCTCTAGCTTGTAACTTTTAAATGTTTTTGCATTGATTTATATTAATTTCCTTAAGCAGCCTTTATAGAATTCTCTCCTCAAAGCACTTTTTCTAGCAAAAACATTTGTGCATAGAATAGCCTTCAGGTAGAGGGATGGTCTTGAGCTGAAAAATCTTAACAAATCAAAAAGGCATTTTTAAAGGCTGCTACCAGAGTATTGTTTCAGCCAGTGTAAACTTCAATGCTTTACGTAACTATTCAATAGATTCAATATAAACAAATAGATTTCAAAAATGGTGAATAACTTTTTTGCAGTTTTATTTGAACAAACAAGAGTCACTGGATAAAACTGAAGGAGAGGACTATAACTCTAAGAGCTAAAGTATGTATAAAATCCAAGAAAGTATTGGGGCAGAGGACATCATAAATGCTTCTAGAACATGATTTAAATTGCAAATATATTGCCTATTTTATGGTCTTATTATTCCATAAATTGGTAAAATTATAATAAAATGTGTAATTTTAATTTTCAGACAAGGTTATCAGTACTACATCCCTCCTTGAAAGTTTGACCAAAGATATTTTAGGAGTGGGGTTTCAAATGTATATCATTGGATTGGAAAGAGACCTTCATACACAACATGCATATACAATCGTGTCCAAAACTATTGCAGACTAGTGATGGGTGAATTTATTTGCCAGGTGGAATTTGCTGCGAACTTCCACCAGCTTGAAAGTTTTTTTTGACGCTACCAACAATTTCCGACACTGGCGACAATTTCACTTACGCCCATTGACTTTAATGCAATTGGATAAAATAGGCACGTGTCAAATTGTCACCAGCATCGGAATTGTTGCCTGCGTCGATTTTGCCACCAGCAAAATGATGGTGGGGTCAAAACTTGCGTTTCATGAACTTTTTTTTTTTCGCGAGTTTCGCTGGAAAATCACAAATTTTTCGGCAAAGCGAAAAGGGACAACTTTGCCCATCACTATTGTAGATGATGCTGTGGTAAAATCATTTGTATTTCTTTTGTTTGCAGTGCAGAGTTTGACTGTCAAACACATTGCAATGGACTCCCAAAAGTATAAGCTTTTGATAAATGTGTCAATTGAACAAAAAAAATCCCAAACAAGATCAAATCCTTCAGAATTCGCTAGTAAGACCTACAGTGTATAATACATTTGCCCCTTAGTAATTATGCTGTGTAATAGGAAAGCTTCTGCAGGTTTCAAAGCTTCTGTAGGTGCATTAAATATGTCACAATTTGCCAGTGGCACAATAAAACCAAGAAACCCAACCTTTGTCTGTAGAACAGTCAAGAATCAAATGCCTTACTTTGCTGTTGAATTCTGAAAGTGACATGTTTTTATAAATCATAATGCCAATTAGCAGAGTACAATGTCAAATCTCAAATGTGCAATTATGTCATTAAAGATAATATCATTTTGAACTTCTCTGGGATTTCTAACGAGTCAGCAACAAAGGACTCACTAAAAAGCAAACAAACAAGTTCTGTCTCAGAGGAAAATTTTTGTCTAATTGTAACATCTAATTCTACCAAAACAATGCAAATTATAGCTAATACATATTCATCATATTTAGGTGCTTTTTTAACAACAATAATCACAAAACACAGTAAGGGAAACCCAACAATTGGGAGAATCCTAATGGTACAAACCATGCATTATCTAAAGGGCCCCCACACAACCCTACTCCCCTTTTCCCAACTGCAACAAATGAACCCACCAGAACAGTCCTTTTCCTCCACATCTGTCCTGAAAAGGCACTACTGCACAGTAGGGTTGGCCACCACAATTTCTGACAGCTTGACTTGCCATTTGGTCTCCAGGAGCATGAGCACTTGAAGCAAGTATCATATGTAAACTTTAATGGATGCTGCTGAAGTTCTAGCGATTTATAAAAGGAGACCCAGAGTTTATTAGGTATCAGCATTTTTGTGGTCTTTCTTGAAGCAAAAACACTTCTCTCACCAGTTTGAAGCTCCCCAATTGGCTCCCGACCATCACATGTCCAAAATCCAGCTCCCTGGCAACAGAGCATCCTCACAACTTTCAAAAATGGATTTCCATGGCTCGTTTTTCGTGATATAATAAAAGCTTCTTTATTTAATGTTATATTATTTGCATGTCAGCCTTGAAATAGTGCACATTATCGTTACTACTGACCGGTTTCGTACCTCACGGTACTTCCTCAGAGTATTTTCTTGAAGCACTTGAATACATTATATCCATCCTTGAAACAGTTTTTGAAACTTGGTGGTAAATTCTAGTAAATTGCTAGAATTTTTTGCAGACTTACTAATGTTTATACCTAAATATCTAATGCCCATTTGAACCTATAGTAGATATAGTAGTAGTTCAAAATAGTTTTTTGTATCCATATAGTTAAAGCTTCTGTTATGGTGTGTTGACCTTATACAGGTATGGGACCTGTTATCCAGAATAATTGGGATCTGGGGTTTTCTGGAGAAGGGATTTTTCCATTATTTGGATCTTCATACCTTAAGTCTAATAAAAAATCATTTAGTTGGGATCATGTACAATGTACTGTCTTATTATTACAAAGAAAAAGGAAATCAATTTTATAAATTTAAATTATTTGATTAAAATGGAGTCTATAGGATATGGCCTTCCCATAATTGAGAGTTATCTGGATAACGGGTAACTGGATTACCGCTGGTAGAAAGGTAGAGGTGAGTTCATCAGTAGAAATATTTTATATGCTGATTCTCCTATTGTATATACTTCAATTGATGTTTTTTCCTTATAGCTTTAGCCAGTAGTTCAAAACTTACTGTAAATGTTTAAGAGGTCAAAGGACATCCTTATTTTGTACTGCTGGAGAGAAAGAGACAGAAGAAGTGTAGCAACTAGCTCTAATTGTAGATTAGGTTTTTTAAATATAGTTAAGGAAAGGGATGGTTATACCAAATTTGATTGAACTCCAGACAACCCTATCAAAGGCCTTTTTCGTGTTTATAGTATTTATAATTTTTCTTGTATTTTTCTAATGAATATCTATTATGTTAGAGCTGCAGGTAGAGAATGCCGTTTGTTTTCCAGCACCAGAAGCAAAATTTAGGAGTGTTAGAATAATTCTTATATAAGAAATAACAATGAAAGTTACTGGTGTCAATAATAGCACAATTGCACCTAAATATTTTACAAATTGAACAGCTGATAGATTTCCACATCCTAATGAAAGGATTTCTGGCACTTCACAAAAAAATGGTGTATTTTGTTATGTTCACAGAGATTTACATTAAATGTAAGTGCAACATGAGAAACTGATAGCAAAAAAACAAATACTTATAGCTATCTTAATACAAAAAGACTGTGTGATAATAGTTGTATAACGTAAGGGGTAGCATATAGCTATATAGCGATCATAAGCCATGACTGCAAGTAGAATGGATTCACTTATCCCAAATGAAAGGGAAAAAAACATTTGGGCTGCACATTCTCCATATGAAATGGATTTATGCAATGAAAGTAAATCCTTTAACATGCGAGGAAGACTTGATGTAGAATACAAAATGTCCAGTAAAGACAGATTAAAAAGAAAAAAAATACATTGGTGTTTGAAGACACTGTCACAGTTAAAAAATTATAATAGTGTTTCCCAAGCAAGATTGCAATATAAACAGTTGTGAAAACTACAAAAGGAAATTTGGGTTAGTGGATCATTTGAAAGGCCAAGAAGGATGAATTCTGTTACTGTTTCAAGCTGTCTGTTAAAAAAACAATATGGATACGTTTTGTCACTAGGGTGCTATTGTAAGAATAATAAATATGCTATACAAGATTACACATATATATACTGTGGTGGACTGGTCAGTCTATTCTGTTTGCTATCATTTAAAAAGTCTATTTTACTGCCATACTGCATGCATGTCTGATATATTTCCTTGCATAAGCTATTTTGCAAAACATATTTCCTGCTCAGATGTCTCTATAACCCAGATATCTCGCTAGGCCGTAACCAAGAGGAACCTCTTCATAGAAACAGACTCGTGCTGAGGAGGTCACATACGTTTGTGGTTATGCCACTCTGCACCTGTTTCCTGAAGACGACTGCTGAATTAAACCGCATAAGAGACTTTATACCTTATTGCTTTCCATTTGAAGATATATAACCTAGACTTTCGTAGTTTGTAATTTTCCATTTGAAGCTATATAGCTTAACCGCAAGCTTAGGGGGGTGTCACACCCCCCGCTCTGCCTTTATAATTTTTTTTGTACTTTGCAATAAACACAGAGTGAGAAACGTTTGCATACTGAACAGACGTGTCAGTGTCGTTTTCTTTCTGCCAGCCGGTTGGATTTACTTATCATATAATTCGGAAGGGTCAGATACTCTTAGGACAGACTTCTGTCCATTACAATACATTTACTAAACACCTTGGTAATTGTGACCCTAAAATGATCTCATGTAATGCTTGTTGCAAATACAAATATACATTGGGTCAACACCTAGGGGCAGATTTATCAAAGGTCGAGGTGAATTTTCAAATGAAAAAAATTCGAATTTTGAGCTATTATTTGAATATTCCAAATTCGATTTTGTAAAAAATTCTAAAATCCAAATATCGAAATTTATCATATACTGTCTCTTTAAAAATTTGACCATTCAACATCTAAAACCTGCCGAATTGCTGTTTTAGCCTATGGGGGACCTCCTAGAACCTATTTGGAATCAATTGGTGGACTTTGAAAAATCAAAGGTTTAGGAAAGACTTCTAAACGAATTTGATCGAATTCACTGTTCCTTCAATTCATACGATTCAAATTCAAATTCAAATACGGACCTATTCGATTGAAAATGGACCTATTCGAGCAAAAAAAACTTCAACTTGATTTTGGTTGGTCTTTTTCAATTCGAATTTCGAAGTTTTTCCAATTCAAAATTCGACCCTTGATAAATATGCCCCTAGTGTCTGTCCCTCTGGCATGTAACTTTTAAATGTTTTTGCCTTGATGTATATTAACTTCCTTAACTAGCCTTATATACAGTATATATATATATATATAGATATATATGGGTATGGTGGCTTATCAATTTTATGATCATAACTTTGTAACAAAATAACCCCTGTTTTGGGTACATATGCAATAGCATTTATTATACTTATATAATCTACAAACCAGCTAATTCCCTATTGGCCAGACTGTAAATTATATCCTTATAAACGGCGCGTTTCTGCGTCAGAACGCGCCGTTTATATCTTAAAGAGACAGCAATCATTACTGGCGTGCTGTCCCTGAAGCTTCTCCTCCAGCTTCGCATCACATTCCCCCCCCTCCTCCTCCCTCCCTTACTTCAAACAGTCGCTACTCCTTCTTCGCTACGGCTGTAGCCTTCCCTCTCACTGCCTCCCAGGTCTTGCGCCCTCTGCCGATGCTTCCTCAGAGTCTTTCTCTTCCGCTCCCCCTGTGTCTCTCTTCCGCCCCGCCCCCTTATTCTCCGGTTACACTGGCAGAGTCTCTCTCCGTCTTTCAACCCCGGCCCCCACCTCATTTACGGGCCGGCATTGAAACTACAGTTCATGTCAAATCTGGAAAACAAATGGTCCGATTCTAAGGAGAGCACAGATTTATAGGTGGTTACTATATCTCTGTCTGTATTGCTCACACTGCTGCTTTAACCCTTTGTTCTTCTGTGCCCGTGCACTTTCCACTCTCTATCTCTTTTCCCTTTCCTCCACTGCAACAGCCTGCAGAAATATGGCATATATAGTCAGCATGCCACAGTCACTCATATCAAAGGAGGACAAAAATGCAGCTACAACACAGGTACAGGGACTATGTAAAGCATAGGGGAAAATGGAACGGAAATAAACTGAAGTGTGCATAGATTATGTGTATGTGTAGATTATAATGAATAATGCACCCACTACCGAAATTTATAAAGATATTTGTAGTCACCTCGGAGTTACGTGACCTGTATAAAAGCACTCGGCCTGCGGCCTCGTGCTTTTATATGGTCACGTAACTCCTCGGTGACTTGTAATATCTTTATAAATTACGGTAGGGGGTGCATTATCCACTATATATATTTATACTTTTAAAGCCTTTAGAGTGCTCCCACAACCCCCCCTGTTTTGATATTGTATATATAGATATAGATATAGATATAGATATAGATATATATATATTAATACTTTAAGTTTGCTATTTAATAATAATTTAATATCGCTTTAAATGACAACTATTTATTATGATTAAGAGACTGTAATATGAATAGGAGAGAGCCTGAATAGAAAGACGAGAAATTAAAATAAGCAATAACAATAAATGTGTAGCCTTATAGAGTATTCATTTTTGATGTGGTCAGTGACCCCCATTTGAAGGCTGGAAAAAGACAGAAAAAGAAGGCAAATAATTCAAAAACTATAGCAAATAACTACAACAAATAAATAATGAAGACCAATTGAAAAGTTGCTTAGCATTGGCCATTCCATAATATACCGAAAGTTCACTCAAATGGGAACAACCCCTTTAATAAATCTCAAATTTTAAGAGCTTTAAAAAAATGGGAAAACCACAAGTTTTTAGAGATTCATGGAATAAAGTTCAGAGTAATTGTTACAAAAATGATTATGTACAATAAACATGGCTCAACTCATTAAAGTGAGCATGGGTCTGGGGCCTAAAGAAACACACCCTTTAGAACTTATAGAACATAGTTTGGCTGTAGCCGCACCATTTTTTTTATTTTCACAGAACACCAGAAATTAAATTAAATTTTTACATCTATTATTACGTTGGCTTTGCATGCTACTTTGCATACTACATGCATACTACCATAAAGGTATTTGCCTGATGCTTTAACATTAACTATATGTTCCCCTTTGTTCCTCTATGAGGGGAATGTCAGATGTGTGCAGTAATAGAACGGAGGGTCTGCTCGCACACCCTGGCCTACAAGTAGAATGCCTGGTGCTCGGTGATGTGTAAGCTTCAATGCTTTTAAAGTAAGGTGCTAGGCACAGTATGGGTTTCTTGGTGTACAGTTTGAATCTTAGAAAACTCAACTGAGATAAGGCCAAGACTAGAGCATGCTCTTAAGGGACTAATAAAAACAATCCATTTTTTTCATGAATAGCCTCATGAAATGGCTTCCCCTCTCACTATTTACTCCTCAGTCCTTTCAGTTTAATGGGTTATATTACTGAACAATGAAAATAATCTACATAGTGGAAAACATCAAAATACAAACCTTCATTAATATCATCACTTTTCACTCTTTAATAGATTCAATATAAACAAATAGATTTGAGAAAAGGTGACTAACCTTTATGCAGTGTTATATGAACAAACAAGAGTCACAAGATAAAACAGAAGGAGAGGGCTATAACTCTAAGTAGATCTAAACCCCAAGAAAATATTGCAGAGGACATCATAAATGCTTCTAGAACATAATATAAATTGTAAATATATTGCCTTTTTATGGTCTTATTATTCTATATATTGGTAAAATAATAATAAAATATGTCATTTTAAATTTCAGTCAAGGTAATCAGTACTATGTCCCTCTCTGAAAGTTTGACTAGAGATATTTTAGGAGTGGGCTTTCAAATGTATAACATTGGATTGGAAAGAGACCTTCATACACAACATGCATATATAATTGAGGCCAAAACTATTGCTGATGATGCTGTGGTATAAACATTTGTATTTCTTTTGTTTGCAGTGCAGCATTGGACAAACACTTTGCAATGAACTCACATAAGTTTAAGCTTTTGATAAATGTTTTAATTGAAAATGATTATGAAGATTTTCATTCATCCAGGTCGTGGTCACAGCGCTGCAAAATATGCTGGCGCTATATTAATAAATGTTAATAATGGTATATCTAGTATAGGTAAATCTAAAAACAACTGGACTTGCTTGTTTTAATTGAATATTTTTTTCAGACTGTCAGGAAAATTTAAAAAATCTCAAACAAGATCAAATCCTTCAGTATTCCCTGACCACTCCAATGGGTGAGATCCAGACCACGTGTGAGGTATTTCTGTCTAGTGGCAAGTTGTACTGCTTTGATTACAGCCTCAGGGAATGCACCTGCATCTACCTCTGATATACAGTCTGAGCTGTGTGTCTATATATTCTGCAAATGCCTCTTTACTGATGTAAGTAACCTGTGGATCATTTGTCTCTGACAAATAAAAGTTTGTTCTGTTTGATTGCAAGAACCTCCTGGCACCCATTTCTTAATTGGTTAAGGCACAATAGCCAGTAGGCACTACACCGCATCTTCATTTTTTCCACTTTACGAAGACCCTGCCTTAAAGGGGAACTATTGTGGAAATGAAGTAAGCTTCAGCATACTGAAATAAAAAACTTAAAGAGGTGGTTCACCTTTAAGGTAACCTTTAATATGTTATAGAATTGCCAATTCTAAGCAAATTAGTTTTCATTATTTTTTTTTTTATAGTTTTATAGTTATTTACCTTTTCTTCTGACTCTTTGCAGCTTTCAAATGGGTGTCGCTGACCCCTTCTAAAAAAACAAATGCTCTGTAAGGCTACAAATGTATTGTTATTGTTATTTTTATTATTGATCCTTCTAATCAGGCCTCTCCTATTCATATTCCAATCTCTTATTTAAATCAATGCATGGTTGCTAGGGTAATTTGGACCCTCGTTACCAGATTTGTTAAGATGCAAATTGAAAAGCTGCTGAATAAAAAGCTAAATAACTCAAAAACCTTCAATAATAAAAAATGAAAACAAATTGCAAATTGTCTCAGAATATCACTCTCTAAATCTTACTAAAAATAATCTCAAATGTGAACAACCCCTTCAAAAATTCTGTACAGTTTCTGAAATATTCAAGTTTATGTTCTCTACCCTCTCTCAGCATCTGTTTCTCTTCATTCCCTCTTCATGCAGCAGTTGGGTGTCAGATTCATTGACCGTTAGATGCAATATATCTTTTAGGGGGCTCCTTTTGCCTGCAAAAAGCAGTTATTTTGTTAGATTTTGTTTCTACTGGAATCAGTTATTTGAGTGAGATCTAATACAGCTACTTAGAAAGGAGCCCCCTATAAGATATATTGGATCTAACTGCCTATGACACCCAACTGCGACATGAAGAGAGAATGAAGAGAAACAGATGCTGCTAGAGGGATAGTGAAGATAAACGTGATTATTTCAGAGAATAATTCTTATTTCAGAATTATGAAGCTTATATTACATTTTCATTTTTGTGATAGTTCCCCTTTAAGTGTTAGAGTCCAGTGTAACCCATGCTCTAGTATACTAGCTGGTGAATAACCCCATTGATGTAAATAGCCAAAAAACATGTTACACGTGTACTGAAACAACACCCTTCTTCATAAACCTCAGCTTCTATTCATTTCTAACCCTGCAGTAAAGTCATGTCAAAATGTATTATTATTATTAAAAATTGTTTCCAAACTTTGGATTATTTGGATAAAATTTGGAGCATTATGGATGACACATTTCCGGATAACAATCCAATACCTGTACTTACAAAGGGTTGTAGTTTTAAGTAAGACTGGATGACATAGGTTTTTTTCTAAATTACAGTTCTAATTGTGTCTAATATTTTCAAGAGGATACTGGTAGAAAAATAAATTTTGTAAAGGTTCCTTAAACATTGGGGTGGATTCATTCAAACTGGAAAATTCTGAAGTATTCATAGCAATCTGATCATTTTCCCAATGAATGCATTAATAAATTAATATTTTTTTAAGAAGTTTAGCCGTGTCTTATCAGCTATCATCACATGTTAGCTACAAAAACTAAGAAGTGTTCAGGATAGCAGTCCAAGGAGCACAGTATGGCATAAAAAGGGTAGTTTCTTGTCAAATCAGACTGAAAAGGGAAAACACTCTAGGTTGGGGTTAGCAGACACCTCTGACTGCTTCTCTTTTTTTTCTATACTTGGGTATAGGTTCATTGAATGGAGGAAATTAGGTTTCAGAGCCAGCTTACCTTTATTTCTGCTAGCAGTTGGAAGTTATACTTAAGTTTTGAGTGCCATCCTGATCCTTATGCTGGTCTTTGTATACAGTGAGTAGTGGAAAAGCAATGCATGTCTATATATTGAGTGAGCAGTGCATGTCCAATGCTGGTTGGTGCAGACACAAGCTGTAGGTAATCATATAATTACTCTGGAGGTCAGTGTTCAGGTGCAGGTAATGAGTAGGTCAGTTCCCTTCTCACTCCCTTCCTTAGCAGTTCAGAGTGAAGCTCAGAAGCCTCAGGTAGGAGTTTTTGTGTTCTGTCCTATTAGTTACTGTTCAGGGTTGTTAGTTTTAAACTTAAATTGATTTATTTTACTCTAATTTTCTTATCCAGAGTCCAGCTAGCATAGAAACTAGGAACAAGCTGTTTTAACATGTGTTAACATAACTCTGCTCAGCTATTGTGTATATTGGGATACTAACTAGCTGGAAATTAGAAGCCAGAGAGACTGTGCTCTTGACTCTTTAGCAGAGTGATCTCAGGCTGGTGTAACAGCTTTGCATAAAGCAACAACCAGACTGAAATGCTAGAACATCTCAATGGTTCTGGGAATAGCTAAAGTAATAAACAAATATGAATGTACATGTTATACATTTCTTTAGTTTTGGACACTGCTTAAGATAACAACCAAACTGAATGTATATGATACTCAAATTTAATTTGAAAATGTAGATAGATAGTAAAATTGATAATAAATATAAGTAAATTACCAATGCCCTAGAAAAGTGATTAGTGACAATAGTTAATAAGGATGGTCACAAACAGTTTTGCATTAAAATATGCATTTACATCAATGATTTTCACAAATCCATCCTAGAACTTAACCTTGAGGTCTATTTTGTGCAGTCTGTTGCATCAGGGACAAAATGCATAAAAATGGCAGCCATCATTATCTGCACTGTCCCTTCCACATAAAACAGATTTTGTGACCACCCAAACCAAGAAGGTAAACAAGTATGAAACACTTAAGGCCAGACTGGTGTTATTAATTCTACAATACCTGTAAATACTTTTAGTTCCATACAAACTGCATTTGAAGTACTCTCTTGCCCACCACATTTTGTATACACAGTTGAGTCTGTCTCCTATGCTGTAGGCTTAGGGCAGTTCACCCGAGACCTCCATAATACAGTTTTCTCAATATTCCAGAATACCTATTAAATAAAGAAATATTTTACTTAACACTAAGTACCATCTGTACAAATATTTTACCACTTTTCTGCTATAATCTAACTAATTTAGTGAAAGCCATAAAAAGAGAAAAGATTAGATTCCTACCAAATAGTTCAATTAGCCTGTGTCTTGTTGCATTTCATTTTGAGAGATTTGTTATTGTTTTTTTTACTTTATTTAACCCTACATAGAATCTATGTTCTGAGGCAAAGTAACTTGAAAAGCCACAGAACGTAGATTCTATGTTCTGCAGTATTAAAAGGCTTGGGAATGGAGGAGTGGCTTTTAAAGCTGCTTGCTCCATTCCATTTCATTCCCCAACCCTTAGGCAATGAGCCTTGGCTGGGAACAAGTGGCCCCTGAGGCGTGATTTTCCAGGGGCCAAAAAGGCTACAGCAGTTCTATATATGCTGCTGCCTGCACTTCCTGCCCCTGTAGCTCTGCCCCTTTTACCAGATCAGCAAGAAGATGTGCCATCATGCCTGCAAGCCCTCCTGGATGATTGGTGAGCCGGCCACCCCAGGTTAGTGCCCCCACACACACACAAACACACACTTATTTTACCAATACACACTTAAATTCACACTTACACACATACACATACAATTTTGGGGGGTTGTGGGGGTCACACACATTCACATCACTCAAACATGCTTGCACACACACACATCCCACAATTTGCCAATTGTACACACATGCACCTTCTGTTTTTTTGCCTGAAAAAAATAGTTTTATTGCCATTGCGAAAAGCGTATTCACTAATTGCACTGCGCAATACCTTTTGTATGTTATTTTGATGATTATATTGCAAATTTGGTGATTTTGGTTAATTTTAGCCATTTTATTACATGTTTTGCCATTTTATTACATTTTCAGCTTTGTGTAGGTGTTGTTAGCTTATTTCTGTAAACCCTATTTGCCCATGCTAAAATATTCAAATTCTGATTCTGACTGCTGATTACAGAAGACGAGGAAAAAAAGCATTGATTTTTGTGGTTTTGTTGGATTTTAGTGATTTTATTGTATGTTCTTTGATCATTTTGCCCATGGAAATTTTATCTGCTATATATCCATTTGTGGATCTCTGTGCATGATATAATTTGATTTATATATGCATATCAGGCATCAAACTGTTCAGTAGATCCATGGCATTCATATTTAGGATACCTTTTGCTGGTATGCTACGAAATGTGGGGTATATAATGGGATAAAATGCAAGCTTTGTGACGATTTTAAGAAATTTCATAAAAAGCATTATGTTTGGCATAGCTTTGCAGTTTTGTAGTTTGTAGTAGAAAGACATATTTACCCATTTTAAATTTGTCAGAATGTGTAATTTTGGAAAATATATGATTTTATAAGGTCTCCAAAGTGTTAGGGGGTGTAATGGCACATAGTACACATACCGTGTGCTTATATTGCAGTAGCCAGAGTGTCCTACATAGTTACATAGTTACATAGTTAAATTGGGTTGAAAAAAGACAAAGTCCATCAAGTTCAACCCCTCCAAATGAAAACCCAGCATCCATACATACACCCTCTCTACTTTTAATTAAATTCTATATACCCATACTAACTATAGAGCTTAGTATCACAATAGCCTTTGATATTATGTCTGTCCAAAAAATCATCCAAGCCATTCTTAAAGGCATTAACTGAATCAGCCATCACAACATCACCCGGCAGTGCATTCCACAACCTCACTGTCCTGACTGTGAAGAACCCCCTACGTTGCTTCAAATGAAAGTTCTTTTCTTCTAGTCTAAAGGAGTGGCCTCTGGTACGGTGATCCACTTTATGGGTAAAAAGGTCCCCTGCCATTTGTCTATAATGTCCTCTAATGTACTTGTAAAGTATAATCATGTCCCCTCGCAAGCGCCTTTTTTCCAGAGAAAACAACTGCAACCTTCAGATGAGGCCTTACCAGGGACCTATAAAGAGGCATAATTATGTTTTCATCCCTTGAGTTAATGCCCTTTTTTATGCAAGACAGAACTTTATTTGCTTTAGTAGCCACAGAATGACACTGCCCAGAATTAGACAATGTGTTATCTACAAAGACCCCTAGATCCTTCTCATTTAAGGAAACTCCCAACACACTGCCATTTAGTGTATAACTTGCATTTATATTATTTTTGCCAAAGTGCATAACCTTGCATTTATCAACATTGAACCTCATTTTCCAGTTTGCTGCCCAGTTTTCCAATTTAGACAAATCACTCTGCAAAGTGGCAGCATCCTGCATGAAACCTATAGTTCTGCACAATTTAGTATCATCTGCAAAAATAGAAACAGTACTTTCAATGCCCACCTCCAGGTCATTAATAAACAAGTTGAAAAGCAAGGGACCTAGTACAGAGCCCTGCGGTACTCCACTAACAACACTGGTCCAATTAAAAAATGTTCCATTTACCACCACTCTTTGTAGTCTATCTTTTAGCCAGTTCTCTATCCAGGTACAAATACTATGTTCCAGGCCAACATTCCTTAATTTAACCAGTAACCTTTTGTGTGGCACTGTATCAAATGCTTTAGCAAAATCTAAGTAAATCACATCCACTGCCATCCCAGAATCGAGGTGTCTACTTACATTCTCATAAAAAGAAATTAAGTTAGTCTGGCAAGATCTATTACGCATAAAACCATGCTGGCACAAACTCATAGTATTATGATTTGCTATGAAGTCCAGTATCTTATGCTTTATTAACCCTTCGAAAAGCTTTCCTACCACTGACGTTAGACTAACTGGCCTATAGTTTTGAGGCTGAGAACGGGATCCTTTTTTGAATAGAGGCACCACATTAGCAATTCGCCAGTCTCTTGGCACTATGCCAGATCTCAATGAATCCTGACAAATTAAGTAAAGAGGTTTGGCAATCACAGAGCTAAGCTCGCTAATTACCCTGGGATGAATACCATCTGGCCCTGGACCTTTGTTAATCTTAACATGTTCTAGTCTCTTTTGAATTTCATCATGTGTGAACCATGCATCATTAGTTGTATTACTAGAATTGGGACTTTTAAGAAGGAAACCTTCACTTACTGATTCCTCATTTGTGTAGACAGATGAAAAATATGAATTCAGAATCTGCGCTTTTAATTTGTTTTCATCAACCAGCTGACCCCCCTCTGATAGTAAGGGACCCACCCCTTCCTGCTTCATTTTTTTTACTATTAACATATTTAAAAAATAATTTTGGAGTTTTTTTACTGCTTGCTGCAATATCCTTTTCTATAGCAATTTTAGCTTGCCTTGTAGCTTCTTTGCATGATTTAATGGCCTCCTTGTACCTTATAAATGATTCGGCTGTTTCATGAGAATTTATTTGTACTATTTGGTTTGGGGGTCTCTGTATGCCACCTAGTTTGTTAAATCTATGCATATTGGGGATCAAACAATTTAGTAGACCCCCTGCATTCATATTTAGGATGCCTTTTGCTGGTACAATGGGGAATATAATGGTGTAAAATGCCAGCTTTGTGGCAATTCTCAGAAATTGTGTAGCATAGCTTTGCAGTTTGGTAGTATGCAGAGAAAATACATATTTACCCATTTTAGATTTGTCAGAATGTGTACTTTCATAAAATATATGGTTTTCTAGGGTCTCCATACTGTTAGGGGGTCTCATAGCACATAGTACACACCCTGGGTGCTCATACTATAGTAGCCAGTGTCATACAGGAGAATTCATATGCACTATTTGGATTTGGGGGTCTCTGTATGTCACATAGTTCTATGTATATTGTGCATAAAACTGTTTAGTAGAACCCTGGTGTTCATATTTAGGATGTCTTTTGTTGGTATGTTATGAAACATGGGGTATATAATGGAGTAAAATGCAAGCTTTGTGGCGATTTTCAGAAATTTCATAAAAAGCGTTAGGTTTAGCATAGTTTGCAGTAGAAAGACATATTTACCGTTTTAGATTCATTGGAACGTGAACTTTCAGAAAATGTATGGTTTTCTAGATTCTCCAAACAGTTAGAGGGTCTCATGGCACATAATACACATACTGGGTGCTAATATTTTAGTAGCCAGAGTGTCATACGTGAGAACTCATATGCAGTATTTGGATTTGGGGCTCTCTGTATGCCACATAGTTTTGTAAGTCTATGCATATTGGGCATCAAACTGTTTAGTAGACCCCAGCGTTCATATTTAGGATGCTTTTTGCTGGTAATGATTCATGGATGACACAATGCTGGAAAGTTGAAGCTTTGAGGTAATATTCAGATATTTCACCCAAGAATTTTGGGAAAGCTTTGCGACTCAGTAGTTGCTGAAAGGCATGGGTACCCATTTTAGATTCAGAAGAATGTGTACTTTCCAAAAATATATGGTTTTATGGGGTAAATATATATATATATATATATATATATATATATATATATATTTTACCCCACAAAAAATGCAGTAAATGTGTTGATTTTACAGTAGCTGAAGTAAAGCCCTGGACAACTTGAATATGCTAACTTCATATTGGGGTCTCTAAATGCCAGATACTTTGGTAAACTTATGTACAATGGGCATCAAACTGTTGCGTCGACCCCTGGCAATCATATTTAGGGTGCTTTTTCTTGGTACCTAATACAGTGTGCGATATGCGGAGCAGCAAAATAAAACCTTTGAAGTGATTTTTCAGAATTTTAATACATTTTTATACAAACTCCTATGTTCAGACAAGCTTTGATGATGTGATGGTAGTTAGGAGTAGACATAGTTACCCGTTTTGGAATCAGCCGAATGTGTACTTTTCAAAAATATATGGTTTTCTGGGGTAAACCTATTGTTTCAGGACATTTTGGCCTTGGAATCTAAAGTATACTGTTTTCTGCCTTAGTGCTTTCAAAATTCAGTAATATATTGCCGGGAGTGTTTGCTATACAGAAGTCCTAAATCTCACTAAACTATACATATCTGCTATTGGCATGTTTAAAACATATGAGGCTTTCCAAAGCAGTTGGATTTTCATGCGTAAAAATTATTATAAATTCATATATTATGAAAAATAGGAATTTTTCTTATTTTTTTGTATTTAGCACTATAAATCTTTTTGCAGAGGTGAAAATAAATGACAACTCAGGCAGATTTAGAAAGCTCAGATTCTCCTGAAAAAAACAATGTATAGTTTTCCTAGGTAAACAAAATGTTTCAAAAATGTTGTGAAACTAAAATGTGAAATTCTGCTGGCACTTAAAAGTTTAACCAGGGGCCAGTTAATCTCAGTACTGATACCTTTCAAAGCTTACACAGGGTAAGCAAACACAGTAGGCAGACTTTCGTGTGGGGGGCCGCATAAGGGAGGGAGGCCCATAAGCTGCCAGTTTGAAAACACTGATCTGGAATGTTTGGAAACTGGGGTTTTGCAGATGAGGGATCTTTCCACATTATAAACATTAAATAAACCATATATGATTGTTTGACCACCAATATGGATCATGCAGCTTAGTCACCATCAAGTACAGAGCACTAATTTGTTATTAAAGCAAACAAGGAAATTCTTTTTAAAAATTAGAATTATTTGCTTATAATGGGCCCTATGGAAGATGGCCTTTCTGAATGTTGGACCTTTTTGGATAATAAGTTTCCAGACAAGGGATTCCATACCTGTATGAACTTCTTTTTTTATTTACAGTCACTAATATATTTATGAAAAAACATGAATCAAAAGAATTTGCATTTAGTTATGGAAAAAAATTAGTTTGAGTGGCACATTGGAATTTAAAAATAATTTTCTCCAGTCATGGAAAAATACATCATTTTTTATTTAGATTGAAAACAGTGATATTCCTTCACTAAATGTGACAGAATCAATGATACTACATAAGAGTCTAGTAATGAGAAACTAGAACTAGTATGTAAAAGCCACAAGATTTTTGCAAACTTCCATTATACACATGGTAACAATTTATATAGTAGGACAGACCACATAAACATCATGTATTAACTTTGCCCACTTTGCCCAAACATTTAAAGAAGGTCATAATCATAAATGTTTATTGTACCTCCCAACAAACCAGTCACATGATGAAATACAATTAAACAAATAAAATAGTCCCATAAACACAGGTTAAGGGCTGGTCAGTCCATAAACCGTTTGCACTCCAATAACTATGGTTATTTTAAACATTAAGCTCATATATTTATGATTATTGATTAACCACTAACCTTGTTGTCCTCTTCTGCTTCTTTCTAGAATTTACAGATGCATGATCAGGAGATTTTTGTTCGATGGCAAGTGGCTGACCAGAAGATATCACTTTATGCAAGCCACAAATATATCCTTCAGGAAGCAGGGGATTATTACCATGCTTACTATTAATATCTTTGTTCGATGATACTGTAAAACATGTTTTAATTTTAATAAGGATAAAGAAAATCCATATTTTTACTTTTTTTCCAAGGAGCAAGACAATCGGATCGTCACTTATAGACACGTATAATTCTAATAATTACCAGTGTTAGTAAATTTGCCCCATGACTAACACTATCAAGAGGAGCTCATTATACAGATAATATTCTGTTCTCTTAAACAAGTTTCATACTTTTAAAACATACATGCACAGATTCTTATATGTTTATGCTTTACTGTTTTTTTTTTTACATGCTATGTATCTAATGGCATTTTAGTGGTGCTGTCATATACAGTCTTCATACATCTTTAGTTTATTTGAAAGCAAATAAAATGTAAAATGTGCTGTTCTAATATCTCATTGATTTCCCTTTTACTTTCATAAAATCAAGTCAAAACCTCATTGTTGATTCTACCAATTATACTTAAAAAAACAACAAAACTGGCAGTACACGTTAATTACAAACGTAAAATAATGCTATCACACACAGATCTAGGGGCACATTTATCAAGGGTCGAATATCGAGGTTTAATTGACCCTCAAAGTTAAATCCTTCGAATTCGAATATCAAATCCGAAGGATTTAGCGTAAATACTTAGATCTATCGATCAAAGTAAAAATCATTCCAACGATAAAATCCTTCGAATCGAAGGATTTGAGCGATTTTAAACGTTCGTTCGAAGGATTTTTCTTCGATTAAAAAAAAGCTTAGAAAAGTTAGCCTATGGGGACCTTCCCCATAGGCTAATATTGTACCTCGGTAGGTTTAAACTACTGAAGTATGTAGTCTAAGTTTTTTTTTTAAAGAGACAGTACTTTGACTATCGAATGGTCGAATAGTTGAACAATTTTTAAGTTGAAGGTCATAGTAACCTATTCAATGGTCGAAGTACCCAAAAATTTTTTATATTTTTATACTTTTATATTAGAATCCTTTACTCGAGCTTAGTAAATGTACCCCTACTGTATTCATTTTACTCTTTACAAACAGATCTAACATACTAAGGGGCAGATTTATCAAAGGTCAAATTAAAATTTTTGTTTAGCCTAATAAATTTGAACATACTCACAACTCTAATGAGGTTATTTAAGAAAAATTATGAACATCTAGGGGCAGATTTACTTAGGCTCGAATATTGAGGGTTAATTATATATCGAAGTCGAAGGATTTACTGCAATTCGAATGATCGAATGATTGAAAGAAAAATCGTTTGATTCAAAGGATTTTAATCCATCGATCGAATGATTTTTGTTTGACCAAAAAAACATTAGAAAGCCTATGGGGACCTTCCCCATAGGCTAACATGGCACCTTGGTAGGTTTTAGGTGGCGAACTAGGGGGTCGAAGTTTTTTTTAAAGATACAGTACTTCGATTATTGAACATTCTAAATACACTTATTGGATACCTCATGACTAAGAAAATATCCATTACTGGAAATAAAATCTTTGACCACCCATGTGACCAGCCTGCTTCCATTACCATAGACTATAGTAAAAACAGGACATATGGAATTTTTTGCATGAATATATCTAACTTTTTAAGAGACTCTTTAACATCTTTATTTCTGATCGTATATATAAAGGGATTTAACAATGGTGTTAGAAACACGTAAAATAATGCAATTATTTTGTCATTGTCAGGTACAGAACTAGATTTTGGTTTCATATATGCAGCCATAGCTGAGCCATAAAATATTGTAACCACCATAATGTGAGAGCTGCAGGTAGAGAAGGCCGTTTGTTTTCCAGCACCAGAAGCAAGATATAAGATTGTTAGGATAATTTGTATATAAGAAATAGCAATAAAAGTTACTGGTGTCAATAATACCACAATGGCACCTAAATGTATCACAAATTCAACAACTGATATATTTTCACATCCCAATGAAATAATTTCTGGCAATTCACATATAAAATGGTTTATTTTATTATGTCCACAGAGATTTACATTCAATGTAAGTGCAACATAAAAAATTGATAGCAAAAAACCACAGATATATATACTTATAGCTATCTTAATACATAAAGACTGTTTGATAATAGTTGTATAACGTAAGGGGTAACATATAGCTATATAGCGATCATAAGCCATGACTGCAAGTAGAATGGATTCACTTATCCCAAATGAAAGGGCAAAATACATCTGGGCTGCACATTCTCCAAATGAAATGGATTTATGCAATGAAAGTAAATCCTTCAACATGCGAGGAATAAGTGATGTAGAATACAAAATGTCCAGAAAGGAGAGATTAAAAAGAAAAAAATACATTGGTGTATGGAGACATTGGTCTGTTATAGTTAAAAAAATTATGAGAGTGTTTCCAAGCAAGATTAAAATATAAACAGTTGTGAAAACCACAAAAAGCAAGATTTGGGTTAGTGGATCATTTGAAAGGCCAAGAAGGATAAATTCTGTTACTGTGTCATTGTTCATTTTCAAGCTGTCTGTTAAAAAAACAAGATGGATAAGTTTTGTCACTAGGGTGCTATTGTAAGAATATCATATATGCTAAACAAGTCTTTCTAAAGATTACACATATATACATTTACTAACCACCTTGGGAATTGTGACCATAAAATTATCTCACGTAATGTTTGTTGCAAATACAAAGATACATTCGGTCAATACCTGCGTTAAATTTCAGGAACTGTCTGTCCCTCTGGCTTGTAACTTAAAAGTTTTTGCCTTGATTTATATCAATTTCCTTTATATAAGGAACAACCCTTTAATAAATCTCAAATTTTACAGTTTTAAAAAGTGGGGATTTTTTTTTTAGAGATTTTTGAAAAAAAAAAATTCAATTGTTAGTAAATAGGCCTCGAAGTGTTCCAAAACAATGGTCAAGAAGGAAAGATTGCAAAAAACATTTTTAAGTATACAGACAGAGGTTGGTTCCAGTAGAAATTTAGATATTTTGGTTACAAAACAGCACAAACAAATGTGCTTAATAAGTTATTTTTTTAAAAAATACAATAGAGTAATTCTTACAAAAATGATTCTGTAATGAAACAATACAACTCATTAATGGCTCAACACACTAATGTGAGCATGAGCCTGGGGCCTAAAGAAACACATGGTTGAGAACTTATAGAACATAATTCAGTTGTAACCTCACCATTTTTTTTATTATCAACAGAACACCAGAAATTAAATCACATTTTTACATATATCATTTCATAATCTTTACATTCTATTTATAAATTTGTCATAAAATAATTTGTCTGATGCTTTTACATTACCTTTCTGCTCCCCCATGTTCCTCTATGAGGGGACTGTCATATTTGTGCAGCAATAGCCCATTAGCATTGGGAACCTCAAGCAACAATTACTTACAAAAGCTGCCCTATCAGTGACAAAATATCAGCATTACCTATACACAACTTTTAATGCAGATTAATATTTTGATGAGTAGTTTTTTTCAGTGTCAGTATCACTTTAAGGGATCACATTCAAGAATATGTTCTGAAGAATAGAACTAAAAGTAGTTATTATAAAAGACACATGTTCAATAAATGTAATTGCTTTTTATGATGAAGTAAGTAGGAAACTGGACAGTAGATTGCATTATATGTGATCTACTTGGATCTTTGATTCAATGCTGCATAAAGCTTTTTCTTTATAAAGTATATGTTGATGTTGGTAATTGTGATTGACCATGAACAAAGCAGAATGCACTCACAGATCCCATGACTGGCAAAGTAAAGTAACTGCAAATTTTTTATTTCAGGCAAGGAGTGACCAAAAACAGCTTTACTCGTTTTGTTCACTCAGGCAGTTAATCATAGGTTATGTTGTTTGTACCTGGATATAAAATGGCCTAAAAGATTATATATAGTGGGTGATTAGAACATTCTCATAGGGCTCTTACTGGAGTGCCACACATTCTATATTGGGTCCAATTTATTGAGTATTTTAATGACTCAAAGAGTAAATGTTTAAAAAATGAATTTCCTAAGTTATGCAAGAGATGGAGATCGGCCTGGGTACTTGTGAATAATAAAATCAGCTGTAGTAAACAATGCCAATCAGCACCAGGGATGGCCGTAGGAGAACAATGTGTTTTGTCCTTTTTACAAAGCACTGGTAAGGCCACATCTACAATTTACAGTGCAGTTTTAGTATCCCATACTTAAAAGGGATAATATTGGAATTTTAGAAAAAATGTCTGATAATGAAATGGAGCATCTCAGATATGAGGAAAAGGTTAGCCAAGTTTACACTGGAGAAAGGGAAGATTTAATAACTATGTATATATATATATATATATATATATATATATATATATATATAAGGGAGCAATAACATACATACATACATACATAAATATGTACATTTTCTGATGCCTTATTTACCAATGGATCCTACCAGCAGACAAAAGAGCATCCAAATAGATTAGAAGAATGGAGGTCTAAGTTTAACGATTTCTTACAGAGAGAGCTAAAAAGTTATAGAATTCTCACCTCAAAGCAGTTTTTCTCACAAATACATTTGTGCAAATAATAGTCCTTTTCAAAGGCTGCAACCAAAACATTGTTTCAGCCAGTGTAAACATCAATGCTTTTAAAGTAAGGTGCTAATCAAAGTATGGGTTTCTTGGTGTATAGTTTGAAACTGAGAAAACTCGAATGAGATAAGGCCAAGAGCATCTTCTTAAGGTGCTAATAAGAACTTCTCAATCCACTTGTTTCAGTAATAGCCTCATTAAATAGCTTCCCCCTCACTATATACTCCTCAGTCCTTTCAGTTTAATGAGTTACATTACTGAACAGGCTTAGTTATGAAAAATAATCTACATGTTCTATACATCAAAATAGAAACCTTAATTAATATCACCACTTTTAACTTTTCAATAGATTCAATATAAATAAATAGATTCCCCTCTACCTGTATGCAGTTTTAAATGAACAAACAAGAGTCATAATATAAAACAGAAGGAGAGGGCTATAACTGTATGAGCTAAAGTGGATATAAAACCCAAGAAAATAGAACATGATTTAA
The DNA here is from genome assembly GCA_038501925.1 of Xenopus petersii. Lineage (NCBI taxonomy): Eukaryota > Metazoa > Chordata > Amphibia > Anura > Pipidae > Xenopus > Xenopus petersii. The sequence goes on from CM076688.1 coordinate 45,988,447, forward strand.
ATTGCAAACATATTACCTATTTTATGGTCTTATGTTTCAATATATTGGTAAAATAATAATAACATATGTAATTTTAAGTTTCAGCCAAGGTAATCAGTATTACATCCCTCTCTGAATGTTTGACTACAGATATTTTAGGAGTGGTCTTTGAAATGTGTAGCATTGGATTGGAAAGAGACCTTCATACACAACCTGCATATACAATTGGGGTCAAATTTATTGATGATGCTATGGTATAAACATTTGTATTTCGTTTGCAGTGCAGAATTTGACAAACACTTTGCAATGAACTCACATAAGTATAAGCTTTTGATAAATGTTTCAGTTGAAAATTTTTTTGTTTTCAGAGGAAAATTTTGAACAAGATCAAGATTCCCTAGTATGATCTATAATAAATCTGTCCCTTATTAATTATGTTGTGCATTAAATATGTCACAATTTGCCAGTGGCACAATAAACTAATAAACCAAACCTTTGTCTGTAAAACAGTCAAGACTCAAATGCCTTACTTTCATTTTGAAATGCTGAAAGGGACACGTCTTATAAATCACAGTGTCAATTAGCAGAGTACAATATCAAATCTCAAAAGTGCAATTATATCATTAAAGATAATATCATTTTGAACTTCTCTGGGATTTCTTACAATTCAGCAACAAATTACTCCCTAAAAAGCAAACAAACAAGTCCTTTCTCAGAGGAAAATATTTATCTTATTGAAGAATCTAGTTCTACCAAAACAGTGCAAATTATAGCTTATACATATTCATCATATTTAAACACAAAACACAGTAATGGAAACCCAAAAATTGGGAGCATCCCTATGGTGCAAAACCACGAATTAATCATAGGGCCCATGAACAACTCTACTATCTATTCTGAGCTACACCAAATTAACCCACCTGAACAGCCCTTCTCCTCCATACCTGTACTGAAAAGGCACAGCTGCACAGCAGGTTTGACAACCACAATTTCAGACAGCTTGACTTGGCATTTTAGTCTCCAATCAGGAGCATGAACACTTGGGGCATATTTATCAAGGGTCAAATTTCAAATTGAAAAAACTTCGAAATTCGAATTCAAAATGACCAACTGAAATTAAGTCAAATTTTTTTTTGATCGAATAGGTCAGTTTTAGATCGAATAGGTGTGTATTCCACCAAATTCAAATCATATGAATCAAAGGAATAGCGCAATCAATCAAATTCGATTTAAAGTTTTTCGCAAAATTTTTTTTCATAGTCCACCAATTGACTCCAAATAGGTTCTAGGAGGTCCCAGGCTAAAACAGCAAATTGGCAGGTTTTAGATGGCGAATGGTCGAAGCTGAATTTCTTAGAGACAGTACATAATACATTTCGATATTTGAATTTTAGATTGTTTTTCAAATTAGAATCGAATTTGGACTATTCCCTAGTTGAAGTACACAAAAAATAGCTCAAAATTCGATTTTTTTTCATTCCACAATTCACCACGACATTTGACATATCTGCCCTTTAAAGCAAATATCAAATATATAGCTAAAGTTATTCCTAAAATGGGAGATTTAGGGCATAAAATGTATATAGTTATTTTAGCTACAGAAACATATTCATTGAAACTACATGTACTTTTAATTTATCTACTGATATCATTTATACCCTATGTCCCTCTTTATGTCTCTATTCAGTTCTAACCCCACAGTAAAGTATTTAAAAAATATTTAAACAATTTGGATTATTTGGATGAAATTTGGAGCTTTATGAATGACTCATTTCCGGATACCAAATCCAATACCTGTACTCACAAAGGGTTGTGATTTTTAAGTAAGACTGGAAGACTTAGTTTTTTTTCTAAATTACAGTTATAATTGTGTCTAATATCTTCAAGTAAATTGAAAAATTCAGAAGTATTTATAGCAATCTGATCTTTTTTCCAATGCCTGATTAATAAATAATCTTTATTCAAGTTTAGCCTTGTCTTACCAGCTATCATCACAGGTTAGCTACAAAAACTAAGAGGTGTTCAGGATAGTAGTCCAAGCAGCACTGCATGACATAAGAAGGGTAGTGTCTGGTCAAATAAAGCCTCAAAGGGAAAATGCTCTAGGTTGGGGTTAGCAGACACCTTCTCTTTTTTTGCCTACGTTTTCATTAAATGGAGGAAATTAGGTTTCAGAGCCAGAATCATTTTTATTTTTGCTAGAAGTTTGAAGTTATGTTTAAGTTTTGAGTGCCATCCTGATTTCCAGAGTCTCTTAACTCTTAGAATGGATTGTTCAGTTTGGTTATGGTGTGAGCAGTGCATATGGAATGCTTGTCTTTGTATACAATGAGTTGTGGAAAAGCAATTCATGTCTATATACTCAGTGAGCAGTACATTTCCAATGCTGGTTGGTGCAGACAAAAGCTGTAGGTAATCATATAATTACTCTGGAGGTCAGTGTTCAGGTGCAGGTAATGAGTAGGTAGGTTCCACTCTCACTCCCTTCCTTAGCAGTTCAGAGTGAAGCTCAGAAACCTCAGGTAGAAGTTTTTGTGTTGCATTTCTGTCCTGTTCGTCACTGTTCAGGGTCGTTAGTTTTAAACTAAAATTGATTTATTTTACTCTATTTTTCTATCCAGAGTCCTGCTAGCATAGAAACTAGGAACAAGCTTTTTTAACATGTGTTAACATTACTCAGGATACTGACTAGCTGGAAATTGGAAGCCAGAGAGACTGTGCTCTTGACTCTTTAGCAGAGTGCTCTCAGGCTGGGGTAACAACTTTGCATAATGCAACAACCAGACTGAATGTGTATGCTAGAACATCTCAATGGTTTTGGGGCTGGCCAAGGTAATAACCAAATATGAATGTACATGTTATCAGCGACGCTTTTGGGGCTGCTGCCAACTGAGGCAGCAGCCATGATACCACCCCTCCTCCTGCTCCGCAATTTTAACTTTTAGTGGGTGGGTGGGTGCAGGGTTGAGCACACCTCTAGTGCAGTGAGCAATATTGCACTCGCTGGACTACCAGAGCAGAATTTCCATTTTAAAAAATGGAAATTTGGCTCTTAAAGTTACCAGACGTTGCGTTTTGCCGCCATTGTCATTGCCCACCCCATGCCGCCTGAGGCAAGAATCTCACCTTGCCTCATGGCAGGAGCAGCCCTGCACGTTATATATTTCTCTGGTTTTGGACACTGCTTAAGATAACAACCAAACTGAATGTATATGTTAATTCAAAATTAATTTGAAAATTTAAATAGATAGTAAAATTATTAATAAATATAAGTAAATTACCAATGCCCTAAAAAAGTGCTTATTGACAATAGTTAAAAAGGATGATCGCATACAGTTTTGCTGTAAAATATGCATTTATATCAATGATTTTCACAAATCCATCATACAACTTCACCTAGATTTATCCTTTGCTTGTAAAATATGCAGTCTTTTGCATCAGTAAAGAAATGCAGAAAAATGGCAGCCATCATTATTATCTGCACCATGCCTTCCACATCAAACAACGAGATTGGTGGCCACCCCATCCAAGAAGTAGTACAAGTTTTTGGAAGAAATTGTAAGACAGCATGAAACACTTAAGGCCAGTGTAACTTTCTCGTTATCAGAACCTTTGCATAGTGATGATTACACTCAATTGAATGGGGTAAAATGCAAGCTTTGTGCAGATTTTCAGGAATTTCATAAAAGCTTATGTGTAGCATAGCTTCGCAGTTTGGTAGTTTACAGAAGAAAGACATATTTACTAGTTTTAGATTCGGCAGAATGAGTACTTTCAGAAAATATATGGTTTTCTATGGTCTCCATACTGTTAGAGGGTTTCATGGCACATAGAACACATACTGGGTGCTTATATTTTAGTAGCCAGATTGTAATACGTGAGAATTCATATGCACTGTTGCAAGCTTTGTGATAATTTTTAAGAAATTTCACAAAAAACTTTATGTTTAGCATAGCTTTGCAGTTTGGTAGTTTGCAGAAGAAAGACATATTTACCCATTTTAGATTCATCGGACTATGTACTTTCAGAAATGATATGCTTTTTTAGGGTCTCTATATAGTTAGAGGGTCTCAGGGCACATAATTCACATACCGGTAGCTTATTTTGTAGTAGCCAGAGTGTCATACATGAGAATTCATAAGCACTATTTGGATTTGGGGGTCTCACTCTGTATGCCACATAGTTTGGTATATCTATGCATATTGGGCATCAAACTGTTTAGTAGACCCCTGGCATTCATATTTAAGATATTTTATGCTTGTCATGATACATGGATGATACTATGCTGGAAAGTTGAAGCTTTGAGGCAATGTTCAGATATTTCACCAAAACTGAAAATTTTTGGGAAAGCCTTACGACTGTAGTTTAGAAAAGGCATGAGTACCCATTTTAGATTTGTCAGAATGTGTACTTTCCAAACATATATGGTTTTGGGTGGTAAACATATATTTCTTTGTTTTCACCCCACAAAAATGCAGTCAATGTGTTGATTTTTCATTAGCTGAAGTTACCCACAAAACTAATTGTATGCAATAACTTCATTTTGGGGCCTCTATATGCCTGATAGTAGAGATGTCGCGAACTGTTCGCCGGCGAACTTGTTCGCGCGAACATCGGGTGTTCGCGCTCGCCGGAAGTTCGCGAACGTCGCGCAACGTTCGCCATTTTGGGTTCGCCATTGTTGGCGCTTTTTTTTGCCCTCTCACCCCAGACCAGCAGGTACATGGCAGCCAATCAGGAAGCTCTCCCTTGGACCACTCCCCTTCCCTATAAAAACCGAAGCCCTGCAGCTTTTTTTCACTCTGCCTGTGTGTGCTGAAGAGATAGTGTAGGGAGAGAGCTGCTGCCTGTTAGTGATTTCAGGGACAGTTGAAAGTTTGCTGGCTAGTAATCGTTTTGATACTGCTCTGTTATTGGAGGGACAGAAGTCTGCAGGGGTTTGAGGGACATTTAAGCTTAGGTAGCTTTGCTGGCTAGTAATCTACCTTCTACTGCAGTGCTCTGTATGTAGCTGCAGTGGGCAGCTGTCCTGCTTCTGATCTCATCTGCTGACTGCTGCAATAGCAATAGTCCTTGTAAGGACTGCTTTTATTTATTTTTTTGTTGTTTTACTACTACTACTACTACTACTACTACTACTACTACTACTATAAGAGCCCAGTGCTATTAGTCTAGCAGTGTTGGGGAGTGGGACTGGTGTGCTAATCTGCTGCTCCTAGTAGTTCAGCAGCACCAACTTTAATTTTTTTTTTTTAATATTCATTCTTTTTTTATTTAACTTTTTTTTTATTTTACTACCGCTGTAGTAGTGTATAAGTTGACCTTTTAGGCATTATTTGCCCTGTAGGCATTTTTTGCCCAGTGTGTTATTCAACCAACTGCTATCTAGCTGTGTGCCCGTGTTCACATTCTGTCTAAATATCCATAATATTACCGTCTCCAGAAAAAACACCGGAGTGACTTTTTTCAAGCAGCCATAATAAATTTTACGTAATCCGTATCCATCGCTGTAGTAGTGTATAAGTTGACCTTTTAGGCATTATTTGCCCTGTAGGCATTTTTTGCCCAGTGTGTTATTCAACCAACTGCTATCTAGCTGTGTGCCCGTGTTCACATTCTGTCTAAATATCCATAATATTACCGTCTCCAGAAAAAACACCGGAGTGACTTTTTTCAAGCAGCCATAATAAATTTTACGTAATCCGTATCCATCGCTGTAGTAGTGTATAAGTTGACCTTTTAGGCATTATTTGCCCTGTAGGCATTTTTTGCCCAGTGTGTTATTCAACCAACTGCTATCTAGCTGTGTGCCCGTGTTCACATTCTGTCTAAATATCCATAATATTACCGTCTCCAGAAAAAACACCGGAGTGACTTTTTTCAAGCAGCCATAATAAATTTTACGTAATCCGTATCCATCGCTGTAGTAGTGTATAAGTTGACCTTTTAGGCATTATTTGCCCTGTAGGCATTTTTTGCCCAGTGTGTTATTCAACCAACTGCTATCTAGCTGTGTGCCCGTGTTCACATTCTGTCTAAATATCCATAATATTACCGTCTCCAGAAAAAACACCGGAGTGACTTTTTTCAAGCAGCCATAATAAATTTTACGTAATCCGTATCCATCGCTGTAGTAGTGTATAAGTTGACCTTGTAGGCATTGTTTGCCCAGTTTTTTTGGCCGCAGCCACTCAAGCACAGAGGCCAGAAAAAATATGCCATAGAAATGCTGAAAATAGTCATTTTTTGCCATACCTTGACTCAACGTATATGGCAAAAAATTTATATTTTCAGCATTTATATGGCATATTTTTTCTGGCAACTGTGCTTCAGTGGCTGCGACCAAGAAAACTGGGCAAACAATGCCTACAAGGTCAACGTATGGCAAAAAATGACTATTTTCAGCATTTATATGGCATATTTTTTCTGGCCTCTGTGCTTCAGTGGCTGCAACCAAAAAAATTTATATTTTCAGCATTTATATGGCATAATTTTTCTGGCCTCTGTGCTTCAGTGGCTGCAACCAAAAAAATTTATATTTTCAGCATTTATATGGCATATTTTTTCTGGCAACTGTGCTTCAGTGGCTGCGTCCAAAAAAACTGGGCAAACAATGTCTACAAGGTCAACGTATGGCGAAAAATGACTATTTTCAGCATTTATATGGCATATTTTTTCTGGCAACTGTGCTTCAGTGGCTGCGTCCAAAAAAACTGGGCAAACAATGCCTACAAGGTCAACGTATGGCAGTTGTTTAAAGAGAACAGTAGATTACTAGCCAGCAAAGCTACCTAAGCTAAAATGTCCCTCAAATCCCTGCAGACTTCTGTCCCTCCAATACAGAGCAGTATCACGCAGATTACTAGCCAGCAAACTTACTATCATCTGTCCCTGAAATCACTAACAGCTCTCGCCCTACACTATCTCTTCCAAGCACACACAGGCAGATTTTTCAGATACATTTTTGCCCTTGATCCCCCTCTGGCATGCCACTGTCCAGGTCGTTGCACCCTTTAAACAACTTTAAAATCATTTTTCTGGCCAGAAATGTCTTTTGTAGATGTTAAAGTTCGCCTTCCCATTGAAGTCTATGGGGTTCGCGAACCGTTCGCGAACCGCTCGCAATTTTGCGCAAGTTCGCGAATATGTTCGCGAACTTTTTTTCCGACGTTCGCTACATCCCTACCTGATAGTTTGGTAAACCTCTGCACAATGGGCACCAAACTCTTTGAAGGACCCCTGGCAATCATATTTAATGTGCTTTTTCTTGGTACATAATTATACATGGGCAATATGATGCTGGAAATTTGAAGCTTTGAGGCAATATTCAGATTTCATCAAATCTGAGAATTTTGGGAAAGCCTTGCTACTAGTTTAGAGCAGAAAGGCATGGGTACCCTTTTTAGATTCTGTAGAATGTGTACTTTCCAAAAATATATGATTTTGAGGGGTAAACGTATATTTCTGTGTTTTTACCCCACAAAAAATGAAGTCATTGTGTTGATCATTTATTAGCTTATATATTATTCAAATTGCAGGTAAGTGATTGTCTGCACAGAAACCAGGTCTTGGGATACAGAGCAAAGTACCCCATCTATTGCCCACTGGTCATCAAAATTTGTTCAACCAACCAGCAAACACTGCTTGGGTGTACTCTGCTCAGATGCGGGAACGCACCAGCACACGGAACAAGACCTCCGCTGGCAGAGGATCACCACCTTCCAAACATTGCTTTCTAGATTTATGAATGGCTAATTTGGCTAAAACCGGGCACAAGTTGGAGAGAAGGTCTTTCTTTTGATTGTCCCGAGATACTGGGCATCCAAAAATATAAACGTGAGGGGAAAAGTAAAGCCAGAACTGTAGGTAAAGCTTCCTCAAAAGATAGAGGTTGCAGTCTGGCACACATAAAAGAAGCATGAAACACAAACTCTCCTTTGCTACAGAATGAACAAGCAGCTGCGGAGTCTGTAAATGAGATATATACTATCACGTGTTAAAGTCAAAGTAAACTTTATTGTCATCTAAACAGTATATGAATATACAGTGAGACAAGACAACGTGGCTCCAGCTAGTACATATCATAAAAAACCACTTTGAATACACAATAAATATGTAAACATTTGAAATGTGCAATATATTGGCAGAAATTGGAAATATACACGTGTAAAACTTTAGAATTGTGCAAATAAATTAACAGTTCACAAAGTTAAGTTCACAGTTCAGGTGTCTCTGGAATGTAGTGGGAGGGCAGGCAGTGAGTTGAGGAGTCTCATAGTTTGTGGAAAAAAAGCTTTCGCGCAGCCTGGTTATTCGGCTTTAATGCTGCGAAAGCGTCTCCCGGAAGGGAACAGTGTGAACAGTCCATGTGAGGGGTGTGTGGAGTCCAGTGCAATGCAGGAGGCCTTTCTTGAACAGCACTTGTGGAAGATGTCCTGCAGTGATGGAAGCTGCTTTGACAGTTCGCTGTAGACCTTTCTGGTCAGCAGCGCTGGCACTACTAAACCAGATGGAGACGCAGCTCATCAGGACGCATTCTATGGTGACCCTGTAGAACACTGTGAGGATGGGAGGCAGAAGGCTGGCCTATTTCAGTCATCTTAGAACGTGACAATGCTTCTGAGCCTTTTTGGTGATGGAGGTGGTGTTGGTGATCCAGGTGAGGTCATCAGAGATGTGGACTCCCAGGAATTTGGTGTTCTTTACTGTGTTTACCGTGGAGCCGTTGATGTTGAGTGGTGTGCGAGCAGGGCAAGTTCTCCTGAAGTCAACAATCATCTCTTTCGTTTTATCCACATTCAGTGACAGATTGTTCTCACTGCACCAGACTGCCAGCTGCTGAATCTCTGTACGCCGACTCTTCGTTGTGGCTGATGAACCCCACCAAAGTCGTGTCATCTTTGAACTTGATGATGTGGTTTCAGCTGTGTCTAGCTATGCAGTCATGTGTTAGTAATGTGTACAACAATGGGCTGAGAACACATCCTTGAGGAGCTCCTGTGCTCAATCTGATGGTGCTGGAAACATTGTCACCGATACGGACAGACTGAGGCCTCTCTGACAGAAAGTCCAAAATCCAATGGCACAAAGAGGTGCTCAATCCCAGCTCACTTAGTTTCCCGCTCAACTTTTGAGGGATTATGGTATTGAATGCTGAGCTAAAGTCCATAAACAGCATTCTCACATAACCGTCTTTCTTGTCCAGATTAGTTAGTGAGAGGTGAAGAGCAGAAGATATGACATCCTCAGTTGACCTGTTTGGCTGATATGCAAATTGTAGTGGGTCCAATGAGCGGGGAAGGGTGCTCTTGATGTGTGCCATCACAAGTCTCTTGAAGCATTTCATGATGAACGGGGTTAGTGAGAAGGGCGGTAGTCATTCAAGCAGGTTACTGAAGATTTCTTTGGCACTGGAATGATGGTGGTGGACTTGAAGCATGTGGGGATGATCATCTTGTTTTAGCAATGTGTTGAAAATGTCAGTGAAGACGTCAGCCAGCTGATCAGCACAGTCTCTGAGCACACGACCAGGAATGTTGTCTGGTCTGGCAGCCTTTTGTGGATTGACCTTGGTTAAGGTTCGCCTCATGTCGGTGTGGGTAGACAGATGACTTGGCCTGTGAGAGGAGGCGTGGCTTTCCTCACAGGTTCTTTGTTTATCCTGTCGAACCGTGCGTAGAACTTGTTCAGTTCCTCTGGGAGTGTGGCATCTTTGTCACTGCTGCTCCGCACAGGCTTGTATTGTGTGACGGCTAGTGATGGGCGAATTTGCGCCATTTCTCTTCACCGAAAAATTCACGAATTTCCTATGAAATTCGCGAAATGGCGACCATTTTTTTCCAATTTCACGGCCATTTCGCAAATTTTTTCGCCAGCCACGAATGGCGCAAATTAGCCGTGAATTTGCATCTAACTAGTGAATGCCTGAATGCCTTGCCATAAGTTGCATGAGTCTTTTGTGTTGTCAGAATGATTTTGAATCTTCAATGTGTACTCCTGCTTTGATTCCCGCTTTGATTGTCGGATGGTTCGAGAGAGGTTGGCCCTGGCTGTTTTAAGAGTAGGGATGTAGCGAACGTCGGAAAAAAAGCTCGCGAACATATTCGCGAACTTGCGCAAAAATGCGAGCGGTTCGCGAACGGTTCGCGAACCCCATAGACTTCAATGGGAAGGCGAACTTTAACATCTAAAAAAGACATTTCTGGCCAGAAAAATGATTTTAAAGTTGTTTAAAGGGTGCAACGACCTGGACAGTGGCATGCCAGAGGGGGATCAAGGGCAAAAATGTATCTGAAAAATCTGCCTGTGTGTGCTTGGAAGAGATAGTGTAGGGGGAGAGCTGTTAGTGATGCTAGATGGCAGTTGGTTGAATAACACACTGGGCAAAAAATGCCTACAGGGCAAATAATGCCTAAAAGGTCAACTTATACACTACTACAGCGGTAGTAAAATAAAAAAAAGTAAAATAAAAAAAAAATGAATATTAAAAAAAAAAAAATTAAAGTTGGTGCTGCTGTACTACTAGGAGCAGCAGATTAGCACACCAGTCCCACTCCCCAACACTGCTAGACTAATAGCACTGGGCTCTTATAGTAGTAGTAGTAGTAGTAAAACAACAAAAAAATAAATAAAAGCAGTCCTTACAAGGACTACTGTTATTGCAGCAGTCAGCAGATGAGATCAGAAGCAGGACAGCTGCCCACTGCAGCTACATACAGAGCACTGCAGTAGAAGGTAGATTACTAGCCAGCAAAGCTACCTAAGCTTAAATGTCCCTCAAACCCCTGCAGACTTCTGTCCCTCCAATAACAGAGCAGTATCAAAACGATTACTAGCCAGCAAACTTTCAACTGTCTCTGAAATCACTAACAGGCAGCAGCTCTCTCCCTACACTATCTCTTCAGCACACACAGGCAGAGTGAAAAAACGCTGCAGGGCTTCGGTTTTTATAGGGAAGGGGAGTGGTCCAGGGGAGAGCTTCCTGATTGGCTGCCATGTACCTGCTGGTCTGGGGTGAGAGGGCAAAAAAAAGCGCCAACAATGGCGAACCCAAAATGGCGAACGTCGCGCGGCGTTCGCGAACTTCCGGCGAGCGCGAACGCGCGAACAAGTTCGCCGGCGAACAGTTCGCGCCATCTCTATTTAAGAGCAGCTCTGTCCTCTGACTGGAAAGCGGCATCTCTCTCTCTTAGCCGTGCATGAACCTTTGCTGTAAACCAGGGTTTTTCGTTGGCTCTCGTGGTGACAGTTTTGGAGACGGTAACAGCCTCTATGCATTTGTTGATGTAGCAGGTCACAGAGTCTGTGTATTCAATGTACCATTGCTGTAAGTCAATGCACCAATGCACCATTTGCTGTAAACCAGGGTTTTTCATTGGTTCTCGTGGTGACAGTTTTGGAGACAGTAACATTCTCTATGCATTTGTTAATGTAGCAGGTCACAGAGTCTGTGTACTCAAAGCTAGGACAAAAAGAACACACCGGCACACGAGGCTTGTATCTGCAGGGCAAGCCCTTGCAAAAGGTTTTTCCTCTCCTGTATGAAACTATGTAAAAGAATTATTCTCAAACATTGGGACATATTAAAATCTGATCCCAAATTTGGACATCTATTCCAGGCCCCCCCTTTAATTTCATACAGGAGAGGGAAAAATGTAGGCCAATTAATTAAATCTAGAGGCCAGCAATTCGATACAAGTCGCCTAACTGAACACTCTATAGGAACTTTCCCCTGCAGAAATTGCGGCCACTGCAATGGAATAATTCCAGGTAGTGCAGTCACTCACCCACACCAAGGAACAAAACATAAAATAAAAGGATTTTTTACATGCGACAGCTATGAGGTTATTTATTGCATCAAATGCCCATGCGGACTTGCCTATGTGGGACAGACATCACGTCCTATAAAAGTCCGCCTAAACGAACATAAATCTGTCATACGTAATTACCATCCACCCACAATTACAGGTGATGAGACAAAGATTAAAACTGAGGTTACAAAATTTAAAAAAGAGACCATGTTAGCCAAACATTTTTTTGAACATGGGCACCGAGTGGCACAAATCCGGTGGCAAATCTTGGAAAAAATCACAACTAAACAGGGACAGGATAAAAAACGTCTACTCTCGCAGAGAGAATGTTATTGGATGTGGTTACTCCAAACAAGATATCCGAGGGGATTGAATGAAGAGTTTAATTTGTCCTGCTTTTTATAAAATCTGTCTAATAAGCCTTCCTACTTCCCTTACAGATGAGAAAATTTCTTAGCCTAAACTACAGGGACAGGTATCTGTAACTTTTTCCCTCCTTGAGACGTAGGGTAAGACTTTGTTTTTAATCTTTTATCTTTTGTATAGATTTTTTGTAACTTTTATCTCCTTCTTAGGTCAATTGCAACAATTGTTTCAATTAAGTTGTTCAACACTGGGACTTTGTTTCTGCTGCTGTCTGTCAGCTATATGGACTTAATAGTATTGCGTTTTTTACACTATTTAAAATGACACTATTTATAATGATATTTAAGTATAATAACTGTGAAAAGAATCAAAGAATTTTTAATAATCTTTTTTCTGAGGTATTCTATGTATCTTTGATAATCAGTATCTATATAATGAAAAATTCCTTATTTGAATTTTGAACTTTCACATTTTTTGCATAATGAAGCACTAATTGGTTTGCCTTTAAAATGTCTAATTGCACCTGTATGTAGTATGCTTGACAAAGGGGCGGAGCCCCGAAACGTTGCACCACCGCAGTAAAAACCTTTTGCAAGGGCTTGCCCTGCAGATACAAGCCTCGTGTGCCGGTGTGTTCTTTTTGTCCTAGTTGCCGGGAGGTTACCGTGCCCTCCATTCATCGAGCACCGAGCCAAATTGCTTACTTTACCTACGGGTGTGCGAGGGTCTATCTCTATTTGTGTACTCAAAGCACCATGGAGCACTTTCCAACTCAAGTGTCCAGTGGGTCGAGGCACCAAACTGGAATCAAGAGCTCACCACTGAGGTCTTCCTAGTCTTAAAAGACTAGTCTTAAAAGATGGATTGCAAAGTAGGGGCTCATTTAGAATGTCTTCCCCTTGAATGGCTCCTTGCCTTAACACAGAGACCATGCTCCAAGTCTTTAGAGTGTCTTAGTAGTAAGCCAGCAGGGTAGAGAGGCTTTTTAGTAAACCCTCAGGTTCAATGACAAACAATTGCTGGTCATACCCCATATCGCTTACCTGGTGATAAAAGCTCGATGCTATGGTACACCACTGCGGAGAAGGTTCTGCATACAAGTATCTCTGTATTTGCTGGAGACAGAAGGTATGCACTTGAGAACGCATGCAGACGACTCCCTGCCCTCCCTCTCTCAATGGAAGGTCTGAAACACATGCAGAGACTGAGTGCTTCCAATCCAGTAAAAGTCCAACAACCTTCTCTGGATCTTAGCAATGAATTATTGGGTTGGGCTAAGACATATCAGCTGGTACCCAAGCTGAGAGGTCAACAGCTGATCACCAAAGCTCTCCCCCTCATAGAAAGTACTTTAGCAAAACCCTTCCACTTTCCTAGGTGGGTTAGAGCACACTCCTCAAGTTCAATGAAATTCTGTGAGACAGGATGATCCTCAGCTGATAGCTAGACCCCTAAATATTTAATGATGTTAGTCTCATAAGAGATGTCATGAAAAGCAGGAAGCAGGAAATCTACCAGTAGAGAACCCTCCAGAAGACCTGAGCTCTTGGACCAGTTGATCTAAGCAAATAAAGCAGCAGCTTAGACCTCTTGACACTCTTTTGCCTGCTCAAGATCAATTAGATCCTGGACAACAAGAATTACATCATCAGCATAGGCTGTGAGAACCACCCTTTTGTCAGGTTCTTTGACCACCAGTCCCATGAGCCTTTTCCTTAAGAGACACAGGAAGGGCTCAATGGCCAGTGTGTAAAGTTGTCCCAACAAGGGACATTCTTGCCGAACTCCTCATCCAAAGGCCAGAGGTGCGGTCAGAGACCAGTTCATTTTAACTAAACACTCTTCAGAGGCATACATTGTTTTCAGGTCGCCCACAAACTGTGGGCCAAAGCTATAGACCTGCAGAGTGCCTATAAGATATTGGTGATCCACCCTGTCAAATTTCTTCTCTTGATCCAGTGAGAGAAAAGCAAGAGATAGACCAGTCCTTCTTGCAAAATGTAGTAAGTCTCGGATCAGAAAGACATTATCAAAAACTGTCCGACCAGGGACTGTATAGGACTGGTCAGGATGAATCGCCCCTGCCAGCACAGATTTGAGTCTGAGTGGCTTTGGCCAATATCTTGGTCTCCAGTTCTTAATAATGCAGAGATCCCCCTTCTTAGGAAGCAGTGATAACACTGCTTGACGACACAAAAGTGACAACTCACCTTTCGTAAGGGCCTCAGTTAAGACCCTATGGAAATCAGGACCCAGAGTATCCCAGAAGAACTGGAAGAACTATACGGTCAGCCTATGATTAAGTGTCCTGTGGGGACACGAAATGCGTCAGGCTATTATTTTTTTATACAAGATGTAAATAAAGATTTTTGTACTACTTTACTAAATTTTCAGACTCCTGGATTCTACTTAATTTATTAAATGTATCCAGATTGTCAGAATGGTGCCAGCTTTATTTTTTAGGTTTTGAACTATACAGTCAGCCCGTCAAGGCCAGGAGATTTATTGTGGGACATTAAATGGAGTGCTTGAGAGAGTTCATCTAGAGTGATTGGTGTCTCCAACCTCTCTTTTCTCCTCTCATTGACCACTGGAAGCCCGTCCCATAGCTCCTCACAGGCATCTGGAGAAAAAAGGTTTTGATAAAAGGACCGGGCTCTTTCCTGGATAGCCTCCAGATCTTCAAGGGGGTGCCATCCTCAGCAAGAAGGTATGTTATTTGTTTTCTTCTCCAAGCATTGAAGAATTGCGAACCACGATCCATATCACAGAGTAACTGCATCTGGCTTCACACAAAGGCACCAGGAGCCTGTCGCTGTTCCATGTTATGTAGCGCTTCTTTCCTTTCTAGATATTCACACTGAAGGGTGCTTAGTCTTCAGAGTCTAATAGCCTTTGCTGAAGATCAAGCACCTCCCCATTCAGTGCCTCAATATCTGCATTGAGCTGTATGCTCACACTTTTTGTATACTCTTGACTCAAGAGCTTTAGGTGACCCTTGCCTACATCCCACCACTGATTCAATGTGGAAAATTCATCCTCCAACCTCTCCATGTATCCTGGACTGACTTTGCGAAACCCTCGTCTTCTAATAAACTGTTGTTAAAGTGCCAGTAAGCAGCTTTTGGCAGAGATGGTGCAACTGACTTCTCAGGGATAGACAATTGTGGTCTGAGAATGGTGCTAATCTAATGGTGCTTGACTGGGCTCATGACATGAGATGGCTTTATATATCCTATCAATCCTGGATTGAGAAACACGACCATCTCTCACCCTGACATAGGTAAAGACATCCGTTTCTGGGTTCTGTTCTCTCCAGATGTCAACCAAGGAGAAATGAACAATTAGGTCTCGCAAATCTGACTCCAACAAGTCAGTTTTCTTGGGTACATTGCAGTCTCAAGCATCACAGGTGTAATTAAAATCACCCCCTATATTCAAGGTTTTATCAGAGTCAATTGTCTCCATATAGGCTAACAAACATTCAAGAACCATGCCCTCTCTGGTCCAGTAGTAGGGGCATAAACATTTATTATATTATATGTTCTACTTGACTCCTGGACCCGAAGATGTAATAGATGGCCAGGGAAGACAGTTGGCACCCAGCACCTCTGACTGGAAGGATTATGAGAAAAGGGTCACCACCCCACATGATGTCGAAGTTAGGTGATTAAAAAATACCCTGCCCTTCCATTCCAGATGCCTGATTGCTTCAAGTTCTGGATTGGTATGGGTCTTGAAAGAAACTCACAGAGTACCCTCCTTGACATAGAAAGGAGAGTATCTGAAACATTCGGAAAGGGTTCTGACAGCCATTTGTATTAAGTGTGCTTATACTCAAGTCCATTACTGAGTGTTAGGAAGAGCTTTCTCCTATGTGTTGATTTTTCATTAGCTGAAATTAACCACACGACTATTTGAATGAACTTGGGGCCTCTAAAATGCCAGATACAGTGTGTACCAAATTGTTTGGAGGACACCTGGCAATCATATTTAGGGTGTCTTTTCTTGGTATGTAATGATACATGGGCGATATGATGCTGGAAAGTTGAAGTTTTGTCGCAATATTCAGATATTTCGCCAAAGCCAACAATTTTGGGAAAGCCTCGGTAGTCAAGGCATGGGTACCCATTTTAGATTCAGTACAATGTGTACATACCTCTCAACATTTTGGAAACAAAAAGAGGGACAAAAAAGTTGGTGTGCGTAGCGCAGCAAAAAAAAAAATGTTTTGACAACGCCCATTTGTATGGCCACACTCCCTAATCACCATGTTCATTTTACAAAATTTGGCAGGTTATGAGAGTTTAAACACATTTCTGTAATTTTTTTCAGTTAATACAGTTTTGCTAATGAAGGTGAATTGCCCTTTAAGCTGTGAGTCTAACTTTCCCCAAGGGACCTCTTATCTTATATTGTTACAATTACTTATTTCCTTATCTGAAATTGTTACAAAAGTTTCCAAGTGCACCTGGTGGCAGTTCTGGGCTCTCTGCCAAAAGCCAATTAAGTTAGAAACATTGTTTCTTTTTCTGGCTTTTCAGCGCAGAGAAAAATGGGACTTTCAGGTACAAAAGAGGGACTGCAGGTTGAGCTGTCAAAAGAGGGACTGTCCCTCTAAAATGGCACAGTTGGGAGGTATGATATTGTGTACTTTCCAAAAATAAATGTTTTTTGGGGGGTAAACATATATTTCTGTCTTTTTACCCCAGAAAAAATCCAGTAAATGTGTTGCTTTTTCAGTAGCTGAAGTAAAGTCCTGGACAATTTGCATGAGCTAACTTCATATTGGGGTCTCTAAACCTATGCACAATGGGCATCAAACTGTTCAGTCGAACCCTGGCAATCATATTCAGGGTGATTTTTCTATGGGATATGCGGAGCAGCAAAATAAAACTTTTGAAGTGATTTTTCCAAATTGTAATATATTTTTATAAAAACAGCTATGTTCAGACAAGCTTTGATTTTTAGTAATTAGGAGTGGAGAGACATAGTTACCCATTTTGCAATCAGCAGAATGTGTACTTTTCAAAAATATATGGTTTTCTGGGATAAGCCTGTTGTTTCCCTAAAACTATACATATCTGGTATTGGCACATTAACATTGCTGTCCTATTCTGCTTCTTTCTAGAATTTATAGATGCATGATCAGGAGATTTTTGTTCAATGGCAAGTGGCTGACCAGAAGATATCACTTTATGCAAGTCACAAATATATCCTTCAGAATGCAGTGGATTATTACCAAGCTTACTATTGATATCTTTGTTCGATGATACTGTAAAACATGTTTTGATTTTAATAAGGATAAAGAAAATCCATATTTTTTTAACCAAATATTTCAAAAAGTACAAATATTTACTTTTTATCCAAGGAGGAAGACAATATTCGGATTGTCACTTATAGACACGTATAATTCTAATAATTGCCAGTAAATTAGCCCCACTATCAATAGGAGCTCATTATAAGAAAAAATGCTAAGGTCTAATATTTGAATCTGAATCTAGTTGTAAACATGTTTTCCCCCGAAAAAAACTTAAATGTCAGTTAACATATTCAAATGGTTCAACTGACCTCTGCCATTGACTTGTAAATAGGTTTTAGGTGGCAAATATTCAAATATAAGAACTGTTTCTATGGTCGAGGTGTGATACATCTCACATTTAATTTACATTCGAATTGGAGGATTAAAACTTGAATGTGTGAATTATGACACCAAAAATTGTTCAGTATAAAAATAAAACCTGGGTAAATAAATAGGCAGTGCAAAATAAAAAATGTTTCTTATATAGTTAGTTAGCCAAAAATTTAATATATAAAGGCTGGAGTAACTGGATGTAATAGCCAGAATACTACTTCCTGCTTTGCAGCTCTCTTGGTTTCCATTGATCAGTGACATGGGTCATAAATGTTTGCATTTGAATCTGAGCTGAATGCTGAGGATCAATTGAAAACTCACTGAACATATATGTGCCATATTTATGTTGCTGACTAACTCAGAGTTAGAGAGCTGAAAAGCAGGAAGTCATGTACTGTTCTGTTGGACATCCAGTCAGTCCAGCATTTATACATTACATTTTTGTCTAATTAACTGTATTAGAAACATTTTTTAATTTTGCACAGCCTATTTATTTATCCAGTTTTTATTTTTATACTGAACTGTTCCTTTAATAACTCTGCCAATAAGTATATAAAAACCCCATTTAGATGTAATTCGGTAGATGCATAGACACTGGCTAACCTGATCGTCTTCCTCTGACTCACAGGGGTCATTTCCCTACCACCTAATAAGAAAAGGAGAATCATTACTCTCCCCATATCCACCTTATTCCATGTTGAAGCGATGGATTTGAAGTCTCTCTGCTTTCCATATTATGTATGAAAATAAAGGGAAGGATGTGATTCCATTGCTTTTGAGTTTTATTCTTTGTTTTTAAGTCACTTAGTTTTTGGGTTTTTCTTAAATAAGTGCACATTTGATAATATCAAGTGTTTTAAGTTTTTTTAAAATAGCAAAAACTTGAAAATTTTTGACTTTCTGTTTGATTTTTTTCATCCTTTAAATTTCTCAAATCTACTGAAAAACTTATCACTGCCTTTATTAAATCATGCAATATGTATTACTATTATTATACTTTATATTATTCTGTATATTTTTTAATATTATTATTATAATCTTCACTTTACATTAAATTGTTGCATTTCTTAATATATTTTTTAATTAAAAAGAAGACCTTTTAAACCTTTATTTATGCAAATATAAATTAACTAATTAAAATATATTTTTTAATCATCTATAACCTTTATGTGTTACTTACAAAAATACTTAATTTGATAAGCACCTTAAATCATGTTTATTGCTTACAAAAAATCAATTTTTAACATTTTAAATACAAATACACTCATTGGATACCTCATGACTAAGTAAATATCCATTACTTATATTAAAGTCTTTGACCACCCATGCGACCAGCCAGCTCCCATTACAACAGACTACTATAGTAAAAACAGGGCATATGGCATTTATACCACCAATTAAAATTAAAATACTAGAATTATTATTAATAAAGCACTGGTAATGCCACATCAACAATTTACAGTGCAGTTTTGGCCTCCCATACCTAAAAGGGATAATAATGGAATTTTAGAAAAAATATCTGATAATGATATGGAGCATCTCAGTTATGAGGAAAAGGGTGGCCAAGTTTACACTGGAAAAAGAGTATTGTGTCAGCCAGTGTAAGCTTCAATGCTTTTAAAGTAAGATCCTAAGCAAAGTATGGGTTTCTTGGTGTATAGTTTGAAACTGAGATAAAGTAAAGAACATTGTCTTAAGGGGCTAATAAGAACTGCTACAGTAATAGCCTCATAAAATAGCTTCCCCCTCACTATTTACTCCTCAGTCCTTTCAGTTTAATGGGTTACATTACTGAACAGGTGTAGTAATGAAAAATAATCTGCAAAGTGGAATAAATCAAAATGCAAACCTTCATTAATACCACCATTTTTAACTCTTCAATAGATTCAAAATACTTCAGAAAAGGCGATTAATTTTTAATGCATTTTTATATAGACAAACAAAAGTCACAAGATAAAACTAAAGCAAATATAAAACCCAAGAAAATATTGGTACAGAAGACATCATAAATGCTTCTAAAACACAATTTAAATTTTTATTATAGTCCTTGGGAGCTTATGGTTGCTGACTTTGATGTGGCTGCCAGCCTATGCTGTGACCTAGGGTGCATTTGGCCACTGGCTATGCGGTAGCTGGTGGTAGACATGGTTGTTGTTCTTTGCTGTGGCCCTTGTCGGGCATGTCTGTTTGCCTTGTGGCAGTCCTTGGCAGGACAACAGCCATTGATTTTGTCTTGTCTACAATCCTTGCATGCATGGTTCTGATTACACCAGCATTGGGCATGGTGGACTGTTTGGTTGGATTTAGCATAGCAGCTGGCGTTTGCTCTGAGTTGAACAGCCCATAGCTAGTTTTGGTGCTAATTGGTATTCAGTAGCTGTTATTGGTCATTTGTTGTCAGTTTTATAGCTGAACTTGCTTCTGCCTTGCATGCATTGTTTTTGGTCTTGTAATCCACTACTTATTATACTATAAGACTGGCTTGTGTATCAATACTGGCTTGTGCTCTCATGTGTGGAAATTGTCTTGTGTGTGGTGGCCTTGTCTCCAAGGGTGGCATTCACAATTGCTGGCTTATATGCTGTTGGTTGTGTTGTAGAGTTCCACTCTGGTGTTTTGCATACACTGCAGCAGCCATATATCAGGACCCGCACGTATGACAATGGCCTTGCACATCTATGTTGAAATAAATAATAGCTGGCTTGTCCACCAGTGATTTTCATGTACAGTGGTTGGCTCATTTGACAGTGGATTGTGCATCTTTGCTGGTTGGTACCAGTGTTTGCAGTAACATATAAAGACTGGATTGACTGGATGTTTAACATAATAGCCAGAACACTACTTCCTGCTTTGCAGCTCTCTTGATTTCCATTGATTGGTTGCCAGGCAGTAACCAATCAGTGACATTAGGGGGGCCACATTGGTCATAAATGTTTGCTTTTGAATCTGAGCTGAATGCTGAAGATCAATTGCAAACTCACTGATGTCCCATGTTCCCCCCTTCATGTTGCTGACTAACAGAGTTAGAGAGCTAAAAAGCAGGAAGTCACGTTCTGTTCTTTTGGACATCCAGTCACTTCAGCATTTATATATTACATTTTTAGATAACTATAGTAGAAACATTTTTTATTTTGCACAGCCTATCTATTTATAGAATTTTATTTTAAGTTTTTATTTTAACAGTGAACTGTTCCTTTAATAACTCTGCCCCCTAAGTATATAAAAACCCCATTTAGATTTCATTCAGTAGATGCATAGAAACTGGCAAAACTGTCAAAAATAAATACATATTTTTCTACCCAGACATAATTAATTCCCTGATAGTCTTTCTCTGACTCACAGGGGGCATTTCCCTAACCCCCGAATTAGAAAAGAAGAATTATTACCCTCCACAAACACACCTTATTCCATGTTGAAGCGATGGATTCTAGGATTTGAAGTCTCTCTGCTTTCCAAATAATGTATGAAAATGAAGGGAAGGATGTGATTTCATTGCTTTTGAGTTTTATTCTGTTTTTAAGTCAATTCGTTTTTGGGTTTTTCTTAAATAAGTGCACATTTGATATCAAGTGTTTTTAGTTTTTTGAAATAGAAAAAACTCTGTTTGATGTTTTCATCCTTTAAATTTCCGAAATCTACTGAATAGCTTATCATTGCTTTTATTAAATCATGCAATATGTATTACTATTATTATACTATATATTTTTTAATATTATTATACTCATTCACTTTACACGAAATCCATATACTGTATGTTGCCTTTCTTAAAAGTTTTAATCAAAAAGGAAGACATTTTAAATCTTTATTTATGCAAATATAAATTAACTAATTAAAATCTTTTTATTAATCATCTATAACCTTTATGTGTTACTTACAAATATACTCCATTTGTTAAGCACTTTATATCATGTTTATTGCTTACAGAAATCTATAAATTTTTAACATTTTAAATACAAATACACTCATTGGATACCTCATGACTAAGAAAATATCCATTACTGAAAATAAAGTCTGTGACCACCCATGCGACCAGCCTGCTCCCATTACAACAGACTACATATAGTATAGTAAAAACAGGATATATGGAATTTATGCCACATAGCACTTAAATTTAAGTATTCATTGGAATACAATTCTAATAAATATCTATAATGGATATATAAAATATCACATGAATCTATCTAACTTTTTTAGAGACTCTTTAACATCTTTATTTCTGATTGTATATATAAAGGGATTTAACAATGGTGTTAGAAAAAAGTAAAATAATGCAATCATTTTGCCATTGTCAGGTGCGGAACTTGGTTTTGGTTTCATATATGCAGCCATAGCTGAGCCATAAAATATTGTAACCACCATAATGTGAGAGCTGCAGGTAGAGAAGGCCTTTTGTTTTCCAGCACCAGAAGCAAGATTTAAGATTGTTATGATAATTTGTATATAAGAAATAGCAATAAACGTTACTGGTGTCAATAATAGCACAATGACACCTAAATATATCACAAATTCAACAATTGATATATTTTCACATCCCAATGAAAGAATTTCTGGTACTTCACATATAAAATGGTTTATTTTGTTATGTCCACAGAGATTTACATTTAATGTAAGTGCAACATGAGAAATTGATAGCAAAAAAACACAGATATAAATACTTATAGCTATCTTAATACAAAAAGACTTTTTGATAATAGTTGTATAATGTAAGGGGTAACATATAGCTATATAGCGATCATAAGCCATGACTACAAGTAGAATGCATTCACTCATCCCAAATGAAAGGGCAAAATATATCTGGGCTGCACATTCTCCATATGAAATGGATTTATGCAATGAAAGGAAATCCTTCAACATGCGAGGAAGACTTGATGTAGAATACAAAATGTCCAGTAAAGACAGATTAAAAAGAAAAAAATACATTGGTGTATGGAGACATTGGTCTGTTATAGTTAAAAAAAATTATGAGAGTGTTTCCAAGCAAGATTATTATATAAACAGTTGTGAAAACCACAAAAAGAAAGATTTGGGTTAGTGGATCATTTGAAAGGCCAAGAAGGATGAATTCTGTTACTGTGTCATTGTTCATTTTCAAGCTATCTATTAAAAAAAAACAAGATGGATGAGATTTGTTACTAGGGTGCTATTGTTAGAATAATATATATGCTATTCAAGTCTAATCTAAAGATTACACATATATACATTTACTAACCACCTTGGTAATTATGACCCTAAAATTATTTCACCTAATGTTTGTTGCAAATATAAATATACATTGGGTCAAACCTACTTCAAATTTCAGGAAGTGTCTGTCCCTCTGGCTTATAACTTTTAAATGTCTTTGCCTTGATTTACATTAACTTCCTTAAGCAGCCTTAAATACAGTATATATATATATATATATATATATATATATATATATATATATATATATATATATATATATATATATATAAATACTATAAGTAATATACTGTATAATTATGCTATTTAGTAATAGTTAATATCACTTTAAATGACAACCATTTGATATGATTAAGAGACTGGTATATGAATAGGAGAGGGCCTGAATAGAAAGATGAGAAATTAAAAGTAGCAATAGCAATAAATTTGTGGTCATACAGAGTAATAGTTTTTGATTAGGACCCCCATTTGAAGGCTGGAAAGAGTCAGAAAAAGAAGGCAAATAATTCAAAAAGTAAAACTAATAAATAATGAAGAAAATTAAAAAGTTGCTTAGCATTGGCCATTCCATAACATACCAAAAGTTAACTTAAATGGGAACCACCCCTTTAATAAATCTAGAATATTTAGAGTTTTTTTAAAAAAATGGGAAAACCACAAGTTTTTAGAGATTCGTGGAATAAAGCTGAGATTAAGTTCAGAGTAACTATTACAAAAAAGGATTATGTACAATACATGGCTCAACCCCAAGTAGTTTTTTCAGTGTTAGTATCACTTTAAGGGATCACATTAAAGCATATGTTCTGGAGAATGGCACTATAAGTAGTAATTAACATGACTTTATAAATATGTTAAATAAACGTAATTGCTTTTTATGATGAAGTAAGTAGGATCTTGGACGGTAGATTAGAGTAGAGGTGATCTACTTGGACTTTTGATCCAGTGCTGCATAAATCTTTTTCTTTATAAAGTATGTTGATGTTGGTAATTGTGTTTGTCCATGGAGATCCCAAGCAAAGTAAAGTAACTACAAATTTTTATTTCCGACAAGGAATGACCAAACACAGCCTTACACTTGCATGCAGGCACTTAATCATAGGTACTATGCTTGTACCTGCATATAAACTATATAATCTACAGTCTGGTCATTTCCCTATGAGACCAGACTGTAAATGATATCCTTATAATACACAAAATCCATGAATATCCTGTAAATGATATCCTTATAAACGGTTAGTTCTGATGTCATCAGTTATAAACGGTGAGTTCTGATGTCATTTCTGTCACATGACTCACTGAAATTTGTGTATTATAATAAATAAAGTACCCCCAGTTGCAAAATATGAGGATATTAGAAGTTACCTCAAAGTTCCATGACCTGTATAAAAACACTCGGCCTTCGGCCTCGTGTTTTTATATGGTCATGAAACTCCTTGGTAACTTATAATATCCTTATATTTTATAAGAGGGGGTACTTTATTCACTATATAATACACAAATGCCATTAATATCCTGTAAATGATATCCTTATAAACGGTGAGTTCTGATGTCATCCGTTATAAACGGTTAATTCTGATGTCATTTCTGTCGCATGACTCACTGAAACTTGTGTATTATAATAAATAAACTACCCCCA
Source organism: Xenopus petersii (assembly GCA_038501925.1). Lineage (NCBI taxonomy): Eukaryota > Metazoa > Chordata > Amphibia > Anura > Pipidae > Xenopus > Xenopus petersii. The sequence continues at coordinate 46,013,054 of CM076688.1, forward strand.
GTTGCAAAATATGAGGATATTAGAAGTTACCTCGGAGTTCCATGACCTGTATAAAAACACTCGGCCTTTGGACTCGTGTTGTTTTTATATGGTCATGAAACTCCTCGGTAATTTATAATATCCTTATATTTTACAAGAGGGGGTACTTTATTCCCTATATAAACTGCACGTTCTGACGTCAGAACGTGCCGTTTATAACAGGGGCCTCCAGGCCTCCAGATTTGACGCAGCGCATCAGAATTTGACGCAGTGCATCCGAAACGGACACCAGCACACCCAAATTGGAAGGTGGCAACCAAGATTGGACATTGGCGACCAAAATTTAGATGCCGACCCCTCTGACCCCCTTCCCGACTCCCCCACAAAATGTATTTATAATACATAATGTACCCCCTACTCGAAATTTATAAAGATATCAGAGGTCACCTCGGAGTTATGTGACCTGTATAATATATGGTCACATAACTCCTCTGTGACTTATAATATCTTTATAAATTACAGTAGGGCCACTTGAAAATGGATAAATAAAGTTTATAAAAAAAAAAATTACAGTAGGGGTACATTATCCACTATGTATACATAGTTATAAAATGCATTTGCTTTATTTACCAATTCATCCTGCCAGCAGACAAAAGAGTATTCAAATAGATTAGAAGAATTGAGGTTTCATTTTAACGATTTCTTACAGAGAGAGCTAAACAGCTGTAGAATTCACACCTCAAAGCAAATTTTCTAATAAATATATTTGTGCAAGGAATAGCCTTCAGGTAGAGGGATGGTCTTGAGCTGATTTTCAGCCAAAGTAATCAGTACTACGTCCCTCTTTGAAAGTTTGACTAAAGATATTTTAGGAGGGGTTTTAAATGTGTAGCATTGGATTGGAAAGAGACCGTCATACAGAACATGCATATACTATTGAGGCCAAATCTACTGTTGACGATGATATGGTAAAAACATTTGTATTTCTTTTGTTTGCAGTGTAGAGTATGACTGTCAAACACATTGAAATGAACTCCCAAAAGTATACGCTTTTGATAAATGTGTCAATTGAATAAAAAAATGTTTCATACTGTGAGGAACATTTTGAAAAATCCGAAACAAGATCAAATCCTTCAGAATTCCCTACTATGACCTATAATACATCTGCCCCTTAGTAATTATGTTGTGCAATAGGAAAGCTTCTGTAGGTTTCAAAGCTTCTGTAGCTGCATTAAATATGTCACAATTTGCCAGTGGCACAATAAAACTAATAAACCCATCCTTTGTCTGTAAAACATTCAAGAATCAAATGCCTTTCTTTGCTCTTGAATTCTGAAAGGGAAATGTTTTTATAAATCATAATGCCAATTAGCAGAGTAAAAAAACAAATCTCAAATGGGCAAATGGGAAATCTGGGATTTCTAATGAGTCAGCAACAAAGGACTCACTAAAAAGCAAACAAACAAGTTCTGTCTCAGCAGAAAATTGTCATTGTAAAATCTAGTTCTACCAAAACAACGCACATTTTCGCTAATACATATTCATCATAATTAAGTTTTAATTTGTTTATAACAATAACCACAAAATACAGTAACGGAAACCCAAAAATTGGGAGAATCCCCATGCTAAACCATGTATTAACCATAGGGTCCCTGCACAACCCTACTCCATTCTTCCCAGTTGCACCAAATAAACTCACCAGAACAGCCCTTCTCCTCCATACCTGTACTGAAAAGGCACAGCTGCACAGTAGTGTTGGCCATCACAATTTCTAACCACTTGACTTTGCGTTTTGGTCTCCAATCAGGAGCATGAGCACTTGAAGCCAGTATCATATGTATAGCAAAAGTTATTCCTGAAATATTAAACAGGAGATGAAGGGCATACAAAATATTTATATAGTTATTTTGGTTACAGAAACATATTCTCTGAAACCACATGCACTTTTATTTTATCTACCAAAATCATTTATACCATCTATCACTCAATGGGGCATATTTATCAAAGAGTGAAGTTCGAGACTTCACTAGGGTGCAATTCCACCACTCCATTCATTTTTATAGAATTTTTAAAGGCATATTTAAAGTGTGAACTTTCACCTATTGATTACAGCTCTTTTAAAAATCCCATAGAAATGAATGGGTGTAATTAGCACTAGTGGAATGTGGTGATTTGTAACTTCACTCTTTGATAAATATGCCCCTTTATGTTTTCTCTGACATATTAAAATGTATTATTATTATTAAAAAAATATTTGAAATGTTTCAAAAATTTGGATTATTTGCTAAGATTTGGAACTTTATGAACGACGAATCCAATACCTGTTGTGGTTATGGTTTTTATCTAAGACTGGAAGATGTAGGTTTTTTTTCTAAATTACAATTTTAATTGTGGTTATGAGGACATGAGCAAAAAACATGAAACCATTATATACTCGTAGAAAAAGAAAAAATCTAAAGGTTCCTTAAACACTGGGGTGGATTTATTCAAATTGGAAAATATACAAGTATTCATAGCATAGTTTAGTATCTGGCCTAAAGGGGATAACACTCTAGGTTAGGGTTAGCAGACATCTCTGGCTCCTTCTCTTTTCCCCCCTATGCTGGGGTATAATTTTTTATTTAATGAAGAAAATTTGTTTTCAGAGCCAGCATGCCTTTATTTCTGCTAGCAGTTGGAAGATATGTTGAAATTTTGAGTGCCATGCTGATTTCCAGAGTCTCTTAACTTTTAGAATGGATTGTTCAGTTTGGTTATTTTGTGAGCAGTGCATATGGAATGGTTGTCTTTGTATACAGTGAGTAGTGGAAAAGCGATGCCTGTCTGTATATTCTGTAAGCAGTTGTCTTGCTACAAGTTCCCTTGGCAGACTTATCACAAACTAAATGTCTAACTGAGCACTTCCCCCAGTAGACTTATCAAATATAGGGGTGGAAATAAAACACACACACATTGATCGTGATTAAACCAGAATAATATATTGTAAGAAAAGTAATACAATACCGATTGAAGACACCGCAACGTCTAGCCGAGCTTCCCTTGGCAGACTTCTGAGAGGAACATCAGCTGGGGGACCCCGGGCCCAAATCAAATACAGCGACTCCCAGAGCACATCAATCGGCCAATGGTCCTTACAAGACCAATTATTCTACACAACACGTCTGCTTGTAGATGAAGTCCCGAAGCCCCCCCAACTGAGCTCCTTTTTATATTGGTACAATAACAAAGTAATAGATCATTACACATAGACATATAAAATAATAATAATGGCTACATGCCCAGGACATGGCCATGAGAATGACCATGAAAATGGAAATAACCATGTGAATGAAAATAATTGCTATGTATAATTGCTGTGTATTTTGATTATAACTATGTGAATAAGATATGAGCTTCCTCATTAATAAACATACTTATATGTTTATGAGTCTATTACCTTAACTCCTACTATTCCCTGTTCTCCTGCTAATAACTGAATAACTCAACTCCAGTTGTTCCCTGGTCTCCTATTAATACCACTCCGGCTGGTCCTTGGTCTCCTGCTAATATCAGTACATCCATTTTACAACTAAGGAGCCATATTGAATGCACTTGATCACACTCACATTCATACATGGCCTGCCATGTCACATTTGTATCACAGCAGTACATGTCCAATGTTGGTTGGTGCAGACACCAGCTGTAGGTAATCATATAATTACTCTGGAGGTCAGTGGTCAGATTCAGGTAATGAGTAGGTCCCCTCTCACTCCCTTCCGTAGCAGTTCAGAGTGAAGCTCAGAAGCCTCAGGTAGAAGTTTTTGTGTTGCAGTTTTGTCCTGTTCGTTACTGTTCAGGGCTGTTAGTTTTAAATTAAAATTCATTTATTTTACTCTATTTTTCCCATCCAGAGTCCAGCTAGCTTAGAAACTTGGAACAAGCTGTTTTAACATGTTTTAACATAACTCCGCTCAGCTATTGTATATATTGGGATACTAACTAGCTGGAAATTGGAAGTCAGAGATACTGTGCTCTTGACTCTTTAGCAGAGTGATCTCAGGCTGGTGTAACAGCTTTGCATAAAGCAACAACCAGACTGAATGTGAATGCTAGAACATCTCTCATTACACATAGACATATAAAATAATAATAATGGCTACATGCCCAGGACATGGCCATGAGAATGACCATGAAAATGGAAATAACCATGTGAATGAAAATAATTGCTATGTATAATTGCTGTGTATTTTGATTATAACTATGTGAATAAGATATGAGCTTCCTCATTAATAAACATACTTATATGTTTATGAGTCTATTACCTTAACTCCTACTATTCCCTGTTCTCCTGCTAATAACTGAATAACTCAACTCCAGTTGTTCCCTGGTCTCCTATTAATACCACTCCGGCTGGTCCTTGGTCTCCTGCTAATATCAGTACATCCATTTTACAACTAAGGAGCCATATTGAATGCACTTGATCACACTCACATTCATACATGGCCTGCCATGTCACATTTGTATCACATTCGACCCTTGATCAATTGCATTCAATAGACTCTCACACGACCCTCGGTTGTTTGCAATACAAGCGAGAGACTTCACAAAATATGAAAATTAATGATATCAATATTGGATGTACTACTAATTATATTTCCTACTTTCCTACTATCGAAGATTATGGTAACTGTAACTATACCACTAAATAACTGGGTTATATAGTATATCTATTAATATATTTTTTAAAAAGTTATACTTCTTCGTTGCTTTGGGGTACACATAGATATTAGTGAGGGTAAGCATTGAATTATGATCAGACAAAATATCACAACCAAAACTACTTCTATAACTGTTTGAACCCAACCTCCCACATCAGGGATCCAACTAGTAAGCCAGTCCCACCAACCTTCATCTTTATGTTCAGTGATGTTAGTGACTAAACTATGTAGAATACCTAATTGTTGGTTAATGGCATGAGAATGGTCAGAAAGGTTAAAACAACACATACCTTTGAAATATTGACAACCATGGTTATGCTTAAAAAGCAAATAATCAATGGCAGCCCTATTTTGTAGTACTGCATTTCTAATATCTCCAAAATCTGCTAAGAGACTAGCAATAGCTTTACTGGTAGCATTTATACTCTTGACCATAATACAAGCAATCTTATTAATTTGACGGCCTTGGTATATGGTCAACCCAGGTATTGCAACCAGTGAAGCACTTAAAGCTATAATTTCTGATTTATCAAACAAATGTAAGTCTGATTCACAATCAGATGGGAGTTGCTCATATGATGCCTGTCAGGCTTACCGTCTGATCCAACGAGGAAGGAGCAGGAACTTGTAGCACACGAACCCACAAGCGCCTCGCACAACACTAACCACCTGGAGTGGAACAGGGAGAAGTGAAGTGACGAGTAGCCAATGAGACTAACCGAAGCGAAGTACAGAGGGTTCAGGCAGAAGCGAAGTCAGACAGGTCGAGGTCGGGGCAGACAGCGAAGAGTCGTAACGAAGTCAGGCAAGAAGATCAGGGCAGGCGGCAAAAGGCAATCCGGGAACAAGCTGAGGTCAAACACAAAAGATCAGTAGAATTCAATGCTAGGGTTTCAGTCAAACAACCTAATAACCAGGCAAGGAGTCACAGTTCAAGTTAGGATTAAATAGCGCTTATTTGGCGCCAAACTGGCGTCATCACGCTGGCGTCGCACAGCTGACGTCAGTGCGTCCGTCATCGGCGTCCGTCGCTGACGCCCTTGCGTCGGCGACCGTCGCCGGCGTCCAACGCTGTGCACCGACGCGCATCGGTTCCCCGATGGGCGCGCCTGCGCCTGCGCCGGAAAGGACGTGAAGACAGATCCTTACATTGCCCCCCGTCAAGGAGCGGCCTCAGGACGCAACTGGCAGAAGGTTTATCAGGGTAGCTCTTGTGAAAATTCTTCAATAGCTCAGCAGCGTGGATGTTCGAAACAGGTTCCCAAGAATTCTCTTCCGGACCAAAGCCCTTCCAACTGACCAAATATTGTAGATGCTTGCCCCTAACACAGGAATCCAGGATCTTCTCAACCTCGAATTCCTCTTGGCCGTCCACAACAACAGGAAGAGGAGGTGGAGTTGTACGGCCAGGAAAGTGAAAAGTGGAGGCTGGTTTTAGTAGAGCAGAATGGAAAATTGGATGAATACGCCAGGTAGCCGGGAGCTTGAGTTGAAAGGCCACAGGATTAATCTGCCGAGTAATAAGAAAAGGACCCAAGAACCGTTGGCCCAACTTCTTACTGGGGCAAGACAACTTGAGATTAATAGTAGATAACCAAACGCGGTCCCCCACCTTAAACTCAGGATCACTTCTTCGCTTCTTGTCTGCATAGCTCTTGAAATTCTGTTGCGCTCTCCTCATGTTCCTCTGGAGCTTCAAAAAATTATCCGCCAGGAAGGTTAACCGATCCTTGACTGCAGGAACAAGAATATCGGAAACAATGGAAGAAGGGAAGGTGACAGGATGTAGACCGTAATTTGCAAAGAAGGGGGACTGATTGATTGAAGAATGTTGGGCATTATTATAGGCAAATTCCGCAAGAGGAAGGAGATTAACCCAATCATCCTGGAGATACGATGAGTAACATCTCAGATACTGCTCAAGAGTCTGATTTGTTCGCTCCGTCTGGCCATTGGTTTGAGGATGAAAAGCCGATGAAAGTGACACAGAAATTTTAAGAGCACCACATAAAGCTTTCCAGAATTGAGATGTAAACTGTGGACCACGATCGGACACTACCTCATCGGGAAGGCCATGAAGTCTTACTACTTCCTTGATAAAACAATCAGCTGTCTCAGGGGCAGAAGGAAGTCCAGGCAGGGATTTAAAATGAGCCATCTTGGTCAGGCGGTCAATGAAAACAACAATAGCGGAGCAATCAGAGGAGAGAGGTAAGTCAGAAATAAAGTCCATAGACACTGAGCCCCAAGGACGAGAAGGAACTGGAAGGGGTTGCAGGAGGCCAATAGGACGAACATGAGAATCCTTGGACCTGGTACAGACTTCACAGGAAGAGACAAATTTCGAACAGTCCTTAGTCATCCCAGGCCACCAAAACAGTCTTTTAGCAGAAATAATAGTTTTCTTAATACCTGGATGACCTGCCAGCTTAGAATCGTGAATGCTCTTAAGAACCTCCAACCGCATCTGTTCAGGAACAAAGATTTTCCCTTCGTGAAGAAGAAACCCTTCTTTGGGCACCAGAGAGGGTTCACAAACAGTTCTAGATGCATCTTTAATTTGATCCACAAGAACAGACTGTAATAAAAGAAAGTTATTTGAGTTTAGAATTGTCTCAGGAGAAGAGAGAATCTCATCATCTGAGGAGAACATGCGGGAAAGAGCATCTGCCTTGACATTCTTTGACCCGGGTCGGTAAGTAAGGTGGAAGTTAAATCGCATGACATCTTGCTTGTCTAGGTCTTAGTCTCTTGGCGGAACGCAGGTACTCCAAATTTCTATGATCGGTAAAGATGAGAATTGGGTGTTTGGACCCTTCGAGGAGATACCCCCACTCTTCTAATGCCAGTTTAATAGCAAGTAATTCACGATCTGCCACATCATAGTTACATTCACACTTAGCCAATTTACGTGAAAAAAAAGCAACTGGATGGAGTTCTTCTTGAATCCCAGACCTCTGTGATAAGACAGCGCCCACAGCATTTTCCGAGGCATCGACCTCTAACGTAAATGGAAGAGCCAAGTCTGGATGACGAAGAATTGGAGCCGACGTGAAGAGTTTTTTCAATCTCTCGAAAGCCATCTGAGCCTCAGGTGACCAAGAGAATCTTTGATTACAACGTGTGAGTTCCGTTATTGGTAAAATAATTCGAGAAAAATTCTTAATGAATTTCCTATAAAAGTTTGCGAATCCAATGAAGCGTTGAACAGCTTTCTTAGAAGAGGGAATCGGCCAATCAATAATTGCAGAAATTTTCTTAGAATCCATTTGAATTCCTAAAGGAGAGATAAAAAATCCCAAAAAGTCCACAGATGTCTGTTCAAAAACACATTTCTCGACTTTGGCATAGAGCTGGTGAGTACGGAGGCGGGCAAGAACTTTCTTCACATGTATTCTATGCTCTTCCAAAGAATTAGAAAAAATTAGAATATCGTCCAGATAAATGATGACGAAAATATCAAGAAAGTCTCGAAAAACATCGTTGACAAAATGCTGGAACGTTGCGGGGGCATTACAAAGTCCGAATGGCATGACGAGATATTCAAAGTGACCATAACGGGTACGGAACGCCGTCTTCCATTCATTCCCTTCCCGAATTCTAACTAAGTTGTAGGCCCCTCGAAGATCAAGTTTAGAGAAAATCTTGGCCTCCTTAAATCGTTGGAACAACTCTGGAATAAGAGGAAGAGGGTAACGATTCTTGACCGTGATCTTGTTTAAGTCTCTATAATCGATACACGGTCTCAAAGAACGATCCTTCTTTTCAACGAAGAATATCCCAGCTCCGGCAGGAGAAGAAGATTGTCGGATAAATCCCTTGGCTAAATTTTCATCTAAATAACTGCGCAATTCCAAGAGTTCAGGCTCAGTTAAAGGGTAAATACGTCCAAAGGGGATTTGAGCTCCTGGAAGAAGATTAATGGGACAATCATAAATACGATGGGGTGGAAGCCTATCGGCCCCTCTCTTGTTGAAGACATCAGAGAATTCCCAATACGCCAGAGGAAGTAGATCATGAATTTCAGAAGAAGGAGAAAGGGAACAAACTTTGATTGAAGAAGACGAATTCTCTAATGTACATTTAGAAAGGCACAATTCGGAAGAAAATGTTACACCGCCAGTGGCCCAATTGATAAAAGGATTATGTTTCTGTAGCCAGGGTAACCCTAAAATGATAGGGAATAATGGAGACGTCACCACATCAAAATTCATTACTTCAGCATGAATTTTATTAATTACAACAAAAAGTGCAGCAGTCTCTTGAACCACAGGACCCGAGGTAATTAGTGAACCATCCGCCACACGAAGTGCTATGGGGTTCTTCTTGGATTGGAGAGGAATTTGGAACTGAAGAGCAACTTCTCGGTCCAAGAAGCACCCACTTGCCCCGGAATCAAGTATTGCTTGGAGATCCACCACTTTGTCTCCCCACTGCAAGGATAGAGAAATTGTGAGTAGGGACACAGAAAAGTTGCAAGCATTAGAGTCTCTTTCATAAGTCTCCTTACCCGAGGGACGGGTCGGACAATTCCGAAGAAGATGGCCCACTTGACCACAGTATAGGCAAAGATTAAGCCTGCGGCGTCGGAGGCGTTCTTCAGGGGTTAAAGCAGACTTAATGGCTCCAATCTGCATCGGCTCTGGGGCAGTACTGATAGTGGCTGTAGGGACCGTAGATGACATCATAGAAGGCATACGGATAGGAGGTGGAGCAGAAGGTAAGAGCCAAGTAGGAGACACAAGACCAGCCTTTTCAGCCTTTTCCTCCTCCCTACGTTCTCTCAGTCTTTGATCCAACTGAATGGATATATGGATAAGCTCTTCCAAGGTGTCAGGAATGCCTGTACGGGCCAACTCATTCTTTAATTCAGCAGAAAGGCCCAGACGATAGCGGTTCTTCAGAGCTGCAGGATTCCATTCCGTATCCTCAGCCCACTGGCGAAACTCCAGAGTGTAGTCCTCGACAGGACGGGTACCTTGCCTCAAGGCATGCAAGGCGGCTTCAGCAGTAGAGGTTCTGTGTGGGTCATCATAGACCACTGCCATGGCATCAAAGAAAGAGTCCACTGTGGCCAAAACAGGACTTTGCCGATCCAACAGACGGAAGGCCCACGTCTGGGGCTCGCCAGTCAGGAAGGAAATGACAACCCCCACTCGTGTCTGTTCATTTGGATAGGTGTGAGGTTTAAGCGAAAATAACAACTTGCAGCTGCTCCTGAAATTACGAAATAACTTCCGGTCCCCAGCAAACTTTTCAGGGAAAGCGACTTTCGGCTCCGAAATTTTGGAAGTGATAACTTGTACTTCAGCTGGAGCAGAAGAAGAGGATGCTGCAGCAGAGGAAGGGTTTGCAGCCGGAGGATGTGCTCTGACGTGTTCCTGTAGCTGAGCGTAACCGCTTTGCAGCTCTCGAACGGCTTGAGTTAAAGATGACAGTTGTTGCGTCAGGACAGCAAATGGAGAAGCCCCTTCGGTTGGATCCATGGCCTGGTTATACTGTCAGGCTTACCGTCTGATCCAACGAGGAAGGAGCAGGAACTTGTAGCACACGAACCCACAAGCGCCTCGCACAACACTAACCACTTGGAGTGGAACAGGGAGAAGTGAAGTGACGAGTAGCCAATGAGACTAACCGAAGCGAAGTACAGAGGGTTCAGGCAGAAGCGAAGTCAGACAGGCCGAGGTCGGGGCAGGCAGCGAAGAGTCGTAACGAAGTCAGGCAAGAAGATCAGGGCAGGCGGCAAAAGGCAATCCGGGAACAAGCTGAGGTCAAACACAAAAGATCAGTAGAATTCAATGCTAGGGTTTCAGTCAAACAACCTAATAACCAGGCAAGGAGTCACAGTTCAAGTTAGGATTAAATAGCGCTTATTTGGCGCCAAACTGGCGTCATCACGCTGGCATCGCACAGCTGACGTCAGTGCGTCCGTCATCGGCGTCCGTCGCTGACGCCCTTGCGTCGGCGACCGTCGCCGGCGTCCAACGCTGCGCACCGACGCGCATCGGTTCCCCGATGGGCGCGCCTGCGCCGGAAAGGACGTGAAGACAGATCCTTACAATGCCTTTCTTTTATAGCGATGTATGGTCTGATCTTGTAATATATGGTTTGTAGGGATAGTTAAACTAAGTCTGGTAAGTGCACAAGGCCCTCCAGAAATATTGGCTGGAATATAAGTAAAGGAAATGTTTCCACAAGAAAAGAACCATCCTTTTGGCAATGGGACATACCTATCTAGACTGGGAGAGAGGATTGTCATATTATAACACACATCTGCTGCAGTTATATGGTGAGTGATCAAAGAAAGAAAACTTTTTTTCATTTTTCTTGTAGCATTCTGATCTGCAACATATGCATAAACAGGTATATAAGTTTCAGTATCTGAGTCCTCAACATTTGAGTCATTATATTTTCTTTGAAATGTTGCTGTCAAAACTGTTGTGGGTGTGGGGATGGCAATAAAACAAGTCTCAATTAGTTCACCAGCACTTAGGACATCCTTTAAGCACATGTAGCTAGTGTTCAATACATCTTTAGCCATATACTCCCACAAATTGTCCCCTCACAAAGACAGTGCCCTTTTAGATCTCTCTCTGCTCCCATTGAGTTGATCGGATGATTGTTCACACCATGGCAAATCCTGCGGTTGATACACACAGGTAGTAGTCAGCATGACAATCAGGAACACAAGTCCTGCCAAAATAAGAACTTGACAAACCCGACCTCCATTTCCTGGAGCAAAGACTGGGTAGGGCCACAAGATAGTTGATCGTCCTGGGAATCCAACCACCATTTTGGGAAAGAGTTTTTCAGTCTTCATAGGTAAGACTTCTTTTTCCTTTAATGTTGATCTATAAAGAAATATAGTTTATTATTCTCGTAAATAACATTTTTCTATTGGGACATAATCCCATTTCTCATGACCTGGTCTGATTACTAATACAACATTATCTTTTCCTGCTGCAATTACTTCAGCAGGTTCTGGTTGTTTATTTGGGTGCTGTATCCAAATTTTTGCACCACTTTGAATTCCCGTAGCTCCAAAACCTTTATCACCTCTTATTGTTAATACAGTTGGAGGATTTCCTTTATTTATTGGCCCATGATAGACTGGCATAATGATTATTTGAGCAATACGGTCTTTTGCTTGTATAAGTAAATCAATATCACTTGAATTCAGTAAAATTACTTTGATTTCTCCTTGATAATCTGAATCAATAACTCCTCCTAATACCTGAATACCTTTAATAGCTAATCCTGATCTAGCACAAATTAATCCAAAATGTTTTTGAGGAATTTGAATTCCTATTCCTGTTTCAATAATTTGAACTTGTTGTGGAGCAACTGTATTTGCTGCATAAGCATGCAAATCTAAACCTGCAGCATCTGGCGTTGCTCTGTAAGGGGCCAATGCTCCTTCTTTAATTTCCCAATAACTGACAGTAGCATGAACCTGTAATGGCTTTACTTGCAAATATGGGGTTAACATACGCATTAAAGGAGTTTCGTTCTCGGTAATTGGTCTGTTATTTAATATTTGCAAGGAACCCTGTAAATTATCTCTCCAATTTTTGTAAGTGCCATGACCTTGTTTCCTTAATTGCTCTTTTAACAAACCATTCATTCTTTCTATTAACCCAGCAGCTTGTGGATAATATGGTATGTGATATATCCAATCAATGTTGTTATTATAACAATACTCTTGTATCATTTTTCCTTTAAAATGTGATCCGTTATCACTTTGTATTTGTAAAGGCAAACCATAATATTGTATTATCAATTCCAGAGTCTTGATTGTATTTATCTGGATAGCTCTTTTGCAAGGAAAACCTATTAAATAACCTGAAAATGTATCTACAGCCGTACATACATACTCACATCCTCTACTATTTGGCAATGGACCAATGTAATCTATTTGCCATATTTGACCAGGTAATTTACCCCTTGCAATCTGTCCTTTCATGGTATGTGGTATTGGTCTATGCTGTGTATGTTGGCATATGGGACATTCTGAAATCACTGTTCTAATGATATCATATGGGATACCTATTCCCCGTGATTGCGCCCATCTATACGTGGCTTTTTCTCCTAAGTGTCCACTTTTCTGATGTGCCCAGGAAGCCAAACCTTTAAGGTCTATATCATCAATAGGCTGGGTCTCTGCTTCAGCAACTTTTGCTTTTTCATCTGTAATAGAGTTGAATAAACGTTCTAATGAATCAATAGGACAATGTGCATCAACATGAAATACAGTAACATTTGTTTTAAATACAATATCCCATATCTCCTGCCATAAATCCTTACCCCAGATTTCTTTTGCGTGAACTTTCCATTGATGTTTTTGCCAAGTAGGCAACCAAGTAGTTAACCCATTAGCTACCGACCACGAGTCTGTGTATAGATAACACTCTCCTAAATTTTCTTGCTTTAAAGTTTGAAAAACAGCATATAATTCTGCATACTGACTGCTTTTTCCTTCCCCTGTGATACTTAAAACTTTTTTAGTTTTAGGATTATATGATACTGCTTTCCAAATCCTTTTATTTCCTTGGTACTTGGCTGAGCCATCAGTAAACCAAGCATGAGCTTGTTGTTCCTCAGTCAATTTATCATAGGGCACTCCCCATTTTACTGGTGATTCAATTAAAGGGGAACGATTATAAGGTGGTGCCGCTTGTGAATCAATTGGTATATTAGCTACCTTCTCATGTAATACAGATGTACCAGCTTTACCTTGTTTTGCTCGATCACTAATATACCATTTCCATTTTATGATACTTGCTTCTTGTGCATGTCCTATTCTGTGTGTCTTTGGGGAACTTAATACCCACTGCATAATTGGAATTTCAGGTCGCAATATTACCTCATGATATAATGTTAATTGCTCTGTGTCAATTAGAGCCCAGTAACATGCCAACAATTGTTTTTCAAAAGGGCTATAATATTCACTAGCATTAGGTAACTTTCTAGCCCAAAATCCTAACGGAACTCGTTTCCCTTCTTGTTTTTGCCACAAACTCCAATTAGCATATTGCTCATTTACTGAGACATTAAGTTCTACTTCTCCTGGCCGAACTGGCCATAAATCCATAGCCTGTTGTATAGCTTGTTTGGCTAAATCAAAAGCCATTTGTTCCTCCTCTCCCCAGTGAAACTCATACTTTTTGCGAGTTATTTTATACAATGGGGATAAAACCTGACCCAAATGTGGTATATGATTTCTCCAGAATCCAAATAACCCAATAAATTTTTGTGTCTCGTTTTTGGTGGTGGGTGTTTTGAATTCAATAATCTTTTCTTTTGCCTTAGGCAAGATTTCACGATGCCCTTTATGCCATTGAATACCCAAAAACTTAACCATTTGTGCAGGTCCCTGCACTTTTGCGGGATTTATTTCCCATCCTTTCTCTTTCATGTGTTCAATTAGCAATTCTAACTGATCTTGTACAACAATTGGATCTACCCCTTGTATGAGAATATCATCAATATAATGCACTATCTGTGTATCAGGAGGCAGAGGAAATTCATCTAAGTGCTCTGCCACAATTCGATGACATATTGTGGGACTATGAAGATAGCCCTGGGGTAACCTTTGGAATGTATACTGTCTTCCTAGCCAGGTAAAGGCAAACTGATCCTGATTTTTCTCATGAATTTCAATGGTAAAAAATGCGTTTGCCAAATCGATTGAAGCATACCACATTCCCTGATGTTTCTGTATATTCTCTATTAATGTAATAGTATCAGGTACTGCTGCAGTTAATGATGGGGTATGCTTATTCAATTCCCTGTAATCCACTGTCATTCTCCAGCTGCCGTCTGATTTTTTAACTGGCCACACTGGATTATTCCACTCAGTAGTGGTTGTTCTCAAAACTCCTGCTTTGACTAAATCTTGTATTGTATCAGTTATCTCTTTATGCCCTCCCGGAATTCGGTATTGTTTCATTCTCACAGTCTTAACAGCTGGAGGTAATTCCACGGGAGGCATTTTTAATCGTCCAACTATAACAGTATTTACATATTTACAATTACGAACACCAAACTGGTATCGGCCATCAGGCAAATCTAATTGCATTCCTTTTAATATATCTATACCTATTATGTGTTCTTTAATAGGTACAATCAACACAGAATATTTCTTTTTAGGAAGTTGTCCAATTTTTAATTCAACCATAGCCTGTACACCAAGGGTTTGTTTTCCCCCCAATCCAGTAATAGTGACTTGTTGCCCTTTATAATATTTTGGATTCCCAGCAATTATAGTGGCCTCCGCTCCCGTATCAACTAGGGCTTGTACTTTTTGTATATTTCCATTTTTCCAATATATATTTAAATTAACATACGGGCGGTCATCTACATGCTGTATACGCCCTATTACTGGAGCTTGACCTGATCCCTAATCTGATTTAAATCGCTGAGCCTGAGACAGATCAGCCCAGGGATATATCCCTTTTGACTCTTCACTCAACTCTTGTGCTTTTAATCCAGTAGAGGTCGTAACATCCTCTTTATCTTGTTTCCCCACACTTTTATTTTGATTTTTATGCAAGCCCCGTTTTTTGTACAATCTCCACATTTCCAAAGTATCTATTCCATCTATCTCGTCTATTGGGACTCCATCTCTCATTAGGGCATTAAACATGTCCCTTCTGGGGACTCTATCACCAAAATTTCCCTTCTGACTGTTATCCTTTTTATTATCCCTGTCCTTGTACTTATCATTGGGACCCCAATCTCCTAGATCTCCAAGCTCTCGAATGGACTCAATAACATGCTGTAAAGGCTGCCCTGTCTCATTAACGAGCAGCGTCATAATAACATTTTTATATGCTGGTGGAGCAAGCTTAATCATTTTGTTTCTAATTTGTACAGTTAAGGGAGTATCCAGTACTTGATCTGCTTGCCCAACAAATACTGCAGTTTTCATACCTTCCTCTTTTATTCGCTGTACACAATCCCTCAAAGTATACCAAAATTTATCATTAGCCGGCCAATCTGACTCCATCTGATAACGCCTGGATGCACCACTAGCAGCCAATGCTAACATCGAGGACATATTTGCACCCTGAAAATTACGAAACTCATCCTGCACAGTTGCCTCATTAGACAATAGACAGAACTTACGTGAGTCTCCATTATCCAAATTCACTCCAGCAGCCCCTCCCTCATATAACCGTACTAGCCAGGATATGAGGGACTCTGATGATCTTTGTTTAAACCTATCATGTAAATCTGTTACTTCTTGCTGTGTAAAATCTTCTAAGGTGGTGGTATTTACAACCCCACCTGGCGCATTTACTGCTTTTCTCTGCTCAATTGGTTTGGCTACAGCATGAAACTCATTTGAGTACTGTTGTCTGTTTTCACACAAGGTTTCCCTATCATCCTCTGATTCATCACTAGTATCCCAAATATTGCCATCCCACTCATCTGGATCCCAATCAACTCCTGCCTTAGCAATTAGTTTGGATACTTTCTTCATATTAATTTTTCCTTTACGCTTTCGATATTTATACTTTGCACATCGCACAGCGGCCGTTTCGGCAACTTGCTGATACGTGTCAGCTTTATCCATTAATAATCTATTTTGGCACTGCAACATTGTAACCCGACTCTGTAAGTCAAGTATTTCTTTTTCAAACTGAGAAATACATGCTTTTAACTCTGAACAATCACTATGCTGCTTGCGATACGCAGACAACAAAATCCACCCCCGTCTTCCTAAAGCACACAACTCCTGTCCTTTTTCAAAGGGTACTTTCTCTAAACATGTAACTACGTTAATTGGACTAGCATCTTTCAATTGATGCGCCCAATCCTCACACAATCCTGCACCTTTAGACCACTCAGTGGCAATAATTTTACATGAAGTATCATCCCAACCAGGGATATCTATAATATTTACAGCTTTCCCCACAATGCTATTATTCTTTCTCTTAAACATTTTATCTTATTTTCGAACCCCGCTTCTGGTACCAAAATGTCTTGCTACAAGTTCCCTTGGCAGACTTATCACAAACTAAATGTCTAACTGAGCACTTCCCCCAGTAGACTTATCAAATATAGGGGTGGAAATAAAACACACACACATTGATCGTGATTAAACCAGAATAATATATTGTAAGAAAAGTAATACAATACCGATTGAAGACACCGCAACGTCTAGCCGAGCTTCCCTTGGCAGACTTCAGAGAGGAACATCAGCTGGGGGACCCCGGGCCCAAATCAAATACAGCGACTCCCAGAGCACATCAATCGGCCAATGGTCCTTACAAGACCAATTATTCTACACAACACGTCTGCTTGTAGATGAAGTCCCGAAGCCCCCCCAACTGAGCTCCTTTTTATATTGGTACAATAACAAAGTAATAGATCATTACACATAGACATATAAAATAATAATAATGGCTACATGCCCAGGACATGGCCATGAGAATGACCATGAAAATGGAAATAACCATGTGAATGAAAATAATTGCTATGTATAATTGCTGTGTATTTTGATTATAACTATGTGAATAAGATATGAGCTTCCTCATTAATAAACATACTTATATGTTTATGAGTCTATTACCTTAACTCCTACTATTCCCTGTTCTCCTGCTAATAACTGAATAACTCAACTCCAGTTGTTCCCTGGTCTCCTATTAATACCACTCCGGCTGGTCCTTGGTCTCCTGCTAATATCAGTACATCCATTTTACAACTAAGGAGCCATATTGAATGCACTTGATCACACTCACATTCATACATGGCCTGCCATGTCACATTTGTATCATAGCAGTACATGTCCAATGTTGGTTGGTGCAGACACCAGCTGTAGGTAATCATATAATTACTCTGGAGGTCAGTGGTCAGATTCAGGTAATGAGTAGGTCCCCTCTCACTCCCTTCCGTAGCAGTTCAGAGTGAAGCTCAGAAGCCTCAGGTAGAAGTTTTTGTGTTGCAGTTTTGTCCTGTTCGTTACTGTTCAGGGCTGTTAGTTTTAAATTAAAATTCATTTATTTTACTCTATTTTTCCCATCCAGAGTCCAGCTAGCTTAGAAACTTGGAACAAGCTGTTTTAACATGTTTTAACATAACTCCGCTCAGCTATTGTATATATTGGGATACTAACTAGCTGGAAATTGGAAGTCAGAGATACTGTGCTCTTGACTCTTTAGCAGAGTGATCTCAGGCTGGTGTAACAGCTTTGCATAAAGCAACAACCAGACTGAATGTGAATGCTAGAACATCTCAATGGTTCTGGGAACGGCTAAGGTAATAACCAAATATGAATGTACATGTTATACATTTCTCTGGTTTTGGACACTGCTTAAGATAACAAACTGAATGTATATGATACTCAAAATGAATTTAAAAATGTAGATAGATAGTAAAATTAATAATAAATATAAGTAAATTGCCAATGCCCTAGAAAAGTGATTAGTGTCAATAGTTAATATGGATGACCACATACAGTTTTGCATTAAAATATGCATTTACATAAATGATTTTCACAAATCCATCCTAGAACTTCACCTTGAGTTCTCTTTTGCTGGGAAAATATGCAGTCTGTTGCATTAGGGAAAAAAATGCATAAAAATGACAGCCATCATTATTATCTGCACTGAGCTTTCCACAAAAACAATGAGATTGTGACCACCCCATCCCAGAAGGTGAACAAGTGTGAAACACTTAATGGGAATCTGTCATCGTTTTAAACTTTTTTTTTGCATTTTTATAAAATACACACATCCATAAACACTGTCTGGAAAATAAAATGATGATCCACAAATCCATACATAAATTATTTTAGTTTGTATTTTGTTATGGGGGCTTCCATATCAACTCATTGCATATTCATCCTGTGCTGTACAAACAGCAGGCACAGCATTACATGTGTGCTTGGAGGCAGCCACTCTGTATTGAAAAGCCAAGTCACACTGCAATATGAGAATCTGGCTGAACACTTAGCAGTCACATGGTTTGCTGGGAAGCCACTACTTTTACTTTCCTACCTGCTCTAAAGCATCCACTAGCAGCCCCTCCTCCCACAGACGACTATCAAAGCTGCTGCGGTTCTGTACATTTGTTCTCTGCATTCCTTTGGCAGGGGGAACTTTCTCTCCTTGCTGCCTTCCTACTTTGTTTTACTGGTTGATAGATGAGGGGAATAGGGATGTAGCGAACCGCCGACAATGTGTTCGCGAACGCCGTTCGCGAACACCGGCAAAAAATGCGAACAGTTCGCGAACAGTTCGCGAACTTCGAACATCCGAAAATCGTTCGATTCGAACGATCGAAAGATTTTAATCGTTCGATCAAACGATTTTCGTTCGAATCGAACGATCGAAGCCATTGGATCGAATGATTTCATTCCATCCAATGGCTTCGATCATTCGATTCGAACGAAAATTGTTTGAATTTAACGATCGAATGGTCGAATGGTCGAACGATTTTGACGCGAACGCCTATTGGCGAACGTCGCGCAACGTTCGCGAACTTGCGGCGGACGCGAACAGTCGAAGTTCGCCGGCGAACAGTTCGCTACATCCTTAGAGGGGAAGGAGTCAAGTTCCCTCTGCTATCCACCTCACACAGACCTTGCACCTTTCCTGCCTGCAATATTTATTTTTTCATTAACTACTTACTGTCTCCTTTCTCCTGAGCTATTTTAACCCTTTCTAGACTTCCTCCTAAGTTTTCCTGGTTCTCAAGTATGTCCTCCTTATTTTATCCTTTTTTCTATTCCCTGTCATCAGTCCTGGGAGAGTACGCCTGTGTTTCTGCCATTCATTTTTTTTAAACAAATATGAATAAACAATCTATATAAAATATTTTTCCAGTGCCCAAAATTATTTATATATATATGTTTTTGGAAATGTATGTGGGGGGAGTGATCACAGGACTATATTATTATTTATATGTTTGTATGCAGGATATCAGTCCTTCTGAAGTGGTGTCAGTGGGAGCTTATCTTGATACCTGCCTGTTGTTTAATTGACAGGTTCAGCAGACAAGGTTCTATTTACATTACAGCAGCTTGTAGGAGGGAGGTGTAATGATATCACTCCAACTTGCAGTGCAACAGTAAAGTGTGACTGAAGTTTATCAGAGCACAGGTCACATGACCTTAGGGCACCCGGGAAATGTCAAAATGTCTAGTCCCACAGCAAATTTTAAAATTAGATATAAAAAAATCCATTTGTTGTTTTGAAAAATGAATTTCAATGCAGGATTCTGTTGTAGTAGCACTATTAACTTATACATTTGGTAAAAAACATGTTTTTACACGACAGTATCTCTTTAAGGCCAGACTGGTGCTATTAATTCTACAATAAATACTTTTATTTCCATACAAACTGCATTTGAAGTACTCCCTTTGAGTGCCCACCAAATTTTGTATACACAGTTGAGTCTGTCTCCTATGCTGGATGCTCAGGGCAGTTCACCCGAGACCTCCATTATACATTTTTCTCAATACTACAGAATATCTATTAAATAAAGAAATATTTTACCTAACACTAAGTACCATCTGTACAAATATTTTACCACTTTTCTGCTATAATCTAACTAATTTAGTGAATGCCATAATAAGAGAAAAGATTAGATTCCTACCAAATAGATCAATTAGCCTGTGTCTTGTTGCATTTAATTTTGAGAGATGTTAGTTTTTTTTTTTACCTTCTTTAACCCTACATAAAATCTATGTTCTGAGGCAAAGTAACTTGAAAAGCCACAGAACGTAGATTCTACTGCTACCCCAGGTTAGGGCCCCCACACACAAACACACACTTATTTTACTAAAACACATTTACATTCACACTTACACACATATACATAGAATTTTGGGGGATCATGGGGGTCACACACATTCACAGCACTCAAACATGCTTGCACACACACACAACACGCAATTTGCCAATTGTATACACATGCACACTTTTTGTGTCTTTCTTATCACATCTTCTCTTTTTTTGCATTAAAAAACTGTTTTATTGCCATTGTGAAAAAAGTATTCACTTACTGCACTGTGCAGTACCTTTTGTATGTTATTTTGGTGATTATATTGCAATGTTGGTAATTTTGGTGCATTTTTAGCCATTTTATTGCATGTTTAGCCATTTTATTACAGTTTTAGCTTTGCGTAGGTGTTGTTCACTTATTTCTGTCTGTAAAACCTATTTAACCATGCTAAAATATTCAAACTCTGATTCTGACTGCTGATTACAGAAGACGAAAAAAAGCATTGATTTTTGTGGTTTTGTTGGATTTTAGTGATTTATTGTATTTCACTCTGTTCTTTGATCATTTTAGCCCATGGAAATTTCATCTGCTATATATTCATTTGGGGGTCTCTGTGCGCGATATAATTTGATTTATATATGCATATCAGGCATCAAACTGTTCAGTAGATCCATTGCATTCATATTTAGGATACCTTTTGCTGGTATGTTATGAAATGTGGGGTATATAATGGGGTAAAATGCAAGCTTTGTGATGATTTTCAGAAATTTCATAAAAAGCATTATGTTTGGCATAGCTTTGCAGTTTGGTAGTTTGTAGTAGAAAGACATATTTACCCATTTTAGATTTGTCAGAATGTGTACTTTTGGATAATATATGGTTTTATGGGGTCTCCATACTGTTAGGGGGTCTAATGGCACATAATACATATACAATGTGCTTATATTGCAGTAGCCAGAGTGTCATACGTGAGAATTTATTGCACTATTTATGTTTGGGGGTCTCCCCAAATGCCACCTAGTTTGGTAAATCTATGCATATTGGACATCAAACTGTTTAGTAGACACCTGTCATTCATATTTAGGATGCTTTATGCTGGTAATGAAACATGGATGATACATGATGGAAAGTTGAAGCTTTAAAGGAATAGTGTGAAAATAAAAACTGTGTAAATAGATAGGCTGTGCAAAATAAAAAATGTTTCTAATATAGTTAGTTAGCCAAAAATGTAATATATAAAGGCTGGAGTGAACAGATGTCTAATAAAACAGCCAGAATCCAACTTCCTGCTTTTCAGCTCTATAACTCTGAGTTAGTCAGTGACTTGAAGGGGGGCCACATGGTACATTTCTGTTCAGTGAGTTTGCAATTGATCCTCAGCATTCAGCTCAGATTCAAAAGCAACATATATGACCCATGTGGCTCCCCCTCAAGTCTCTGATTGGTCACTGCCTGGTAACCAGGGTAACCAGTCAGTGTAAACCAAGAGAGCTGAAAAGCAGGAAGTAGTGATCTAACTGACATGTTATACTTCAAATCACTCCAGCCTTTATACATTACATTTTTGGCTAACTAACTATATTACAAACATTTTTTATTTTGCACAGCCTTCTATTTACCCAGTTTTTATTTTTACACTGAACAATTCCTTTAAGATAATATTTCAGATATTTCACCAAAACCAGCAATTTTGGGAAAGTCTTGCAACTAGGTAGTTTAGAGCAGAAAGGCATGAATACCCATTTTAGATTTGGTAGAATGTGTACTTTCCAAAAATATATGGTTTTGGGGTAAATATATATTTCTGTGTTTTCACACCACAAAAAATGTAGTCAATGTGTTGATTTTTTATTAGTTGAAGTTACCCACAAAACTATTTGTATGCACTAACTTTATTTTAGGACCTCTAAATGCCAGATACTTTGGTAAACCTATTTACAATGGGTACCAAACTGTTTGAAGGACCCCTGGCAATCAAATTTAGCATGTTTTTTCTTGGTACATAATTATACATGGGCAATATGATGCTGGAAAGTTGAAGCTTTAAGGCAATATTCAGATATTTCACCAAACCCAAACATTTTGGGAAAGCTTTGCAACTCAGTAGTTGCTGAAAGTCATGGGTACCCATTTTAGATTCAGTAGAATGTGTACTTTCCAAAAATATATGGTTTTAGGGGGTAAACATATATATCTATGTGTTTTTACCCCACAAAAAATGCAGTAAATGTGTTGATTTTACAGTAGCTGAAGTAAAGCCCTGGACAATTTGAATATGCTAACTTCATATTGGGGTCTCTAAATGCCAGATACTTTGGTAAACCTATGTACAATGGGCATCCTGGCAATCATAATTAGGGTGCTTTTTCTTGGTACCTAATACAGTGTGCGATATGCGGAGCAGCAAAATAAAACCTTTGAAGTGATTTTTCAGAATTTGAATACATTTTTATAAAAACTGCTACGTTCAGACAAGCTTTGATGATGTGATGGTAGTTAGGAGTAGAGAGGCATAGTTACCCATTTTGGAATCGGCCGAATGTGTACTTTTCAAAAATATATGGTTTTCTGGGCTAAACCTATTGTTTCAGGACTTTTTGGCCTTGGAATCTAAAGTATGCCGTTTTCTGCCTTAGTGCTTTCAAAATTCGGTAATATACTGCCGGGAGTTTTTGCTAGGCTTTCCAAAGCAGTTGGATGATGGGTAAAATGAAATATTTTCCTGGTATAAATTCATATATTATGAAAAATAGAAATTTTTCATATTTAATATAAATCTTTTTGCAGAGGTGAAAATAAATGACAACTCAGGCAAATTTATAAAGCTCAGGTTCTCCTGAAAAAAACAATGTATCGTTTTCCTAGGTAAACAAAATGTTTCAAAAACGTCTGGCATTTTGTGAAACTAAAATGTGAAATTCTGCTGGCACTTAAAAGTTTAACCAGGGGCCAGTTAATCTCAGTACTGATACCTTTCATAGCTTACACAGGGTAAGCATACACAGTAGGCAGACTTTCGTGTGGAGGGAGCACAAGGGAGGGAGGCCCAGGGGCTGCCAGTTTGAAAACATTGATCTGGAATGTTTGGAACCTGGGGTTTTGCACATCTTTCCACAGTAAAAACATTAAATAAACCCTAGATGATTGTTTGACCACCAATATGGATTTGCAGCTCAGTTACCATCAAGTACAGGGCACTAATTTGTTATTAAAGCAAACAAGGAAATCATTTTTAAAAATTAGAATTATTTGCTTATAATGGGCCCTATGGAAGATGGCCTTCCTGAATTTTGGACCTTTGGATAATAGGTTTCCAGGGATTCCATACCTGTATGAATTTCTTTTTTATTTTTTTATAGTCACTAATATATTTATGAAAAAACATTGATGAAAAGAATGTGCATTTAGTTATGGAAAAAAATGAATTTGAGTGGAACATGTGAATTTAAAAATAATTTTCTCCAGTCATGGAAAAAGACATAATTTTTTATTTAGATTTAAAACAGTGATATTCCTTCACTAAATGTGACAGAATCAATGATACTACATAAGAGTCTAGTAATGAGAACCTAGAACTAGTATGTAAAAGCCACAAGATTTTTGCAAACTTCCATTATACACATGGTAACAATTAATATAGTAGGACAGACCACATAAACATCACAGATGATATTAACTTTGCCCAAACATTTAAAGAAGGTCATAATCTATGTTTATTGTACCTTCCAACAAACCAGTCACATGATGAAATACAATTAAACAAATAAAATAATCCCATAAACACGGGTTAAGGGCTGGTCAGTCCATAACCCGTTTGCATTCCAATAACTATGTTATTGTAAACTTTAAGCTCATATATTTATGATTATTGATTAACCACTAACCTTGTTGTCCTCTTCTGCTTCTTTCTAGAATTTACAGATGCATGATCAGGAGATTTTTATTTGATGGCAAGTGGCTGACCAGAAGATATCACTTTATGCAAGCCACAAATATATCCTTCAGGAAGCGGGGGGTTATTAACATGTTTACTATTAATATCTTTGTTTGATGATACTGTAAAACATGTTTTAATTTTAATAAGGATAAAGAAAATCCATATTTTCTTTTTTTCAAGAAGCAAAACAATCGGATTGTCACTTATAGACACGTATATTTCCAATAATTATACTAACAGTGTTAGTAAATTTGCCCCATGACTAACACTATCAAGAGGAGCTCATTATACAGATAATATTCTGTTCTCTTAAACAAGTTTCATACTTTTAAAACATACTTGCACAGATTCTTATATGTTTATGCTTTACTGTGTTTTTTTTTACATGCTATGTATCTAATGGCATTTTAGTGGTGCTGTCATATACAGTCTTCATACATCTTTAGTTTATTTGAAAGCAAATAAAATGTAAAATGTGCTGTTCTAATATCTCATTGATTTCCCTTTTACTTTCAAAAAAAAACCTCATTGTTGATTCTACCAATTATACTTAAAAAACAACACAAACAATAAAACTGGCAGTACACGTTAATGACAAACTTAAAATAATGCTATCACACACAGATCTAGGGGCACATTTATCAAGGGTCGAATATTGAGGGTTAATTAACCCTCAAATTTGACCCTAGAAGTTAAATCCTTCGAATATCGAATTAGAAGGATTTAGCGCAAATCGATCAAAGTAAAAATCGTTCCAACGATAAAATCCTTCTAATCGAAGGATTCGAGCAATTTTAAACGATTGATCGAAGGATTTTTCTTCAATCAAAAAAAGCTTAGTGCTGGGGAAGGTCCCCATAGGCTAACATTGTACCTCGGAAGGTTTAAACTACCGAAGTATGTAGTCGAAGTTTTTTTTAAAGAGACAGTACTTAGACTATCGAATGGTCGAATGATTATTAGTTTGAATCGAAGTTGAAGGTCATAGTAGCCTATTCGATGGTCGAAGTACCCAAAAAAATATTTCGAAATTTGAAGTTTTTTATATTCGAATCCTTCACTCGAGCTTAGTAAATTTACCCCCTACTGTATTCATTTTACTCTTTAAAAACATATCTAACATACTAAGGGGCAGATTTATCAAAGGTCAAATTAAAATTTGTTTACTCTAATAAATTTGAACATACTCACAATCTAGGGGCAGATTTACTTAGGGTCGAATATTGAGGGTTATTCAACCCTCGATATTCGACTGCCGAATGTAAATCCTTCAACTTCGAATATCAACCAACCTGCTTCCATTACCATAGTGTAACGTTCACAGCAGGAAACCGCTGCAACGGGAGTTAAATTCACACTTCGTAGTGCGTGTGGTGGAAGCCCAGGGAAAAAGCCACAAATACTTGAAGCAGGCATGGTAAAATATACAGGATTTAATGGAACTGAAGCAAAACAGGAACAAGACTCAGGAACTTGGAATATCCAGTAACAGATTCAGGAACAAAACCAAACACATTCAATGACTCAGCCCTAAACAAGGCTCAGGGCGTGGTTTATAAAGGGCAATTGTTTAGGGGATAGGAGCCACATGAGTGTAAACGAGGTGGGTGGAAAACATATAGATAAACACAAACACAAAACAGAAGAGCCCCCAGTGGCTCACAAGGTAAATCCAGCAACCCCAGTCCCAAGTGTTCAAGTCCCAGATGGTCCTTACACATAGACTATAGTAAAAACAGGACATATCAAATTTTTTGCCACCTAGCACTCTTACATTTTTACTATAATATTTATTTTTTTAATTAATTTGAATACAATTCTAATAAATATCTATAATGTGATATATAAAATATCACATGAATCTATCTAACTTTTTAAGAGACTCTTTAACATCTTTATTTCTGATTGTATATATAAAGGGATTCAACAATGGTGTTAGAAACACGTAAAATAATGCAATTATTTTGTCATTGCCAGAACTAGAACTAGATTTTGGTTTCACATATGCAGCCATAGCTGAGCCATAAAATATTGTAACCACCATAATGTGAGAGCTGCAGGTAGAGAAGGCCTTTTGTTTTCCAGCACCAGAAGCAAGATTTAAGATTGTTAGGATAATTTGTATATAAGAAATAGCAATAAAAGTTACTGGTGTCAATAATATCACAATGGCACCTAAATATATCATAAATTCAACAACTGATATATTTTCACATCCCAATGAAATAATTTCTGGCAATTCACATATAAAATGGTTTATTTTGTTATGTCCACAGAGAATGACATTCAATGTAAGTGCAACATAAGAAATTGATAGCAAAAAACCACAGATATATATACTTATAGCTATCTTAATACAAAAAGACTGTTTGATAATAGTTGTATAACGTAAGGGGTAACATATAGCTATATAGCGATCATAAGCCATGACTGCAAGTAGAATGCATTCATCTATCCCAAATGAAAGGGCAAAATACATCTGGGCTGCACATTCTTCATATGAAATGGATTTATGCAATGAAAGGAAATCCTTCAACATGCGAGGAAGAAGTGATGTAGAATACAAAATGTCCAATAAAGAGAGGTTAAAAAGAAAAAAATACATTGGTGTATGGAGACATTGGTCTGTTATAGTTAAAAAAATTATGAGAGTGTTTCCAAGCAAGATTAAAATATAAACAGTTGTGAAAACCACAAAAAGCAAGATTTGGGTTACTGGATCATTTGAAAGGCCAAGAAGTATAAATTCTGTTACTGTGTCATTGTTCATTTTCAAGCTGTCTGTTAAAAAAACAAGATGGATAAGTGTTGTCACTAGGGTGCTATTGTAAGAATATCATATATGCTAAACAAGTCTTTCTAAAGATTACACATATATACATTTACTAACCACCTTGGGAATTGTGACCATAAAATTATCTCACGTAATGTTTGTTGCAAATACAAATATTCTGTACATTGGGTCAATACTTGCTTTACATTTCAGGAACTGTCTGTCCCTCTGGCTTGTAACTTAAAAGTTTTTGCCTTGATTTATATTAATTTCCTTTATATAAGGAACAACCCTTAAATAAATCATACATTTTACAGTTTTAAAAAGTGGGGATTTTATTTTTTTTTAGAGATTTTTGGAAAAAAAATAAAATTCAATTGTTAGTAAATAGGCCTGTAAGTGTTCCAAAGCAATGGTCAAGAAGGAAAAATTGCACAAAACATTTTTTAAGTATGCAGACAGAGGTTGGCTCCAGTAGAAATTGAGATATTTTGGTTACCAAAACAGCACAAACAAATGTGCTTAATAAGTTATTTTTTAAAGAATACAATAGAGTAATTGTTACAAAAATGATTATGTAATGAAACAATACAACTCATTAATGGCTCAACACACTAATGTGAGCATGAGCCTGGGGCCTAAAGAAACGCATGGTTGAGCACTTATAGAACATAATTCAGTTATAGCCACACCATTTTTTTTTTTTTTCCAAAACTCTTTATTAGATATCAGTATAGCATATATTTCCATTTTAACTAATTTTTAAACATTTTTTTTCAGATAATGAAAACTCTCCTTCGCAGAGGAGAACATTGACAACAGATTCCAACATCATAATGATTTTGAAAGAGTCACTGTTACATTGTTGTTTCACATTTTTTCTCAGCATAATTCAAACATTACATATTATTGGAAATTATTTTTCAAGAAAAATTAAAACTATCAACTTAAAGAAAAAAAAAAAAAACTGGGTCCGTGTTTGTTATAATGTTGTAGTATGATTTCTACTACAGTGTGTATAATTACAATTAAGTTATGTTCTTTGGGTTTCAACTCTGTCCATTTCGTAGGCTTTGGTCTCCATTTTGTAGTTACTTAGGTATACTTCATATAGTAGTTGTTAGCCGTTTCATTATATCTTGGTATATGATATCCAAGGTGCCCAAATCTTGGAAAAAATAGTGTATCTATCTGCAGTTATGCTTAACATTCTCTCATTCACCATGAACCAGTTCATTTTAAGACGGAACATAGTCATGGGTATTGAGCTTTTTTTCCAAGATACAGCAATAGTTTGCTTTGCTGCCATAAAAATTATTTGTATCAATCTGCGATGATATTTATTTGGGGTTGGGATAGGTGCATTTAGTAATGCAAATAAAGGGTCTTTATGTAACTTAACTCCCGTAATTGAGTCTATCAAGGTAAATACCCTAGACCAGAATCTGAAGGCTTGTCTACATTGCCACCAAATATGCATCTGAGATCCCTCCCACACCATTTTTTTTATTATCAACAGAACACCAGAAATTAAATCACATTTTTACATATATCATTTCATAATCTTTGCATGCTATTTATAATTTTGTAATAAAATAATTTGTCTGATGCTTTTACATTACCTTTCTGCTCCTCCATGTTCCTCTATGAGGGGTCTATCATTTTTGTGCAGCAAAAGCCCATTAGTATTGGTAACCTCAAGCAACAATTACTTACAAAAGCTGCCCTATCACTGAAAAAATATCAGCATGACCTATACACAACTTTTAATGCTTTAAATTAATATTTTGATGAGTAGCTTTTTTCAGAGTCAGTATCACTATAAGGGATTACATTCAAGAGTATGTTCTGAAGAATGGTACTATAAGTATTTATTAACATGACTTTATAAACGACATATGTTAAATAAATGTAATTGCTTCTTATGATGAAGTAAGTAGGAAACTGGACAGTAGATTGTATTATATGTGATCTACTTGGATCTTTGATTCAATGCTGCATAAAGCTTTTTCTTTATAAAGTATACTGTATGTTGATGTTGGTAATTGTGTTTGACCATGAACAAAGCAGATTGCACTCACAGATCCCATGACAGGCAAAGTAAAGTAACTGCAAATTTTTATTTCAGGCAACGAGTGACCGAACACAGCCTTACTCATTTTGTTCACTCAGGCACTTTTTCCTAAGTTATGCAAGAAGTGGAGAACGGCCTGGGTACTTGTGAATAATAAAATCAGCTGTAGTAAACAATGCCAATCGGTACCAGGGATGGCCGTAGGAGAACAAGGTGTTTTGTCCTTTTTACAAAGCACTGGTAAGGCCACATCTACAATTTACAGTGCAGTTTTGGTATCCCATACTTAAAAGGGATAATAATGTAATTTTAGAAAAAATGTCTGATAATGAAATGGAGCATCTCAGATATGAGGAAAGGTTAGCCAAGTTTACACTGGAGAAAGGGGAGATTTAATATATATATATATATATATATATATATATATATATATATACACACACAAGTGTGTAATAACATACATACATACATACATAAATACTTACATTTCTGATGCCTTATTTACCAATGGATCCGGCCAGCAGACAAAAGAGCATCCAAATAGATTAGAAGAATGGAGGTCTAATTTTAACGATTTCTTACAGAGAGAGCTAAAAAGTTATATAATTCTCACCTCAAAGCAGTTTTTCTCACAAATACATATGTGCAAATAATAGGGATGGTCTTGAGCTGGCAGCAAATTCTTAAAAATTCAGAGAGGCCTTTTCAAAGCCTGCTACCAGAGCATTGTTTCAGGCAGTGTAAACGTCAATGCTTTTAAAGTAAGGTGCTAGGCAAAGTATGGGTTTCTTGGTGTATAGTTTGAAACTGAGAAAACTCAACTGAGATAAGACCAAGAGCATCTTCTTAAGGTGCTAATAAGAACTTCTAAATCCACTTGTTTCAGTAATAGCCTCATGAAATAGCTTCCCCCCACCCTCACTATTTACTCCTCAGTCCTTTCAGTTTAATGAATTACATTACTGAACAGGTTTAATTATGAAAAATAATCTACATGTTCTATACATCAAAATACAAACCTTCATTAATATCACCACTTTTAACTTTCCAATAGATTCAATATAAATAAATAGATTTCAGAAAAAGTGATTAACTTTTATGCAGTTTTATATGAACAAACAAGAGTCATAATATAAAACAGAAGGAGAGGGCTATAACTCTATGAGCTAAAGTGGATATAAAACCCAAAAAAATAGAACATAATTTAAATTCCAAATATATTACCTATTTTATGGTCTTAATTTTCAATATATTGGTAAAATAATAATAACATATGTAATTTTAAGTTTCAGCCAAGGAAATCAGTATTACATCCCTCTCTGAATGTTTGACTACGGATATTTTAGGAGTGGGCTTTGAAATGTGTAGCATTGGATTGGAAAGAGACCTTCATACACAACCTGCATATACAATTGGGGTTAAATTTATTGACGATGCTGTGGTATAAACATTTGTATTTCTTTTGTTTGCAGTGCAGAA
Source organism: Xenopus petersii (assembly GCA_038501925.1). NCBI lineage: Eukaryota > Metazoa > Chordata > Amphibia > Anura > Pipidae > Xenopus > Xenopus petersii. The sequence goes on from CM076688.1 coordinate 46,043,725, forward strand.
TTTGACAAACACTTTGCAATGAGCTCACATAAGTATAAGCTTTTGATAAATGTTTCAGTTGAAAACATTTTTTTTTTCAGACTGTCAGGAAAATTTTGAACAAGATCAAGATTCCCTAGTATGATCTATAATAAATCTGTCCCTTATTAATTATGTTGTGCAATAGGAAAGCTTCTGTAGGTTTTCAAAGTGCATTAAATATGTCACCATTTGCCAGTGGCACAATAAAACCAATAAACCCAACCTTTGTCTGTAAAACAGTCAAATGCCTTACCTTCATTTTGAAATGCTGAAAGGGACACGTCTTATAAATCACAGTGTCAATTAGCAGAGTACAATATCAAATCTCAAAAGTGCAATTATGTCATTAAAGATAATATCATTTTGAACTTCTCTGGGATTTCTTACAAGTCAGCAACAAATTACTCCCTAAAAAGTAAACAAACAAGTCCTGTCTCAGAGAAAAATATTTGTATTATTGAAGAATCTACCAAACCAGTTCTACCAAAACAGCAAAAATTATAGCTTATACATATTCATCATATTTAAACACTAAATACAGTAATGGAAACCCAAAAATTGGGAGCATCCCTATGGTGCAAAATCATGAATTTATCATAGGGCCCATGAACAACTCTACTAATTCTTCCCAGCTGCGCCAAATGAACCCACCAGAACAGCCCTTCTCCTCCATACCTTTACTGAAAAGGCACAGCTGCACAGCAGGTTTGACAACCACAATTTCTGACAGCTTGACTTGGCATTTTAGTCTCCAATCAGGAGCATGAACACATAGGGGCATATTTATCGAGGGTCGAATTTCGAATTGAAAAAACTTTGAATTCAAAACAACCAACTGAAATTAAGTAGAAGTTTCTTTTGGATGAATAGGTCCATTTTCGATCGCATAGGTCTGTATTCGGCCGAATTCAAATCATATGAATCTAAGGAATAGCCCAATCAATCAAATTCGATTCTAAGTTTTTCCCAAAAAACTTTGACTTTTCAAAGTCCACCAATTGACTCCAAATAGGTTCTAAAACAGCAAATCGGCAGGTTTTAGATGGCGAATGGTCAAAGTTGAATTTTTCAAATTCTAATCGAATTTGAACTATTCCCTAGTCGAAGTACACAAAAAATAGTTCAATATTCAAATTTTTTTCATTCTAAAATTCACCTCGACATTTGATAAATCTGCCCCTTAAAGCAAGTATCAAATATATAGCTAAAGTTATTCCTAAAATGGGAGATGTAGGGCATAACAATGTATATAGTTATTTTAGTTACAGAAACTTCATGTACTTTTAATTTATCTACTGATATAATTTATACCTTATATCTCTCTTTATGTCTCTATTCAGTTCTAACCCCACAGTAAAGTATTTAAAAAAATATTTAAAAAAATTGGATTGTTTGGATAAATTTTGGAGCTTTATGGATGACACATTTCCGGATAACGAATCCAATACCAGTACTCACAAAGGGTTGTGGTTTTTAAGCAAGACTGGAAGGCGTAGTTTTAATGTGTCTAATATCTTCAAGAGGACATGAGCAAAAAAATTAAACCATTATTATATATTCTAAAGGTTCCTTGGGGTAGATGTATTCAAATTGAAAAATTCAGACGTATTTATAGCAATCTGATCTTTTTTCCAATGCCTTAATTAATTAATGATTAATAAATAATCTATATTCAAGTTTAGCCTTGTCTTACCAGCTATCATCACAGGTTAGCTACAAAAACTAAGAGGTGTTCAGGATAGCAGTCCAAGCAGCACTGCATAACATAAGAAGGGTAGTGTCTGGTCAAATAAGACCTAAAAGGGAAAATGCTCTAGGTTGGGGTTAGCATCTTCTCTTTTTCCCTACGTTTTCATTAAATGTAGGAAATTAGATTTCAGAGCCAGCATTATTTTATTTTTGCTAGAAGTTGTAAGTTATGTTTAAGTTTTGAGTGCCATCCTGATTTCCAGAGTCTCTTAACTCTTAGAATGGATTGTTCAGTTTGGTTATGGTATGAGCAGTGCATATGGAATGCTTGTCTTTGTATACAATGAGTTGTGGAAAAGCAATATATGTCTATATATTCAGTGAGCAGTACATTTCCAATGCTGGTTGGTGCAGACACCAGCTGTAGGTAATCATATAATTACTCTGGAGGTCAGTGTTCAGGTGCAGGTAATGAGTAGGTCAGTTCCCCTCTCAATCCCTTCCTTAGCAGTTCAGAGTGAAGCTCAGAAACCTCAGGTAACAGTTTTTGGTGTTGCAGTTCTGTCCTGTTCGTTACTGTTCATGGTTGTTAGTTTTAAACTAAAATTGATTTATTTTACTCATCCAGAGTCCTGCTAGCATAGAAACTAGGAACAAGCTGTTTTAACATGTGTTAACATTACTCGGGATACTGACTAGCTGGAAATTGGACGACAGAGAGACAATGTGTATGCTAGTCTAGAACATTTCAATGGTTTAAGGGCTGGCCAAGGTAATAACCAAATATGAATGTACATTTACATTATCAGCGGAGCTTCAGGGGCTGCTGCCACCTGAGGCTGCAGCCATGATACCACCCTGTCTCCTGCTCTGCGATTTTAACTTTTAGTGTTGGAGTGGGTGCAGGGGGAGCACACCTCTAGTGCAGTGAGCAATATTGCACTCGCTGGACTAGCAGAGCAGAATTTCCATTTGGCTCTTAAAGTTACCAGACGTGGCTTCTTGCCACACTTATAATTGCCCACCCCATGCCACCTGAGGCAAGAGTCTCACCTTGCCTCATGGCAGGAGCAGCCCTGCATGTTATATATTTCTCTGGATTTGGACCCTGCTTAAGATAACAACCAAACTGAATGTATTTGTTACTTAAAATTAATTTTAAATAAAATTGATAATAAATATAAGTAAATTACCAATACCCTAGAAAAGTGCTTAGTGACAATCGTTAAAAAAGATGATCGCATACAGTTTTGCTGTAAAATATACATTTACATCAATGATTTTACCAAATCCATCCTAGAACTTCACCTTGAGTTCTCTTTTGCTTGTAAAATATGCAGTCTGTTGCATCAATAAAGAAATGCAGAAAAATGGCAGCCATCATTATTATCTGCACCATGCCTTCAACATCAAACAATGAGATTGGTGGCCACCCCATCCAAGAAGTAGTATAAGGAAATTGTAAGACAGCATGAAACACTTAAGGCCAGTGTAACGTTCTTGTTATCAGAACCTTGCGTAATGATGCGTACACTTGATTGCAAAGCTTAACCCTGCAGTCTCCGGTGTTCACTTACACCCTTTAGGGGCCCCAGGCTTTCTGCTGTGGAAAACCAACAAGGAAATGCAGATTAAACAAACAGTCCGAAAATGAGGTACCGGCAAGGATTTTAGTCAAACAGGTGAAGAGTCAAAGCACGTTCAGCGTCATGACGTCAGCGTCAGGGCGCCCAGCATCAGATGGCAGCATCAGACGCCAGTGTCAGAAGAATCAAGCTGGAAGTGCGCGCCTGCGCACACGAAAAGAGGTGTGCCAGGAGTTAAGTAAAAATTAGATCTCCCGGTGCGTCTTACAGCCAGGCTGGTGCTATTAATTCTACAATAAATACTTTTATTTCCATACAAACATTTGAAATACTCTTTGAGTGCCCACCAAATTGTGTTCACACAGTTGAGTCCATCTCCTATGCTGTAGGCTCAGGGCAGTTCACTGAGACCTCCATTATAACTACCATCTGTATAATTATTTTACCACTTTTATGCTATAATCTAACTAATTTACTGAATTTCATAATATGTGGAAAGGTTAGATTCCTTTAGATTTGTAATTGTTTTTTTTACCTTCTAAGAGCAGTACATAGAAGTAACTTAATACGCCACAGAACAAAGATTCTATGTTCTGCAGCATTAAAGGGTTTTTGAACGGAGGAGCCGTCCTCCATTCCTTCTCATTCTCTAGCCCCTAGGCAATGCCATAGACTTGTATGGTGGTGTGTGTAAAAAAAAAAAAAGAAGCGCACCCAAAAGATTTCGCAGCATAACAAAAAAATAGACTTTAATGGGCGTCGGCAACATTTTGCCAGAGGTGAATTTTTTGTGAAATGAAATGGGTCAAATTTGCCAATCCCTAGCATGAGCCTAGGCAGGGAACAAGTGGCCCCTGAGGAGTGATTGCCCAGTGGCCCCAGAAGCAGCAGTAGACAGCTCCGTCCCTTTTCATCATGCCTGCAATCTCTCCTGGATGATTGGTGAGCCTGCCACCCCAGGTTAGTGCCCCCTCCACACAAACACACACTTATTTTACTAAGACACATTACATTCACACTTACACACATACACATACAATTTTGGGGGATCAGGGGGGTCACACACATTCACAGCACTCACACACACATGCACACAACACACCATTTGCCAACTGTACAATTTGCATTTTTGTTTTTTGCAGTTGAAAGACATATTTACCCATTTTAGATTTGTGTTCTTTCGGAAAATATATGGTTTTATGGTAGGGTCTCCATACTGTTAGGGAGTTTCATTGACCATAACAAACATACCGGGTGCGTTTATTGTAGTAGCCATAGTGTCATACTTGAGAATTCATATGCACAATTTCGATTTGGGGGTCTCTGTATGCCACATATATATTGGGCATCAAACTATTAATAGACCCCTGACATTCATATTTAGAATTATTTTTGCTGGTAAGTTACAAAATGTGGGGTATATAATGGGGTAAAATGCAAGCTTTGTGCCAATTTTTAGGAATTTCATAAAAACTTTTGTGCAGCATAGCTTTGCAGTTTGGTAGTTTACAGAAGAAAGACATATTTACCCGTTTTACATTCAGCAGAATGTGTACTTACTATGGTCTCCATACTATTAGGGGATCTCATGGCACATAGAACACATACTGGGTGCTCATATTGTAGTAGCCAGATTATAATACGTGAGAATTCATATGCACTATTGCAAGCTTTGTGAAAATTTTTAAGAAATTTCACAAAAAACTTTATGTTTAGCATAGCTTTGCAGTTTGGTAGTTTGCTGTAGGAAGACATGTTTACCCATTTTAGATTCACCGGACTATGTACTTTCAGAAATTATATATTTTTTTATGGTCTCTTTACAGTTAGGGGGTCTCAGGGCACATAATATACATACCGGTAGCATATATTTTAGTAGCCAGAGTGTCATATGTGAGAATTCAAATGCACTATTTGGATTTTGGGGTCTCACTCTGTATGCCACATAGTTTGGTAAATCTATGCATATCGGGCATCAAACTGATTAGTAGACCCCAGGCTTTCATATTTAAGATGTTTTATGCTTGCAATGATACATGGACAATACTATGCTGGAAAGTTGAAGCTTTGAGACAATGTTCAGATATTTTACCAAAACCGACAATTTTTGAGAAAGCCTTGCGACTCTGTAGTTTAGAGCAGAAAGGCATGAGTAACCATTTTAGATTTGTCAGAATGTGTACTTTCCAAATATATATGGTTTTGGGTGGTAAACATATATTTCTTTGTTTTTACCCCACAAAAATGCAGTCGATGTGTTGATTTTTCATTAGCTGAAGTTACCCACAAAACAAATTGTATGCAATAACTTCATTTCGGGGGCCACTAAATGCCAGATACTTTGGTAAACCTCTGCACAATGGGCGCCAAACTCTTTGAAGGACCCCTGGCAATCATATTTAGTGTGCTTTTTCTTGGTACATAATTATACATGGGCGATATGTTGCTGGTAATTTGAAGTTTGAGGCAATATTCACATATTTCACCAAATCTGAGAATTTTGGGAAAGTCTTGCGACTAGTTTAGAGCAGAAAGGCATGGGTACCTTTTTAGATTCGGTAGAAAATAAATGATTTTGGGGAGTAAACGTATATTTCTGTGTTTTTACCCCACAAAAAAATGAAGTCATTGTGTTAATCATTCATTAGCTTATATACTATTCAAATTGCAAGTAAGTGATTGCTCATCAAAGTTAATCACATCTCAAAGGAGATAATTAACTGATTAAAATACAACAGTCACTTAAATTAAAGTGCACTTAAATATGGAGTGTGAGGATTGTCTGAACAGAAAGCCGGTCTTGGGATACTGAGTAGGGAATTGGCAAATTTTTTCGCCTTGTTTTGCCAAAAAAATGACGCCCATAGACTTGTATGTAGTGATGGGCGAATCTGTCGCGTTTCGCTTCGCTGAATAATTCGCGAATTTCCAGCGAAATTCGCGAAACGGCGAAAAATTCACGAAACGAGTCGCGCGGCCCGATTTTGTCGCGCGTCAAAATATTTTGTCGCGGACGCAAGTATGTGTTTTAACGCGCGACGTTATTTTTGACGCGCAGTGCAATTTGATGAAGCCCATCTTCTATGGGTGTTTTGTTTGTATAACCTTTTTTCATCTTTGGGCCTACAAATAAAAATTTTCCCCTTAGTTTCAAGCTTTGTAGTCTGTGATGATAAATGAACATGGTATCTTTTGCTTTGTGTCTGAATGTGCTGAATTGGTTTGGACTCCATGGGAAGACCAATACACATGCGTGTTTCACTTAGTATACTGCTACACACATGCCCTGCATTGTTAGAGGACTCCTATCTTGAAAAAATGGCTCCCATTTTGCAAGTTTCTTAAACTTTTAACGTTTGTGGATTTTTTCACATTACCTCTGGTCAACTGGTAATGGTATCTACTACTACTCTATATCTCTGTTTAACCAAAAAGTACCATCTGTACTTCAAATATCTAATAGTAGATTACTAACACAAGTACAACTAATAAATCTGAACAGATAGTATCTGGATGCTTTGTATCTCAGATAAAAATGAATAAACCATATGTTTATGTGAATGAACCTTATATTTACATCATGTAATTGTAATGATTCTGAAATACTATGTAATGTAATTTTAATGACTCCGATTAAGAATAGTCATCGTTGTGTTATTAGAATCCAAACAATTCCAAGTACCATGTGAGTATTAGTTTAGTCAAATGAAAAATGAACTCAAAATATAAAGATATAAAAAAAATTTTTTAATTCACAACATATAGCACAACTGGTGCTGTAACAAATAATAAATAAATTAAAGTGGAGGAGGAGGAGCAACAACCCTCTGGAGGTTGTCAACAATGTCCCTAACCTCTCCCAGCTCCTGCCGCATGGCATTTACTTGATGAGCTAGGGTGACCAGGAGCTCAGTCTGGTCGTAGTAGGCATGCTCTGTCTGAGTGCCTACACTGAGCCCCTGGTCGTCCGCTGGTGGTGCCACCTGGTGAGGTGGTGGTGCCGCCTGGTGAGGTGGTGGTGCCGCCTGGTGAGGTGGTGCCACCTGGTGAGGTGGTGGTGCCGCCTGGTGAGGTGGTGGTGCCACCTGGTGAGGTGGTGGTGCCGCCTGGTGAGGTGGTGCCACCTGGTGAGGTGGTGGTGCCGCCCGGTGAGGTGGTGGAGGCGGTGCTGCCTCATCAGGTACAGGCGGTGCTGCCTGGTCAGGTGGTGGTGGTGCTGGTACTTCCCCATCATCATCATCATCAGGATCATCTTGGATCCACTCAGCTGGCAATGAATAAATTTCAGTTTGAGTAACACACCAATTGCATTTGTACAGTATACATTATACAGGATAAGGTGTCATGTTGTAACTACAGGAAAATTAACTTTATTGTAGTTAAGAAGGGAAACCTATTTATTACGTTTAAATAAATCTACCTTTATGTGAAGTAAAATTCTTATTAGCCTTGTCACAGGCCTAAACAAATACACATTTGCTCCAAAATACCAAAATAAATAGGAATCAAGTGCAGGGCAAGATTTACATAGCGGACACCCCTAGGCCCACTGCCATTCGTCGCCCCTGTCCCCTCCCCTTTATTCGGGAAAATTTTTATCATCTGGACAGGAGCAATGGGGATTGCTGCATGGGAAACTATTGTATCTCCTGTGCATCCCCAGTGTTTCTGAACCAATATGGGTGTGGTTGGACAGCATGCCGCCACCCTAAAATCTTCCAGCCCTAGGCCCGGGCCTTGGTGACCTTTCCACAGATCCGAGCCTGATCAAGTGGCTTTATTGTAGTTAAGAAGGGAAACCTATTTATTACGTTTAAATAAATCTACCTTTAAGTGAAGTAAAATTCTTATTAGCCTTGTCACAGGCCTAAACAATTACACATTTGCTCCAAAATACCAAAATAAATAGGAATCAAGTGGCTTTATTGTAGTTAAGAAGGGAAACTCATGTATTGCATTTAAATAAATCTATTATAATCTGTTTAAATAATCTCCATTTGACAGCTCATTTACTTGTTATCTAACTTGTCTGCAATTATGTCAGTCAGTCAAAGTCAACTGTTCCAATCCTAATTACAGTATTCACTTAAATACATTTTTGCTGTAAAATAGCAAATCATTATAAGATGTTTTCTTTTTAAATAACTCTACCTTCCACTTCCACGCGCAGCTCATCAACAAATGCGCTGTGGCGTCTTTTGAGATCGCTCCAGATCCTCTGGAGCTCCCTCAGACTTAAGCGCAGGCGGTACTCCCTCCGCAGCCTGCGCCTCAGCCGTTCCATTATGCTCCTCCGGAGCGCCTGGATTCCTCTCACTCCAGGAGGGATATTGTCGTATCCCTCCTGGTGCAGGTACCTGACGAAGTACCGCAGCTGGTCTCGGTTCATCATGCCAGGTCCTGCCATTTTCAAACTGCACTCCTAAAAATGTAAGCACGGGCGGGGCTATTTATAGTGGCGACGCCCATTTTTGACGCGCGCATGACGCGCGTCACATGACGCGTGCGCGCACACGACGCGCGTCACATGACGCACGCGCGCGCATGCGCAAACACAGTTTTGATATGGCGCGCGACGAACCTCATCGCGACGGCGACGAACCTCGACGCGACGGCGACGAACCTCGTCGCGATGGCGACGAAATTGATAAATTGACTACTGTAACACTCAAATACATTGATTTTTTAAAATAAATTATGATATTAAGTCACACTATATTTGGAAATTAGGCACTATTAGAAGTAACATTATTCCCCTAGCAATCATACATTGATTTAAATAAGAGACTGGAATATGAATAGGAGAGGCCTAAATGTAAAAAAGTAGCAATGACTAACAATACATTTGTAGCCTGACATAGTATTTGCTTTTTAGTTGGGGTCAACTCATTGACCCACATTTAAAAGCTGCAAAGAGTCTGAACTTAGAAGAAAAAGGCAAATAAGTAAAACCAAATTAAAAGTTGCTTAGAATTTGCCATACTATTGCATACTAAAAGTTACCTTAAAGGTGAACCACCCCTTTAAGGGCTTTGCACTGGATCTATGAATACGTTGTGTAAAGTGTTTGGAAACAAAGGATGGCGTGTGTTCTCTTTGAAGGTTATGGACAGCAAACTGGGACAAAACAGCTTGTGAAGTTGAAAGTTGCAAAATAGCAGATGCAGCTGAAAGTGGGATGTAAGATGGACATCATCTAGGAATGAAATTCCTTTTTCCATTAAGCAAACTGTGTTGTCTCGTTTATTTAACTCAAGGACAAAAGCATTCATAGAGGACAAATTCAATCTAAATTATTACTTACAGCATGAATTTAAGTAGAGTTTATGGCTATGTTTGTGTCACCCAGGGTTGCCAGGTTGGTTGGTTTCCAGTCAAATTTACTGGGCTGATGTTTGGGGCCTGTTTGGGCCTCTGTGTAATTTGAATGCAAGGGCCTATTTTGACTCCCAGACCAGACATGGCTTTGGGACTACCATTAAAACATTTCCCTTACTTTTGTACACAGTAATGAATGTATATATGTCATGTTTTGCTTTGGAATCAATGGGAAGAGCAATTCACACCTATGTTCCACTCAGTTACTGCTACACACACATGCCCTCCCTGTATACATTTTTTAGAGCACTCCTATCATTTCAAAAGAAAGAATAATGACTGAGGCAAAGGACTTTTGGCCGCAGTCGTTTCAGGGGTAATAATAGTGTGAATACATTTGACAACCAAGCAGCAAGCATTGTTGTAATCAATTGTATTAGAGCCAGAAGAATTAAATGAGGCAGGCCTCAACCCCCAGAAGAAATTAGCCAAACAATGGGGCTGTATTCGAAGAAACATTTTTATAAGCCATGATAGGCCTCAACCACCAGAAGAAAGTAGCCAACTTAGCGGCAAAATTACAAGCAACCTATTTAGAAGCCATGATAGGCCTCAACCCCCAGAAGAAATTAGCCAACAATATGGCAGTATTCGAAGAAACATTTTTAGAGGCCATGATAGGCCTCGACCCCCAGAAGAAATCAGCCAACAATATGGCAGTATTCGAAGACATATTTTTAGAAGCCATGATAGGCCTCAACCCCCAGAAGAAATTAGCCAAACAATGTGGCAGCATTCGAAGAAACATTTTTAGAAGCCATGATAGGCCTCAACCCCCAGAAGAAATTAGCCAAACAATGTGGCAGCATTCGAAGAAACATTTTTAGAAGCCATGATAGGCCTCAACCCCCAGAAAAAATTAGCCAACAATGTGGCAGTATTCGAAGAAACATTTTTAGAAGCCATGATAGGCCTCAACCCCCAGAAGACAGTAGCCAACTTAGCGGCAAAATTACAAGCAACCTATTTAGAAACCATGTTAGGCCTCAACCCCCAGAAGAAATTAGCCAACAATGTGGCAGTATTCGAAGAAACATTTTTAGAAGCCATGTTAGGCCTCAACCACCAGAAGAAATTAGCCAACAATGTGGCAGTATTCGAAGAAACATTTTTAGAAGCCATGATAGGCCTCAACCCCCAGAAGAAATTAGCCAACAATATGGCAGTATTCGAAGAAACATTTTTAGAAGCCATGATAGGCCTCAACCCCCAGAAGACAGTAGCCAACTTAGCGGCAAAATTACAAGCAACCTATTTAGAAACCATGTTAGGCCTCAACCCCCAGAAGAAATTAGCCAACAATGTGGCAGTATTCGAAGAAACATTTTTAGAGGCCATGATAGGCCTCGACCCCCAGAAGAAATCAGCCAACAATATGGCAGTATTCGAAGAAACATTTTTAGAAGCCATGATAGGCCTCAACTACAAAAAAAATTGCCGACAATGCAGCAGTAGTGTCAGCCACAGCAGTAGGAGCCTTGATAGACACCCACCAGAGTTTTGCCAAATAATGAGGCATTAGTAGCATCAGCAGCGGCAGTCATGTTGTATCTTTCAATCAACTCTATATTAGAGCCAGAAGAATTAAATGAGGCAGGCCCCAAACAGAAGACGTTTGCCAAATAATGAGGCCTTAGTAGCAACAGCAGCGGCAGTCATGTTGTAACTTTTAATCAACTCTATATTAGAGCCAGAAGAATTAAATGAGGCAGGCCCCAAACAGAAGACGTTTGCCAAATAATGAGGCAGTAGTAGCAACAGCAGCGGCAACAACAGTCATGTTGTAACTTTTAATCAACTCTATATTAGAGCCAGAAGAATTAAATGAGGCAGGCCCCAAACAGAAGACGTTTGCCAAATAATGAGGCCTTAGTAGCAACAGCAGCGGCAACAACAGTCATGTTGTAACTTTTAATCAACTCTATATTAGAGCCAGAAGAATTAAATGAGGCAGGCCCCAAACAGAAGACGTTTGCCAAATAATGAGGCAGTAGTAGCAACAGCAGCGGCAGTCATGTTGTAACTTTTAATCAACTCTATATTAGAGCCAGAAGAATTAAATGAGGCAGGCCCCAAACAGAAGACGTTTGCCAAATAATGAGGCATTAGTAGCAACAGCAGCAGCAACAACAGTCATGCTGTAACTTTTAATAAACTCTATATTAGAGCCAGAAGAATTAAATGAGGCAGGCCCCAAACAGAAGACGTTTGCCAAATAATGAGGCATTAGTAGCAACAGCAGCGGCAGTCATGTTGTAACTTTTAATCAACTCTATATTAGAGCCAGAAGAATTAAATGAGGCAGGCCCCAAACAGAAGACGTTTGCCAAATAATGAGGCAGTAGTAGCAACAGCAGCGGCAACAACAGTCATGTTGTAACTTTTAATCAACTCTATATTAGAGCCAGAAGAATTAAATGAGGCAGGCCTCAAACAGAGAAGACTTTTGCCAAATAACGAGGCATTAGCAGCAACAGCAGCGTCAGCAACAGTCATGTTGCGACTTTTAATCAACTCTATATTAGAGCCAGAAGAATTAAATGAGGCAGGCCCCAAACAGAAGACGTTTGCCAAATAATGAGGCAGTAGTAGCAACAGCAGCGGCAGTCATGTTGTAACTTTTAATCAACTCTATATTAGAGCCAGAAGAATTAAATGAGGCAGGCCCCAAACAGAAGACGTTTGCCAAATAATGAGGCATTAGTAGCAACAGCAGCAGCAACAACAACAGTCATGCTGTAACTTGTAATAAACTCTATATTAGAGCCAGAAGAATTAAATGAGGCAGGCCCCAAACAGAAGACGTTTGCCAAATAACGAGGCATTAGCAGCAACAGCAGCGTCAGCAACAGTCATGTTGCGACTTTTAATCAACTCTATATTAGAGCCAGAAGAATTAAATGAGGCAGGCCCCAAACAGAAGACGTTTGCCAAATAATGAGGCAGTAGTAGCAACAGCAGCGGCAACAACAGTCATGTTGTAACTTTTAATCAACTCTATATTAGAGCCAGAAGAATTAAATGAGGCAGGCCTCAAACAGAGAAGACTTTTGCCAAATAACGAGGCATTAGCAGCAACAGCAGCGTCAGCAACAGTCATGTTGCGACTTTTAATCAACTCTATATTAGAGCCAGAAGAATTAAATGAGGCAGGCCCCAAACAGAAGACGTTTGCCAAATAATGAGGCAGTAGTAGCAACAGCAGCGGCAGTCATGTTGTAACTTTTAATCAACTCTATATTAGAGCCAGAAGAATTAAATGAGGCAGGCCCCAAACAGAAGACGTTTGCCAAATAATGAGGCATTAGTAGCAACAGCAGCAGCAACAACAACAGTCATGCTGTAACTTTTAATAAACTCTATATTAGAGCCAGAAGAATTAAATGAGGCAGGCCCCAAACCGAAGACTTTTGCCAAATAACGAGGCATTAGCAGCAACAGCAGCGTCAGCAACAGTCATGTTGCGACTTTTAATCAACTCTATATTAGAGCCAGAAGAATTAAATGAGGCAGGCCCCATACAGAAGACGTTTGCCAAATAATGAGGCATTAGTAGCAACAGCAGCGGCAGTCATGTTGTAACTTTTAATCAACTCTATATTAGAGCCAGAAGAATTAAATGAGGCAGGCCCCAAACAGAAGACGTTTGCCAAATAATGAGGCAGTAGTAGCAACAGCAGCGGCAACAACAGTCATGTTGTAACTTTTAATCAACTCTATATTAGAGCCAGAAGAATTAAATGAGGCAGGCCTCAAACAGAGAAGACTTTTGCCAAATAACGAGGCATTAGCAGCAACAGCAGCGTCAGCAACAGTCATGTTGCGACTTTTAATCAACTCTATATTAGAGCCAGAAGAATTAAATGAGGCAGGCCCCAAACAGAAGACGTTTGCCAAATAATGAGGCAGTAGTAGCAACAGCAGCGGCAGTCATGTTGTAACTTTTAATCAACTCTATATTAGAGCCAGAAGAATTAAATGAGGCAGGCCCCAAACAGAAGACGTTTGCCAAATAATGAGGCAGTAGTAGCAACAGCAGCGGCAACAACAGTCATGTTGTAACTTTTAATCAACTCTATATTAGAGCCAGAAGAATTAAATGAGGCAGGCCTCAAACAGAGAAGACTTTTGCCAAATAACGAGGCATTAGCAGCAACAGCAGCGTCAGCAACAGTCATGTTGCGACTTTTAATCAACTCTATATTAGAGCCAGAAGAATTAAATGAGGCAGGCCCCAAACAGAAGACGTTTGCCAAATAATGAGGCAGTAGTAGCAACAGCAGCGGCAGTCATGTTGTAACTTTTAATCAACTCTATATTAGAGCCAGAAGAATTAAATGAGGCAGGCCCCAAACAGAAGACATTTGCCAAATAATGAGGCAGTAGTAGCAACAGCAGCGGCAGTCATGTTGTAACTTTTAATCAACTCTATATTAGAGCCAGAAGAATTAAATGAGGCAGGCCCCAAACAGAAGACGTTTGCCAAATAATGAGGCATTAGTAGCAACAGCAGCAGCAACAACAACAGTCATGCTGTAACTTTTAATAAACTCTATATTAGAGCCAGAAGAATTAAATGAGGCAGGCCCCAAACAGAAGACGTTTGCCAAATAACGAGGCATTAGCAGCAACAGCAGCGTCAGCAACAGTCATGTTGCGACTTTTAATCAACTCTATATTAGAGCCAGAAGAATTAAATGAGGCAGGCCCCAAACAGAAGACGTTTGCCAAATAATGAGGCAGTAGTAGCAACAGCAGCGGCAACAACAGTCATGTTGTAACTTTTAATCAACTCTATATTAGAGCCAGAAGAATTAAATGAGGCAGGCCTCAAACAGAGAAGACTTTTGCCAAATAACGAGGCATTAGCAGCAACAGCAGCGTCAGCAACAGTCATGTTGCGACTTTTAATCAACTCTATATTAGAGCCAGAAGAATTAAATGAGGCAGGCCCCAAACAGAAGACGTTTGCCAAATAATGAGGCAGTAGTAGCAACAGCAGCGGCAACAACAGTCATGTTGTAACTTTTAATCAACTCTATATTAGAGCCAGAAGAATTAAATGAGGCAGGCCTCAAACAGAGAAGACTTTTGCCAAATAACGAGGCATTAGCAGCAACAGCAGCGTCAGCAACAGTCATGTTGCGACTTTTAATCAACTCTATATTAGAGCCAGAAGAATTAAATGAGGCAGGCCCCAAACAGAGAAGACTTTTGCCAAATAACGAGGCATTAATAGCAACAGCAGTGGCAGCAACAGTCATTTTGTAACTTGTAACTTTTAATCAACTCAATATTAGAGCCAGAAGAATTAAATGAGGCAGGCCCCAAACAGAAGACATTAGCCGCAAAATTGTAAGAAAAATATTTAGAAGCCATGTTAGGCCTCAACCCCCAGAAGAAATTAGCCAACTTAGCGGCAAAATTATAAGCAACATATTTAGAAGCCATGTTAGGCCTCAACCAGAAGAAATTAGCCAACAATGTGGCCGTATTCGAAGAAACATTTTTAGAAGCCATGTTAGGCCTCAACCAGAAGAAATTAGCCAACTTAGCGGCAAAATTATAAGCAACATATTTAGAAGCCATGTTAGGCCTCAACGAGAAGAAATTAGCCAACATTGTGGCAGTATTTGAGAAAACATTTTTAGAAGCCATGTTAGGCCTCAACCAGAAGAAATTAGCCAACTTAGCGGCAAAATTATAAGCAACATATTTAGAAGCCATGTTAGGCCTCAACCAGAAGAAATTAGCCAACAATGTGGCAGTATTCGAAGAAACATATTTAGAGGCCATGTTAGGCCTCAACTACTAAAAAAATTTGCCGACAATGCAGCAGTAGTATCTACGATAGCAGTAGGAGCTTTGATAGGCCCCCACCATAAAAAAATTGCCGACAATGCAGCACAGCAACAGTACTACTAGGGCTAGTAGCAGGCTACAGCAGCAGCAGCAGCAGCAAGGGCAGCAGGTGCAGACAGATGGGGAATGGGCAATACTACTGAGGAGGAGAGTATGGGCAGCAATGGAGAGAGGAGGATAAATCTGTGGAGGAGAAGGAGGAGAGGAGGCTAGTCTCTGCTGTCTGCAATGGGCACTTGGATATCCCCGCTTATCCATGCCTCATTCATTTTAATGAATGTCAGCTTATCCACGCTGCCAGTGGATAGCCGTGTCCGCTTTTCAGTGACCACCCCACCTGCAGCACTGAAGACACGCTCTGACAGGACACTGGCAGGGGGGCAAGCCAGCACCTCCAGAGCGTACTGTGCCAGTTCTGGCCACTGGTCGAGCCTCGAGACCCAATAATGCATGGGGTCATCGTCAGGGCGAATGGCATCCTGCACGCTGACTGACCCCATGTAGTCAGCCACCATATGCTCCACCCGCTGCTGGTGGTGGCTTTGGGTGCTGACTGGGCCTGCTGCTGGCCGTTGAGGCTCGAAAAAGCTCTTCCACACACCCATGAGATCTCCGCCCTTGCTGCTGCTGCTGCTGCTAGGCCCCTGTCTCTGCTGGGTGTGTGGAGTAGTGGAGGCCTGAGAAGTGTCAGACTGGGGGAAGGCCTCCACTAATTTTGAGCACAGAGCCTTCCTCAATTGACCCATCCTCCTCTCTCTCTGGCTGGGTACAAGGAACTCCCCCACCTTTCCCTTGTACCGTGGGTCAAGCAAAGTAGCCATCCAATAATCCTCCCGGTCTTTGATAGAACAGACCCGGGGATCGCTTCGGAGGCAAGTCTGCATATGGGCAGCCATGTAAAAGAGGTGCCCCCGACCAACCTCTTCTTGACTGCCCTCCAGATGCAGCAGGTCATCTGGCTCGACCTGCCCCTGCTCTGTACCCTCCCAGCCGCGGACAATAGCTGGGGTGGTTGGGTGGCATGTGCCCTGCTCCCCATGCTGCACAGGCACCCAGTCCTCCTCTCCCTCATCCTCCTCATCAGGCACCATCTCCTCCTCAGCCCCCTCTGCCTGCCTACGGGGCCTAGTCTCCTCCTCCTCCTCCTCAGGCACGTCACCCTCCTCTAGCAGCCCATCCAACGTGCGCTTGAGGAGGAACACCAGGGGTATGACATCGCTAAGACACGCATTGTCCCTGCTAACAAAGCGTGTCGCCTGCTCAAAGGGGGCAAGTACTTGGCAGAGCTGCCTCATTTGCTGCCACTGCTCTGCACTAAAGTACCCCAAATCCGCCCCCTGAGTACCCCTGGCACTGTGCTCCAGCAGGTAATTGCTGACCGCCCAGCGCTGCTCTACGAGGCGCTCCACCTTGTGCAGGGTGGAATTCCAGCGCGTCGGCAGGTCACAGATGAGCCGGTGGGGTGGCAGACTATGCTGCCGCTGCATCCGTGCCAAAGACGCGCTGGCGGTGGGGGACCTGCGAAAATGGGCACATACCCTACGTACCTTCTCCAGCATGTCACCCAACCCTTGGTAGCTCTTGAGGAAGCGCTGCACCACAAGGTTGAGGACATGTGCAAAGCAAGGCATGTGGGTCAGGTGCCCTAGGCGGATGGCGGCCAGCAGGTTGCGACCGTTGTCGCAAACAATATTACCTGCTTGGAGCTGGCGGGGAGTGAACCACCGCTGCACCTGAGTCTGGAAGGCAGCCATGAGCTCAGGTGCAGTATGACTCCTCTCGCCCAGGGAGAGGAGTTGCAGCACAGCCTGACATCGCCTGTGCTGCACTGAAGCGTAGCTGCGGGGACGCTTCAGGGGTGGCTCATCCATAGTGGAGGAGGAGGAGGAAGTGGACATGTGGGGTTTGCCCTGTACCCCACGGGGAGGCACCTGTAGCCTGAGGGGAGCGCCCCGGCTTGCACCCTCCCCAGCACTCATGAGGGTGACCCAGTGCGCAGTGTAGGTTATGTACCTCCCCTGCCCATGCCTGCTGGTCCACGTGTCAGTGGTGCAGTGCACCCTGCCGCCAACAGCATGATCCAGCGACAGGGACACATTCTCAACCACGTGCTGGTGGATGGCAGGGACAGCCTTCCTGGCAAAATAATGGCGGCTGGGGATCCGCCAGTTAGGGGCAGCGCAAGCCATCAGCTGTCGGAAGGGGGCTGCTTCGACTAGCTGATAGGGCAGCAGCTGCACTGCCAGAAGCTTTGCCAGGCAGCCATTAAGCCTCTGCACTTGGGGGTGGCTGGGGGAGAGAGGCGTCTTGCGGCTGAGGAACTGGGGGAGGGAAACCTGGCGGGACAGGGGCCGCATTGAGGAGGAGGAGGCTGCAGAAGAGGCTGAGCTACACAGTGGCTGCCTCCGACTGTGAGCCCCAGAATCCTCTTCACCTGCTGCAGGGTCTGGGGAGCTGGCACCTCTTCCCTGAGGAATGGGAGGAGGTGGACAGGAAGCACCACTGCCACCCGGTGCCCTGCCACTTTGGTGCTGCTCCCACGTCATCCTGTGATGACGTTTCATATGGGAACTTAAAGCTGATGTTCCCATATGTGACCCTGCCTGCCCCCTTCGAACCTTCTGCCGGCAGAGCTGGCACACTGCTATTGCCTGGTCCTCTGCCTGGCACGTGAAAAAAGCCCACACTGCTGAAGTGCGGGCCACTGCCTTGCCTGCTGTGGAGGGTTGAGGATGGTCCCCACCCGTACGCACATAGGCTTTGGACCTAGGCGCAGTGCTGCCCTGTTGCCTGCCCCCCCTAGCAGTGGTCGGTGGAGCCGGCTCTTCATCCTCATCAACAACAAACAGTTCCCCCCCTGAACTGCTGCTGTTATCCTCTGGAGCCGGCTCCCAGGGTCTGTCCCTGTCATCGTCCTCCCCCAGACCAGACCCTGCCTCATACATGGCATCAATACCCACATCCAGCATGCTGGTGTCTGACCCCACACCAGCAACTTGCTGCCCTGCCATAAGGGGACCCTGCCCAATATCCCCTATTGATGTGGGCTGTGACATGACCACCTCCACCTCTTCATCAGACATGAATGCCCCCCCCATTCCTGCCTGATCATCAAAAAGATCCAGGGTGTCTGGGCCCAAGTCCACCTCAGGATCAAATAAGAGGGATGGGGTGTCATCCCACACTGAGCTAGCAGGTGATGCCACCTCCTGCCGCTCACTGGTGCCTGCTGCAGATGAGGTAGCCTGGGTCAGCCAGTCTACCACTGCCTCTGCCTGCTGCGACCGTATGGGTCGCGAAGCAGTGGCAAAAAAATCGGGCACAGTCCTACGTGGACCAGTTGCCCCGCTGCTGCGACCCACAGCCACCTGCTGCTGTGGCATTTGCTGCTGCTGTTGTTGCAGCTGCTGCTGCTGTTGTTGTTGCAGCTGCTGCTGTTGTTGTTGCAGCTGCTGCTGTTGTTGTTGCAGCTGCTGCTGTGATGGCAGCTGCTTTGATGGCAGCTTGTGCTGCGACTGATTTACAGTGCCCAGACTGGGCATGGCACATGGCTGTTGTGGGGTTGGATGCCCACGGCCAGCACCACGGCCTCTTCCTCGGCCACCCCTCCCTATCCCACCCTTCTTCCCACCACCACCACCACCCATCCCTAACCCACCCTTCTTCCCACCACCACCACCCATCCCCCCTCTCCCACGGCCCGTCATATTGGGCAACTAAACTTAAAAAAAAAAAATATATATAAGGGGGGGGTTTGGATATTTCGGGGAAGGAAAGGAGAAAAAAATAAAACCCTCAACTAAATCCCCTCAGCAGAAGTGTGCACCCACAAGGAGTACACACACCAGCACAGACAAAGACAAAGACAGTTAGCCCTAAAAAGGGCTATTGGGTGGTGAGCAGGCAAGCAGAAGAGGGAAAACAGAAACAAAAACTGAAATCCACAACCTCCACTTGCACTGACTCAGAAAAAAAAAAAGCTCTCTACACAAACTCCACTAGCTAAATCACACACAAATCTCTCACTATCCTGCTCTCTCTACCTCTACCAGAAACGCCACGAGTAATGGCCGCCTCTGCAGCTCCTTATATAGCCAGTGGGTTGGCTCAGGGATGGCTCACATCTTATTGGCTGCTGTGGGTGATGTTTAGTTTGTCGCGCGTCTTTTTGTTTTGACGCGCATTAGCGGCGTCGCGGCTCGTCGCGCGACGAAAATTTCGCCGCGCGGCGAAACGAGTCACGAGGCGAATTTTTGCCGCAATTTCGCGAAAAATTCGCCCGCGGCGAAACGCAGAAATTCGCCGCGAATTTAACCATGGCGAATTTATTCGCCCATCCCTACTTGTATGGCGTTGTGCGTCAAAATAAAAAGACGCACACGATATTTTTTTTTTTGACGCCCATAGACTTTAATGGGCGTCGGCGCCAAATTTTTGCCGAAATGAAACGGGTCCAATTTGCCCATCCCTAATACTCCGCAAAGTACCCCATCTATTGCCCACTGATCAGCAAATTTGTTCAACCAACCAGTAAACACTGCTTGGGTGTACTCTGCTCGGATGCGGGAACGCACCAGCACCTGGAACAAGACCTCTGCTTATTTCAGGGCTTATTTCAGGATAAACAAATAGCAGCTGCTATTTGTTTATCCTGAAATAAGCCCTTTTGGAATAAAGGCTTTTTAAGAATTTACCTCAAGTGTGGTGCTGTCTGTTCATCGAATTTGTAGTGGGAGGGCAGGCAGTGAGTTGAGGAGTCTGATAGCTTGTGGAAAAAAACTTTCGCACAGCCTGGTTGTTCGGGCTTTAATGCTGCAAAAGCGTCTGCCGGATGGGAACAGTGTGAACAGTCCGTGTGAGGGGTGTGTGGAGTCCAGTGCAATGCAGGAGGCCTTTCTTGCACAGCGCTTGTGGAAGATGTCCTGCAGCGATGGAAGAGCCACTCTAATGATGTTGCCAGCTGCTTTGACAGTTCACTGTAGACTTTTCCGGTCAGCAGTGCTGGTACTACTGTACCAGATGGAGATGCAGCTCGTCAGGACGCTGTCTGTGGTGCCCCTGTAGAACACTGTGAGGGTGGGAGGCGGAAGGCTGGCCTGTTTCCGTCGTCTTAGAAAGTGAAGACGCTGCTGAGCCTTTTTGGTGATGGAGGCGGTGTTGGTGGTGCAGGTGAGGTCATCAGAGACGTGGACTCCCAGGAATTTGGTGTTCTTTACTGTCTCTACCGTGCAGCCATTGATGTTGAGTGGTGTGTGAGCAGGGCAAGTTCCCCTGAAGCCGACAATCATCTCTTTAGCTTTATCCACATTAAGTGACAGGTTGTTCTCACTGCACCAGACCACCAGCTGCTGAACCTCATCTCTGTATGCTGACTCATCGTTGTGGCTGATGAACCCCACCACAGTCGTGTCATCTGTGAACTTGATGATGTGGTTTCAGCTGTGTCTAGCTATGCAGTCATGTGTCAGAAATGTGTACAACAACGGGCTGAGAACACATCCTTGAGGAGCTCCTGTGCTCAATCTGATGGTGCTAGAAACGTTGTCACCGATATAAACAGACTGAGGCCTCTCTGACAGAAAATTCAAGATCCAATTCCACAAAGAGGTGCCCAATCATGAGGGATGATGGTAATGAATTCTGAGCTAAAGTCTATAAACAGCATTCTCACATAACTGTCTTACTTGTCCAGATGAGTTAGTGGAGAGCAGAAGATATGGCATCCTCAGTTGACCTGTTTGGCCGATATGCAAATTGTAGTGGGTCCAGTGAGCGGGGGAGGGTGCTCTTGATGTGTGCCATCACATCTCATTTCATGATGACCGGGTTTAGTGCAACAGGGCGGTAGTTATTCAGGCAGATAACTGAAGATTTCTTTGGCAATGGAATGATGGTGGTGGACTTGAAGCATGTGGGGATGATCTGGTTTAGAGATGTGTTGAAAATGTCAGTGAATATGTCAGCCAGCTGATCAGCACAGTCTCTGAGCACACGACCAGGAATGTTGTCTTGTCCGGTAGCCTTTCATGGATTGACCTTGGTTAAGGTTTCGCCTCACATAGGCCATGGGTAGACAGATGACTTGGTCGGTGAGAGGAGGCATGGCTTTCCTCACAGGCTCTTTGTTTAGCATGTCGAACTGTGCGTAGAACTTGTTCAGTTCCTCTGGGAGTGTGGCATCTTCATCACTGCTGCTTGTACTGTGTGACAGCCTGAATGCCTTGTCATTAGTTGTGTGAGTCTTTTGTGTTGTCAAAATGATTTTGAATCTTCAATGTGTACTCCCGCTTTGCTTGTCGGATGGTTCGAGAGAGGTTGGCCCTGGCTGTTTCCTGACCGGAAAGCGTCATCTCTCTCTCTCTTAGCCATGCATGAACCTTTGCTGTAAACCAGGGTTTTTTGTTGGCTCTCGTGGTGACAGTTTTGGGGACGGTAACATCCGCTATGCATTTGTTGATGTAGCAGGTCACAGAGTCTGTGTACTCAATGCACCATTGCTGTAAGCCAATGCACCATTTGCTGTAAACCAGGGTTTTTTCGTTGGCTCTCATGGTGACAGTTTTGGAGACGGTAACATCCTCTATGCATTTGTTGATGTAGCAGGTCACAGAGTCTGTGTACTCAATGCACCATGGAGCACTTTCCAACTCAAGTCTCCAGTGGGTCGAGGCACCAGACTGGAATAAAGAGCTTGCCACTAAGGTCTTCCTAGTCTTAAAAGACTAGTCTTAAAAAATAGATTGCAAAGTAGGTCTTTAGAGTGTCTTAGTAGTGAGCCGGCAGAGTTGAGAGTCTTTTAAGTAAATCCTCAGGTTCAATAACAAACAATTGCTGGTCATACCCCATATTGCGTACCTGGTGATAAAAGCTCGATGCTAGGGTACACCACTGCTGAGAAGGATCTGCATACAAGTATCTCTGTATTTGCTGGAGACAGAAGGTGTGCACTTGAGAATGTATGCACATGACTGAGTGGTTTCCCATCCAGTAAAAGTCCAGCAACCTTCTCTGGATCTTAGCAATGAATTATTGGGTTGGGCTCAGCTGGTACCAAAGCTGAGAGGTCACCAGCTGATCACCAAAGCTCTCCCCCTCATAGAAAGTACTTTAGCAAAACCCTTCCACTTTAATAGGCGGGTTAAAGCACGCTTCTCAAGTCCAATGAAATTCTGTGAGACAGGATGCTCCTCAGCTGATAGGTAGACCCCTAAATATATAATGATGTTAGTCTCATAAGAGATGTCACGAAAAGCAGGAAGCAGGAAATCTACCTGTAGAGAACCCTCCAGAAGGCCTGAGCTCTTGGACCAGTTGATCCAAGCAAATGAAGCAGCAGCTTAGACCTCTTGACACTCTTGTGCCTGTTCAAGATCAATTAGGTCCTGGACAACAAGAATTACATCATCAGCATAGGTTGAGAGAACCACCCTTATGTCAGGTTCTTTGACCACCAGTCCCATGATCATTTTCCTTAAGAGACACAGGAAGGGCTCAATGGCCAGCTTGTACAGTTATCCCAACAAGGGGCATCTTTGCTGAACGCCTCATCCAAAGACCAGAGGTGTGGTCAGAGACCAGTTAATTTTAACTAAACACTCTGCAGAGGCATACCTTGTTTTCAGGTAGCCCACAAACTGTGGGCCAAAGCTATGAACCTTGATCCAGAGAGAGAAAAGCAAGAGATAGACCAGTCCTTCTCACAAAATGTAGTAAGTCTCGGTTCAGAAAGACATTATCAAAAACTGTCCGACCGGGGACTGTATAGGACTGGTCAGGATGAATCACCCCTGCCAGCACATATTTGAGTCTGAGTGGCTTTGGCCACAATCTTGGTCTTGGTCTCTTAATAAGACAGAGATCCCCCTTCTTAGGAAGCAGTGCTAACACTGCTCGATGACACGAAAGTGACAACTCACTTTTCTTGAGGGCCTTAGTTAGGACCCTATGGAAATCAGGACCCAGAGTATCCCATAAAAACTGAAAGAACTATACGGTCAGCCTATTATTAAGTGTCCTGTGGGGACACGAAATGCGTCAGGCTATTATTTTTATACAAGATGTAAATAAAGATTTTTGTACTACTTTACTAAATGTTCAGACTTCTGTTTCTACTTAATTTCATTAAATTTATCCAGAGTGTCGGAATGGTACCAGCTTTATTTTTTAGGTTTTGAACTATACGGTCAGCCCGTCAAACCCAGGAGATTTATTGTGGGGTATTAAATGGAGTGCTTGAGAGAGTGATTTGAGTCTCCAACCTCTCTTTTCTCCTCTCACTGACCACTGGAAGCCCATCCCATAGCTCCTCACAGGAATCTGGAGAGATGGGATCTGGAGAAAAAAGGTTTTGATAAAAGGACCAGTCTCTGTCCTGGATAGCCTCCAGATCTTCAAGGGGGTACCATCCTCTGCAAGAAGGCATGTTATATGTTTTCTTCTCCAAGCATTGAAGAATCACGAACCACGATATATATCACAGAGTAACTGCATCTGGCTTCACACAAAGGCACCAGGAGCCTGTCACTGTTCCATGTTATGTAGCGCTTCTTTCCTATCTAGGTATTCACACTGAAGGGCTTAGTCTTCAGAGCCTAATAGCCTTTGCTCAAGATCAAGCATCTCCCCATTCAGTGCCTCAATCTCTGAATTGAGCTGTCTGCTCACACTTTTTGTATACTCTTGACACAAGAGCTTTAGGTGAACCTTACCTACATCCCACCACTGATTCAATGTGGCAAATTCACCCTGAAAAGCCCTCCAGCCTCTCCATGTATCCAGGACTGACTTAGCAAAACCCTCGTGTTCTAATAAATTGTTGTTAAAGTGCCAGTAAAGCAGATTTTGGCAGAAATTTTCTATCTCAGGGATAGAAAATTGTGGTCTGAGAATGGTGCCAATCTAATGGTGCTTGACTGGGCTTGTGACATGGGATGTCTTGATATATATTTATATATATCCTATCAATCCGGGATTGAGAAACATGACCATCTCTCACCCTGACATAGGTAAAGACATCCGTTTCTGGGTTCTGTTCTCTCCAGATGTCAACCAAGGAGAAATGAGTAATTAGTTCTCGCAAAACTGACTCTGACGAGTCCCTTTTCTTGGGTACATTGCAGTCTCGAGCATCAAGGGTGTAATTAAAGTTACCCCCAATAATCAAGGCTTTATCAGAGTCAATTGTCTCCATATAGGCTAACAAATGTTCAAAGAACTATGCCCTCTCTGATCTAGTAGTAGGGGCATAAACATTTATTATATTATATGTTCTACTTGACTCCTGGACCCGAAAATGTAATAGATGGCCTGGGATGACAGAGTTGTCACTCAGCACCTGGAAGACTGGAAGAATTCTGAGAAAAGGGTCATCACCCCACATGATGTCGAAGTTACATATGTTGCAGGAAAAGGATCACAAACATTTGTCATCTGGAAACCCTGCAATGGCTCAGGTGTTCCCTCAACTTCACTTAAAACACATTTGGAAGTGTTTGACACAGGAGCAACAGAACTAATTATCTCCCCAGCAACAGGGGGAGCTTTGGAGGCTTGATGGTTAGCCCCTACCCTCTTTACTGCCTCCTGGATGGCAATAACATTGGGGTCAGTGGAAGACAAGAGAGGAGAGATCTTAGCATGAACAGTAGATGTTTTATTTGAGGCACTGGGGGGCAGGAACAGGGGCTGTGGTCTTAATATGCCCTTTGGGGCAACTGTGGCGAGAGTGCCCCAGGTTCTTGCAAAGGAAGCACTTCACTTTCTCTGTGCTGTAAAAAAATGTATACAGAACCCCTTCAAATGGAACCCCGAAAGACCCCTCAATATTGTCTTGATCTCAAGGTAAAAGTAGTTGGACTTGCCTTTTAAAGGAAAGGAAGTGCCTCAGTCTGCTCTCCTTACATCCCAGGGGAATTTTAGATGTATTTGATTTTAACTTCCCAAGGGCTTACAGGTGGCAGTACAATAAGTGATCCTGCAGGAAGGGGGACACATTTGATAAAACCACCCTTGTGCCCAATACTTCTAGGGGTTCTACAGGGACATAACTCCCTCCCACTATGATACCTCTCTGCACCAGAGTATGAACTGCAGTAAGTGCATGGGCAAAGATTATGGCCTTTTTATTGCTGCCACTATTGCAGAGGGGCCCACCACTTCAGCTGCAGCCTTTATGTAAGCCTTTATGCCATAAGTACTTGACATTAAACATCTGCCCCCATGCTTCCTTGTCAGCTTCTCTACCCTATCAGTGACTTGGCTTCGGTTGCTGCTAGTGGCTACCACCTGTGCAAATGTTTTAGCAGGGGTCAGATTGGCTGCAGCAGCAGAAGTACAGGCAATGGGACTTTCTTGACATGGGCTGACTGGTGTTTCCTTGCAGAGCTAAAGCTGGGTTTTCAGGTCCTTTGCTTTAGAACCCTGAGGTATTTTTTTATAACTTTTATAACCCACAAAAAGAAAGCTTTACACTATTGATCAATGAAAAAGTAAATTTTAAGTTGAGAAGCTCAGGCAAGGAGAGGGTGAGTAGGTGCCTGGGAGCTGCACTGCTACTGCTGGAAAAGATTTTATACTCTTAAATCATTCTCCCTTTAGCTTTCTCTCCTCACAAAACTAAGAGCAAAAGCAAAATACCTACCCAATCTGTACAAAAAGTAAACAATTTGTGCTGAAACAGCAGAAAAAAAAACAAAACAAGTGAAACTGACACCCAGGTGCAGTGGAGGGGTAGTTAATCTAACAGTGAGCTTATAACCCAGAGGAAGTGAAGGGAAACTGGTTAGTAATCACACCTTCTGGGTCAAAAGAAAATCTATTTTTAGTAAAGAAAATCAACTCAAAACTTCCCGAACTTCACCCACCAAATGGACAACACATTCACACACCAAGTGAAAACAAAAAGATCCTGTCTTAAACAGGGATTTCTATGCTTAATTCAGCACCAGACAGAGAGCTTTCTCCTAAGTGTTGATTTTTCATTAGCTGAAATTACCCACACGTCTATTTGTATGAACTTCATTTTGGGGCCTCTAAATGCCAGATACAGTGTGTACCAAATTGTTTGGAGGACCCCTGGCAATCATATTTAGGGTGCCTTTTCTTGGTATGTAATGATACATGGGCGATATGATGCTGGAAATTTGAAGTTTTGTAGCAATATTCAGATATTTCACCAAAGCCGACAATTTTGGAAAAGCTTCAGTAGTTTGGAGCAGAAAGGCATGGGTACCCATTTTAGATTCAGTAGAATATGTACATACCTCCCAACATTTTGGAAACAAAGAGAGGGACAAAAAAGTTGGTGCGTGTAGCGCAGCAAAAATAAATGGTTTGGCCACGCCAATTTGTGTGGCCACACCCCCTAATTACCATGTTCATTTTACAAAATCTGGCAGGTTATGAAAGTTTAAACACATTTCTGTGATTTATTTTCAGTTATTACAGTGCTAAAGAAGGTGAATTGCCCTTTAAGCTGTGAGTCTAACTTTCCCCAAGGGACCTGTTATCTTATATTCTTACAAGTTATTTCCTTATCTGAAATTGTTACAAAAGTTTCCAAGTGCACCTGGTGGTTCTCTGGCAAAAGCCAATTAAGTTAGAAACATTGTTTCTTTTTCTGGCTGTTCAGTGCAGAGAAAAATGTACTTTCAGGTACAAAAGAGGGACTGCAGGTTGAGCTGTCAAAAGAGGGACTGTCCCTCTTAAAATGGGACAGTTGGGAGGTATGATATTGTGTACTTTCCAAAAATATATGGTTTATATGGTAAAAATATTTTTCTGTCTTTTTACCCCACAAAAAATGCAGTAAATATGTTGATTTTTCAGTAGCTGAAGTAAAGTCCTGGACAATTTGTATGAGCTAACTTCATATTGGGGTCTCTAAATGCCTGATACTTTGGTAAACCTATGCACAATGGGCATCAAACTGTTCAGTCGAACCCTGGCAATCATATTCAGGGTGCTTTTTCTGTGGGATATGTGGAACAGAAAAATAAAACCTTTGATGTGATTTTTCTGAATTTTAATACATTTTTATAAAAACTGCTATGTTCCGACAAGCTTTGATGTTTAGTAGTTAGAAGTAGAGAGACATAGTTACCCATTTTGGAATCAGCAGAATGTGTACTTTTCAAAAATATATGGGTTTCTGGGATAAGCCTGCTGTTTACCTAAAACTATACATATCTGGTATTGGCACATTTGAGAGACATGAAGCTTTCAAAATCAGTTGGATTTTCATGCGTAGAATTAAATATTTTTCTGGTATAAATTCATATATTATGTTAATAGGAATTTTTCATATTTTTTTGGTATTTAGCGCTATAAATCTTTTCGCAGAGGTGGAAATAAATGACAACTCAGGCAGATTTAGCAAGCTCAGGTTCCCTGAAAAAAGCAATGTATAGTTTTTCTAGGTAAACTAAAGTTTTCCCCTTCAGAAAATGCCCTAAAGTGAGAGAGCACAAAATGTTTAAAAAACATCTGCCATTTTGTGAAACTAAAATGTGAAATTCTGCTGGCACTTAAAAGTTTAAACAGGGGCCAGTTTATCTCAGTACTGATACCTTTCAAAGCTTACACAGGTTAAGCAGTTACAGCAGGCAGAATTTCATATGGGGGCCGCACAAGGGAGGGTGGAATATGGCCCACCAGTTGGAAAGCACTGATCTGGAATATTTGGAACCTGGGGTTTTTCCACAATATAAACATTAAATAAAATCTAGAGGATTGTTTTGCCACCAAAATGGATCAGTCAGCTTAGTTACCATCAAGTACAAGGCACTAATTTGTTGTTAAAGTGAAAAAGGAAATCATTTTTAAAAATTAGAATTATTTGCTTATAGTGGGCCCTATGGAAGATGACCTTCCTGAAATTTGGACCTTTCTGGATAATGGTTTTCCAGACAAAGGATCCAATACCTGAATTTCTTTTATTTTTTTTATTTCCAGTCACTGATATACAGTATTTATAAAAAAACGTGAATCAAAAGAAATTGCATTTTGAAAATGAATTTAGTTGTGGAAAAAAAATGAATTTGAGTGGAACATGTGAATTTAAAAACAATTTTCTCCAGTCATGGAAAAAGACACAATGTTATTTAGATTGAAAATGGTGATACATGTGACATAATAAATGATACTACATAGGAGTCTAGTAATGAGAACCTAGAACTAGTAGTGGGCACAATGTAAAAGCCTCAAGACTTTTGCAAACTCCCATTATACACATAGTAACAATTCATATAGTAGGACAGACCACATAAACATCACAAGGGGTATTAACTTTGCCCACTTTGCCCAAACATTTAGGGTGTTATTTTTTTTAACAAAATCATGAATTTGCCTATAAGTCAATGGGAGAAGTCTAAATGATTTTTTAATGTGCGCTGGGTTTTGTGCAATACCCCATATTTTTCTGAGTTTTAGGGTGAAAATTCTGAAAAATTTGTGAAAATCATGAAAATCAGATGTGAGAAGTAAATTTTTGGTAAAATGTAATAATAAATAAGCGTAAAAGACCTGAGCAGATTTAATCAGAGTTTATAGCAGAAAATATTGAGATAAATTCGGACTTTGATAAATAACCCACTATATCATAACCCAGGTCATAATCTATGTTTATTGTACCTCCCAACCCACCAGTTACATGATAATAATTAAACAAATAAAATAGTCCCATAAACACAGATTAAGGACTGGTCAGTCCATAAAATGTTTGAATACCAATAACTATGGTTATTTTAAACATTAAGCTCTATTTTTTTTATATTTCTGATTATTATTTAACCACTAACATTGCTGTCCGATTGCTTTTTTCTAGAATTTACAGATGCATGATCAGGAGATTTTTGTTCGATGGCAAGTGGCTGACCAGAAGATATCACTTTATGCAAGCTACGAATATATCCTTCAGAAAGCAGTGGGTTATTACCATGCTTACAATTAATATCTTTGTTCGATGATACTATAAAACATGTTTTAATTTTAATAAGGATAAAGAAAATCCATATTTTTTTAACCAAATATTTCAATTCTTATACAAGGAGGAAGACAATATTCGGATTGTCACTTATAGACAAGTATAATTCTGATAATTGCCAGTAAATTAGCCCCACTAAGAGGAGCTCATTATACAGATAACATTCTGTTCTCTTGAACAAGTTTCATACTTCTAAAACATACATGCTCAGATTCTTATTTGTTTATTCTTTACTGTTTTTTGTTATATTTAATGGTATTTTAGTGGTGCTGTCATATACAGTCCATCTGTAGATTTTGAAAGCAAATAATATAAATAATGCTGTTCTAATATCTCATTGATTTCCCTTTCACTATCATAAAATCAAGTCAAACCCTCATTGTTGATTCTAAAAATTATACTTATGGGCAGATTTAACATGGATCCAATTTCGAGGGTTTTTTTGAACTCCCATAACTTCAAAATTTGAATAAAAAATTCGGGTGAATAGGCCATTTTCGTATGAATTTGAATTGTATGAATCAAAGTAACATCGTATTCAATTGAATTCGATTTTACAAAAAAACTTTGATTTCAAAAAGTCCACCAATCGACTCCATATAGGTTCTAGGAGGTCCCCTATAGGCTAAAACAATTCAGCAGGTTTTAGATGGTGAATAGTCAAAGTCAGATTTTTAAAGAGACAGTACATGATAAAATTAGAATTTTTGATTTTTTTCAAATTTTAATCAAATTTTGACTATTCCCTAATTGCAGTTCACAAAAATAGCTCAAAATTCAAATTTGCATTTTGACCCTTGATAAATCTGCCCCTTAAAATACTACATGAACAACAAAACTGGCAGAACACTTTAATGACTTAAAATAATGCTATCACACACAGATTTACTGTATTCATTTTACTCTTTACAAACAGATCTAACACACTAAGGGGCAGATTGATCATAGGTTGAATTAAAATTTTTATTTACTCTAATAAATTCGAACACTCACAACACAAATGAGAGATTATTTAAGATAAAATGAGAAAGTCTAATATTTGAATCTGAATCTAATTAATCAGATTTTCCATAAAAAAAAACTTAAATGTCAGGAATGCAATTAACATATTCAAATGGTTCAACGGACCTCTGCCATTGACTAATGAACTTGGCAGGTTTTAGGTGGCATATATTCAAATTAGAACTGTTTCCATGGTCGGGTGTAATACATCTCACATTCAAATTTACATTCGAATTGGGGGATTAAAATTTGAATGTGTGAATTATGACACCAAAAATTGTTCAGTATAAAAATAAAACCTGGGTAAAAAGATAGGCAGTGCAAAATAAAAAATGGTTCTAATATAGTTAGTTAGTTAGCCAAAAATGTAATAGATAAAGGCTGGAGTGACTGGATGTATAACATAATAGCCAAAACAATACTTCCTGCTTTG
This sequence comes from Xenopus petersii, assembly GCA_038501925.1. NCBI lineage: Eukaryota > Metazoa > Chordata > Amphibia > Anura > Pipidae > Xenopus > Xenopus petersii. Next base: position 46,074,677 of record CM076688.1, read on the forward strand.
CAGCTCTCTTGGTTTCCATTGATTGGTTACCAGGCAGTAACCAATCAGTAATCATCATAAATGTTTGCATTTGAATCTGAGCTGAATGCTGAGGATCAATTGAAAACTCAAAGTGCCATGTTTATGTTGCTGGCTAACTCAGAGTTAGAGAGCTGAAAAGCAGGAAGCCATGTTCTGTTCTGTTGGACATCCAGTGACTCCAACATTTATACATTACATTTTTGGCTTATTAACTATATTAGAAACATTTTTTAATTTTGCAAAGCCTATCTATTTATCCAGTTTTTATTTTTACACTGAACTGTTCCTTTAATAACTCTGCCACTAAGTATATAAAAACTACATTTAGATGTCATTCAGTAGATGCATAGACACTGGCTAAAATGATAGTCTTCCTCTGACTCACTGGGATCATTTCACTACCCCTAATTAGAAAAGGAGAATCATTTTCCTTCCCATACACACCTTATTCCATGTTGAAGCGATGGATTCTCGGATTTGAAGTCTCTCTGCTTTACATATTATGTATAAAAATGAAGAGAAGGATATGATTTCATTGCTTTTGAGTTTTTAAGTCACTTGGTTTTTGGGTTTTTCTTAAATAAGTATACATTTGATAATATCAAGTGTTTTCAGTTTTTTGAAATAGCAAAAACCTGATTTTTTTCCATTCTGTTTGTTTTTTTTCATCCTTTAAATTCCTCAAGTCTACTGAATAGCTTATCACTGCTTTTATTAAATCATGCAATATTTATTACTATTATTACACTTTATATTATACTGTATATTTTTTAATATTATTATTATACTCTTCACTTTACATTAAATTGTTGACTTTCTTAAAATATTTTTTGATTAAAAAAGAAGACCTTTTAAACCTTTATTTCAAAGTGAATTTGAGGGAATTTTCGGAGTAAGAAAATTCTAAATAATTTTTGGATAGTTCAACCATTTAATAGGATACTATGACTTTGAATTTACTTTGAATTCGATTTGAAGTAACAATAGTTAGAATATTCGACCATGCGGTGATCTAAGTACTGTCTCTTTAAAAAAAGTTCGACTTCAATACTTTCGGCAAATTAAACCTGCTGAAGTGCTATGTTAGCCTATAGGGAGCTTCTACAGCATTTTTCTAAGTTTTTGAAGTCAAAGTAAAAATCATTTGATCGTGCGATAATATCATTCAATTCAAAGGATTTAATCATTCGATCATTCGATTTTACTTCCATGGTCGAAGTATTTTAATTCCATGGTCGAATTTCAAAGTATTTTTAACTTTGAAATTCAACCTTTGATAAATCTGCCCCTATTTGTTACTTACAAAAATACTTAATTTGACAAGCACCTTATATCACGTTTATTGCTTAAAAAAATATTTTTAATGTTTTAAATACAAATACACTCATAGGATTCCTCGTGACTAAGTAAATATCCATTACTGGAAATAAAGTCTTTGACCACCCTTGCGAGCAGCCTGCTTCCACTACAATAGACTATAGTAAAAACAAGACATATGGAATTTATACCACCTAGCACTCTTACATGAAAGTATTCATTTGAATACAATTCTAATAAATATCTATAATGGATATATAAAATATCACATGAATCTATCTAACTTTTTAAGAGACTCTTTAACATCTTTATTTCTGATCGTATATATAAAGGGATTCAACAATGGTGTTAGAAACGCATAAAATACTGCAATTATTTTGTCTTTGTCAGGTATGGAACTTGATTTTGGTTTCATATATGCAGCCATAGCTGAGCCATAAAATATTGTAACCACCATAATGTGAGAGCTGCAGGTAGAGAATGCCTTTTGTTTTCCAGCACCAGAAGCAAGCTTTAGGATTGTTAGGATAATTCGTATATAAGAAATAGCAATAAAAGTTACTGGTATCAATAATAGCACAATGGCACATAAATATATCACAAATTCAACAGCTGATATATTTCCACATCCTAATGAAATTATTTCTGGCCCTTCACATATAAAATGGTTTATTTTGTTATGTCCACAAAGATTTACATTAAATGTAAGAGCAACATGAGAAATTGTTAGCAAAAAACCACAGATATAAATACTTATAGCTATCTTAATACAAAAAGACTGTTTGATAATAGTTGTATAACGTAAGGGGTAGCATATAGCTATATAGCGATCATAAGCCATGACTGCAAGTAGAATGCATTCACTTATCCCAAATGAAAGGGCAAAATACATCTGGGCTGCACATTCTCCATATGAAATAGATTTATGCAATGAAAGTAAATCCTTTAACATGCGAGGAAGACTTGATGTAGAATATAAAATGTCCAGTAAGGAGAGATTAATAAGAAAAAAATACATTGGTGTATGAAGACATTTGTCTGTTATTGTTAAAAAAATTATGAGAGTGTTTCCAAGCAAGATTACAAAATAAACAGTTGTAAAAACCACAAAAAGAAACTTTTGGGTTAGTGGATCATTTGAAAGACCAAGAAGGATGAATTCTGTTACTGTGCCATTGTTCATTTTTCAGCTGTCTATTAAAAAAACAAGATTGATGTGTTTTGTCACTAGGGTGCTATTGTTAGAATAATATGCTACACAAGTCTTTCTAAAGCTTAAATATATATTCATTTACTAACCACCTTGGTAATTGTGACCATTAAATTATTTCATGTAATGTTAGTTGCAAATACAAATATACATTGGGTCAACCCCTACTTTAAATTTCAGGAACTGCCTGACCCACTAGCTTGTAACTTTTAAATGTTTTTGCCTTGATTTATATTAACCTCCTTAAGCAGCTTTTATTTAAGGAATAAGCCTTTATTTAATCTCAAATTTTAGAGATTTGTTAAAAAATAAATATTCAACTGTTACTGAAGGGGCTCTACGTATTCCAAAGCAACGGTCAAGAAGGCAAAATTGCAAAAAAAAGAAATGAAGTATGCAGACAGAGGTTGGCTCCTGTAAAAATTTAGATATTTTGCTTACCAAACAGCAAATTAAAAACAAATGTGCTTGTTATTCTGTTATTCTGTAATGGAACAATACAATGCATTAATGGCTGAATTCATTAATGCACGCTTGAAAACTTATAGGACATAGTTCAGTTGTAGCCTGGCCATTTTTTTTATTTTCACCAAAACACCAGAAATTAAATTTTTACATCTATCATTACATTGTCTTTGCATGCAACTTGTAATTTTAGCATAAAAGTATTTGTCTGATGCTTCTACATTACCTTTCTGATCCCCCATGTTCCTCTATGTGGGGACTGTCTTATTTGTTCAGCAATAGCCCATTAGTATTAGGAACCTCAAGTAACAATTACTTACAAAAGCCGCCCTATAAGTGAAAACCCATCAACATGAACTATACACAACTTTTAATGCAAATTAATAGTTTGATGAGTACTTTTTTCAGTGTAAGTATCACTTTAAGCTGGGATCACATTCAAGAGAATGTTCTGGAGAATGGTACGAAAAGTTGATATTAACATGACTTTATAAAAGACATATGTTAAATAAATGTAATTGCTTTTTATGATGAAGTAAGTAGGAACTTGGACAGTAGATTGCAGTACTAGTAGATAGTAGTGCTAGTAGAAGTAGTAGAAGTAGATCTACTGGATTTTTAATTCAATGCTGCATAAACCTTTTTCTTTATAAAGTATGTTGATAATTGCGTTTGACCATGGAGAAAGCAGCATGCACTCACAGATCCAATGACAGGCAAAGTAAAGTAACTGCAAATTTTTATTTTAGGCAAAGAGTGACCAAAAAGCCTTACTCATTTTATTCATGAAGGCACTTAATCATAGGTAATGGTGTTTGTACCCAAATAGAAAATGGCCTAAAAGATTATATATAGTGGCTGATTAGAACATTCTCACAGGGCTCTGACTGGGGTGACACAGGTTCTGTATTGGGACCACTTTATTGAGAATGTTGATTAATGACTCAGGGAGTACATTTTTTAAAATTGGACATACTAAATTGAAAAGGGGTGGAGATTAGCCTGGATACTTGTGAATAATACAATTAGCTGTAGTAAGCAATGCCAATCAGCACCACTAATGGCCAGGATATACCTCCACAAAAGTGGTATAGATTCATGGGAGAACAAGGTGTTTTGTCCCTTCAAAATCAAAATACAAACCTTCATTAATACTAGGGATGCACCGAATATAGGATTCGGTTCGGGATTGGGCCAGGATTCGGCCTTTTTCAGCAGGATTCGGATTCAGCCGAATCCTTCTGCCTGGCCAAACTGAATCCGAATCCTAATTTGCATATGCAAATTAGGGGCAGGAGGGAAATTCTGTGACTTTTTGTCACAAAACAAGGAAGTAAAAAAGTGGATTCGGTGCATCCCTAATTAATACCACCACTTTTAACTCTTCAATAGATTCAATATAAATCAATAGATTTCAGAAAAGTGATTCATTTTTTTAATGCATTTTTATATGAACAAACAAGAATCACCAGACAAAACAGAAGGAGAGGGCAATAACTCTAAGAGCTTATGTAAAAATAAAACCCAAGAAAATATTGGGGCAAAGGACATCATAAATGCTTCTATAACATAATTTAAAATGCAAATATATTGCCTATTTTATGGTCTTATTATTCAATATATTGGTAACATTATAATAAAATATTTAATTTTAATTTATAGCCAAGGTAATCAGTACTACATCCCTCTCTGAAAGTTTGACTACAGATATTTTATGAGATGGTTTCAAATGTATAACATTGAATTGGAAAGAGACCTTCATACACAACATGCATATACAATTGAGGCCAAAACTACTGTTGACGATTCTATGGTATAAACATTTGTATTTGTTTTCTTTGCAGTGCAGAGTTTGACTGTCATGAACATTGCAATGAACTCACAAAAGTATAAACTTTTGACTAATGTGTCACCGGAATAAAAAAAGTTTCATACTATCAGGAAAATTTTGACAAATCCAAAACAAGATCAAATCCTTCATAATTCCCTAGAATGACCTAGAAAACATCTATTGTGCAATAGGAAACTTCTGTTAGTTTCAAAGCTTCTGTAGGTGCAATAAATATGTCACTGTTTGCCAGTGGCACAATAAAAACAATAAACCCAACCTTTGTCTGTAAAACAGTCAAGACTCAAATGCTTTACTTTGCTTTCAAAATTTGAAAGGGACATTTTATAAACCATAATGCCAATTAGTACAATATCAAATCTCAAACGTGCAATTATGTCATTAAAGATAATATCATTTTAAACTTCTCTGGGATTTCTAACGAGCCAGCAACAAAGGACTCACTAAAAAGCAAACAAATAAGTTCTGTCTCAGAAAAATGTTTTGTCTTGTTGTAAAATCTAGTTCTACCAAAACAACACAAATTAAAGCTAATAGATATTAATAATATTTGAGTGTTTCATTTGTTTACAACAATAACCACTAGTGATGGATGAATATGTGGCATTTTGCTTCACAAGATAATTTGCAAATTTCCAGCAAAATTTGCGAAACAAGCCGCGCGCCACGATTTTGTTGCTTGTCAAAATAATTTGTTGATTTCTCGTTGCGCATCAAAATAATTTGTGAGGAGCTCGTAACTGTGTTTTGACATACAATGTTATTTTTTGATGCGCAATGCAATTTGATGAAACCCATGTTCTATCAGTGTTTTGTTTGTGTCACCTTTTTTCAGCTTTAGGGCTACCAATAAAACATTTTCCCTTACTTTCAAGCTTTGTAGACTGTGATGATAAATTAATATGGCATCTTTTGCTTTGTGTCTGAATGTGCTGAATTGCATTGGAGTCAATGAGAAGACCAATTCACATGCGTGTTTCACTTAGTATACAGGAGAGGATATAGAGGACTCCTATCTTCTTTAAAGAAAAAAAGGGCTCACATTTTGCCAGTTTCTTTTTTTTATTTTCAATACATTTTTATTATTTTTCCAAAAAGAAAAGGAAAGGAGTTGTCGTTTGTTACAGACAAAAGAATATCAGAGAATGCTAGACACGTACATCTTATAGCATGTTGCAAGACATAATGAACAGATGGAACATGTATTATATTAAGTCATGTGGTTTGTAACAATTGACCAGTATGTTCAACACAAAAATCAAGCTAAAATCATTCATATTGATTAGTAATAAAAAAATTAAAAAAAGGAAAATAACTGAAGTGAGAAGGTGGTTTACTACATCATCATATCTTTCCCATTGGCGGCGTAACAGAACAACTAGACATTACTGTATATCTGGATGGTTAGAGTGCCAGCAAATGAGGTGGAAGAGCTCCACCATATCTGTAGTCTATCGAGGGTTGCCATATCTTCAGAAACATGGGAACCTTATCTAGAGCTATACCAGTTAACTTTTCATTTACCATTATCCAATCAATTTTGGGTTTTAGCAGATTAAAGTTTATTTGCAGGGATTTCCAAGATCTCGCCAGGACCAGCCTAGCGGCTAAGAATATGTTGTTAATAAGTTTCCTTTGCTATTGTAACATTTTGTGGTGGAGATCCCATTATCGCCTCATAAGGATCCTTCACTAAGTTCACATTGAAAACACCAAAAGTTATACACCCTAATCCAATACCTAGTTGCTCGAGGACAATTCCACCAGATGTGTGCCATATCACCAACCGTATTGCAGCCCCGAAAACAGTTATTTTGCAGATTCGGATATATAAGTGCTAATCTGTTAGGAGTGAGATACCAACGGAAAAGAACCGTGTAACCAGATTCTAGCAAAATTGTATTATTAGAACATTTCCTAAGGTTGTCCCATAGTTTACTCCATTGTTTATTTTGCCAGTTTCTTAATAACATCTGTACCTTTTTTACATTAGCTCTGGTTGACTGGTAACTACTACTACTCTCAGTCTATATTGCTGTTGAACCAAAAAGTACCATCTATAGTTTATTTATTATTAATAGCTTATTAACACAGGCTTAACTATTAATAATTAATCTGAACCCACATGGGCACATTAAATTCTTCAAATATCGAAGTTGAAGGATTTAGCGGAATTCGTTCGATCGAATGATCGAAGGAATAATCGTTCGATCGAATGATTAAATCCTTTCGAATTGAACGATTTTCCTTAGATCAGAAATTGTTTAGAAAGCCTATGGGGACCTTCCCCATAGGCTAACATTGTACCTCGGTAGGTTTTAGGTGGCAAAGAAGGTGGTCGAAGTTTTTTATAAAGAGATAGTACTTCGACTATCGAATGGTCGAATAGTCGAACGATTTTTAGTTAGAATCGTTTGATTTGAAGTTGTAGTCGAAGGTTGAAGGAGCCAATTCAATGGTCGAAGTAGCCAAAAAAATACTTCGAAATTCAAAGTATGTTTTATTCTAATCCTTCACTCGATCTAAGTAAATGTGCCCCATAATATCTGGTGCTTTGTATCCCACATTAAGATCAATAAAACATATATTTATGTCAATGAACCATATATTTATGTGTAAATGTAAGTAGTCATAATTGTGTTATATTATCCAAACAACTTAAAGTACCATATGAATAGTGGTTAAATAAAAAAATAAACTACAAATATACAGATTTGAACCAAATTTTGAAATGCAATTTTATTGCAAATACAATAAAAGCACAACAGTGCTGCCCAAAAAAATTATATTGCAGGTGGAGTTAGAGGAGGAGGGTTATCCCTCAAGCTGTGCAGCAGGTCCCTCACTTCCCAAATCTCCCTCCTCATCTCGGTGACCTGCTGCACCAGGTAGGAGGTTGTGGTGGTACTTGCCCGCTATCTGTGTAGCAGCATTTGCTGCTGCTACACATCTGCCCCCCTCCTCTTCAGCCTCTGATGGAGATGGTGGTGGAGGTGCTGGAGGAGTTGCAGCAGGCGCAGCAGGTTCTGCTGCCTCCTCCTCTCTGCCATCCGCTGCATCAGCCTTTTCCTCTGCCCCTCCTGCAGCTGGATCTTCTTGGATCCACTCTGCTGGCAATCAAAGAATTTCAGTTTGAGTAATACAGCACTTGCATTTGTACAGTACAAATTATACAGGCTGAGGTGTTGTGTAACTACAAGAAAACCATCAATGATAAGGATGGCAAGTATGGGGTGGGCAAAACCAATAAGAGAGAGTTTTTTGCAGCAGATAATCTCAATTTGACAGCTCATTTACTTGTTATCTAACTTGTCTGCTAATATATGACAGTCAGTCAAAGTCAACTGTTCCAATCCTAATCAAAGTATTCATTTAAATACATTTTTGCTGTAAAATAGCATAATAATAATCATTATAAAACAAGTCGTGACTTTATTGTAATAAACAAGAGAATTCTGTTTTCTTTTTAAATAACTCTACCCTCCACCTCCACACATATTTCATCCAGTAAAGCAGTGTGCCTCCTCTTTAAATCACTCCAGATCACCCCAAAATGCTGGTGCATCCTGCGCCGCAGCCGCTCCATGATGCTCCGGCAGAGTGCCTGGATGCCTATTGTCCCAGGAGGGATATTGTCATATCCTTCACGGTGCAGGTACCTGATGAGGTACCTCACCTCCTCCTCCTCTCTCATCATGCCAGGTCCTACCAATGACATTGCAAGTTTTTCACTCCTATAAATGGAAGGGCAGGGCATTGGGTATTTATATTGGGGGCGCCCATTTTTAACGCGTGGAAGATGCGTGCATTACATGACACACAGACAAGCAAAGGCACCGAAATTGGCGAATTGACTACTATAACACTCAAATATGTTGATTTTTTTTATAAATTTTAATATTAATGTCACACTAAAATATGTTGATTTTTTAAATAAATTTTAATATTAATGTCACACTATATTTGCTAAGCATGCGGTACTATTAGAAGTAATGCATCATTTTTAGAAACCTTGGCAGACCCCATCCAGAAGAAATAGGAATACCTTATGGCAGTAGTAGCATCAATATAATTTGAATTAAAATTACAATTAGAAGAGGTAGGCCTCAACCAGAAAAAATTAACCAGAAAATGTGGCATAATTGGAAGCCACATAATTTTTAGGAGCCTTGGCAAAACCCAATCCAGAAGAAATTAGACAAGCTTATGGCAGTAGTAGCATCAACGTAGAATTAAAATTACACTTAGAAGAGGTAGGCCTCAACCAGAAAAAATTAACCAGAAAATGCGGCATTATTGGAAGCCACATAATTTTTAGGAGCCTTGGCAGACCCCATCCAGAAGAAATTAGACAACTATGCGGCACATAATTTGATGAATCTGCTATTGAAGCTAGTGTCCCTAAAATCCATTAATTTTTTTTAGTTCACATAATGCAAACAAATACAAGTATAATATAATACAACACTAGCATTAGTTGTAGAGTTTGAAGAGATTGTTAATTTGTTATTTGTATGATGACTGAGGCAGCAGGACTTTTGGCAGCAGTCATTTCAGGGACCTCATTTGTGTACCTGCAGACATCTTATGTCAACATCTAATGTCTAGAGGTAGGACTTTGGGTAATAATGGTGTGACTATATTTGCCAACCAAGCAGCAGCATCGGAATCATCTCTGTTAGAACCAGAAGAATTAAATGAGGCAGGCCTCAAACAGTAGACATTTGCCAAATTATGAGGCAATAGTAGCAACAGCAGCAGCAGTAGTTTTGGATCCAACTACATTTAGACTGTAAGCCCTACGGGGTAGGGCCCTCTAGCCTTTTGTTTCCTTGGCACTGAGCACTTAATCTGTATTTTAATTTTATTTTATATTTATGTAAATTGTATTGTACTTATTGTTACTTTTTATTTCAATGAACCCTTGTTTGTTACTACTAATTTATTGTTATGCTGTACAGTGCTTTGCCCTCGAGGAGCAGTAGTACTGGGATCAACTATATTAGAACAGTATCTGCTGTCTGCAATGGGCACTTTGATATTCCTGTTTATCCAGGCCTCATTAATTTTTATGAATATCAGAATATCCATGCTGCCAGTGGATAGCCATGTCCGCTTTTCAGTGACCACCCCACCTGCGGCACTGAAGACACGCTTTGACAGGACACTGGCAGGGAGCAAGCCAGCACCTCCAGAGTGTACTGTGCCAGTTCTGGCCACTGGTCGAGCCTCGATACCCAAAATGCATGGGGTCATCATCAGGGCGAATGGCATCCTGCACGCTGACTGACCCCATGTAGTCAGCCAGCATATGCTCCACCCACTGATGGTGGTGGCTTTGGGTGCTGACTGGGCCTGCTGTTGCCTGTTGAGGCTTGAAAAAGCTCTTCCACATACCCATGAGATCACCGCCATTGCTGCTGCTGCGCTACAGTGCTGTTGTGGGGTTGGATGCCCACGGCCAGCACCACGGCCTCTTCCTCACCCGCCCCTCCCTACCCCACCCTTCTTCCCACCACCACCACCACCCCTTCTCCCTCTTCCCTCTGCCACAGCCAGTCATAGTGGGCACAACTAGACTAAAACAAAAAAAAACAAGGGGGGTTTGGATATTTGGGGGAAGGAAAGGAGAAAAAAAAATAAAACCCTCAACTAAATCCCCTTAGCAGAAGTCTGTACCCACAAGGATTACACACACAAGCACAGACAAAGACAGTTAGCCCTAACAAGGGCTATTGGGTGGTGAGCAGGCAAGCAGAAGAGGGAAAACAGTAAACTGAAATCCACAACTTCCACTTGCACTGACTCACTACACAAACTCCTCTAGCTAAATAAAACACAAATCACTCTCACTATCCTGCTCTCTCTAACCTCTACCAAAAATGTACCAGAGTAATGGCCGCCTTTGCACCTCCTTATATAGACAATGGGAGGGCTCACATCTAATGGCTGCTGTGGCTGACATTCCGTTTGTTGCGTGACATGTTTTACTGACGCGCGTGCCCATGGTGGCAAAACTCGCGCTCAATGAAAAATTCGTCATGTGGCAAAACGAGCCAATCGGCGAATTTTTGCTGTGGTTTCACAAAAAAATTCACCCACTGTGAAATGCAGAAAATTGCCGCAAATTTAACTATAGTGGATTTATTCACCCATCACTAATAAAGACAAAAAACAGTTACAGAAACCCAAAAAATTGGGAGAATCCCCATGTTGCTAAAAAATGCATTAAACATAACCAACCTTACCCCCTCTTCCCAGCTGCACCAAATGAACCCACCAGAACAGCCCTTCTCCTCCATACCTGTACTGAAAAGGCAAAGCTGAAAATCAGGGTTGGCCATCACAATTTCTGACCACTTGACTTTGCATTTTGGTCTCCAATCAGGAGTATGAGCACTTGAAGCCAATATCATATGTATAGCAAAAGTTATATCTGAAATAATAAATCTCTCCTATTAAATAGGAGATTAGGGGCATAAAAAAGATTTATATAGTTATTTTGTGTTACAGAAACATATTCACTGAAGCCACATGTACTTTTAATTTATCTACTATCATGTAATGGGGCATATTTATCAAAGAGTGAAGTTTGAGATCACTACAGTCCACTAGAGTAAAATTCCACCAATCTACATTAATTTTTATAGAATTTTTAAAGGCATATTTATCAAAGAGTGAACTTTAACGTTCACCCATTGATAAATGCTCTTTTAAAAATCCCATAGAAATAAATGGTGAGTGGCAGAATTAGTGGAACGTTGTAATTTGTAACATTACTCTTTGATAAATGTACCCCTTTATGCCTTCTCCCTTCTTTATCTACCCCAGCTTCTATTCAGTTCTAACTCTGCAGTAAAGTCATGTTAAAATTATTTTTTTTTTTTGAAAAAATATTTTAAATGTTTTAAAAATTTGGATTATTTGGATACATTTTGGAGCTTTATGGATGATGAATCCAATACCTGTTGTGGTTTTTAACAAAGACTGGAAGATATAGTTTTTTTCTCAATTATAATTGTAATTGTGTCTAATATCTTCAAGAGGACATGAGCAAAAAAAATAAAATAAAACCATTATATACTGGTAGAAAAATAATAATTCTAAAGGTTCCTTAAACACTGGGGTGCATTTATTCAGACTGAAAATTTCAGAAGTAATCTGATGATTTTTCCAATGCCTTAATTAATTATTAATGATTAATAAATCATCTTTATTCAAGTCACAGGTTAGCTACAAAAACTAGGAGGAGTTCAGGATAGCATTCCAAGGAGCACTGCATGACATAAGAATGGTCTAGCCAAATAAAGCTTAAAGGGATTACGCTGTAGGTTGGGGTTAGCAGGCATCTCTGGCTCATTCTCTTTTCTCTCCTATACTGGGGTATAATTTTTCATTAAATTTCTGCTAGCAGTTGGAAGTTATGTTTAAGTTTTGAGTGCCATCCTGATTTCTAGAGTCTCTGAACTCACAGGGGCATGTTTACTAACATTGGAGATAAATATCTGGAGAAATTTCTGGAGATGTTGCCCATAGCAACCAATCAGATCTTTGCTTTTGTTTTCTAACTTGGCTGTGGCTGTTTAAATCTAATTGCTGATTGGTTGCCATGGGCAACATCTCCAAAAATCTCTCCAGATATTTATCTCCAATGTTAGTAAACATGCCCCTTTGAATGGCTTGTTCAGTTTGGTTATGGTGTGAGCAGTGCATATGGAATGCTTGTCTTTGTATACAGTGAGTAGTAGAAAAGCAATGCTTGTCTGTATATTCTGTGAGCAGTGCATGTCCAATGTAATCATATAATTACTCTGGAGGGCAATGCTCAGGTGCAGGTAATGAGTAGGTTGTTTTCCCTCTTACTCCCTTCCTTAACAGTAAAGCTCAGAAGCATCAGGTAGGAGTTTTTGTATTGCAGTTCTGTCCTGTTAGTTACTGTTCAGGGTTGTTACTCTTAAATATGAATGTACATGTTATCTTTGGTGCTTCAGGTGCTGCCACCTCCTTCCTGCTCTGTGCTTTCAACTTTTAGCTTTGGAGCAGGTGCAGGGGGAAGTGCACCACTACTACGAATTTTTGTTTTAAAAAAAAGTTACCAGATGTGGCTTTTTGCCACAAACTTTGACGTAGTTGGCCAGAATAAATATATTGCAATATATGGACAAACAATCCCTGTTTTGTTTAAAGGGTAAGGCATTTTTCAGTAGCAGTGTGCACAAAATGTCTCTGTCTTAAATATATTGATAATGGGTTGAGTTCAGAGGACTCTTGTATTTGTCTATATGTATTTTGTGGTCACAGCCTCATTGCACCCCCGCCTAATGGTTTTAAAAAATAGTGGTGAGCACAACTTTCCCTTGTTTGTTATAATATATATATATATATATATATATATATATATATATATATATATATATATATACTTTAACTAATATACTGTATAATAATACAATTTAGTAATAGTGTCACTTTAAAGGACAACCATTTGATATGATTAAGAGACTGGAATATGAATAGGAGAGGGCCTGAATAGAAAGATGAGAAGGCTGGAATGAGTCCGAAAAAGAAGGCAAATAATTCAAAAACTATAACAAATAAATAATGAAGAAAATTGAAAAGTTGCTTAGCATTGGCCATTCCATAACATACCAAAGGTTAACTTAAATGGGAACCAGCCCTTTAATAAATCTCGAATTTTAAGAGCTTTTAAAAAAATGGGAAAAGCACAAGTTTTTAGAGATTCGTGGAATAAAACTCAGATTAAGATTGAGTAACTGTTACAAAAATGATTATGTACAATAAATGGCTCAACCCATTAATGTGAGCATGTGCCTGAAACACACCCTTGAGAATTTATAAAACATAGTTTGGTTGTAGCTTCACTATTTATTTTTTTATTTTCACCAGAACACCAGAAATTAAATTTCTACATCTATCATTACATTGTCTTTGCATGCTACTTGCAATTTTGCCATAAAAATATTTGCCTGATGCTTTTACATTACCTATCTGATCCCCTTTGTTCCTCTATGAGAGGACTGTCTAATAATTACAAGTAAGATAATATTAAGTAACAATTACAGCCCTATCAGTGAAAAACATGACCTATACACAACTTTTAATGCAGATAAATATTTTGAATTTTTTTCAGTGTCAGTATCACTTTAAGGGATCACATTAAAGAGTATGTTCTGGAGAATGGCACTATAATTAGTAATTAACATGACTTTATAAATATGTTAAATAAATGTAATTACTTTTTATGATGAAGTAAGTAGGACCTTGGCCGGTAGTTTATAGTAGATGTGATCTATTTGGATTTTTGATCCAGTACTGCATAAACCTTTTTCTTTATAAAGTATGTTGATGTTGGTAATTGTGTTTGTCCATGGAGAAAGAAGCATGCACTCACAGATCCCATGATAGCAAAGTAAAGTAACTACAAATTTTTATTTCCGGCAAGGAGTGACCAAACACCGCCTTACGCTTTCATGCACACAGGCACTTAATCATAGATAATATGTTTGTATCTCAATAGAAAACAACCTAAAAGATCGTATATAGTGGGTGATTAGAACATTCTTAATGGTGTGCCATTTATTAAAAATGGACATACTAATTTAGGCAAAAGGTGGAGATGAACCTGAGTATTTGTGGATAATCAGCAATATCAATCAGCACCAGAAATGGCCATAATAGACCCCTACAAAAGTCATATAAATCCATGGGAGAACAAGGTGATTTGTCCCTTTTAGAAAGCACTGGTAAGGCCATATCTACAATTTACAATGCAGTTTTGGACACCCATAATTAAAAGAGAAATTAATGGAAAAAATGTCCAAAGAAGAACAACTGATAATTGCATGGAGCCTCTCAGTCATAATTTATTACAGAGAGATTTTAACAGCTGTAGAATTCACACCTCAAAGCAGATTTTCTCCCAAATATATTTGTGCAAGGAATAGCCTTCAGGTAAAGGAATGGTCTTGAGCTGCTTTTCAGCCAAGGTAATCAGTTCTACATCCCTCTCTGAAAGTTTGACTAAAGATATTTTAGGAGTGGAGTTTTAAATGTGTAGCATTGGATTGGAAAGAGAACTTCATACACAACATGCATATAGAATTGAGGCCAAAAGTATTGTAGATGATGCTATAGTATAAGCATTTGTATTTCTTTTGTTTGCAGTGCAGATACTGTCAAACACATTGCAATGAACTCCCAAAAGTATAAGCTTTTGATAAATGTGAAAATTGAATAAAAAAATATTTCATAGAGTCAGGAACATTTTATAAATCCAAAACAAGATCAAATCCTTTAAAATTCCTTACTATGACCTATAATACATCTGACCCTAAGTAATTATGTTGTGCAATAGGAAAGCTTCTGCAGGTTTCAAAGCTTCTGTAGCTGCATTAAATATGTCACAATTTACCAGTGGCACAATAAAACTAATAAACCCAACCTTTGTCTGTAAAACAGTCAAGAATCAAATGCCTTACTTTGCTCTTGAATTCTGAAAGGGAAATGTTTTTATAAATCATAATGCCAATTAGCAGAATACAATAATACATATTCATCATATTTAAGTTGTATTTGTTTATACTAATAGCCACAAAATACAGTAATGGAAACCCCAAAATTTGGAGAATCCCCATGCTAAACCATGCATTAACCATAGGGTCCCTGCACAACCCTACTGCATTCTTCCCAGTTGCACCAAATGAACTCACCAGAACAGCTCTTCTCCTCCATACCTGTACTGAAAAGGCACAGCTGCGCAGTAGGGTTGGCCATCACAATTTCTGACCACTTGACTTTGCATTTTGGTATCCAATCAGGAGCATGAACACTTGAAGCCAGTATCATACGTATAGCAAAAGTTATTCCTGAAATATTAGATGAAGGGCATAAAAAATATTTATATTGTTTTGGTTACAGAAACATATTCTCTAAAACCACATTTACTTTTACTTTTAATTTATCTACCGATATAATTTATACCATCTATCTCTCAATGGGGCATATTTATCAAACAGCGAAGGTCGAGATCACCCCAGTCCACTAGGATGAAATTACGCCACTCCGTTAATTTTTATAGAATTTATCAAAGAGTAACTTTCACCTATTGATAAAAGCTCTTTTAAAAATCCCATAGAAATGAATGGGTGTAATTAACACTAGTGGAATGTGGTGATTTGTAACTTCACTCTTTGATAAATATGCCCCTTTACTGTATGTTTTCTTCCTTCTTCATTTACTTCAGCTTCTATTCATTTTTAACCCTGCAGCAAAGCCATGTTAAAATGTATTATTAAAAAAATATTTGAAATGGACACTGCTTAGGATAACAACCAAACTGAATGTATATGATACACAAAATGAATTTAAAAATTTATAAATTGGTAATATTTATTACCAATTTAAAAATTGGTAATAAATATAAGTAAATTACCAATGCCCTAGAAAAGTGATTAGTGTCAATAGTTAATATGCATGGCCACATATAGTTTTGCATTAAAATATGTATTTACATTAATGATTTTTCACAAATCCATCCTAAAACTTCACCTTGAGTTCTCTTTTGCTGGGAAAATATGCAGTCTGTTGCATCAGGGGAAAATGCAGAAAAATGGTAGTCATCATTATTATCTGCACTGTGCCTTCCACATCAAACAATGAGATTGTGACCACCCCATCCAAGAAGGTGAACAAGTATGAAACACTTAAGGCCAGACTGGTGCTATTAATTCTACAATAAATACTTTTATTTCCATACAAACTGCATTTGAAGTACTCTCTTTGAGTGCCCACCAAATTTTGTACACAGTTGAGTCCATCTCCTATGCTGTAGGCTCAGGGCAGTTCACCCGAGACCTCCATTATACAATATTACAGAATACACATACAATTGAAAGTAAACAAGCCGGATATTAGATAATAGTTATTATACTCCATGGAGTGTCCGCAAACTGCAAGGTTAAATATCAAACGTGAAAAAAGAGGACTTAACCTCCAGGACTCTATCAATAAATTGAGTTCAACAAGATCCAAATAATTTAAAAAGGCAATATTTATTCACAACCATGCTCCAATTCTAAGTTAAAATAAAGTTAAAAGACAAACCTTGCCTTTGCCTTGTTTGTCTTTTAACTTTGTTTTAACTTAGAATTGGGGCATGGTTGTGAATAAATATAGCCTTTTTAAATTATTTGGATCTTGTTGAACTCAATTCATTGATAGAGTCCTGGAGGTTAAGTCCTCTTTTTCACGTTAAATATTACAGAATACCTATTAAATAAAGAAATATTTTACCTAACACTAAGTACCATCTGTACAAATATTTTACCACTTTTCTGCCATAATCTAACTAATTTAGTGAAAGCCGTAATAAGAGAAAAGATTAGATTCTTACCAAATAGTTCAATTAGCCTGTGTCTTAATTTTGAGAGATTTTTTTTTTAACTTCTTTAATCCTTCATAAAATCTATGTTCTGTGGCAAAGTAACTTGAAAAGCCACAGAACGTAAATATTCTACTGCCACCCCAGGTTAGTGCCCCACACACACACAAACACACACACACTTATTTTACCAAAACATACTTACATTCACACTTACACACATAGTCATACAATTTTGGGGGATCATGGGGGTCACACACATTCACAGCACTCAAACATCCTTGCACATGCACACTTTTTGCGTCTTATTTTTTTCTTATTGCATCTTCTGTTTTTTTTGTGTTAGAAACTGTTTTATTGCCATTGTGAAAATTGTATTCACTAAATGCACTGTGCAATACCTTTTGTATGTTATTTTGGTGATTATATTGCAATTTTGTTGATTTTGGTGCATTTAGCCATTTTATTGCATGTCTTGCCATTTTATTACATTTTCAGTTTTGCGTAGGTGTTGTTTGCTTATTTCTGTCTGTTAAACCTATTTGCCCATGCTACAATATTCAAACTCTGATTCTGACTGCTGATTACAGAAGACGAGAAAAAAAGCATTGTTTTTTGTGATTTTGTTGGATTTTAGTGATTTTATTGTATTTCCCTCTGTTCTATGTTCATTTTGCCCATGGAAATTTTGTCTGCTATATATCCTATATATCCATTTGGGGGTCTCTGTGCGCAATATAATATTTATTTATATATGCATATCAGGCATCAAACTGTTCAGCACATCCATGGCATTCATATTTAGGGTACAGTTTGCTGGTATGTTACGAAATGTGCGGTCTATAATGGGGTAAAATGCAAGCTTTGTAACGATTTTCAGAAATTTCATAAAAAGCATTATGTTTGGCATAGCTTTGCAGTTTGGTTGTTTGTAGTAGAAAGACATATTTGCCCATTTGAAAAATAAAAAGACATAGTGACCCATCATAAGATCCTGATCCTGGATATCCCTGTCTGATGCCACCACTCAAAATTGTCTAGCATCCCTGGAGGGAAGGCTGGATTAAGGGACCATCCCAGTAAGGGAGCGTGAGGAGATTTAAGTTTATACCATTTGTGAGTCTGGTCCCAAAGTCCTATAGCTTGTTTTAGCACCTGATTAGTTATTTTAGGTCTTGATGTTTTAGGGATCCATAACAAATTAGCGAGAGAGCAGGTTCTTAATTCAGCTCCTTCTAACGTTACCCAGTGAGGAGGCATGTTAATAATGTGCCATTTAGCTATATGACTTAACTGAGCTGCTATAAAATATTTCTTGTAGTCAGGTACCCCCAACCCTCCCCTGGTATTATGGCGGTACATATACTTCCTCGGTATTCTATGTTTGGTCTGGTTCCATATAAATTCGTAACAGATTCTTTCCAGGGAGCGGAAAAATACAGGTTCCGGAGACAGTGGTAAAGTGGATAAATAATACAGAACTCTAGGCAATATTATCATTTTGATCACCTGAATCCTACCCGTCCATGAGATCAGGGGATCATTCCATCTTATAAGAGTTTGACGTATTTGGTGAAGCAAACTAGGGTAATTTGATTTATTTAAGGAATGGAGGGAGTTTGTCAAATTGATACCTAAATATTTCAAAGAATTATCTTAAAAAACTTTGTTTATCATAGCTTTGCAGTTTGGTAGAATGCAGAAAAAAAGACATATTTACCCATTTTAGATTTGTCAGAATGTGTACTTTCAGAAGATATATGGTTTTCAAGGGTCTCCATACTGTTAGGGGGTCTCGTGGCACATAGTACACATACTGGGTGCTCATACTATAGTAGTCAGTGTCATAAATGAGAATTCATATGCACTATTTGGATTTAAGGGTCTTTGTATGCCACATAGATTTGTAAATCTATAGATTAGATTTGTAAAAGACCCCTGGCGTTCATATTTAGGATGCCTTTTGCTGGTATGTTATGAACCATGGGGTATATAATGGGGTAAAATGCAAGCTTTGTAACGATTTTTAGAAATCTCATAAAATCGTTATGTTTAGCGTAGCTTTGCAGTTTTGTAGTTTGCAGTAGAAAGACATATTTACCCATTTTAGATTCATCAGAATGTGAACTTTCATAAATGTATGGTTTTCTAGATTCTCCATATAGTTAGAGGGTCTCGTGGCACATAATACACATACTGGGTGCTTATATTGTAGTACCCAGAGTGTCATGGGAGGGGCTGGGGATGACGCAGCGGTCTTGGTACACATAGGTACCAATGACAAAGTTAGAGGAGGTGGTGAAGTCCTCAAAAATGATTTTAAAAAACTAGGTGCAAAGCTGAGGGCAAGGACTTCCAAGGTAATTTTCTCAGAGATATTACCTGAGCCACGAGCAACACTAAGGAGACAGCAGGAGCGTAGGGAGGTTAATGCGTGGCTGAAAGATTGGTGTAGGGAGGAGGGGTCTGGGTTTTTGGAGAACTGGGCTGATTTTTCAGTCGGCTACAGGCTCTTTGCTAGGGATGGGCTGCACCTTAATGATGATGGGGCAGCTGTTTTGGGAGAGAAGATGGCTAGAGGGTTGGAGGAGATTTTAAACTAGGTGTGGGGGGGAGGGTTCAGTAAAAGATTCAGTGGAAGACAGGTTAGAGATAGTGGGCAAAGAAAGGGAAAATGTGAATGGAGATTTGGCTGGGGATACTGTTAAGCATAGGGAGGACCACATGTCATATGTTCAATATGGTACCAGTATTAAATGTATGTTTACAAATGCAAGAAGTCTGACTGGTAAAATGGGAGAGCTGGAGCTGCTGGTGTTGAAAATATGATGTGATTGGTGTGGCAGTAAATATCAGTGGCTATACTTTGTTTCGGAGGGACAGAGGCAATAGAAAAGGAGGAGGGGTATGTCTGTATGTTAGGCAGGATTAAGAAGCTCATATAAAGGAGGAGGTTATGTTAGAAAATGAGGGGGCAGAAGTCGTATGGGTGGAGTTCTTCACCAATTGTAAAGAATCCAGCAAATTAATTGTAGGAGTATGCCCTAATGTAAGTGAAGAGGAAGAGACAAAGCTCCTAATGCAAATAGAAAAGGCTGCTAGTTTAGGTAAAGTAATGATAATGGGGGATTTTAATTACCCAGATATTGACTGGAGCAACGGTACTGCTAGATCAGTTAATGGGAACAAGTTTATAAACTTATTGCAAGACAATTTTTTTAGCACAGGTTGTTGAGGAGCCTACCAGAAAAAATGCTATTCTTGATTTAGTGATCTCAAATGACCCAGAACTTATAGCAAATGTGCAAGTCATTGAACTCCTGGGTAATAGTGACCATAATGTTATATATTTTAATGTCTGGTGCAAAAAACAAAAATATACTGGGGCAACAAAAACCATGAATTTTTGAAAAGCTAATTTTAGTGCCTTGAGGGCTGCCCTACAGAGCATTGATTGGGGCATTAGGTTTTCAGCTAAAAACACAGAACAGAAATGGTTGTCCTTTAAAATGATATTAAATCATTACTGTTCTCAATTTATTCCCTTAATGACTAAACGTAAAAGCTCTAAGAATCATCCTGTGTGGCTTAATACAGAAGTAAAGAAGTTAATGGGAAAGAAGAGAAAGGCATTCATTCATTCATTTAATGAATATAAACACTGTAATAAATGTTGTAAATCAGCAATCCTGAGAGTTAATTGGGGTGGAGGTGAAAACTAACCCTAAAAAGTTTTTTAAATATATTAATAGTAAAAAGATGCAGGTTGAGAGTGTTGCTCCATTAAATAATGGTACCAGTATGGTTGTAACAGATACAGATAAGGCAAATGTGTTAGATCAGTTCTTTTCTTCAGTGTATACAATAGAGGAGTCTGGGTTCCCAGGCTCATTTAATAACTGCACAAATGGTTCAGCTCAATCTAGTCAGTGGCTGACTCAGGACATGATTCAAAAAGCTTTATTACAAATTAATGTAAACAAGGCTCCATGGCTTGATGGCATACACCCCGGGTTCTAAGAGAGCTTAGTTCAGTTTTAGACCAGCCCTTATTTCTGATTTTCTCAGATTCACTGTCATCTGGTATGGTGCCTATGGATTGGAGAAAAGCTGATGTTATTCCAATATTTAAAAAGGGATTACGATCTCAGCCTGGCAATTATAGGCCAGTAAGCTTGACATCTGTGGTGGGCAAATTATTTGAAGGCTTGTTAAGGGATCACATTCAAAATTTTGTACTAATGAATGGCATTATGAGCAACAATCAGCATGGCTTTATGAAGGATAGGTCATGTCAGACGAATTTGATTGCATTTTATGATGTGGTAAGTAAGATTCTGGACAGTGGGGGGGGCAGTAGATCTATTTGGATTTTGCCAAAGCATTTGATACTGTGCCCCACAAACAACTGCTTTCTAAACTAAGGTCTGTTGGGCTTAATTAAGTCGTTTGCACGTGGATAGGAAACTGGCTACAGGATCGGGTACAGAGGGTGGTTGTTAATGGGACTTTCTCTACTTGGAGTAAGGTTCTTAGTGGGGTCCCCCAGGGCTCAGTATTGGGTCCACTTTTATTTAACTTGTTCATTAATGACTTAGGGGAGGGGGTTGTAAGTAATGTATCAGCAGATGACACAAAATTATCCAGCACAATTAATTCCATCCAGGATGTGGCATCCTTGCAACATGATCTTGACAAACTGGCAATCTGGGCAGCTAAGTGGCAAATGAGATTCAATGTTGATAAATGTAAAGTCATGCATCTGGGATGTAAAAATATCCAAGCCACTTATACC
Source organism: Xenopus petersii (assembly GCA_038501925.1). NCBI lineage: Eukaryota > Metazoa > Chordata > Amphibia > Anura > Pipidae > Xenopus > Xenopus petersii. The sequence continues at coordinate 46,096,734 of CM076688.1, forward strand.
CTTAATGGGACTGCACTAGGCAAATCCATTATGGAAAAGGACCTTGGAGTCCTTGTAGATGATAAACTTGTCTGTAGCAAGCAATGCCAGTCAGCAGCATCAAGGGCAAATAAGGTCTTGAGCTGTATTAAAAGGAGCATAGAGTCAAGGGAGGAGGGGGTCATTCTTCCACTGTATAGAGCACTTGTAAGGCCCCATCTAGAATATGCCGTACAGTTTTGGTCTCCATCACTCAAACAGGACATTATTGTATTAGAGAGGGTACAGAGAAGGGCAACTAAGCTGGTAAAAGGTATTGAAAATCTTAGCTATGAGGAAAGACTGGCCAAATTGGGGATGTTCACGCTGGAGAAGAGGCGCTTAAGGGGTGATATGATGACTATGTATAAATATATAAGGGGATCATATAATAATCTCTCTAATGCTTTATTTACCAGTAGGTCTTTCCAGCTGACACGAGGTCACCCATTCCAATTAGAAGAAAAGAGGTTCCGCCTAAATATTCGGAAGGGTTTTTTTACAGTGAGAGCTGTGAAGATGTGGAATTCTCTTCCTGAATCAGTTGTACAGGCTGATACATTAGATAGCTTTAAGAAGGGGTTGGATAGCTTTTTAGCAAGCGAGGGAATACAGGGTTATGGGAAATAGCTCATAGTCCAAGTTGATCCAGGGACTAGTCCGATTGCCATTTTGGAGTCAGGAAGGAATTTTTCCCCCTCTAAGGCAAATTGGGGAGGCTTCAGATGGGTTTTTTTTGCCTTCCTCTGGATCAACTAGCAGATAGTTAAAAAAAAAAAAAATCATTGAACTCGATGGACATGTGTCTTTTTTCAACCTTACTTACTATGTTACTATGTTACTATGATACATGAGAATTCATATGCACTATTGGATTTAGGGATCTCTGTATGCCACATAGTTTGTTAAATCTATGCCTATTTGGCATCAAACTGTTTAGTAGACTCCTGGCATTCATATTTAGGATGCTTTATGCAGGTAATGATACATGGATGATACAATGCTGGAAAGTTGATGCTTTGAGGCAATATTCAGATATTTCACCAAAACCAGCATTTTTGGGAAACTCAGTTGTTTAGAGCAGAAAGGCATGATTACCCATTTTAGATTTGGTAGAATGTGTACTTTCTAAAAATATATGGTTTTGGGGGGTAAATATATATTTCTGCAGTAAATGTGTTGATTTTTCAGTAGCTGAAGTAAAGTCCTGGACAATTTGGATACACTAACTTCATATTGGGATCTCTAAATGCCTGATACTTTGATAAACTTGTGCACAATGGACGTCAAACTGTTCAGTCGACCCCTGGTAATCATATTTAGGGTGCTTTTTCTTGGTACCTAATATAGTGTGGGATATGCGGAGCAGCAAAATAAAACCTTTGAAGTGATTTTTCAGAATTTTAATAAATTTTTATAAAAACTGTTATGTTCAGACAAGCTTTGATGTTTGGTAGTTAGGGGTAGAGAGACATAGTTACCCATTTTGGAATCAACCGAATGTGTACTTTTCAAAAATATATGGTTTTCTGGGGTAAACCTATTGTTTCAGGATTTTCTGGCCTTGGAATCTAAAGTATGCCATTTTCTGCCTTAGTGCTTTCAAAATTTGGTAATATACTGCTGGGAGTTTTTGCTATACAGAAGTCCTAAATCTCCCTAAAACTATACATGTCTGCTATTGGCATGTTTGAGAGACATGAGGCTTTCCAAAACAGTTGGATTTTCATGCGTAAAATTAAATATTTTTCTGGTATAAATTCATATATTATGAAAAATTGGACATTTTCATATTTTTTTGTATTTTGCGCTATAAATCTTAGCAGAGGTGAAAATAAATGACAATTCAGGCAGATTTAGAAAGCTCAGGTTCTCCTGAAAAAAATAAACTAAAGCGCTCCCCTCAGAAAATACCCCTAAAGTGAGAGAGCACAAAATGTTTAAAAAATGTCTGGCATTTCGTGAAACAAAAATGTGAAATTCTGCTGGCACTTAAAAGTTTAAACAGGGGCAAGTTAATCTCAGTACTGATACCTTTCAAAGCTTACCCAGCAGGCAGAATTTCATGTGGGGGGTGAACAAGGGAGGGTGGCCCACGGACTGCCAGTTTGAAAACACTGATCTATAATGTTTGGAAACTGGGGTTTTGCAGATGAGAGATCTTTCTACAATATAAACATTAAGGGGCCAATTCACCAAGCTCGAGTGAAGGATTCAAAGTAAAAAAACTTAGAATTTCGAAGTGTTTTTTGGGCTACTTCGACCATCGAATGGGCTACTTCGACCTTCGACTACGACTTTGAATCGAAGTATTCGAACTAAAAATTGTTCGACTATTTGACCATTCGATAGTCGAAGTACTGTCTCTTTAAGAAAAAACTTCGACCCCCTAGTTCGCCATCTAAAACCTACTGAATCCAATGTTAGCCTATGGGGAAGGTCCCCATAGGCTTGCCTAAATTTTTTTGGTCGAAGGATAATCCTTTGATCGTTGGCTTAAAATCCTTCGAATCATTCGATTCGAAGGATTTAATCGCTCGATCGAAGGATTATTCCTTCGAACGTTCGATCGAACTATTTGCGCCAAAATCCTTTGACTTCGATTTTAATTCCCAGTCGAATATCGAGGGTTAATTAACCCCTTGATATTCGACCCTTGGAGAATTTTCCCCTAAATAAACCCTAGATGATTGTTTGACCACCAATATGGATCATGTAGCTTAGTTACCATCAAATTCAAAGCACTCATTTATAAAAATTAGAATTATTTGCTTATAATGTGAATTTAAAAATAATTTTCTCCAGTCATGGAAAAAGACACAATTTTTTATTTAGAATGAAAACAGTGATATTTCTTCACTTAGGGGCAGATTAACTAAGGTTTGAGTGAATTTTTGAAGTTAAAAATCTTCGAATTTCGAAGTAATTTTTTGGATACTTCGACCATCGAATAGGCCACTACGATTTTGACTTCGACTTCGAATTCAATTCAAAGTAAAATCATTCGAATATTCGACCATTCGTTAATCGAAGTACTGACTCTAAAAAAAAACGTTGACTTCAATACTTCGCCAAATTAAAGTTGCCGAAGTGGTATGTTAGCCTATGGAGACCATCTACAACATTTTTCTAAGTCTTTACACATCGAATAAAAATCCTTTAATTGATCGCTAGAATCGTTCGAACCATTCGTTTCGAACAATTTAATCGTTCGATCAAACGATTTTACTTCGAATGTATGATGGCCAAATTCGGTGAAAAATACTTTGACTTCGATATTCGAAATCGAAGTATTTCAATTCGAGGGTCAAATTTCAAAGTATTTATCACTTTGAAATTCGACCCTTGATAAATCTGCCCCTAAATGTGACAGAATAAATGATACTACATAGGACTCTAGTAATGAGAACCTAGAGCCAGTATGTAATAGCCACAAGATTTTTGCAAATTCCCGTTATACACATGGTAACTATATAAGCATCACAGATGGTATTAACTTTCCCTATTTTGCCCAAACATTTAAAGAAGGTCATAATATATGTTTATTGTACCTCCCAACCCACCAGTCACATGGTAAAATATGATTAAACAAATAAAATAGTCCCATAAACACAGCTTAAGGGCTGGCCTGTACATAAAATGTTTGCATTCAAATAATTATGGTTATTTTAAACATTAAGCTCAATTTTTTTATATTTATGATTATTGGTTAACCATAAACCTTGCTGTCCTCGTCTGCTTCTTTCTAGGAGACTTTTGTTCTATGGCAAGTGGCTGACCAGAAGATATCACTTTATTGATGCCACAAATATATCCTTTGGAAAGCAGGGGATTATTTCCATGCTTACTATTAATATATTTGTTCGATGATACTGTAAAACATGTTTTAATTTTAATAAGGATAAAGAAAATCCATATTTTTTAACCAAATATTTTAAAATGTACAAATATAATTTTACTTTACTTTTTATCCAAGGCGGAAGACAATCAGATTGTCACTTATAGACATGTATAATTCTAATAATTGCCAGTGTTAGTAAATTAGCCCCATGACTAACACTATCAAGAGGAGCTAATTATATAGATAATATTCTGTTCTCTTATAGTTGATACCCACAAATTTTAATCAAATTCGAATCAAGTTTTCCCTCAAAAAAACTCAAATGACAGGAAGGCAATTAACATATTCAAATGGTTCAACGGACCTCTGTCATTTACTTGTTAATGAACTTGGCAGGTTTTAGGTGGCGATTATTTGAATTAGAACTGTTTCCATGGTCGAGGTGTGATACATCTCACATTTAAATTTACATTCGAATTGGGAGATTAAAATTTTAATGTGTGAATTATGACACCAAACATTTTTTCAAAAATTCTAATTCAAATTTACTATTTGAGCCTTAAAGGAATTGTTCAGTATAAAAATAAAACCTGGGTAAATAGATAGGCATTGCAAAATAAAAAATGTTTCACTTATACTTAGTTAGCCAAAAGTGTAACGTATAAAGGCTGGAGTGACTGGATGTCTAACATAATAGCCAGAATACTACTTCCTGCTTTGCTTGTCTCTTGGTTTCCATAGATTAGTTACCAGGCAGCAACCAATCAGTGACTTGAGGTGGACCACATGGGTCATAAATGTTTGCTTTTGAATCTGATCTGAATGCTGAGGATCATTTGCAAACTCACTGAACAGTTATGTCCCATGTTGCCCCCCCCTTCATATTGCTAACTAACTGACTTAGAGAGCTTAAAAGCAGGAAGTCATGTTCTGTTCTGTTGGACATCCAGTCACTCCAGCATGTATACATTACATTTTTGGCTAACTAACTATATCAGAAACTTTTTTTTTATTTTGCACAGCCTATTTATTTACCCAGTTTTTATTTTCACACTGAACTGTTCCTTTAATAACTCTGACCCTTAGTATATAAAAACCCCATTTAGATGTCATTCAGTAGATGCATAGACACTTGCTAAACTATCAAAAATAAATACATATTTTTCTACCCAGACATAATTAATTCCCTGATAGTCTTTCTCTGACTCACAGGGGGCATTTCCCTACCCCCTAATTAGAAACCTTATTCCATGCTGAAGCGATGGATACTCGGATTTGAAATCTCTCCAAATTATGTATAGGGATGTAGCGAACTGCTGTTTTGGTGTTCGCGAACGCCGTTCGCGAACACCGGCAAAAAATGTGAGCAGTTCGCAAACAGTTTGCGAACTTCGAACACCCGCAAAATCGTTCGATTCGAACTTTCGAAGGATTTTTCGTTTGATTCGAACGTTCGAAGGATTTTCATCATTCGAACGAAGGATTTTCATTCGAATCGAGCGTTCGAGGGATTTTAATCGTTCGAATGAATGGAAATCGTTCGAACGAATGGAAATCGTTCGATTTTAGCGGTTGAATGGTCGCGAACTCAAATTGCGAACGTTCCCAAACGTTCGCGAACATTAGGCGGACGCGAACGGTCGAAGTTCGCGCGAACAAGTTCGCAGGCTACATCCCTAATTATGTATGAAAATGAAGGGAAGGATGTGATTTCATTGCTTTTGAGTTTTATTCTATGTTTTTAAGTCACATATTTTTGGGTTTTTCTTAAATAAGTGCACATTTGATATCAAGTGTTTTCGACTTTCTGTTTGAATATTTTCATCCTTTAAATATCCCAAATCTACTGAATAGCTTATCACTGCTTTTATTAAATCATGAAATGTGTATTACTATATTATACTATATATTATACTGTATATTTTCAATATAATTATTATACTCTTCACTTTACATGAAATCCATATACTGTATGTTGCCTTTCTTAAAATATTTTTAATTAAAAAGGAATACCTTTTAAACCTTTATTTATGCAAATATAAATTAACTAATTAAAATCTTTTAATTAATCATCTATAACCTTTATGTGTTACTTACAAAAATACTTAATTTGTTAAACAACTTCTATCACGTTTATTGCCTACAAGAATCTATACATTTTTAACATTTTAAATACAAATACACTCATTGGATACCTCATGACTAAGTAAATATCCATTACTGGAAATAAAGTCTTTGACCACCCATGCGACCAGCCTGCTCCCATTACAACAGACTATAGTAAAAATGGGACATATGGAATTTATACCACCTAGCACTCTTAAATTTAAGTATTCATTTGAGTACAATTGTAATACATATCTGGATATATAAAATATCACATGAATCTAGCTAACTTTTTTAGAGACTCTTTAACATCTTTATTTCTGATCGTATATATAAAGGGATTTAACAATGGTGTTAGAAACAAGTAAAATAATGCAATCATTTTGTCATTGTCAGTTATGGAACTTGATTTTGGTTTCATATATGCAGCTATAGCTGAGCCATAAAATATTGTAACCACCATAATGTGAGAGCTGCAGGTAGAGAAGACCTTTTGTTTTCCAGCACCAGAAGCAAGATTTCGGATTGTTAGGATAATTCTTACATAAGAAATAACAATATAAGTTACTGGTGTCAATAATATCACAACGGCACTTAAATATATCACAAATTCAAGAACTAATATATTTTCACATCCTAAAGAAAGGATTTCTGGCACTTCACATAAAAAATGGTTTATTTTGTTATGTCCACAGAAATTTAAATTAAATGTTAAGTGCAACATCAGAAATTGATAGCAAAAAAACACAGATATAAATACTCACAACTATCTTAATACAAAAAGACTGTTTGATAATACTGGTATAATGTAAGGGGTAGCATATAGCTATATAGCGATCATAAGCCATGACTGCAAGTAAAATGCATTCACTTATCCCAAATGAAAGGGAAAACAACATTTGGGCTGCACATTCTCCATATGAAATAGATTTATGCAATGAAAGTAAATCCTTTAACATGCGAGGAAGACTTGATGTAGAATACAAAATGTCCAGTAAAGAGAGATTAAAAAGAAAAAAATACATTGGTGTATGGAGACATTTGTCTGTTATAGTTAAAAACAATATGAGAGTGTTTCCAAGCAAGATTAAAATATAAACAGTTGTGAAAACCACAAAAAGAAAGATTTGGGTTACTGGATCATTTGAAAGGCCAAGAAGGATGAATTCTGTTACTGTGTCATTGTTCATTTTCAAGCTATTAAAAAAAACAAGATGGATGAGTTTTGTCACTAGGGTGCTATTGTAAAAATAATATATATGCTATACAAGTCTTTCTAAAGATTACACATATATTCATTTACCACCTTGGTAATTGTGACCTTTAAATTATCTTTGGAAATACAAATATACATTGGGCTAACATCTATTTTAAATTTCAGGAAGTGTCTGTGCCTCTGGCTTGTAACATTTAAATGTTTTTAACTTCCTTAAAAAAAAAGTAAACATTTTTTTTTCTATCTATAAATTTACTCTAAACTGCCCCCCAGATAAATGTACCTTAGTCCCTGCTGCCAGTCTGTTCTGTTTCCTGTGTTATCAGCAGCTTGTTTCCCCTTCTTCCTGGTGCAGAGTGAGGCCCCGCCCCTTATCTTACGGAGCTCTCCTTATCTCTCTGACTAGTCTGAGAGATCATTTGCATGCTTTGACATAGCAGGGAGGATGGGCCAGTGTGGGCCAGTGTGTGTACAAGCAGCTTTTTTTTTCTCCTCATGTGCCACTCCCTGCTCGTTCTGGTCAGGGTCTGACAGGGGGCCCAGGGCCCACCGGGACTGCTGTCCAGGGCCCCCCTCTGGCCCCCGCTACCTACTTTGAGGCAAAGTGCCACTCGGCATACTCGCCCAGGCAGCGCATCACACAGGCCTGGCAGGGGCCCACTAGGGTCGGGGCCCAGCGGGTATTTTCCCGGTGTCGGGCCAGTCCGACACTGGTTCTGGTTCATTCCGGATCACAGCAGCAGAGGAAGAGCTGGAAGACTTCTCTGATACTGCTAATGTACTGTAGCTAAATGAACAGCCCTTTCTGAATTTATAATACATTTCATAATGCTTAGAATTGTTATGCCTGATCTTCCCTCTGGTTATGTAAAGAATAAAGTTTATTTTTTGTTCAACTGTTTACTGAGTTTGATTAACTATTTCTGTGCAAAGCTATGTTATGTACAAATATACCAGGCAAGTACATACTCATATGGATATTAATATGAATAAAATTGTATTATTTTAAAAAAAATGTACAAAACCTTTTTGACAGTGCAGTGAGTTATAGTTCAACACCATAGAAAGTATACATACCCAGACACCTATAACAACTTATTTTTTTAAAAACGTAATTTGAAAAAAATTTGCAAGTTGACAGTGCAGTGAGTTAAAATTCAGCACCAAAGTTGTATCAATTATGATGCAAGTGCAAGCTATCTATAAATAGAGTGAATTCAAATCAAATGAATGATAAAATTCAGTATATTTATTGACCAATTCCTTGTACTTCTTATTTAATTTAACCATGGTATTGAACTATAACTCACTGCACTGTCAAAAATGTTTTGTACATTTTTTTAAAAAGAACACATTTTTGTTCATATTAATAACCCTACTCTAGTACTTGGCTGGTATAATGCCTGGTATATTTGTACATAACATAGCTTTGCACAGAAATAGATCCATAAATAAAACAAAGGGACACATTAATAACCAGAGGGAAGATCAGGCATAACAATTAGGGATGGGCGAATAAATTCGCCATGGTTAAATTCGCGGCGAATTTCTGCGTTTCGCCGCGGGCGAATTTTTCGCGAAATTGCGGCAAAAATTCGCCTCGCGACTCGTTTCGCCGCGCGTCGAAATTTTCGTCGCGCGACGAGCCGCGACGCCGCTAATGCGCGTCAAAACAAAAAGACGCGCGACAAACTAAACATCACCCACAGCAGCCAATAAGATGTGAGCCATCCCTGAGCCAACCCACTGGCTATATAAGGAGCTGCAGAGGCGGCCATTACTCGTGGCGTTTCTGGTAGAGGTAGAGAGAGCAGGATAGTGAGAGATTTGTGTGTGATTTAGCTAGTGGAGTTTGTGTAGAGAGCTTTTTTTTTTTCTGAGTCAGTGCAAGTGGAGGTTGTGGATTTCAGTTAACTGTTTTCCCTCTTCTGCTTGCCTGCTCACCACCCAATAGCCCTTTTTAGGGCTAACTGTCTTTGTCTTTGTCTGTGCTGGTGTGTGTACTCCTTGTGGGTGCACACTTCTGCTGAGGGGATTTAGTTGAGGGTTTTATTTTTTTCTCCTTTCCTTCCCCGAAATATCCAAACCCCCCCCTTATATATATATTTTTTTTTTAAGTTTAGTTGCCCAATATGACGGGCCGTGGGAGAGGGGGGATGGGTGGTGGTGGTGGGAAGAAGGGTGGGTTAGGGATGGGTGGTGGTGGTGGTGGGAAGAAGGGTGGGATAGGGAGGGGTGGCCGAGGAAGAGGCCGTGGTGCTGGCCGTGGGCATCCAACCCCACAACAGCCATGTGCCATGCCCAGTCTGGGCACTGTAAATCAGTCGCAGCACAAGCTGCCATCAAAGCAGCTGCCATCACAGCAGCAGCTGCAACAACAACAGCAGCAGCTGCAACAACAACAGCAGCAGCTGCAACAACAACAGCAGCAGCAGCTGCAACAACAGCAGCAGCAAATGCCACAGCAGCAGGTGGCTGTGGGTCGCAGCAGCGGGGCAACTGGTCCACGTAGGACTGTGCCCGATTTTTTTGCCACTGCAGCAGCAGGCAGAGGCAGTGGTAGACTGGCTGACCCAGGCTACCTCATCTGCAGCAGGCACCAGTGAGCGGCAGGAGGTGGCATCACCTGCTAGCTCAGTGTGGGATGACACCCCATCCCTCTTATTTGATCCTGAGGTGGACTTGGGCCCAGACACCCTGGATCTTTTTGATGATCAGGCAGGAATGGGGGGGGCATTCATGTCTGATGAAGAGGAGGAGGTGGTCATGTCACAGCCCACATCAATAGGGGATATTGGGCAGGGTCCCCTTATGGCAGGGCAGCAAGTTGCTGGTGTGGGGTCAGACACCAGCATGCTGGATGTGGGTATTGATGCCATGTATGAGGCAGGGTCTGGTCTGGGGGAGGACGATGACAGGGACAGACCCTGGGAGCCGGCTCCAGAGGATAACAGCAGCAGTTCAGGGGGGGAACTGTTTATTGTTGATGAGGATGAAGAGCCGGCTCCACCGACCACTGCTAGGGGGGGCAGGCAACAGGGCAGCACTGCGCCTAGGTCCAAAGCCTATGTGCGTACGGGTGGGGACCATCCTCAACCCTCCACAGCAGGCAAGGCAGTGGCCCGCACTTCAGCAGTGTGGGCTTTTTTCACGTGCCAGGCAGAGGACCAGGCAATAGCAGTGTGCCAGCTCTGCCGGCAGAAGGTTCGAAGGGGGCAGGCAGGGTCACATATGGGAACATCAGCTTTAAGTTCCCATATGAAACGTCATCACAGGATGACGTGGGAGCAGCACCAAAGTGGCAGGGCACCGGGTGGCAGTGGTGCTTCCTGTCCACCTCCTCCCATTCCTCAGGGAAGAGGTGCCAGCTCCCCAGACCCTGCAGCAGGTGAAGAGGATTCTGGGGCTCACAGTCGGAGGCAGCCACTGTGTAGCTCAGCCTCTTCTGCAGCCTCCTCCTCCTCAATGCGGCCCCTGTCCCGCCAGGTTTCCCTCCCCCAGTTCCTCAGCCGCAAGACGCCTCTCTCCCCCAGCCACCCCCAAGTGCAGAGGCTTAATGGCTGCCTGGCAAAGCTTCTGGCAGTGCAGCTGCTGCCCTATCAGCTAGTCGAAGCAGCCCCCTTCCGACAGCTGATGGCTTGCGCTGCCCCTAACTGGCGGATCCCCAGCCGCCATTATTTTGCCAGGAAGGCTGTCCCTGCCATCCACCAGCACGTGGTTGAGAATGTGTCCCTGTCGCTGGATCATGCTGTTGGCGGCAGGGTGCACTGCACCACTGACACGTGGACCAGCAGGCATGGGCAGGGGAGGTACATAACCTACACTGCGCACTGGGTCACCCTCATGAGTGCTGGGGAGGGTGCAAGCCGGGGCGCTCCCCTCAGGCTACAGGTGCCTCCCCGTGGGGTACAGGGCAAACCCCACATGTCCACTTCCTCCTCCTCCTCCACTATGGATGAGCCACCCCTGAAGCGTCCCCGCAGCTACGCTTCAGTGCAGCACAGGCGATGTCAGGCTGTGCTGCAACTCCTCTCCCTGGGCGAGAGGAGTCATACTGCACCTGAGCTCATGGCTGCCTTCCAGACTCAGGTGCAGCGGTGGTTCACTCCCCGCCAGCTCCAAGCAGGTAATATTGTTTGCGACAACGGTCGCAACCTGCTGGCCGCCATCCGCCTAGGGCACCTGACCCACATGCCTTGCTTTGCACATGTCCTCAACCTTGTGGTGCAGCGCTTCCTCAAGAGCTACCAAGGGTTGGGTGACATGCTGGAGAAGGTACGTAGGGTATGTGCCCATTTTCGCAGGTCCCCCACCGCCAGCGCGTCTTTGGCACGGATGCAGCGGCAGCATAGTCTGCCACCCCACCGGCTCATCTGTGACCTGCCGACGCGCTGGAATTCCACCCTGCACATGGTGGAGCGCCTCGTAGAGCAGCGCTGGGTGGTCAGCAATTACCTGCTGGAGCACAGTGCCAGGGGTACTCAGGGGGCGGATTTGGGGTACTTTAGTGCAGAGCAGTGGCAGCAAATGAGGCAGCTCTGCCAAGTACTTGCCCCCTTTGAGCAGGCGACACGCTTTGTTAGCAGGGACAATGCGTGTCTTAGCGATGTCATACCCCTGGTGTTCCTCCTCAAGCGCACGTTGGATGGGCTGCTAGAGGAGGGTGACGTGCCTGAGGAGGAGGAGGAGGAGACTAGGCCCCGTAGGCAGGCAGAGGGGGCTGAGGAGGAGATGGTGCCTGATGAGGAGGATGAGGGAGAGGAGGACTGGGTGCCTGTGCAGCATGGGGAGCAGGGCACATGCCACCCAACCACCCCAGCTATTGTCCGCGGCTGGGAGGGTACAGAGCAGGGGCAGGTCGAGCCAGATGACCTGCTGCATCTGGAGGGCAGTCAAGAAGAGGTTGGTCGGGGGCACCTCTTTTACATGGCTGCCCATATGCAGACTTGCCTCCGAAGCGATCCCCGGGTCTGTTCTATCAAAGACCGGGAGGATTATTGGGTGGCTACTTTGCTTGACCCACGGTACAAGGGAAAGGTGGGGGAGTTCCTTGTACCCAGCCAGAGAGAGAGGAGGATGGGTCAATTGAGGAAGGCTCTGTGCTCAAAATTAGTGGAGGCCTTCCCCCAGTCTGACACTTCTCAGGCCTCCACTACTCCACACACCCAGCAGAGACAGGGGCCTAGCAGCAGCAGCAGCAGCAAGGGCGGAGATCTCATGGGTGTGTGGAAGAGCTTTTTCGAGCCTCAACGGCCAGCAGCAGGCCCAGTCAGCACCCAAAGCCACCACCAGCAGCGGGTGGAGCATATGGTGGCTGACTACATGGGGTCAGTCAGCGTGCAGGATGCCATTCGCCCTGACGATGACCCCATGCATTATTGGGTCTCGAGGCTCGACCAGTGGCCAGAACTGGCACAGTACGCTCTGGAGGTGCTGGCTTGCCCCCCTGCCAGTGTCCTGTCAGAGCGTGTCTTCAGTGCCGCAGGTGGGGTGGTCACTGAAAAGCGGACACGGCTATCCACTGGCAGCGTGGATAAGCTGACATTCATTAAAATGAATGAGGCATGGATAAGCGGGGATATCCAAGTGCCCATTGCAGACAGCAGAGACTAGCCTCCTCTCCTCCTTCTCCTCCACAGATTTATCCTCCTCTCTCCATTGCTGCCCATACTCTCCTCCTCAGTAGTATTGCCCATTCCCCATCTGTCTGCACCTGCTGCCCTTGCTGCTGCTGCTGTAGCCTGCTACTAGCCCTAGTAGTACTGTTGCTGTGCTGCATTGTCGGCAATTTTTTTATGGTGGGGGCCTATCAAAGCTCCTACTGCTATCGTAGATACTACTGCTGCATTGTCGGCAAATTTTTTTAGTAGTTGAGGCCTAACATGGCCTCTAAATATGTTTCTTCGAATACTGCCACATTGTTGGCTAATTTCTTCTGGTTGAGGCCTAACATGGCTTCTAAATATGTTGCTTATAATTTTGCCGCTAAGTTGGCTAATTTCTTCTGGTTGAGGCCTAACATGGCTTCTAAAAATGTTTTCTCAAATACTGCCACAATGTTGGCTAATTTCTTCTCGTTGAGGCCTAACATGGCTTCTAAATATGTTGCTTATAATTTTGCCGCTAAGTTGGCTAATTTCTTCTGGTTGAGGCCTAACATGGCTTCTAAAAATGTTTCTTCGAATACGGCCACATTGTTGGCTAATTTCTTCTGGTTGAGGCCTAACATGGCTTCTAAATATGTTGCTTATAATTTTGCCGCTAAGTTGGCTAATTTCTTCTGGGGGTTGAGGCCTAACATGGCTTCTAAATATTTTTCTTACAATTTTGCGGCTAATGTCTTCTGTTTGGGGCCTGCCTCATTTAATTCTTCTGGCTCTAATATTGAGTTGATTAAAAGTTACAAGTTACAAAATGACTGTTGCTGCCACTGCTGTTGCTATTAATGCCTCGTTATTTGGCAAAAGTCTTCTCTGTTTGGGGCCTGCCTCATTTAATTCTTCTGGCTCTAATATAGAGTTGATTAAAAGTCGCAACATGACTGTTGCTGACGCTGCTGTTGCTGCTAATGCCTCGTTATTTGGCAAAAGTCTTCTCTGTTTGAGGCCTGCCTCATTTAATTCTTCTGGCTCTAATATAGAGTTGATTAAAAGTTACAACATGACTGTTGTTGCCGCTGCTGTTGCTACTACTGCCTCATTATTTGGCAAACGTCTTCTGTTTGGGGCCTGCCTCATTTAATTCTTCTGGCTCTAATATAGAGTTGATTAAAAGTTACAACATGACTGCCGCTGCTGTTGCTACTACTGCCTCATTATTTGGCAAACGTCTTCTGTTTGGGGCCTGCCTCATTTAATTCTTCTGGCTCTAATATAGAGTTGATTAAAAGTTACAACATGACTGTTGTTGCCGCTGCTGTTGCTACTAAGGCCTCATTATTTGGCAAACGTCTTCTGTTTGGGGCCTGCCTCATTTAATTCTTCTGGCTCTAATATAGAGTTGATTAAAAGTTACAACATGACTGTTGTTGCCGCTGCTGTTGCTACTACTGCCTCATTATTTGGCAAACGTCTTCTGTTTGGGGCCTGCCTCATTTAATTCTTCTGGCTCTAATATAGAGTTGATTAAAAGTTACAACATGACTGCCGCTGCTGTTGCTACTAAGGCCTCATTATTTGGCAAACGTCTTCTGTTTGGGGCCTGCCTCATTTAATTCTTCTGGCTCTAATATAGAGTTGATTGAAAGATACAACATGACTGCCGCTGCTGATGCTACTAATGCCTCATTATTTGGCAAAACTCTGGTGGGTGTCTATCAAGGCTCCTACTGCTGTGGCTGACACTACTGCTGCATTGTCGGCAATTTTTTTTGTAGTTGAGGCCTATCATGGCTTCTAAAAATGTTTCTTCGAATACTGCCATATTGTTGGCTGATTTCTTCTGGGGGTCGAGGCCTATCATGGCCTCTAAAAATGTTTCTTCGAATACTGCCACATTGTTGGCTAATTTCTTCTGGGGGTTGAGGCCTAACATGGTTTCTAAATAGGTTGCTTGTAATTTTGCCGCTAAGTTGGCTACTGTCTTCTGGGGGTTGAGGCCTATCATGGCTTCTAAAAATGTTTCTTCGAATACTGCCATATTGTTGGCTAATTTCTTCTGGGGGTTGAGGCCTATCATGGCTTCTAAAAATGTTTCTTCGAATACTGCCACATTGTTGGCTAATTTCTTCTGGTGGTTGAGGCCTAACATGGCTTCTAAAAATGTTTCTTCGAATACTGCCACATTGTTGGCTAATTTCTTCTGGGGGTTGAGGCCTAACATGGTTTCTAAATAGGTTGCTTGTAATTTTGCCGCTAAGTTGGCTACTGTCTTCTGGGGGTTGAGGCCTATCATGGCTTCTAAAAATGTTTCTTCGAATACTGCCACATTGTTGGCTAATTTTTTCTGGGGGTTTAGGCCTATCATGGCTTCTAAAAATGTTTCTTCGAATGCTGCCACATTGTTTGGCTAATTTCTTCTGGGGGTTGAGGCCTATCATGGCTTCTAAAAATGTTTCTTCGAATGCTGCCACATTGTTTGGCTAATTTCTTCTGGGGGTTGAGGCCTATCATGGCTTCTAAAAATATTTCTTCGAATACTGCCATATTGTTGGCTGATTTCTTCTGGGGGTCGAGGCCTATCATGGCCTCTAAAAATGTTTCTTCGAATACTGCCATATTGTTGGCTAATTTCTTCTGGGGGTTGAGGCCTATCATGGCTTCTAAATAGGTTGCTTGTAATTTTGCCGCTAAGTTGGCTACTTTCTTCTGGTGGTTGAGGCCTATCATGGCTTATAAAAATGTTTCTTCGAATACAGCCCCATTGTTTGGCTAATTTCTTCTGGGGGTTGAGGCCTGCCTCATTTAATTCTTCTGGCTCTAATACAATTGATTACAACAATGCTTGCTGCTTGGTTGTCAAATGTATTCACACTATTATTACCCCTGAAACGACTGCGGCCAAAAGTCCTTTGCCTCAGTCATTATTCTTTCTTTTGAAATGATAGGAGTGCTCTAAAAAATGTATACAGGGAGGGCATGTGTGTGTAGCAGTAACTGAGTGGAACATAGGTGTGAATTGCTCTTCCCATTGATTCCAAAGCAAAACATGACATATATACATTCATTACTGTGTACAAAAGTAAGGGAAATGTTTTAATGGTAGTCCCAAAGCCATGTCTGGTCTGGGAGTCAAAATAGGCCCTTGCATTCAAATTACACAGAGGCCCAAACAGGCCCCAAACATCAGCCCAGTAAATTTGACTGGAAACCAACCAACCTGGCAACCCTGGGTGACACAAACATAGCCATAAACTCTACTTAAATTCATGCTGTAAGTAATAATTTAGATTGAATTTGTCCTCTATGAATGCTTTTGTCCTTGAGTTAAATAAACGAGACAACACAGTTTGCTTAATGGAAAAAGGAATTTCATTCCTAGATGATGTCCATCTTACATCCCACTTTCAGCTGCATCTGCTATTTTGCAACTTTCAACTTCACAAGCTGTTTTGTCCCAGTTTGCTGTCCATAACCTTCAAAGAGAACACACGCCATCCTTTGTTTCCAAACACTTTACACAACGTATTCATAGATCCAGTGCAAAGCCCTTAAAGGGGTGGTTCACCTTTAAGGTAACTTTTAGTATGCAATAGTATGGCAAATTCTAAGCAACTTTTAATTTGGTTTTACTTATTTGCCTTTTTCTTCTAAGTTCAGACTCTTTGCAGCTTTTAAATGTGGGTCAATGAGTTGACCCCAACTAAAAAGCAAATACTATGTCAGGCTACAAATGTATTGTTAGTCATTGCTACTTTTTTACATTTAGGCCTCTCCTATTCATATTCCAGTCTCTTATTTAAATCAATGTATGATTGCTAGGGGAATAATGTTACTTCTAATAGTGCCTAATTTCCAAATATAGTGTGACTTAATATCATAATTTATTTTAAAAAATCAATGTATTTGAGTGTTACAGTAGTCAATTTATCAATTTCGTCGCCATCGCGACGAGGTTCGTCGCCGTCGCGTCGAGGTTCGTCGCCGCGCGACGAGGTTCGTCGCGCGCCATATCAAAACTGTGTTTGCGCATGCGCGCGCGTCGTGTGCGCGCACGCGTCATGTGACGCGCGTCATGCGCGCGTCAAAAATGGGCGTCGCCACTATAAATAGCCCCGCCCGTGCTTACATTTTTAGGAGTGCAGTTTGAAAATGGCAGGACCTGGCATGATGAACCGAGACCAGCTGCGGTACTTCGTCAGGTACCTGCACCAGGAGGGATACGACAATATCCCTCCTGGAGTGAGAGGAATCCAGGCGCTCCGGAGGAGCATAATGGAACGGCTGAGGCGCAGACTGCGGAGGGAGTACCGCCTGCGCTTAAGTCTGAGGGAGCTCCAGAGGATCTGGAGCGATCTCAAAAGACGCCACAGCGCATTTGTTGATGAGCTGCGCGTGGAAGTGGAAGGTAGAGTTATTTAAAAAGAAAACATCTTATAATGATTTGCTATTTTACAGCAAAAATGTATTTAAGTGAATACTGTAATTAGGATTGGAACAGTTGACTTTGACTGACTGACATAATTGCAGACAAGTTAGATAACAAGTAAATGAGCTGTCAAATGGAGATTATTTAAACAGATTATAATAGATTTATTTAAATGCAATACATGAGTTTCCCTTCTTAACTACAATAAAGCCACTTGATTCCTATTTATTTTGGTATTTTGGAGCAAATGTGTAATTGTTTAGGCCTGTGACAAGGCTAATAAGAATTTTACTTCACTTAAAGGTAGATTTATTTAAACGTAATAAATAGGTTTCCCTTCTTAACTACAATAAAGCCACTTGATCAGGCTCGGATCTGTGGAAAGGTCACCATGGCCCGGGCCTAGGGCTGGAAGATTTTAGGGTGGCGGCATGCTGTCCAACCACACCCATATTGGTTCAGAAACACTGGGGATGCACAGGAGATACAATAGTTTCCCATGCAGCAATCCCCATTGCTCCTGTCCAGATGATAAAAATTTTCCCGAATAAAGGGGAGGGGACAGGGGCGACGAATGGCAGTGGGCCTAGGGGTGTCCGCTATGTAAATCTTGCCCTGCACTTGATTCCTATTTATTTTGGTATTTTGGAGCAAATGTGTATTTGTTTAGGCCTGTGACAAGGCTAATAAGAATTTTACTTCACATAAAGGTAGATTTATTTAAACGTAATAAATAGGTTTCCCTTCTTAACTACAATAAAGTTAATTTTCCTGTAGTTACAACATGACACCTTATCCTGTATAATGTATACTGTACAAATGCAATTGGTGTGTTACTCAAACTGAAATTTATTCATTGCCAGCTGAGTGGATCCAAGATGATCCTGATGATGATGATGATGGGGAAGTACCAGCACCACCACCACCTGACCAGGCAGCACCGCCTGTACCTGATGAGGCAGCACCGCCTCCACCACCTCACCGGGCGGCACCACCACCTCACCAGGTGGCACCACCTCACCAGGCGGCACCACCACCTCACCAGGTGGCACCACCACCTCACCAGGCGGCACCACCACCTCACCAGGTGGCACCACCTCACCAGGCGGCACCACCACCTCACCAGGTGGCACCACCACCTCACCAGGTGGCACCACCAGCGGACGACCAGGGGCTCAGTGTAGGCACTCAGACAGAGCATGCCTACTACGACCAGACTGAGCTCCTGGTCACCCTAGCTCATCAAGTAAATGCCATGCGGCAGGAGCTGGGAGAGGTTAGGGACATTGTTGACAACCTCCAGAGGGTTGTTGCTCCTCCTCCTCCACTTTAATTTATTTATTATTTGTTACAGCACCAGTTGTGCTATATGTTGTGAATTAAAAATTTTTTTTATATCTTTATATTTTGAGTTCATTTTTCATTTGACTAAACTAATACTCACATGGTACTTGGAATTGTTTGGATTCTAATAACACAACGATGACTATTCTTAATCGGAGTCATTAAAATTACATTACATAGTATTTCAGAATCATTACAATTACATGATGTAAATATAAGGTTCATTCACATAAACATATGGTTTATTCATTTTTATCTGAGATACAAAGCATCCAGATACTATCTGTTCAGATTTATTAGTTGTACTTGTGTTAGTAATCTACTATTAGATATTTGAAGTACAGATGGTACTTTTTGGTTAAACAGAGATATAGAGTAGTAGTAGATACCATTACCAGTTGACCAGAGGTAATGTGAAAAAATCCACAAACGTTAAAAGTTTAAGAAACTTGCAAAATGGGAGCCATTTTTTCAAGATAGGAGTCCTCTAACAATGCAGGGCATGTGTGTAGCAGTATACTAAGTGAAACACGCATGTGTATTGGTCTTCCCATGGAGTCCAAACCAATTCAGCACATTCAGACACAAAGCAAAAGATACCATGTTCATTTATCATCACAGACTACAAAGCTTGAAACTAAGGGGAAAATTTTTATTTGTAGGCCCAAAGATGAAAAAAGGTTATACAAACAAAACACCCATAGAAGATGGGCTTCATCAAATTGCACTGCGCGTCAAAAATAACGTCGCGCGTTAAAACACATACTTGCGTCCGCGACAAAATATTTTGACGCGCGACAAAATCGGGCCGCGCGACTCGTTTCGCGAATTTTTCGCCGTTTCGCGAATTTCGCTGGAAATTCGCGAATTATTCGGCGAAGCGAAACGCGACAGATTCGCCCATCACTAATAACAATCCTACGCATTATAAAATGTATTATAAATTCAGAAAGGGCTGTTTGATTAGCTACAGTGCATTAGCAGTATCAGAAAAGTCTCCCAGCTCTTCTTCCCAGTGCTGCTGTGATCTGGAATGAACCAGAATGAGCAGGGAGTGGCACATGAGGAGAAAAAAAAAAGCTGCTTGTGCACACACTGGCCCTTCCTTCCTACTGTGTCACATCAAGCAAATGATCTCTCTGACTAGTCAGAGAAATAAGGAGAGCTCAGAATGCTTAGGGGCGGGGCTTCACTCTGCACCAGGAAGAAGGGAAAACAAGCTGCTGATAACATTGGAACCAGAGCAGACTGGCAGCAGGGACAAAGGTACATTTATCTGGGAGGCTGTTTAGAGTAAATTTATAGATAGAAAAAAAATGTTTACTTCACCTTTAAGCAGCCTTATATACAGTATATTTATATTAATACTTTAAGTAATATATTGTATAATAACGCTATTTAGTAAAAGTTTAATATCACTTTAAATGACAACCATTTGATATGATTAAGAGACTGGAATATGAATAGGTGAGAGCCGGAATAGTAAGATGAGAAAAAGTAGCAATAACAATACATACCAATAACAAAACAATACACCCTGTTTTTGATGGGGTCAGTGATCCTCATTTGAATGCTGAAAAGAGTCAGAAAAATAAGGCAATTAATTCAAAAACTATAACAAATAAATAATGAAGACCAATTGAAAAGATGCTTAGCATTGGCCATTCCATAACATACCAAAAGTTAACTTAAATTGGAACCACCCCTTTAATAAATCTAAAATTTTTAGAGTTTTTTAAAAAATGGGAAAACCACAAGTTTTTAGAGATTTGTGGAATAAAGCTCAGATTAAGTTCAGTGTAACTATTACAAAAATGTACAACACGCATGGCTTAACTCATTAATGTGAGCATGGACCTGTTGCCTAAAGAAACACACCCTGAGAATTAATAGAACATAGTTCGGTTGTAGCCTCACAATTTCTTTTATTTTCACCGGAATACCAAAAATTGAATTACATTTTTACATCTATCATTACATTGTCTTTGCATGATACTTTTAATTTTGCCATAAAAGTATTTGCCTGATACGTTTATATTCTCTAATCCACCTTGTTCCTCTATGAGAGGACTGTCTAATTTGTGCAGCAATACCCATTGGCATTAGGAACTTAATTTATC
Organism: Xenopus petersii; assembly: GCA_038501925.1. NCBI lineage: Eukaryota > Metazoa > Chordata > Amphibia > Anura > Pipidae > Xenopus > Xenopus petersii. Next base: position 46,117,405 of record CM076688.1, read on the forward strand.
AATTACGTACAAAAGCAGCCCTATCAGTGAAAACCATGACCTATACACAACTTTTAATGCAGATTAATATTTTGATAAGTAGTTTTTTCAGTCTCAATATCACTTTAAGGGATCACATTAAAGAGTATGTTCTGGAGAATGGCACTATGAGCAGTAATTAACATGACTTTATAAATATGTTAAATGTAATTGCTTTTTATGATGAGGTAAGTAGGAACTTGCACAGTAGATTATAGTAGAAGTGATCTACTTAGATTTTTATCCAGTGCTGCATAAACCTTTTTCTTTATAAATTATGTTGATGTTGGTAATTGTATTTGTCCATCGAGAAAGCAGCATGCACTCACAGATCCCATGATAGCAAAGTAAAGCAACTGCAAATTTTTATTTCCGGCAAGGAGTGACCAAACACAGCCTTATGCATTTTATGCATGCAGGCACTTAATCAAAGGTAATATGTTTGCACCTGGATAGAAAATGGCCTAAAAGATCATAGACCCCTACAAAAGTGATATGGATCCATGTGAGAACAAGGTGATGTGTCCCTTTTACATAGCACTAGTAAGGCCACATCTACAATTTACAGTGCAGTTTTGGACTCCCATACTTAAAAGGGATATTAATGGAATTTTAGAAAAAATATCCAAAGAAGAACAACTGACAATGGTATGGAGCCTCTCCATTATGAGGAAAAGGTCTACACTGGAGTAGAGGGAGATATAATCACTATGTATACATAGTTATAAAATGCATTTGCCTTATTTACCAATTGAGCCTGCCAGCAAACAAAAGAGCATCCAAATAGATTAGATTTGAGGTTTAATTGTAACAATTTCTTACAGAAAGAGCTGTAGAATTCTAACCACAAAGCAGTTTTTCTCACAAATACATCTGTGCAAGAAATAGCATTCAGGTAGAGGCATGGTCTTGAGCTGATAGCAAATTATTAAAAAGTTCAGAGAGGCCTTTTCAAAGGCTGCTACCAGAGCATTGTTTCAGCCAGTGTAAGCTTCGGGTCTTTGAAGGTAATGTTCTAGGCAAAGTATGGGTTTCTTGGTGTATAGATTGAAACTGAGAAAACTAAACTTAGATAAGGTCAAGAGAATATTCCTTTGGGGCTAATGAGAAGAACTGCGCAATCCTTTTGTTTCAGTAATACCCTCACAAATGGCTTCCATAATTAGAAGGTGTAGTTATGAAAAATAATCTACATAGTGGAATACATCAAAATACAAACCTTCATTAATATCACCACTTTTAACTCTTCAATAGATTCAATATAAATCAACAGATTTCAGAAAAGGTGATTCATTTTATATGCATTTTTATATGAACAAACAAGAGTCACAAGATAAAACAGAAGGTGAGGGCTATAACTCTAAGAGCTAAAGTACGTAGATATAAAATCCCAAAGAAATATTGGGGCAGAGGACATCATAAATGTTTCTACAACATAATTTAAATTGCAAATATATTGCCTATTTTATGGTCTTATTATCCCATATATTGGTAACATTATAATAAAATGTGTAATTTTAATTTTCAGCCAAGGTAATCAGTACTACGTCCCTCTCTAAAAGTTTGACTACAGATATTTTAGGAGTGGGGTTTCAAATGTATAGCATTGGATTAGAAATATACCTTCATACACAACATGCACATACAATTGAGGCCAAAACTATTGTTGATGATGCTATTGTATAAACAGTTTTTCTTTTGTTTGCAGTACAGAGTTTGACTTTCAAACACGTTGAATGAACTGCAAAAAGTATAAGCTTTTGATAAATGTGTCAATTGAATAAAACAAAAAGGTTTCATACTGTCAAGAAATTTTTGATAAATCCAAAACAAGATCAAATCCTTCAGAATTGCCTAGTATGGCCTATAATACATCTGCCCCTAAGTAATTATGTTTTGCAATAGGAAAGCTTCTGTAGGTTTCAAGGCTTCTGTAGGTGCATTAAATAGGTCACAATAAATCCAACTTTTGTCTGTAAAACAGCAAGACTCAAATGCCGTACTTTGCTCTTGAATTCTGAAAAGGACATGTTTTATAAATCATAATGCCAATTAGCAGAGTACAATATCAAATCTCAAACGTGCAATTATGTAATTAAAGATAATATCATTTTGAACTTCTCTGGGATTTTGAGTCAGCAACAAAGGACTCACTAAAAAGCAAAACAAACAAGTTCTGACTCAGAGATACTTTTTTGTCTTATTGTAAAATCTAGTTCTACCAAAACTACACAAATTATAGCTAATTCATATTCATTATATTTAAGTGTTTTATTTGTTTACAACAATAACCACAAAATACAGCAACGGAAACCCAAAAATTGGGAAAATCTCCATGCTAAACCATGCATTAACCATAGGGTCCCTGCACAACCCTACTCCCCTCTTCCCAGTTGCACCAAATGAACTCACCAGAACAGCCCTTCTCCTCCATACCTGTACTGAAAAGGCACAGCTGCACAATATGTTTGGCCATGACAATTTCTGACCACTTGACTTGGCATTTTGGTCTCCAATCAGGACCATGAACACTTGAAGAAAGTATCATATGTATAGAAAATGTTATTCCGTAAATATTAAATGGTAGATGAAGGGCATAAAAAAAGATTTATATAGTTATTTTGGTTACAGAAACATATGCTCTGAAGCCACGTGTACTTTTAATTTATCTACCAATATCATTTATACCCTCTATCACTCGATGGGGCATATTTATCAAAGAGTGAAGTTCGAGATCACCACAGTCCACTAGAGTGAAATTCCACTCCTATACATTCATTTTTATAGATTTTTTAAAGGCATATTTATCAAAGAGTGAACTTTCACTTACACCTATTGATAAATGCTCTTTTAAAAATCCCATAGAAATTAATGGAGAGTGGTGGAATTAACACTAGTGGAATGTGGTGGTTTGTAACTTGTCTTTTATAAATATGCCCATTTATGTCTTCTCCCTTTTTCATTTACCTCAGCTTCTATTCAGTTCTAACCCTGCAGTAAAGTATATTAATAATAAAAAATGATTTAAAATGTTTCAAAAATTTGAATTATTTGGATAAAAGTTGGAGCTTTATGGATGATGAATCCAATACCTGTTGTGGTTGTGGTTGTGTTTTTTATCTAAGACTGGAAGATGTATGGTGTTTCTAAATTACAATTGTAATTGTGTCTAATATCTTCAAGAGGACATGAGCAAAAAAATTAAACCATTAAATACTGGTAGAAAAATAAAAATTCTAAAGGCTCCTTAAACACTAGGGTAGGTTTATTCAAATTGAAAAAATCGGAAATATTTATAGCAATCTGATCTTTTTTTTCAATGCCTTGATTAATTAATTCATTAATTATTTAATGATTAATAACTACTCTTTATTCAAGTTTAGCCTGGTCTTACCAGCTATTGTCATAGGTTTGCTACGAAAACTAGGAGGAGTTCAGGATAGCAGTCCAAGGAACATGGCATGACTTAAGAATGGTAGAGTCTGGCTACCTAAAAGTGATAATACTCTAGGTTGGGGTTAACAGACATCTCTGGCTCCTTCTCTCCCCCCCCCATACTGAGGCATACATTTCATTAAATAGAGGAAATTAGGTTTCAGAGCCAGCATGCCTTTATTTTTGCTAGCAGGTAATGAGTAGGTAGGTTCCCCTCTCACTCCCTTCAGTTCAGTTCAGAGTGAAGCTCAGAAGCATCAGGTAGGAGTACATATGTTGCAGTTAGTTACTGTTCAGGTTTGTTAGTTTTAAACTACAATTCATTTATTTTACTATATTTTTTTCATCCAGAGTCCAGCTAGCTTAGAAACTAGGAAAAAGCTTTCTTAACACATGTTAACATAACTCTGCTCAGCTATTGTGTATATTGGGACACTGACTAGCTGGAAATTGGAAGCCAGACAGACTGTGCTCTTGACTCTTTAGCAGAGTGATCTCAGGCTGGTGTAACAGTCTTGCATAATGCAACAACCAGACTGAATGTGAATGCTAGAACATCTCAATGGTTCTGGGACTGGCTAAGGTAATAACCAAATATGGATGTACATGTTTACATTTCTCTGGTTTTGGACACTGCTTAAGATAACAAGTAAATGTACATGTTACTCAAAATTAATTTGCAAATTTAAATAGTAAAATTGATAATACATTTAATTAAATCACCAATGCCCTAGAAAAGTGCTTAGTGACAATAGTTAATTAGGTAAAAATAAATGCATTGAAATATGCATTTAAATCAATGATTTTCACAAATCCCTCCTAGAACTTTACCTTGCATTCTCTTTTGCTGGGATAAAATGCAGTCTGTTGCATCAAGGAAAAATGCAGAAAAATGGCAGTCATCATTATTATCTGCACGGTGCCTTCCACATCAAACAATGAGATTGTGATGAGCATGAGAAAGTGTTTGGAAGAAATTGTAAGACGCATGTGTTGACCAAGGATATATTTATGTAAATATTTAAATATGTATGTAAATATGTTTATTTATTCTCATATACACATGTACATAAGTATCCCTGGTTATAAGGGTTCTTTAACGAAAGAGATAGTTCAATCCAGATATATATATTAATTTACAAAAACTATAGACACATAGCTACAGAAATAATACATTTGTACAATAATACAAAAACATGCTTGTAGATAAAAGATATAAGTTTATTCCATGTTCTAAAAAGTCAAACATTCCCCCCTATGGCGCCTAACACATTTCATGCTTACCTAGCACTTAGTCATAGGCAATCTCCACTTTGGATATAATGGTTTGTTTCTTGCAACAATGAATTACCTCTTAAAATTTCTGTGTCATACCAATTTGAGTTTATGAAGGTGTGAGTGGTTAGGTACAGTATCTGAGTGGAGAGGGAAGCCTATTGATATATGTGATATATTGATATATTGATATATGTGGTCCAAGTGAGAAAGAAATTTTTTAGCTTGTCATTCTTTGTTTGTCATGGCTTCCAGCCAGTCCATGTGAAACATGTGATGCATTTTTTGTTTTGTAAGTGTGTTTGATGGGGCTTCTGTTAAGAGCCATTGATGTATGATTGCCTTTCGAGATGCTGCTGCCAGTCTAGCTGCCAAATACTTATCCTCTTTATTTACATTTGGGTATTGTTGATTAGCTCTAAATAAAGCCCATTCTATAGTTGGTTGGATTGGTTTGTTCAATATCTGCATCCAATAGGAGTTTGTTTTCAGCCAGAAATGTTGTATTTGCCATTATTTTAGTTAGAATTTTAATATCTTAATTCAGCAATGATATAGGTCGGTATGATGTGCAATCTGTTGGGTCTTTACCTTCTTTTGAGATTAATATTATTCTTGCTACATTGGCTTCATGCCATAACAGTGAACCTTGTAATATTTTGTTATAAAGGTTAGTTAGAATAGGGGAGAGTTCAGGTGCTAGTACTTTGTAGTATTCTGCAGAGAGACCATCTGGTCCTGGTGTCTTATTGTTTTTTAATTGTTGTATTGTTTTTGTTTTTTGTTTTTATTTCTTCTTTTGTTACAGGGGCATCAAGAATTTCTCTATTTTGGACGATAACTTCTGAAGCCCAGCTTCTTGTAAGAATTTAAGGCCATCTGTCGGATTGTCCGTGGGAGTGTTGTATAACGTTTTAAAATGAGTCGTTAAAATAGCTTTTATTTTATCAGGGTTTTTGGTCCATCCCTGTGGAGTTTGTAGTTTTTGTATATAGGGGTTGGTTATCTTTTATGCAGCGATTTTGGCTAAAAGCTTTTCTGATTTATTCCCCCATCTATAAAATCTATTTGCTGTATGTTTCAGTGAGTTGTGTAATTTATCTGTTAATAAAGTATCTAAAAGTTGTTTTATTTTATCTTCCTGTGAGTTTGTTATTTTGAAAGCCGTGTAGTGTTTTGTTAATTCTCTTTGAAGGAATGTGTATTTCCCAAGAAAAGTTTTCTTTTTTTGGATTAAGTAAGATATAATATGTCCCCTCAGAACAGGTTTTAAGGCTGCCCAAAGTAAATGGGGATCTTCCCAATGCTCAATATGGTCGTCTATGTAGTTGGCTCAGTTTGATTTCAAAAATAGGGAAAAATCCTCACTAGTAGTTAAATATGCCGGGAACCTCCAATTGGTTGAGCATGATTGGGGTTTGGGTAATTCTAACTGTATCGATATTATAGCATGATCTGAGATATCTATGGGGTGGATTTGGGCTGTAGCTAAGTTGGGGAGCAGCGTCTGTGAGACAAATATATAGTCTATTCTGGAGTGAGTCTTTTGGACCCCTGAATAAAATGTATAGTCTTTAGTAGTTGGCTGTAGGAATCTATAGGTGTCTTGTATGTGTAGTATTTCACATAGTGTCTGTAGGGGTTTAGCTCTAAAGTGTGAATGTGGAGTAGGTTTGTAAGGGCTAGGTGTGCTACTCATGCCAAACATAAAGCAAATAGTATGTATCTGTATGTAACCATTGTGTATTTACCTTTTAAATCTGTTTGATAAAGCTACTGTACATAAGGAAAATGTCAGTATTGTAGTCAGAAATGGTGTATATTTTAACATGCAATGTTAAGCAGACATTATAAGTTATTTGTGACATATTTTCATTTTCTAATGCCTAGTAAAGAACAGCAGTGGGGTAATGGCAGATATATTTCAGAGCCTTAATCAAGGAAATGTACTGAATAATGTACTGTATAACATGCCATCCTTTAAAATGCAAACTGAACATTGGGAAGAGCAGTATTAATGCTGTGGAGGCTGCATGTGATCAGCAGATGAGAGGCACATGGACAGACTGAGGACCAGTGATACAGCAGTGACTGGAGACCTGAGAGGGTATAAAAGGAGTTATAGGTACCTGGGAGAGTGACTGTCTGTACCAGGTAGCAGGACTGCAATGCAATGCAAAGCAGGCAATGGACAGAGGATTATTTCAGGCAGCTGTGGACCTGATAGGTCCAGATAATAGGTGAGCAACTGTACCAACTTGTACCCCAAGTCTTCACATTATCAAGGAATCATTAACCCTTGCTGTCCAATGAGATAAAGGTTTCTTCTAGTCTCTTTTGCAAGCATGCATTTTAGGCAGTTCTGGTCAGAACTTTGAACTGTCTCCCAGCAGCATCCTTTCCTTTTATTCTCAGATGGCCCCATCTTGGAACCAGTTAATGTGCCAATTACCCAGAGACAAGTTTAGCAATTCTTTTGCCAAAGTCTTCAATGGACACTAAAGTTTCCTAGGCCCTAGGTTTATGAACTCATTGTGGACACCACACTTATTAAGTGCCTCCTTCTGTCACAAAGACTATAAAGACTGTATAAGTAATATTATATGCATACTGTTCAGACACTGCTGTGAATGTTAACAGTGGAGGTTATGTCTGTTGGCTACATAAGTAAAAAGGTAATTATTTTCTTTGTAAAACCAGTAAACTGCAGTTAAGCTTCCAGTGTTGTTCTTTATTTTTGGAATCACCAATCATTTGGTAAATCAGCAACTGTGAACCTAACAGGGATTCTTCCAACTCCATATAAGGAGAAGCAACATATAAAAGACAATATAAGGCTAATACATTTGACAAAGAAGTAAAGCATATTTGGTGGTGACATAGTCCTTACAGGTTTACCTGATTTGTCCATATAGCTGTTCCATACTGCATTGGCGTCTCCACCAAGTATGATATTTGTCACCCCCCAGGAGTCGAGCCGCTGTAAGACCTCTGTAAAAAAAACATTTGTTGTCAGTATTGGGAGCATATATGTTTACCACTGTATATTTCATGTTTTGAATTTCTATGTCTGCTCTAAGGTATCTCCCTTTCCTATCTTGATATGTTTTCAAAACTGTGCATTGCATAGATTTGATAATCAGCATTGCTACACCTCTAGTCTTAGATGTATGAGATGCAGTTAGAATTGTTTGGATCCATCTAGCTTTAAGTGTTTGGTTATCCTTAGAATTCCAGTGGGTCTCTTGTAACAATATAATATGGGCATTTTCTCTTTGTAGGCGGTCAACTACTTTTCGCCTTTTAATTAGGGTGTTGAGTCTGCCCACATTCCAGGAGATTATCTTAAAATGTGTTGTTAAATAATCTGTCTTTTGTAAGGTTTGATTAATATCTGCCATATGGGTTTAACCTATACCTTTTTATTGTGGAGGTATTAAGAGTTGGTAGTTATTTCCAGGGTTAGGGTTGTCTCAGCGAGCAACCCGCATCCCTGAGTTATGTGGCCTGTAAGTCGTCTCGGCTACATTGAATTTGCAAGTCTAAACTCGGAATATTTATCTTAAATGTTAACAATAACTGTGTTAAATACAAAACAAATATGTCAACGGTGACATTATATAACATTCCCTCTATCCATTTTCCGTTTTCATTATTCTCATAAGTAGAGTTAGGTGAGGGTAAAAGTAATCAGGGAGATATGGTCAAGGGTTGGTGTGAAATGTTAATTACTAAACTAGTGGGGTTTTAAATGTATAGCATTGGATTGGAAAGAGACCTTCATACACAACATGCATATACAATGAGGCCAAAATTATTATTGACGATGCTATGGTATAAACATTTGTATTTCTTTTGTTTGCAGTGCAGAGTTTGTCAAACACTTTGCAATGAACTCACAAAAGTAAATGCTTTTCATAAATGTGTCAATTGAATAAAAAGATTTTTTTCATACTGTCAGTAAAATTTTGATAAATCCAAACAAGATCAAATCGTTCAGGATTCCCTAGTATGACCTATAATACATCTACTCCGTAGTAATTATGTTGTGCAATAGGAAAGCTTCTGTAGCTGCATTAAATATGTCACAATTTGCCACACAATTTGCCACACAATTTGTCTGAAAGGGACATGTTTTATAAATCATAATGCCAATTAGCAGAGTACAATATCAAATCTCAAACATGCAATTATGTCATTAAAGATAATATCATTTTGAACTTCTCTGGGATCTCTAACGAGTCAGCAACAAAGGACTCACTAAAAAGCAAACAACAAGTTCTGTCTCAGAGGAAAATTTGAGCTGTAACATGCTACAGGTTCCTTATCTGCCACCTTTAGTATACTATTGAGCCTTCCTGCTTTAAATAGGACATCATTCAAAAAGTTTTGTTTGTCTCTACACATCTTGCTGAATTGCCTACAGACTCTTTCTCCCATTCACCATATTTAGTACATTAAGGAACCATGTCTTTATTTTCAATTGTCCCTTTACCCTATTGATAAGCAAACTGGGGAATTATTTAAAATTCCCCACCCCAAGAACGTGTCATTTCTATTTCTGGTATTTTAAGGCTATAATACTGACTGGATTTTATACTAATAAAAGTTATTATAAATGATTGGACTGTAGATGGCACTGTTTCTACATGTTTGAACCTTTCTAAGATTATGTATGCTGCTTACAGCGACCCAATGTGGAATAGAAGTAGCTTTAACATATTCAGTAGGTTCACAATTAGCACTGCAATTTTATAGCATTCGTTTATTTTTCGCCTTTTATTTATTTTTATTAAAACTGTCTTTGTTTAATTAGATATCTATATTTATTGCATTTTAGGTAGACAATATATTTTATTTTTTTTACACATGATTGTGTTTCACAACTAGGGTTCAAACCAAGTAAATTCTACACAATTTCTAGCAATCCTGCTACACATAGGGGCACATTTACTAAGTTCAAGTGAATGATTAGAATAAAAAAAACTTTGAATTTCAAAGGTTTTTTTTTTGGCTACTTCGACCATCGAATTGGCTACTTCGACTTCAATTCAAACGATTCAAACTAAAAATTGTTCGACTATTCGACCATTCGATAGTCGAAGTACTGTCTCTTTAAAAAAAACTTCGACCCCCCTACTTCACCACCTAAAACCTACCGAGGTGCAATGTTAGCCTATGGGGAAGGTCCCCATAGGCTTTCCTAGCTTTTTTTGATCGAAGGAAAATCGTTCGATCGATGGATTAAAATCCTTCGAATCGTTCAATTCGATCGAACGAATAGCGGTAAATCTTTCGACTTCGATATTCGAAGTCAAAGGATTTAACTTCGATAATTTAATACCTAGGGTTAATTATCCCTCGATATTCGACCAATAGTAAATGTGCCCCATACTGTATCCAGTTTTCACTATATAATGAAGTAATATAAATCATCATGGCTCTATGAAATGTCTTTCTCTTTTCTATTGTTTACCAGTGTGGCATAGTCAAATTAAACTTTGCAGCAAAGTAGTAACAAATTAGATTTTCTTGTGAGATACAAAAATGAAGAGCGTGTAACACAAATACATTTCTGAACAGTATTTTACTAGTCTCCATTTTGCACATACTCTACTAAATTGCTTTCTGTTAATTATTTTTAATTGCTCTGTTGCTTGATATTAAAAGAAACAATATAAAAGAGACCACTGTCCCAGAGCATGTAGGTTACTTATAGACACAATTAGGAGGTTAATAGAGACTTCACTTTGCAGTGGTTCTGATTTTGAATCAGATATTATACCATTGCTAACTAAACGATTATTGGGAGCAGACTAAATATTAAGCCATGGTTAGCCTGCAGCTTAGCAACAAATCAAATAATTGAAAGAACAAAACAGCTACATGCAGCAGCGGAGAGTGAAACAGCCACCCATCCTTCTACAATGTAGCAAGCCAACCAGTTCAGGCTATGGTAGTTACAATGTCATAAAACTTAACATTTAATTTAAATTATTAAAACACGCTTGACTGACAACACCAACAAATAAACTCGCAGCGTATGAAACATGTCCCTAAAAAACACACAATTAAAAGCTATTGCGCAGGCTGAAAAAGTTGGTGGATATGCTATCAGCTTAGTGACGGATTTTAATATCCACTGTTATTGCCAGCTCTATAAGGGATGACAGGTTTCTTTCCCATCAGTGCCCACCCTTCCCCCAGCACACCTCCTACCTAGCTACGTTGGGAAGAGTGGGAGTTGTCCACACCACATTCCACCTACGCCGCCCTACGCGTTTCGCTGCCAAGCAGCTTTGTCAGAGGCATAAGGTATTCAGGAATGGAATTTCAGCAGTAAGTAGAAGCAAGGTATAAATGACAGAAATGATATTTATCAAAGAGTGAAGTTAATAGTGAAGTTCCGCCACTAGAGTGAAATTCTGCCACTCTCCATTCATTTCTATGGGATTTTTATAGGCGTATTTATCAAAGGGTGAACTTTTACTTTCACCCATTGATAAATACGCCTTTCCAAATCCCACAGAAATGAATTGAGAGCTGCGGAATTTCACTCTAGTGGCGGAACTTCACTCTTTGATAAGTTTACCCCTATGTATCTCTAGGCAGTAAATCTTTTGCATTGCAAAGCATTAGAAAATGCAGGAAAAGGCAATTGTTATACAATACATATATTTTGCTGTGGGCAATTCACACTGACACCAATGAGAAGGTAACTCCCTTTGTTTTGTTGTCAGCAATGGAGATGATTTAGCATGGGTGACAAATGTTGCTCATCATTATTGGCTTGCATAGAATTAAGCAAATAATTCTAATTTTAAAAGGCATTATCTTTTTCTCTGTAATAATAAAACAGTACCTTGTACTTGGTCATAACTAAGCTGCATAAATCCATATTTGTAGCACACAATCCTATTGGGTTTGTTTATTGTTACAATTTTTATTAGACTTTAGGTATGGTGATCCAAATTATGGTCCATGCTATCCCCTCTGGCTGAAAGCTGTGTAGAAACGTTTTACTGTATTTTCAGCAGGCTCATTTTAAGTCCAAGGATGAGCAACAACTACTGACTTGCATGACTTTCTCTTCATAGTTTCCAAACGTCAGCCTTAAAGTATATCTGCATAAGTATAGAAATAGAGAAGTTACATTTCATTTTCTAGCAGTCTGTGTTCTTTGACATTTATTCACTGTGTTCTTTTATTTGAATACATTATGTTCTCATGGACTACTAAAAAAAATGATGCATGCATCTGTTTCCAGAACAAAACAAAACACTAGGTTTATAAAAATATTACCCGCTTTAAGTTTGTTTTATATATTTTTTATACATTTTTTTAAGCTACTTTGTAGAAACTGTTGGAGTAATTATTATATTTCACCCTAAAATAACAGCCTTAATAATTAATGATCTGCTTGTGTTAAGATAACAATTTTAAGAGTGCAAATGGGATGAGCATGATAGCCAAAACAATTATTAAGAAAAACTCTCTCAAGGTACTACTTAAAAATAAATCAGTTGAAGGTCTACATATCCTGTGCTAAACTAAAGTATTGATGTAGAGTTCATGAGAAAATTGATGAGTAATGTGCAGTAGTACTGTACATATTTAGTATGTTAACATTTTTCATAATTGCAAGAATCCCTTTGAGGAAGAAAGGTTAAAGAGCACGGAATAACCTCCTTAACAAGCATTTTGAATATGAAATAATCACTATGACACTGTGCAGTACTGTCACAGAATAATTTAAATGCTCAGCGTTTGTGTTTGGATGCACACCAATATTATCTGACACCAAATGGCTCTCCAATCAACCTTAGTGTGTTTGGCTGTATACCTTCAGTGGCAAATCTCTGATGTTATTCAAAATTGCTTTCTAATTAACTACATATTTTCAGATTAAAAACAATATTGAAACATTTAAAAACAATAAGCTGATAAAAAAACACCTCTCAGGCTTTGGCTCAGGCAAAATAAGGTCTGTGGATATGAGTATGAGTTGATCTGTGGGCTATGGGCTAAGGGTTGGCGATTCGAGTTTGGGGGTCAATCCCATTCACCTGAGTTTGAAAATCGATTCATTTCAAAATCTAATAAAGTTTTTTCTCCAAAAAAAACCACGATTTTCATGATAAATTTCAAAATTTTAATTTTTTTAAAAAAACTACTAAACTAGAAAATTCGGATTTTAAAATTCTAAATTTGAATAGATCTGCCTCTATGTGTGCACTTCCTTTTGCATTCTATTTTAAATACCCTGTCTCATATTAGCCTGGTGTGATATTCAAGAAAGCAGCCCCTTTTTCCCAGTAGTGGAGTGGCAGAGTATTGGTATAAGATAATTTGATTTCCTTCTATTTAACTCTATAACACATTTGAACTGTATAAATACATCCTTTGGAGTGTTAGTGACGCTTGCTGTAGTAAATCCCCAGCAGATTTTTTTTATTATTATATTTTCGTGTTGAAAGACTGATCAGCTGTAGGATCTCCATGAGATGAATTATCAGCAAGCAAGGCAATTCATGTTCAGTTTTGACCAGGGGCAGATTAATGACTAGGCTAGCCTAGGCTATAGCCTAGGGGCCCATTGTGGTAGGGGGCCCATGAACTTAAATAAAAAAAATTCTGAATTTAATTTTTTTTTTTTTTTTTACCATCCTCCGGTTCAGTCCGGGTGCCCCCTGCCGCTTGCTGCCTCGGGTCGGGTCTGGAGAAGATTCACAATTTGGGCTGGGGCAGCTGGGCAGGCCAGGCAGTTGTGTGAAGGCAGGCGCAGGCGCACATCACAGCAGCGCGTGTGCGTGTCAGTGTGCACATACGCCGACGCTCTGCTGCCTGCCTGGGCTGGCCCTGGCTGAGTGCGCAGTGACGCACGCACGTCGCATGCTGGTGACGTCACTGACCTGCGCCGTGCCTTTATATAGTTGAGCACATTGGCGCGCTGGCACACACAACGCGCAGTCTGACCAGAGTCACAGTTGCAACTTGCTCTTGTTGGTTGTTGTTGCTCGCCGCCCTCAACTAGAGACTAGACTTTTGAATTGAGAATTGATTTGTCACTCTCACTCTTTTGTGAATATTATCTTAAAATAAGATTAAGAAATTAAGCTGCAGACGACGAGAAGATGAGACAGTGCTTAACTAAGCTAACTAAGGCTAGCAGCACCTTCCTTCTTAGGCGTAGGCCTAACTGTCTGTGACTTAGTCAGTTCAGTAGTACCGGTGGTCAGCTAGCTAGAAAGCAGAGGGTGGGGGACCAGCCAGGGGCCACCCAGCCAGGCCAGGCAGAAGCAGCCGGTAGCACTAGCAGCCAGGCTACTGAGGCTAGCTAGCCAGCACCACTGGCACTGGTCCAGTCAGTGGGCAGGCCGCAGTCAGCCAGCCAGGCACAGAATTACAGGCCGCAGCAGTGCACAGGGGGCACCACCCGGCCTGTAGAGCCAGGTGAATAATTTCTGCAGACAGTGAAATAATTTCTGCAGACAGAGAAATAATTTCTGCAGTCTGAATCATTTCTGTAGACAGTGAAATAATTTCTGCAGACAGTGAATAATTTCTGCAGACAGTGAATAATTTCTGCAGTGAAATAATTTCTGCAGACTGAATAATTTCTGCAGACAGTGAATAATTTCTGCAAACCGTAAAATAATTTCTGCAGACAGTGAATAATTTCTGCAGTGCAGTGAAATAATTTCTGCAGACAGTGAAATAAAAGGTCCACTTCATATATAACTTTTAGACCAGGATAGCACCTTGTCTATTGTGCCACTCTCCCCGCCCTGCTGGTGCACCCTGCTGCAGAAAGGCTCAAATAAAAATTAAAATATTTTCAAAAAAAATAATAATTCAATTTGCTATCGATTTGGCAATTTGTGTCACTCTCCTGTGCTGCAGGTGCATCCTTCCTGGCCAACAGAAAGGCTCAAATAAAAATTAAAATATTTTCAAAAAAAATAATAATTCAATTTGCTATCGATTTGGCAATTTGTGTCACTCTCCTGTGCTGCAGGTGCATCCTTCCTGGCCAACAGAAAGGCTCAAATAAAAATTAAAAGATTTTCAAAAAAAAATAATAATTCAAATACGGAGACTTGTGTTAGTTATTCTTGTGGTGCTGTTTGTAATACAGTTGGTTTTAGTCAAAAATGTCTGAAAAAAAATTACTAAAAACCACTAAAGGAGCGGTTACTTTAGAGATCACAAAACAAGTCAACAATGATTGCTCTGAGTCCTCTGACGGTGATGTATCGACAAATGAACTTTTGTCAGCATCACTGACAACTGAAACACCAGTCGTTTCTACCAACAACCCAACATGCGCTGATCCAGATGTGGCAGTGACTGTTGTGTCTGTCGAACCAAATCTGAGAGTGGAAGCAACAGGATCAAATTCCTACAGCTCAGACCCTGCATGCTGGGGTAAAGTCGATGAACAATTGAGGGCATACTGGACCAAAATGGGCCCAGAGTTATGTCAAAACAAAGATGCAGATGTTGCAGCATCAGAAAGATTTCAAAAACATCAAAAGAGGTACTTCTCTAAAACACTTTTCAAACGAAAACTAGCAAATGGGGAATGTGTTTCTAGAGATTGGCTGTTATATTCCCCTTCAACAGGTAACATTTACTGTTTTGCTTGTAAATTGTTTGGTGATAGAGACAGCCATTCTTCCTCTTTGACAACAGGTTACAGTGATTGGAAGAATGTATCTGTTCGCTTGGCTGAACATGAAGGTTCAGAGAACCACAGAAAGTCGTTACTTTCTTATGTTGCTCGGTCTGCCAAGCGTGGCACTGGTAGTCAAATAGATTCAGAACTTAAAAAACAATTTGAGAGTGAATATGAATATTGGACAAATGTTTTAAAAAGGGTGGTGGTCGTAGTTAAATTTTTGGCAGAGTGAGGACTACCTTTTAGGAGACACAGTGAAATGTTTGGGCATCCTGATAACGGGAACTTTATGGGTGTCCTTGAAATAATCAGCGAGTTTGACCCCTTCCTTAAGAAACATATAGAAAAATTTGGGAATGCCGGCAAGGGAAAGCCCTCATACCTTTCATCAACCACATGTTTAGAATTTATTGAACTGATGGGAGAACGCGTAGTTGGCGATATTATCGATCAAATAAAAATTGCAAAGTACTTTTCAATTATTGTCGATTCAACTCCTGATGTGACACATTCAGACCAGCTAACATTCATAGTAATATATGTATCACTGGATGGATGCATTGAAGAACGTTTTCTTAAATTTCTTCCGATTCTAAGTCACACAGGAGAGTCACTTTTTCATTCAGTACTTACAACGCTAGATGACATGGGACTTGATATTAGAAATTGCCGTGGGCAGTGTTATGACAATGCAGCCAATATGTCAGGTGCTTATAAAGGTCTGCAGGCACGTATCAAAGAGCATAATCCTTTAGTTGAATGGGTACCATGTGCTGCACATACCCTAAATTTAGTTGGGGCAAATTGTGTGAACTGTTGCTTCGAGACAGAAGAGTTTTTTAATTTTGTTCAAACTCTTTTTAATTTTCCATCAAAGTCTTGCGCCCGTTGGCATATAATTACAGCAGGATTACAGCCAAATATCAATAACAGAATAGAGACATTAAAAACCCTTTGCGACACCAGATGGTCAGCACATGCACAAGCCACCAAAGCATTAACCGTGAATTACGACAACATTCATGAATCATTGAACAACATAGCAGATGCCCTTAACCAGAATCTACCAACTCGTAATGAGGCTAAGTCACTCTGTAAAAAAATGGAAAAACTGGAAAATGCATTTCTTTGTGTTATGTGGAACAACATATTGAGCCGATTTCACAAAACAAATACTGCTTTGCAGGCAGTTGACTTGGATTTATGCAATGCAACTGATTTGGTCAGGTCATTGAAGGGTTATGTGGCTGGTTTACGTGAAGAATTCGACAACTTTGAGAAAGAAGCAAAAGAAATTTCTTCTTCAGTTTCCCAACAGTATAAAGTGGATAAACAGCGGCAGAGAAAAAGAAAAAAACATTCAGAGACAGAGTGCATACAGACAGGCAGAGAGAGGTTCAGAACAGGTGTTTTCTTAGCTGTAATTGATCGACATGTTGCCGAAATGGACCGGAGGTACCAGTCCTACAGTGGTATACATCACACATTTGGATTCTTGAACAACATTTCTTCTGTTTCTTCTGATGATCTTCATATACTAGCTACTAATCTTCAAAAAAAATATACAGATGATTTGGAAGATGATTTTGCCAATGAAATATGTCAGTTGAGAGAATTTTTGCAAGGACATGAAACAACAGCAGCAAGAGGCCTACTACAGTTAATAAGGCAGAAGAAATTGCTGTCTGTTTTTCCGAATGTTGATATTGCTCTTCGGCTCTTCATGACATTACCTGTAACAAATGCAAGTGGTGAGCGCTCATTCTCAAAACTGTCACTTGTAAAAAACAAACTAAGGTCAACAATGCAACAGAGTAGGCTGAATCACCTGGCACTGATGTCAATTGAAAGTGATGTCCTACAGAAAATGGATTTCACAAGCCTGATCAAGGAGTTTTCTGTCAGGAAAGCACGAAAGAAAACATTCAATTGATAACTTGTTTTATATATTTTTTAAATGTACCTGTCTATCTATTCATTGTTATTGTGTGTTCAGCTCAGTTACAGTGCAGTAGACACAAACTATTAAAGTGCAAGCAATGGTTGCTTTTGATATACATTTATTCAACCAGGTCTCTATTGTTTTCTTTCTTGTTTTATGATATGCCTAATGCCAAAGTGTAAGCTTACCATTTGGTTGTTTTCTTTTTTTTTAGAAATTATTTTACTATTACTGATAGTTAATAATTTGGAAGTTAATTGCAGATCACTGTGTAAATATGCTAGTGTCATGTGCCATTGCCTAAGCTTTAAACCACTAGCATATTTACACGGTGGTTTGCTTTTTTTTTTTTTTTTAAATGGCATGTACTGGCCTAGAAGCGGGCCCTGTGGAAATTGTAGCCTAGGGGCCTCACATGTCCTTAATCCGCCACTGGTTTTGACCATTGACCACTGATCTTTGTAGATAATTTTACAAAGTTACAATGGTTTGGGTTCCTCAAGTGAAGTGGCAAAGAATATTTTTTTTATTTTATGAAAGGGGATGTTAACCTGCAAGTATTAGTTACAGAAAACATAGTTACAGGTATAAGCAACTTTTCAATGCCACACAGTTGTTTTAAAGCTATTTGTAAATATATCTGCTATTGAAAGCAGTATATACCTTCCCTTTTGAACTTTGACTTGCTAAACAATGTAGCAGAAGTGAGATTAACAGCCCTTGGCTGAAAAAAGCTGGCCTTTGCTACTTTGGGCCAGATTCAAATCAATAAGAGAAATATATCTCCTTATTTAATTCCAGATTTACCCATAGACATAAATGGTGTTTTATGTGATAAATCTTGAGATATGCTTTAGTCACTGAATTGAATCTGTGCCCTAGTTTGTACATTTAAACAATTTTAAAACGAATGAATTTGGACAATGTAGATTTAAAAGTTGATTAGAATTAGGGGCATCTTTCTATTTTAGATTTACATCCCCTTTAGCTTAGCTAGAGAAGTAGGCTAGAAATGTTACACATGATGTTTTGGGCTTATGTGCCAGTTTCCCAGCAGTCTGCCCCTTTACTGGCTTCAATTCTGTACTGACTTCCTGGAGGAAGTTCATCTCTTGTCCAAGCAGCAACAATATTTTGGAGTTATCTTCCGGCTTAAACTGCTGTTATTCATTAGCTGGGAATGGAGTAGCAGGATCACAGCACAGGCAAGTAAAGCAGCATTATTTTTCTACATGCTCTTGAGCTCCGTGCTAGCAAGAGTAACACCGATTTATGACTTTGGGTCACTAGCCCAAAAATTCTAAAGGGACATTCTACACATTATTAAAATATAATTGCTTCCTAAAAACTGCATTCTTAAGCAAAACAAAATGAAAACAATATTTTGTTCTCATGTTTAAATCATGTTTTCAATTCAAGGTGCTGTTGTCAGCATTAAAATAACCTTACTTACTCATTTTTGTCCTAATTATGTCTTTCTTGATAATGCCTAAAGGGATCAACATGTGAAAAGAAATTAATCAAATGCAGTTGGCCTGTAAACCACACCGTAGGATTCAGGAAGAATGGGACCCCCTGTTATGCATTAAAATAAATATAAAAAGGCTGCAAATACAGCAGAGCGAATCCCAGTGCACCCAGAAACTGACTATACTTAAACCAATGACCTACTTTCCAGAGCTTCTTTTTATCAAATCACACAGTGCGCTTTACAAGCAAAATACTTGCTTTATATAAATAGAAGCATATTTATTATCACAGGAATTATTTATATGTTTGTGTGTTAAACAATGTCTCTTACATCAAAGTTCAGTTACTAAGTCTTTGAAACACAAAATAAATGTATTGATGTAGTTGTTTTGCATGCATTATTTATCATATGTGTATAAGTTCATATGGCAGCACCACTGAATAAAGAAACTTACTGTAGATATCGGGGTACCCATGCACAAGAAGGGATTCACTCCTTCAGAATGGAAAAATTTCAATAAGACACAGCCCTCCCATTGTTCTTTTTGTTGCTTGTAATGAACTTGAATAACATAACATTTTGGAAGTATCAAATTCCTTTATCAAGCCATAAATGTCTTTTGTATCTATCACAATCTTATAGGGTAAAGCTGGCCATAGAAGTGCAGATTTTCTTCTCTTCTATGATCTACAGCTAACCAATCAGATTAAATAAATATTGATATCATCAGATAGGATTTTTAGTGTGAAATGTACAGTTGCATTGCTTGTATATTATATGTTTCACTATGTTTTGTAAACATTTATGGATGCTTGGTAATGTGTATTGGCCCATAGACAATAATGTTGTGTAATTTTGTAAGAGATACTATGGGTCATGTGATGGTAGTTACTGCATCATGTGACTTGCTTTACCCTCTAAGATTGTGATAGATAGACCAAACATGTATGGCTTGATAAAGGAAATGGATGCTTCTGAAACATTAGCATTGCTGTCTGGACATTATGTTTTTTTTTATTTTTTTTTACTAAACTCTGAATGCAAAATCTTCAAAAAAAGTAGATTTTTTTAATAAAACCAGACATTTAAAAAATCACAAATTTTTTGAGGATGGAAAAGTCCAAATCAGAAAATCTGGCATCTGCATATAAGTCGATGGAAGAAGCCAATGATTTTTTGATGTGCGCTGGGTTTTGTGCAATATATGCAATATCTCAATATATATATAAAGTATGTGACGCTGAAACCCGTTATCCAGAAAGCTCTGAATTATGGAAAGACTGTCTTCCATCGACTCATTGGAAGCAAAACCAGCCTATTGGGTTTACTTAATATTTACATGATTTTCTACTAGAAATCATAACGTATAAAGTACGATGATCCAAATTATGGAAAGATCAGTTATCCAGAAAACCTCAGGTCCCAAGGAATTTCCCCGAAGGAGGTTCTTCCAAATACAATTTTTATTCACAAACCCTGGTGTGTCGCTTTTTGCCATTGCACTCATTGCCTTTTAGTAAAGATAATTACACACACCTGCAAGAATGTCAATATCATATTTTAAACCACTAGCCTATATTTATGATAGTAGGATTGGATTTGCCCCTGGTTTCTTGTATCTACATTAAAATTCAGCCAGTGCCTAATTACTAAGGTGTTTTTATGTGCTCTCACTTGCCTTGTAACTGATCATATTTGTTATAAAAATGTGGTTTCATGTCCTTGTAATATTTTTAATTCCTGTGGCTATTTCCAGAAATTGTCTCTAGATGGCAGCATCTACATATAACAATGTCAAAACGGTTAACTGCAATTATTTCAAATAAGCTATTTGGATGATTTCTGGTTACTGTCCATGTGCAAATGCCTGATCTTAGTCCTGCTTGCATTTTGAATTGTGTCTAGGTTCATATCCTACATACTCATAAATAATCCTTTTTCTTGCACAAATTGAAGTTAAAAATGTACTTGATTTCACATCCATTAAAACTACAGTGACTCCCTAAGTTAGCCTAATGCATTTCATGCATAACGAGCATTTAATTGAAGTCCTATGATTAAGTGCTGTGTCATCATGAAATGTGTTAGGCTACCTGTGTAGAGTAAGTGCAGTTAAATGGTTCGTAATAAAGTTAATTTTATTTTTAATTTGTGCAAGAGTAATGAATAGTATTATTTCATTCCATGTATCTAACCAGCAGCTCCATTTAGCAATTTACAGTATCAAAGTTAGATAGAAGCCAGGCGCACCTTGAGGATATAAAGTGGAAAACTGCAGCCTCCTCGACGAGGCAGACCTTCACCAAAACTTCAAACAGTTGTATCCAAAAAGACAAAATCTAGATCCCAAAAGGGTGCTGTTATGTTTAAAGGAATTGTTCAGTATGAAAATAAAAACTGGGTAAATAGATAGGCTCTGCAAAATAAAAAATGTTTTCAATATAGTTAGTTAGGCAAAAATGTAATGTATAAAGGCTGGAGTGACTGGTCTAACAAAATAGCAAGAACACTACTTCCTGCTTTGCAGCTCTCTTGGTTTCCACTGATTGGTTACCAGGCAGTAAGGGGAACATGGCCTTCAGGGGGCACAGGGGGTAGTCTGGGGGGGACCATGCAATTTTTTATTTTTATTTATAGAGGGGCCCTGACTACCAATATTTTTTTAACTTGTAGGGGGGCCCACCAGTGTTTTTATTTAAAAACTTTTATATTGGACCCTGGCCAACAATTTTTTTTAATTATAAGGGGGCCCTAACCACCAATGGCTTTTTATAACTTGTGAGTAAGGGGGTTTGCCGTTTTTAGCACTTGTGTGGACATTTTATTGTGGTGTGGGGCTTGGGGTGGGATCTGGGGTGGGGCTTAGGGCCAGATCTGGGGTGGGCAGGGACCAGGGGCCCAGAAAATTTCACTGTACGGGGCCCCCTGATTTCTGATGGTGGCCCTGGACATGGATCATAACTGTTGCTTTTGAATCTGAGCTGCATGTTAAGGATCAGTTGCAAACTCATTATGTCTCATGTTGCACCCCTTCAAGTCACTGACTAACTCAGAGTTAAAGAGCTGAAAAGCAGGAAGTTGTGTTCTGTTATGTTAGACATCCAGTCACTCAGACCTTCTTCATTAGTTGGGTACTTACACTAAAAGTAGCAGAGAGAGAGAGAGTACTTCAAAAATCAAAACCAGGTAATCTTGCTGCATCAGTATCTTTCTCATACAGCAGGAAACTCCAATATAAGGAAATAGAAAGTGGCAAATATAGTGGAACATTGTTTTATTCTAGCAATACAATGATGTAAAAAGTAATTACTGACAAAAGTCCTGTATATCAGAGTGTGTAACAATGAGAGCAGAACAAAGTCTCTTAAAATCCAGATGCTTAAATCCAATATAAATCAAACAGTTTTCATGGAGGAAACCTTCAGGAAAAATACTGGACTGATATAAATCACAATTGATATCACATTCAATCTCATGAGGAAGCGGGATTGTATTCCTGTTAAACGTTTAGAGATTTTTGCAATGTTTGATATTAAATTGGACTTGAGCATCTTTGCTCTTGAAAGCTGTTTTGTTTTATAAAGTGGATTACAGCAAAGATGTCATGAATATACTTTTGTAAGGAAGAAGACATTGCTTTGTAACAACAAACAGTCTGTAGCACAAAAACTGACACTGGGGAAGTGCTGTAGAACATGTTGATCTATATAAATAACAAATAATTGTTATCATGATGGCTCCTGTGCTCCCATGCAAGGTAAATAGAAACATTTCTGATGGGTTATGTTATGTAGTGACAGAGTAAACCTTAGGTTTTCAGTTTTCATTAATGTATGTGATATTAATGTATGTGAGATTATTTAAATAAGGGAAATCTATTATACTTATATCCATAGCATCCTTTTTCTTTATATTGGATAATACCAAATCTTCATTGTACAGCATTTTAAAAATCAAGACAGATATCAAAAGGGATCAATTGGCATTCTACATAATATTTAGATTTAAAGGAAAACTATACCCCCCAAACAATGTAGGTCTCTATTAAAAGATACTGAGTAAAACAGCTCATGTGTAAAACCCTGCTTCATGTAAATGAACCATTATCATAATAATATACTTTTTTAGTAGTATGTGCCATTGGGTAATCATAGATAGAAAATTACCATTTTAAAAAATAAGGGCCGCCCCTGAGATCATACGATTCACTGTGCACACATACAAACCACATGTAAGGTCACATGAGCCAATTAACAGACAGAGTTCTGCCTTTTGCTTCCTCACTTCTTCCTGTTACAGTTAGTGTTGTGGTATTTCTGGTCAGGTGATCTCTGAGGCAGCACAGATAGAGTCACGAAATGGTGGTTCAAGGCAAGAGATGTAAAAGTGCAATATTTATGTAAATATATATTCCAGTTTGGTAAGATTCTTAAATATGCCATTCAATTTGATATAGACTAACTGTTGCTTAAGTATTCATTTTGGGGGTATAGTTTTCCTTTAAGTGTAACTTCCATGACTATTTTGATAAAGTTTCTGCTTTGCTTTTATGGAATCCATTTTTATGTTTGTAAACACAGGTAGGGAATCTTATATCCAGAACCCCATTATACAGAAATCTCTAAATTATGGGAAGGCCATCTTCCATAGACTTTTTTATTTAAAATTTAAAAATGTTTAAAATTAAAATTTATTTAAATCAAATAATTCACAAGATTATTTCCTTTTTAATAATAAAACCTTGTACTTGATGCCAACTAAGATTTAACGAAACCATATTGGAGAAAAAACAACCTGTTGGGTTTACTTAATATGTAAATGATTTTTTTTAGTAGACTTGTATGGAGATCCAAATTAAAGTAAAACCTCTTATCCAGTAAGCCCCAGATCAAGACCAGTGGATCAGCTGATGATCAGCCTGTGTTTATATGCAGGCCAAGGATTGGCCTCGTGTAGCACTAGCCTAAATGGGAAAAGTACTGTAGCTAAAACACTGAGATAACAGTGAACCATGCTTACTGTGAACTGGTGCACAAACACCACCAAACATGAAGCACTTGTACTTTGCATAGAAACACCCATTGTGCCTAGTACTGTGACTAAAGAGCAAACATACCTTACACCTGCCACTGACTAGGTATTAAGAATGGGTTTCCTTGGGGAATTGTATCCATGCTCTTTTTTGTACCTGTGTAATCACTCCTTGTCTGTCTTCTTCCTTTATCATCTAGTCTGTGTCCACCACTAACTTTCCTGATGGGGTAATGGGACCACTGGTGTTTAGACACCCTTGCCTTGGTTGCCAAAGTTCCTTGGCCTGGCTCTGCTTTATGCCTATTACTCTATGAGTTCTCTTGACTTTATTAACATCAAATTAAAATATATGACATAAATCTACTTTCCAACTATAATTAAATGTAGGTTTTTGAGCTGGAAGTGAGAAGCATAAACACTCCTTCCCATATTGTGAGAATATGAACCGAAGTAGACTCTTTCATATTTTCCAGTTGTACTAAAAATCAGTGGAAATATTCACATTTTTCTGTTTTCACAACTTTTTAAGCCTATAGATTCATGCTGCTCGAGCACCTAATGCGTTAAAGGAGAAAGAAAGGTTAAAACTAAGTACCGTATATACTCGAGTATAAACTGAGTTTTTCAGCATCGTAAATGTGCTGAAAAAGTCTACCTCTGCTTATACTCGGGTCAGTGGGCAGTAGCAGAGATTGCAGTCACTTTTAATCATTCCTATACCAACATTTCACTTGGGGAGAGACTGCAATATCCCACAATGCCCTCTGTTGGTTATATGAAAGAATAACAGTGCGCCCTCTGTTGGTTATTTGAATGAATAACAGTGACTGCAATATCACACAGCGCCATCTGTTGGTTATATGAAAGAATAACAGTGTGCCCTCTGTTGGTTATATGAAAGAATAACAGTGACTGCAAAATCACACAGTGCCATCTGTTGGTTATATGAAAGAATAACAGTGTACCCTCTGTTGGTTATATGAAAGAATAACAGTGACTGCAATATCACACAGCGCCCTCTGTTGGTTATATGAAAGATTAACAGTGACTGCAATATCACACAGTGCCCTCTCTTACATAGTTAGTTACATAGTTAAATTGGGTTGAAAAAAGACAAAGTCCATCAAGTTCAACCCCTCCAAATGAAAACCCAGCATCCATACATACACCCATCCCTACTTTTAATTAAATTCTATATACCCATACCTATACTAACTATAGAGCTTAGTATCACAATAGCCTTTGATATTATGTCTGTCCAAAAAATCATCCAAGCCATTCTTAAAGGCATTAACTGAATCAGCCATCACAACATCACCCGGTAGTGCATTCCACAACCTCACTGTCCTGACTGTGAAGAATCCCCTACGTTGCTTCAAATGAAAGTTGTTTTCTTCTAGTCTAAAGGGGTGGCCTCTGGTACGTTGGTTATATGAAAGAACAGTGCGCCCTCTGTTGGTTATATGAAAGAATAACAGTGACTGCAATATCACACAGCACCCTCTATTGGTTATATGAAAGAATAACAGTGCACCCTCTGTTGGTTATATGAAAGAATAACAGTGACTGCAATATCACACAGCACCCTCTGTTGGTTATATGAAATAATAACAGTGTGCCCTCTGTTGGTTATATGAAAGCATAACAGTGACTGCAATATCACACAGTGCCATCTGTTGGTTATATGAAAGAATAACAGTGACTGCAATATCACACAGTGCCCTCTGTTGGTTATATGAAAGATTAACAGTGACTGCAATATCACACAGCACCCTCTGTTGGTTATATTGAAGAATAACAGTGACTGCAATATCACACAGCGCCCTCTGTTGGTTATATGAAGGATTAACAGTGATGGCAATATCACACAGCACCCTCTGTTGGTTATATGAAAGATTAACATTGATGGCAATATCACACAGCACCCTCTGCACATGGTAGTGGGACAGTGGGACAATGCACACAGTAATCCGTTTGGCAATTCTCTGTCACCATCAACTTTGCAAAGAAGTCCGGTTGATCGCTGGGGGGGTCGCTTTGGCAGAATGTGCGCTGCTGGGAGACAGGGCTGTAGTTGTGTCTAGGCTTATACTAGAGTCAATAAGTTTTCCCAGTTTTTGTAGGTAAAATTAGGTACCGCGGCTTAAACTCGGGTCGGCTTATACTCGAGTATATACGGTAAGCCTTATCAGAAAGGTCCATCTAAATATACCAGTAAACCCTCAAAGTAGTGCTGCTTTGAGTCCCCTGTCAAAAGAAAAACTGCATTTCTTTACTTCTATTGTGTACACATGGGCTTCTGCATCAGACTTCCTGCCTTCAGCTTAAATCTCCTTGCCCCTGGCATGAGCATGCTCACTTTTCTCCTCCCTCCCCTTCATTGCTGTAATCTGAGCCCAATAAGTGATCAGGGAGAGACTCATGCAGGAAGTGATGTCACACCAAGCTAATACTGCAGCTGCTACCCTAAACAAACAGAGCTTCTAGAACTTTTTACTCAGGTATGGTAAAACACTCTACAGAATAAATATAGCATTCTAGCTTGCACTATTGCAGCTAATCTATTGGCAATAAAATGCCTCCATAGCTTTCCTTCTCCTTTAAGCATGTTCTCATGATGCCTCACTAATATCGCAAAAGACATCTCTAACCTATAATACCTGCTCAGGTAATCATTCTTAAAGGAGAAGGCGAGGTCAACAAAGCATCAATCCTCCCACTGTGACCATCAACTTACTTGAGTTAAGCAGGGTTAAAGGAGAAGGAAAGGCTATAATTAAGTAATTTTTATCAGAAAGCTCTATATAAATACACCAGTAAACCCTCTGTCAAGGATTAGGTAGGGGGCACTGCAGAGACTGAAGGGAGAAGGCAAGTCCTTTAGGCAGGGACTGGCTGTGTCTACAGAATACAAAGGGAAAGGCAGGAACAGGGAGACGGGGACGTAGTCGAAACTGGAACAGGTGCAGAGTGAAGCAGGATGGAGCGGTCGAAGGTTAGGACCACACTGGACAGGACAATGAGGGCATAGATCAGGGGCAGACCAAGAGGATGAGACTGGACGGTGTGGGCATAGATTTGGGGAACAGGTCAGTGGGAGGACAGGATAGTGGGAGGACAGGATACAGAAGGACAGTGGAGCAGAAGGAGACTGGATAGCAAGATAGCAGGGGAGGACTGGATAGCAAGATAGCAGGAGAAAACTGAATAGCAGGAGAAGACTGAAAAGCGAGAGTAGACTGGAGCAAAGGGAGACTGGAGCAGAATAGTGGATAGCACTGGAGAGAAAGAGAAACTATAAGACAGGGTTCAAGGCAGAACAGGACAGGAAGCAGGAACAGGCAAGGCAAGGTCAATATAAGGTGAAGTCAGGGAAAGGTACATGGTGGAATAGGAAATGAGAACAGGCAAGGCAAGGCAAGGCTCAGATCAAGGTAAAGGCTGGGAAGGAACAAGATAGGGTAAAGCAAGATAACACAAGATAGACAAGGACAAGCAGACCAAGGCAAGGAGAAATAACAAGGGAAAAGGGCAAGAGCTTGAACAACCTAGTTAGGGGCGCTGCGACAGTACTAGGGAGACCATGTAATGCTCCGGCAAGAAGGGTTCTAAGGGCTGGCCTTAAATAGGGCAGAGTCAGCCCTGATTGGCTGATTGCAACTAATCAGGCAGCAGCTGGGCTGGGGCTGTAGGGGCCAAACAGGCTGCAGCTGTGCCTAGGCTGCAGAGGCCATTCAGGCTACAGCTGGGCTGGGGCTGCAGAGGCCAGGCAACACATAGCGAGCAACCCTACAGGCTGCTCATCTGTCCAAATGGTTAAGGTATCGAGCCAGAAACCCAAAGGTCCCTGGCTTGAATCCCAGCAATACCTGACACCCTCAAAGTAATGATGCTGTGAGTGCTCTGTCAAAAGAAACACCACATTTCTTTCCTTCTATTGTGTACACATGGGCTTCTGTATCAGACTTCCTGTTTTCAGCTTAAACCTCCAGAGCTAGGGCTTGAACATGCTCAGTTTGCTCCTCTCCCTCCTCCCCTCCCTGCTGTAATCTGAGCCCAGAGCTATGACTGAGCAGGGAAACTCAGGCTGGATGTGATGTCACACCAGGTGAATATGGCAGCTGTTATCCTAAAAAAACAGAGAGAGCTTCTAGAGCTGTTTACTCAGGTATAGTAAAGAATTCTACAGAATAAATAGTGTTGTAGCTTACACTATTGTGGCTTATCTATTGACAATAAACTGCTTTGGTACCGTTCCTTCTCCTTTAAGTAAAGTTTGTCATTTGTAATACATTGTGGAGACCATAGTGCTCCTAATGTATGTGGATTAACCAAGTTGGTTAACAGACCTGTGGAAAAGATTACAGGGGTCATTCTCAAAGGCCCATCATTTTGGAGCGCAGAGACCTGTTGGATGAAATTTGAATAGAACCGGCCTGCATTAGGCAGTGTTCCATTCAATAGGGGTGGGTAGCAAGTGTAGCGTCCTGACACTGACTGATTTCTTTGTAATCAGTTGCTAAGTTTAGAATACAGCATCTAGGGGGGCTTAAGACCTCATAAAATGAGCACTAAGAGGTGTGCTCTTGCACCTTTGTGCTTTTACACTTGTGCTTTCCCCCGGGTTAAGAATGACCATTTACATTTTACAGCTGAACTAAAACTTAGCTCTACACAGCAGCCAAGTTCATAATGATAATAATAATTAAGATACCAGGTTACAAGTAAACATGAAACATTGAAAACTAAAATCAGACTATATTCCACATTCATCCTTCATGGTTTCTGGGCTTTTATTTGATTTTTTATTATACTTTCCCTTCCTGTCTTTTCTTATGTCTGCCACCTCAGCTGGATGAAACACAAATGGGGAAATGGTTGCGTTCTGCACCTCACACAAGATAAAAATCAAGCACGGGATGCACAGCGTAGGAGTAGGCCAGACATAAACTTAATGAAAGGGCCCCATTGCAGCCTGTGTCTGCTGCTGTCTAAGTGGGATGATTGAATAGTGCTTAAGTTTGGCAACAGGTTTATTGCACGAATATGAAGAGCTCTACCTGATCCCTTATACACTTGTTATAAGTGCAGGGTGCTAATCCGGAAGACCCTTCCCTCGCATAAGGGTCATTGAGTGAATAGCAGAAGAAATTCGGATGCACACCTGTGATTGCAATGGTGTCCAAAGCAGTGATTTATTTGAAGCCCAAAATATACATCACAAAGGGGCAACGTTTCGGACCCCTCCGGGTCCTTTATCAAGCCTCTTGTGTCACATACAAATACAACTTAAATAGGGGTTGAAGGGGGTTAGTGATTGTGAGCCCCTCCCCCTCGTTAAAAGGTTAAAGGTAATCTCAATTGTGTGAGTCATAGTCCAGTATCCAGAATGTTCGTATTTGAATACTGGAGAAATGTCCAATCAATAGAGTCCATCTCCACAAGGTGTCCAAAAACCATTAGTGTAAAAAAGGATAAAAACTCCAAACAGACCCCCCAGTATTTGAAACATAGTGATACATTTAACGTGAAAATCAGATTTTGACAAATTGGTAACTATGGATACAGCATACCGTATATACTCGTGTATAAGCTGACCCGTGTATAAGCCGAGGTACCTAATTTACCTAAGAAAACTGGAAAAATGTATTGACTCGTGTATAAGCCTAGGGGCCCCATGTCAGATTTCAAAATGTGAATGTGTAAATGTGTAATCATGTTTTATGGCATAGAAATCTATCTAAAACGATTTACCGTAAAAGAGTCAGAACTATTACCGGTAGCTGGACAATTGCCACTTGTTTTCCCTGTGACCTCCCACCTGTCATGGCTGCTCAGAAGATCAATGAGGTGCTGCACCTAGGAAAGCAGAAAAAAGGTACCGTACGCTCCTTCCGCGGCCCCAACACACCTCCCTCTCCCATAGCGCAGGACTGTCTGTGACTGTCTGTGTGATCGCCGCCCGGAGCAGGTCCAGGAGCTCCGGGCGGCGCGTCCTTCCCTGCCGGCGTTCGCTCCCAAAATGGCGGCGCCCATGGCCGCCACGTGGGTAGCGGCGCCGGAGCTCCTGGACCTGCTCCGGGCGGCGATCACACAGACAGTCCTGCGCTATGGGAGAGGGAGGTGTGTTGGGGCCGCGGAAGGAGCGTATCTGCGGCCGGTGAGGGATTGGCTACTGTTGCTACGGTATGACCCGCGTATAAGCCGAGGTCGAGTTTTTCAGCACATTTTGGGTGCTGAAAAACTCGGCTTATACGCGAGTATATACGGTACCTGAGACGTCTAGTGGACACTGCACCTTTCAAATGATCTCATGACATGTGCAGAAACCACATGTGACACTCAGGACATTGATTGTCGTTCCATTAGTAACCTTAAAAATGAATGAAAAGATACAGTTAAAATTATATCGACATATCGATACATCATCAAATTAGGTGACAACAATAGAGATGTATAAATCAATAAAGGAGTATCCACCTACATATGAATGAACATGGCTGGGGTGTAATCCCTGTTTAAACCACGGGGCGAGAGTGTGTCCAATTTGTGTATCCAAAACATTTCTCTTTGTTTCAACTGAAGAAGTCTATTGCCCCCCCTCCTGGGTATGGCTACCGTGTCAATGATCTGGAATTTCAATTGACTAATGGTATGTTTGGCTTGGTGAAAGTGGGCAGGTACAGGTAAAGTAGTCAAATTCCTACGTATTGTAGACTTATGTTTAGAAAATCTATCTTTCATTTGTTGTGTAGTCTCACCTATGTAGAGTAGACCACAGGGACATTTTAATAAATATATGACATATGTTGATTCACATGTGAAATAATGTTGAATGTCATATTTTTTGCCAGTATGTGGATGGTGAAAAGAACTGCCTTTAATGACTGAATTGCATTGGGTGCAGTGTAGACATGGGAAAGTCCCATATTTAGGGGTCTGAAGAAAGCGTTGTGTTTTGTTTAAAGAACCCCCAATGTCAGTTCTGCAGTCTTGTGCCCCTGATGTACCATCATTTCAGACACCTCCCATGATGGCATACAAGAGGAGTAGAAACTTACGTGATCGACTAGTGAAAGCTGACATCGGGGGTTCTTTAAACAAAACACAACGCTTTCTTCAGACCCCGAAATATGGGACTTTCCCTTGTCTACACTGCACCCAATGCAATTCAGTCATTAAAGGCAGTTCTTTTCACCATCCACATACTGGCAAAAAATATGACATTCAATATTATTTCACATGTGAATCAACATATGTCATATATTTATTAAAATGTCCCTGTGGTCTACTCTACATAGGTGAGACTACACAACAAATGAAAGATAGATTTTCTAAACATAAGTCTACAATACGTAGGAATTTGACTACTTTACCTGTACCTGCCCACTTTCACCAAGCCAAACATACCATTAGTCAATTGAAATTCCAGATCATTGACACGGTAGCCATACCCAGGAGGGGGGGGGGGGCGATAGACTTCTTCAGTTGAAACAAAGAGAAATGTTTTGGATACACAAATTGGACACACTCTGGCCCCGTGGTTTGAACAGGGATTACACCCCAGCCATGTTCATTCATATGTAGGTGGATACTCCTTTATTGATTTATACATCTCTATTGTTGTCACCTAATTTGATGATGTATCGATATTTCGATATAATTTTAACTGTATCTTTTCATTCATTTTTAAGGTTACTAATGGAACGACAATCAATGTCCTGAGTGTCACATGTGGTTTCTGCACATGTCATGAGATCATTTGAAAGGTGCAGTGTCCATCCACTAGACGTCTCAGGTATGCCGTATCCATAGTTACCAATTTGTCAAAATCTGATTTTCACGTTAAATGTATCACTATGTTTCAAATACTTGGGGGTCTGTTTGGAGTTTTTATCCTTTTTTACACTAATGATTTTTGGACACCTTGTGGAGATGGACTCTATTGATTGGACATTTCTCCAGTATTCAAATACGAACATTCTGGATACTGGACTATGACTCACACAATTGAGATTACCTTTAACCTTTTAACGAGGGGGAGGGGCTCACAATCACCAACCCCCTTCAACCCCTATTTAAGTTGTATTTGTATGTGACACAAGAGGCTTGATAAAGGACCCGGAGGGGTCCAAAACGTTGCCCCTTTGTGATGTATATTTTGGGCTTCAAATAAATCACTGCTTTGGACACCATTGCAATCACAGGTGGGCAACAGGTTTATGGCAGAAGTGGGCCATTTACATCCCTCCCCCTTACCCAACACTCATGAATACAGCACAGTATTTATAGGGATAGCGAATTGGGTCTCTGTGTTCTGAATAAGATCAACAAATGAAGAGAGCGTGCAAAAATAGTTTTGCTTTCCTTGCTGTAAATTATCCCATGGACAGTGGTATAGAATCCCATAAACTTACTTTACTGTGCATGAGTGACTTGGACACATTGGAGGAGTAAAAAACATGACAGTGCTGCACTACTTTTTACCCAGACCACTTGATGACAAATGATTTCACAAGGAGGGTACTTAAACATTGGTGTAATAAACTTGAAATGTTGAACGGCACTTCTGGAAAGGGCTTTATTATTGCAGTATGCTGGTAACACCTAACATTGGCACCCATCAGTGACTTTGCCTTACCAGTACTTTACAATTCCATAAATACATTAATCAAATAAATGTCATCACAACCATCAATTTCATAGCTTCATAATCAACCTCTTGGCATCCCTGTTCTTTAATTTATCAACAGTGACACCACATTAAAATTCCTATTCTAAACTACCCAGTTAGTTTATATGCCTGCAGCATCCCCTGACAAGTGTCATTCTCATGGCCAGGGCTGGATTACCCACTAGGCACTTGCATAGGGCCAGCCTAGTTTTAAGGGGCCCATGGGAGAGATTTCCTGTGGACAACACAGTGCCATTAATTTACCATTCATTTATAAAGAATTCATCCCTTATGTCAATGCAATTTGAAAAATCTGTTATTCACAATAACCGCATGTTGTTATCAATCAAGGAGGTCCTCACCAAAGTTCTACATAACTAGACCTTATGTTGCTTTTGCCCACATGCATAGCCTTGCATTTTCATCATTGTAACTGTGTAAACATCATGCCAAAACCTATTTGCAGTTTCCATCATCTGAAAATACAGAGGCAGTACTTACAATGCCAAACTTAAAGTCATTTAAATGAATAAGCTAAAAAGCAAATGACTAAGACTCCCCTGCTCCATTAACACTGGTCCAACAAGAGAATGTTAACATTATTCCCATAATTATTATTCAGTGACTTATCAATCCAAGCACAAAAACTATTCCACAAAGTGGAATATAGTGTTTAAAACTAATATTTGCTACAGGTATGGGACCAGTTATCCAGAATTCTCAGAACCTGAGGTTTTCCTTATAAGGGATCTTTCTGTAATTTGGATCTCCATACTTTGGGGTCCGTTTACTAAAGTGTGTTAAAAATATTCGCACAATTTATAGACAGAATTTTCGCCAAATATGTTATCGCCAGTTTACTAACCTGCGGTAAATATAAAAGAATAATTGTTCGCCAGTTATCGCATTCACTGAAAATAACGCTACGTACACATTAACGCTTGGTTTACTAAACAGCGAAATGTGCTATAGACAAAATTAACGCCAGAATATTCGCAAACTTTTACCACCACCTATGTAGTGGCGTACATATAAATATTTCCTGGGCAGGAAATATCCCATAATAATGTTTTTTTTACCCATAATTCTTTGCTGACAGGAGACAGATCTGTAGCTATTGCTGACAGGATGTTTTGGCTTCTGCTTCTATCTGGTGCAACAGCAGCAGTTTCAGCTCAGAGTCGTATTATTGGCAGCGGGCATCATAGTCCAAGGATTTGTCAGCCTCTACGCTTTTTTGGTTTCATTGTGATTGGCTACATTAAACTGTGCATTTATATGAAGCAAAGAGATATGATTCTATTGGCAGAAGGGTTTATATGATGCAGACATGTTTGATTGGTGTTACTCTGGTAATGTTGTTGGATGGTATAATCATTAGTCAATAAAGTTTATGAGTTTTGAAGATGCATTTCTGGCCATAAATGTCACAGTAAAAATTTGCCATAATAACCGCCATAAAACAAGACTATTTTATAGCATAAATATACGCAAAAACGTAATTTTTCGCCAGAAAATTTGCAACTCGCTAAAATTACCGGTAAGGTAAGCTGGTTCCTTAACATAGTTACTGCAAGTGATCGCAATGACTTCTGAGCGCATCGCTGTTTAGTAAACTTAGTCGCTGCGAATATTCTGGCGTAAATATAATCTCAGCGATAACATGCGGAAACTTAAAGTCAGATTTACCGCACTTTAGTAAATGGACCCCAAAGTCTATTAAAAATTAGTTAAACATTAAATAAACCCAACAGGATTGTTTTGCCTCCTATGATGATTAATTATATCTTAGCTAGGATCAAGTACAAGGTACTGTTTTATTATTACAGAGAAAAAGGAAATCATTTTTAAAAATGTTAATTATTTATTTCAAATGGAGACATTGTCGTAATACATGTTTGGGGATAATGTCTTTCCTGGATAACAAATCCTAATGGAAATGCTCAGGTTTTTTATGTTCGCACCAAAAATCCACCAACGCAGAGGTTCTGGGTGCAGACAAAGAAGATAGCCTTGGGGCTATGTGGGGGTGCGATGTGGGGGTGGGACAATGTTCTCATAGGCTGGGTCATTGTTTACATTTGTCCTTCAGCCTATCAGAACTCTATCCTGCCCCAAAGTACATTGTCACTCACAAAGTGGTTCTACTTCAAGCCCTGGTGGGCAAATAAGTAATCCTTTTTTCCGCAGGGCATAGGTTAATACTCTGGAAAAGTATGCAGAACTGGTATGATAATTTGGGATGGGCAAATAAATTCGCCTGGCACGAATTTGCAGCGAATTTCCACATTTCCACGAATTTCCACGTTTTACCAATCTCCTGCGAAAATTCGCAGGTAAAAATTCGCCCGTGTCAATTTTCACCATTTTTTCATGAAAATGTTCGAATTTCAAGATTTTTTTGTGAAAACGTTCGAATTTCACTATTTTCTAGTGAAAATGTTTGAATGTCACTTTTTTTGTGAAAACGTTTGAATTTCACAATTTTTTTGTGAAAACCGTCAAATTTCACGATTTTTTTTGTGAAAACGTTAGAATTTCAAGATTTTTTCATGAACTTTCCGATTTGACATTTTTCCAGCAAATTTTTTCGCCATTTCACGAATTTTCCAAGCAAAATGGGAGAAATTCGCCCATCACTAATGATAAGGTGAATGGAGAGAGAGAAAAGAAGAAATGTGTGGGACAGGATGTGCTTTTTATCCATTTTGTAACATGGTTTAAAGAGCAATGAGGGTTCTTAAAAACTCATTAATGCAATGACAAACTATAGATCATACTAGAAAGATTACAGGTATGGGACCTATCATCCAGAATGCTCTGGATCTGGGATTTTCTGGATAACTAAACCCAATAAGATAGTTCTGTATCCAATAAGGATTAATTATCTTAGTTGGGATCAAGTACAAGGAAATATTTTATGACTGGTGAAAAAAAACCACTGGTCTAATATACATCTTTGTTGTCTTTAAGAATAAATAGGCATGTTTTCCCC
Source organism: Xenopus petersii (assembly GCA_038501925.1). Classification (NCBI taxonomy): domain Eukaryota; kingdom Metazoa; phylum Chordata; class Amphibia; order Anura; family Pipidae; genus Xenopus; species Xenopus petersii. Next base: position 46,152,930 of record CM076688.1, read on the forward strand.
CACTTGAAACTCAATTTAATTTTAGACAGGCATTTAATAAGTGCTAATTAATGCACCAAGAATACATTTCCTAAGAAATACCAACTACTGTGAACCTTAATATATAACATATAATTGCAGTACTTCACAACTGATGCCAATTATTTACTTTTCAAATGAACAGAAGAACTTATTTAGGCAGGGTTCATTTGTCTTCAGTGTTAATTATATCAAGGCAATTATGGCCAAAGGCATTTGTAATTCTGGAACTATTATCGCTAGATCCTTTCTCATACGCATCTATCTATTGAAACCGGCTTAATTTCATGTATATGCGTAACAATGCTGTCATTCCCACCACATTCATTTAGGGCTTGCAGCTGATTCTAAATGCATAATAACTGAAGCTTTTCTTTTACTGCTGATTAGGGATGTAGCGAACGTCGGAAAAAAAGTTCGCGAACATATTCGCGAACTTGCGCAAAATTGCGAGCGGTTCGCGAACGGTTCGCGAACCCCATAGACTTCAATGGGAAGGCGAACTTTAACATCTACAAAAGACATTTCTGGCCAGAAAAATGATTTTAAAGTTGTTTAAAGGGTGCAACGACCTGGACAGTGGCATGCCAGAGGGGGATCAAGGGCAAAAATGTATCTGAAAAATCTGCCTGTGTGTGCTTGGAAGAGATAGTGTAGGGCGAGAGCTGTTAGTGATTTCAGGGACAGATGATAGTAAGTTTGCTGGCTAGTAATCTGCGTGATACTGCTCTGTATTGGAGGGACAGAAGTCTGCAGGGATTTGAGGGACATTTTAGCTTAGGTAGCTTTGCTGGCTAGTAATCTACTGTTCTCTTTAAACAACTGCCATACGTTGACCTTGTAGGCATTGTTTGCCCAGTTTTTTTGGACGCAGCCACTGAAGCACAGTTGCCAGAAAAAATATGCCATATAAATGCTGAAAATAGTCATTTTTCGCCATACGTTATTCAACCAACTGCTATCTAGCTGTGTGCCCGTGTTCACATTCTGTCTAAATATCCATAATATTACCGTCTCCAGAAAAAACACCGGAGTGACTTTTTTTCAAGCAGCATTCTTATATTTTACGTAATCCGTATCCACCGCTGTGTATACGTTGACCTTGTAGGCATTATTTGCCCTGTAGGCATTTTTTGCCCAGTGTGTTATTCAACCAACTGCTATCTAGCTGTGTGCCCGTGTTCACATTCTGTCTAAATATCCATAATATTACCGTCTCCAGAAAAAACACCGGAGTGACTTTTTTTCAAGCAGCATTCTTATATTTTACGTAATCCGTATCCACCGCTGTGTATACGTTGACCTTGTAGGCATTATTTGCCCTGTAGGCATTTTTTGCCCAGTGTGTTATTCAACCAACTGCTATCTAGCTGTGTGCCCGTGTTCACATTCTGTCTAAATATCCATAATATTACCGTCTCCAGAAAAAACACCGGAGTGACTTTTTTTCAAGCAGCATTCTTATATTTTACGTAATCCGTATCCACCGCTGTGTATACGTTGACCTTGTAGGCATTATTTGCCCTGTAGGCATTTTTTGCCCAGTGTGTTATTCAACCAACTGCTATCTAGCTGTGTGCCCGTGTTCACATTCTGTCTAAATATCCATAATATTACCGTCTCCAGAAAAAACACCGGAGTGACTTTTTTTCAAGCAGCATTCTTATATTTTACGTAATCCGTATCCACCGCTGTGTATACGTTGACCTTGTAGGCATTATTTGCCCTGTAGGCATTTTTTGCCCAGTGTGTTATTCAACCAACTGCTATCTAGCTGTGTGCCCGTGTTCACATTCTGTCTAAATATCCATAATATTACCGTCTCCAGAAAAAACACCGGAGTGACTTTTTTTCAAGCAGCATTCTTATATTTTACGTAATCCGTATCCACCGCTGTGTATACGTTGACCTTGTAGGCATTATTTGCCCTGTAGGCATTTTTTGCCCAGTGTGTTATTCAACCAACTGCTATCTAGCTGTGTGCCCGTGTTCACATTCTGTCTAAATATCCATAATATTACCGTCTCCAGAAAAAACACCGGAGTGACTTTTTTTCAAGCAGCATTCTTATATTTTACGTAATCCGTATCCACCGCTGTGTATACGTTGACCTTGTAGGCATTATTTGCACAGTGTTTTCTTCAAACCGCCATCTAGCTGTGTGAGCTTGTTCACATTTTGTCTAAATATTGATAATATTATCGTCTCTAGAAAAACCACTTGAGTTACTTTTTTTCAAGCAGCATTCATATATTTTACGTAATCCGTATCCACCGCTGTAGTAGTGTATACGTTGATCTTGTAGGCATTATTTGCACACTGTTTTCTTCAAACTGCCATCTAGCTGTGTGTATTATCGTTTCCAGAAAAACCAACTGAGTTTTTGTTGTTGTTGTTTTTTTAAAAATAATGCCAGGCAAAGGCAGGCCGCCACGCAGAGGCCGTGCTAGGGGCCGTGCTGCTATGCAATCCTGTGGCCCTAGCAAATTGCCCAGTTTTAAAAAGCCAATGACCCTGAACTCCCAAAATGCTGAAGAGGTAGTTGACTGGCTTACACAGCACACCCCATCCTCTACCGTTTCTAACTTTACCACAACATCCTCCTCATCCTCCACTGCTATGGCCACCCCACGTAACACTTCCTCCACCACCGGTGCCCCATCTTCACTGGAGTCAGAGGAGTTATTTTCCCATGAGTTTCTTGAACTGAGTAATGCGCAACCATTATTGGCAGAAGAAGATGAAGGAGATGAGGACGTTACACCAGATTTAATTCTGGCAGAGAACACGACAGAGATGGACATAATGATGAGTGATGAGGAGGAGGAGGAGGTCCCCGCTGCTGCTTCCTTCTGTGATGTGTCAGAAGAAATTGATGCATCTGAGGAGAATGATGATGAGGAGATTGATGTTTTGTGGGTGCCTAGTAGAAGAGAGCAAGAGGAGGGTAGTTCAGATGGAGAGACGGAGAGTCAGAGAGGCAGTAGGAGAATAAGACTTAGAAGAAGCAGGGAGGCCAGCCCGCAGGGATCAGTAGGGCAACAACATGTATCGGCACCTGTGTTCAGCCGGCCAACGCACCCGCCATTGCCGCCAACTTCTACTGTTACCGCCAGATCGCAGACTTCCAAAAAGTCAGCAGTGTGGCATTTTTTTAATGTGTGTGCCTCTGACAAAAGCATTGTAATTTGCAATGAGTGCAGTCAGAAACTGAGCCTTGGTAAGCCCAACAGCCACATAGGTACAACTTCTATGCGAAGGCACATGAGCGGCAAGCACAAAGCACTTTGGGAGCAACACCTCAAAGGCAACAGGCAAACTAAAAGTCACACTCCTTCTGGTCCAGCATCTTACTGCTCTACCTCTGCTCTCCTTGACCCATCTGAACCACCCTCCACTCCGCCTTCCACCTTGACCACCTGTTCCCATTCCCAGTCATCTGCCACCAGCCAAGTTTCTGTGAAGGCCATGTTTGAGCGTAAGAAGCCAATGTCTGACTGTCACCCCCTTGCCCGGCGTCTGACAGCTGGCTTGTCTGCACTCTTAGCCCGCCAGCTTTTACCATACCAGCTGGTGGACTCTGAGGCCTTCCGCAAATTTGTAGCAATTGGGACACCGCAGTGGAAGGTACCCAGCCGCAATTTTTTTTCTAAAAAGGGAATACCACACCTGTACCAACATGTGCAGAGCCAAGTTACCGCATCTCTGTCACTTAGTGTTGGGCCAAAGGTCCATATGACTACTGACGCATGGTCCTCCAAGCATGGTCAGGGCAGGTATGTCACCTACACTGCCCACTGGGTGAACTTGGTAATGGCTGGGAATGGGAAGCAGGGAATGGGTAGCTCAACAACAACAACAGTGGAGTTGGTGTCACCGCCACGGATTGCACGCGGTTCTGCCACCACCTCTACTCCTCCATCGCTCTCTACCTCGTCTTCTTCCTCTTCTTCTTCTTACTCTGCTGCTGGGTCCTCCTTCTCCTCCTCCACACCTGTGCACCCCCAGCTCCCCCTAGGCTATTCGACGTGCCAGGTACGCCGTTGTCACGCTGTCTTGGGGATGACGTGCCTGGAAAGCAAAAACCATACCGGATCTGTACTCCTGTCATCTCTGCAGTCACAGGCCGATCGGTGGCTGACCCCACACCAACTGCAGATCGGAAAAGTGGTGTGTGACAATGGAAGCAATCTGTTGGCAGCGTTGAGACTGGGAAATTTAACACATGTGCCCTGCATGGCACATGTGTTAAATTTAATAGTCCAACGTTTTGTCTCCAAGTACCCAGGATTCCAGGACGTTCTCACCCAGTCCAGAAAGGTGTCGGCCCATTTCAGACGTTCCTACACAGCCATGGCACGCCTTGCTGACATTCAGCAGCGCTACAACATGCCAGTCAGGCGTTTGATTTCTGACAGCCAGACTCGCTGGAATTCAACGCTCCTTATGTTGGAACGTCTGCTGCAACAACAAAGGGCCGTCAACGAGTACCTTTTTGAACTGGGTGGTAGGACTGGATCTGCAGAGCTGGGGATTTTTTTCCCCCGTTACTGGGTGCTTATGCGCGATGCCTGCAGGCTCATGCGACCTTTTGAAGAGGTGACAAATATGGTCAGTCGCACCGAAGGCACCATCAGCGACCTAATACCCTTCGCTTTCTTCCTGGAGCGTGCCGTGCGACGAGTGACAGATGAGGCTGTAGACCAGCGTGACGAGGAGCTGGAAGCGCACGATTTATGGTCGCAAACACCAGAACGAACCCAGGCACCTGCTGCAACGCAGGGAGAGGTGCCAGAAGTGGAGTCAGAGGAGGAAGGTGGCTTTGTGGAGGAGGAGGAGGAGGAGGACCAACAGGAGCAGGCTTCCCAGGGGGCTAGTGGTGACCTTTTGGGGACCCCTGGTCTTGTACGTGGCTGGGGGGAGGAGACCGTGGATGATGCAGTCCTTGATAATGAGGAAGCGGAGATGGATAGCTCTGCATCCAACCTTGTGAGAATGGGGTCTTTCATGCTGGCATGCCTGTTGAAGGACCCCCGTATCAAGAGGCTTAAGGAGAAGGACCTGTACTGGGTCGCAACGCTACTAGACCCTCGGTACAAGCATAAAGTGTCAGAAATGTTACCAACATACCACAAGTCCGAAAAGATGCGGCATTTACAAACCAGCCTGCAAAACATGTTGTACAATGCTTTTAAGGGTGATGTCACTTCAGGAACTCATCAACATTCCAGGGGCAGAGGTGCCAGTAATCCTGCCACGAGCACACCTGCAAGGACAAAGCCCTTTGGCCGGTCTGTAACGTCAGACATGCAAATGTTTTTCTGTCCAAGGCAGCGCCACAACCCTTCTGGATCCACCCTCAAAGAACGCCTCGACCGGCAGGTAGCGGACTACCTGGCATTAACTGCAGATATCGACACTCTGAGGAGCGATGAACCCCTGGACTACTGGGTGCGCAGGCTTGATCTGTGGCCAGAGCTGTCACAATTTGCCATGAACCTCTTGTCTTGCCCAGCCTCAAGTGTGCTCTCAGAAAGGACCTTCAGTGCAGCAGGAGGGATTGTAACTGAGAAGAGAACTCGCCTAGGTCACAAAAGTGTCGATTACCTGACCTTTATTAAAATGAATGAGGGGTGGATCTCGGAGGGTTACTGCACGCCGGAAGACTTGTTCTGACTTCTATGCAGCTGTCCTTCTCTTCAAGCCTCATGACTCCACACACAGCTGTCCTTTAGCGTCCTCCTCCCTCCGCCACCGTTACAAACTAGGGTGCAAACCCTACTGGTTTAATTTTTTCTGGCCTCTGTGCTTCAGTGGCTGCAACCAAAAAAACTGGGCAAACAATGTCTACAAGGTCAACGTATGGCGAAAAATGACTATTTTCAGCATTTATATGGCATATTTTTTCTGGCAACTGTGCTTCAGTGGCTGCGTCCAAAAAAATGCATATTTTCTGCATTTATATGGCATAATTTTTCTGGCCTCTGTGCTTCAGTGGCTGCAACCAAAAAAATGCATATTTTCTGCATTTATATGGCATAATTTTTCTGGCCTCTGTGCTTCAGTGGCTGCAACCAAAAAAATGCATATTTTCTGCATTTATATGGCATAATTTTTCTGGCCTCTGTGCTTCAGTGGCTGCAACCAAAAAAATGCATATTTTCTGCATTTATATGGCATAATTTTTCTGGCCTCTGTGCTTCAGTGGCTGCAACCAAAAAAATGCATATTTTCTGCATTTATATGGCATAATTTTTCTGGCCTCTGTGCTTCAGTGGCTGCAACCAAAAAAAATTATTTTTTCAGCATTTATATGGCATATTTTTTCTGGCAACTGTGCTTCAGTGGCTGCGTCCAAAAAAACTGGGCAAACAATGTCTACAAGGTCAACGTATGGCGAAAAATGACTATTTTCAGCATTTATATGGCATAATTTTTCTGGCCTCTGTGCTTCAGTGGCTGCAACCAAAAAAATGCATATTTTCTGCATTTATATGGCATAATTTTTCTGGCCTCTGTGCTTCAGTGGCTGCAACCAAAAAAATGCATATTTTCTGCATTTATATGGCATAATTTTTCTGGCCTCTGTGCTTCAGTGGCTGCAACCAAAAAAATGCATATTTTCTGCATTTATATGGCATAATTTTTCTGGCCTCTGTGCTTCAGTGGCTGCAACCAAAAAAAATTATTTTTTCAGCATTTATATGGCATATTTTTTCTGGCAACTGTGCTTCAGTGGCTGCGTCCAAAAAAACTGGGCAAACAATGTCTACAAGGTCAACGTATGGCGAAAAATGACTATTTTCAGCATTTATATGGCATAATTTTTCTGGCCTCTGTGCTTCAGTGGCTGCAACCAAAAAAATTTATATTTTCAGCATTTATATGGCATATTTTTTCTGGCAACTGTGCTTCAGTGGCTGCGTCCAAAAAAACTGGGCAAACAATGTCTACAAGGTCAACACACTGGGCAAAAAATGCCTACAGGGCAAATAATGCCTAAAAGGTCAACTTATACACTACTACAGCGATGGATACGGATTACGTAAAATTTATTATGGCTGCTTGAAAAAAGTCACTCCGGTGTTTTTTCTGGAGACGGTAATATTATGGATATTTAGACAGAATGTGAACACGGGCACACAGCTAGATAGCAGTTGGTTGAATAACACACTGGGCAAAAAATGCCTACAGGGCAAATAATGCCTAAAAGGTCAACTTATACACTACTACAGCGATGGATACGGATTACGTAAAATTTATTATGGCTGCTTGAAAAAAGTCACTCCGGTGTTTTTTCTGGAGACGGTAATATTATGGATATTTAGACAGAATGTGAACACGGGCACACAGCTAGATAGCAGTTGGTTGAATAACACACTGGGCAAAAAATGCCTACAGGGCAAATAATGCCTAAAAGGTCAACTTATACACTACTACAGCGATGGATACGGATTACGTAAAATTTATTATGGCTGCTTGAAAAAAGTCACTCCGGTGTTTTTTCTGGAGACGGTAATATTATGGATATTTAGACAGAATGTGAACACGGGCACACAGCTAGATAGCAGTTGGTTGAATAACACACTGGGCAAAAAATGCCTACAGGGCAAATAATGCCTAAAAGGTCAACTTATACACTACTACAGCGGTAGTAAAATAAAAAAAAAGTTAAATAAAAAAAGAATGAATATTAAAAAAAAAAAATTAAAGTTGGTGCTGCTGAACTACTAGGAGCAGCAGATTAGCACACCAGTCCCACTCCCCAACACTGCTAGACTAATAGCACTGGGCTCTTATAGTAGTAGTAGTAGTAGTAGTAGTAGTAGTAGTAGTAGTAGTAGTAGTAAAACAACAAAAAAATAAATAAAAGCAGTCCTTACAAGGACTATTGCTATTGCAGCAGTCAGCAGATGAGATCAGAAGCAGGACAGCTGCCCACTGCAGCTACATACAGAGCACTGCAGTAGAAGGTAGATTACTAGCCAGCAAAGCTACCTAAGCTTAAATGTCCCTCAAACCCCTGCAGACTTCTGTCCCTCCAATAACAGAGCAGTATCAAAACGATTACTAGCCAGCAAACTTTCAACTGTCCCTGAAATCACTAACAGGCAGCAGCTCTCTCCCTACACTATCTCTTCAGCACACACAGGCAGAGTGAAAAAAAGCTGCAGGGCTTCGGTTTTTATAGGGAAGGGGAGTGGTCCAAGGGAGAGCTTCCTGATTGGCTGCCATGTACCTGCTGGTCTGGGGTGAGAGGGCAAAAAAAAGCGCCAACAATGGCGAACCCAAAATGGCGAACGTCGCGCGACGTTCGCGAACTTCCGGCGAGCGCGAACACCCGATGTTCGCGCGAACAAGTTCGCCGGCGAACAGTTCGCGACATCTCTACTGCTGATATATTCTGAAAGACAGAGAAGTGGTACATATTAATTTGTTGTAGAAAGAGGCGCACTTAACACTGGAAATTATAAGATAATTAATTTAGGCTGTGCTGTTATGTTCTATTGATTGAAAGAGGAGAAATAAATGTTACCCCAGTAGCATATTCTGCATGTGTTTGCTCATTAACCTCATTTTTTTTCCAGTTTGTTAAACATTCCTACCCATCGCAGAGAAATTGAAAGAAAAAATAATAATCCCAGGAGTACAAAGGAGTTTGTTACATTGGGAAAAAAATGTGAAAAGGGGTACACTATACAATAAAATACACATGAATTCTTGCCTTTGTTAAACCACCCCTTCTTGAATAATAGTACAGTCCACCCAGCCAGAACAACTGCTCAGTGTGAATTGCAAAGATCAGAGTGCACAGAGTTCCATTGAGATAGGAGAGGTAATGTAATGATAGTAAGATCAGCTCACTGCATTACAGTCTAAGGCAGCAGCAGAACTTGCAGAAGCTGCTGTGCTACATTTCTACGGCATGTTCCAGAAGCAGTGCTATTTCTGCAGATTCCATCCAATCCTCTCTACTGTTTTTTACAAGGCTACCAGCTGAGGAAACAACATGTTAAAGGATAAAAAGAAGAACATTGCCATCAGCAAAGAAAAGAAAACCCGGACTGAGGTGTTACATGGTTTTATCCAGCCCAGATAAAGTTGTGAATTCATGGACCCTTTGCACTTGCACAGGACAGGAAAGAGTTAAAAATCACATGGATACGCAAAGGGGTCCCCTTTAAACTCTGGGATTTGAACTTGTTCCTATTTGCCATTTGAGGGGAAAATTAATGTTGATTAAACACTGATGGCCAGCTCCTGGATTCTGCTTGTGTTGGGACTGCTGTTCACTATATCTAAATGTATGGTTGAGGGTCAGGTAAGTTGTTTCTTTTTTTTTTTTTTTTTAAATGGTAATGAACTTATGAATGGTTTGCTTTACTACATGTCAGTTTTAGACTTTACTTGGTGAAACTGTGCTTTGATTTAATATTCATATTATTATTATTATGAATAATAATTGAAAACTATTTTATACTTTTAAGGCAGAATTTTGATGGAACCACAAAGAGGCATAACATACATATTCACCGATAACAATATACAGTAATATAGGATAAAAGAAAACAATCAGCAGCAATTAAAATGATTTTTAAGATATTTGCTTATGAAAGACTCATTGTTTAAAAAAAAATTCTTGTAGAATGTTTCCAGGGGTAATAATCAGTGCATGCAACAAATAAGAGCAATAAGAGGAAGAGCTCTGTACCACTGTATATAATACACTGCGCTGGTAGTAACGTTTAATGAATCAGTTATGACACTGAAAGTGTAATGTTGTGGATATACTCATGGGGGAGCCAGTTTATTAAAAAAAAGGGAATTTGATACTAGAGTGTTTATACTGATATAGGCTTTTGTAGATGTCTTTTAATATATAGTACAGGATTGTATTCAAATCAGTCTTTAATGACTAATTGTATTTAAGTCCTGTTTTTCTGAATTCTTCTTCTTGGGTATGCTTTATCTCGTTCATTTTTGTCACCCACTGTACATAAGCATACAGTACAGATTCCCCTGTGCCATGTGGAAGGCTGCACATTTTAGCAGGTGCAGTGAGAAACATGAGAATAAACATGAGAATAAATATTTAAAACAAAAAATACTGATATGATACATCATCGTTAACTCACACCTTATTTTTAAATCAATATTGATATAGAGGTGATAATTGGTCATTAGTCTACATAGAGGTAACCCTGCTGGGACAGTGTAAGGTTGTGTCATGTCAACTTATATGTGAGTTCATTTAGATCAGAATACAGATGATTCACCAATATACTGATGCGTTTCGTGTCACAAGGACACTTAATCATATGATTAAGTGTCCTTGTGACACGAAACGCGTCAGGCGTTATTCTTCTCTTTTAGATGTGATGTAAAATAAAGTATTATATTTTATATATAATTTTTGGCTCTTGGAATCTACTTTCGTTGGATGTTCCGGATTGGTGCCTGCCTAATGTGAAGTGTTGTGAAAGGGGAACAACCCTTTTAAACCACAAATCATTAAGCTGGTTATTTTGTTGAATACATGGTGAAAAGGTAATACAACTGTTAGATGAAGGGTAGGACTACGAGGAAAACATCCGTGTAGTCCTACCCTAAGATACACAGTGTCCTTCAAGCACACACGACAAATCTGTGTAAGCAAAAACATGTAAATTGTATTGTGCAATCTCTAACTATGCTCTTAAGCTGGCCATAGATGTAAAGATCCGATCGTACGAATCATCGTACGATCGGACTTTCCCATCTCCCGACCTGCCACTAACCATTCAGATCAAAGTCTTACCAGTCAGATTAGTTAAAGAACAGATCAGCAATGTTCTGCCCCTGACAGCAATCGTACAATATCTATGTCCAACCAAAGCTAGTGACAGTCTCCCACTGAAAATCGTACGGTCGGCAATACACGCAGAGATATTATCAGCAGCCGACAGAAATTTTCTAACCTGTCCGACCAAACGACCGATCTCCGCCGGACGAAAAATGTCGGGACTCTCCACACACGGTTCGAAAATTGTACGAATCCTCGATTCGTACGATCAGATCTTTGCGTCTATGGCCAGCTTTAAAGGTGTAGTTCGCCTTTAAGTTAACTTTTAGTATGTTATAGAATGGCCAATTCTAAGCAACTTTTCAGCTGGTCTTCATATTTTATTTTTTAGCGTTTTTTCATTATTTGCTTTCTTTTTCGGACTCTTTCCCACTTTCAAATAGGGGTTACTGACACATCTAAAGAAAGAATGCTCTGTAAAACTACAAATTGTTACTGCTACTTTTTATTACTCATCTTTCTATCCAAGCCCGCTCCTATTCGTATTTTAGTCTCTTTATTAAAATGTTCAAATTCAAAATTGGACCCTAGCAGCTACATTGGTGAAACTGGAGAACTGTTGAATAAAAAGCTGAAACTAAAAAAAAAACCTTCAATAATAAAAAATGAAAACCAATTGCAAATTGTCTCAGAATATCACTCTCTACATCATGGTAATAATGAACTCAAAGGTGAACAACCCCTTTAAAGTTTAGAAATTATTAAAAGTTATTAAAGGGGTTGTTTACCTTACTGATGAGCGAATCTGTCCCGTTTCGATTTGCTGAAACTCCAGGAACAATTTGCAAAAAGGCAAAGTCAATGGGCTTAAAAAATTTTTTTGCAAGAGACTTTTTTGTCTCCGTTTCTCGAAAAAATGTGCAGGTGGTGAAGTACGGAATTTCTCCCCAAATCCATGCCTGGCGAATACATTCGCTCATCGCTACTGCAGAAACATTTGCAATTTGTTTTCATTTTTTATTATTTGCGCTTTTTGAGTTATTTAGCTTTTTATTGCTCTTCAGCAATCTAGTTGCTAGGGTCCAAATTACCAGGTCAGAAATACCAACATGTCTGGATATGGACTAAGACATCATATGGAATTCCTTTGATTCTACACTCCAATAATTCAGCCCTAATTTATACTCAGCCTCTTTGACCCACATTATTTTGTACCTTATCTGCAGATCCCCTGGTAAATGCCTTTGGCACCTTACACACAGATTGATATTCCTTTTTGTTAGTCATTTGATCTATGAGCTGAATGTTGTGTATATACCAGAGAACACCACAGCTTCATTTTTATCAGCTTGAAAAAAGAACTAAAATGTTCTGAAAGCTTGCTATGATCATATTAGTTAGCCAATAAAGGTATCACCTTTATACCACTTTTGTTATTTTTTTATTTCAAAAGAGTTGCCCTGTAATATACCAATTGTATCTAACCAATGTACTCTGCTTTTTAAATGGTTGATGAATGGCCACAGCTTTATTTTGCACAGTTCACTATTAACACTGTGATCCAATGTTTTGTGCCATGCGTTTGTTGCTATAACAGTGTTTTCTTGTTTGGGGAGGCTTTTCACTACATTTACTAATTTTATTGTGTTTTAAATAAACAAGCAAGATTTTAACAGTAGTTTTGGACTGTTACCCAAATTTATACAGCTTAAAGCCCCCATACACGGGCCAATAAAATCTGCCGACAGACCTAGTCGGCAGCTTATTGGCCCATGTGTGAGGCCATCCTATGGCCGTCCCCGATCAATATCTGGACAAAAGTCAGCCAGATGCCGATCAGACAGACGGGGTAAAAAATCCAGTTGGACCGCAATGTTCGTTGATGCGGTCCCATGATCCGACCACCCATATGGCCTCCATTCTGATCCGATCTTTGGGCCCTAGGGCCCACAATCAGATCAGCCCAATATCGCCCACCTTAATGTGGGCATATTGGATAGGGATCCAATTGTTTGGCGACATCGCTAAATGAGCAAATCTCCCTGTGTATGGCCACTTTAAAGGTGTAAGTAGCATGAAAAAGTAGCGTGTTACAAATAATTGGTGACCATCTAAACAGTTTTTAGACTAAGAAAATTAAATTAAACCAAACCTAACAACTTTCAGCAAATATTAAGTACTAATCAATAAAAGTACTGTCATTCATTGATATGTGGGAACAGTTAGATAATTTTAAATACAATTCATGTGGAATGTTTGGAACCTTGTTGGTGATTGTTGCTTCCATTCAGCCAGAAGTGTATAAGTACGGTTGAGTACTGATGTTGGATAATTGTTGACTAGTAATTGCACCTCTACATTATCAGGCCAATTAATAGAGACAACAAGATGAAATTACAAGAATAAATCCTTACTTTCTAATTCAAAATAATCAGGCGTCTGTGTAAAAAATACATACTCATTTTTGACAGTTCAAAGTTTTTACACCTTTCTAACATAAGCCCAACTGAATGAGCTTATGTCAAAATGATGGTATTTCTTCACTTTCATAATGATACAGATACACAAGTGAATGCAGAAATACACGCTGTACCATACAGATGTACCCATGCATCACTTTTTTCCTACACTACATTGGTTGCACACACCTAGCTGGCTGGATGGGGCAGAGCAAAGTTCCCAGGAAAGTGCTAAACCAAGTACTGAAGGTATTATGTAACAGAGAGCTGCACTTAAGTGGATGCCCTTTGATTTTGATGATGTCACGTGCTTCTGAGAGACAATTTACACTGACAGGCATGAGGATGACTAACATGGTGAGGATAAACCATTTAAAGAAATGTCACTCTCAGAAAGAAAACTCCAGTTATGGCATGCAGACAGATATGTGAGGACGGAGCATCATAGTGTCCCTAAATTACTTATGTTTTGCAATAAACACTGCCAAACCATTACATAGGACTTTTATAGGTTAAGGCTAGTGGGTAGTGTTTCAGGGGCACAGTTTGCGATGGTAGCGGTGGCAACCTTACTATTGTCTTACCAAAGTTCTGTATTTGTCTGCTACCCCTAAACATCCTACAAATTCATGGATTATCATTTTAAGGCTTTGCTAATTTTTTAAGGGAGTCATTTCAAGGAATTGAATTAATCATTAGCTAGCAGTTTCCTTACAAATACCAAAAAGGACTATGCACCAAAAAAAAAGTGCTTGCCACTTTACCTTTTAGCATTCTGTTAAAAGTACTATGTACTGTATGTAATCTATGCAGTATTCACATTTTAAAAGTACCTTATAATATCTATCATGTTAAAGGATAAGAAAAGGTCTTTTAACTTCGGGGGCCAAAAGTTAGGCACCCCAAGTGATCGCACGTACTTACCTGAAACTGAAAATACGAACCTTAGCGAAAAACTCTGCTAATTAGTTCTACTGCGGATGCGTCTGCCCCGGGAAATTTGAAGATAGAAGAAGATGACTGATGGCCAGTGCAGTTTTCACCTGATAGAGAAACCAGCCTGGGATTTCAGGTAAGTAAACGCGATCACTTGAGGGTGCCTAACTTTTGGCAACCCCAAGTTAAAAGACCTCTAAACATGTTTATCATTACTGTATACTGTAATTAAATATTACACTTCAATTGAATTCCTTAATAGAGAATTCTCAATTCTCTAAATATTTATAATGGCTAATTCCACTTTTTCTAATTCTATTTTCTAATTCTAATAAGTAGACAGTGCCTATTATGTAATAATTACCAGAAAGCAGTCCAACCAAAATGTAGTTGGACTACATTGTGGTTGTTCATTAAAGCAGATTTATCAAGGTTCGAATTTCGAATTCATGTGTTTTTTTTGTAACAATATTAAATTTGATTTTTGAAATTTGATTGGGGGTTATGTATCAAAAAACTGAATATCTAAAACAAATTTTATTCAATTTGAATTCGACCAAACTTGATTTTGCGTTTTTTCTCAGAAAAAAACTCGAATGTCAGGAAGTCTAGAAACATCTCCAAATTGGTCACTGGACCTCTCCCATTGACTTATACATAAATTCGGTAGGTTTTAGGTTGAGAAAAGTCAAATTCAAATTCTTAAAGGGCCAGAGTATGATAAATCTGGAAAATCAAATTCGAATCGAGTTTGGATAATTCCCTAGTCAAAGTTTTGACCATAAAAAATTGAATTTTTCAATTCAACCCTTAATTCTGCCCCTAAAACTCTGTTCAATGATAATACATGTTTGTAGCAGAATTTGTATTAATTTGATATTAACCAACCCAGAACCCACTACTTACCCCTAAATAGGACAACCTTGATTTCAGCCACTGTATTTATATATTTAAGTTAAATGTGTGAAAAAAACCTTCACAATACAATAAAAAAGAAGTGCATACATGTCACAGCCCTAAAGCCTAAAGCTCACAATATATGTGAAAATGAAGAAAATACATAATGCAGCCATGAGAGACAGCAGATATGTATAGTTCTTAAGATTCCTATGAATTATTGTTGTTTATAGCCCAGGTTGTTGGTTGGGGACTTAATGACCCAAATGGTAATGTAATAAGTGAGGCTATGAAGGGTGGTATATCCTTACCAAGGGAATCATGATAGAAAGGCAAGGAGCAAGAGCGAAAGTTTAAACCAGACGAAGGCAGTGTATTTGGTTTAAACTAAAGAAATTTTGTCTTTGAGAGGAACAGATGAGATGCTAGTAAAGTGTACAAGCTCAAAGGTCAAAATTAAAATAAGAATTGTTCTAAGTAATCCTATAATTAAAGGGGTGTCATGATGAAGATTTCATCATTTGAGATATCACTCGGATAAAAGCAGAAAGATTATAGCTTTGCAGTTTAGCACAGACTTAAGGTGTTAGACTTTAAGGTGTTAAATTGGATGTCTAGAGGTCTGTAAGTAGAGCGTTACAATGGACAGATCTGTCAGTAGTGTTTGACTGTGGTTTTGGTGAAGGTTGAAAGGGGAAATACAGAATTCTACACAATGCAGCTTCCTGTACCCATCAGTAGCAATACCAAATGATCAGGATCATATGAAACCTTGAGAGATTAGAACTGAGAGATGAAACCACAGCAGACTGTTCAATCGTATTCCAAATCAGGACCATAGGAAAAGTAAAAATGGAGACAAGGGATGGTCTGAAAGACAATATCAATTACTGCTAGATAAACACTCTGTTTCTGCTGGAGTTCAAATGTTAAATGCAGATGAGTAAGAAAACCAAGATTAAGATGGGTTAATAAGATGTCATAGTTATCGTTGCAGAGGAAATAAGCAATGGGGATACAAACTCAAAGATGAAAGTAGCAGCATATGAAGGGATATTTCTAAGCAGTTTTGACAGAGAGAGCATGGAAGAATCACATGTGCCCTAAATAAAGTGATTATCTTGCTTTTAGAGGTTGTGGAGAGAGGTTTTTGCAGTACAATTCCTTATAGTGTTTTGAATAACCAGAAGGGTTGATAATAGGCTTTAGATAGATGCCTGAAAAAGAGTACTGGCTGTGATGCACCTTTGCAGTCCTATATGAGCCATGTACAGTGCAGTTTTAGATATAAAACTTCATTACCCATGCTGTTTCACACCTGAACCCACCACCCTTCTGTTATGCTGTTTTTAACTTTATTCTATATTTGTGATCTCTGTTCTACTGTTTTTCTAAACTTGATTCTGGAAAACTATTGATATGGATTTTTATGGCATTATCTTGTGAGGATGTTCATATCATCAATTTGATGTATAATGTCCCTGTGTCTTTAAGAACTAAAACATAATTTATAAGAGCTCTCATAAGTTCTGAAACCAACCTTGTAAAGATAGCAAGTTTTATTTTTGTAGCCAACCAGTTTGCACATAGTAAAGGACTTTGACTGGGAGGAAGACAGACAAGGTAGTTTACTGTGAGTTATAGAATACAATCCATGTTTTGCAAAAAGGGTAGTGCATATGGAAGGTAACGCCAATTGTAGTGCCTCACCCAAAGTATACCATAAAATGTTTGTGGTTTTTACTAACTTTTTTTTTTATATTTCCTTTTGTGCACTCGACCAATCACTGATGCTTGTGGTCTGTAGGGGGTATGAAGCTATGAAGGTGTTGAGTGATGTGTAAGGTATGGCACACCTGTGCCATTAATATGTTTTCAAAATAGTTTCCCCTATCAGAATTTGTTTTGAGTATTTTGAGTATTTGAGGTAAACCAATCCTGGGAATGATTTCTCTGATTAGTATCGTAACTGTACTGGCTGCATCTGCTTTCACCACTGGTAATGCACACAGACTAAAACATGTTAATATAGTTGACATGGTGTAATTTCAATATTGTCAGTTTGTACTATTTGAAAAGGGGCTTCAGTCTGTGGCAAATGGTTGCTCTTGGTTTGCACGGACGGTATGACATATGGTGCAACTGACAAAAAACCAGGGCCATACCAAAAATGTTTTTATTAGCCGTTTCACCCTTTGCCCAAGTTTGAAACACCATGGGCAACAAATTATATAGATGGGACAACATATATTTTGGAGCTACACGTTTACCCTTTATAACAAATAGATTTTAAGGACTGAGGGTGCAGTTGCATCATATAAGGTTGTAGCCCACTGTTGGAAGGAAGTAGAGTAGCAAGGTTAAGGGTACAGCATTTCTTAATAGTCAAGTTATTATTGGACAATAAAGCAAGTTCATATTTGGGTAATTGTGCTACAGATCAATGGCTTGTGTGAGCAGAATTCAACAGAGTATAGAGAGAGTGGGGGCAACACAGGGTAAGTTTGTTGGCCAGACCAAGATCACTGCATTTCTCAACAATCAATGCTCCTGTGGCTAAGGTGCATAGGCACCCAGGTAGGTCTCAGGCCATGGGATCAAGGTAATAGCTGTAATAAGCCATAGGCCTTTGTCTATCAATGTAAGCTTGGGTTAAAACACCAGTAGCATGTTTGTTTTGTTTGTGGAAATACAAGGTTTTGAGTAGTCTGGCAGGCCAAGGGCAGAGGCTTGCTGAAGAGCCTCCCTAAGAATGTAGAAATATTTATCAGCTTCAGAAGACCATGGCAAGGGGTCTTAAGAACTTTCCTGTTAAAGTAAATCTAGAAGAGGTCTGGTAGTAATTAGAAATCCATTGCCAGCAATAGCTAAGCATGCCAAGAAATGCGTGGAGCTGAGATGGAAATTCAGGACATAGGAGATTACAAAAAGCATGAATTCTGGTGGTACTCAGATGGCGTCGGCCTAGGGATATGCAATCCCACAAATATTGAATCTTCTGCTGGCAATACTGAAGCTTTTGAAGTGAGATTGTGTGGCCTAATGTATCCAAATGGCATAGGAGGGCACAAGTGTTTTACAAGCTTCTAAGCTGGGGAAGGAATAAGAACTAAGAAGGTTGTCTAAGTATTGGATCAATGCAGAGCCCTACAAAGATACAAAGTATCTTGATCTTGTTTTCGAGCCACAGATGAATTGAAACAACAGTGAAGTAAGTGGCTAATGGAGGAATCTGGCTCAAAATTGTGGCCCTTAGTTCTTGAACAAATCGGTAAGCATTTTTACCTGGCTTCTTAACCAGGAGAATGGGAGTGTTTACAAGGGACAATAACTCCTGATTGTTAAAGATCTTGAATGACAGGTAGGATACCATATCTTGTTTTCTGAGAAATAGGGTATTGGGGGAATTATAGGTATTGGCTCACTTGGTTCTATTGCAATTTGAATTGGAGGAACTCTCGTGTGGCCCTCATCACTGGGACCTTTGGACCAGACACAATCTGGTACGGACAACAATTCTGGAAGAATGGGATGGTTAGTAAGATTGGAAAGACAAGCTGTTGAAGCAGAGCAATACATAAATGAATGCAAGGAAGAGGCATGTTGCTCAATGTCATCATTAACTACTTGCATGTAGACTAAGCCAGGGATTGTGGAGTTGAGTTCCATCTGGGGTGCCAAATGAGAAGTTCAGTAATGTTCCTTTGGAAGTACCACACCTGGACACCAGAATAATGCTCAAACTCAAAAGGTTTATTGAAGAGGCGCACCAATACTGCCGATTAGCAATACAACAATCAAAAGCTTCGGACAAAAATTTTCATTTACATTTTTTGATTACTCATGTTACCTTAAATCAGTCTTATTGGTCATTTATCGTTGTTTTTCATAATCTCATGTTATTGCAGACTTTTATGCATCGGTTTGCCTAGCACATGCAGTCTCCTTTTCTTATATGATTGATTGTCTCTACACTTGTTACTACATTTTGGGGACTTTCCAAAACAATTTTAGTTGCTATAACATTTTGTACACTACCAAACAGCTAATTGTGCTTTTTGCAACAAGAATTTTAAGAAGAAGTTTAACATCTTAACAGCAAGCCTGATCAGCGTCATCTGACTTTGAGTCGTACTATCAAGTTAACAACTAGTTTACAACCCTTAACAAGTGACTGAAGTTTATCAGAGCACAAGTCACATGACCAGGGCACCTGTACAACTAACAACATGTCTAGCTCCATGTCAGATTTCAAAATTATATATTGAAAAATCTGTTTGCGCTTTTGAAAAATGGATGTCAGCACTATTAACTGATGCATTTTATGAAAAAAAGTGTTTTCCTGTGACAGAATCCCTTTAAATTCAATCTTGCAGTCAAAATGAACGCCGTTTAAAGTGGACCTGTCACCCAGACACAAAAAAACTATATAATAAAAGTCCTTTTCAAATTAAACATGAAATCTATTATTTATTAAAGCATTCATAGCTGTTGTAAGCTCATTTAAAAATCTCAACTGTCAATCAAATATTGTCTACTCCTCCTCTATGTCTTAGGTGTAGAGGTGGGGCAGACAATTACTTTCACTTTCCATTCAGCACTTCCTACATGTAGCTGCTCTCTACAAATTCCCCCGTTCTATCCACCATTTAATTGTGTATCCAGTGCATGGGGCATGGGGATGGACAAGATTCTGAGATGATGCAAGGCTTACCTTAATAACAGTGACCCCAAAATGGCCCCTTCTGAAGGAAACCAAATTCAAATAATTTATATAGTGTAATTAAAGTTCACTTTGTTTGACTAATGTGATAAAATAGGATTTTGAATATTTTTTTTGGGTGAAGGGTCCTCTTTAACTGCTAGTTGTTAGAGAGGAAAGTAAATAAAATGCAAACATCTGCAGCCTCTCCAGTCTCCACCTCAGGGGAAGAAAAATACCTTCTGACTCTAAAATGACATCAAGACCAATTACAGGATGCATTTTGCTCTAAGAGCTAATCTATTTCCATGAATCAATTCTACCCACAAACTCATGTATATTGCCTTTCCTATCTGATATTCTTTCCTACCATCTCCACCAGTTCACTTGCTCTCCCGCCCTACAAAACTTCTCTTTACTCCTTTAACCAACTACAGACTTTTCCTGTTCACCAGCCTGGCATTTTTTTGTGTCCTTATCCTCACTATTCATTTACTAAGATTTTCTCTTACCTCTCTTATTTGTCTATTTCTTTCTCCTGATTAGGGATGTAGCGAACTGCCGTTAATGTGTTCGCGAACGCCGTTCGCGAACACCGGCAAAAAAGCAAACAGTTCGCGAACAGTTCGCGAACTTCGAACGCTCGATAAAATCGTTCGATCGAACGATCGAAGGATTTTATTCGTACGATCGAAGGATTTTCGTTCGAATCGAACGATCGAAGCTATTCGATCGAATGATTTTAATTCAATCGAATGCTTATAATCGTTCGAACGAATGGAAATCGTTCGATTTTAGCGATCGAATGGTCGAATGGTCGAATGGTCGAACGAAATTTTACTTCGAATCGAACGCGAACACCAATTGGCGAACGTCGCGCGACGTTCGCGAACATTCGGCGGACGCGAACAGTCGAAGTTCGCGCGAACTAGTTCGCCGGCGAACAGTTCGCTACATCCCTACTCCTGATGTTCTTTCTGTCACTACCACGCTTTACCACCCACACTTTTCCCATTCCTAAGCTTCTTATTTTGTATTTATGTGTCATACTAGCTGTGCTCTGTCTTTACCCGTAACAGAGCATCCCTTCCTCTTTTGATCACTATGCCTTTTCTACTTCAGATGCCTGTTATATTTTAATTTTACTTCTGTTTAATGTGTCCCTAAGCTCATGCAACACATCTTTTTGCTTTTCATAAATTACCAAATTACTGCTCTAGTAATAGCTTTAGTTTTCTATATTGTGTGATCTGAAAAAATGAAGTGCAGGTATGGGACCTGTTATTAAGAATGCTTGGGACCTGGGGTTTTCCAGATAATGGATCTTCCCATAATTTGGATCTTTTTTCCTTAAGTCTACAAGGAAATCATGTAAACATTAAATAAACCCAATAGTTTTGCTTCCAATAATGATTATTTATATCTCAGTATAAGGTACTGTTTTAATATTACAGAGAAAAAGGAAATCATTTTTAAAATGGAGTCTATGGGAGATGGTCTTTCCAGAATTCGGAGCTTTCTGGATAACTGGTCTCTGTGTGTTTTATAAATGGTGTCTGCAATTCTACTGAATTCTCCAGTTGGGTGCAAGGTAAATTGACATATATAACAGCAGGAAGGTCAGTACTAGAATCACTCGTGATCAAAACTGTGCTTTTTTTTTTTACATGCTGCATCCACATTTCAGTTCCTTCTTGGAACCTTTATCAGAGATAAAGTGCATGTGATCTAAATGCAGTTTTTTACAATCCCATATTCCCTATGAAATTAGAATCAAAACTAAATAACCAATCATATTTGTTATACAATTAACCCACTGTATTCATTATACTTTCAAGAAATATATAAGTGAAAAGTCCACTCTTGCCACTACATGCTCCTGTTTTCAGCATGCCTGTATACACACCTTGTTCTCATCCCTACCTATTATATGTGTCCGGGTCTGTCAGCTCAGCAGAGAAGACTGAACTGTTATCTGAAATTTGCATGGGAGATGGTAAAGACTAACTGAGGTTTAAAGTTAAAAATCCCTTATGATCCTGAAAGCAACAAACCCTCCATGAAAACATTTAATTGCATGTTACATAATGATATAGCATCCTTGTATCATGTTAAACATAACTAGCAGATACATTTATTAGTGCCAGAAAGGGAAGCAATGTGGGCATTAAAGGACAATTCAACCCTAAAGTTAAAAAAAACCCTACCCCCCTACCCTACATAGATACCCCATTCTCCTTCCCCCAACCTAAGTGCTACCCCAGGCAATGCCCCTAACATTTTACTTTCCCCTCGTGCATGATGGCGCATGCGCAGTTGAAGCAATTTTCTGTTTCGCAAAAACTGTGCATGTGCTGAAAAATTGAAAAAGCGCCGGTCACGTTCCGAAGATTACCAAAGAGGCTGAAGATGGCACCCGTGAACTCCGATGACTGAATCTTCACCAAGGGGTAAGTAAAACATTAGGGGCATTTCCTTTAAGGGCTAACAGACATTATAATTAACAGTGCTGAAAATGGTGGTGAGGTGGTGCTTGATTATAGCTGTAAGAAAAATATGCTCATCTCCAAGTTAGTTGACACCACTAGTTATCTGAAGCTGATATGTGACCCATTTAGAGATGACAAGGGTCAGTCAATGGATTAACCAAGAACTGTTTGAATATTTTTTATCACACTGTCCTGTAAGGTCAGCTATTTATACCCTGCCCAAAAGCCAAAATAATCTACACAGGCCACAGCCACCAAGTAAGCCAATTATTTCATTCAATGGGTCTCCTGAGAAAAAGAAAATTGCAAACCATGTGGATTATTTCATTCAACCAAGTGTTGAATTACACGTGACTTCCTCAAGGTAATAGTGAGTATTGATTTACCTTTAAAGGAAATGGTCTAGGTCACAATGAATGCATAAAACCTCTGTGGGTTGAGTACAGGTATGGGGTCAATTATCCAGAAAGATGTTATCTAGAAAGTTTCAAATTGCAGAAAGGCTGTCTCCCAATATCCAAATTTTTAAAAATTAGAGATTTTATCATACATAGAGCCAGTATAAGAGCAGCCTTATATACAGACAAAACAGTGAAGTAAAATATAAAAAACAAGATAATTTCAAGCAGTTGATAGCCAAACATTGAGCAGAGGAGGGCCATTCAGTGGCTGCAGGCCCGCAAAATTCAAGATACCTTAAATCTGCAGCTTAGTTATGAAATGTAAGGTATATTTTTAAAATACGTATAAAGACTTATCGAAATGTGTAGGAATAATACACATTAAATTTCATTGTATTAAGTTGGGTTTGCTAGATTTCTGAAGTAATACATATTTTGAGAGGGAGCTGGGGATTGCAGCAGTCTTTGAAGACTTAAAGAGCTTTGCATTCTTTAACTGGTCTGGGAAATCTGAAGAGCACAGGTATTGTAATTAATATAGGCAATCCCAAATGATTTTCTTTTATCGTTTAGAAGTAAAGTTATTATTTCATTCCCTTAGTCTTCTAAAGCTTTTCTTATTTCCAGATCCTTTGGCAGAAATGGACAAAAATACCATAATTCTTTACAGATATTCTTCTAGTAATATTTCGACCCTAATACAAAAATAGTAATGTGTTAAATCACGGTTCTGTGTAAAATGAAAAAGTGCATCTATACTTTGATTTCAGTTAAGCCGTCATAAATAATGAGAATTTACACTGATACAGATTGCATGACACTTCTCTGATACCATTGTAAATGAACAGAACAATCTGATTAATCTCTGCTACATAACTTGTTGCGGCTGTGTGAGGTTGTGTTTGAGACACAGACTTCTAGGATTTTGCCCTTTTCTAATCAATAGACTACAAAGGCAGCCAAGAGCCATTCTGTCAATCTGGTCCTTCTAAAGAAAAACTATACCCCCCAAACAATGTAGGTCTCTCTAAAAATATATTGCACAAATCCGCTCAAATGTAAAACCTGCTTCATGTAAAACATTTTCTTAATAATAGATTTTCTTAGTAGTATGTACATGTATGGGACCTGTTATCCAGAATGCTCGGGACTTGGGGTTTTCCAGATAACAGATCTTTCCGTAATTTAGGTCTTCATGCCTTAAGTCTACTAGAAATCATTTAAATATTAAATAAACCCAATAGGCGTGTTTTGGTTCCAGTAAAGATTAATTATATCTTAGTTGGGATCAAGTACAAGCTACTGTTTTATTATTACAGAGAAAAAGGAAATCATTTTTAAAAATGTGGATTATTTGGATAAAATGGAGTCTATGGGAGACAGCCATTCTGTAATTCGGAGCTTTCTGGATATCGGGTTTCCGGATAAGGGATCCTATACCTGTACCACTAGGTAATCCTAAATAGAAATGTATCTGTTGCTTAAGTATTCATTTTGGGGGTAACTTTTTTTTTTCTTTAACTCGTGTTTGTAACAAACCCCACACCCTCAATGGACAGTGGTCAGTCACAAATCATGACATTCTTATTACTATTTAAACCTCTTTTTTCCTTCCTATCACATTATTTGTACCCCTATATTAATTGTAAATGAGTAATTCTGGCAATTACTAATGCACAAACAAATGAAATATTGTTTTCAGACTGCAATTCTTCTAAGAATGAAGCTCAGCATGATCTTTTATTAAAATCACTATTTTCCAAGAGGACTAAAATTAAAATTGCATGCAATTAGTAGTTTTTTAAAAGCTGTGCTTACTTTGTAATTAGTCAAGATTACTAACATAATATAAACTTTCATTACGCCATTGGCAAACATACTGTAGTGTGATTATTATGCTGAGAAAAAAAGACATGCAATTAAATGCAAACATGGATCCCTTGCTATTTCTGCCAGTATGTATTTGCATGTCATTTTGTTTGCAAATCCCTACTAATGTATCATTCTATATCAGTAATTATTGGCTTTAACTAAAAAAAATAAACTGTAATAAAATATTTAGCTATAATAAACCTCCTTCTGTTACACAAAGGAGTTCCATGACCACAAACGTGTGTGAATTTGCAGTATTGGTGCTTAATATACTTTTTTTTATAGTTGCTTTGTCACTGTATAAGTAGAGCATCTGTTGTATTTATACAGTTTCTAATTAATTATTAATTTAGCCTTAGACCAAAAGAGAACAAATTGAAGGGCACGCCACCTCGAATACTAAAAACGCCCCTTAATCATAGGTGAGATATGATATTTTTTTATAGTTGCTTTGTCACCGTATAAGTAGAGCAAATGTTATTTTTATACAGTTTCTATTTACTTATTATTTTAATGTTATAATGTAAAATGAATAAAAAGACCATAGCGCTTTCATCAGTGTTTACATAGCAAGAAAAGGCATAGATCATAAAAACCACGTGCCTGTACTACCAAGGTTAATCTGTAGCTGTTGTTATAGGTGTGGTGTTTTTCACAAATATCAGTAAAAAAATATTGTTATAGCTAAATCATGGTGTACCCCAAAGCTAGACTTCACTGGTGAAAACTAGGAAAGATAATATAATGTGGATGGAGGACAAGCAAAAATTGTTTAATAAAATCTGGTTTCCGTGGCTGACCTATATGGGCATTGTAGATTCCCCAACTGGTGGCCATAACCATTGAAGGTCCTTTTAGCCAATATGACCCACGGACTTTATGTATCCCCCTCAGGGTAAACAGTAAAGAAGAATGTGAGCCAAGTAGTTAAACATTGTAGACTTTCTTTTTGTTTTGTTTGAAGAGACCAGACAGATCCGGGATAATGTTAAATTAAGAAAACACTATGTATTTTATATTGGTGTGACCTTTAAAAAAACAGTGTTAAATGAGGGAAAACTTAAAATCAAGATGTGTAAAATTGAGGTTCCACTTTATAAAGGCCTTTACAAAAATTAAAGGGGATATAAACTCTTCTGCCTAACCATACTTTATTCCAGACTACAAGTTCCAGGATACTCCAATATACAGTTAGGCCCATAAATCTTTGGACAGAGACTACTTTTTTCTAATTTTGATTCTGTACATTACCACAATACATTTTAAATGAAACAACCCAGATGCAGTTGAACTGCAGAGTTTCAGCTTTAATTCTATGGATTGAAGAAAAAGATTACATAAAAATGTGAGAAACTAGTGCCTTTTTTAACACAATCGCTTCATTTCAGGGGCTCACAAGTAATTGGACAATTGACTCAAAGGCTATTTCATGGGCAGGTTTGGGCAATTCCTTTGTTATATCATTATTAATGAAGCAGATGCAAGCTCTGGCGTCAAAAATGGAACTAGAGGGGGACGGGCCCTGGCACAGGAGGCGCAGCCGGGCCCCCGCCCCCTCCGTAAACCCGGAACTGCCTCCCGAACATGCGGCGGGCGGACTGCCGGGGGGCCCTGAGGGGGTGCTGGCCCTGGCCCGCTCGCACCCCCTGCTCCCCCGGTAGTTCCGCCCCTGCCTGTAGTTGATTTGAGGGGGAGTGCTTGTATGTGGAAGATTTTTGCTGTGAACAGACAAAATACGGTCAAAGGAGCTCTCCATGCAGGTGCAACAAGCCATCCTTAAGCTGCTAAAACAGGAAAAAAAAATTCAGAGAAATTGCTACAATATTAGGAGTGGCAAAATCTACAGGTTGGTTCATCCTGGGAAAGAAAGCAGTGAACTCAGCAACGCAAAAAGATCTGGACGTCCATGGAAGACAACAGTGGTGGATGATCGTAAAATCATTTCTATAATGAAAAGAAAGCCCTTCACAACAGCCATACAAGTGAACAACACTCTCCAGGAGGTAGGTGTATCGATATCCAAGTCTACCATAAACAGAAGACTGCATGAAAGTTAATACAGAGGGTGCACTGCAAGGTGCAAGCCACTCATAAGCATCAATAATAGAAAGGCTACACTGGACTTTGCTTAAAAAAAACATGTAAAAAAGCCAGCACAGTTCTGGAAAAACATACTTTGGACAGATGAAACCAAGATCAACCTCTATCAGAATGATGGCAAGAAAAAAGTATGGAAAAGGCGTGGAACAGCTCATGAGCCAAAGCATACCACATCTCTATAAAACATGGCAGAGGCAGTGTAATGGCTTGGGCGTGCATGGCTGCCAGTGGCACTGGGACACTAGTGTTTATCCATGATGTGACACAGGACAGAAGCAGCCAAGTGAATTGTGAGGTGTTCAGAGACACTGTCTGCTCAAATCCAGCTAAATGCAATCAAATTGTTTGGGAGGCGTTTCATAATACAGATGGACAATGACCCAAAACATACAGCCAAAGCAACCCAGCAGTTTATTAAAGCAAAGAAGTGGAAAATTCTTGAATGGCCAAGTCAGTGACCTGATCTAAACCCAATTGAGCTGCATTTCACTTGTTGAAGACTAAACTGTGTTAAAAAAGGCTTTAGTTCCCCACATTTTTATGCAAACTTTTTGTTCAACCCACTGAATTAAAGCTGAAAGTCTGCAGTTCAACTGCATCTGAGTTGTTTCATTTAACATTCATTGTGGTTATGAATAGAACCAAAATTAGAAAAAGGTTGTCTCTTTCCAAAGATGTATGGGCCTAACTGTATTATCTAGTTAAGGCATGTTGGGAGGATACTACACTAAAGCAACATTGCTCAACAAAACTTTTCTTCAGGCCTCCTGGGTCATTGACCCAAAGAATTGGATCTCCACAATAGATTGCCTTAATATTAGGGTTTTTGTGGACGCATAAAATAACTTTGTGTTGTTTTGTTATAGGGGCTAAATGTTCTATCATGAAAAATGCAATGCACTTATTAATATTTATTTATATGTACTGATGCCTTTTCTGGCTGTCTTAAGCTGGCCATAGACGCAAAGATCAGATCGTACGAATTAACGTATGATCGGACTTTCCCATCTCCCGACCCTCCACTAACCATTCAGATCAAAGTCTTACCATTCCGATCAAATAAAGTAGTAAAAGAACAGATCAGCCAATGTTTTCTACCTGACAGCAATTGTACGATATCCATGTCTGACAAAGCTAGTGACAGTCTCCCTCTGAAAATCGTATGATCGGCAATACACGCAGAGATATTATCGGCAGCCGACAGAAATTTTCTAACCTGTCCGATCGACCAAACGACCAATCTCCGCCGGATGAAAAATGTCAGGACTCTCTGCACACGGTGCCAAAATCGTACAAATCCACGATTCGTATGATTGGATCCTTGCGTTTATGGCCAGCTTTAGTGCATGTAAAAGAGAGAGTGGCAATTTTGAAAAACAACTGTACAAATCACCAATTTTGCCAAAGATTTATTATTTTTTCTGTTTAAGAAATATATATCCATTTTGAATTTTGCAGGAAATGTAGTTTCCAAAAATATATAGACTTGCAGAGCTAACTTACAAGGGTTTTTTCAGTAAACAGAACACAATCATGGAGTTGTATCTGCAAAAGCTGTAAAGGCTCACTTATTAAGTGTAACTTTTTTGCAGTCATTGTGCGAATCACCAACAGTCATTAAAGCTACTTTCATCTAAAGCTGCTCCTTGTACTTGTGTGTTTTGACACAAAGGGGCATGTTTACTAACATTGGAGATAAATATCTGGAGAGATTTCTGGAGATGTTGCCCATAGCAACCAATCAGCTCTTTGCTTTTGTTTTCTAACTTGGCTGTGGCTGTTTAAATCTAATTGCTGATTGGTTGCCATGGGCAACATCTCCAGAAATCTCTCCAGATATTTATCTCCAATGTTAGTAAACATGCCCCTAAATGCCAATGAACCCACCAGTCTTTTTAGATGAACTGTGGAACCATGGACCTTTCACCACCTTAAAGTGGCAGTAGCTTCAAGATTCCCACAGCAGTCTGCCAATAGATTCTGCACTATTGCACCGAATGACAAATGCTAGAAGTTGTCTTCAATTTGCATCAAAAAGGAAATACAATTCCATTCTAGTGTAAATCAGACCTGACCCTGGATAAATCTGGTTTGTTCCAAATTGCTAAAAATGCATCCATCCCATACTTCTTAATCTATCTTTTAGCGCAGACACTTCAGGGAGAAAATTCTGTAACTTTAAATGCTCTCTATCTCTAAATCAACTCAATGGCGTCATACAAGATGAGTGGACATTTAAGAAAATTACTAATAACTTAAACTGAACAGAACTCTCTAATAGGGTTGCCAGCAGGTATGTATTCAGTAAAAATTAATCTTGATTTCTAGAATTATTATCAACAGGGTAGAAAGATAATAGATATAGGAAAGCTTGTATTTTATTTTTACAGATAAGGAGGCAATCCCACTTTTTATTAATTTGTCACATCTCAGATTCTTGTTCAGATTAACTTTCCCTAAATTCTTAAAGGGATCCTGTCATTAGAAAACATGTTTTTTTTTCAAAATGCATCAGTGTTACTCCAGCAGTATTCTGCACTGAAATCCATTTCTCAAAAGAGCAAACAGTTTTTTTTTATATTCAATTTTGAAATCTGACATGGGGCTAGACATTTTGTCAATTTCCCAGCTGCCCCTGGTCATGTGACTTGTGCCTGCACTTTAGGAGAGAAATGCTTTCTGGCAGACTGCTGTTTTTCCTTCTTAATGTAACTGAATGTGTCTCAGTGGGACATGGGTTTTTACTATTGAGTGTTGTTCTTAGATCTACCAGGCAGCTGTTATCTTAGGGAGCTGCTATCTGGATACTTCCCATAGTTCTTTTGTTTGGCTGTGGGGAGGAAAGGGAGGGGGTGATATCACTCCAACTTGCAGTACAGCAGTAAAGAGTGATTGAAGTTTCTCAGAGCACAAGTCACATGACTTGGGGCAGCTGGGAAATTGACAATATGTCTAGCCCCATGTCAGATTTCAAAATTGAATATAAAAAAATCTGTTTGCTCTTTTGAGAAATGGATTTCAGTACAGCATTGTGCTGGAGCAGCACTATTAACTGAGTTATCTTGAGAATTTTTTTTTCCCATGACAGTATCCCTTTAAGTATCAAATCCTCTGTCGGCCTCTCAAGCAGTTGGGTAAGCCTTTGCACTACTACTAGTGCTATACTGTATTAATGGTGAATATACTGTCATGGGAAACCTGTTATCTTCAAAACGCATAAGTTAATAGTGCTGCTCCAGCAGAATTCATCCATTTCTTAAAAGAGCAAACCTATTTTTTTATATTTATTTTTTAAATCTGACATGGGGCTAGACAGTTTCCCAGCTGCCACCAGTAGTGTGACTTGTGCTCTGATAAACTTCAGTCACTCTTTACTGCTGTACTGCAAGTTGGAGTGATATCACCCCTCCCCCCACCCAGCAGCCTATCAACAGAACAATGGAAAGGTAACCAGGAAGCAGCTCCCTAGCAAAAGATAACAGCTCCCTGGTAGATCTAAAACAGCACTCAATAGTAAAATCCAGGTCCCACTGAGACACATTCAGTTACATTGAGTAGGAGAAACAACAGCCTGCCAGAAAGCAGTTCCAAGTGCTGGCTCTTTCTGAAAGCACATGACCAGGCAAAATGACATTTGCTTTCTAGAGTACCAAAATATTTCAGTTTCAACACACATATACTACCAATATACCATATAGTTATATCATATTATACCATATAATTTTTAATTATTTTTTTTTACAAAAGGCCATTGCAAGTTAAACCGGATTCCTGCACAGAGATGTACAGCAGCTACAAATGAATGAGCTGTATGAGTCAGATCAACTTCTCTGCAGCTTGCTGTCTACTGAGCAATTGATTAACTTTGTAAGTGACAGTAAGCCTGCAGAGGAGACACTCATTCCTACTGGCCTTAGCTCTTATAATGTCACATACTGTAAATTGCTCTGAAGATGGCAGGCTGCAGTATGCCCGAGCTGATCCATACAACTTCCCTAGCTTTCAATGATGTACATTCAGTTGTGATGTCTTTGTAAACATACATTTAATTAAACATGAACATTGATGTGGTAAAATGCCAGCATTCCCATTTCCATTTGTTGATGTGGAAGGCAAGGGGAAAGTTATAATGCACATTTTTTTTTTTTGGCTCAACAGTCCACTTTTTTCCCTCCAGCAAAACAGAACATTTGGTGAAATTCAAGCTCAGATTTCTGAAAATGTCACTAGTGAAACATCTGCATTTGCAATAATAACATAAATTGAAAACTAGTTTTTAGGCAGAGAACCCCTTTAACCAGGGTTCTGCACTGTGATATTTTATTATTAAGGGGCCTATTTACTAACATTTGGATTTTTTTCACAAATTTTTTTTGGTGTTTTTTTATTTCTCAAAAATTTTAAAAATTCAAGATTTATTGAGTATAAAAATCACAAAAAAAATACGAAACCTCTCCAAGTAAAAGCTGTCGAGGTCCCATAGGGAGCTGCACTGACCTTTTTTCTAATATTTTGTTCACTGTAATTGTCCAAAAAAACTAATATTAAGATATTTAGAGATTTGTATTTCTATGCAATTTTAACATTGTTACTTGTAATATTTGGATGTTTTAATAACGTTCGGGGCATTCATTATGTTAGAGAAATAAAGTATAATCATGGTTTTAAAAAGCACCACTAAAATTCGACCTTTAATAAATGGGCCGCTATGTGTCAGTATTAATTTGGCTTTATTTTATGAAGGCTTTATTTTATGAAGGAGATAAAGTTATTTCAATGTCATGAATGTCCAATAATGGTAAAATATTATTTCCTTAATAGGTGGATTCTGATGATACCGTTACCATGGAGGAACAGATATATCTTCTTTTAGAAGCAAAAGTACAGTGTGAACTTAATATTACAACACAACTGCAAGAAGAAGGTTAAGTATCATAAGCAACTGTATTTTATTTTATTTTTGAATGATGCTGAGTAGTATAATGCCTCAACATTAACCTTTTATTTAACATTTGGCAGCATTAAATATAAGTGGCATACTGTGATTCTTTCTGATTCTCTCGTTTTTTTCCAGTTTTCTCACCTTTTTATTATTAACATGTATTTATATAGCGTCAACATATTGCATAGCACTGTAAAGTAAATGTGATTATACAACTAAATCACATGAATTATATACACATTGCCATCTTTTCACTTTTGCATACTTTTCAACATTCTAAGTTAAAAAAAAATCAGTATACAACGTACACAAAAGAATGTTGCTGATTATGCAGTTTTATTTATTTCCTGATATTTATATAGCAGTCAATGTACAGTCACTGATAAAACAAGTGTAATTTAATTTTAAATTAAAAAATAATACATAACCTATTTTATGTGAGGACACACAGCTGAAAGAGATTTTGAGTAGGGTTGATGTGAAATGTGTTTCACAGAAGGTGCCCACCTCAAACAACATTCTTTCACCTAGTATGCGTATTACTGTCCAAAAAAGTAAAGTGGAACTCAAAATGTGGCTGTTTGTTAAGGGTAGCTTTAAATGTGGGACTAAACAGTGTAAATGGTGCCAGGTTGTATATAAAATGTTCCCATCCACTAATAGAAGTTGCGTTTAAATGTAGGGTTCATATTACCTGCAACACAACTTTTGTAGTGTATTTGATTTAGTGTAAGAGATGTCACATCCAATATGTGGGACATATCACTCAGAGATTGAAATATCAAATTTGGGAGCATCTTGCTTCAGTTGCTAGTCTGAATAGGAGGTAGGGAGCCATTTTTCCAAATTTGATGGAGGTGATGATAATAAGCATATCATGAAAAGTCATTTAGGAACTGCTGGTGTAGGGTTTTCCTGAAATATATAAACATTCTTTAAAAAGAGGGACACAAATATAATCATTTTAACACATGTTTAGTTATGGGTGAATCTGACCTGTTTTGTTTTGCCAAATATTCACGAAACGTCAACAATTCTCAGAAATGCACTGAAGTCTATGGGCGACAAAGATTTTGCTCATCACTTCACATGCTTTCATATGTTTTCATATGTCCTGACTCCAGAATACGTTTTTCAGTAAATATAGTGAATTTATGGCATGCCTATGAAAAATGTATTTATATACACTTGCATTTCTAAAAATATTCAGGGATAGATAACCACAGTTAAATTCCACCTCTCTCTATTATTTTCTGTGGGAACATTGACCCATTGATAAATTCAACTCTTATTATCCCATAGGAATAAATAGAAAATGAGGGGATTTTACTGTGTGTTGAGCTCTAATTTCACACTTGATAAATCTACCCCCAAGTGTGATAAAATGACATATTTTTGCATATAACAAGCTGGACTATCTAGATTCAAAATAACTACAATCATTAGGTACTTTTGAGCAATATGAATCAATGACCTGAACCTTTACTAAAATGATAAATGATATGTATAAAAATGTCTGTCACAAGCTACGAAATTAATTTAAGATGACACAGCCATTTGTCTGAAGTTTGTAAGCATGCAAACAACCACATTGTATAATTCTTTGCATTTTGTCAGCAGATAGTAACTGTATGCCTGAGTGGGATGGACTGGTTTGTTGGCCTAGAGGAAGACCAGGGAAAATACTTGCAATCTCTTGTCCTTCATATGTTTATGACTTTAATCACAGAGGTACAAAAATGCTAATACTAATTATTATCGCATTATGTAATCGATAATGTATTTTAATTTCCCATTATATGTCAATTACTACATGTTTCGGTGCATGATATTGATTGGTGTTGCGCTTTTTACAGATGGGATCAATGATACATGTTCGTCTTATATAGTGTCAATGTCAGGTTATGTCCTTAGCTTTCCTAAAAAACAGTACTCAAAAGACATGATAATAGATAGATGGAAAAGACTTTCATGTGTATTACGATTGACACAATGAACGATGCACTAATGCCAGGATTCAGTCAAAACTGTTTACCAGAACTCGATCCAGACTCTAGCCTTTCTCTTTTTTGAGAAAGGCTAGAGTGCTAGCCAAACATTAGTTGTTCTTTTTTTATTCAATAAACACCCCTACTTCTTTGTAAGACCTGTGAGTGTAAGCTTTTTCCTGTATTATTTATATATATCCAGTGGTACACGATCAAAGGTGTTTATACTGTATATGGAGGATCAGCACACACTGTGTAGAAGATGAAAACAAATCTCTTTTATTTTCCAACAAGATTACATAGAAGGTGAAAACAAATTTCTTTTATTTTCCAACAAGATTACATTTTAAGATGTAATCTTGTTGGAAAATAAAAGAGATTTGTTTTCACCTTCTACACAGTGTGTGCTGATCCTCCTTATACAGTGTATGTATATATATATATATATATATATATCAGTCCAAAAATACACAGGCAACCGTTTATCTAATTTTACTAGATAAATGGTTGCCTGTGCATCTCTGGACTGCTATGTAAACCGGAAAGACTTTGTGTAATTGAGTGAATCTACTAGGTTCCTACCTACGATTATAATTGATTCCACTATTAAGTGTTTTCCACTACTAATTGATTGTACCACTAGGGGTTAATTACGCATAATTTATGTTAATTTGATGACATGTGTATTTACTCTGTATGGGGGGTGTTAAATTGCCTTCTCAACCACCAAATCTTTATGCTTGACAAAGGGGTACATCCTCGAAACATTGCACTAATCTGCAAATAAGCACGCAAGGGTTCATCCCTGCTTGCACCAGCCTTTGAGTGCCAGTGAATCTTTTTGCATATAAATTTTGTGTGTCATATTTGACTGTAATCCATTTTGTTGTCTGAACATTTTTTGCAGGTCTTGCCTATAGGAGATGCAATATCAACGGCACTTGGGATTTTGTTCACAGTTTCAACCGAACATTTGCCAACTACTCCGAATGTCTACGTTTCTTAGAACCAGAAATGAGCCAAGGAAAAGTAAACATTTTTAGCTTGCATATTTTAAGCTAGCAAAAAAAAAAATTTTTTGTTAATGCAGCAAACACAATGTTTATCGCACCTTTAGAAAGGTTACTCTGCTCTATTGACTTTGCAAGAAGGCTGCTAGAAAGCCTTATATGCTATAAATACATTTAGGGAGTGATTTATCAGTATTCAAGATTGAGATTTTACTGTGATATAACAAAATTGAGACAACAAGTTGCATGGTTTAATCTAGTTCTATAGTTTAATGTAATTCTCAAGATTTATCGAGTGGAAAAAAAACCCCTCAAAAATCTGACAACCTGAATAATGAAAGCCTGCTAAACTTCTAAAGTTTCAGCAAGTTTTATTTTCATCATTTTCTTTTCAAAGCATTAGTTGTTTTACAACTTCATTTTCTATCATTAACACAATCCCAAAAATGAATTATTCTGCCTTTTAGGATTGTAGTTTTTTTTACCCCTGTTATTCAGTATTACAGGTTATTTGAGCTTTCTTCATGCCCCCTTTATAGTCAGACCTTGTTCCACTTAGTAGCCCTTCAGTAATTTTTTTTGTGAAAGGACAAAGTAATAAACAATGGATCCCTAGGCAAAGCCCCATCTACCACCCATCTACAGGCAGAACTAGCGATAATACAGTTTAATTTTTAGATCTTCATTTGATGATGAGTACAGGACAAAGTGTTAATAAGAATAGTTTGTGTTAAACGGGAAAAAAATCTGTATTTTTATTTGGCAACCGAAATAAGAATGCAAGTCGCCTTCTGAAAAGACAAATAAAGCAATTGCATCAAGAAAATAATTATTTTGTGTTGGGGCTATCTCTGCTAAATAATATTGCCTCAATATGTGTTTTATATCATTTAAAATTAAACACTGTATTGCAACATGTAAAGATATGGGAAGATATTTCTGGACATTCTCTGTCTCTATTTTATAATCTGATTCACAGGGCATAATAATAAATGTGGTAATCAGTGATAAAATGTGATAAAAAAATGTGGCCTGGAAATGAAAATGTCACCTATGGCTTAACTTCTGTTGGCAGCTCATCTGATATAAATGAATATCAAAATGGATGGATATAAAATTCCATCATCAAAGTACTGCCAAGAGAATTGCAATACAAACCTATTCTATGAAATTAGGAATTTTGTTTCTTTTTGTGCTTTCAAAAACCTCTAAAATCACTAAAATTGGTGTTGATAAATGGGCCTCCCAGTGTTTATTCAGCTTTCCCCCAATTGGGTATACATGAAAACAAAATAATTACCTTTTTACATTTAAATTATTTCTTCCTGTAGCTTTGTTCAATTATGCCTTTTAGCCTCCCCCATTGATTGTTTCCTCATCTATTCAAATACTTTCACTTCATTTCTCCCTTTAAATATGATATCTCGTCCAATTCTGGTCTCTGCCACATATCCTCTTGCTTTTGCTACTGCAATATTTTGCCCTTAGTTCACCTTTAGTCCACCTTTAAATTAACTTTAAGTATGATGTAGAGAGGGATATTCTGAGAATATTTACAATTGGTTTTAATTTTTTATTACATGTGTTTTTGAGTTATTTAGCAGCTCTCCAGTTTGCAATCTGGTTGTAGGGTCAAAATTACCCTAGCAATCGTGTATTGATTTGAATAAGAGACTGGAAAATGAATAGGATAGGGACTGAATAGAAAGATGAGTAATAAAAAGCAGCAATAACTACATTTGTAGCCTTATAGAGCCTTTGCTTTTTAGATGGGGTCAGTGACCCCCATTGGAAAGCTGGAAAGAGTCAGAAGAAGAAGGCAAATTATTCTAAAACTATAAAAATGAAAAAAAAGATGACCAATTGAAAGGTTTAACCATTCTATAACATACTAAAAGTTAACTTAAAGGTGAACCACCCCTTTAATCCCACTTCAATCTCTATTTTAACTCTGTTCTCTTTCACCTTACAACCCAACTTCAGTCATGCTCATAGCCCTATTCTCAAAAATTGTTGCATGTTACAGGAATTGGGTCTATTATCTGAAATTTCTGTTATTAGGATCACCATATTTTAAATCTTCTAAAAAACATTTAGGGCAGATTTATCAAAATCCAAGTTTGTGAAAAAGAATGTGGGTGTTATTGTGCTTAACAAAAGACCCTAAGAAATAGCTCACTGATAAAAAAAAAAATAAATAACTGTGAATTCAGTCCACTGAATCATGTCTATGGGCAAACTTTAATTTCAGGTAGAGCATAAAAGCAGTGTAAATGTGAAGCTATAGCTATTTTTTACCAAGCAGTAGCCATCATTAGAGCTCATAAAATTCCCTTTCTTGATAAAACTGACTTTCATAAAGGCCCTCATCCAATGCCTGCAGCCTACTAACAACTTCATGAACTCAAATGGTATCTCCTGGAATATGAAAACAGTATGTTATTCACAGTCTTGACACTTTGTAACTTTAGGTTACTCACCCTCTTAAATTGGATGGGGCAGGGGCCATGTTCCTCCCCTGCCTTTTAATCTAGGGCACTTATTATTTGTAAGTGTTTTTTTTGTAATGTAAAAATGTGCAGCTCTAACTACACAAATGAATTGATACCTGCACAGCAGTACATTCTGATGGCAGGAGATTCATTTAATATAGAGATTAGTACCTTCATAAAAAGCAAAATCATAGCAAAGGCAATGAAATAAAAACTTCAGCTTATTCATTTGGGTATAGAGTGCTTAATTCCCAGATTCAAAATGAAATGTCCTTGTCTGGAAAGTTTACAAAACTGAGCATGCTTTTGTTTGTCAGTCCCTTAGCTTGTTTTATTTGCAACTGCTTAACAAAAACCATTTTTGAATGTACAATTTCTAAAAGTGATTTTTTATAATTTGCGATTTTAGGTTTGGAGAATTTATTGCTAATTAAATCTAGAAATCTATGACTTTGTTCATGTGCCTATCCCGAGGGTTTGGATGTTCTTTGACAAAATGAATGCGGACAGGAAAGACATAAAATAGGGTCCTCAAGGTGAAACAGAATTGGGTCATGTTTTGTGCAGCATCACATTTGAAGCTGCATTAAAATAATAATACATGTGTGAAGGCTGTGAGGGACACCATGAAAAAGGGAAAGGAAGGTAGTACAATAGGCATCTCATAACTAGAATTCTGTCTGTGTGGCGTATGAGTTTTGAGATACTGTGTAGATAACAATAGAGTGAGGTATAGGATGGAATACAGTGCATTTAGTTGAATCATACTTTTTTTCAGTAGCAAGAGATATTTTTATTACTATTAATACATGTATTTATGAAGAGGAGAAATATTTCACAGTGCTGCATTGTGTACCACTGGCAGTAGCCTAACTACCCACTGTTGCCCCCCCCCAGAAACCTCTGGTCCCCAACCCTCCACCTTCCTGCACCTTATACATGCAATGTACAGCAAATAATTTTTTTATTATTAATACATATATTTATGAAGAGGAAAAATATTCCACAGTGCTGCATTGTGTCCCACTGGCAGTAGCGTAACTACCCACTAATGCCCACCCCACAGACCTCTGGCCCTCAACCCACCTTATTGGCTGAGACATAGCCCCGGGCCGGGCACAACCCTCCCCCTACCTACACACATGCCTGCACCTTATGGATGCAATGTACAGCAGACCCCACGACTGGTCTGTTGTTAGATAGGTTTGCCACTGCCCCACTGGCAAGAATGACCCCTACAGTGTTTCTAAAAAATATATACTTTTTTACAGAAACCCTCCTAAAAAACCTTACATTGTTTCATAAACTCTACAGTCTGCTATATATATATTTCCATGTTTGTTAAAAGTGCAGTAAAATGTGTTTTTTGTCACATTAAAAATATTTATACATGGATGTGTGATTCATAATTTGGTGCCTAAAATGCTGCTTATTTCTAATATTTTGTTATCATTAAGGTACAATAGTAAGTTGTAAACAAATTATTTAGCTTTTTCAAAGACGTCTTTCAGCTAAATATCACACGTTCATCTAAATATATTTGTTTTTTTTTCCAGAGAGAGTTTTTTGAGCGTCTTTATGTCATGTACACAGTGGGATACTCTATCTCTTTTTGTTCCTTGGCAGTTGCTATATTCATCATTGGATACTTCAGGTATGAACTAAAAGGTATTTCTAAGTAATACTATGTTGTTACAAACCTTTGCTTTCATGATTAATTGCTTTTAAACCACAAAAACACATACTGCAGACTTTATGAAGGCAGGGCATATTTTTCCTGACCTCTAGTATTATTTTGCCTAATTTGCTAGGAAGCCTTGTGGAATTAACCTCAATTAATTGAATGTCCCTTTTCTCTTTATTTGGACAATTTTGCCATATATAAAAAATCAGGGCTGGAACTTGGAGTAGCCAGAAGAGGCAAGTACCTTGAGCACAGTGAGAGTGCTAGGCACATTTATTTTCAATCTGCCATTAGTTCTGGCCCTGCAACTTCATCTTCTGTGATTTTAGCTATCGCATAGTGATTCTTCAGCGAGTGGGGGGGGGGCAATTTCACCAGTCAGTAGTGTACAAAATCTTCAGCGCAGGTATAGGTGCTTTGCAAGTGGGAGTTGCTGGGTGGCTGTAGGGGTGCTAGAGGGCATTATCTTTGGGTTGATAAATTATTCCCATGTTCTGTCTACATCTGCCTACAAAGAAGTGTGTAATGCACTAATTTTTACTCGTGAACTTCAGCTCCAATCTTATATAATGTGAACAAAAGAAAAACAGAAATACATCATAGGCGCAGACCTTTTCCCTTCTGTAAACTCCAGCTCATAAATTTGAACGCTAGTCTCTTTCCCAGATAAATTGCACAGTGCAGAATTCAACCTCTTCTCTGGGATCCGATATTCCATTCCATTCCATCTCCCCAGGAACCATAATCAAGTCTGGTCTAAATTTAGTTCCCAAAAGCCACTATATTCTTGTGAACTCTTACTCACTCTGTTATTCTTATATTGCTTATTGTCTCTGTCATTCTGAATGACACATGTTTCACCTGTTGCTTTTTCATTAT
The DNA here is from genome assembly GCA_038501925.1 of Xenopus petersii. NCBI lineage: Eukaryota > Metazoa > Chordata > Amphibia > Anura > Pipidae > Xenopus > Xenopus petersii. The sequence goes on from CM076688.1 coordinate 46,192,582, forward strand.
CAGTCCTTGGAGAATGGTTCAGGAAAGAGAGTATTGTCTAATAGTTTTATCTCCAAATGGTTAGACGTTAAAAGTATGCTCAGAAACATTCCATGTAGTAGCTTTACCAGCCCCTCAATATGATGTATGTTTAAACCAGCCTATTGTGCTGGTGTTTTTATATTAATTACATGGAAGATTAGGGTGAGGTCACACAAGGTATTTTTACATTGTGACTTTAAAAGTGAGCGGTTGAGTGTAAATATGCCAGTGAAACCACAAGCACATGATAATATGCATTTTTCAGCCTTTAATTTTCTTTTCCCAACATGCATTTCTGTTTTTTCTCCATTGTCTGTTGAGGAAAACATCTCAGAAGAATTTTAGTATACTTTTGCGGAAAACAAGCCTAGTGAAAAATGTAGCTGGACTTTCAATATGCATACAATGCCGCAAATATGTACAGTATGTGCACAATCCATCTTGCCCGAGTTTGGGCTCCATATTGATAAGTGTATTTCAGCAAAGTATATTTCCAAACCTGCAGATCCCATCAAGTTCAATAATAATGTGTTTCCTTGGCGTATTGGTGCTTCTGCTAAAAAAAACGCTAAAAAACACAAATACTGGCATTGTGTAATATCGGCACCCCGTGAGAATTGCTATAGTGCGTATTCCATTATTTTCCACAGGGCTTCATTTTGTGCATATTTATTCTCAAATAAAGTTTTTAAAATGCAACATAAAATGACCACTCCCTTAATTTTAGGTTTTAATGAATTGAACATAGGAAGTCAGAGAACACATTTATAAGCTAAGGCTTACAGAAGAGAAAAATAATGTGCCATATGAAGTGCTTTGGTTTTTCTTTTGTTCAAACAGCCACACTTCTCTAGAGAACAAGTAAGTGCCCTCTGTATCCTCTTTTATGGATATTGGTGTGCAGCCATATTTTAAAAAAAAAAAAATCAACATATAATGAAAGGACACAGCTTCCTTGCAATAGTAGTCCATCAGTATTATGGCTCTAACTGAACCATAAGCATTTCTCGTATCTAATTAAATATGTTTAATGTGTCTATGTGATCAATGATATTAGGTATTAATTTAAAGAATTTGGTCATGGATTATTAAGGCACTCAATTTAAGGTAAACTCATTTTTACGTTAGAGCGAACTGAATTTATTTTATTTATTATTATTGTTATTATTAACATGTATTTATATAGCGCCAACATATTATGTAGCACTGTAAAGTAAATCTGATTATACAACTAAATCACATGAATTCTATACATGTAACATATTTACCACTATATCATTAATTTTGTGAAAGAGAAGGATTTGAAACAGCTACATGGGATGTGTTTAGGGGCTAGTTATTGACAAAGCACCCTCATGCCATATAAAATAATACAATAAAGATATTTCATAAGCAAGTCTCCCTGTGATACAGCTATTGCAAATGTCATGGTGAATGTCACAAAAGTGATATATAAAATTAGGGATGCATCGAATCCAGGATTCGGTTCGGGATTCGGCCAGGATTCGGCCTTTTTCTGCAGGATTCGGATTCGGCCGAATCCTTCTGCCCGGCCGAACCGAATCCTAATTTGCATATGCAAATTAGGGGCGGGGAGGGAAATTGCTTGACTTTTTGTCAGAAAACAAGGAAGTAAAAAATGTTTTCCTCTTCCCACCCCTAATTTGCATATGCAAATTAGGGTTCGGATTCGGTTCGGTATTCGGCCGAATCCTTCGTGAAGGATTCGGGGGTTCGGCCGAATCCAAAAAAGTGGATTCGGTGCATCCCTATATAAAATTAGCCTTTTTACCATGTAAATGTAATTTTTATTGTGTTTTCAATAGTTTGCTTTTCAATACATTTTATTTCAACAGGAGATTGCACTGTACCAGGAACTACATCCACATGCACCTGTTTGTATCCTTCATGCTAAGAGCTGGGAGTATCTTTGTTAAAGATAAAGTGGTTCATACACATATAGGAGTGAAAGAACTAGATGCGGTTCTAATGGGGGATCTTAGAAGTATTATGGTATCCCCAGTGCTGGACAAATCTCAATATGTAAGTTTCAGATATCATAGTCCCTTAAGTTATATATACTTTCTAACTGGGCATTTTATTCATGGTACCGGGATAAGAAGAGGTCTCTTTGTTTTAAAGGGATCTGTCACCCAGACATAAAAATCTGTATAATAAAAGTCCTTTTTAAATTAAATATGAAATCCATTTTTTTATTAAAACATCCATACCTGTTATAAGCTTGTTTAAAAGTCTCAGCTGTCAATCATATAGTGCCTGCCCCGCCTCTATGCCTTAGGTATAGAGTCGGGCAGGAAATTACTTTCCATTCTGCACTTCCTAGATGTCATTGCACTCCCCACCATCTAATTGTGTAGCAAGTGCATAGACATGGGCATCAGGTGCCCCATTCTGGCACATAAACAATATTTTGGCATGATGCAAAGCTTGCCTTAAGCTGGCCATAGACACAAAGATCTGATCGTACGTATCGAGGAATCGTACGATTTTTGGACCATGTGTGGAGAATCCCGACATTTTTCGTCCAGTGGAGATCGGTCGTTTGGTCGATCGGACAGGTTAAAAGATTTCTGACGGCTGCCAATAATATCTCTGCGTGTATTGCTGATCGTACGATTTTCAGTGGGTCATTAGCTTTGGTCGGACATAACTTTCGTACGATTTGCTGTCAGGGGCAGAACTTCGGCTGATCTGTTCTTTTCTACTTTATTTGATCTGAATGGTTAGTGGCAGGTCGGGAGATGGGGAAGTCTGATCATACGATGATTCGTATGATCGGATCTTTGCATCTATGGCCAGATTAAATTACAGTGTTAACAAAATGGCTGCTGCCTGCTTGCTGTGATTGTGAATTCCAAGACAAAAATTAAACAAGATTTGAATAATTCTTAGGGGCCGATTCACCAATGGTCGAATATCGAGGGTTAATTAACCCTCGATATTTGACTAGGAATTGAACTCCTTCGAATTCGAATATCGAATTCGAAGGATTTAGCGCAGGAAATGCGATCGATCAATCGAAGGATTATTCATTCGATCGAACGATTAAATCCTTTGAATCGAACGATTCGAAGGTTTTTAATTCAACGATCGAATGAATATCCTTCGATGAAAAAACTTAGGCAAGCCTATGGGGACCTTCCCCATAGGCTAACATTGAGTTCAGTAGCTTTTATCTGCCGAACTAGGGGGTCGAATGTTTTTTTTAATGACACAGTACTTCGACTATCGAATGGTCGAATAGTCAAACGATTTTTAGTTCGAATCGTTGATAGTCGTAGTCGAAGGTCGAAGTAGCCCATTCGATGGTCGAAGTAGCCCAAAAAACACTTCGAAATTCGAAGTTTTTTAAATTCAAATCCTTCACTCGAATTCACTCGAATTTAGTGAATCGGCCCCTTAAAGTTCAAGTGGAGTCTATTTTGCTTGACTGACATCATAAAATTGGCTTTGGAATCATTTCTTAAGGTGACAGGTCCCCTTTAACATGGCTGGAAGAGGCTAATAAGCATTCAGATTATAAATGTTAGGTGAAATGAATATCATGAGTAACTTGCAGATATTGTAGTGTAATACTGACAATAAGACACAAAAAGACTATCAGTATATCAGTAGTAAAAAGATGCAGTTGAGAATGTATTTCTATTAAACGATGGAAACAATTTTGGTTATAAGATACTATAGTAAGTTGTCTTTGCATAAATTACTGCTTTCTAAACTAAAAATCTGTTAGTCTAGGGGGCACATTTATCAAAGGTCAAATATCGAGGGTTCATAAACCCTCAAATTTGACCCTCGAATTTAAATTCTTCGAATTCAAAGGATTTAGCGCAAATCCTTCGTTCGACTGATCAAAGTAAAAATCGTTCGAACGATAAAATCCTTCGTATCGACCGATTGAACGATTTTAACCAATCGATCAAAGGATTTTTCTTAGATCAAAAAAAGGTTAGGGAAGGTCCCCATGGGCTAAGATTGTACCTCGGTAGGTTTAAACTGCTGAAGTATGTAGTCGAAGTATTTTTTAAAGAGACAGTACGTCGACTATCGAATGGTCGAATAGTCGAACGATTTTTAGTTTTTTTTCATTCAAATCCTTCACTCGAGCTTAGTAAATGTGCCCCAAGGTAATGGTGTTTGCACATGCAGTACGTGGATAGGATATGGCTAAAGCATTTTGTTAATGGGGGATGTCAATAGTACTTTTCCTGGTTTGGTATATAGCTGTTAGTGGGGCCCTACAGAGTTCTGCATCAGACCCATTTTATTCAATTTGCACATTAAAGACTGGCTGGGTGTGTCAGAGAAACTCAGGAGGATTTTCAACAAACACCATGTCCCTGTGTTTTTCAAACCTAGCAACACACTGAGACAAAAACTGGTACACCCAAAGGATCAAACACCAAAAGAAAAACAAAGCAATGTGGTATACGGAGTCCAGTGTAGCGAGGATTGCAAAGATCTATACATCGGTGAGACAAAACAACTGCTCTCCAAGCGAATGGCTCAGCACAGGAGGGAGAACTCTACAGGGCAAAACTCAGCTGTCTTTCTACACTTAAAAAGACAAGGGACACTCCTTTGAAGACAGCAAGGTCCAAATCTTGGATAAAGAAGACCGCTGGTTTGAACGAGGCGTGAAAGAGGCGATTCATGTCAAGGTGGAGAGACCATCTCTGAACAGAGGTGGGGGCCTTCGACACCACCTGTCTGCTACATACAATGCTGTTCTAACATCTGTACCCCGGCGGATTCAGAACACTTCACACATCCATTCATGCAACTCTCACAAGTAACACCTGTATCTAGGAGTTGCATGACACATTAGATAATCCTATCACAACTACACAAAATCAACACCTCTGTGAGTTTCTTCAGATGTCACCTCTTTGAAGAGTTACAATGTGCCATTGTAAATGGATTAGTGGAAGAGTATATATGCCGAGAATTTCCCACACCAGTCAGTTGAACTGAAGAAGCTGCTCGGATGAGTAGTGAAACGTCTTCATTGATTACTCAGCAAGTCCAGTTGTTTTTAGATTGACCTATACTAGATATGAGATTAGTGGAAGAGTTTATATGCCGAGAACTTCCCACACCAGTCAGTTGAACTGAAGAAGCTGCTCGGATGAGTAGTGAAACGTCTTCATTGATTACTCAGCAAGTCCAGTTGTTTTTAGATTGACCTATACTAGAAATACATTTGTAGCCTTACAGAGCATTTGTTTTTTTAGAAGGGAGTCAGTGACACCCATCTCAAAGCTGCAAAGAGTCAGAAGAAAAAGACAAATAACTATAAAACTATAAAAATCCAGTTGAAAAGTTGCTTAGAATTGGCAGTTCTATAACATATTAAAAGTTACCTTAAAGATGAACCACCCGTTTAAAGGAACAGTAACACCAAAAAATGAAAGTGTGTTTGCTTCAGAAACAGTACTATATTTTATATCTATAAGCTCCTGTTTAGCCATGGGGGCAGCCAAACAAGTTGAAATAGGGCTAAATGGCACAGGTTAAATAGCAGATACTGTAACAGATGCACTCTATGGAATATAATGGGTTTAGTTCTTACACAGGAATCTATTGTAACCCATTGTATTCTGTAGAGCTTATCTGCTATGTAACCTGTGTCTTTTCTCCTTTTTTTAGATTGAATGGCTACCAACTGTGACAACTGCAATAACAAGTGGCAGTGCTCCTAAAGGATAAAGCTTGAAAGACAAGTATAAGATAGAAGTATGGGTTTGCAATGATGGTCAGCATTTCCAGGTGCAAGTCCATCCAGTAGTTGTCAGCATTTTTAGACAGCTTCATACTGTATGGCCATGCTTTCTAGTGTAAGCTTTAGTAAAGTCTGTTACAGATGAACTCTTACAATTGTATTCATTACGTTCTAGCTTTTTTTCAGCTGCTAAGAAGTTTAGAGCTTCCCCTTAAAAATTCAATAAACCCACATTTTGTTTACACCTTTCTGTCATTACTATTTAATTGTCAGTATCCATGTTTGCACACGGATACTAACGGCTAAAATCTATAATGGTAAACAATTCAGCCTAAAACTAGAAACCTAAGCACTTTGCGATGTTAGGTTTCTGTGCATTGTAATGAGAAGTTATCTAACTGCCAGTGTTCCGCAGGTAGTCAGGCGTGTATTTATTGAGCTGTTCTAATTCTGAATATACAGTATATTGTAACAACTAAACACCATCCTGAAGTTAAAACATGAATTATTAGTAGTGCTAGCTAGTAGCTGTTTGCAAAGAACAGCAGTGCTGCTTTAGAAAAATGTCAAATGGGTATTTCTTTTTAATATCTAAAAGGTATCTATAGGCCTTGCCTTGTTGAGGTACAAACTCACCTTGAGTAGTGTTGGGTCACAGTCATTGGGAAGGGTTGCAATAGTATTGAAAATAAACAGAAACCAAATCATTTAAAGGAAGAAAATAATGGGACTTAAACTTAAGACTATTTACAGTTTATTTTGTTTCCACGTAAAGGCCACTCTATTAGACTTGAGGTATATAATTTCCATCTAATGCTAAAGGTCCTTCATTATGAGGGCAGATAAACTGTAGAATGCCTTGCTTGGGCAAAGGTGAAGTGGCAGATTCCTTTAATGCCTTTAAGAAGGACTTGGATACCATCTTGGACAGGTAAAATGTCAAAGGTTAGATTTGTATATGAAGGCTTACTTTAGTGCCATTCTCTGCAGACTAGTATTTTTAGTGTAACCTACTAAACAGTACAGTCCATTCTGTCGAGAGATGATTGCCTACTCATACTCCACTATAAGAATCAATAAACACAGATATAATCAGTCTGATAGGGATTACAATTAGGTAAGAGGACTGGATAAATACTATACATTCAAAGCAAATAATTTGCTAATTTTGCTACTTTGCTTCAAGTCTCTTGCATCGGTTCTCTAATAATTGATATCCAGTAAATGAAAATTGATATAAATATTTAATTTTACATAATATTGTCCAACATCAGTTGGAGGAGTAGTGATTATGGCCTTTTAATGCATTTTCACATGTGAAATAAAGCTTAGGAGACAAATCCTTTTTAATAATCATATTTTCCAATAAATATTACCCTGCTGTCTTTCAAGGTCTGTACTATACAATTTGAATCACCACTAAACCTGTATGTAACAATCATTCCATGAATACTTATTTTTTTTTTACTTAAAGGGATACTCTCATGGGAAAATTTTTTTTTTCAAAATGAATCAGTTAATAGTGCTGCTCTAGCAGAATTCTGCACTGAAATCCATTTCTCAAAAGAGCACACAGATTTTTTTATATTCAATTTTGAAATCTGACATGGAGCTAGACATTTTGTCAATTTCCCAGCTGCCCCTGGTCATGTGACTTGTGCCTGCACTTTAGGAGAGAAATGCTTTCTAGCAGGCTACTGTTTTTCCTTCTCAATGCAACTGAATGTGTCTCAGTGAGACATAGGTTTTTACTATTGAGTGTTGTTCTTAGATCTACCAGGCAGCTGTTATCTTGTGTTAGGGAGCTGCTATCTGGTTACCTTCCCATTGTTCTTTTGTTTGGCTGCTGGGGGGGGGGGAGGGAGGGGTTGATATCACTACAACTTGCAGTACAGCAGTAAAGAGTGATTGAAGTTTATCAGAGCACAAGTCACATGACTTGGGGCAGCTGGGAAATTGACAATATGTCTAACCCCATGTCAGATTTCAAAATTGAATATAAAAAAACTGTTTGCTCTTTTGAGAAATGGATGTCAGTGCAGAATTCTGCTGGAGATGCACTATTAACTGATTTATTTTGAAAAAAATGTTTTTTCCCATGACAGTATCCCTTTAACGATAACAAGATATACACTTGTTTAGTGCTTGGTGTGATTTGTTTCTATTTTTGCAGGTTGGATGTAAAATTACAGTTGTAATGTTCATTTACTTTCTGGCAACAAACTACTATTGGATCCTTGTGGAAGGACTCTACTTGCACAGTCTGATATTTGTGGCCTTTTTTTCCGACACCAAATACCTGTGGGGATTCACGCTTATAGGCTGGGGTAAGGTATTTTGCATATCATTTACAGTATCCAGTTGCAAAATATTTAAATTGTTCATTCCTATTTCCCTTGTGTTCTTTAAAAGAAAAAACATATGTGTGTAGTATTCTAATACCAATCTGCTAATAAAGAGACACTGAGAAACAGTGAGAAACTAAAGTTGGCCATAAACCTAAAGAGCTTTAATTGTTATGCCCACATTGAACTTGGTGATATAGAGCTGATCCAATCATTGGCCAGATATTGACCTAAAGGCCCGACGTTGGGCCCCATACATACCCATTGTATGGTCACCTTTAGAAAAGCATAAAAAAATCCTGCACTTAAAAATCTACTTTCTTCTAATCACAATCTCTAGGGAGATTTGTTGGTGAATTGGCCTCTTGAAAGTTTAGTGCACAAACCCGATATACTGTACCTTTTTTTATCATCTCCAGTAACGGGGTAGTTCAATGTCACACGTTTTCAAATGCAGGTTCCTGGTATCCAGAAAGCTCCAAAAACAAGAAGGTCATCTCCCATAGATTCCATTATAACCAAATAACTGAATTGCTGAATTTGCCCTTTATATTATAATACCTAAAAGCAGTTCCATAAGTTAGGTCATATCTCTAAACGGCTTGATTCATGAGTTGATCTTATTTTGAGAGTTGTTAAAACATGTAACAGGGGCAACTGTTACAGTTTGATAAATTAGTTGTTGGTAAAGCTTCAAGTCAAGAAACATCTTCAATAGGCACTGCTACAGGTGCTGTTGCGAGATGTACATATTCTATAGTAACCATAAACAGAGTGTGCAACCTGACTTGCTAAACTGATCCTGGAAAACCTGAGTGGAGGGAATTTGACTAGCATGTGTGTATAAGGTGTAATTATTTTATTTTATTTCACTGATGTTGATTTTTTTTTTAGTAAATTTATTGCATGTTCAGTTTTTCTTCCCCTTAAAACAATGCCTGCACAGGGCAAATGGGATTTAGTGAACCAAGTTCCCCATGCAATTATTTCATGTATTACTTTTATGTATTTTTTTGTGATTTTATTACTTTATATATTGCTCTGGATTACTTGTTTTTTTTGCCTTTAAACATTGTGTGGGTTGTTTTAATTTTAGCACATGGCTCGGTTATTGGATATTGAACAGTTCAAAAGACCCTTGGCATTCATGTTGTTGATGTTTTATGTTTGTACCAAAGGAAATGTGGGAGGGAAGTGCTGCGAAGTGCAGGTTTTCAGAAATATCATTGGAAAAGCTTTTGCAGTGTTTAGTATGTATAATATATATATATATATATATAGTAGAAACAAGAGATCCTCTGCACTCAACCCATTATCAATATATTTAAGACAGAGACACTTTGTGCATACTGCTACTGAAAAATGCCTTACCCTTTAAACAACACAGGGATTGTTTGTCCATATATTGCAATATATTTAAGCTGGCCAACTACGTCAAAGTCATCCCTTATCTGGCCAGTCCTACTCTCAATTTTTATCTGATTCATTAAGAATTCTACTGTTCAATTATACATTTTACAAAGGGACTAAGTTTTACCCGCAACTTACTTGCTGCTTTCAAAGTAAACTCCAAACTTTGGATGCCCTTTTATTAGACACCAGTGGGATGACTTTGACAGTAGTTGGCCAGCTTAAATATATTGCAATATATGGACAAACAATCCCTGTGTTGTTTAAAGGGTAAGGCATTTTTCAGTAGCAGTATGCACAAAGTGTCTCTGTCTTAAATATATTGATAATGGGTTGAGTGCAGAGGATCTCTTGTTTCTACTATATGTATATTGTGGTCACTACCACATTGCACCCCCTCTTAATGTTTTTAAGTTAGTGGTTGAGCACAACTTCCCCTTGCTTGTTATATATATATATATATATATATATTGTTCGATATACAGTATATATATATCTATATATATATATCGATATACAGTATATATATATATATATATATATATATATATATATATATATCCATTATAATTCAAAGTAACTATGTTTATATTTATTTTATTTAATGCCTAACATACAGGATTATCAAACTAGTCAGAAGATCCCTGGTGTTGATATTCATGATGCTTTATCATGATAGGCTTTGGAACAATTTTTAGGTCGAAGAAAAATCGTTCGATCGATGGATTAAAATCCTTGGAATCGAAGGATTTAATTTTATTTTTATTTTTCCTTCGATCTTACGTTCAAACTATTTGTGGTAAATCCTTCGACTTCGATATCGGAAAGTGGGATTTCCGATCGATATTATCGATATTCGAAGTCGAAGGATTTCAATTCGGCAGTCAAATATCGAGGGTTAATTAACCCTCGATAATCGACCCTAAGTAAATCTGCCCCATACTGTTAGGGTCTTTTACCCCTTATATTGTCTTATTTTTGTTGTAGTCAAAGGGTCAACCATGAACATTTGTATGAACTATTTTAATTTTTTGGTCTCCAATTGCTACATACTGTTCAGAAGACCACTGGCAATCATAATCAGGGGTCTTTCAGATTCCTGTGCTTCCCTTCATCAACAATGCTCACCCCTTTGCATTAAACTTTTCAATGTCAGAGCAGGGCGAAAGGGGTTACATTTTCTGTCTCTCCTCTGCTTGCCATCCATGATCACTCCCCTCTGCCCTTCATCACATTCCTCCACTACCTTCCATCCCCACAGAAAAAATAACTTATACCCCAGTATGAACCTGACACCAGAGGCCATCACTCTAGAGTAGAGGAACAGAACTTTTGACATAAGTTACAGCTGAAACCTAAGCAAAACCCCATTTAAAAAGCAGGCTACCCAGAAGACTTCCATGCAGCACCACTATCCCTGAAACAAGGAATCTATTTAACTGAAAGACAGCTTTCATCTATCATATTTTCTGACAGTAACATAGGGTGTACAGACTCAACAGGTTCAGTGTTGGACTGGAATGCCAGGGGTCCACCAGAAAAACTCAGACCGTGGACCCACTTTCCAAACTATTATTCCTCCTCTCCTCACTCAACCTCTCCTAGTCTTTTATATCTACTTACTCTATTCTTCAATTATTAATATTTTTCCCCATAAAATAGGGAATTACCATGAAATAGACTAAACAGTTGGAAGCAAGAGGGCCCACTGACACCTGGACCCACCGGGCATTTTCCTGGTATCCCGGTGGGCCAGTCCGACACTGATAAAGGTTTGATTTCTCATTGCATGGCTTTAATAGACCAGCAAAGACACATGCTGCTCACAGGAAAAAGCTATCTATTGTATTTGAATTTTAACAAGAGAATACAGTAAAACTACTTATTAAGCCCACACCTACCTATTGATATTCCACTGAGTATTTTTTCATGCTGTTCTGATGAACCTTGTTTTTAATTATTGTTTAATATTGTGGCTGAGCCAGAGCCTCTTTGTTGGTTTTTATTAGAATGGTAAATCAGTAAAGTAGCTTTAAAAAGCTTAAGAGCTTGGAGAAAACACATACCATAAGCACTTACTTACTCATTATAACAAGCATACATTTTTTTTCATTTAATAACAAGCCTTAAATTGCACATCTAAAAAAATAATTAAATTCCAGTTTGTTGCAGAAGAATAAACAAAGGGGCACATTTACTTAGCTCGAGTGAAGGAATAGAAGAAAAAAAAGTCGAATTTCGAATGTTTTTTTTTGGCTACTTTGACCTTCGACTACGACATTGAATCGAACGATTCAGACTAAAAATCGTTCGACTATTCAACCATTCAATAGTCGAAGTACTGTTTCTTTAAAAAAAACTTCGACCAAGTACTTAGCCACCTAAAACCTACCGAACATCAATGTTAGCCTATGGGGAAGGTCCCCATAGGCTTCCTAACAATTTTCTGATCGAAGGAAAATCATTCGTTCGATGGATTAAAATCCGTTGAATCGTTGATTCGAAGGATTTAATCGTTCGATCGAACAATTTTTCCATCGATCGTACATTCGTAGGAAATGCGGTAAATCCTTCAACTTCAATGTCGAAGGATTTTACTTCGACGGTCCAATATCAAGGGTTAATTAACCCTCGATATTTGACCCTAAGTAAATGTGCCCCTAAGCGTCAAAGCAGAAAAATGTGCATGTCCCAGAAGCAACAAAACAACAATAAGCCTTTGAAAGGATAGTGTAGTATACAATTAGAAATATACATGGAATGCAATGATTTTGTCTTTTTTTCTGTTAGATCTTGCAAATTTTTATTCTATTGTCTTTATTTTGTTGCACAATGATTGACAGCCAAGTTGCCCACTATGCTGCTAAATACAGAGGATAAGTAGAGTAATTATTTATTTAACCTGTGAGTGTATTTGAAATACTTGACTTGAAATATTTATTTGGGCAATCGAGGTTATAGTAGGTTTTATATAAGTCCCTTTTAGATTTACCTAAGCTTGATGGGGGGTGAATTTGCTATATGGAAGCAGTTAAATATTGATCTATTTGGTGGTTATTGAATTGTAGAGGCAAAAGTTCAAGATTTAAATTAGATCTCAGATTGCATTTAAAGGAAAGTTCTTCCAATAATACTAACATTTTACCAATGCCATGTGTAACATTAGCAAGGCAGTGGGAACCTTGGGCATTTAATCTGTAGCTAAAGTCTAGGTAAAGGTAAGGAGATGTTGGGGGTGTAGAGTACAGAGATTAGTTTTTAATTGCAAAATAATCACTATAGCTCCAATGTACTACACCTCAATGAAAGGAGGTCTGCTGTGCTAGTGGAAGGATGGATGCCTTAGAGACAGAGGGTGGGTCGAGTTATAGAATAATGTCATGTTGGTGTAGCTATAAGTTTTAGATTAAATTGATGGGGGATGGAGCAAAATAGTTTACATGCTAAGGAGATTCTACTACTACAATTACATCAGGCTGACAGCAACTGTTGGTGGAAACCTTCGATAAATAATGTAAATTATTAGTAATTAGTAAATTATTAGAATTAGTAACCTCCACTGCCTGCTTGCAAATGCAGAGAGTTTGCTGAAATTGAAAATTATGATGTACTTCGTTTAAAAAAGACTTGATTGAATCATATGACTAGGCTTGGAATTTACACTTTTTGCGGATAAATAAGTTGGATTTGAGTTTGCTTACAAAATGATAACGGATTTCTACTAAAAACATCCCACTATAAGTGAAGATAATAAGCCACAGGTACATTTTACAAATGGAAAAAAAGCTCTACAGCCAGTTCAGGCTGTAATTATGATCTCAATGATCCCAATTATCCAGACTTTGACTGAAGAAATAAAGTTAGCCATGTCAGAGAAAGCTGGCAGGTTTGTTAATATGCTTATGATAACTTTTCATCTCCGCTAGTTATCATCATCATTTATTTATATAGCGCTGTCAAGATACGCAGTGCTTTACTGCAGTTATAGCAAACAGGGAATAAATGGTGGATAGCAGACAAGGATTACAGAGTACAATAGGCTTTACAAACTAAAAGGTTAGGGTACAATTGAGACATTAGGATTGTATAAACAATTTGTCATTTTTGATACAGCAATGATTAATTAAGGTACATCGAATAGGCCTCTTTAAACAGATGGGTCTTTAAGGAGCGCTTGAAAGTTTGGAAGGAAGGGGAAAGTCTGACAGCTTGTGGCAGAGAGTTCCAGAGAAAAGCAGAAGCCCGAGAGAAGTCTTGTAGACGAGAATGGGCAGAAGTCACCAGAGGAGAAGTGAGGCGAAGATCAGAAGCAGAGCGTAGGTTTCGTGAAGGAGTGTATTTGGAGATTAGAGATGAAATATAGGGAGGGGTTTCTTTATTAAGGGCCTTGAATGTGAGTGTAAGTAATTTGAATTTGATTCTAGATGAGATTGGGAGCCAGTGAAGGGACATGCATATGGGAGCAGCTGATGTTGAGCGGCGAGCTAGATGAATGAGTCTAGCGGCCGCGTTTAGAATAGATTGGAGTTGTGAAAGGTGACTTGTTGGAATACCTGTGAGGAGTAAGTTGCAGTAATCAAGGCGGGAGATGATGAGAGACTGAATCAGTGTTTTAGTTGATTCTGAACTGAGATAGGGTCGTATTCGAGCAATGTTGCGCAGTTGAATACGGCAAGATTTTGCAAGTGTTTGAATGTGTGGTGAAAAAGATAGATGAGAGTCTAAGATGACTCCTAGGCAGCGTGCCTGTGTGGTGGAATGAAAGGTGGTGTTGTTTACGGTGAGTGATATCTGAGGGACAGGGGAAGATCTTGGAGGAAATATGATGAGTTCTGTTTTAGAAAGGTTCAGTTTCAGGTGGCGCTGTGACATCCAGGAGGAGACAGCAGAGAGACAGTCTGTGACTTGGGAAAGGACAGAGTTAGAAAGATCAGGAGTAGACAAGTAGAGTTGGGTGTCATCAGCATAAAGGTGATACTGAAGTCCAAATGACTGAATGAGTTTTCCTAGTGAAGTTGTATAGAGCGAGAACAGCAGGGGGCCAAGAACAGAGCCTTGAGGAACTCCAACAGAGAGTGGGAAAGTAGTAGAAGTAGAGTTAGAGAAGGAAACTTTAAAGGAACGGTCAGACAGATAAGATGTAAACCATGAAAGAGCAGTGTCCCGAATGCCAGCTGAGTGTAGAATGTCAAGGAGGAGTGTGTGGTCAACTGTATCAAAGGCTGCAGAGAGATCAAGAAGGATTAGAATGGAATAATGACCTTTAGACTTTGCCAATAGAAGATCATTGGTTACTTTGGTGAGTGCAGTTTCAGTCGAGTGTGATGGGCGGAAGCCAGATTGCAAGGGGTCGAGGAGGGAGTTGTGAGTGAGATGCTGGATCAGGCGTTTGTAAACAAGCCTTTCTAGTATTTTGGATGCGAATGGAAGAAGGGAGACCGGTCGATAGTTAGTGGGAGAGCTGGGATCAAGGGAAGGTTTTTTGAGGATAGGAGTGATTAGTGCTTGTTTGTATAATGATGGAAAGGTACCAGTAGAGAGTGAAAGATTGAATAAGTGGGTAAGCGCAGGAGAGAGTGTATCAGAGATTGGGTGGAGAAGGCGAGAGGGTATGGGGTCAAGGGAGCAGGTGGTGGGTTTTGAACTGGCTAGAAGTTTGCTAACTTCATCTAGAGTTGCAGGGGTGAAGGAGTGCAAAGTAGATGTGAGTGGACTGCACGTTGGTCTAAGATTGTTGTCGGACGGTATGCTCAGCCTAATGAGATCGATTTTTTCATTAAAGAAATGAGCAAGGTCTTGGGCAGTAACATTAATAGGTGGAGGTGGTGGAGGGGGGCATAGGAGTGAGTTAAATGTGGCAAACAGCTGCTGTGGTTTGGAGGACATAGTAGATATTAGATAAGAGAAGTATTGTTCTTTGGCTAATGATAGAGCTCGGTTATAGCAGGAGAGCATGAATTTGAAGTGGATGAAGTCAGGATCAGTTCGCGACTTTCTCCACCGTCGCTCAGCTGATCTACTACATCTTCTGAGGTACCGTGTTACACTAGTGTGCCAGGGTTGGGGTTTAGCTGGCCGGCTGTGACGGGTGGTAGAAGGTGCAAGGGAGTCAAGTGCTGTTGAAAGGGCATCGTTGTATAGAGAAGCTGCAATATTGGGACAGGAGAGAGTATTAATATGAGATATGGATTGTGCTGATACTGTTGATAATTGTTGTGGTTCAAAGGCATTAAGGTTTCTGTACGTGTGGGTAGAGAGAGATGGTTGTGAAGGTGCAGGTGAAAGCAGTATCTGAAAGGAGAGTAGATGATGGTCAGACAGAGGGTAGGGAGAGTTAATTAAGTTGTATGGGCAGCATGAGTGGCAGAATATTAGGTCAAGAGCATGACCCTCGATGTGGGTAGGTGAGTCGGTCCACTGAGAGAGACCAAAAGAAGCTGTTAGAGAGAGAAGTTTAGAGGTGGCAGCAGAGTCAGAGTTGTCAATGGGGATGTTGAAGTCTCCTAAAATGAGAGCAGGTGTCTCACTGGAGAGAAAGTATGGGAGCCAGGCAGCAAAGTGATCCAAGAAGGTGGAGTAGGGACCTGGGGGGCGATATATGACAGCAACACGCAGAGAGATTGGAGAAAATAAACGTATGCTGTGGACTTCAAAAGAAGTGAAGGAGAGAGAAGTTGGTGTAGTTAGATTTTGAAACCTACTTTTGGGGGAGAGAAGAAATCCCACCCCACCACCATGACGGCCATCCGGTCTAGGAGTGTGAGTAAGTGAGAAGCCTCCATAGCAGAGGGCAGCAGGTGAAGCAGTATCTGAGGGGGAGAGCCATGTTTCAGTGATTGCAAGAAGGTGAAGGGATTTAGCTATAAAGAGGTCATGGACTGCTGTTAGTTTATTGCAGATTGACCGTGCATTCCAGAGGGCACATGAGAAAGGCGGGGAGGGTGTTGGTTTTATGTGAATTAGGTTTGCAAGATTAGAAGTGCGTAAAGTCTGAGAGACTGGAAAAGACCTTGTTGAATGCCTGAGAGTAGGAATAAGTGACGGTACAAATGAGTGAGTTGGACCAGGGTTTGGGGAGATATCCCCTGCTGCAAGTAACAGTAATAATGAGAGTGAGACAAGGTGTGACCTAGATTTGACAGTGCGAGCAGTGTATTGTTTGATGGGATGAGAGGGGATAATAGATTTAACAATACAAGATAGTGTGCTTAGATTGAGAGAGGGTGATGGGAGCAGTGAAGAGGAGATTTCAATTTCAGGATAGTTTGATGGATGTTGAAGTGCAGAGGATATATGCAGAAGTATAGAGGAGAGAGAGAAAAAGAAGGCAATCAAATTAAACATAGTTAGACAGTATAATCCAGCTTATCTTGTTGATAGCAGAGGTTGATGAGCAGTGATGTCCAATGTTTGCTTGGAGCTTCCAATTCAACTCTGATCCAACTGCTGTCCAACTCTGTCTAACTCTATATGTTGTACTTAAACTTTCTGTACTTTAACTTGATGGACTTAAGTTGTTAAATCTGCCATGGCTCTCCTGCCATGCTCACCCCTGCTATGCTTCCCCTAGAATGAATGTCCTGATATACAGCAAGAGGGTCACATGGGTGAGGGCCAGCAATTGATTAATTAAGACAAGTTAAAGACAGAAGAATCTCTGAGTCTGGTCATCTAACAGACATCAATAGCAATAAAATGGACATACCAAACTATTCACTAAAGCAAGCAACAAATTGCTAGATAAACTTAAACTGATGCATTTTAACACCTACCCCACAATTGAATAATTGGCAATGGTAAAATAAAGATTTGCAGCAGAGTTGGATGTTGAGATGCAGAAAGCTAGGAGCAGTAAGTTCAATTAGCAGGAATTAGACATACCCCACAATTGAATAATTGGCAATGGTAAAATAAAGATTTGCAGCAGAGTTGGATGTTGAGATGCAGAAAGCTAGGAGCAGTAAGTTCAATTAGCAGGAATTAGACATACCTGGAAGAGATGAGAAGGAGAGATGCAGTTCAGCAGGTATCCATATATGCAAGTTCTTAACTCTGTCTAACTCTATATGTTGTACTTAAACTTTCTGTACTTTAACTTGATGGACTTAAGTTGTTAAATCTGCCATGGCTCTCCTGCCATGCTCACCCCTGCTATGCTTCCCCTAGAATGAATGTCCTGATATACAGCAAGAGGGTCACATGGGTGAGGGCCAGCAATTGATTAATTAAGACAAGTTAAAGACAGAAGAATCTCTGAGTCTGGTCATCTAACAGACATCAATAGCAATAAAATGGACATACCAAACTATTCACTAAAGCAAGCAACAAATTGCTAGATAAACTTAAACTGATGCATTTTAACACCTACCCCACAATTGAATAATTGGCAATGGTAAAATAAAGATTTGCAGCAGAGTTGGATGTTGAGATGCAGAAAGCTAGGAGCAGTAAGTTCAATTAGCAGGAATTAGACATACCCCACAATTGAATAATTGGCAATGGTAAAATAAAGATTTGCAGCAGAGTTGGATGTTGAGATGCAGAAAGCTAGGAGCAGTAAGTTCAATTAGCAGGAATTAGACATACCTGGAAGAGATGAGAAGGAGAGATGCAGTTCAGCAGGTATCCATATATGCAAGTTCTTAACTCTGTCTAACTCTATATGTTGTACTTAAACTTTCTGTACTTTAACTTGATGGACTTAAGTTGTTAAATCTGCCATGGCTCTCCTGCCATGCTCACCCCTGCTATGCTTCCCCTAGAATGAATGTCCTGATATACAGCAAGAGGGTCACATGGGTGAGGGCCAGCAATTGATTAATTAAGACAAGTTAAAGACAGAAGAATCTCTGAGTCTGGTCATCTAACAGACATCAATAGCAATAAAATGGACATACCAAACTATTCACTAAAGCAAGCAACAAATTGCTAGATAAACTTAAACTGATGCATTTTAACACCTACCCCACAATTGAATAATTGGCAATGGTAAAATAAAGATTTGCAGCAGAGTTGGATGTTGAGATGCAGAAAGCTAGGAGCAGTAAGTTCAATTAGCAGGAATTAGACATACCCCACAATTGAATAATTGGCAATGGTAAAATAAAGATTTGCAGCAGAGTTGGATGTTGAGATGCAGAAAGCTAGGAGCAGTAAGTTCAATTAGCAGGAATTAGACATACCTGGAAGAGATGAGAAGGAGAGATGCAGTTCAGCAGGTATCCATATATGCAAGTTCTTAACTCTGTCTAACTCTATATGTTGTACTTAAACTTTCTGTACTTTAACTTGATGGACTTAAGTTGTTAAATCTGCCATGGCTCTCCTGCCATGCTCACCCCTGCTATGCTTCCCCTAGAATGAATGTCCTGATATACAGCAAGAGGGTCACATGGGTGAGGGCCAGCAATTGATTAATTAAGACAAGTTAAAGACAGAAGAATCTCTGAGTCTGGTCATCTAACAGACATCAATAGCAATAAAATGGACATACCAAACTATTCACTAAAGCAAGCAACAAATTGCTAGATAAACTTAAACTGATGCATTTTAACACCTACCCCACAATTGAATAATTGGCAATGGTAAAATAAAGATTTGCAGCAGAGTTGGATGTTGAGATGCAGAAAGCTAGGAGCAGTAAGTTCAATTAGCAGGAATTAGACATACCTGGAAGAGATGAGAAGGAGAGATGCAGTTCAGCAGGTATCCATATATGCAAGTTCTTAACTCTGTCTAACTCTATATGTTGTACTTAAACTTTCTGTACTTTAACTTGATGGACTTAAGTTGTTAAATCTGCCATGGCTCTCCTGCCATGCTCACCCCTGCTATGCTTCCCCTAGAATGAATGTCCTGATATACAGCAAGAGGGTCACATGGGTGAGGGCCAGCAATTGATTAATTAAGACAAGTTAAAGACAGAAGAATCTCTGAGTCTGGTCATCTAACAGACATCAATAGCAATAAAATGGACATACCAAACTATTCACTAAAGCAAGCAACAAATTGCTAGATAAACTTAAACTGATGCATTTTAACACCTACCCCACAATTGAATAATTGGCAATGGTAAAATAAAGATTTGCAGCAGAGTTGGATGTTGAGATGCAGAAAGCTAGGAGCAGTAAGTTCAATTAGCAGGAATTAGACATACCCCACAATTGAATAATTGGCAATGGTAAAATAAAGATTTGCAGCAGAGTTGGATGTTGAGATGCAGAAAGCTAGGAGCAGTAAGTTCAATTAGCAGGAATTAGACATACCTGGAAGAGATGAGAAGGAGAGATGCAGTTCAGCAGGTATCCATATATGCAAGTTCTTAACTCTGTCTAACTCTATATGTTGTACTTAAACTTTCTGTACTTTAACTTGATGGACTTAAGTTGTTAAATCTGCCATGGCTCTCCTGCCATGCTCACCCCTGCTATGCTTCCCCTAGAATGAATGTCCTGATATACAGCAAGAGGGTCACATGGGTGAGGGCCAGCAATTGATTAATTAAGACAAGTTAAAGACAGAAGAATCTCTGAGTCTGGTCATCTAACAGACATCAATAGCAATAAAATGGACATACCAAACTATTCACTAAAGCAAGCAACAAATTGCTAGATAAACTTAAACTGATGCATTTTAACACCTACCCCACAATTGAATAATTGGCAATGGTAAAATAAAGATTTGCAGCAGAGTTGGATGTTGAGATGCAGAAAGCTAGGAGCAGTAAGTTCAATTAGCAGGAATTAGACATACCTGGAAGAGATGAGAAGGAGAGATGCAGTTCAGCAGGTATCCATATATGCAAGTTCTTAACTCTGTCTAACTCTATATGTTGTACTTAAACTTTCTGTACTTTAACTTGATGGACTTAAGTTGTTAAATCTGCCATGGCTCTCCTGCCATGCTCACCCCTGCTATGCTTCCCCTAGAATGAATGTCCTGATATACAGCAAGAGGGTCACATGGGTGAGGGCCAGCAATTGATTAATTAAGACAAGTTAAAGACAGAAGAATCTCTGAGTCTGGTCATCTAACAGACATCAATAGCAATAAAATGGACATACCAAACTATTCACTAAAGCAAGCAACAAATTGCTAGATAAACTTAAACTGATGCATTTTAACACCTACCCCACAATTGAATAATTGGCAATGGTAAAATAAAGATTTGCAGCAGAGTTGGATGTTGAGATGCAGAAAGCTAGGAGCAGTAAGTTCAATTAGCAGGAATTAGACATACCCCACAATTGAATAATTGGCAATGGTAAAATAAAGATTTGCAGCAGAGTTGGATGTTGAGATGCAGAAAGCTAGGAGCAGTAAGTTCAATTAGCAGGAATTAGACATACCTGGAAGAGATGAGAAGGAGAGATGCAGTTCAGCAGGTATCCATATATGCAAGTTCTTAACTCTGTCTAACTCTATATGTTGTACTTAAACTTTCTGTACTTTAACTTGATGGACTTAAGTTGTTAAATCTGCCATGGCTCTCCTGCCATGCTCACCCCTGCTATGCTTCCCCTAGAATGAATGTCCTGATATACAGCAAGAGGGTCACATGGGTGAGGGCCAGCAATTGATTAATTAAGACAAGTTAAAGACAGAAGAATCTCTGAGTCTGGTCATCTAACAGACATCAATAGCAATAAAATGGACATACCAAACTATTCACTAAAGCAAGCAACAAATTGCTAGATAAACTTAAACTGATGCATTTTAACACCTACCCCACAATTGAATAATTGGCAATGGTAAAATAAAGATTTGCAGCAGAGTTGGATGTTGAGATGCAGAAAGCTAGGAGCAGTAAGTTCAATTAGCAGGAATTAGACATACCCCACAATTGAATAATTGGCAATGGTAAAATAAAGATTTGCAGCAGAGTTGGATGTTGAGATGCAGAAAGCTAGGAGCAGTAAGTTCAATTAGCAGGAATTAGACATACCTGGAAGAGATGAGAAGGAGAGATGCAGTTCAGCAGGTATCCATATATGCAAGTTCTTAACTCTGTCTAACTCTATATGTTGTACTTAAACTTTCTGTACTTTAACTTGATGGACTTAAGTTGTTAAATCTGCCATGGCTCTCCTGCCATGCTCACCCCTGCTATGCTTCCCCTAGAATGAATGTCCTGATATACAGCAAGAGGGTCACATGGGTGAGGGCCAGCAATTGATTAATTAAGACAAGTTAAAGACAGAAGAATCTCTGAGTCTGGTCATCTAACAGACATCAATAGCAATAAAATGGACATACCAAACTATTCACTAAAGCAAGCAACAAATTGCTAGATAAACTTAAACTGATGCATTTTAACACCTACCCCACAATTGAATAATTGGCAATGGTAAAATAAAGATTTGCAGCAGAGTTGGATGTTGAGATGCAGAAAGCTAGGAGCAGTAAGTTCAATTAGCAGGAATTAGACATACCCCACAATTGAATAATTGGCAATGGTAAAATAAAGATTTGCAGCAGAGTTGGATGTTGAGATGCAGAAAGCTAGGAGCAGTAAGTTCAATTAGCAGGAATTAGACATACCTGGAAGAGATGAGAAGGAGAGATGCAGTTCAGCAGGTATCCATATATGCAAGTTCTTAACTCTGTCTAACTCTATATGTTGTACTTAAACTTTCTGTACTTTAACTTGATGGACTTAAGTTGTTAAATCTGCCATGGCTCTCCTGCCATGCTCACCCCTGCTATGCTTCCCCTAGAATGAATGTCCTGATATACAGCAAGAGGGTCACATGGGTGAGGGCCAGCAATTGATTAATTAAGACAAGTTAAAGACAGAAGAATCTCTGAGTCTGGTCATCTAACAGACATCAATAGCAATAAAATGGACATACCAAACTATTCACTAAAGCAAGCAACAAATTGCTAGATAAACTTAAACTGATGCATTTTAACACCTACCCCACAATTGAATAATTGGCAATGGTAAAATAAAGATTTGCAGCAGAGTTGGATGTTGAGATGCAGAAAGCTAGGAGCAGTAAGTTCAATTAGCAGGAATTAGACATACCCCACAATTGAATAATTGGCAATGGTAAAATAAAGATTTGCAGCAGAGTTGGATGTTGAGATGCAGAAAGCTAGGAGCAGTAAGTTCAATTAGCAGGAATTAGACATACCTGGAAGAGATGAGAAGGAGAGATGCAGTTCAGCAGGTATCCATATATGCAAGTTCTTAACTCTGTCTAACTCTATATGTTGTACTTAAACTTTCTGTACTTTAACTTGATGGACTTAAGTTGTTAAATCTGCCATGGCTCTCCTGCCATGCTCACCCCTGCTATGCTTCCCCTAGAATGAATGTCCTGATATACAGCAAGAGGGTCACATGGGTGAGGGCCAGCAATTGATTAATTAAGACAAGTTAAAGACAGAATTTAACACCTACCCCACAATTGAATAATTGGCAATGGTAAAATAAAGATTTGCAGCAGAGTTGGATGTTGAGATGCAGAAAGCTAGGAGCAGTAAGTTCAATTAGCAGGAATTAGACATACCCCACAATTGAATAATTGGCAATGGTAAAATAAAGATTTGCAGCAGAGTTGGATGTTGAGATGCAGAAAGCTAGGAGCAGTAAGTTCAATTAGCAGGAATTAGACATACCTGGAAGAGATGAGAAGGAGAGATGCAGTTCAGCAGGTATCCATATATGCAAGTTCTTAACTCTGTCTAACTCTATATGTTGTACTTAAACTTTCTGTACTTTAACTTGATGGACTTAAGTTGTTAAATCTGCCATGGCTCTCCTGCCATGCTCACCCCTGCTATGCTTCCCCTAGAATGAATGTCCTGATATACAGCAAGAGGGTCACATGGGTGAGGGCCAGCAATTGATTAATTAAGACAAGTTAAAGACAGAAGAATCTCTGAGTCTGGTCATCTAACAGACATCAATAGCAATAAAATGGACATACCAAACTATTCACTAAAGCAAGCAACAAATTGCTAGATAAACTTAAACTGATGCATTTTAACACCTACCCCACAATTGAATAATTGGCAATGGTAAAATAAAGATTTGCAGCAGAGTTGGATGTTGAGATGCAGAAAGCTAGGAGCAGTAAGTTCAATTAGCAGGAATTAGACATACCCCACAATTGAATAATTGGCAATGGTAAAATAAAGATTTGCAGCAGAGTTGGATGTTGAGATGCAGAAAGCTAGGAGCAGTAAGTTCAATTAGCAGGAATTAGACATACCTGGAAGAGATGAGAAGGAGAGATGCAGTTCAGCAGGTATCCATATATGCAAGTTCTTAACTCTGTCTAACTCTATATGTTGTACTTAAACTTTCTGTACTTTAACTTGATGGACTTAAGTTGTTAAATCTGCCATGGCTCTCCTGCCATGCTCACCCCTGCTATGCTTCCCCTAGAATGAATGTCCTGATATACAGCAAGAGGGTCACATGGGTGAGGGCCAGCAATTGATTAATTAAGACAAGTTAAAGACAGAAGAATCTCTGAGTCTGGTCATCTAACAGACATCAATAGCAATAAAATGGACATACCAAACTATTCACTAAAGCAAGCAACAAATTGCTAGATAAACTTAAACTGATGCATTTTAACACCTACCCCACAATTGAATAATTGGCAATGGTAAAATAAAGATTTGCAGCAGAGTTGGATGTTGAGATGCAGAAAGCTAGGAGCAGTAAGTTCAATTAGCAGGAATTAGACATACCCCACAATTGAATAATTGGCAATGGTAAAATAAAGATTTGCAGCAGAGTTGGATGTTGAGATGCAGAAAGCTAGGAGCAGTAAGTTCAATTAGCAGGAATTAGACATACCTGGAAGAGATGAGAAGGAGAGATGCAGTTCAGCAGGTATCCATATATGCAAGTTCTTAACTCTGTCTAACTCTATATGTTGTACTTAAACTTTCTGTACTTTAACTTGATGGACTTAAGTTGTTAAATCTGCCATGGCTCTCCTGCCATGCTCACCCCTGCTATGCTTCCCCTAGAATGAATGTCCTGATATACAGCAAGAGGGTCACATGGGTGAGGGCCAGCAATTGATTAATTAAGACAAGTTAAAGACAGAAGAATCTCTGAGTCTGGTCATCTAACAGACATCAATAGCAATAAAATGGACATACCAAACTATTCACTAAAGCAAGCAACAAATTGCTAGATAAACTTAAACTGATGCATTTTAACACCTACCCCACAATTGAATAATTGGCAATGGTAAAATAAAGATTTGCAGCAGAGTTGGATGTTGAGATGCAGAAAGCTAGGAGCAGTAAGTTCAATTAGCAGGAATTAGACATACCCCACAATTGAATAATTGGCAATGGTAAAATAAAGATTTGCAGCAGAGTTGGATGTTGAGATGCAGAAAGCTAGGAGCAGTAAGTTCAATTAGCAGGAATTAGACATACCTGGAAGAGATGAGAAGGAGAGATGCAGTTCAGCAGGTATCCATATATGCAAGTTCTTAACTCTGTCTAACTCTATATGTTGTACTTAAACTTTCTGTACTTTAACTTGATGGACTTAAGTTGTTAAATCTGCCATGGCTCTCCTGCCATGCTCACCCCTGCTATGCTTCCCCTAGAATGAATGTCCTGATATACAGCAAGAGGGTCACATGGGTGAGGGCCAGCAATTGATTAATTAAGACAAGTTAAAGACAGAAGAATCTCTGAGTCTGGTCATCTAACAGACATCAATAGCAATAAAATGGACATACCAAACTATTCACTAAAGCAAGCAACAAATTGCTAGATAAACTTAAACTGATGCATTTTAACACCTACCCCACAATTGAATAATTGGCAATGGTAAAATAAAGATTTGCAGCAGAGTTGGATGTTGAGATGCAGAAAGCTAGGAGCAGTAAGTTCAATTAGCAGGAATTAGACATACCCCACAATTGAATAATTGGCAATGGTAAAATAAAGATTTGCAGCAGAGTTGGATGTTGAGATGCAGAAAGCTAGGAGCAGTAAGTTCAATTAGCAGGAATTAGACATACCTGGAAGAGATGAGAAGGAGAGATGCAGTTCAGCAGGTATCCATATATGCAAGTTCTTAACTCTGTCTAACTCTATATGTTGTACTTAAACTTTCTGTACTTTAACTTGATGGACTTAAGTTGTTAAATCTGCCATGGCTCTCCTGCCATGCTCACCCCTGCTATGCTTCCCCTAGAATGAATGTCCTGATATACAGCAAGAGGGTCACATGGGTGAGGGCCAGCAATTGATTAATTAAGACAAGTTAAAGACAGAAGAATCTCTGAGTCTGGTCATCTAACAGACATCAATAGCAATAAAATGGACATACCAAACTATTCACTAAAGCAAGCAACAAATTGCTAGATAAACTTAAACTGATGCATTTTAACACCTACCCCACAATTGAATAATTGGCAATGGTAAAATAAAGATTTGCAGCAGAGTTGGATGTTGAGATGCAGAAAGCTAGGAGCAGTAAGTTCAATTAGCAGGAATTAGACATACCCCACAATTGAATAATTGGCAATGGTAAAATAAAGATTTGCAGCAGAGTTGGATGTTGAGATGCAGAAAGCTAGGAGCAGTAAGTTCAATTAGCAGGAATTAGACATACCTGGAAGAGATGAGAAGGAGAGATGCAGTTCAGCAGGTATCCATATATGCAAGTTCTTAACTCTGTCTAACTCTATATGTTGTACTTAAACTTTCTGTACTTTAACTTGATGGACTTAAGTTGTTAAATCTGCCATGGCTCTCCTGCCATGCTCACCCCTGCTATGCTTCCCCTAGAATGAATGTCCTGATATACAGCAAGAGGGTCACATGGGTGAGGGCCAGCAATTGATTAATTAAGACAAGTTAAAGACAGAAGAATCTCTGAGTCTGGTCATCTAACAGACATCAATAGCAATAAAATGGACATACCAAACTATTCACTAAAGCAAGCAACAAATTGCTAGATAAACTTAAACTGATGCATTTTAACACCTACCCCACAATTGAATAATTGGCAATGGTAAAATAAAGATTTGCAGCAGAGTTGGATGTTGAGATGCAGAAAGCTAGGAGCAGTAAGTTCAATTAGCAGGAATTAGACATACCCCACAATTGAATAATTGGCAATGGTAAAATAAAGATTTGCAGCAGAGTTGGATGTTGAGATGCAGAAAGCTAGGAGCAGTAAGTTCAATTAGCAGGAATTAGACATACCTGGAAGAGATGAGAAGGAGAGATGCAGTTCAGCAGGTATCCATATATGCAAGTTCTTAACTCTGTCTAACTCTATATGTTGTACTTAAACTTTCTGTACTTTAACTTGATGGACTTAAGTTGTTAAATCTGCCATGGCTCTCCTGCCATGCTCACCCCTGCTATGCTTCCCCTAGAATGAATGTCCTGATATACAGCAAGAGGGTCACATGGGTGAGGGCCAGCAATTGATTAATTAAGACAAGTTAAAGACAGAAGAATCTCTGAGTCTGGTCATCTAACAGACATCAATAGCAATAAAATGGACATACCAAACTATTCACTAAAGCAAGCAACAAATTGCTAGATAAACTTAAACTGATGCATTTTAACACCTACCCCACAATTGAATAATTGGCAATGGTAAAATAAAGATTTGCAGCAGAGTTGGATGTTGAGATGCAGAAAGCTAGGAGCAGTAAGTTCAATTAGCAGGAATTAGACATACCCCACAATTGAATAATTGGCAATGGTAAAATAAAGATTTGCAGCAGAGTTGGATGTTGAGATGCAGAAAGCTAGGAGCAGTAAGTTCAATTAGCAGGAATTAGACATACCTGGAAGAGATGAGAAGGAGAGATGCAGTTCAGCAGGTATCCATATATGCAAGTTCTTAACTCTGTCTAACTCTATATGTTGTACTTAAACTTTCTGTACTTTAACTTGATGGACTTAAGTTGTTAAATCTGCCATGGCTCTCCTGCCATGCTCACCCCTGCTATGCTTCCCCTAGAATGAATGTCCTGATATACAGCAAGAGGGTCACATGGGTGAGGGCCAGCAATTGATTAATTAAGACAAGTTAAAGACAGAAGAATCTCTGAGTCTGGTCATCTAACAGACATCAATAGCAATAAAATGGACATACCAAACTATTCACTAAAGCAAGCAACAAATTGCTAGATAAACTTAAACTGATGCATTTTAACACCTACCCCACAATTGAATAATTGGCAATGGTAAAATAAAGATTTGCAGCAGAGTTGGATGTTGAGATGCAGAAAGCTAGGAGCAGTAAGTTCAATTAGCAGGAATTAGACATACCCCACAATTGAATAATTGGCAATGGTAAAATAAAGATTTGCAGCAGAGTTGGATGTTGAGATGCAGAAAGCTAGGAGCAGTAAGTTCAATTAGCAGGAATTAGACATACCTGGAAGAGATGAGAAGGAGAGATGCAGTTCAGCAGGTATCCATATATGCAAGTTCTTAACTCTGTCTAACTCTATATGTTGTACTTAAACTTTCTGTACTTTAACTTGATGGACTTAAGTTGTTAAATCTGCCATGGCTCTCCTGCCATGCTCACCCCTGCTATGCTTCCCCTAGAATGAATGTCCTGATATACAGCAAGAGGGTCACATGGGTGAGGGCCAGCAATTGATTAATTAAGACAAGTTAAAGACAGAAGAATCTCTGAGTCTGGTCATCTAACAGACATCAATAGCAATAAAATGGACATACCAAACTATTCACTAAAGCAAGCAACAAATTGCTAGATAAACTTAAACTGATGCATTTTAACACCTACCCCACAATTGAATAATTGGCAATGGTAAAATAAAGATTTGCAGCAGAGTTGGATGTTGAGATGCAGAAAGCTAGGAGCAGTAAGTTCAATTAGCAGGAATTAGACATACCCCACAATTGAATAATTGGCAATGGTAAAATAAAGATTTGCAGCAGAGTTGGATGTTGAGATGCAGAAAGCTAGGAGCAGTAAGTTCAATTAGCAGGAATTAGACATACCTGGAAGAGATGAGAAGGAGAGATGCAGTTCAGCAGGTATCCATATATGCAAGTTCTTAACTCTGTCTAACTCTATATGTTGTACTTAAACTTTCTGTACTTTAACTTGATGGACTTAAGTTGTTAAATCTGCCATGGCTCTCCTGCCATGCTCACCCCTGCTATGCTTCCCCTAGAATGAATGTCCTGATATACAGCAAGAGGGTCACATGGGTGAGGGCCAGCAATTGATTAATTAAGACAAGTTAAAGACAGAAGAATCTCTGAGTCTGGTCATCTAACAGACATCAATAGCAATAAAATGGACATACCAAACTATTCACTAAAGCAAGCAACAAATTGCTAGATAAACTTAAACTGATGCATTTTAACACCTACCCCACAATTGAATAATTGGCAATGGTAAAATAAAGATTTGCAGCAGAGTTGGATGTTGAGATGCAGAAAGCTAGGAGCAGTAAGTTCAATTAGCAGGAATTAGACATACCCCACAATTGAATAATTGGCAATGGTAAAATAAAGATTTGCAGCAGAGTTGGATGTTGAGATGCAGAAAGCTAGGAGCAGTAAGTTCAATTAGCAGGAATTAGACATACCTGGAAGAGATGAGAAGGAGAGATGCAGTTCAGCAGGTATCCATATATGCAAGTTCTTAACTCTGTCTAACTCTATATGTTGTACTTAAACTTTCTGTACTTTAACTTGATGGACTTAAGTTGTTAAATCTGCCATGGCTCTCCTGCCATGCTCACCCCTGCTATGCTTCCCCTAGAATGAATGTCCTGATATACAGCAAGAGGGTCACATGGGTGAGGGCCAGCAATTGATTAATTAAGACAAGTTAAAGACAGAAGAATCTCTGAGTCTGGTCATCTAACAGACATCAATAGCAATAAAATGGACATACCAAACTATTCACTAAAGCAAGCAACAAATTGCTAGATAAACTTAAACTGATGCATTTTAACACCTACCCCACAATTGAATAATTGGCAATGGTAAAATAAAGATTTGCAGCAGAGTTGGATGTTGAGATGCAGAAAGCTAGGAGCAGTAAGTTCAATTAGCAGGAATTAGACATACCCCACAATTGAATAATTGGCAATGGTAAAATAAAGATTTGCAGCAGAGTTGGATGTTGAGATGCAGAAAGCTAGGAGCAGTAAGTTCAATTAGCAGGAATTGGACATACCTGGAAGAGATGAGAAGGAGAGATGCAGTTCAGCAGGTATCCATATATGCAAGTTCTTAACTCTGTCTAACTCTATATGTTGTACTTAAACTTTCTGTACTTTAACTTGATGGACTTAAGTTGTTAAATCTGCCATGGCTCTCCTGCCATGCTCACCCCTGCTATGCTTCCCCTAGAATGAATGTCCTGATATACAGCAAGAGGGTCACATGGGTGAGGGCCAGCAATTGATTAATTAAGACAAGTTAAAGACAGAAGAATCTCTGAGTCTGGTCATCTAACAGACATCAATAGCAATAAAATGGACATACCAAACTATTCACTAAAGCAAGCAACAAATTGCTAGATAAACTTAAACTGATGCATTTTAACACCTACCCCACAATTGAATAATTGGCAATGGTAAAATAAAGATTTGCAGCAGAGTTGGATGTTGAGATGCAGAAAGCTAGGAGCAGTAAGTTCAATTAGCAGGAATTAGACATACCCCACAATTGAATAATTGGCAATGGTAAAATAAAGATTTGCAGCAGAGTTGGATGTTGAGATGCAGAAAGCTAGGAGCAGTAAGTTCAATTAGCAGGAATTAGACATACCTGGAAGAGATGAGAAGGAGAGATGCAGTTCAGCAGGTATCCATATATGCAAGTTCTTAACTCTGTCTAACTCTATATGTTGTACTTAAACTTTCTGTACTTTAACTTGATGGACTTAAGTTGTTAAATCTGCCATGGCTCTCCTGCCATGCTCACCCCTGCTATGCTTCCCCTAGAATGAATGTCCTGATATACAGCAAGAGGGTCACATGGGTGAGGGCCAGCAATTGATTAATTAAGACAAGTTAAAGACAGAAGAATCTCTGAGTCTGGTCATCTAACAGACATCAATAGCAATAAAATGGACATACCAAACTATTCACTAAAGCAAGCAACAAATTGCTAGATAAACTTAAACTGATGCATTTTAACACCTACCCCACAATTGAATAATTGGCAATGGTAAAATAAAGATTTGCAGCAGAGTTGGATGTTGAGATGCAGAAAGCTAGGAGCAGTAAGTTCAATTAGCAGGAATTAGACATACCCCACAATTGAATAATTGGCAATGGTAAAATAAAGATTTGCAGCAGAGTTGGATGTTGAGATGCAGAAAGCTAGGAGCAGTAAGTTCAATTAGCAGGAATTAGACATACCCCACAATTGAATAATTGGCAATGGTAAAATAAAGATTTGCAGCAGAGTTGGATGTTGAGATGCAGAAAGCTAGGAGCAGTAAGTTCAATTAGCAGGAATTAGACATACCCCACAATTGAATAATTGGCAATGGTAAAATAAAGATTTGCAGCAGAGTTGGATGTTGAGATGCAGAAAGCTAGGAGCAGTAAGTTCAATTAGCAGGAATTAGACATACCTGGAAGAGATGAGAAGGAGAGATGCAGTTCAGCAGGTATCCATATATGCAAGATCTTAACTCTGTCTAACTCTATATGTTGTACTTAAACTTTCTGTACTTTAACTTGATGGACTTAAGTTGTTAAATCTGCCATGGCTCTCCTGCCATGCTCACCCCTGCTTCAGGGACCTACTAGGAAAGACGTGCTTTTGGTCTTATAATCAATAATCATACCAAATGTATCTTCAGTAATAATGTGGATGAGCTTTTAGGGAATAGTAATCATAATCCTTTGAGGTTTCAGAGACTACTGTATAAAGGAGTGACTCATACACAACTTTGGCAGTATAAGAGCATCTCTGCAGCATATTAACTGGGATAAATTATACTGTGTTAAACACAGAAGGCAAATTAAATGTCTTGAAATGCTACTTAACAGATATAGATTTATGTAGATTCCCCTTATAAACCAGAAAACACATAGCAAAGGAAGTTATGATTTAGCAGAAAGATTTTTACTTTTTACATTTCAATTTATCCGTCTAGTCAAAAGGACCTGTAAAATAAAACTTTTTATTAATCTCTATGGGATTTCTGTTCATTCGTATGGTATTTTTAGAAGCATATTTATCAAGGAGAGAAAGTTTGAGATGTTCAAATGTTTCACAATTATTGTGCTTTAGTAAAGAAGGTTACATCAAAAATTTCCACTTTTGCACAGCAGATAAACTAGTACTGAATAATAATGTATATATATATATATATATATATATATATATATATATATATATATATATATATATATATATATATATTGGATAATGCACCCCCTACTGTAATTTATAAAGATATTATAAGTTACTGAGGAGTTCCATGACCATATAAAAGCACGAGGCCGCAGGCCGAGTGGGAACTCGGAGGTGACTTCTAATGTCTTTATAAATTACAGTAGGGGGTGCATTATCTATTATAATCTACAAGTATGCATACTGTATATGCCATTATTAAGAATAAGGACAAGATATATTTTGCTCTAAAATTTTTATTAGGTTATTGGTGAGGTCTGTGAATAAGACAGAAACGGTCTTTTTAAACATATCTATATATTTTGTTGTTAGTTTGTATAACAATTCTTTTAAAACATTTTTTCATAGATTTGTATTATTTTGTAATAGTATCAATTTGAAGAAACTTTGAAATATAATAAGCTTTGATATTTTACATTTAGTCAGATTCTGAACTGCATATAATTTTTCTTGTTTTTTTTGGAGGTTCTTGTGGTAAATATTTGAATTGTTGAATACACAATTTGGCCCAAAAAGGGATTCTAGTGTATTTTTGGTAATGCCTGTCTCTTGTTGTTTGAAAGAAATATTGGTAGTTGGTATTGGTTGGTTGTTTGTAGCTGATGATGTGGATGGTTGTTCATTTTCTGTTTCTTGTGGAATATTTGTGGTTCCTTCATTTGTTTTTTGAAGTATTGTTGAAATTTCCATCTGTTTTTTTTCACTGAGTGATGCATAGTTACTGATGCTGCTTAGACTTTTATGGCCGGATATTTGTACTATTTCTGTTGGGGGTACATTGCTGTCTACTAGCTTCTGGATAGTGGTTTTTCGGGTGGAATGGTTTGTAATTTTTTTGGAGTCTGTTAAAGATGCCATTATTTTCATTGATGACATCATTGTTCTAATTTTGTGCACGCCTATTGTCATTGTTCTAAACCACCTTGAGTAACCTGGTTTGAAATTAAAATCTGGTGCTAGGTAGAAAGGAGCGCTAGGTTCATTAATGGTTTTCTGGGCGGTTATCTCTGTATTTTTTATATGCGACTATTGGATTTCTCTTTGGGTTTTCTGATGTGCTGTACATGCGTGGTTTTATTGGGGGAATATTTTTTGGATTCTCTCCAGTTCTTGTTTTTGTTTGGCACTCTTTGTATTCAAGGAATTCTTTGCCAGTTGAGTCAGTTTTTAGTGTAATGTCACCCCATTGTAGGTCATATTGCTCTTGCGTTCGAAGTGCAAAATGTATTCCATTGTTGAAGAAAACTAAGTTGAGTAGGCTTGCTGGATTATCTAAGGACATTGTCCCTGAGTCATACAATTTGTTTATTTCTTCATCTGTTAATGCTTCTGCCTTGTTGGGTTGATTTCCTTTTCCTTCTTTCTTTAGAAATTAAATTTTTGCTGATAAAGATTATTTTGTTTTAGGGAAGTCATTTGAGGGTCCAAACATTATAGTGTGTGGATAGTTTTTGTCCTTTAAATATCTGTCAATGCTGCTTAAAATACAGCGCAGTGTATGTGGCTCATACTCTTTTGAATCTTTTCTGAGAACAGATATTATGAAAGTTGCCAGAATTGTATCTAGTTCATGGTGTGGAATTTCTTCAATTCTTCTGGTTTCTTTTACTTCTTTCAGAAATGATTGTAAAGTTGCGATGTCACTGTTGGTCTTTTTTAAGGTGTTATAATTTTTCTGTTGTATGATAAAGTTTGCTTGTTCTTCTTGTGTTAAAATTTTAAACCTTGTTGCCATCTCTGTATACACAGAAACCTGTCTGAAGAGGGAAATAAGTTAAAGTGATTTATGTGCCTAAAGGATTAGTTTACATTTCAATTATCTTTTAGTATGATGTAGATAGTGATTTTCTCAGACTATTTGCAACTGGTCTTTCTTCAGTTTGGGATTTTAGATGTTATTTGCTAGTATCCAATTTACCCTAGCGATCAGGCTGTGGTATGAATGAGAGAATGCAATATGAATGGCAGAGGGCCTAAACAGAAAGATTAGAAATAATAATTACAATACAATTGTAGCCTCACATAGCAATAGTTGTTTGGCTACCAGGGACAGTGGCCTCTCACTTCCATTGAAAGTCTGGAAAAGGCAGACGTAAAAGGCAAATAATTTGTAAACTATAAAAAATGTAGACCAATTGAAAAGTTGCTGAGAAAGTGTATTATATAATAAATTAAAAGTGAACTACGCCTTTACAAAATTATCTTATTTTGGATAATAAAAGGGGGGGTTGAACAAAAAACATTGCTTTAAAATGAAAGGCCATGGAGGGGCTATGGATTCTACTATTAAGTGCTTTGGGGTCACCACTGTAATAGGGGCAGATTTATCAAGGGTTGAATTGAAAATTTGAATTTTTAAATTCAAATTTCAAGTTTTATTTTAGTGAAATTTGATTAGGGAATAGTCTAAATTCGATTTGAGTTGTGAAATTCGAATTTTGAAATTTATCAGGTACTGTCCCTTTAAGAATTCAAATTCTACTATTCGCCATCTAAAACCTGCCAAATTGGTGTTTTAGCCTATGGGGGATCTCCTACAATTAATCTGGAGTCATTTGGTGGACGTTTGAAAAAAAAAAATTTTTAGTGAGAAGAAACTCGAATCGAATTTGATCGAATTTTATTGGAATTCGATTCGAGTTTGCATGTTGATCCTATTCATCTGAATTTAAAAAATTCAATTTTTTTAATAAGTTTAGATTTTTTTTAGAAACTCTCATAAACTTGAAATTTGATTCTGCCCCTATATGTCATGAAATACTGGGGTGGCCATCACTGTGTTTGTCATGAAATACTTGGGCACCAAAGTGTCATGAAATGGTTAGGGGTCACAGTATGTTATAACAGATGTGGTGATCACAGTCTGTAATGAAAAGTTTGGGAACTACAGAGCATACGTTCTAAAATTTGAAAAGTACAAAGAAGGAAAAATTAATTGACATTAAAATGGTCACAAAATGGTGGGGGCCGTGTTACATTTTTTGTTCCTATCAGTAAAAAGGGGTGTGAATAGAATATGTATGTGTGTGTTATAGTTCAATAAATAAATTGTATGCGTGTATATAATGAATTTTACTTACATTAAGGTTATACAATAAACTGCTTGTTGTTATGGTGATTTTTGTTATTATTTTGTTATTTTTCTTTCAAATAAAGGTCTGTCAGGAAGACGTTTTTGTGGTACTGATATGACGAGCTGTTACAGCTTTTAATTTCCCCGCGCTTGAGTTTGTAAGTAGTTTTATTGGAAAAACTACATTTCCCATCATGCATTGGGGCAGATGCGCAAATGCGCATGTGCGCTATTTGTGCTGCGCATGCGCACTGTTGTGAAAGGATTTTACAATGGCGGCGGGGAACTTTAGGTCCGGTTTTGAGACATTTCCTTGGATTTAAACTTGGCGATTCACATGGCAGTGCTTAGTAGATATGATGCAGGCTTGTTATTTTAGTTTTGCTGGCACCTTTTTTTTTTTTTTTAGTCACGTGTTGGGCAGTATTGGATCAGTTGTGGTATTGAACACTGTTTCTTTAAAGTTATAAACGGCGCGTTTCTGCGTCACTACGCGCCGTTTATATGGTTATTATTTACAACATTTCTTATGGCATAAATGATGACTTGTTGATTATATATATATATATATATATATATATATATATATATATATATATATTATTACAAATTTAACAAATAAGCCATAATTATGTTTGCTAACACATAAACCTGGATAGTACAAGTCTAATGTATATTAAGTTGAATATGGATAAATATAATTTTGAAGACATTTTAAAAGTAATTTTTTAAAAATTTCATTTGCAGTCGGTACTTGCTAAAACTCACAAATTCAAATTAAAGTTTTCAAAACTCAAATTTTAGAGATTTATTAAGCACCAAAAAAATGCTGAGTAGAATAAGAATTTGCTGCATTGACGTTTTTGCAGGTTTTTGTTAAATAAGAACATATTTGAGTTACATAATATTTCAAGTTTATTTGAATTTTATTAAACACTCTAAAATTAACAGATATGAATTCAACATAATACTCCACAAGCTATCCTTTATGTGTAACCTTCATGTGATAAGATCAGACCAAAAACTATTGCTTAGTTATTTTGGGCTGAAAAATGTCCAAAAAGTTCAACCCCCCCCATCCCAGTTTTGAAATGTATGAATATCTTTGATTTTTTTCTCAAGTTACAAACCTTTCTTGGGTAGTTTGTAGATCATCATAAAAGGATGATAAATAAAAGAATGTGAAAACAACTGCAAATACAATATTTTTTGGCAAGAAAGGTTTCATCCCTTATTATCGTATTTGTCTATAGACAAAGCAGTATCAACTGTGATTATTAACTTGGTGATGTTTTAACCTTTTTGCTTCTGTCACTGTAGTTCTGAAAAATTATCTGAATGAGTAGTATAAAATTCTATTGAGCCATAGCTTGCATCACATCAATGGCAAGAAATTCTAAAGCATTTGGGTGTTCTCTGTTTTTTCCGACAGGTTTTTCACTGCCCATGTTCTTTCACTTTTTTTACCGCCAATTGTGTTCAGTGCCATTAAAGAAGGTGCAACCTCTTTTTTTTTTTTTTAGGTACCTCAAGCCTATTTTCAGGCAAGCAACTAACCAGTAATTGCAGAATATCATGAGCAAGCAAACAAGGGGCAAGAAAGCCACTAACAGACTTATACCAAGATAATTACAGAAGCAAATTATTGTGTTGGTACATTAGGTTGGAAGGTCTACTGCTGTTCTTTCCAAGAATAAATCTTTGTTCCAATGATGTTTTGAAATTAGATTTACCCTGTTGGAAAGTATGAGTTAATTCTCTCTTGATGCCTGGTAGTTACACATGTCTGTGGACTAAAATATTAAAGAATGTACAGTTACTGCTCAGTAGGGAAAAAAACTTGGATGATAGACTGATAAGTATCATGATTTGTAAGCGGAAAACGCCAATCCAGAACCGGTTACAGTTCATGTTCTGTCCTGGGAAATGATCATAGAAAGTGTCATTTGCTACCACAAGTGAAGGTGTTTTCTCTTGTTGCTCACATCAAAAAGCAGCTGGTTCAACACAACTATTGGGGCATGATTTATGAAATTCGAGTTCACTGTTTTTCTTGATTTGAGGAAGAGCATAATTTAAAGAAAAATGTGAGCATGAATACACTTAAAAATAGTTTCTGAGACCTTGAAAAGTAGTAAAAATTTTAGAATTTTGCCTGTTATATGGTAATATGGTAAATAAAGTAAATAAAGTAAAAGCTGGCAAGTTTTTGTAGAAGCCAAATGAAACGGTCCATTTCCCAATTTATTATGACATTTGAAATTTTCAGCCTTATTGAAAATAAACAAAGCAGTGTTACTCTTCCTTGTGTGTGAATTTTTTCCACTGGAAAATTGGACCATGAATATGTGTTAAATAAACTAGTGTGGGTTTTCCATTTTTTCCCCCTCAACTACAAAAAAAATTCAAAATTTTCTAAAATGTTCTAAATTAATTAAAGTTTAATTTTCTAAACTTTGTAGTAGTTAGGAAAATAAACTATGGCAGAACAGTTTGAAAGAAGGTTTTGAGGAACATTGTTTCTTGCTTATCTGCGGGAGGCTAATTGGTAATACCTATTTTTTTTTTTGTTCAGACATATCCAAGCAAAAATGAAATGTTTATCCAAGAGTTCTTCTTGTTCAGAACATTTTTGACTGCCTCTGTACAACAGTTACAACAATTACAACTGCAGCACAGAATGGTCAGGACAGTGTGCTAAATGAGCTTTGTTAAAGAA
This sequence comes from Xenopus petersii, assembly GCA_038501925.1. Classification (NCBI taxonomy): domain Eukaryota; kingdom Metazoa; phylum Chordata; class Amphibia; order Anura; family Pipidae; genus Xenopus; species Xenopus petersii. Next base: position 46,230,270 of record CM076688.1, read on the forward strand.
AAAATGGTTTAATTACATAAATAATGTTTTTTAATGGTTTGTTTACAGAAACACTGTTTTTAACCACTTAGTAGCTATTTTCTTTTATACAGATTTGTCACTGTGTTCATGGGGATTATGGCTAGTAAGCATAAACTGCACGGGAACCCAAGTTAAATGGGTCGTTCACCTTAAAATTAACTTTTAATATAATGTAGAGGGTGATATTCAATTTTTAGCTGGTCTTCATTTTTTATTATTTGTAGTTTTGGAATTATTAAGCTTCTTGTAACACTCTCCAGTTTGGACTTTCAGCAGGGTCTAAATTACCCTAGCAACCAGGCAGTGGTTTTAATGGGATAATTGAATATGAATAGGTGAGGACCAGAATAGAAAGGTAAGTGATAAAAAGTTACAATAACAATAATTTTTTGACTTTGGGATCAGTCACCCCCTCTGCTTTTTGAAAGCTGGGGTCAGAAAAAGAAGGCAAATAATTGAAAAAACCTATGCAAAATGAAGACCGCAATAAATGGAGGGCATTCCCTTTATGCTAATTTAACAAAAAGAGCCAAAAAATACTCCAAGCTACAAAAGTTACTTTGCACACCACATCATTAATACTTAAGGTATGCAAACAGGTGGTTTAATATGCATATAACTACAACAGTGTATAATTACAACGACATTAAAACATATAATTTAGTACATACCAAACACAGCATCCCCAAAAACCACAGCAGCACTCAGGCTTGCAAGGCAGATAAGCTGGTGTGTGGGAGAATAAAAATGAAGACCAGTCGAAAAGCTGGACAGAATTGGCCATTCTAAGACATACTTAAGTTAACTTAAATATGAAATACCACTGGGTTAGTGTGTTATTGCATAGAATTTCTGTACTTGGTCAGCAGTACATTTTTATAAAAATAAGATTATTATTGTAAAAATGGTGTTATAGTTGAATTAATTGTGTCATTGTATTAATGACATTTTAAATATTTTACATTTGGTGTATTTTGGGCTTGGGTATTTCTGACCAGTTTATTTATTTTACAAAATGCAAGTGTAATGTTTAGTAGGCAGTGTTAGTTGTTATGAATTGAGAAGTCATATTTGAAACATGTTTATGTGGATATTAAGATCTATTCAAATATAGATACATTCATGCATAGATACATTATATATATTTAATGAGCAAGTGCACTCCAAAAATGTGTAATTTGCAAGTTCAGCAAATATGGCTATCACCCAAAAATAGTCTGCATTTTATGGGTCAGTTATTCCTGTGTGCCATGATTATAGCATGCCTTTTTTAAGGGACACTGTATCCTCACATGTTCCTCTGTGGGAATACATATGCCATTGCAGATGTATTTTATCTTTTATAAAATCCTTCTAAAAGTATTCCTCATACTATGGAAATGCTGAAATTAAGATGTAAACACCATAATAGCAAATTCTTCACTTGAGCCGCCACTAGAGTGGAGACCCCATCTATTAAATAAACAAATTGGCATATACACAGGGCATCAATGAAAACCATTGCCATAGAAAACTTTCATAATAAACTGTGCAAGAGATTACTAATGAGTAATCTCCCAGACCACTCCGGGACATTATTGCATAAAATGCAGATATATTCCTATACACTGCTCCTGACTTTATCAAGGATTGATTTAAATTCTAGCATAACATAGGAATTGATCACGGCACTTTTAATTTCAAATAGGGACTTGGCTAACTGGATTGGGTACTTTTCCTGGAAAAACATATTTGATTATTATATGAATAAAATAAATGTTGTATCTTGGCAAATAAAATAAACACTATCTTTTAATTATAGGATTTCCAGCTGTATTCATAGTTATATGGGCAGTGGCACGGGCAACCTTAGCAGATGCCAGGTAAGATTTAATACATTACACATTAGCGTGTGTCAGAATAGATGTGTGGTCAGAACATGATTTTATACAATATTAAAATAAATTCAAAAATGTCTTCTATTTAGGATTGGTAAAACTAGAGAGCATATAGAATATAACAGATTATGTTAACTGCCACAGGCTTTTTATGGACATGATTAATTTTTTACAGATCGATAAAAATATATATTGCTTGAAGCTGACATACTGTAATAATTACAACCACCAAAATGTTCCATTTTGTTCCAATAGCAGTTAAGGTAAAATGCATGTGCAAAAAATTTCAACTGTCGATGTTTGGGGACTCAATGGGAATATCTACACAACATTAAAAATTAATCTAATTTTGCAAGGTAGCTACTATGGGCGTTATCTGTCAACATTTGATTTTTTATGAGATTCAAATTTTCTTTGTGCTAAAAATTATGAATGTGAATAATAGTTTAAAGAACATATTCTTTTTAATATTTATTAGGTGGAGGTCATTTAGAAGTCAATGGGAGCTGTCATAGGTAAAATAAATTACATTTCATATAAATATATTCAATTTGAGTCTTTAGAATTTTTTTTGGAACTTGAAACTCACAAAAAATGATTAGCAATCCACAAATTTGAGGTACAGGTATTTGTTATCCAGAAACCCTTTCTCTTAAGTTTCAAATTACAGGAAAGCCATCTCCCATAGAGTACATTTAATCAATTGATTCACATTCCTTTTTCTCTGTAATAATAAAACAATATTGTGTACTTGATCAAAACTAACAAGCCCATTACCAGCATTTTATTTTCAGTAAGTTTTAGTCGTTTTAGATGTTTTTGAAACCATCATAAAGTAATTTTTTTCCAAAACGACGAATGCCATGTCATTTATAAAATATACATATAGAAAAAGCATGAACAAAAAAAACAGAACAATCTGAACGAGACAACAAAAACCTCTTAATTCCTTAAATTTTTCTTGATACTACTAGTGGAAAAACCATGAAAATAGAACCCGAATAAAATAAAAATTGTACAATTGGATAAGAACAGCTCCCATTGATCTCGATATGATCTCAACTTTTGTATTAGTGTCTTAACACTTAACAATTATAGTTTAGAGTAATCAGAAAAACCCCCACTATTTTTAGCTCTAAAAAATATGGTATATAAATGGGCCCCTAAGATATAATTAATCCTTATTGTAGCAAAATAATCCTATTTGGTTCATTTAATGTTTAGATGATTTTTTAGGTCGACTTAAGTGGCAGATTTATCAAAATGTGAGGTTAGAGTTTTCCATAGAAAAATTTACCCACTTTTTATTCATTTCTATGGGAATTTTAGACGTGTATTTATCAATGAATAAAAGTTAGAATTTACCATTTGATAAATACACTTCTAAAATCCCATAGAAATGAATAATAAGCAGGTGTGTTTTTATGTGGTAAACTGCAGTATAACCTCACATTTTGATAAATCTGCCCCCAAAGTTATGGAATTCCAAATATATAAAAGACCCTTTATTTGGAAAACCCCAGGTCCCAAGCATTCTAGATAACAGGTTTTATACCTGTGTTTAAGCTTTTTCCCACTATTTTATTCATTCAAGATTTTTTTTTTTAAATAAGGTAACATTCTTTTTTAAATTGTGAGTTTATTCAAAGTAGAAACAAATCTCTACAATTACACAAATCTGAATATTGATAAACAGGCCTCAAATGAAGTCCACTGGAGCTGACAACATTCCTTCTAATTTAGGAACAGATTAATTAGAAAAACCCCGACCAATTTCTATTCATTTTACAGGATTTTTAGAATCATATTTATCAATGGTTGATAGTTGGAGAAAATAGACAATGGTTAAATCTTGCGCAAAAATGTAGTAAACTTCGGATGCGCAAAATACAAAGGGATTCCACCCCAAAAAACGAATTTGAACAAACAGTTTGATATGCGCTTCCGTTTAAGAAATAAAAAAATAAAAATAAAAATATAAAAATAAATACACCAACTTTCAGTATCCCCCAATTGTCCCAAAGTTTCCCTATAGTCCACCCAGGTCCGGAACCGAAGATGGTAACCCAGAAACCGCTTCCACAACTGGCGATCGCTTCTAAACCTTAAAACACAGAAGAAACAAAAACCGCACCAATGTGAAAAACCTCCAAAGCCGGTATCAAGGCCCTGCTCTGGTTACTACTCACAGGATTTCCCGGACACGGCTTGCACACAAGAACAGATCTGCGGTGAGGTAAGTCTCAGCTTGTCCTCCTATGCGATGCCGCTGGTATGCTTCACAATTTCACGGTCCTGTGCGCTCGCTATCTCTGCGATTCTGTTCCTGAGCGTTCAAGTTGATTCGTATCCCACAGTCTTAGCGTCCTCTCATACACTTCCCAGGTCAGTCAGGGTCAGGCACTCACGGGTTGCTCAAAAGATTGGGAATGCCTTGTGCTGGGAAATTATGTAAGCAACGAAGGGATACTCAAATAGTTGAAGGTAATTTATTTAGAACATAATAATCACTTACACTTAAGAATACTCTGCCTAACGCGTTTCGTGAATCGATCACTTCATCAGAGGCTAAAATTTACTCTGCTCGGTCGCTCCTTTATGACCTACCTAATTGACATAATTGGTTACCTCCTTTCACCTGCAAACGAATTTCGTTCAGGGAGAGGGTAAAACAGAAACATATATTTTCAATAGTACATTTAAAAATTTAAATACAGTTTATATAGTTAAAATGCAGATTTTCAAATTAAACTTTTATAAATATTAATAACAACTCACTCAAATAAAACAATTTATATTGAGATCTATATTTAAACCCATTGGTTGTAGTGTTTTTAAGGATATTATCCATCTAGTTTCTTCCTGTGATATAATTTGAGTATTGTATATTTATTGGAATGCCCGTGCAAAAAACAATATGTTGGAAGAACTACCAGGAAACTAAAGTTAAGAATAGCGGAACACATCAGAAATATAAAAAAAGGATTAAAAACACATAGCGTATCAGAACATTTCTCCCTACATCACAACAGTGACCCTAGTGAATTAAAATTTATGGGAATTGCACATAAGAAAAAATCTTGGAGAGGTGGTGACAATACTCAAATTATATCACAGGAAGAAACTAGATGGATAATATCCTTAAAAACACTACAACCAATGGGTTTAAATATAGATCTCGATATAAATTGTTTTATTTGAGTGAGTTGTTATTAATATTTATAAAAGTTTAATTTGAAAATCTGCATTTTAACTATATAAACTGTATTTAAATTTTTAAATGTACTATTGAAAATATATGTTTCTGTTTTACCCTCTCCCTGAACGAAATTCGTTTGCAGGTGAAAGGAGGTAACCAATTATGTCAATTAGGTAGGTCATAAAGGAGCGACCGAGCAGAGTAAATTTTAGCCTCTGATGAAGTGATCGATTCACGAAACGCGTTAGGCAGAGTATTCTTAAGTGTAAGTGATTATTATGTTCTAAATAAATTACCTTCAACTATTTGAGTATCCCTTCGTTGCTTACATAATTTCCCAGCACAAGGCATTCCCAATCTTTTGATCAACCCGTGAGTGCCTGACCCGGGAAGTGTATGAGAGGACGCTAAGACTGTGGGATACGAATCAACTTGAACGCTCAGGAACAGAATCGCAGAGATAGCGAGCGCACAGGACCGTGAAATTGTGAAGCATACCAGCGGCATCGCATAGGAGGACAAGCTGAGACTTACCTCACCGCAGATCTGTTCTTGTGTGCAAGCCGTGTCCGGGAAATCCTGTGAGTAGTAACCAGAGCAGGGCCTTGATACCGGCTTTGGAGGTTTTTCACATTGGTGCGGTTTTTGTTTCTTCTGTGTTTTAAGGTTTAGAAGAGATCGCCAGTTGTGGAAGCGGTTTCTGGGTTACCATCTTCGGTTCCGGACCTGGGTGGACTATAGGGAAACTTTGGGACAATTGGGGGATACTGAAAGTTGGTGTATTTATTTTTATATTTTTATTTTTATTTTTTTATTTCTTAAACGGAAGCGCATATCAAACTGTTTGTTCAAATTCGTTGATAGTTGGAGGCCTATTTATCAACAGTCTCATTTTAGTGGTTTTAGAGGTTTTTGAAACCATGTATAAACGCTCTAAAACCACGAATGCCATTGAATTTATTAAAAGATCTGAATGTGAAAAGTACAAATGAATAAAAAAGCTAAACAATGGAAATAAATACCTCAAGTTTAAAATTTTCAAAATTCAAGTTTTTTAGACAATTCCTAGTGAAAAAAAATGAGAACATCTAAATCCTCGATTGATTAAAAAAAGGGTCCAATAGGATCCCATTGACTTTTATAGAGCCTTGACAACTGTTACCTGGTGATTTTTGTATATAGAAAAAATACAATTTTTTATTGATTCTTGAATAAAACAATTGAATCTTAGTAAAGAGGGTCCTTAGAGTACACCATTTGTTAAATACACTTCTAAAAATCAGATCGGAATTAATAGAAAGTGGGTGGGGTTTTCTGTGATGAGCTCTAAATTCACACTTTAATAACTCTGACCCTAATTGCAGGCTATGTGCTTATATTGCTCCACACAAAAAGCACATCTTAAAGAGAAAGTATACTCCCTATAAATATTAAATAATCATCTGATTCTATAAAGCAGTTGCTTTGAGTTTATTTGCAAAATAAAATGCATTCCCTCTGATGTTGTATTATATTGTGAGCAGATCCTATTTAACTCTTGTGTAAATATAAAGTGTTTGGTATTTTTGAATATTTTGTTACATATTTTTTGCATTATAACAGTAATTTACATAATTCACATGTAACATAGTTTCTCAGTACTACCTGTTTCTCTTTGTTGAAGAGGAGAATTAAGAGTTGTATATTCAGAATTGTTTTATTTATCAGTAAACACAAAACCTTTTAAGCAATATAAATGAATTAATTAATTCTAACTGGTTAGATGACTCATTTAGTTTATGCCAAGGCCCACAAGTCATTAACTGAAATATTGTATGTAAAATACCTAGAAGCTGTAATCTGTAGAAACAGGGACCTAAAATACTTTATTAAACATGGAGTAAACACACAGCACAGCATGTCACAGAATTCATTTAAATAAAAAAGTGTAGTTGTGATTTAAATAATATGGTAGAATATGATGAGCCATCTGTCTACATAAAATATGATCCTTTTTTTCTTGCACGAGCCAGTAATTCACATAAGCATTGTAGCATGATTCAGAAAAGGGACAGACATTATCGAAGATGCACCTGAGACAGTATTCATTCACATTTTGCTAATTTGTGTTTGAAAATTAGTTCTGATAGAGTCCACTGGTCCCATAGAAAATTCAGTAGCCACAGTAAAATTAGCTACATTTGTCTAGAGATTGGCTGGAGAAATGGCTGCAACTCACAGTCTGGAACCTGAAAAATAGCTATGTACGATGGTGGGTGCATTACATAAGCCCTCACTTCCGTGAACCATTGAGATGGTGCCTGAAAAGAAACAAAGGAAATTCCATATGCTTTATCATATCATCGATTGTATTGGTTGGGTCCCGCAAAAGTGTCACTTTTAACTATATTTTGCTTTTTTTATCCTTTTTGGGGTGTTTTTTTTAATTAGCAACGACAGGTTATATTACGTCTATCAGATTGGACAGAAAAGTTAGAGGATCTGGCAATATGAGATTTCTTTTTGTCAGCTTACAATAATTTGGTAAAGTGTTGGAAAAGAGAACAGAGAGCTAGACAAAGCAGGGTCTAAATGATACAAGATTGGTGTAAGACATAAATAATATGCGCATGTTATCAGCACCAGCATTGTGTTTGCTCTGGCACCTTTTGCTAAAATACCTTTGGCTAAACTTGCGTGTGAGGGCAGGTATCATGCTGACTATTTTGGCCTTGGGTAACAAAAAAAAAAGTGCAGTTTACAAGGTAGTTTTTTGGTCCATTTAATGTAAGTTATTAGGAAATAAAATACATTATAGTCAATGGGTGCTTTTTCATTGGCAACTTTTTCCTGAACAAAATACATTGATATCGAACGATTTTAACTAAAAATCGTTCGACTATTCAACCATTCGATAGTCGAAGTACTGTCTCTTTAAAAAAAACTTTGACTACCTACTTCCCCACCTAAAACCTACTGAGCACAAATGTTAGCCTATGTTAGCCTAACCTTTCTGATCGAAGGAAAATCCTTCGAATCGTTCAATTCGAAGGATTTAATCGTTCGATTGAACGATTTTTCCTTCGATCAAAGTAAATGTGGTAAATCCTTCAACTTCAATATTCAAAGTCTGAGGATTTTACTTTGATGGTCGAATATTGAGGGTTAATTAACCCTCGATATTCGACCATTAGTAAATGTGCCCCTTAGGCTTAGTTAAGAGTTTAATCCCAGCCAGGACCACTGGTCCAATTTTGTTATGCTAGGGAACATCAGTGGGGGAGAAATTACTTCCAAGCGAATGTTTCCATAGATATTGTTAATACAGTATGTTGAGTATTATTTTACTCTGTTATTTTGGGGAGTGCTAGTTAACATCAAGGTGGTTATAGCATTGATTCATGAAGCCTTCGGTCCTTTCATTGCTCTGTTGTGACTAATAATAATATGTGCTTTAATTTAAATAATTGATACAGTATATTGAACAACCACTATGCATTGAAATACAGTATATATCACAAAGTGTACTACAACTATAAAACCTTTATTTTCTTGAATTCATATACCAATAGCAGTGTAGCTTGCTTTCTTATTTCTGGGCAGTTCTTTTGGGAGAACTCATAGATAGTTTGATTGTTTTTATATGAAACCAAACTCTAATTTAAGGAAGTAAAAGTAATTCAGGTTAAAAACAGTAGTTCATTCGCTCCAAAAGGAGGACCGTTAAATGTAGGTTATTCTGTCTTTGTCTGAAAAAGCATTTTGCCTGCACCTCCCTTTTTACCCTTCCTTTTCTGTGTCAAAGCTTCTTTAACTTTGGGTTATCCCTGGTGTGAGACATGTTCCACTTAAAGAAGGTTAATCTTTCTATATATTTGTTTTTATTTAGCTATGACTCCGATAATATTCTCTGTTATTATAACCTCTAGTAATACTAAATGCCCATTACAGTTTACTAATAATCTTTCATTCTAGATGTATTGCTAAGGAACGAAAAGGTTTGAGCACACCTACCACCAATGAAAACAAATAAATGGTGTGCAAGGTCAAATGAACGATAATCAAAGACAGAGAGTCTGTGTTTGAGTGTGTATCCCTGAGTCTGTGAGTGTGTGTATGCCTGAGTGTGTGTGTGTTTGAGTGTCTGTGTGCCTGAGTGTGTGTGAGTTCTGTTGACCTGCCTTATAGGTGCAACTCCATGAGTAACCAACCCCCCACATGCAAACACAGACAACTGAAAATAAGAAAAGAAATACATTTTCATTAACTGAACATTCTGCCTTCCACTGGTTTGAGGGATCATCTGATGATTATTTAGAAAAGGCTTGATGAGGCTTGATTCTGCATTATGTCAGGTCTTACACTATATTTGGCTTTGGGAATAGATACATACATTTCTCCTCTCATTTTCCAGCTGCTCCTAGTTATTATTAATATTCGCTGCTGCGCTATGGGTGCCACGTGATGCTTATTGAGTTGGACAGCTACCAGTAGTCACTTTAGCTACAATACAAGTGCTACTGTCTCACTTCATAATATACCTGCAGAAAAAATTTACACAAAAACATAAGCAATAATTTATGTCTTATTTCTGCTGAGGCATACTGTATATTGATCAACCAAAAGAATGCTCTAATCTCAGTTTGCCCGGAACTGGCCGCAATAAGCGGCGCAAACTGCCGGGGGGGCCTGAGGGGGTGCGGCACCCCCTGCTCCCCCTGTAGTTACGCCACTGGTGGGGTTGTGCGATTACAAGGGTCATTCTTTCTCTATATTTGTCTTTGATAGATGTATTGCTAAGCTACAAGTAAAGTCTTTGTTTGTGGTGCTCTTCTGCCATGCTATTCTGTTCTATTCTGCTGTTGTCTATAAATATGTGCTTCAGATAAAGCAATATGACATATCACTGTTTTCTATAAAGGACTGGATTATTTGCTGTGGTTTTAGAAAACTACCTGGAAGCAAACAAGTCAATACTCATTAGGATTTTCAATAGCTTCAATATGTTGTAGCATACCTGAATTGTCCTATGGAAGATTAAAGGAAAACCATCTATGGTCAAGCTTCTATTTGATTTCAGTGTCAAAAAAAATCCTATTTGAGAAACCTGACCAGTATTGGTCCATGATTTTCAGTACCGTATATACTCGCGTATAAGCCGAGTTTTTCAGCACCCAAAATGTGCTGAAAAACTTGACCTCGGCTTATACGCGGGTCAGCCCCACATACCGTAGCCAGTCCCTCACCGGCCGCAGATACGAGGTTCCTTCCGCGGCCCCAACACACCTCCCTCTCCCATAGCGCATCGGGAGACGTAGCGCAGCTCCTCCGTCTGGTGCAGAAGATGCAGATTCCAGTACTTAAGGTCTAGCTCACAGCGTCGCGTATTGTCAACCAAACCTGCTTGTGCCACTTCCCTGTCACCGGCTTGTATATACAACCTAGTCCTGTCTCTTACTTCTCCTCTTCCCCTACCCCGCCTACGGAACATCCCCTTGCGGCTCTACGTCCTCCCTCTGTGACGTAGGCAAGATGGCGCTGCCCCGTAAGACCGGTGCTGCGTTTAAGAAGTATTTGTTGCTGCTGGCGCAAGAGAACTGCGAATTTCGCCTGCTGGTAAGGCTGTAGGCTACGTTTCGGCAGTTTCTTTGTCGTACCAAGAGTTTTACGGGGAAAGGCAAAGCTGGCAGAAATGCTAAGCATGGCTTCCATTCACTGGGCAACATGCGGGTTTCACAGCTATTGTGTCACTGTTCTACATAATGAGTTTAATTCCTAGATCGCTTATGTTTTATGTGTAGGTGATGTAGTTCTTAAATCAACAATGTCCAGTCTCTGGGTCCTCAACCTCCTATGTAAATTCCTGAAGTTCTACTACTGCCTTAGTACATTTGCACGCTCTGCTTCAATTAACAGTCGACTGCGTGCACGAAGAATAGTTAGTTACCACATTTACCAGTACCGTATATTCAATTTTGAAATCTGACATGGGGCCCCTAGGCTTATACACGAGTCAATAAATTTTTCCAGTTTTCTTAGGTAAATTAGGTACCTCGGCTTATACACGGGTCGGCTTATACACGAATATATACGGTAATCCCCACTTCTTACTATTCCCACTTTTACTTTTCCCACATTTTACTCCTAAAATATTTACCTGCATGGGGTATTAATCTATATAGTAATTGAATAGAATGATGTACTTCTGCCAGTGCACTATTTGGAATAATTATTAAGCATTTACCATTTTTTGCACCAATAGATGTCTTGCTTATAATAGGTCTCTATAAAAAGTTGTCCTCTGGTGTACAAACTAAAAAACATAAACAAGCTTGAAAAATTAAGGGACCCCACAATATTTTTTAATTTGCAAAATATTGTAAAACAAGTCCACACAGGAAAATCAGAGTTCAAATGTTAAAATGTAGTGTTGAATAAATTAGTAAAGTGCTTTCTACTGCATTAAAATGTTGTATTATCAACGCTTTGATTTTCCTTTCAGATGTTGGGAACTTAGCGCAGGTGATATCAAATGGATTTATCAAGCCCCAATACTGGCTGCTATTGGGGTAAGTTACTGAATTACTTTTTGATACAAAAATATTTGTAGCAACAATTTTTTTTGTCTGGATATTAATCATTATACGTATATTTTGAAGATAATTAAATGTTATGATCACCCCTTCACAACTATTTTCTATTGATATTGTTATTTATTTAAAAATAATGATTTATTTTCAGGTGCCACCATGCTCTATTTATTCCTATGGAATTTTTAGAGGCATATGTTCCAAAAATCAAAAATTTTCATCAAACAAACCTCTCCAAACTGTAATATGTTATTATTTATTAAGAATTATTCATTAATATAAACTCAAAATATGATCACATAAAAACGTGAAAAAACAGCAGATTCACATTCTACCCATCCCATTCTGCCAAATCTTGAAAAAAAGTCTTAAACTCATATTGAAATGTTGATAAACTAAGCTTAGGGGTCGTTGCAAATTATCAAGCAGAAAATGAGGTTGGCCTGTAATATAAACTGATGCTACAAGGCTGATTATTAAATTCTCATGCTAGTCGCACTGGCTTCTGTGCTGCCATGTAGTAATTATCTGTATTAATTACTAATCAGCTGTACATTTTTACACTTATATTCTGTGTACTATATGTTTTGAGTTTGTCCCTAACAGTTGGTAAGTGACAGCAGCACAGAGCATGTGCAGTTAAATCAACAAAAAAGAAGATGGGGAGCTACAGGAGCTTCTTTGGGGGCACTGATCTTCCCTGCTAAAGGGCTGTGGATGCCTTGGACAGGTACAGAAGCCCAAAACATAATGTACAACAGATCTAGCCTTCTTCTTTTTTTTTTTTGCTTTAGTTCTCCATTAATAAATCTAGAACATTAAAGTTTAAAAAATTAAAATTTTCTATTTTGACACAAACAATTGAATTGCAGTTAAAACTGAAACTTGATTATAAATAAATGCCCCATAGATAAAGGCATTGTTACAATAATCTCTATTTGACATACTGTATCTATATATAATAGCTATACATTAATTTTAATACACTGCCAATAATCTAAATGTAACTAGGAAGTTCATTTCAAAATATTCCTAGTTTAATGAGAGATTTAGTAAACCGTGTATTTTACAGGTGTTCCGATTCAATTGGAATGTAATAAACAGGCAGCCACTAGTCAGATTAAATAGGTGACATTTCATATTGTCTGCAGCTTGGGGTTCCAGTAAATGGCTATTAATAAACTGGCTAAAATATACAATTATTAAATTAAAGTCTGCACAGCAGTGATTTGATGACATTCCAGCAATATATTTAAAAGCGATTTGGGAGCTTATTTTAAAATCAAGTATTAATTTTAATGAAATAAGGTTGATTTGTAGCCTGCAGAGAGAGTAAGATTTAACTTTGAAAAACTTTAACTTTTTTTTTCTCATTTGTCTTCATTTTTATACATCTCTAGATCATATAAAAATAAATCACCCATTTAATCAGAGATATTATTATTACACATTTTGCGTTCTCTGAAGAAACATCATATTTTAAACGTGATGAATTTTCATGACATTGTGATTCTTTAATAACAGGACTTTATTCATAATGAATTTGGCAGTGTAAATTAATAGTTATACTTTTGAAAATAATGTATATGCAACAAATGTGTCTATAATTTGTTGATTATCATTCTGTTACTTTGCTAATGACTAAACACTAAGGGACAGATTTATCAAGGGTTGAATTTCGAAGTAAAAAATACTTTGAAGTTTGTCTAATTAAAATACTTCGACTTTGAATATCTCAGTCAAAGGATTTTCACCGAATTTGGCCATCGAACGATTGAAGATTAAATTGTTTGAAACGAGCGATTCGAACGATTTTAGCATACGATCGAACAATTTTACTTCGATGTGTAAAGACTTAGAAAAATGGTCTAGAAGGTCCCAATAGGCCAACATAGCACTTCGGCAGGTTTAATTTGGTGAACTATTGAAGTCGAAGTTTTTTTTAAATATTCAAACTATTTTACTTTGAAATGAATTCCAGGTAAATTCAAAGTCATAGTATTCTATTTCATGGTCAAAGAATCCAAAAAATTATTTTGAATTTCAATTTTTTTTTACTTCGAAAATTCCCTCGAATTCACTTCGACCCTTGATAAATCTGCCCCTAAATGTAACTTGGTATAAATAGACAGTATCTGGATTTTAGGTTCTTGGTTATTTTAAGTATTATTTTCTACAAGTAGAGTTGTTTGAAATATTTTACATGGTGAAGTTTTTGTAAGTGTTGCCCATCTAAAACTAACTTAATAGTAATTTTAAACACCCTCTGCACAGCTCATATTACCATTTGTAATATTAAGAAGACTTTGGTGTTAATATTTTCCATAATATAAACTTATCAAATTCTTAAATACAGTAATATAATAATAAAAAATACAATAAAATACAATAATATAGATCTGATTTATTTGTATAATGGCTCAGCATCCTGGGGGTTAATTAGGTATTACCTGTTTGTTAATGATTCATTGTAATTCATATTTAATAAAAGACTTTTGAATGTTACTTTCCTCTGGGCAGCAGAAGAGTCTCTGTGTATGCATATTAATGACCCACTTGAAATTGCTCTTTGGCATGCTGACTTAAGATCTTTGGCTATGAATGCCATGACTTTGTAAAAAAAATGTTAAATAATCTCAAACTACATTTGTATTCAAAAGGTTTTATCATTTAATGAACCATGGTAAGTTTCAAGGTTAACTGCATACAGTAGGTATGTAGGTTGTCTAGAGCTAATATGCCATTTTCACTAAACATCCACAATTAGACCTTTCTTTGTGATAAAAACTGAAAACAACTCATATCAATTCTTTATTATTAAGTTTATGAGCAAGTAATGGAAACAGGTTAAATAAGACAGGAGGGTTGTGAATACTAAAAAGATTTATAGGTGTATCTTACCTGTGAGATTTCCATCTTTAGTGTTTTGCTGAACTAATAATTATTATGAAAAACAACTAAAAACAAAAATAATTTATTACAGGAGAATTATTTATGAATGCATTTATTAAGCACATAAAAGCATATTCTGCAGTGCTGTACAGTAAATGGGTGTATACATTGAATACAAAAAAATCAGCTTTTAACCAAAACTAAGGGTACACAAAGTAAAAAAGTGTCATTTTCGGGAAGGAAGCTTCATTAACAGGAATGTCAGACTACAGCTACTGATGATTAGGTAATGTATCTGAATTTTAGTGGCATCTTAGATATTATGGTATATTGAAAATATTTTTTAAGCAAGCCTGACCGTTATTGATTGGATATGATAAATGAAGAACCGAGCAGAAACAGACATAACCCAAGGCCTGTGTAGATGGGGTGCAAGAAGAGACCTGAGTCTCTGGGTTAAGATTAGAAGAAGAGACACAAGATTTGAGTATTGTCTATATAGAGGTGGTATTGGAAACCAAATGACCGAAGGGAGGAAGCATACAGAGAAAACAATAAGGGGCATAGGACAGAGCTGAGGAAGCCCAGAGGGAGAGGTAAGGGGAATATGATATTTTGTTGCAGGAAACACTAAAAAGAGCAGTTTGAGAGGTACTGTAAGAGGAAAAGCAGGACAGGGTAATGTCAAGAAAACCAGGAGATTGATGGAACTGGAGAAGGAGAAAGTAATCACGGTTCAGAGAGAGCTATAAAAAATGAATAGTGAGAAGTTGTTATTGGCTTAAGTCAGTAAAGTGATATATGGCTAGAAATAATGAAATGTATATATTAAACTTATTGTAGTAGCAAAGAGGTTCATCAGCCCTAGAATATTAATGATGCATGTAATGTTGCCTATGCAACAACAGTACAGAGCTTGTGTGTCAGCAGAAAACATAGGGGCAGATATATCAAAATGTGCAATTAGCGCTCATAACAAAATAAATCCCTCCCTTGCTATTTAATCCTATGGGAATTTTAGAATCATACAGTACTTATCAATTCGTGGACTCTAAGGTGCCCGTTTACTAAGTGTCGAAGTGAATTCGAAGTGAATTTTTGAATTCAAAAACGTCGAATTTCAAAGTGATTTTTGGGTACTTCGACCATCGAATAGGCCAGAATTCGATTTGAATTGAAAAAACGTTGAATATTCGACCATTCCGGAATCGAAGTACTGTCTCTTTAAAAAACTTCGACTTCGACACTTCGCCACCTTAAACCTGCCAAATTGCTATGTTAGCCTATGGGGACCTCCTAGAACCTATAGCCAGTATTTAGCTAAGTTTTTAGAAGTCGAAATTTTTTTTTTTGAAAATCTTTCAATCAATCGATTAAAACGTTTGAATCGTACGATTGATCAATCAATTTGCATTTGATCGATAACAGCTAAATTCACTCAAAAAAAAACTTTGTCTGTCGAATTATTACAATTCGATGGTCGAATTTCAAAGTTTTAACACTTCGACCCTTAGTAAACATGCCCCTAACTTTCATCTATAGATAAATATGATTTTAAAAACCCCATAGGAATAAATAGAAATTGAGGAGTCTGTGAGGGCAACTATATCAAAATGTCAGATTAGAGCTCTCTACAGAAAAATACACCAGATTTCTATTCATTGAATGACTGAGTGACTAAAAAATAAAGATCCAATAGGCTTAACATACTGTAGTTCTGTAGTTCTCATTGACTTATACTGTATAGGACCTTGACTACTTTTACTTGGCAAAGCTTTGTATTACAGTTTTTTTTTGTAGTTGTTACACTTAATACATCTCAAATGTTTAATGTTTTAGAGAAATAGAAAAAAACTAATTTTATATTCTTTTAAATCTGAATGTTAGTAGATTGGCCCCATAAGCTTTTAATAGAGAATATATTGTATAGTCTATACATTTGCACTAGCATGAACTAGAAAACACGTATGGAAAACTAACTGTTATAGGGTTGAAAATGAGCACATGATATGCAAAGACATACTGTACTTGAACATAAATGCACAGACACACACACATATATATTATATATATATATATATATATATATATATATATATATATATATATATATACAGTATATATATATATATATATATGTAATGTTTCCAAATGGGCAGCACACCGCCTTTGCAGCTTACCTCGGTGCAAGGTAAATTAAATAGATAATATAGTAGAAATGACCAGCAACACCGAGTTCTTTGATGAAAGCAAATTGTATTCAAATTACATGTAATATATATATATCAATAGTGTAATATAATATTTTATGAGATTCAGTCAACATTTCTCTTTTTTTTGCAGTTAAACTTCATCTTGTTCCTGAACACAGTGCGGGTTCTTGCAACTAAAATCTGGGAATCAAATGCAGTGGGTTATGATACCAGGAAACAGTACAGGTTGGTCAGTACTTACTGGGAACTTCAAAAACAAATAATTTTCTTTTTAAAATATATTTAACATTTACAATTCATATATCCTCCTCCCCGGTACTATAATTTTTGTATACCTCCAACTATACACTGCTAACGGGCTTCATAGTATATTGACATATAATGTATCATTGACTGTTCTGATAAACTTTGATCTTTGTCTGTCAATATGTCCATATATATATATATATATATATATATATATATATATATATATATATATATATATATATATATATATATTATATATATGTTTGTTTGTTTTTACTCCTGACGAAGATCCCTGTGGAGGATCGAAACATTGAGGCTTAATAATAAAAAATTTTAGTTTTTTCACTAAAACCCTGCGAGTGCTGCAATCCTTTTTCACTGCTTATTTCCCATGCTGGCACCCAGGTATTAATTTTGTCTACGGAGTGCACCATTCCTTTGGTTATATATATATATATATTATATATATATATATATATATATACTGAACTAAACAAATTAACCCAGCACTATCATTATACAACTTTAAGGAACAATTGGATTAAAGAGAATTTAGGGTATTTTAGAGGGTATTTTCTTTTTTTCTATTTTTCTTTTTTTCACTCAGGTAGGAAAAATACCCTTTTTTCACTTAGGTAGGACTGGTGCATGGACACTGCCTTGGCGGGGCGCATCAGCTTATGCATACTTTGTACAAATCATGTAACCAAAAGTGTCTCTTTTTGCCAAATTCAGATAAATTCTCTTTAATCCAATTGTTCCTTAAAGTTGTATAATGATAGTGCTGGGTTAATTTGTTTAGTTCAGTATATGATATGAGCCACACACCCATGCACCAGACTGATTTTAATTGCAACACATGGATGAGCTGCATTTTTTGTTTTGGTATATTATATTCCTTTGTCAAGGAATTGACAAAGGCCCTAATGTGGCCCGAAACGTTGGACACGCAAATTGAGCACAATAAAATGTGAATTTATTCAACAGAACAAGTTGGAGTGTGGTTCTTTCTGGAATTATATGATAAATTTTGATCCAGAACCCACCATCGAACTAACAGATCCGGATCAGAGTGCGGCTGCCTATGTGGAAATATATATATATATATATATATATATATATATATATATATATTATATGTGTGTGTGTAAATATATATATATATATATATATATATATATATATATTTATATATATGGACATTATGGGTTAATAACACCAAACCTAAACAGTAACAGAGTTGTCAGGCCTTAAAACAGCTTGTTCAACTATTAATATCCTTCAGGATAATAGTATCTTTATCACAGCATACAGTTTGTATACAAATATAAACCAGTACAGCTGGTACACTGTATAAAAGATGGGTGCTGAAATGTGTTCACTTCCAAAATTCAGCGATTGAACATGTTATCTTTAAATTATAATTTGAGACTGAAAGGTCCTTTCCTTAATTCCTAATTTGGGAGTAAAAAGCTCATAGGGCTTTTCAGTCCCAAATCAGGATTTACGGATAACATGTTCAAAATCCTAAAAGTACTCAGCTCTGACATGAGTATACCCATGCATTTTACTTGCTACTATAAGGATTTTAGGTAAACCATAGGGTACTATTCTATTTCGGAACCATAGTAAAAGCATTATCATGTCAGAACTACAATCATTGTGTGCATTCTTGATATATGTAACTTATGGCATCTTCCTCTTGCAATTTCTGAATTGAGAAGGGCAGTCAGATTACTAGCAAAACTTCTTCAAGGAAAAAATAAAATACAGCAAGTCCAGTTGATTTGACTTATTAATATAGATATACTGTGATCTGGATGAATAAAAATCTTCACAGACATTTATCATCCTTTTTAAGTGTGAAAAGCAGCCAGTAACTGTAACAGAATGCATGGGTTAAGCTCCTGGTGAAATCAGGTAGTTGCCAGGGCAACTGATTGTGGGGACTCTGTTATTTAAGCATGGGTCTTCAGGTGAAAATTATTTTTTTTTGGCTTGTTTTAGAAAGCTCTGATGAAACACATTTCTTTCACAATAATTCTTTTATATACTGTGCTTATGTGTAGATATGATGTTTATTGACCTCAACTGACCCAAACCCTTTCCTTTCATATTCATTCATTCACTCTTTTGTTTTTTTAGGCAGTCTCCAGATTTTACGTACCTAATAGTAACAATTATAAATTGGTTTCTCATTGGTTTCACGCTTTCAGTAATTTGAAATAAAAATATGTCAGAGTACAGAATTTCACTGTAGGATTTGATACTCACTAGAATGAGAATCGTTCAAGGGTCTGAATTACTTTACATAGACACATTGCTGTTTAGGCTGCACTGATTGACTGGTGGTCACTTAGGGCAAGAGCTCTTTCTTCTTCATTTCTGAAATGACTTAATGATGGACAGGAAAAGGAACTGTGGAGCTAATTAGATAAACTCTAGAGTACTGATATAACAAAAGTAAACCTTTAAGTTCTGTTATTCAAATTATGTGCTAACAAAAAGGATAGCTTTTTAAATACTGTATATTACTGCTGTAAGTGGGATACTGCTGTAAGTTCTGTTCATATCCCACTTCTTTTTAGTTTACAAATTAATGGGGCAAAGTGCAAATTACAGGTGCAATGTGCCTTGTTTTTCCTGCTGTAACCCTTACCCTAAAGTGCAAATATCTATTCTCATAGAATGGATCACAATGATTTGTGTGTCTCACTCTAGTTGGCATTGCATACAGAAGGGGTAGGAGGTGAATAGCACATGGGTGTCCCCTTAAATGTCCTTAGCATGCACTGCATTAACAAGTGTTAAGTAAAGTGCTCCTTTGTATCTAACAGCATTGTACTATACACCTTAGTGCTTTTTCACTTAGCACCTGCATCCAAGGCCTTACTATGCTCTGCATGCTGCTGGTGGGTGCAAGGCAGCCATGTAATTAAGCTCCTGCTAATGTGACAGATGGTAAGCACAGAACTCATTGGCTCCCTTTGCCTGCTATCCTTCCTCCTAACTTGTGCTTCTGAATGACATACATATTAGGTGGTGTATTCGGGATGAATGTTGGCAGCACTAACCTCATTGCCTTCCATTCTGGGGCAGGTTAAAACTTTGTTTTTAAAATTAAAATTTTAGACTATTTTTTCACTTTACACCCTGCCCTACACTTTGTAAATGTTATCTGCAGTGTCAGAAGGCTACAGTAGTTTCAACATCTTATTAGCTGTTCAGCACCATGATTGCATATATATTTATTACCTCACACAGCAAAATGGTACCCCAAGTAAACTAACTTGCATTAAAACAAACTCCATTCGAATGAAAAATAAAATGTAAAAAAAGGGAAAGCTGTACTCCCCACTAAACAATTTTAAACCATTAGGTGGAGGCACAATGAGGATACGACCATAAAATGCATACAAAGAAAAGAAGTCCTCTGCACTTGCCCATTATCAAAGGCATTCATGGATTGATTTATTAATATTCAGATAAAAATGTTCACATTTTTGCAGCAATTCAAAATTGTTGCACTAATATTCACAAATATGTTTGGTATTTATTTAGCCTAACAATTTGAAAAACGTGAATGTAAAACTTGCAAGTTCAAATCAGGATAGGAGTTAGGTTTTGCCATTTTTTTCTTTTCGGGTTTTCTGAATGTTTCTCAAGTTTTTTTTTACTCAAATCTTTTTAGCTTTAATTTTTTTAATACATAGGCAAACATCAAAGTTTTGTAAAATTCCAAGTTTATTTGAATTAGAAAAAAAACTAAAAATTTCATAAATTTGGATGTCGATAAGTAGGCCATGTGAAAAATATATAATGAAGCAGAAGACTTTTTAATTAATCAGGTTAAAGTCAGTGTAGAATAAAACAATAAAACAATAAAACTGTGTGCTTCTCTCTTATTGAAAAGCAAGCCAACGCAATAGATATATACAATTCAAAAAATAGTGGTGCTTTTTACAATGTAAGTACATTCACTTCCAGTCTCAAATGGGTGCAACTAAAAAACAGGTAAAATAAGTGATATAACAAATGATTATACACATCCAAGTGGTGTCTCTCCATAGTATCTGTGCGGCAATAATGCAGTAAAAAAATAGTCCTCACTAGAATACAGTTCAATGCTTACACAGTTGTATACCAAACAATCAATCCATATCCTGAAATACCCAGTTATGGTCTCAATGCAGTTTTCCTCGAAAAAAAAGGAAACCAATTACAATGCAGTGAATAAATACAGATAGGTTTTTTATCCCTGTTTGTAACTACTCACAAGAGATCCATGAACTCAAGGCACATAGTTGCAATCCAGACTGTTCACCTCCTCTTTCTCTCTCTGCAACACTCTGTACAGGCACAGGTACATAACTTATAAGAGACCACAGCAACAGGCTATGCCCTAGGAACAGATTTATCAAATTGATAAATACACTTCTAAACATTTTATAGAAATGAATAGTGGTGGATTTTACTGCAGTGAGCTCTAATTTCACACTTTGATAAATCTGCCCATTATTGTCTATAGACACAAATTTAAATGGAGAAAACTGGGGCACACTCTCCAGATACCCTTTGGTAAGACTCTCCTACCATTCTAAATATCAGTGGACAAAAGATAGAACTTATTTTCCTAGGAAAAATAGCAACAATACAATTTTAGAAGAGAGTTAAACAGATAAGCTAAGAAGGTCATAACGCTGTGTGTTTTCTCTTAAGAGCTGGCTATTGTGAAGAAAATGAAAATGCTTAACATTTGTGTTTAAGGTAGATACAGAGCTTACTTAAATGAATATCTATAACAAGAGGTCATTTAAAAATTACACTAAAAAACACTTCAACATTCAGCAGCCTGAAAAGATTATTACATTCAGAAGGTAATATAATTACAGAGGAGCAGAATTTGCCTGAACACAGTTCACCTTGATAATATGGTTATACATAGATATCTATAAACTGCAAGTTTCCTTCACAATTGAGAACAAATTTTACTTTTATTCAGATTAATAAAAAAAAAAGAGTTAGAGGATTACTAATGACCAAGTTGGCTCTAACCAAACTAAGTAGAATAGGGGGGATAGAATTATACATATCCAAAGTATAGAAAAAGCAACCCCCTTTAATCTACTGTATATATACTTAAATACTGTATAGGCTTGTGCAGATATTCAAATTACATGGGCATCAAACTTATTTTCACAACAATTTTGACACAAGAGAGCGTTTTTACACGCGCCACTCTTTTGTCCAAACGCATTTAGGTCCGCATGGGTGTCCGAATCTCCGTTTCACAAAAACATTCCCAGTCTGCGAAATCCAGAAATTTGACGCAAATCCATGCCTGACAAATAAATTCACTCATCACTACTGACGGAAAAGAATTGTGATGATCAGCATAGTTGGGTTCAAGTAGGAGGACAGGTCACACTATTAATGGTAAAAGTACAAAGCACTAGCTATGTAGCAGACAGATATGATCTGTAATTATGGCAAGGTCAGAACTATACAATAAGTATAGCCTGAAAGATAGGATAAGGACACTCTCAGGACAAGATACTTATCAATGGACAGAAACCACAATGAGCATTGGCTATTTAAAAACAACAACAGGCAAAACAAGCCACATATATCATGAGTCATGACCATGGATTAGTGAAGTTAGCTAGATACTCATTATTTATGGAAATATTCCCACTAAGTAAGCATATGAATCCTGAACATTCTGTGCTATTCCTGTTTCCTATTAACCTTTACTGAAAATGGCTTCATACTGCTAATAAAAATACAAAACAGAAGTCTAAGGTGTGGATAAAGCAATGAGACTGCGATAAAAAAGGTTTTTGTAAAACAAGACAAACCATTTTACAGCAGTTCTAAAATATGTACCTTTAGCAAGAATTATATCTTTCCATATATAGAAACTTTTTAGCATAATTATTTTTTGGTTTTCGCAGAGTTGGTTTTGTTTATAGTACATTTTTTTAAGTATATTATGTCATTGGAGGTTACGGTCTAAGTATAAATTTTTACTGCATCTGCACTTTTTGCACATAGATTAAAATGGTTTTTGTTTGATGTTGTGTACACAATGAAAGGTATTTTGCCAAAAGTAGCAATAATCAGATTAAGACAGATGACTTTGTTAAGGACCCTTATGCATTTCAATATGTCCAGTACATTTAGCTCAGAAAGAAAATTATTTCTAAATGCAGACATTTGGCAGAAAAAAATTGAATGCACAGTGTTTAATATTCATATTGCTAAAGCAGAAAATTGGGAAAGTTAATTATAAATTCTCTATAATAAAGGCAATTCATCTATATTTCACCATGGACATATTGGCTAAGAATGAATGCCTATATCCAGTATATTTTAGTAGTTGTTTTAGAGTTGCTGATCCATTTAGCTACCAGACCAAAAAACAAGAAGGCTGCAAGGTATGTGCTGCAACATTGAACACTATAAAATTATCTCATAACTGATTATAACGGATTCTATAGTTGTGGTGCTGTAACTATAGGTGACAAGTGCAGTGGGGAACTGAAATTATGCATCAGACAGGGCACCCACTGGGGCTTTTATTTCCAGGATAACCCAAAAAATTTGGAACATAGGGATTCTGTGGACCCAAGAAATTGATATTTAGCATCCTACTAACCATAGTAAGTGCAATTTTATTAGAATGTCTGTCTTTATTTTAATGAACAAATGAATGCTGGATTGTTTTTGGATCTAATGCATCAAGTCTGATACTGAAATTATTACTGGAAATATGGCTTGTGACTAACTAGTAATGTCATTTCCTGTTACATTCTCATTAGTTCATAATATCTGTGAGTAACATTCTGTTACTAAAAGAAATCATAGTCACACTTTTGAGATTCAGTTCTTTAATTTGCACTTAAACATTATTTTATAAAAATGTCAAACTCTGCACTTATCAAATGTCACTTGCACTAGGGATTCCTTACAATTACCTCTCTGTGCATTTGCCAGAAGTACTGCAATCACTGAGGAATATACAGTATGGTCAATCAGGTTTACTTATATACATATCACATCATTAAACCATAGTCCAAATGGCACTCACCTGCAGTAGTTTTGATGCTTTTTTTTTCAGATCTCAGTAAACATTTCAGGGGCAATTCCCCTTCTTCAAGTGCTCTTATATACATATAATACTAGAACTATTCCAAACTTTAAAGAAAACAACCAATAGAGAAACTGACTTTTCAGTTTGTCTATGGTCCTTGGGGACCCGATAGCTAAAAACAAAATACAATTACAAAATGTACTGAAAAAAATGTTGCATCCATATGTAGATTGCACATCCCCATCACCTTTTCAGTGAAAATGACACTCTAACCTATTCACCTCTAGCAATTCCCTTACACAAGTCATCAGTTCCTGAAAAAACACATCAGCCTTCACACATCACATCCTGCTGATCCATAATTTGCTCACAAATAGTCTTAAAGGAGAAGGAAACCTCCAAGACAGTTTATTGCCAACAGATTAGCCACAATAGTGCAAACTAGAATGCTATATTTATTCTGCAGAATGCTTTACCATACCAGAGTAAACAGCTCTAGACACTGTCTCTGTTTGTTTAGGATAGAAGCTGCCATATAAGCTTGGTGTGACATCACTTCCTGCCTGAGTCTCTCCCTGCTCACTAACAGCTCTGAGCTCAGATTACAGCAGGGATGGGAGGAGGGGGGGAGAGGAGCAAACTGAGCATGCTCAAGCCCTAGCTCTGGAGGTTTATGCTGAAAACAGGAAGTCTGATACAGAAGCCCATGTGTGCACAATAAAAGGAAAGAAATGCTGTGTTTCTTTTGACAGAGGACTTAGAGCAGCATTACTTTGAGGGTTTACTGGTGTATTTATATAGACCTTTCTGATAAAGCTTACTTAATTTTAGCCTTTCCATCTCCTTTAACAGTAATGTTAATATTTCTCCAACATGGAGCCCATTACCTACTTTTTCAGTTTGTCTGTAAGCCAGTTTTTTTATATGTATATGTTAGTTCTTTATATAGAAGTGTATTGTTTATTTGTTGTTGTTTATTGAATTGCTAGCGATCGTAGTATCTGTAGCGAATGTCGGCTTTTCTCCAGCCAACCGCAAAAAAAAAAAAAAAAGTAAGCATTAAAAGACTGTTGGAAAGATTACTTCTTATGTACCATGCAGGAATCAGCAGCATTAGAGAGCAACTTCAATATAAAAGAAAATGTAGTAATAGTAAGTAAATGAATAGTTGGCTCAACATTAGCTTTCTAACCTGTGTTAACAATGTAGCATCTGTTAGCAAAATGACATGTTTATATATTTCTGGGAGCTGGTATATGAGTTGCCCTGACAATGCTAATTTATGTTATTCATGAAAGTCCAATTAAATTTGGATTCACGTATTTTAAATAGAAGAATGTCCATGTTTTATCAATTATTTTACACTGGTGATCTTGACTCCTCCACGTTTCCAATTTATTTTCTAGAAAGTTGGCGAAGTCTACACTGGTTCTCATTCTTGTGTTCGGTGTCCATTACATTGTGTTTGTGTGCCTTCCACACACCTTCACTGGCCTAGCTTGGGAAATTCGGATGCATTGTGAACTTTTCTTCAACTCTTTCCAGGTGCAGTGCCAAAGTTGTATATTTTGTGTTCATGCTGGTTATTTTCCTCTTTTCTTCATCTTTACTGTGAAAATAATATAATAAAGTGTTCTTGTGAATTACAGATAATTAATAATAATAATAATAATAATACAGCCTATTATTTACACAATCTTTGCGCAAGTAATTATACAGATCTGAAAAGGTTTAATGTCAGTCTTACCAGTTGCTCCCTCATATAAAATCTGTCTCAAGCAAATTCATCTGTGCGCATGTGTGAGATACAATATTCATATACTTAAAGGGGTTAGGAATCTGTAGATTTTATCAATTTTGTTCTAAATACAGGAAAACAGTTACTACACTAGATATAATTTTATATAGTTTTACTTATTGATTAAATGTATTCATTTAGGTTCTGGTTATTTATTTACATGGTCATATTTGCCACAATTATTTCACCAATTCTTTTCACAAAATGTTTTTCTTGATTGCAAGAAAATACATTGCAAAACACAACCACGAAAATGAATCCGCATCTAACTGAGGTTGAAATTTAATAAAAGTCTGAAATTCACAATCACAAAAGTCACAATTAGCGTAATAAGAATACAAGTTAGCATTTCCCAATGTAATATTCTTCCTTAGACTGTAATTGCATTGAGAATTTTAATTGTGCATTGCACACTTTTAAGAAGAGCTTGACGGTGTTGAAATCTTTTGGAGCAAACATAACTTTTTCAGTAAGAGGTTTTATTACACACACTGAACATTGGCACAAATTATAAAATCCACAATAATTCTTCCCTTGGCAGAAGTGATTGGTAAACAGTTTCCAGGTTAAAAAAAACTTTATTTAATTCATGGACAGGAATTTTTTTTGTATTGTGGATAAGTTTTCCATTACCACATTTAAATTACATTTCCTGTACTAACATCTGTACTAAGATTATGTTAGTTTTTTGCCAGGTTTCTCCATGAAAATATTCTTTGCATGACATTTATAATGCAGCTCATACAGTATTTATACTATTTGCTTTTACATAACCCATCTGATCCCACGTGTTCCTCTATGAGTGGGCTGCCATATTTATGCAGAATACAGTCATTTTAGGTTTAGGAACAATTAGCATGACTTATAGGCAACTTTTAATATGCATTAATATTTTGAATTTTTAAGTTTATATCACTTTAATGTTACCTTTTCATTAAATATATTTCTACTCATGCCCTACACTATTTATTTTCCAGTATATTATTCATCCCTGCTTGCTTAGATGTGACAACCTACAGCCAATTTAAAATTGAAACTAAAGAGCTGCCGTATCAAAATATGAAATTATAAAAATAATACAAATTAAGGCCAACTGCAAACTGTCATAGAGTAAATTTACATACATCATACTAATAGTAAGCATGTATGTGATTTGTACATATTTTTCAAATTTAAGATTAAGCTGACCACTTTGAAACCATATGGCCCTGCCCTTGTGCTGGTTTCTTGTAAGGTTACTAGCCTGAAAAGAGGGCTTTGGAAATAGAAAATTATATTTTTAGTTTTTTTAGATGGCAGGCTAAACTCTGCAACAAGAATACCATTAGAACAGTGTATTCATCTCTTAAAGTTTGCAGATACAAAGGTAAAATAGCAGTGAAGTATGTTTAATGGAAGTGGTCTCTATAATTATTAGAAACTGTGAATTCTGTGCTTACTGGCATCTTGGAAGTTATCTAAAAAAAACCCCTAAAACTACAGTAGGATTTCAGTTTTCAGCATAACACTGACCTATAGAACAAAGTCATTATATGCATATTTGTGCAATTATTGTACTGATGTATATTGTACTTAGAATACACCTTCATCTGACATGTACATTATATCAACCATATTATACTGCCACAGGTTTGATAGTTTCAAAACTATCTTTCATATTGTAAATTAGTGGAACAGATGGTTCTACATTTACTTTTTTTCTAGTTCCCAGTTACTTATCAAAAATTGCATCTGAAATAAGCTACTATAGAATATCTTGTGTTACATGCTGGTGATTTTGCTTACTTTTGTTTGCTTCCTACGGGATCAATTTAAAGAATTTCCTTGGAAGGGTTAGGCTAAAATGGCCTTATGTTTTCTTTCAACTAACTTGCTATGTTATTTAATTTCAGTACAGCAATTACAATTCTTACTTCTGTATAAATCAGTCGAAATTCAGGAGAAAAAATATCTTCAAATCAATGTTAGTCGTGATTTACTCTCTCTAATGTTGCCAAAGGATCAACTTTTTTCAATCATGAATAATTTACAAAATGAAATCATGAAATAATAATCGGATATTCATAGACGTGGGGCAGTTTTCCCAACATAGGTCCTAAATAGCACAAGTTTTGTTACCCATGCCAACCACCCAGATCTTTGCAATCATTTTCTAACTTATATTTTTAAAAACTGCTGACTACTATAGCCTACTGCATTGGTGTAGTTTGAGAACATCTCACATTGTAATTGTGAAATATTACTAAGGAATATGTGTCCTCTGTATGAAATTAACTGATTTGTTATGGTCGTGTTTAATCCTGCAGGGCTTCTTTGTCTCAATAATATACTGTTATTGCAATGGTGAGGTAAGTACACATTTTTATCCATTTCATAAAAGTCATGTGCTGTTTCAGTTACTACTGTAGTACTGTTGAAATAATATTCTGATATGAATCAAATTAGTCAAAAAATATTATAATACATCAATATCTTGTAAATTAGGGACCGAGTCCAGGATTCGGTTTGGAATTCAGCCAAGGTTTGGCCTTTTTACAGAAGAATTTGGCCAAATCCAAGTGCCTGGCCAAAACTGAATCCAAAAAAAGAAAAAAAACCCACAAACAAGGGAGTTAATTTTTTTTGGCTGCGAATGTGGTTATCTTTCCCCCTCATTTCCCCAATTTAAACATGCAAATTATCGTTCAGGTTTGGTATTCAGCAGAATCTTTCACAAAAGGTTTGGCCAAATCCTAAATTAGTGGATTCCATGCATCCCTAAGTAAATTTTATATATGCCATTATAAATGGTGCTTAGTGATGTCATCAGTTATAATACGTGCTCAGTGATGTAACTTCTGCTACATGACTTTTATTATAATAAATAATGTACCTGCTGTTGTCAATTATCAGGATAGTAAAAGTCACCTCTGAGTTCCATGACTTCTAATACAGTTATATTTAAAATAAGGGGGGTACATTATTAACTGTATTATCTAAACAGCGAGTTGTGAGAAATTATCTGTTTATCAGTTATGAGAAGAAGCAAACTATAACAAACTGAAAATTTTCTGGACACTAATCAGTGCAGTCCTTGTGTTTTCCTGCATCTTGAAATTCAAGTTCCTAGTGACCACCGAACTAAGCAGGAGCAGGGAGAATACTGGCAGAAGAGAATATTTACAGAATACAAAGTTTAAGCAGAGAGACATGAAAGGAGTCTGAGAAACCAAGACTATAAGGACAGACATAGGCAATGTATAATAGCAGATATTCAAGCTGAGCTGTATTTGCACCATTGAATCCTCCCAGATTCGAGTATCTGTCACTAAATACTTGCAAACACATAAATATACATTTCCCAGTACCATTTATTGAATAAAAGCCTGAATACTGCCCTATTTACAATCTCTATGAAGACAAGTTTATTGAAGCTTGCTTTATGAGTTCATGTGTTTGTCTGTTGTATCAGTAACATTTACAAAATGTATTCTTATGAATAGTGATGAATGAATGAGTCAATGGGAAGGCAAGATTGCATTGTGGTTAAGACATCTTCAGCTCTGTAATAACATATACATTTATGAGAAGAAAAAAAAAGGTTACCATGTTGCCATTTTATTCCACACACAAGGTAGATACAGCTTTATAGATTCAGGGGGAATTCCCATTGGTTGATGCAAAAGGCATGGGGCACATAATGACAACTGCAACAGAATGATTGGCAAAATTATTGTGCAGATTCGTGAAAATAAATGTCTGCTGGTGAAACAGCTAATTTTGCTGCAAAACTATACAAGGAAAAAAAGTTTGCTAATACTTTTTTTTATTAATTGAAAGATTTTCTTTTTTCCTCAGTGATTAAGTTCCGCACAATATGTGATGGACGTTGGTGTTTAAGTGTACTTCTGTTACTTTCTATTTTAAAATATATTGTTGTTTAAGTGGCTGGCGTACTGGAGGAAGCAGCCATGAGTTATTATTGACATTTGTTATTTCTGAGTTCTCCTATAATTCTATATTTCTTGTTTGATATTATTGGGAGTTTGGCCACTTTAAATGCACCTGTAATAGGACAGTTAAACTATAATCCTTTATGTATACATGTAGTCAATCTAGCGGTGGCTCCAAAACCTAATCCTTCCTCAAATAGCACACAGTTGCAGGAACTTATTAAAGGGGAACGATCGCAAAAATGAAAATTTAATATAAGGTTCAGCATACTGAAATAAGAAGTTTTCTAAATATAATTAATTAAATATTCTGTACTGTTTCTGTTCCTCTTCACTATCCCACTCTCAGCATTTGTTTCTCTTCAGTATAAAAAAGAGCCAATTAATTCATCCAAAATAACTATTCTTATTAAAAAACCTAGCAAATGCGATGTAATCTATAGACATTTAGTATTTTATCATCATCACTTATTTATTCTCTATTTTTTTTATAAACCCCCTTAGCCTAAATCTTCATTTAACATGTGAAATGGCTTTTTCAAACAAAAAAGCTGTTGTACAGTTAACTGACACAACATTAACTGCCTAAATGAACCATCCATCTTACGATGTATTGAATAGCAACTAAATGCTGTCAATGCTGTATTCCATTAAGTAGGTTTTTCGTTGACACCATAAATGTTAACACTGAGCAACATATGTATCTGTATCTGTATGCGACAGCTGTCCTCTGGAAGGCTGTGTCTAAAATGACAACCACTTTGCTTTGATTCATGTCTTTCTTTGTTTTGAGGTCATCAATTGCTTACCGTTCTTGCACAGGAAGATTACCTAAAGACTTAACATGTACCCTTTTTGCTAAAGCCTCTAAATCCCTTCCTATTAATTGCACTCGTGATATGTGAATTCAGTGGCTAGAATATAGAAACAATGCTGCTTTCATCAAGCAAAATATATCAGTAGTCCAAACGCATCATCTTTTAATCTATTGCTGCAAAAATTAACAACAACAACAAAATAGTGTAAGGATCAAATACTTGTGCAATCAGCATAGCTCAGGTTTTAACCTATATTAATTTATTTCAAATCCTGTAATGCCTGACCTAGAAGCAACCTCAACATGGATGTCATTTATAAACAACGTCTGGGCAGTAACCCATGACAGCCAATCAGATGATTGCTTTCAGTGTCAAACTTGCAATTGGCTGAAAAAAGTTAATCACTGATTGGTTGCTTTGGGTTATTGACTGGGAGCAAATTTGCCCAGGGTTTATAAACAAACTCAAAAAGAAAAATTGCCAATGCACGGTTTGCCTAATAATTATTACAAAAGATGAGGTGTTCGTACCATACTTTGGCCAAGTCAAGGCCCTCATTGTATGTGAGTCCTACACTATTTGTAGTGAATTTAAAATCAAGTCCCCCAGCGACCAATGTGACCGAGTTGTAAGATCATTTATAAATGAACCCCCCTGACTCATGGAATCTATCTTTACCGTGTAATATTGTACAGTTAGGGAATGCAATATTTTTTTCAGCTGCCTGTACTTTTAGTGGCCAGTGCCGGCATTATGCAAGTGAAAATAGTGCACCACCTGATTTTACTGGACTGGGCTGATCTATCAACACAATGCTTTTCATTCTAGCTGCCGTTTTATCCAATAGTTTTTCAGTACATCATAAAAACTGTAGCCTTATTCATTTGATAAAAGGTACATTATGCACCTACATACATGTTCAACAAAAATAAATATAACTTATGCTAAAAATATATTCTGTCTATTCATTAAAAAAGTTATATAAAAACATATATAAAAATGCATTATTGTAGCATTAATTTGCTTTCATGCTTGCTATCTTACCTTGATTTAGTTGATACAGATACTGAGCCCTATATAAACAAGTGTAACTACGCACAGTCTGCTGCAATTTAAGCCTAGTGTTATCCGTGTAGTGGTTCCCTGGATACTCCGTCTTAGGCATCCAATTATTCGGGTGTGATTCCCAACCTTCGATGATGATTTGACTCCGTATAAAAAGCTTCTTGTTGCATCAAAACATTTTTCTGATGAAAAAACAAATTCTGAGAAAAACGTCTTTCCTAGTGATCTCTAGTGTAGAACTGTGCATGTACAATATGATGACCTTTTTTAGATTTTAGTATTGTTATAGAAAGACCCAAGCAGGTACACTTTTTTTTCCAAAGAAGGAACCAGGCAGGAATAAAAATATTCAGTGGATTCCAGTGGAGGGGATTTCATTTCTTTTAATCTGTTATTGGTGCAAAGTTGTCCCAACAAAATAGTGTAAGGATCCAATACTTGTGCAAACAGCATAGCTCAGGTTTTAGCTTTTTTTTCCCCTCAAGATTTAATTCACCCTTGGTTTTGACTGTTTTGTCTTACAGATCAACAAGTGCATCATGCAAAGGAATTATCTGGTCACTGATAATTATAGCCTTCATTTCCCTGTTTGTCTTAAAAATAACAAAAAAATGATTTTTCACGTTTAAAACAATAGATAAAGTATCAGTGCTATTCATTCAACTCGTTTAACATGACAGTGTACTTCATGTTTAAGCCTTGGTGTGCTGTGTTAGCGGTCAGGCGTTTACAGTGATGGCATTGGTAAACACAAATACACAAATTAGCAATTAGTCAAGGATTAGGTAGGGGGCGTTGTGGAGACTGATGGTGAAAGGGTGAGTCCTTGAGGCAGGAGCTGTATGTGCCTAGGGAATACGTAAAGGGAAGGCAGGAACAGGTTGATGAGGGAAAAGAGTCAGACTGGATCAGGTGCAGAGAAGAACAGCACGGAGAGGGCGAAGATCAGGACTGGACTAGGCAGGAAGAGGGCGACGACTCAGGACAGGAACAGACTGAATGGAGGTGGAGTGGAACATGAACAGACTGGATGGGACAGGACGGTGCAGGCGTAGATGCAGAGCGAGATGAGGGGTACAGTTACAAGGCAGGGTCAGGAAGCAAGAATCAGGAACAGGCGAGGCAAGGTCAGTATAAGCTGAAGAGTAAGTAATTCCACCGGCAAACAGGTCTAAGTTGCAAGCAGGGACAACCCTTGCTGTATTTTATTTGCTTGATGCAACGTTTCATGGTGATCCCCTTTGTCAAGCCTTCTCGGCCGGGCACCGGGCAATATATACGATTTGGAGAGCCAGGGAGTGCAAGCTGGTAACTATACCTGTTTCCAGTACAAGCTGAAGTCAGGGAAAGGTACAAGGTTGAATAAGTTAAGGCAAGATCAGGTTTGGAGTGAGGAACAGAGCAAGATACGGAATAGCAAGGAAAGCTGGGTAGGGCAAAGTCAAGACAAGGTTAAAGCAAGGAGAGATCAAGGTTTAAAGCTGGGCCGGAGCAGAACTAGAAAGGGAAGGTAAAGCAGAACAAGACAAGACAAGGTTCATAGCCAGGCAGCACAAGACAGGGAAGAGTTCAGACAAGACAAGGAAAGGAAAGGAGGCTAGAACTAAAACCCTTAGCTAGGGACAATGTCACACTCCTAGTCTGGGAAACAATGCTCTGGCCAGGAGTGCTGACCTTAATAGGGCAGAATCAGCCATCATTGGCTGATTGCAACTGATCAGGCAGCAGCTGGGCTGGGGCTGCAGAGGCCAAACAGGCTGCATCTGGGCTGGGGCTGGAGAGGCCAATCAGACTGCAGCTGGGCTGGGGCTGCAGAGGCCAGGTAACATATAGCGAGCAACCCTACAGGCTGCTCATCTGGCAAAATGGTTAAGGTATCGAGCCAGAAACCCAAAGGTCCCTGGCTCGAATCCCAGCAATACCTGACAACAAAATGAAAACCATGAAATTAACCATATGATGTGACTGGCAATGGAGCCATAAGGGCCATTATTACACTTATGGGTCCCTATACTTCTGTTCTTAAAACATCACTTTTTGTGCCATAAATAGGACTAATGGGAGTTTGCCAGAAAGATTTCACCAAAGACTTTAGGCCATTACACATGCCATTAATGTAACTCGGTCATTTTATGGACCTATTAGCAAATTAGCAACATTCACAGAAAATTAGCAAAATTCACAAATTGATTGTCTCCCTATGAAACACATTGCCTTGCAGTCATAGTACAAGAAAAACAAACACAAAAGCAGTTGGAGATGAAGTTTTTTCAGCATCAGAGAATTCTAGGCAGTAGCTCACACAGGGTATATAGTCATGATGTTGTTAAACACAGTGCTAAACAACTTTGAATTAAATTATTAAATACTAGTGATGGGCGATGGGCGAATTTATTCAACAGGTGCAAATCTGCTGCGAATTTGCGCTTTTCGCCGCCGCCGAATACATTTGCAAACTTACCGTGAAAATTTATCGCTGCTGAAAAAACTTTTGACTCCGGCGGCAAAGTTTTTCCGACGCCAGCGCCAATTTTTACACCGGCAACGGTTAACAGACATCCATCGAATCGTCGATGGAAAAAATCTGCATTTCATGAATTTTTCACCAGTTACGCAAATTTCACTGGAAATTCGTGAAACGGGACAAAGTCGCCCATCGCTATTAAATACCATGTCACGTAAGATACTTATATACATTTGCAGACAGAGCCCTTACTTGGCTTGTATTATTCTTTAAAGAGGCGTATATTCAGTTTTCTGGCTTGAAAACATTAAACCCACTCTCAGATGGCAAGTATTCCAGCCCCAGTGTGGTTTCTGTCGGTATGACAACACTTTATACATTATAAGACATGGTGCTTCCGCGTATTAAAAACTGTGGCAAGCTACAGGATTTACAGTGAAAGGCTAGGTGCTTGTATTATAATAAAAATATAAATTTACATTAAATTATTTAATACAGTAGCACAAGTAACAACAATTACTGGTGGTGGAATCAGACTATAAAAACATAATCCAATAATAATCCTTTTGTTGTTGTCAAAATATAACATTCTGGCTACACAGAAATATCACAGCAGTATACTGTACATGGCTAAACATAGTTTCTAAGGCTGGTATTTCAGGTATCGAATGCATTATCCAGAAACCCATTATCCAGAAAGCTCCAAATTACAGAAAAGTTGTAGACCCATAGACTCCATTTTATCCAAATAATCCAAATTTTTAAAAATGTTCTTTTTTCACTGTAATAATAACACAGCACCTTGTGCTTGATCCAAAAAAAATTGGATCTGGTCTCTGTTCCTTCTTAGTTATTTTCCATTTGGAATTCTGTATTCAAATTTCGAATTTTTGGCAGAAGTCAAATTTTTTTGGAGCAAAAACTCCTGAACTTGAGTTATACTTTCAAATACTTGTGTGTGTACAAAATTTTGTAAGCCCAAAACATTTGAAAAACTGCAGCATTTACAATCTGCCAAGTTCATGTAGAAGTCAATGGGAGCAGTCTATGATAAATGTAAAGCTTTTAAAGTAAAGATTCAAGGTATTAAATTTTTTTGCACAGTTCTTTTAAAAAAATGTATTTTAATTTTTCAATAAATAAGCAAACATTCAAGTTTATTCAAAGTAGAAGAAAACCTTTAATATTACTCAACTCCAATTTTGATAAATATGCCTTTTAGCGTTTAGAAGAGTAAAGCTTAACATCCTTTAAAATATGTACAGAATATGCTTATAATTTAAGGAAAACAACTGCAAGTCTACAGTTTGTCTAAAAAGTGGAAACATTCCTTCCCCCGTTAAAAAATGAAAAACTGGTACTAATCATGGCACCAAAATGATATGCCATTGAAATTGGAACTCTGGGATGTATCCTAGTTATTTAGCTACCAAAATTATATCTAACCCTTTAAGGAATGTTTCTATAGTGCCTGT
Organism: Xenopus petersii; assembly: GCA_038501925.1. Taxonomy (NCBI): domain Eukaryota; kingdom Metazoa; phylum Chordata; class Amphibia; order Anura; family Pipidae; genus Xenopus; species Xenopus petersii. The sequence goes on from CM076688.1 coordinate 46,265,935, forward strand.
TAATACAGGCCCCCTTCAGGTGCAGAAATTCACAACTTTTCTGATCACACTGAAAAAAAACCTCTTTCCACATCTGTTGATTAAATTAAATTTTTTTCCAATCTCATATAATGCCTTTTTGTCCTTTGGGAAAGAGTGTCAGAATAGCAGAAGCAGATTGTGCTACAGTTGGCGGAGAGAATTAGGAGTGTAGAGACTGATGAGCAGAACATTCTGAGCAGTATTGGTTCCACTGAACTCTCTACATCTCTGGTTTCCAAAGAGAGATTTTTGTATGGTGCCCTTATATTTAGCTTATTGAGGAGGTTTTTCTAGACAGTGCACACTGCCTTCTGTTAAGTAGCTTGTAAATGATCCCTGAAGGGATCTTGCGCCTCTTACTGCTCCCCGTCTAATGTAAATGACCCCTATTATTTCACTATTATCTGCAAAACCTTGTATGAGGGTTATTTATCAAAGGTTGAATGTTAAGAGTTATGTGAGCTTTTTTAGACCTCAAATGAACTCACAACTCAAATAGTTTCTAATTTAAGAAAAAACTCAATTTGGAAAAACTTAGGGTTCTAGGTTAACAACAAGGCGAAAAAACCTTGCATCGCTTGAATTGATCAAGTTTTTAAGCGAAAACCCTCCGAAAAACACAAACATCGTGAAGTCTATTAACATCTTCAAATGGTTGAAGGGACCTCTGCCATTGACTTCTACATGACCTCGACAAGTTTTAGATATTTTCGAAGATATTTCCAGGGTCGGGGTATAATAAATCTAGAAAAAATAGATCTTTTCTTTAACCCAGAAAATCGAATTTTGACTCAAAATTAACCTTAAAAACTTGAATTTTTTGTGGAAAAGACAACTCGAACATTTTATTTTTAAGTATGTCATCCCATAATGCATTGGCATTAAAAGGGGGTATGGAGATGGGCAATAAGCAACACCATCCCAAGATCAGTGTTATTTTTATACAGTCTCCGTAGTGGCAAGTTAACTTTTTAGACACTAAAACATTTCATACCCCCTGCGGCTTAATAGTTAAACATTCAGTGAGATTCTCTCTTGTCTATCAAAGATGACAGCTGGTACTGACATTGCCAGAACAGAAGGTACTGCTATGTTTCAACTAATCAGACAACATGTCCTTTTTTATCACTTATCTTCCTATTTAGACCCTCTCCTATTTATATTCCAGTCTCATGCAAACCACTGCCTGGTTGCTAAGGTCAATAAGACCATAGCAACCCGATATCTACTAATACCGAACTTAGGAGCGATGAACTAAAAGGTAAATAACTGAAAAACTGCAAAAGATAAAACAAAGACCATTTGCAAATTGTCTCAGAATATCAATGTCTACATCATGTTCACTTAAAGGTAAACTCCCCTTTAATTAGTCTCAGGCATGTTATTTTGCTACAATGTGGATTATACACAATCACATGCTGTACAGAGAATTACATATATAAGCATCATCAACAATTTCCCCATTTATTTTAGTTAGCTGCACTGAGATATCATCTTCAGAAGAGCAACCTATTAATATAATAATTGATCTATCTATCTGTATTGTTATCTGACAATCTGCTTTGAAAAGCTGTAATACTTTCCTGACACTAAACTGAAAGTTAATGGGATATCTTGTGACAGATTTTTTTAATATACAATAATGTCAATTAATTTTTAAATCCATCCTAAAAATATACACACATTGTATAATCTGAAGCTATTCCAGGCAATCAGAATGAAGAGCTTGTCACTTCTGGGTGATACTTCATTCGAACGTAAATCTCTATTTAAAACATCAGCAATTGTTTCTGCAGCTCAGATCAGAGGAGATTGTGCTGAAGCCACTGGCAAAATATGTAATAAATGATATTTTGAGTTACAAGGATATAACAAAAAAGCCACATTAATGCTATAATACACTGTGTAAAATTGATTTGCGCCCCGTGTAATGAATTTTTTTGATTAGTGACATTTAAAAATCTAAAGCAAAAACAGGTGTTACTTAAGAAAAGGCACATAAAAAAACCAGTACAGAGTGGTTCCATTGTGTGAATAAAATATTTTACAGAGCCTCATAATTATGTCCCGAAGAATGATTACATTTGACAAGTAAATTAATATTGTCTGTCAAGTGCAATAACACTTGAAAAACACACTGGCATTTAATATCTCTGTTTGGTAAAAAAAAAAAAAAACAAGAAATCAATATCACTGATGCCACAGGAAAAGTACAGATGCAGCATTCCTTTAAGTACACACACACACAAACACACACACACACACACACACTTAAGCAAATGGTATTCTTGTACCTTTCTGTGTGCTCCATCCTAGCGTGCAAGGACCTATGCCTTTGGGAGCTCACAATAGGGTAAAGTGCTAAAAACATGAGTAGTAAAAAAAATATCACATGGGGACAGTGACAGAATTTCAAGATTTATTATGGAAGTCTGGGAAAACAAAAAAAACTTAAAATACATGTGTGATCTGTTAAGTAGTGGTGAATGTGCCTGTTGGAATAATGTATTAAAATTACATCTTAAACATGTAACATTAAACATGTTAATTTTATATATGGTTTGTTAAAACAAAAGTAGTCCGACTAATTCAGACACTAGAGGGAGATAGAGTGCAAAGGGAAGGACACACCCAAGGTAGGGTTTTTCTTCTTCCGGACATCCGCTGGAGAGGAACAGATATAGAGAGGGTCTCCTAGTGAATAGTATTAGGTACTTCAGTTAGACAGGTTAGCTAGAATGAGTAGCCCAGACCCCAGCGAGGAGGTAGTGGCCTAGAGGCTGTGGCTAAACCAGATAAAGGGTGGAAGTGATAGTTGTAGGGCCAATGGGTACATCCTGAAGCAAGGACAAGAAAAATCCTACCAGCGTAGGACAGAGGGGCGTTTAAGGAACACCAGACTGCAAGGCCCGGGAGGTGGCACATTTTGGTAATTCCTATCTGGAGTTGGGCAGAGGGGTATGGAGCGCATGCCATACTGCTAGGATCAGAAGTTGGTGCAAGGTCCTGGAAAGGTATGTGTCTGTCCTTGGTAACTGGAGTCGTTATTGCACTAGTGGAATGTAGGTTCTCTGTTAACTTGCTTGTGAGCCTGTCAGCGAGTTTGCATGAGTCTGGATGTGACCACTTGGACAGTATACCGCCAAATAAAATGTGTTTCCAGTTACTGGTGGTGGGCAGGTAGAGCAGGAGGTGGGTGGGAAGAGCAGGAGGAAGAGCTTGACACGGACCTGCCCACCACCCTCAAAGGGGGGACAGAGGTCGGCCTGAACCCGAACAACCAGAGGGTAAACCTGCGGATCCTGCTGGTATTGGACCAGCCTGCTCATCACTAATAATTAATCCTTACTGGAAGCAAGCTCACCATAAAACACTCATACACATTTTATACATTCCTATGGGATTTTTAGAAGCATATTTATCAATGGGTGAAAGTTAGAGTTCACCATTTGATAAACGCACTTCTATAAATCCCATAGGAATTTGGTCATTGGGAGACATGATTTCAAGCAAGCTACCTCACTGGCTGTTTAGCTTGTGGTGTGAATTCAGTATTGTAATCTTTATTTACAGACACGCAAATAGGGGGTTATTTATCAACATTTGTATTTTTTTCTAGTTGCTTAATTAATTCTTCTGACTCTCTCCAGCTTTCAAAATGGAAATCATTTTTAAAAATGTTGATTCAGATAAAATGAAGTCTATGGGAGATGGCCTTTCAGTAATTTGGAGCTTTTTGGATAACAGTTTCCAGAAAGATATTTTATCTGGAAAACCCCAGGTCCTGAGTATTCTGACTAACAGGTTCCATACCTGTATTTTTTTCATCATGATTTTATTTGTTTTTTTATATTTGGATTTTTCAATAAATAGGGTAACAGTTGTGTTTTTTTTATTGTGAGTTTATTTGAGTTTAACCTGCAAATGTCAATAAAGCAGTTTTATTACACCAAAATAAAAGATCACTGTTTTATCTTTATGAAAACATGCAATGGGACATTTAAGATTCATAACCATTTGTCTGCTTTGTTTCTTATTTTTCCTTGTTGCTTTTTCTTTGTTTTTAAAGGTACAAACAGAAATCAAAAAGACATGGACTAGGTGGAATCTTGCATTCGACTGGAAAAGCACAACTCACTGCAGTAATTTTAGATATGGTTCTGTCCTGACCAACATGACCCACAGCACTAGCAGTCAGTCGCAGATGGTAACCAGCTCTCGCATGGTGTTGATCTCCAGCAAAGTGAGTCGAAGTGTAAGCAAGCAGGGAGATGGACACATAAATCTACCAGGGTATGTCAGAAGCAACTCTGACCATGACTGTTTGCCTCAATGGATTCAAGAAGAAACAAATGAGGATGAAGAAAAGCAAGTTGATGACATATCATTAAAAGAAAAGCAGAGACCATTGCAAATGAGTGCCGAGGTAGAGGTCAACAGAAATGAAATAGAGGAAACATTATAGTTGGCTTCTCAGTAGTGATGGGCGAATTTATTCACCAGGCGCGAATTCGCGGCGAATTTGCGCAATTCGCCGCCAGCGAATAAATTTGCGAAACTCCCGCGAAAATTCGCGTCAAAAAATTCGCCGGCGTCAAAAAAATTTTTTCGAAAAAATGGGCGCCGGCGTCAAAAACGGGCCGTTTCGCGAATTTTTCGCCGTTTCGCGAATTTCGCGCGAAATTCGCGAATTTTTCGGCGAAGCGAAAAGGCGCAAATTCGCCCATCACTACTTCTCAGGAACAGGATCCTGACTCTATTTAGTCTGAAACGGGTAGACACGAGTTGAATGTTTGCTTTATTTATTTGTTTTATAGAGAGAGGAGAACACTTTGCCTTTGGAAGTTCTTGACGCATGGCTCCGTGATTATTATAAGCAATGTACACAATATTTATAAAAGCACAAATAATTCTATTTGATAATGATAAATAAGTATAAATAACTTGATCTGTAAGTAAAATACAGTCTGTGATGTAAGATATATATATATCCTGTAAACTATCATTAAATGTCTCTATAAAAGTTCGAAGTTATTACTAAATTCAGCAAATATATTAACTGGGAAATTATGATATACTACATAGTAAATGGAATTTGGCATAGCTATACAATCTATTATTAGCTGGAGGTACAAGGTGCAGAGCACTAAAGTGTGGAGTTGGCCTAGAGGTTAAGTGATCAGCATTTGATAGGGGATCTGGTGAACAAGTCACTTAATCTCCTGGTGTCTTGGCATACTTCATATAATGGTGACCCTACAAAGGAGTGCCCTATACTTTACAGTGAACATCTCTGCCCACCCAAGTAACTCCTACAATAAAGCAGATACAACCGGTGGTGTAACTACAAAGGTGGCCATGGGGAGCAGCCTGCTTACAATTTTGAGCTCTCTGGAGGTCACCTGTGATTTTGGCAGGGTGTGGGGTTTGAGGGACCCGTGAAAATAATTTGTGGGGGGCCCCCATAGTTACACCACTTGATTCAATTTTATTTAAATTAAATATTTTGCAAACTTGCCCACAATGTTGTTGCAAACTGACAAGCATAATAACCTTGATCACTTGAGGAAGGGCAGTTGATGTCCTAAAACGTTTGATCGTGACCTGTGTGTCCAGAGCACTTAATGAATGTAGGGAACCCCCCATTTTCGACTAAGGTATTCGCATTCTATTTTTTCTCAGTACTTACAGCTGGTGGTGGGAGAGGCCAGCACCATATACATTTTTTTCCCAAACTTTTGAATGTTTGCATAAGGATAATAACCTTGGCATTCTGGGGGAAATACTGCACCCTTGAGGAAAAAAAAGGCAACTATTTTTGCACTTGTCTCTGTTAAGTAATGAGGCACAGTATTTTTATACTTAGATTTTAAGTAGAACATGACTGAAATTCTATGCTTGTTTCTTTATTTTCAGGTAATTGCTTTCATATTTTAATATGGAGCATAAAGCTAACACAATCATCTCGGTAATCCCCCTGACATATTTTCTACAAGGTTGACATGTTTACATGCTTGGTCTTTACTAGGGGATATAGTGGAGACAACTGAAACTCATTTTAATATTTCCAATGTTCAGGTACAATATGTGCAGTCTTATCTAGAAGAAGAGCTGATAGCATAAATTGTCTCTGCTGTCTTCTATTTTTATATGAATGTGTCTTTCTCACATGTTTATGTGTATATATATATATATATATATATATATATATATATATATATATATATATATATATATATATATACACACACAAAGTGTACATAAAGATTACAAATACAGGGACAAAAAAGCAATGAGACTTTGAATACCACAGTTATTTTTTTTTTTTTTGCATGAATTAGCTAAAATATGTGTATGGATTCCATAGGATTGCTCACAATTTAAACAGAAACATGAACGACTTATATAATTTCCCAGCAGCCATGTATTATTTTATTAAATGGTTGTGTTTTTGAATCTTAAAGAATATTTTCATATTGTTTATTTATGATTATGATAATGTTTGTTTAACTTTAAGGTTCTTCCCTTGGAACTGCCTTCTTTAGCAGTTATTGATAAAAGTGCAATGTTCATTTTCAATATTTAAGGCTGAAAGCAAGACTTTGTAAAATCTATAGTAACCCAACATTAACTTCCATCAAAATAACCAATGGCATTTGAAATATAGATGGAAAGGGAATATACAGAAAATCAATGAAGTATACTTTAAATTGCTTGAGTTTTACTATTGGCATTGATTCCTTCTAGAATGAGTTGAATTGCTGTATGATGGCATTATAGCCATAATAATGGAAAGAGATGACCATATTAAAAACACAATTTGCATTGCAGTGGTATTGTGTGGGTTTTTCTCTTTTTTTCAAGATCTCAAACTTTTAGGCAATTTGAACAAAGCATTTTTTTATGGCTAAAAGGCTGCTTGCCCTAAAACTAATTTTGATTATAAAGTTAAATATGGGGGTATCTGAGGTATCATTTACCCTAGTAACATGAACAAGTGCTTGAACATTTAGTGGTGCAAAATTGCACTCCGCAAGAGAACCCTGTACTTACTGATTGTCTTTAGCTGGTGAAAGAAGACAAACAACAGTTTCAGAATACTTGACTTCTCTAAGCAGAGTTCTTGTTTTTCTGCTTACCTTCACCCAGCATTATTTTACTAGAAATACCATTTTCTCAATATTATTTTTTTCTAGGGTTATTTTCTATGATAAAAAGGCAGTGTGGTGTCTCAATTATATATTTCATGTATTAATTTCTTGGTATTTGTACATACATTATAAATATGCTTTGATATTATAATTATCCTCTTTGTTTCTACTAAGGGGGTTATTTACTAAGCTCTGAAAACCCAAAATCCGAAAAATTCAAGATCTTTTTTTTTATAAGATTGGACTTTTAAAACAAAAAACGAATCTCAAACCTGTCGCGATTGCATAAAAGTCTATGGGAACAGTCCCATTGATTTCGGGCAATTTCACAATGTTTTCTGAGCTTTCCAGTGAAAATTCTGAAAAATTTGGAGATTTCGAGAAAAATTCACGAAAAAATAGTGAAAATCGAAGCTTTTCCCGCAAAGCTAATTTTCGGGAAAATTTAATAATAAATAAGCGTTAAAACCCCGAGCGGGTTAGATCGGAGTTTGTAGCAGCTGATATTGAGATAAATACAGACCTTGATAAATAATTCCCTAAGTGTTTTTTTCAAAATATGAAGTGTTTCCATTAAAACAAAGTTCAGAAATATTTAACTTATTGTGATCCCCATGCATACCGCAAGCTTTGAGTCCAATGCAATAAATATAATCTGGTATCATATATTCCAAGGGGATAATTTGTACATAAAATCAATAACTTTCTGAAAAACATGTTCTTTTTTTTCCCCTTTTAGTGTTCAGTAAGCCATTCCATATGTACAAACACACATAATTATAGGAGAATTTTGAGCAAAGAAAGAGCTTTTAAATGGCTGTTATCAAGGTATATCAATTTTAAATTTTATGAAAAAGCAATGGAATATGGCTTGGAAAAAGGAATAGCTGCCATAATATGCTTAACCTTAATTAGCACATTTACTGGAGAGTATTATATTATTAATCACTTGATGGTTAATAAAGTAAAGTTGACAATCCATCTGTTTTTGCTGGCTTGGCTGAAATTCAAAATTTACCATGTACTTGACAGGAAATGTTACATGCTTGTTCCTCCCATGACCTTGCAACTTAAGGCCTGATTGAACCCCATATCTAGAGCAACCATACTCCTTCTTAGCAAGTATTGTGCAGATTCAACCTCCATGACTCACCCCTTTATGTTATTGCAGCACACATTTGTGTAGTATGCTCGTTTTCATCAACTGCCCACCACCTAAGTCATCAGTGCACCTGTCCAGCACAGCATGGGCAGTGATATTATTTTAAAAATTTGGCAACCCTATGGTCAAACCAGAATGCAATACCACTCATTGATAAGTCATAAAATAGATTTTAATGAATACATTTTGGGCCCTCAAATGACCAGAACATCACACTTTTTCATAAGTCAGGAAAGTTTGTATTTTCCTGTAAGTGATAAAAATTTCGAACTATTATTAGTTGTTTTATCATTTATATTGTTTTAATAACTACTACACAACCCTGAAGAAAATCAGGTATCCCTAACTTACTTGAATTTTGATTCTATCAAATGGAAGATACACTAGCATATTAGAAATTACATGAAATCTAAATGTATTATTGCAGTATTCATTTATTAAATATATTGCTTCTATATTGTCTCTACCATTTAAAATCACAAATGCAGGATCTTAACTTAATTGGGCTGTTTCCATGGATACCTATAGAATAGATTGCTCTCCATACACACATAGACACACACAAACAAATGTATCTGAGCCAAATCAAAACATTTTTTTGATGTAATGGTGATTCAAATGAGTGCTGATAATTCATTTGAAGAAAATGATTCATGAAAACAGCCACCAATTATTTTATGTGTGGGTCTTTTACTTCTACTCCATCATATCCTTACATAAGAGATGATACATTATAATTGGCACTCAAGCAGTGTAAAACAAAGAACATAAATAACAAATGCCAATACAAATAAAATGTAAACTTTTAATTATGGCAGATGTAGAGGTCATTTTGATAAATGCTATTTGTAGCAGGGGGATCAAATGTTTCTATCAACCATGTACCACTTTCTCTTACATTAGTAAAATAAATGCATTGTCTCCCTGTTTATTATCTTATAATAATAACTTATCTCCATAAAATACCAGTTGCCTGGTATGAGAAGACTGATCATGGGTTGGGAGTATATGGCAGTGATGCAGCCTGTATAGAAACAGGTCACCATGCACCTATAGTAAAACAAAAGGTCATTGAGGAGACAGCTAATGCAATTTAAGGCATCAAGACACAGGCAAAACTCAGGCCAAACAGGTTTACACAGGCAAAACTCAGGCCAAACAGGTTTACACAAGGATTGTCAAAAACTGGACTTGAACTGAAAAAGATGTTAAGAGTAGAATGTAAATCAGTAGTGTAGAGACTGACCATGCAAAGAAGTATGCTTGCAGTCTAAAATAAAGATACATTTATGATAATATTCACAGAAATGGAAATATCAAATTTCAGTCAGTGCCAAAACAACCAGTAAATCAAAAAAGGAAGAAGAACTCCAGCAGAGTAACTTCAAAACTTTTATTCCAGGTTGGGGTTAGTGTACAAACACGAAACACATCAGACCTCAGACGCTACTTGTAATTAATTGGATGTTAAAATAAAGAACATTACTTTTTACCTGCGATCTCTTGGAAAGGCCCAGGAGTGCGCTGCACTAATGATTGGTGTATTGGTGATGTTCCTCCTAGTGACTGATAGGGATGTAGCGAACGTCGGAAAAAAAGTTCGCGAACATATTCGCGAACTTGCATCAAAAATGCGAACGGTTCGCGAACGTCGCGAACCCCATAGACTTCAATGGGAAGGCGAATTTTAAAAGCTAGAAAAGACATTTCTGGCCAGAAAAATGATTTTAAAGTTGTTTAAACGGTGCAACGACCTGGACAGTAGCATGCCAGAGGGGGATCAAGGGCAAAAATGTATCTGAAAAATACATTGTTGACACAGCGCTGCATTTTGTGCTGTAAAGGGCAGAAATCACACTACGTCACTCAGGTGATGTTTCTGGACACGGAATGTGAAAAAGCTCACACAGCTAGGTGGCAGTTGTTTGAAGAACACACTGGGCAAACAACAATGCCTACAAGGTCAATGTATACACTACAGCAGTGGATACGGAATATATTATTGCTGCTTGAACAACGTCACTCAGGAGGTGTTTCTGGAGACGGGTTTTATTATTGATATTTAGACAGAATGTGAACAAGCTCACACAGCTAGGTGGCAGTTGTTTGAAAATGAAGAACACACTGGGCAAACAAATTGAAACAATGCCTGCAAGGTCAACGTATACACTACAGCAGTGGATACGGAATATATTATTGCTGCTTGAAAAACGTCACTCGGGTGGTGTTTCTGGAGTATTATTATTGATATTTAGACAGAATGTGAACAAGCTCACACAGCTAGGTGCCAGTTGTTTGAAGAACACACTGGGCAAATAATGCCTGCAAGTGCACTACTATTGGTGCACTACTATGAAGAACAGCAAACAGCACTGGACACGTTAAAGAACAGTAAGATAAGTAAAATAAAAAAAAAATATGTATATTAAAAAAAAAAAATTACTCTGGTTGGTGCTGAACTACTAGGAGCAGCACAGTAGCACACCAGTCCCACTCCCCAACACAGCTAGACTAATAGCACTGGGCTCTTATAGTAGCAAAGTAAAAAAACAAAAAAGAAAATAAAAGCAGTCCTTACAAGGACTATTGGATTATTACAGCAGTCAGCAGATGAGATCAGAAGAGATCAGTGCCCACAGCAGCTACATACAGAGCACTGCAGTAGAAGGTAGATTACTAGCCAGCAAAGCTACCTAACCTAACCAAAGCTACCTAACCTAAAATGTCCCTCAAATCCCTGCAGAGTTCTGTCCCTACAATACAGAGCAGTATCAAGTAGATTACTAGCCAGCAAAGTTACTATCAACTGTCCCTCAAATCACTAAACAGCTCTCTCCCTACACTAGCTCTTCCAAGCACACACAGGCAGAATGAAAAAACGCTGCAGGGCTTCAGTTTATATATGGAAGGGGAGTGGTCCAGGGGGTGTGGGGGTGGTCCAGGAGGGAGAGCTTCCTGATTGGCTGCCATGTATCTGCTGGTCTGGGGGAGAAATGGCAAAAAAAGCGCCAGCTAAGGCGAACCCAAATTGGCGAACGTCGCGCGACGTTCGCGAACATTCGGCGAACGCGAACAGTCCGCGACATCCCTAGTGACTGACTCAGGGCGGCAGTACCCGGGTCACAGCGTGTATGGGTTAAGACTCACTGTATGCTGACTAAAAATATATTTGTGTTTCCTGTGTGGGGAGTCTAAGCAAATCATGCCAACTCCGTAATTGAAGTGAGAGGTCTGGAGCGAGAGGCACTGGGGGCAATAACTATTAACGGTGAGCAGCGAGAATTTGTAGCAGGAGTTGGAGCTTACCGATCCACGTTTTGTTTAATTACTGTGGAACCCGTGAAGGGTGCTGGACAATACTTGTTGTAGCACTTGGCAAATGTTGGGATAATTGCCAGCCATAAGTGTGGACTTATTTGGACTTTGTTTTGGAGAATGTCCCCATGTTTTTTTCAAAGGAATTTGAACTTACAATTGATTATGGACTTGTTTTTATGGACTTCTTTTTCTATTTGGATACATTGCAATATTGTTTCACAATGGATAAGCAATTATTCCCCTCCATTGCAATATCTATGGATATGTTTCACCCTGAATATGTTTGCAGATCTACTCTAGGCCTAATGAGGTCTAATTTAATTGAATAGCAAGAATACTCTAGGCTTAATTGGGTTGAAGGTAACTTTTAGGTATAAATATGAGCACATGGTAATGGATCTTTGTACACTTGATAAAGGGTATTGACCCGAAACATGTCATGGAGCCACTATCTGGAATAAAAGTTTTGCAGTTACTCTGCCGGAGGTCTTCTTCCTGTTTTGTTTTTTGATTTACTGGCACAGTGGAGTTGTAAGCACAGAGCAACTTATAGTGCTGTGTCGAATACACAACTTTATCCAATTGAACAGGCCACCAACAATCTTCTATTTTGGACTTCAATTATAAGTGCCAGAACAACCACTTCTTAAAAACTAAAATTATTAACCTTCTGTTCCCTTTTCCTCAATCCACTTCCCCAGTACAAAAAATATTTTCAAATGTTTTACCTCTTCTCTGAAGTGCTTTTATTACTCTCTTTTCCCCTACTATATTTCCCTTTTGAGAAATACTGTAGTTGGTAGCCGCACCTTCTAACCAGTTGTTTTTACTTAGGGTTGCCACTCAACCGAGAGTTAGAAGCAACTCGGCATGGATGTGCTGACCACTCCTATATAAATACTTGGTTTGGTGCTCAGAGGAGAGACAGAAAGCGGAGTGTATGACGTCGCACAATCCTAAATTACCCCTGTGTTAAACAGTGTGTATACCTGCTTGAGACGATCAACTTGGAATTTGAATAAATAAATGAATTAATGTGTTCGCATTGTGACCATTCCAATCATGTCTTCTGTGATTATCAAAACAAAATTAAATAAAGTGCATTTTTTAAACAATTCATAGTGACTTAATGTTTAAAGTGCATAGTGCTTGATTGTGAACATGGGAATGTGCTTGAGCCTGCGGCTTGGACTGATTAAAGAGACTCATAAAAAGTAACTTTTATTTCATCTACTAAAATTCATTGATTGAAAGGGAATTAATTATTAAAAACACTAAAAACAATTAAAAGACAAGGGTGGAAATCGGATCTAGATTATGTAGGAAAGGGGGGTGACAGTGTAAGTGTTACCTTAGACTGTTCCCTTATCGATCTTACAACACCCGTTTCCCTATACTGGCTAAATAGTAGTCAGGGAGTGCATTAAGGATAGGTTAGCACTGAGGCAGTGATCTCCGAAGAGACTAAGCAAAGGGTAAGCGAGGATTGGGGGTTGTGAGGAGGTGCCCCTTGGTCGACAAGCGTAATAAGTCAGCCAACGTACAGTATGGTGTGCGCAAAATTTAACTGACACTGTGTCCTCTCAGAGGCACCTAATTCGTTATGGCCTAATCCCTAGACACTACATAGGCAACACACCATACTGACAGATCCGCTGAACAGGACAAACTGAGGAAAGGTTCCCCCACCTCAAAAATATCATCCGTTCCTCCCCCCTTGCTCCTCTGACCCACTGCGTGCTTAAATGTGGTTCCTTATGGTTCCCAGTTTTTTAATCGCTAAGTTAGCGGTTAAGCTACGGTTGCCTATGTAGTGTCTAGGGATTAGGCCATAACGAATTAGGTGTATATATATATACATATATTTCCCTTTTGCCTACTCCCTCCACATTTAAATGCTTTTCTCAATTCATCTCACAGTATCAGAGCTGTCCACTGAATTATTCGATAGAAGCCTATATGCTGCATATACAATAGCAAACATAATGAGGCTCAAAAAGAACTGTGTTTAAACAAAAATATTTAATAAATGAAAATTGAAAACAAAGCAACACAAGAATGTGTATAAGCAGCAGGCAGAAAAAAGCTCAAGAAACAGGTAATTGGTCTGGGCAAGCAAGACAAGTCCAAAAACAGGCTCAGGACAAGCAACAAATAGTCAAAATCTAAGTACCAGGTCAGATGTCAAAACCATGTCTAAACCCCCTGTGTGGCTTGTTTAATCCTGGTAACATTTTGAAAGTGCTCCCCCACCCTGGGAGCGTGACTTGGTGCCTTCCATTTTGGGGCCCGGCAGAGAGAGGACCTGCTGCTGTGTGCACTAGAGGGAGCAGTAACACTAATGAAGACACCTGCTGTCTGTCCTGCTGGCTGGGGCCCCTGGGCGCTTTGGGCAGCTCCCTACTACTAGTACTTTGCTAATGCTTACTTTGAAGTTGCTTGCTGGGCTGCTGACACAGGTACAGATGGGGGGCTTGGGGACATTGATGGCTGCTGGCACAGGCACAGTATGATGGATGGCTGCTGGCACAGGGGGGCAGTATGATGGATGTGGCAGAAAGATTGTCTGAAAACTCTGCAGTTATATATTAAGCTACCTCAAAAATGGGAGGGCTGGCAGTGGAAGGGCTACCTCATCAATGAGGAGGTTTTAGCTTATTGCACTAATAGGAGTTGTGTTAAAAGTAAAATGGTGTGGACAGTATTGGTGTTAAGAACCCTTCATTTGCACTTTGTTAAACAGGATCAAATTATCCTAGTGTTTTGTTTTTCTGACATTTACCTTATTTTTGTTAACATTACATATTTATTTAAATAAGTTTCAGTCATTAATGTATTGTACACTTTATTGCTTTCTTGATTTAAATATTGTCATGGTAAGGTGGGAAATGGCAATGCTCAATGGGTGGGTGCTAATTGAAGCTTAGGGTGCCAAACTACCTTGGCCCGGCCCTGAAATGCCAGTAGACACAGGGTCCATGGTTTTCAACCAGGGAGTTCTTGGCTCACAGTGCTTTTGACACACATAATTTCAGGAGCAGAGACAGATGCACAGAGATACCAGAACAGCAAGTTATAATACCAGACTGCTATATGATGTAAAACAAAGGGGAAAATAGAAAATCATCTTTCCCTATGCAAAGTTTTAATTAATTGTTGAATGAACAACCCATTGTGTGTTAGCCAGCCAAGTATCAGCTGCAGATGCAGAAACGTTATAAGCATTATACAATGGGAAGCATATCTAAAGGCCATAAATCTAAAACCAAGTGTTATAATATACATATATATTCAATCAATTATTCATTAATGGTGAGAATAAAACTGACGTGATACGCAAACACCATTTATATGTTAAACTCCCTGTATTTGTAAATTTAGTAAAGTCCTTACTAGTTCCCATACAATATTTCTCCAAACTGGTCAAAATAGTAATATGTTTTGATTTTTAACTGAATAATGTTATAATGTGTTCTAGAGAGCACTTTATCATGTTGAACATACCACATAAAATACAAAACGAATATGCAGTATATGTAACACTTTACAGGCAGGCAATTTTTTACTGTTTGTAACAGGGAACCCTCATTGATTTACCTCTTACTCAAAAACCTAAAATTAAGATCACTTGCACTGTAGGTGTCAGAACGAGAATTTTCAGCCCGATGTTGCAAATGTTGTGCTGGCTTTTGTACAAAAGGGCTGGGAGATTAGAAAAATGTGTGCTCAAGAACCTGCTAAATAATTTAAATGTAATTGGTATAACAATTCCAAAATAGAGCTTTAGGGCATTTGTCATGGGTTGAAAAGATGTTTCCAATACCGATAAGGGAATGAAGGGGCTACCTATAGCAAAATTCCAACTTACTGGTTAAAATAAGTGCCCTTTTCCACAAAATAATTGTGTGATAAATTAAAATCTATGTCTTCCAAGCAAACATGTTGTTATGTGATGAAGCAAACTGCTTCAATAGCCCTCACATATTGAGGGGAATAATGACTATACATTTAGGGGCAGATTTATCAAAGGTCGAGTTGAAGTTTCGAAGTGAAAAACTTTGAAATTTGAGCTATTTTTTGTGTACTTTGACTAGGGAATAGTCATACTTCATTTTGAAGCTGAAAAAACGTTGAAATTCGAAGGTCGAATTTTTTTGAAGTACTGTTTCTTTAAAACTTCGACTTTGACCATTCGCCACCTAAAAGATGCCGAAGTGCTGCTTTAGCCTATGGGGGACCTCCTAGAACCTGTATGGAGGCAATTGGGGGAGTTTGGGAGATCGAAGTTCGAAGTAAAAAAAACTTTGAATCAAAGTAGTGCTACTTTGAATCGTATGATTCGAAGTAGGCCCACTTCGACCTCAAAAAACTTCGACCACCATTCGATTGGTCTTTTTGAATTCGAAGTTTGACGTTTTTTTAACTTTGACCTTTGATAAATATGCCCCTTAGAGATACTAACCGCATTTCGGAATTCCAACACATATTATTTAAGATATTTATTACCAATTTACTTTCCATGAGAAATGAGGGAGGCCCAGCACTTACTCCTGAAGATGACTATCAATATATACTAATAGCAAATTGTGACCAGGTACATATTATGTGACTCCCAGGTTGTTTTTAATCTTTAATATGTAAAATAAATCATGTTAAGAAAAGGAAACAAACAACATCCTGAAGAATCACACCATTTCTATCTTGCTTTACTAATTCATTATAATTTCAGCATATATTTCTCTGGATCCAATAGGTATTTTTATCAGACAATATGTATTTTTATCAGACAATAACCTAGTTAAAAGAAAATAATCCAATTGATCCTAAATACCATTCCACCACCATTCTATGTAGAAGAGACCACAATGTTGGAAGCCTATTGTTCATTCTTAAAATGATGCTGGTTATCTTAAAAAGTGTTATAACTTGTCTGTTAATTACATATAATACTAGACATGTCACCTGTGATGCTAGCTGTAGCTGTGACTGTTCATATGTAGGAAAAACAGACCTTTGATATGTAGGATTTTAGAACATGTGAATGAAATACATACGTCATTCATGTGACCAATGAGCTTTCAAAATCTGGGAGTATTAGGAAGTACAATGAAAAAATTAAATGGAAATGTACAAAGAGAACATCTTGGGGTCTTTACATTCTAATAGTATCCTAAAGGTTTCAAAGAAGTACTGGAAATATTACCTTTCTGAATTTTAATGAGTTGACTTTTAATTTGTTTTAAATCGTATGGATAATTTTTGAAATTATGATGAATGTTGATGAAATCACATGCCCTTATTATTTTTAATTGAGTCTCAGTGTATTTAGTTTCCTAATTAAAAGCGAAGATATTCTTAAGGGGGTGTCAACCCACGTATTTTGCAAAAAGAAAATGTCATTCTAATTGAAAACAATGTACAATGGTTTTAATGTTATTTGTAAATATTATTCCTACTACCCTGGAACAGATATTTAAAATAATGTAGCAGAAGCCAGCCAATTAACAGCCCTATCTTGGCTTGAGGAGAGCTGAGCAATATTTCCAAATAACGTTAAAAACATTAGCGTTGTTTAATTTATATTGGAAAACTGCCTACTTTTAAGCTCCCCATAGACGCAACGATTCTTCTTGCCGAACGACCAATTTTAGGGAAGCCCGACCAAACCTTTGAAATTATCATGCGGGTAGTGGGATTCGAACGATCGTACATCTTAAAATTTTTCGGCCGACATCTGTCAGGAAATTGATCGGCCAGGTCAAAAAATCTTTGTCTATCTCAGTGCAATCTATCTATATTTGCAGGGCCAAGCAGGCAGCTCCCCTTTGTTTTCCTGGCAAATTGGTCTTTTTAGTTGATGGTAAATTCGTACGTTCGCTCCGAGAAGATCGTGGTCTCACGATGATGATCGGATCTTTTAAAATTCTCAACATCTCTGGCCAGCTTTATTCATTTAAAAATTGCATTACTTTTTGCTTTACTTAGGAGTCTTTTTATTCATGTAACATACAGTATGCATAGAAAGGTTTGTTTCAGGCTTTGTACAGTTGTACAACTGGACTATATACATTATACTTTATACTGAGCCACTATATTAAGACTAAGAAATATACATTTATGCATTGTTTTGGCAAATAACTGCATGGCAGTATTTTATATTTCACTCCTATAGAAACCATTCATAATTATATTTGCCACTTCAATAGAGGAAACAAATGGAAAATCTTTACCACTTGACTGGACAATATTCATAAACCCAGGGGCACACATTGAAATGCTGTGATAGCTTAATATCAAAAATTATTCCAGGCAGTTTCCAAGAATGTATTATATCATTTGTAGACAAAAAAAAACAAAACAAAAAAAGAGAGAAGAATGTAGAATATAAATTTTTATAATGAATCTTTGAATGTGTGTAAATTTGTAGAGAGTAAGATCAAAACACATCATTCAGTTAATATTATTGAATGTATATTATTATTCATTAGCACTTCAACATTGTTTTGAATAAAAGATACATAATGATTACAATCTTTGTCTTAATATGAAATATACTCCACATTTTATATCTTCATTCCTTTTTAATGATTTTTAAAAACTGCACTTTTTGTGTAGCAGACCGCTCTATCTCCTCCAGATTTCTCTAAAATTCACCACAGACCAACTGACTACTGCATTCGCTTACAGCAACTCATATGTTATAAGGTTAAATACCTACCTCTGCATGCGAATATGGCCTATGCATGAGTGTAGTGTGTTTATGGCACATAGGGCAATTTGACTTTTTCATGCTACAAGTTCCCTTGGCAGACTTATCAAATATAGGGGTGGAAATAAAACACACACACATTGATCATCATTAAACAAGAATAATATATTGTAAGAAAAGTAATACAATACCGATTGAAGAAAACGCAATGTCTAGCCGAGCTTCCCTTGGCAGACTTTTGAGAGGAACATCAGCTGGGGGACCCCGGGCCCAAATCAAATACAGCGACTCCCAGAGCACATCAATCGGCCAATGGGCCTTAAAAGACCAATTATTCTACACAACACATCTGCTTGTAGATGAAGTCCCGAAGCCCCCCCAGCTGAGCTCCTTTTTATATTGGTACAATAACAAAGTAATAGATCATTACACATAGACATATATAATAATAATAATGGCTACATGCCCAGGACATGGCCATGAGAATGACCATGAAAATGGAAATAACCATGCAAATGAAAATAATTGCTGCGTATAATTGCTGTGTATTTTGATTATAACTATGTGAATAAGATATGAGCTTCCTCCTTAATAAACATATTTATATGTTTATGAGTCTATTACCTTAACTCCTACTATTCCTTGTTCTCCTGCTAATGTCAGTACATCCATTTTATAACTAAGGAGCCATATTGAATGCACTTGATCACACTCACATTCATACATGGCCTGCCATGTCACATTTGTATCACAGACTTCCATTGTGCTCTCAAGGAGAACCAAAGAGTTAATATCCTGTCATCACTTTCCATAATAAAACTTCCCATACAAATGGCAGAAACTTGCAAGTGAGGTTCCCCTCAAAACTACAGTGTACCAAAGGCCATAGGCCTGATTATCTTCCAGAGATCCAAGAAGAGTGAAGTCAATTGACTTGACTGTCTTGAGTAGGAATTGTAGGATATCTAATTGTAAAGAAACACATATTAATTTTCAAAAAAGAAAGTTATGTTTCAATCAGAAACCACATGTGGCATGTATTCAGGTTGGAACAAAAAGATTGATCACTTTGCACAACCTAGCACCCGTAGTTTCTTTTTCTTTTTCTTCCAATTTTTTATTGTTTATTGTGAACCTGTGGTGATTGGTTCTTTTTCAGTTGGAGAAACTGGACAA
Organism: Xenopus petersii; assembly: GCA_038501925.1. NCBI lineage: Eukaryota > Metazoa > Chordata > Amphibia > Anura > Pipidae > Xenopus > Xenopus petersii. The sequence continues at coordinate 46,285,472 of CM076688.1, forward strand.
AGCCTCAGAAAAAGAACCAATCACCACAGGTTCACAATAAACAATAAAAAATTGGACATACCAGTAGGTGAACATTTTAATAGCCCCAACCACAGTCTGGGAGACTTTCAAATTTCTGTCATCAAAGGTAATTTCAAAACAGAAAATGAACGCAAAGAATGGGAATACAAACGTATGCAAACCTTCAGGAGTCTGGAGACAGGACTAAATTTAGGCCATGGATTCATGGCAAATTACCAAGACTAGCAACAAACACATTCATTTTTTCTGTTGAGACAACAAACTACTATGGGAATCTGTTATCTATTTCACACTGTAGGTCTAATTTGTGCCTAGTCTGGACTACTTTGCATAACCCACCTCTCTGTAAATCTGTCCTTGCTTGTAATACAAATTATGCTTATGTGTTGTTTCTCCTTTTGTCCCTCACAGTCTTCTTTGTAAACAAAATGCTGTATATATGTCAGTGCCAACAGAGCTTCATTGTAATCAGCTTTGAAGAAGGAACTGCAATGTTCTGAAAGCTTGCTGTGATTATCATCTTAGTTAGCCAATAAAGGTATCACCTTTACACCACTTTTGTTATGTTTCATATCAAAAGCTCTTCCCTATAACTTTACCCAACTAAGGAGTACTCAGACCAGACCAGACCATGCAGTCTGTCATTTGCAGTAATAGAAACTGCATGCCACCAGTGTTTTTTTCCTGAAAATGGTCCAACAAGCAGTAAAGGACAGATTTATCGAAGGTCAAATTTTGAAGTTATGTGAATTCTTTTTACTCTAATAAATTCGAATGTACTCACAACTCGAATGGGAGGTTATTTTGGAAAAATATTGACCTTCCCCATAGGCTTACATTGATGCTCGGTAGGTTTTAGGTGGCGAAGTAGGGGGTCGAAGTTTTTTTTAAAGAGACAGCACTTCGACTGTCGAATGGTCGAATAGTTTAACGATTTTTAGTTAGAATCGTTCGATTCGAAGTCGTAGTAGAAGGTGCCAAAAAAAATTCGAAGTTTTTTTCATTTGAATCCTTCACTCGAGCTAAGTAAATGTGCCCCTTAGAGTTAATTTAAAGGTGAACAAACTCATTAATAGTAAATGGGAACCTCAGTGTCTGTGTAAATAAATTTCTGGCATTATCATACTTAAGCTTCCTAATATAATTGTTAGCTATATACATTGTCAAACTAAAACTATCTGATTTCACTGATTTAGAAATGCTGTTCCTCTAGTAACACATTAATGATGAAATGTTATTCATATGAAACTGGCTTTACTAAGAATAGTATTTACATATTCCAATTCAACATTTGCCATAGCAGTAGGGGTTTGTGCTGAAATTGTCCTCTAGCATGACGTGTACTTCTGATTAAAGTGCTTTGTGGCACAGCTTCCTTCCTGAACACATGCATGTTCTTTGAAATTGCACAGCAGATGGATTCTCTTTGAAATTAAAATCTGGGTATCTTCTTATTTTTAACTAAACATTTCCAAATGTGGGGTTTGCCAAAGACTAAATATATTGAATTATTATTTGTGTTTTGTGCTCCACAATCCTTGAAATTACCAATATCCTTAAGTAAAACAAATATCAGTCAGTTAAATGTAATTGAATTCACTCCTAGTTTTCAATGCTTTAAAATGACATTAAACTTTTTTGATAATGCTAATAACTCAGAAGTGACATTATGCCTTTACATGTAATCATTAGCTAATGGGAATTTGTGGAAATCCATTTACTTTAAGGTCATGTATCAGTGGCAATAAAGAACAGGCTATTTTTTGTCATAATTCTTGTTCGGTAGAATTTCTTATTGTTTATAACTTTAGATCTGCTACAGAGAGCCTATATATGTAATTACCTACAGTAGTATCTCTGGTGATGGGAATTTTCTAATGTCAATTTCAGGTAATCCAATTTTAGTCGGCAGTAGTGAAAATATAATTGATGTTCAGTAGCCTGTGTAAGAGGTCACCATATCCAAAAAAAGTCAGTCTTTTTTTTTTTTATTATTATTTGCAAGAAAATGGGGTCTGCACTTGCAAAATCTTACTGTTAGCAATATTAAGCACTGTTGGTATAATTTACCTTATGAATGACAAGCTGTCAAGTGCAAACCCAGGTGCACTGTATCATATTTATGTCGACATAGGTGCAGAATGAACGTACAGAGGTGCATGTATACAGGAGGGACAGTAAATGAAAGACACAGATCTTCAGTGTGGTCCACAAACTAGTAGGAAAAATATCAAACAACAGAAGGCAACATTTTGGACTTATTTATGGGGGGGAATGCCCATTTTTTGTTAAAAACAGCATATATTCTCATATATCAAATGCCCCAATACTTATTTACTTGTGGCAAAACATTTTTCTGAAGCTTCTCAATCTTCCTCTCTCAGTAAACTGTGGGTGTGCAACTGTCCAATTGGGAGGAAGGGTAGAAGGATGAGACTTAAACAAAGGGAGAACTCTTGGATAGACAGATAAATCAACCCATTGCAAGTTAACAACCCTATTCTCCCAAAACTTATCTTCTAGGGCTGTACTGCTCAAGTTTGTGCATTTATTGGGCCAAATGTATGGCATTATGAATGTATGGCAGGTTGAATTAAATGGAGCCGTGAAACAGGCAGGAGACATAAAAAATGCCTCGGAGAGCCTTGGGGTTCTTCAGTTGTACAGCTCTCTTTAAAAGTTATTGTTATTCTCCTTACCTGACCATGTTCACTTAGGTGTACATGATAATTGAAGATGTGTGTGACATTGTTGCAGAGAAGCACAACCGAATAATAAAAGTATGGTGACTGCAGATCATACAATGAATAAAGTTGCCTATGTCTTCCTTTTCAATGTCACTTCCCTTTCAGTTGTCTTTAAATATACCTTTAAACACCACACATTTGCCTTATATATCGTGATCTGATTTTCACCTTCTGGATGTTAAATTATCAAGGCAGATTTAAAACATATTTATTTAAAAAAAAAAAAAAAATCTAATTTGAAAACAATATGATATTTGTGGCCAACCAGAATATCTTAGACACCAGAACCTCAGACCATTTACTCCATCTGTCTCTTTCCTTGCACTGTCATAATTGTATTTATTGTTTGCTTCCCTTCTCCTTGCTTGTTTTTTTATTTTACTTTCATTTCTACCTTATAGCCTAGATCTATATGGGTATGGGATCCAGATCCATTATCAGGAAATCTGTCATCCAGAAAGCTCAGAATTATGGGAAGGCCATCTCCTATACACTCCATTTAATGAAATAATTAAATTTTTAAAAAAATTATTTATTTTTCTTTGTGTTAATAAAACAGTACCTTGTACTTGATTCTGGCTGATGTATTATGAATCCTTAGTGGAGACCGAATTACTTTTTAGTAGACCTAATGTATGGTGAGGCAAATTACAGAAAGATCCCTTATCTGGAAAACCTCAAGCCCCAAGCAATTTATTGCTAAACCTAGCTTTAGGGAGAGAGCTGGAATGAAACATACTGCCAACTACAATCCTGGAGTGTTATGTGTTAGCAGGAGTCTTTTGCTGCAAGTGGATGTAATTAACATATATACATATTTACATATACATTTAATTAAAGATGCTAAGCAAAGATGTTAAACTGTGAATAACAGGCTGAAATTACTGTTGATTCTAGCATACTGTCGCATGTATCTAGTGCATATATCATAAGATAAACTAAATATCAGAATATTACACAACTATTTTACACCTCGTACATAAAACATAACTCATTTATTATATCTTATATGTCTAAAATTGTTAGAAGAGATATTTTTATAAGCATGATTGGCAAGTATACTTTATTTCTGTAGTGGATTTAAAATTGTCTATTACTAATTATGAAAATTAAATGACTGTAAAAGACATTTTGGAATACGCCTTCGTTTCACTCAAGAGCTTTTGGTGTTATTGGTAACTGTCATAAAAAAAGTGATATCCAATTAGTCATTATTTGTCTGTTTGACAACAGGCTGCTGACTCGAATAAAGCAACTTAAAGCAAACAAATCAACTGAAAAGGATAAGTATGTGTTATTAACTGCTATTTTATATTAAGGTTTATATTTAACTACTGTGGTTTTATTTTTTAAAGGTTTCTGTCTTGGGTGCACAGCAAAGTTTGGTGTGCTAGTGTCCTCAAAGCAAGTTTGTCACAACCTGTTTTACTTTACAGTTAGTTTTCCCTCTGTTTGAGGGGGTGGGGTTTGATTAGTTGCACCTGAACAGACTGTATAAATAGAACCCCTGGGACTCCAGTGGAGCTTGCTCTAGTGTTAGCTTCTCTTAAGTGTTTGATCTGTAAGTGGGGAATCTGTAAGTCGAGTTACAAACACACGAGTTTAAAACTAGGTCAAAAGTTTGTTCTAAAACCTAATTTTTATTTTATATATTTATTTTTATTTTTTCCTGTTTTGATCTGTAACTGGGATAATGAATGCTAGCAAGATTGAAGGTCTGCCATATGTATGCAGATTTAGAACAAGAGATCCAAAATGCTTGCCTCTGTGGTGGTTGTGAGCAAATTGCCGCTTTGGAAGCTCAAGTTAGAGCACTAGAGCAACAAATTGCAACACTGCGGTTGATTGACAATCTTGAAAAGAGTCTTTTGCTCACTGAGCAGGACCTAGCTGTGTCAGATATTTTGGGGGGGGGAACAGAACAGCAGCAGGATGTTGAGGCAGCTAGCTGGGTGACCGTTCGCAACATATTTGCCAGATTGTGTGAAGATGATGGGAGTATGAACTTTGGATTGACAATTCTAGATGGGACTGATCTCGCCGGGAGACCAGTTTCTCTAGTAGTGGTGGGGAGGAGAGTAGAGTCAGGCCTAAGCAGATTGTGGTTATAGGGGACTCAATTATTAGGAAAGTGGATAGGGTAATCTGTTGTCCGGATCGCTACAACCGAACAGTTTGCAGTCTACCTGGTGCTAGGGTTCGGCATGTGGTTGATCGGATAGACAAATTATTGGGTGGGGCTGGGCATGACGGTACTAATGACAAAATAAATGGTAGATGGAAGACCTTAAAGAGTGATTTCAGGAATCTAGGCTCTAAGATCAAGGAAAGGTCTTCCAATGTCATCTTTTCTGAAATTTTGCCCATGCCACGCGCAAGTTTAGGAAAACAGCGGGAGTTTAGGGAGCTAAATGCCTGGCTCAAGTCTTGGTGTAGGAAGGATGGTTTTGGGTTCCTAGAGCACTGGGCTGATTTTTCATTGGGCTACAACCTACAGATGAAGCCACTTTGGTTTGTCTGTTTGACACAGAATAACTAAACACAGATATCCCATTTATCTCATTTAACACAGAAAACTGCGTCACAACATCCCATCTAATTAAAGCATTCACCATTGTGAACAATGGAGCTTTGGTATGCTAATGAAAAGGTTAAATGCATTAAATGAGTTAAGATGACACAGTTTCTTCAATTACCCCTGAGTCATGACGCATTTAACTCACAAATCCAAGTGGCTTCATCTGTATACAGTCTTGACGGTTTGCACCTCAATGGAAGGGGGTCCACGGTGTTAGGGGAAAGAATGGCTAAGAGGTTTGAGGAGTGTTTAAACTAGGCAAAGGGGGGTGGGTGAGATAAAGAATTATGGGGAAGCTAGGGTAGACGGAGCAGTGGGATTAGTAAGGGGTCATGGGGGAGGAGTGAGGGGGCATAGAGTTTACCAGCTAAGGAGGTCCCTCTGTTACAAGGAAAACAGAATAATACTAACTTAACATATAATTCTCCACTAAGTAATGCAAATTTCAAAAGTAAAAGTAGTAACCTCGGCTGTATGCTGGAAAATGCACGGAGTTTGACAGGTAAAATGGGAGACCTAGAATTAATTGCATGCTCTAAAAATTATGATATAATTGGTATCACTGAGACCTGGTGGGATGAACCCTGTGACTGGATTGTGGATTTAAATGGTTACACCCTTTTTAGGAGGGACAGAGGGATTAAAAAGGGTGGAGGAGTGTGTTTATATGTAAAGCCTGAATTAAAGCCATGCGCTAAAGAAATACCAATAGCTGACACTGGTGAGGGTGTAGAATCACTCTGGGTAGAGATTCTAACTGAGCAAAAGGTAACAAAAATAATTATCATTGGTGTATGCTATAAACCACCTCGTATAATTGTCAAGTATGAAGCCCAGCTACTGTTGCAGATACAAGCGGCTTCACAGCTGGGTCAAGTTGTTGCTATGGGTGTCTTCAATTATCCAGACATTGACTGGGGTAATGGGGTTGCTAAGACAGAAAAAGCTAGTTGGTTTGTAAATATGCTGAATGACAACTTTTTATTCCAGCTCGTTCAAGAACCTACTAGGAATAACTCTCTTTTGGACCTTGTAATAACTAACAATACTGAACTCATCTCTAACATTTGTGTGGGTGAGCATTTAGGGAATAGTGATAATAACATGGTCTCCTTTGAGATTCAGTTGCAGAAGCAATTCTATAAGGGAGTAACTAAAACACTAAATTTCAGACGTGCAAACTTTGACAGTATAAGGGCATCTCTGCGACATACTAAGTGGGAAATGCTTTTCACAGGGTTAAACACAGAACAAAAATGGGAAGTCTTTAAAATGCTGCTTAATAAATATACTTTTCAGTATATTCCACTTGTAAGCAAGGAACGTCGTTGCAAAGCAAAACCTTTTTGGTTCAATAGAAGCGTTGGTGTTGAGGTGGGTAAGAAAAGACGTGCTTTTAAGGCTTTCAAGTTAGCTGGGACAGCCGAATCATTTCTAAGGTACAAGGAGGCCAATAAATCATGCAAAGAAGCTAAAAGGCAAGCTAAAATTGATATAGAAAAGGATATTGCAGCAAGCAGTAAAAAAAATCCAAAATTATTTTTTAAATATGTTAATAGTAAAAATATGAAGCAGGAAGGGGTGGGACCCTTACTATAAGAGGGAGGTCAGCTGGTTGATAAAACAAAATAAAAGCACAGATTCTGAACTCATATTTTTCATCTGTCTACACAAATGAGGAACCAGTAAGTGAAGGTTTCCTTCTTAATAGTACCAATTCTAGTAATTCAACTAATGATGCATGGTTCACACATGAAGAAATTCAAAAGAGACTAGAACATGTTAAGATTAACAAAGGTCCGGGGCCAGATGGTATTCATCCCAGGGTAATTAGCGATCTTAGCTCTGTGATTGCCAAACCTCTTTACTTAATTTTTCAGGATTCATTGAGATCTGGCATAGTGCGGAGAGACTGGCGAGTTGCTAATGTGGCACCTCTATTCAAAAAAGGATCCTGTTCTCAGCCTCAAAACTATAGGCCAGTTAGTCTGACGTCAGTGGTAGGAAAGCTTTTCGAAGGTTTAAAAAAGGATAAGACTTCATAGCAAATCATAATACTATGAGTTTGTGCCAGCATGGTTTTATGCATAATAGATCTTGCCAGACTAACTTAATTTCTTTTTATGAGAAGGTAAGTAGAGACCTCGATTCTGGGATGGCAGTGGATGTGATTTACTTAGACTTTGCAAAAGCATTTGATACAGTGCCACACAAAAGGTTACTGGTTAAATTAAGGAATGTTGGCCTGGAACATAGTATTTGTACCTGGATAGAGAACTGGCTAAAAGATAGACTACAAAGATTGGTGGTAAATGGAACATTTTCTAATTGGACCAGTGTTGTTAGTGGAGTACCGCAGGGCTCTGTACTAGGCCCCTTGCTTTTCAACTTGTTTATTAATGACCTAGAGATGGGCATTGAAAGTACTGTTTCAATTTTTACAGATGATACTAAATTGTGCAGATTCCATGCAGGATGCTGCCACTTTGCAGAGTGATTTGTCTAAATTGGAAAACTGGGCAGCAAACTGGAAAATGAGGTTCAATGTTGATAAATGCAAGGTTATGCACTTTGGCAAAAATAATATAAATGCAAGTTATACACTAAATGGCAGTGTGTTGGGAGTTTCCTTAAATGAGAAGGATCTAGGGGTCTTTGTAGATAACAAGTTGTCTAATTCTGGTCAGTGTCATTCTGTGGCTACTAAAGCAAATAAAGTTCTGTCTTGCATAAAAAGGGCATTAACTCAAGGGATGAAAACATAATTAGGCCTCTTTATAGGTCCCTGGTAAGGCCACATCTGGAGTTTGCAGTTCAGCTTTGGACTCCAGTCCTTAAGAGGGATATAAATGAGCTGGAGAGAGTGCAGAGACGTGCAACTAAATTGGTTAGAGGGATGGAAGACTTAGATTATGAGGGTAGACTGTCAAGGTTGGGGTTGATTTCTCTGGAAAAAAGGCGCTTTGCGAGTGGACATGATTACACTTTACAAGTACATTAGAGAACATTATAGACAAATAGCTGGGGACCTTTTTACCCATAAAGTGGATCACTGTAACAGAGGCCACCCCTTTAGACTAGAAGAAAAGAACTTTCATTTGAAGCAACGAAGGTGGTTCTTCACAATCAGGACAGTGAGGTTGTGGAATGCACTGCCAGGTGATGTTGTGATGGCTGATTCAGTTAATGCCTTCAAGAGTGGCTTGGATGATTTTTTGGACAGACATAATATCAAAGGCTATTGTGATACTAAGCTCTATAGTTAGGCGGCCCTGCATACACACACCCCTCCCTACTTTTAATTCAATTCTATATACCCATACCTATGTATGGGTATATAGAATTGAATTAAAAGTAGGGAGGGGTGTGTGTATGCAGGGCCGCCATTAGAAATCACGGGGCCCCGTACAACAAAATTTTTGGGGCCCCCTGGGCCCCGCCCACACTGACGACCAAGCTCCACCCCATTTCCCGCCCACTCCACATCGCAGTTAAAAGACCACACAGACATCAGCGCTAAAAAAGTAACCCCCCCCACACAAGTTGTAAAAAGCTATTGATGGTCAGGGCCCCCTTATAAAAAATTGGGGCCCCAAAAAAAAAAAATTAAAAATTTTTTTTTTAAAAAAAACATTGGTGGCAGGGGCCCCCTTATAAGTTAAAAAAAACTTGGGGCCCCAACAAAAAAAATGTAAAAAAAACTAAAAAATAAACAAACATTGGTGGCAGGGGCCCCCTTATAAGTTAAAAACAAATTGGGGCCCCAAAAAAAAAATTGAAAAAAAAAAAAACTGGTGGCAGGGGCCCCCTTACAAGTTAAAAACAAATTGGGGCCCCAAAAAAAAATTAAAAAAAAAAAAAATTTTTGAAAAAAAAAAAAAACATTGGCGGCAGGGGCCCCCTTATAAGTTAAAAACAAATTGGGGCCCCAAAAAAAATTTTAAAAGAAATTTTTTTTGGAAAAAAAAAAAAACATTGGCGGCAGGGGCCCCCTTATAAGTTAAAAACAAATTGGGGCCCTAAAAAAAATTTTGAAAAAAAAAAAAAAATTTTTGAAAAAAAAAAAAAACATTGGCGTCAGGGGCCCCCTTATATGTTAAAAACAAATTGGGGCCCCAAAAAAAAAATTTAAAAAAAAAAAAATTTTTTTTGAAAAAAAAAAAACTGGTGGCAGGGGCCCCCTTACAAGTTAAAAAAATTTAGGGCCACCAAAAAGAAAATTATTATTTTTTTTTTTTTTAAAAAAAACAATGGTGGCAAGGGGCCCCTTACAAGTTAAAAAAAAAAATTGGGGCCCCAAAAAAACATGTTTTAAAAAAAAAAGATTGGTTGCAGGGGCCTATAGAATATTAAAATAATACATTGGTGGCCAGGAGATTAAAAAAAAAAAATACACAAACTGGTGTTCAGTAGAATTGAACTCACGGCTTCAGTACTTCAATTTCACCTCCTTTCGTGACTTCGGGTCTTTTCACCGCTTCAGGACTTCGGCTTCGGCTGTTTTCGTGACTTCGGGTCTTTGCGCTGCTTCAGGACTTCGGCTGTTTTCGTGACTTCGGGTCTTTTCGGCTTTTTCCGTGACTTCGGGTCTTTTCGGCGCATCGGCTTCGGCTTTTCGGCACTTCCGCATTCGGCAGCACAGAGGCAAGACGTACGGCTCGGGCGCTCGTAAGGGGGGCCCGGATCTTCAAAAAATGCAGCGCTGCCGGGCCCCCCTTCATGCCCGGGCCCGGTACGCTTGTCCCCCCTGTCCCCCCCTGATGGCCGCCCTGTGTGTATGGATGCTGGGGTTTCATTTGGAGGGGTTGAACTTGATGGACTTTGTCTTTTTTTAACCCAATTTAACTATGTAACTATGTAACTGTGTAAATTATTAATTGCATATTTTTTAAATATGTAATTGCACCCTGTTTCTTTACTTTCCTATGTTCTATATATACAGCTTCCCATTTGTAATTTGCTAAATATATTATATGCCATATTTTATTTACTATATTAGCATTATGGTGTTTTATTACTAAATTACACACTGTGTACCTTGCCAAGAATTCATTCTACAATTTAACATTTTCATTTTTGAACCAATACATTTTTTGTATTTTTTAGTTGTAATATTGGTGTAGGCAGCCATCTCAGGTCATTGTGCCTGATCCTCTGCTTTTAAATAGAGCAGCTTTCAGATAAGCTATTGTTTCTCCTACTTGACGTAACAGGATAATACACCACACACACACAGGCTATACAAATTCACAGAATCATATAAAATGTCTGATTTCAAACACAAGGGTGAGGTCATTACAAATAGAATGATGTTAAAAGGATAAAAAACCTTAAATGTTTACTTCGTTTTTTCTTAGAGTGATTTCCACCAGAAGCAATGTAAAATAACAATGGCAAACCTGGCCTTCACACGGTGTAAAATTGCACACACTTTTACACAGCTTTTTACACAGTTTTTTTCGCCGAATTTCGGACCATTGAAGCATCTTTATTGTAAGGGAGCTGTTATCTTGTTACCTTCCCACTGTTTTATTGATCGGTTGTGGGGGGGAGGGTGATATAACTACAACTTGCACTGCAGCAGTACAGAGAGACTGAAGTTTTTCAGAGCACAAGTCAAATGATTGAGCTCACCTGGGAAACCAAGAACATGTCTAGCCAGATAAAATTTAAAAAATGAATAGAAAACAATCTGTTTGCTTTTTTGAAAAACTGATTTCAATACAGGATTCTGCTAGAGAAGCAATATCAATGAATGCATTTAGTTAAAAACATGTTTTCCTGTGACAGAATCCCTTTAAAAAGGATTAAAAAGTAGGAATGAACCAAATCCAGGATTTGGCCTTTTTCAGCAGGATTCGGTCGAATTCAAGTTCCTGGTCAGAAATTCATGTGCCTTTTTGTCACACAAACAAAGTAAAAAATGTTGAAGTGTTCCTGGTCCTAGTTTGCATATGTAAATTAGGGTTTGGATTCAGTCAGGTATTTGGACAAAACTTTCACAAAAGAATCTGTATTATAATATTATAATATTTTTGTGCATCCCTATTAATAAGGTTTAAGGTTTCATAAAACAGAGAAAGTCCAAAGAATTTCAACTAAGATGATAAAGGAGATTATCTAAAAAAAGATTAGCTCCCTAAGGCTGGTGAAGGAGTACAACAATACAAAAGGGAAAAGATATGATTATATTTAGTATTTATGTTGAAACGTATTCACCACTTGAGCTAATTAAAGTGAAGTGTGTCACCAGACTTTAGTTTAGTTGCCCTTTAAACAGTATAGTATAAAACTTTTAATTTGCTTAAAAGTAATGCACTTACAATTCTGCTAAAAAATTATTGCTTCAGAGTTAAACGCTGGGCAGCAAATGTCCCGCTTGCAGAAATTGGGTAGCTGGCAATTCCCTCACTCATATTCCTGCTCCAGCTGCTCCCGGAAGTAATAAAAATTAATAATTAATAGTAAGACGCCAGCCATCCCCTGTCTTGCTTGCGGTTCACTTCTGATATGTGACGTATCGGCTTAACATCACTCCCACAGACAACTTGTCCAGCAATGTGATGTAGTTATGTCACTTAGCATAGCACCTATGTGAGATGTGAGCTAACAGAAGTGCTGGCTAACTTCAACAGAGATGTATCTTAGCAATAGACCTAATACATACATGCTACTTTAAGATTTTCACTGCAAAGAAACCTAAATATTTAATTATGACCAGACAATTACAAGGACTATACAAACAATATTAATACTGTATAAGGACTTACATTGTATACAGACAGAATTGGCAGATATATCATCATTAAATATCTCAACAGCACTTTTCTTTTTAAAGAAAACATCCTCAGGACCAATCCATTCACCTTGCTTCATTTCTTGCTGTGACAATTCCCCTTGCTAAATCTCATAAAGTGACAATACCATATCATAACCGCACAGTGCATCTTCAAATGACAATGCATCATACTAAAATCTCATAAAGTGTCGGTGTCATATAAAAATCATTCACTACATCATGCTTTGTTTCTTAAAGTGACAATGCAATGTGTTAAATCTCTTAAAGTGGAAATGCCACACTGCAGTACAGTAACAATCCAAGTCAATCATATAATTTCAGCAGTTTCATGATCAAGTACAGTTTATTCCCTCAACAAAGTTCAACTTATCACCATATAGGAGTATTCTCTGTAAGGATAATAAATATATACAAATTTACAGAATCACATAAAATGTCTGATTTCAAACACAAGGGTGAGGTCATTACAAAAATAATGATGTTAAAAGGATAATTAGAATTCCCTACCCTCATTTAATATATTGGAAGAAATAGTATTTAATTCATAAATCCATTTCAATTCATGTTGTTTCAAGAGTAAAGCTCTTAAAATGAAGGTTTGTATGATTTTCGGCCCATGTGCGGATTTTTCGTACCATGGTGAATGGTCATGTGACAGGTTAGAAGATTTCTGTTGGCCTACAATAATATCTCTGCATGTATTGCCTGCCTGACAATATCAATGAGCGACTGCTACTACTACTTGTAGGACATATTTTCGTATAATTGCTGTCTGTCAATTCGTGGCCAGAACATCATCTGATTTGTTATTTTCCTACTTTCCTATTTAATCTGAATGGTTAATTGTAGATAGTTACATTGAAACAAACAATCTTTCGTCATACAAAGAATAAAATCTATGGACAGTTTAACTCCCTGTCTCCTTCCTGCCCCACCTCTTACAGGAACAGGCTGTGGGTTTCAGAGCCCCGCAGCTGCTTAGACTTGGACTCACAACTTAGGAGGAAGCTTCAGTTATATATATATATATATCTATATATATATATATATATATATATATATATATATATATATATATATATATATATATATATATATATATTCTGCAGCTAGACTCTGATTAGGATCAGTAGTGTCATATACAACTCTATAGAATGATGACTGAACCTTCTTATAAATAATGAGTGCTGTACTTATGATAAGCTCATTGAAGGATTGAGAGCAAAATTAGGCCTAGGAGATATAAGTGGATTATATTGGAGAGAGTGGGTTGGGGGACATTAAAAGAAATGGAAGTTAAAAATAAAATAGATCTAAGAAATGAAAGGCAAAAAGCAAATGATGCCTGAAAGAGAGGGATGCTGAAGTGGAAAACATAGAAATGTGGGGATCAATAGGGAAAGAGAAAGTGGTGTATGAAAGCTTAAAAGAAAAGAAATATGAATAGAACAAATTGAAAAGTACAACAGAATGAGAAGGAATGTTAGGGAAACATATGGAAACACAAACACGTATAGGAAAAGTAATGAGAGAGCAGGGAAGGGGGGGTTATGAAGATTACAGGAAAGGTGTTAAAGACAAAAGACAGAATGGAATAGTTGAGGAATAACAGAAGAAAATTAGTGTGACATAGGCTTGGCTTGACTGTGGCTCATTAATCCTTTAACCATCAGCAGAATTTCAGAGGGGGACTTTTAGTTAATATTAATATTTGTTTTTCAGGGAAATGTAAGTTTTCTATACAGGACTTTTTGTACAATTCCAGTTTTGTAAAATATACTGTATATAGCTCTAAAAATAAAATAGGAAAATACATAATAAACATATATTATTCTATGCATGAAAATTGTAAGTCCCATGTGTCCCAAACATGGCAATAAAAAATATGTTATGTAGATTTACCCCAATAAATCATATATTTACACCACATTGCGTAGTGTATGAGTGTGTGTTCTCAACGTGTGCAAAAATCACACAATACTAAACAAAGTATGTGTGTCTTAGAGTCAAAATCAAGGTTTTCAAGTTTTTTTCTGAAAATGTAAAAATCTTGAGTCTGTGTGGTTATTTATGTAAAATTTTGAAAATAAAAAACTTAGTTGCTTAAACCATGAAACAACTTCCCATCAAATTCTATATACACAGTTTTTAGATGCCAAATGTTTTCATTTGAACTCAAACTCTCAATATGTGATAAACACTCAAATTCATATTTTGATAACTCTGCCCCCCAAGTGTAAATGGAAGTATTTTTTATTGTAAAAAGTGTGGGTGTTGTATATGTAGCGCTATAGTAAAATGAGTGCACTGTTCTCTTTCTATGAGCTCCACTCCCAATACTGTGCTTTGGATGAGACCTTAAATCTTAGGGAGTAAGCCCTCGCAAACGATATGGAGGCAGGTTGTAGTTTAACTGTAACTAAATCCAGGGTGCAATAATTGGGCACCAGTGGTTCTTATAACTTAACCAATGAACATATTTATTGAATAATATAATCCTCATGGAGTGTACATAAGAGCAAACATGGCATATAATCAAAGCACCTTTGGTCAGTATCACTCCCCACAGAGTAGAGAACATATACAGCAGCAATGAAGGTACACCCAGCTTTCAGCCTTTTCCCTAAGTGGAACCCAGGTGAATTACTACATCTCCAAGTCTATATACAAATCTTACCTAAAAGCAAGGTGGATCAGATCATGGATGTGATTAGCTGCAACTGGGCATTGCTGGGAATCTGGGGAATAGCCTACATTTTTCCAATTTTGCATTAAGTTATTAGGAAGGTTATAAAAATAAATAAAAATAAACAGAATTTTGTAAGACAGTGACTGATTAACAAATTGTAGCAACATTTACAAGCTTACAAAGGCATACACAGAGCCTAAGATACCAAGAAAACAATATTTGACTTGTTTTGCAAAAATGACCACTCAAAATAGTAGAAAATGATGGCTTTTCAGACTAGGAAGAACGTGGAAACACGACTGATGTCCCAATCATAGGCAGATGAAAATGTCAAAGTTTCAAAATATTCACCCTTCATTAAAACTTACATTTTACCAAATAACAGTTTTGCCTTTTAAATCAGCTTTTAAATCATGTTTCTTGCAACTGGCATTGGTATATCTGCAGGAGGAATAAATGAGAACAATACGATAGCATCAATAGACTCCTTTGACTTACAGAGAGGCTCTCGCCTATTACTGTCAATTGTACTAATGAGCTTGTGCAGCAAGTCAGAGTTAACCTTCAGAATTGTAATTGCCCTTTTCTTCTAGTTATTTTAATCGCTGTGCATATTAGAAAGCAAATGGAACAAATGTATGCATACTATTAGACCAATGTTTAAGAAAGAATAATATGTCAAAGTTGTAGGGATCAACTTCTTTTAACCTCTTGATCCAAGAAACGACATGTTAGAAAAATTGCAAAGTATCAAAGTTAAAACTCAGATCAAACTCACTCATTATGACTGTAAACCTTGATTTCTTAAAATGTATCCATTATCTCTGGGGCAAGTATATTTTCTTTATCTCAGATACCATATCAAGGATCATTTTCAAATGTACTCACAAGTGGAACAAATAAAGAGTGCATGTCGACCCAATGACGTACTTGCATTTAGACACACTCCTGCACTTTCCATCCTGATTCTCCTGAAGAAAGGTGCGCAACTCCTATTGTGATGCGGAATTCTGAAACTACGGTCACTCTGGAACTGGCAGTAGGTCTACAGTTCCTACAGATGCTCGTTGTACAAATTTATTGTACAAGATATGTCATATAGATTTCTGTTATGATGCTTGGCAGTATGGAGACCACGGTATATTGTTTTATCTGCAGAGAAAAAAAGTAAGCATTAAGGGATGTTTACTGACGAGCAATAAAGAAGGAAAAATGTGTTTGTTGAAAACATACAGATAGCAATGAACGAATCTGTCCCACTTCACCAGGAAATTTGCAAAATAGCTGGAAAATTTGTCAAGCAAAGATAATTTGCGAAACAAAGGAATTCTATGGCATCTTTATACAGCAGCTATTTTTCACAGAGTAAAAAATATTGGAGGTCTTTTTTCGTGGCAACTTTTCAAAACAAAATACAATACGCATTTTGTTGCTGCTTTTTTTTTTTAGTGGTTCGGTTTAAATATTCACCAATGGCAAAATGTGAATTTCACTACAAATCCATTACTACATATAGTCATTTAAGAAATGGAGATCTGAGGTGGGAAAATTGCTATAGTCCAAAATACACATGCAGTGAGCAGCGGATTCTTTTTTTTTTTTACTTGCCAGTGTTGCTACAATTATAGTTGCTATGTAGGAAAGTGCTTGAGACTTCTCTGCTCCTTTTCACTACTATGACCATAATGGAATCGGATCATCTGAATATCACACATCGATTTTACATTCACAGTACATAAATAAAGGCACATTTGGTACAGTGTGATAATTACTATACTCACTCACTGACTATACTTTGACAGCAATGTAGTCTGTATATTGACTGCCCCAAATATTAAACTGTCTGTTTTTCCTTGAAATGCTTTAACTGTTGCTTTATCGTTTTTCATTAAACAGTTATTTTGCGTTAATAAGAATAGACTTTTGAAGGATTGTATCAATTAAAATTAGTACAAAAAAATCACAGGGCTATGTGCAAAATTCAAATGGAAATTGCCATTTGTTTCACCCATGATACCACATTTTTACAGTATGATAGCAGGCATTGGCTATAGTATAATAGTAATAGTAGTGATGTAGTGCAAGTACAGATGCAGCCACTTTGGTTTGTGTGTTTGATAGGGATGTAGCGAACTGTTCGCCGGCGAACTAGTTCGCGCGAACTTCGACTATTCGCGTCCGCCGCAAGTTCGCGAACGTCGCGTGACGTTCGCCAATAGGCGTTCGCGTCAAAAATCATTCGACCATTTGATTCCTTCGACCGCTAAAATCGAAGGATTTTCGTTCGAATTGAACGATCGAAGCCATTGGATTGAATGAAATCATTTGATCGAATGGCTTCGAACGAAAATCCTTCGAACGAACGATTAAAATCCTTCGATCGTTCGAATCGAACGATTTTCGGATGTTCGAAGTTCGCGAACTGTTCGCGAACTGTTCTCATTTTTTGCCGGTGTTCGCGAACAGCGTTCGCGAACACATACTCGGCAGTTCGCTACATCCCTAGTGTTTGACACAGAATAACTAAACACAGATATCCCACTTTTCCCATTTAAGACAGAAAATTGCATCACAGTATCCCATCTAATTAAAGCATTCACCATTGTGAACAATGGTGCTTTGGAATGCTAATGAATAGAGATTGACGAATTTTAGGCCATTTCGCTTGCCAAAAAATTTGTTAATTTCCCATGGACTCATTTTAGCAGACTTCAGGTATGGAGATCCAAATTACAGGAAAATCCCTTATCCGGAAAACTCCAGGTCCCAAGCATTTTGGATAACAGAGCCTATAACTGTATGTATATATATATTTTTTTTTTGAAAAAGGTCCCAATGGGGACCGAAACGTCGGAAGTAGATACTATGTAACAATAAAAATTTAATTTTTTCCTAAAGAGAGTGCTGGTTTGGAAACTATTGGTGTATGCAAAATTACCGTGCACCCCTCTCTTTTCTATATTGCCTTGGAGTGCGGATACTCATTGGAGACTATATATATATATATATATATATATATATATATATATATATATATATATATATATATATATATATATATATATATGTGTGTGTGTTTGTGTTTCTATGTTTGTTTTCTTTGTTTTGTTTTATTCATGAAAACCATTACAGCAATAACAATGCTGCCTACAATTTCTGTACCCTAGTCCTTTTGTTTAGATTTATTTTTCCTCACTTTATTCCATCCTTCGGTAAGACTCTTGCAAGCTGCAGCACTAGATATTTCGGAAACCAAGATTAAACATACTATAAGTAATGATTCCCCCTCTCCCTTGTACCATAAATTACTCAAGAAAAGGCTACTAGATCTGACCTCCCCTGGCACTTATCTGCCAGAACAGCACTAAAATAAACAGATCCCCAGGTGCTTTAAAATTAGCAATATATCCAAAATTGGTCATAATAATGTTAAATTCTGTCAGCAGTAGTGTGGCATCATCAACAAATAATCAAGAAATTTCATTTTCTATTATTTTAGAAAAGGGATGACAGTAGTGTGGCATCCTCAACAGATGTTCAATAAATCTAAAAAAAGGGATGACTGTATTTGAAATAAAGCTAGAGACTTCTGACTTGTGGCTTTCTACTCCTGATTAGTGAATACAAACAGAACTTAATTAATTAAAAAGACATGAACATGAGAGCTTCAAAGCTGGTTATCAGATACAGAGCATCCATGTATAACTACTATTACTATCACTACTAGGGGTAAGTTTATCAAAGAGCGAATTTCCGCCACTAGAGTGAAATTCCGCAGCTCTCCATTCATTTCTATGGGATTTTGAAAGGCGTATTTATCAATGGGTGAATGTGAAATTTCACCCTTTGATAAATTCGCCTTTAAAAACCCATAGAAATGAATGGGAAGTGGCGGAATTTCACTCTAGTGGCAGAACTTCACTATTAACTTCACTCTTTGATAAATATACCCCCTAGACTGTGGAGAAATCAATACTACTACTATGGTACGCTATAAAGTTTTAATAGCAAAGATCAATCCTCTGGTTTGGAAGCCTGTTACCCATAAAGATGTGTATTCCCCTGGTATACACATGATCTCTCCAACAAAAAGAAGAAACATACCCACATACTGTATGATGAAAAAAACAATTATAGACAACACAGAAACCCACTGACAACCCATATTTTTTTATTTGGCTTACCTTGAAACTGCTGTTATGTCATGTGGTGTCTTTTTTATCCAATTACTAAACTAAATAAATCTGTGGTTATTTTCAAATTTAAATCACACAGAGATGATAACGGGGACACCACAACACTTAGGGGCAGATTTATCAGGGGTCGAATTTCGAAGTGTAAAAAGCTTCGAAATTCGACCATCGAATGGCATTACTTCGATATCGAAGTTGAAGGGTTTTTTTTAATAGAATTTGGCCATATTCGATCAAAGTAAAATTGTTCGATCGTACGATGAAATCCATTCAGATCGAACGATTTGAGCGATTTAATCGATCGATCGAACAATTTTACTTCGACTTCTAAAAATTTTGCCAAATGTTTGCTATAGGTTCTAGGAGGTCCCCATAGGCATAGCGATTCGACTGGTTTAAGGTGGCGAAGTGTCAAAGTCGAACTTTTTTAAAGAGACAGTACTTCGATTTTCAAAGTCAAACTTTTTACTTTGCATCGAAGTCGATTTTAGGCCTATTTGATGGTCTAAGTACCCAAAAATTTGTTCGAAATTAGAAGTTTTTAAATTCAAAAATCCACTTTGACCCTTATTAAATTTGCCCCTTAATATACAAAAAAGTACCTACCTTCCAAACTCTGCCATTATATATTATTAAAGGCTAATTAACCCATTCTGGGTACTCACTCGAATATCAAATCCAGAATTGCAAGCCCATAGAAGTTTCTCATCAGATCCTTCTGTTATTATTAAAGGGGTTTCATATTGGTTCTGGATAGAAAATTGTATTGCTCAGAAACCTATGTAGTATAGAGAGACTATGGGGCAGATTTATCAAATTGAATACTACGAAATTTGCAAATTGCATCGTACGATATTATTCCGATCGTAGTACTCCGATCGTACTTCGAATACGTTTCGAACGATTTTATCGTACGATTTTCCTTCGAATACAAAAAAACTTAGAAATATGCTCTGGAAGGTCCCCATAGGCTAACATAGCACTTCGGCAGGTTTCAGTTGGCGAAGTATTGAAGTCAAAGTTTTTTTAAGAGACAGTACTTCGATTATCAAATGGTTGAACAGTCGAACGATTTTACTTTGAATCAAAGGTCGAAGTCGTAGTAGCCTATTCGATGGTCAAAGTATCCAAAAATGACTTTGAATTTTTTAACTTCTAAAATTCCCTCGATTTCACTTCGACCATTGATAAATCTGCCCCTATATGTTAGTGTTAAAAAGGGATAATGCCACATCAATTTACCCCAGGGTGGCTTTATTTCAACACTTGGTTCTCTATTGTATTGCATTTTATAATTTTTGGATAGCAGGTTATGAATCTATGCACGTGCTTATATACAATATTCCAGTGACTTGTCTCAAATAATGTCTTATTTATCTGCTGAGTATTTAAAAGCCAAGAGTGGTATATGAAAGGCGTAAGCTTCCTAAAATGAAACTTTATTAACCACACAGACAAACAAAAACAAGAACAATACAGAACAACTTTACCTAGAAGCTTACTCTTTAAATGAAGGGTCCCTAACTTTTTTTTTACCTATGAGCCACATTCAAATGTAAAAATAGTTGGGGAGCAACACAAGCATGAAAAAAGTCCATGGGATACCAAATAAGTACTGTGATTGCCCATTTTGTAGCCCCTATGTGGACTGGCAGCCTACTGGAGGCTCTGTTTAGCACTACACCTGTTTTCAGTCAATGGTTGTGGATCACTGCAGTAAACTAACAATATGTTTACTCCAGCCCCCTTACAAGTTTCTGCTGGTAATTATGGATGATAATGTCTGTGCACTATGATTCCTTATGATGCAAGCACTTAAAATTTTACAAAGTAATAGACCAGTCTTGCTAAAGTTTCCAGAATTATTTTTACAAATGCTGTTCACAATACCCAGACTTATGCCCCAATATTTATCTAATAATGAATCCTTGCTATTTAATTTGATATACATCAATTACAATTCAATCATGGGGTAATCACTTTTTTTCCCACCGTTGTTGGAAAATTTGATAGCTGGATCCCTTTCCTATTCTATATGATTACCTTACGTAGTTAATTTTGGCTGAAAAACAACTGTCTATCAAGTTCTTACACATTTATTTTTGCATTTTTATAAACCCTGTTAGTGCCTGCCATCAATGGCAAATTCTAGATGCACACCATGTTGAGTCACGGTAAATCAAATGCTTATTTATACATTTTTAAAGCTGCCCAACAGGACAAGGTTATGTCTTTCTCTTTTGATCCCATATCACCTATTTAACTGGAAAAAATGCCAAAGTTGACAATTGTGGTGATTATCCTTTGAACATGTAATCCACAGATGCTTTATTATGTGAAACAGATTTATTAAAAACAGATTTATTAAATAGACTTCAAAAGAAATATTATGTTTTGAAATATGAATCCACCTGTGGATGTGTTCATCCCCAAGTCCTACAATATCATGGTCCCAGTAGTAGTTTGTCCTAGCTATCACAAATCTCTAGAATAATAATAAGAACATTTTGGTACCCTCAAAGAGTCAACAAAGATACATTAGGCAAATAGCCTACTTTTTCCAGCACTTACGACCTACAGTCCATTGTGCAGATTATACAGACCAACTGAAGTGTAAAAAAGTACTTGAATTGCAATCTTAAATGTGAACATGCATCACAACACCCATTTTTGTAAAGAGACAGGCTTCAATACTTGGTCAAAAAATTTGCCTATGGCTCAGACAAAAATTCCTAAGAATAATGGTCTAATGGTCTAACATCAACTTAGAAAGCCTTAAAGGGGTTCTTTCACCTTTGAGTTAACTTACAGTATGATGGAAGGAGTGATATTTTGGCAACTGATTTTAATCTTTTATTATTTGTGTTTTTTGAGTTATTTAGCTTTTTATTCAGCAGCTCTCCAGATTGCCATTTCAGCAATCTGGTCGCTAGGATCGAAATTATCTTAGCAGCCATGCACTGATTTGAATAAGATACTGGAATATGAATAGTCAGGGCCTGATTGGAAAGATGAGTAACATAAAAGACCAATAACAATATATTTGCTGTTTTTCAGAGCATTTGTTTGTTTTATATGGAGTGCCTTCCATTTGGAAGTAGGCAAATAAATAGATAGATTTATAAATAATAAGACCAATTGTAAATTTGCTTACAATTGGTCATTCTATAACGTAGTAAAAGTTAATTAAATGTGAACCAAACCATTTAAGGTCTGTTACCAGGAGAACCTTACTAAATCAGACAAGGCTCATCTAGGTGGTTTACCTGGGGGTAATGTCCAGTGGGAACAGCAGGGCCAAACATTATAAGCAAACATCTTTCAATGCCTCTCTGCTCAGTGCTAAGGATTGGCAAACTGCCTCATAATTGCTAAATCATATATACTGTATGTATGGGACAAGACCTGCAGTTCTGATTGAGGCACGCTAGTGATATGCAAGCATTTTTAAATAAATGTTCCCATTAGTCTAATCTATGCATAATCTCTGTAAACTTTGTGGGCTTTTCTTTTTACTATAAGGCATTTAAATGTTTGTATAAATCTTTAATGGCTTAAAACAATCATTCTAATCATAATAATTATCAGTTTATAACATAAACAATTAGTTCTGCTGGTCTAAAATGAATAAGAAAAATCTTCAGGTTTTCAAAACCGTGTATTCAGTTGTTATACCAGTCATGACGAAATAAACGAATTAACTGAGTTCCAGGAAAATATTCTACATACTCAGATGAAAAGATTTTTCTTTCCTTTCAAGTACACCTAAACAGTAACCGAGACGTAATTGTGTTGCACGGCACATACTTCATAAGAGGTTTGGAATGGGAGTGCATGTTGTATGTTTGGCAGCTGTCAGGGAGACAGACTAGTTATGACAAAGTTACCATGACAATGCTTGAATTCTTATATTTAAATTTTCATAGTTGCTTGGCACTTGTCAACAAGTCACTGATATCTTTTGGCTTATGTCAATATGAAACTAAATAAGTAAATAATTTTAAGTGGTGTCATTATTTGATCAACTAGACTGCATTATAGAATTGCTTTAAAATAAACCATAGTACCACACTTGGGAAGGGGGCACATTACAAAATGTGTAGCAATATATTGACATGAGGGTACTCCTGCTTTCTTAGTAGGGCACTGTGACATGCAACACATTCTCTGCACAAAACAAACTTCCCAAAGAAATATTGGACACCAGTGGTTCTTAAAAAGAAAAGTTAAGATCATTTGGGGGTGGCAAGTTGTTACACACCCTATGATTCTAGTCACTTAACTGCTGCCCCTGGTTGGCATCCCAATTCTTTAGAAACATATTATCCCAGGGTACTCATTGCTGAACATCATCGGCATCACATCACTGACATTTTTTTTGATCCTCCCAAGTGTCCCTAGTGAGGTGCATGAACAGTACAGAAGTCTGAAAATAAGTTCTGTGCTGCACGTAGCTTACCCAAGCCACACAGGGAACAGGTCCGGATTTGTGGGCAGGCCACAAAGGTCTGGGCCTAGGGTGGCAAAGATATGGGGTCGGCATGTTGCCTACAGGTTGCAACTGAACCTACCTGTGCAGTCCCCAGTGCTATGCAAGCCTGGGGGGTGTATTGCGAGTGGGTTGGGGTATGCAGAGGGTGTGCCATTGGGTTGGGGTGTGCAGGGGATGTGCGTGCAGGTCAGGGCTGCAGATGGGGTGTGTGAGTGGGTCAAGGTTGGGGTTGTGCAAGCGGATTGTGGGTGTGGGGGGAGCAGCCTAGGGACACACCATTTATAAATCTGGTCCTGATGGGGAAAGCCTAGAAGACTGATGGGGAAAGCCTAGAACCCCATAAAAGAGAAAAGGTGAATTTGTGATGGTGAAACGCTGTTGAACTTTTTACCTATGAGTTTATGTTGGAAAAAGGCTTGGGAAAATAAATCAGTGTTTGCCTGAAGAAGTGGTGTTCCTGTCTTTTTGCTCCTTATCTGCTAAATTACCCCAAAAACTGTGTGTACAAGCAGCCAGCTTGTCACAAAGCAAGTGTTACATTTGGAGATTATTATAGCCCTGGCCATTGTGTCTGTCCAAGAAATATGTAAGGCTTTCAGGGAATCAGCCATCATAATATTTCCAGAAAGGACTTTCAAGAGTGTCAAAGCAATTAACTTGAAGTGAAAAATCATTTGAACAGATATGTATGCAGTCTAAAAAAAAAAAATCTAAAAATGAAAGCCTCATTCATCTTTCCCTTTCTCCAAAATGTCCATTAAAATATTTTAAGAAAGTGATAATGTCCGCTTGAAAGCACCTGATCCTAGTCTATCCTGGTAATTCAATAAAACAATATTCTTTACTTGAGTTGAGAATGCCCCAATGATCTATAAAGAGACAAAGTTATGCTTTTCTCCCTTGAGTCAATGCTTTTTTTCATACAAGAGAGAGTACTTTATTAGCTTACTAGCAAATATAATTCTATTAAAAATTCATGGAATGAGAAAAAAAACATTTAAATAATATAATGTAATTAACAATATCCAAGATATAAAAATCAAAAAAAAATATTAATGCCTTTTTTTGTGAACCAAATGTGATAAATACAAAATATTAAGTTTAATATTTTTTAAATAAAATGGAGATTGCGTTCATCCTTGTTCAGAAAAGGGCATATCATAATTTAAAACTTCAGTATTATACATCGGCAATTAGATAGCATTGTAGACAATCACAGTCTCTCAGGAATGGCAATTACCTGAGAATATTCTTTCAATAAGGTTCAGTAAAGTACAGTATTTTAGTTTTGTGTGTAGGCTCAGAAAGAATTGAACTTTTACTTTGGTAACTTTTAAAAGAATAAGAGATTATTATGACAAATCTTGAAAAGAGCATTGCAATAGCCAGACAAGACCTACAAATATAGATGTTACCTGTGCATAGGTTGAAAGTTCTCTTTTTGTCATCAATTCTGTTCTTTGCAGAAAAAAAGAGATTGAAAACATTGATTCTCTTCACAGTGATTGGTGTATGGATGGATGACCTTGATCAGTCAGCTGAAAGTCATATACCACGGAATCTCATGTGATACAGTACATGCCTAATTTAGTTAATTATTGTTTTTTGTGGCCACAAAGTACTAGTTTGAAATTAGTTAGTGTTGGGATACATATCCCTACAGTTAGTAAGATAGATACATGTTGAGCACCAGCCCAGCATTAGGAGAGAGATTCATCAATTTTTAAGATTGTGTTTTTTAAAACAAATTGTGTTCAAGTGGAGCATCTCTTTTTCCACAATCTGATTGATGATCGCTAGCATGTGTAAGAAAAAACTTAAATGGGTTCATCGTGATCACTTACGTTGTTGGGAAAAAAATCATCACAAAAGAAAATCACTTTCTTTTCAACAAAGCTCTTAAATCTTTTTTTTTATTTTAAAATACTATTGTATTCTATGGGGGGAATTTAATATGCTTCGTTATCGCAAAAAACAATTGCAAAATATTAGCGACCATGTTTGCGCCGTTTTTGTCTCATTAAGACCATAATGATTTCCTCGCATAGTTTGTGACCAAACTACTTTTTTTTTTTTTATTCTTTTTATTCATAGATAACGAAATAAGTGCAATTGATAAATGTAATGATATGGATAACCACAATAACATTAACAATAATTGCATTAAAGGTAGCAAACCTGCCAGAGTAAAAATAAAACAATATAGTATAAAGTATAGATTTTCTGTACGTCCAGAGTTAAGTATTCAAAATATAAATAAAAAACTAATGAAATATTGTCTTCGTGAAATTGTATCTAGAATATAAGGATTGACTTTAAAATGTAAGTTCATAGTTCTATAGATAATAAAAGTAAATTTTACAGTATAAGGTCAAATTATAAGGCTATGTAGTAAAGAATTTATTTATTCATCCATGGAACCATAAAGGAATTTATTAATATTCTCGCTTTCTTCCTTGTCTAAGCCATGTAAATAAATTTTCCATTTGGAGGTTATTGTTTGTTGAGTCTTGTAATCTAAACTGAGGTTTATAGCTTCATTAATGTACAGACTTCGTAGTTCTGATAAGACCTCCTTTACAGAAGGAGAAGTAGACTTAATCCAATATTTGAAGATAATTCTACGAGCTGCAGCCAAAGTTAGTTTGATAAATGAAGATATATTTGAGATGCTCCATTCTTTAGTATTCTTTTTTAAAGTGTTATAATCCATGTCATTAACATCACCTAGTAGAGCGGTTTTTGAGGAAAGTAGTATCTGAGAATTTAATTTATTGCTTAAAAATTCCTTTATCTCCTTCCAATAATGTTCTATTAATGGGCAATTCCAAATTAAATGAAAAGTGCTCGGAGAGGGACAGTCACATTTTGGACATGAGTTGAGATAAATGTGATTTTTTGAGGAGAAATTGAATCCTTTATATGCCAATTGAATTAATTTATAATTTTGTTCCCTCCATATTTCCGAGGAAATTAATTTGTCAAAATGATTAATAGAATCTACCAAAGAGTCTGTAGAGATGTCCATAAGCATAAAGTTAGACTATTTTTTAGCTGTAGATTCCATAGGGTGAGAACCCAGGCTATTATTATTCCATATGTTTGTCTGAATGGATCTGACTCTTTTGTCTGGTGGTGAAGAAGAGAACTTATTGAAAAATGATAATAAGGTGGAACTATAAGAATAGAGAGAGTCTTTTGGTCTCAAATCATTAAACCAATGAACCAATTGGATGCAGTAGAATTTATCCTTATACGGAATCAGAAATTTGGATTTAATATCTTCCCAAGATAATAATTTCTTTGAAATTGGGCATATAATATCACGTAGAAAATGTATTCCTTTAGTTTTCCAGGCAGTTGAGAAAGGTGGAAAAGCTGAGCTCGGCAAACTGGAATTTTTTATTACTGGTAAGTATGGAGTGAGTTGATAGTTGGACTTATATAGTTTGTGTATAATTCTCCAAACGGCAAAATTGTCTCTGTATAACGGGTTTTCTTTAAATTCTCGTGAGTGGTTCTTAAATGGTTTATGCATTGTTGTTAAGATATCTTCATTAGAATCTGTTGAAAGTTCTATTGACATGTTGGTATATTTTCCATCGTTACCCATCCATTCTAAAATATATCGAGTAATGGCTGATAAATTAAACTATCTATAATCCGGTACTCCCAGTCCTCCATATTGTTTTGAACTCTTTAGTTTCTGGAGGGCTATTTTTGGTGGGTTTTTTTCCATAGGAACTTTGAGAGTGAAGATTCTAAGGTCTTAATATCTTTGTGTTTTAGCATTAGAGGAAGGTTAATAAGAGGATATATCATTTTATAAAGTGCAATTCTTCCCTTTAGATTTAAAGCAGCATTTATCCATTTGTCACAGAATTGGATGATCTTTTTTATTATTGGTGAGATATTTAATGCATATAATCTATGTAAGTCTACAGGTAACAAGAGACCCAAGTATTTTATAGTAGTGTGTCTTTTCTCTATTCCTAAATTATTCAGGTTTGTAGAGGAAGTTTGACCATAAATATCCATTAACTCGGTTTTCTTAATATTTATTTTGAAACCCGATATTGAGGCAAAATCATGAAATATGGAAAAAATCTCTTCCAAATTAATATTGGGATCCTTAATAATTAGTAAAATATCATCTGCAAAGGCAGTTAATTTAACTGAAACACCATTAATTTCTATACCAGGTAAGTGAATAGATTTATGCAGACATCTGATAAGAGATTCAAAGGAGAGATTAAAAAGGAGTGGAGAAAGAGGACATCCTTGTCTGGTTCCTCTCTTCAAGTTGATAGTTCCAGACATTTCACCTGCTGCAATAATCCTTGTAGTCGTGGAAGTGTATAGTATTGTAATAAGGTCCATAAAGGCTCCTTGAAATCCAAATGCAGAAAGAGAGTCATTCAAGTGATTCCAGCCGATGTTATTGAAAGCTTTTTCAGCGTCGATACCTACTAACGTAGTTGGTATCTTTTTTGATTTAGCAGTATATATGGCATTAATAATTGTTCTAATATTTTTAGTTCCAGATCTTCCTTTGACAAAACCCCCCTGTTCTGAAGAGATAAGATTTGGGAGAACCCTTGAGAGATGATTGGCAAAAATTTTAGTTAAAATTTTTAGATCCTGATTGAGTAGGGCAATAGGTCTGTATGAATTAATTTGGGTAGGGTCTTTACCTTGCTTGAGAATAACCTTTGTATAGGAGGTTAGACTGGACGGTAGTGGTTGTTTCTGGGTGATAATGTTGTTAAATAGTTGTGTAAGAAATGGAGATATTTCATCTATTGGACATTTGTAGAATGGGCCTGTGAGACCATCTGGACCCCCTGCCTTATACATTTTTAATGATGAGATTATATCTCTTACTTCTCTTTCAGTGATTGGAGCATTGAGTTCTTCCAGATCCTGTTGAGATAATAGGGGGAGATTAATTTTGCTAAATAAGATCTTTCTCTTGTCATTGTTTGTAGTTGATGGAGAATAAAGTTGTTCATAGAATTTTTTGAAAGAATCTACTATCTCTGAAGGATTATAAGTAAATTTGCCTAAATCTTTTTCAATCCTTGAAATCTTCTGAAATTCGGACCAATTTTTTGTGAGATTTGTTAATAATTTGTTTGATTTATTTCCCATGTTAAAGTATTTGGATTTGAAATAAAATTGATGTAAAGAATCTCTAATCTTAAACCAGGCTTCCATCTCTTTAAAAGCTTCCTCAAAAGCAAAACGGGTTTTAAGGATAGGATTTGTTTTAAATAATATATAAGTATCCTTTTGTTTTTTACTTAGTTGTAGAAATTTAGAATTGAGGTTTTTCATAAAAGCTGATTTAAAAGAAGTTATTTCACCTCTTATAAAGGCTTTCCAGGTATCCCAAAGAAGATTTGGATTGTCTCTGTGGATAATATGGTCTTGTATGAAGATATTCCATTTATCTTTTAACATTTTTTGGAACTCAGGTTTTGAAGCTAGAAAAACAGGAAAATTCAAAGGAATAAAAGACCTAGGAACTAAATGAGTTGTCAGGATAATGTTAATTGGAGTATGATCTGGATATGAAAAATTTCCTATATTAGCCTCTTGAATATGTTTTAAGAGGTTCGTGGAAGTTAGAATATAATCTATCCTTGTGGCTGAACCATGCGAATGTGAGTAAAAAGTAAAGTCTCTTTCAGAAGGATTGAAGATTCTCCAGGTGTCATTTAAGTTGGTTATATCAAGAAAATCCAATAGAAGTTTAGATTTTTTTTGAGTTGACTTTAGATTCATATTACATTTATCCAATATCCAACTATGGGATTCGTTGAAATCTCCTCCCACCACTAAATTGTGAGCGTTAAGGGAGTATATATTTTGGGTGATTTCCGAATAATTTCAATTTTATCATCATTAGGAACGTATAAAGAACAAATATTCCAAGGAAGATTATCAATAAGAATCTCTATATGGGCATATCTACCCTTGTTGTCTATTTTCTTCTTTAACATGTGGTAATTCAAGTTTTTATGTAATAAAATTGAGACTCCTCCCTTTTTTTTGATGTCTGGTGAATGACTAGACTCTCCTACCCATGAGGAACATAACTTCTGGCTTTGATCAATATTTAAGAGGGTTTCTTGTAGTAAAGCGATATCTGCTTTCAGTTTTTTTAATTCTTGTAAAATTCTTTTACGTTTTATAGGAGAATTAATTCCATTAACATTCCAGGATATAATTTTTAACTTATCCATAGCTCTTAGTAAAAAGTATCAAGAAGTGAACAGGGTCATGAATGCATAAACTAGCCTTACATATAAATTTCTCAATGGTGGTACAGAGCAATACAAATGAAAAACAATAATACATATATGAAATGAATAAAACATAAACAAATGAAGTAATACAAAGTAAAGACAACATAGTGAACATATGTCACAAACACTGTGTGACAGTTACTTATTTAGTAAATAAAGTCACTGACTTCTCTTTTTTCCTAGAGAGTTTGGAAAACAGCTAAACAGACTCTTGTATCGAATCTAACCTATAGAGGCTTAGGCCGCCTCCTCTTTAAAAAAAAAAAAAAAAAAAAGAATCAAATAATGGTGAAGGTATATTTAGTAAATACAAATAGCTTTTTTAGTAAACCCCTTACGTGTCCAACTCAAATGTTTGTGACGGGGAGGTCCTCGGAGTATGAGGAGATCTAGAACGCTGGTTAGAAGAGTATCTTGTATCCCTTTTATTGAATTGGGTTACCTCTCTGGAGATGTGAGATTCAGAAGCCATATCTGAATTAGATGCTCTTATATGTTGGCTAGAGTTTCCTTCATTTTTTTGTGATACTGAAGAAATATCATGGTGAACTTGTTTCACAGATTGGGGTTCCAGACCAGAAATAAATCTTTCTGCATCTCTGTAATCCTCAAAAGAGTGTGTCTCTGTGGGTAAAAACACTTTTAGGATTGCTGGGTAAAGCATGGCAAATTTAATTTTAAGTTTAAACAGCATTTGGCAAGCCTTATTGAAGTTTTCCCTTTTTTTTGATAGAGCAGGAGAAAAATCTTGAAAACACAGTATTTTATGTTTTTCTATAAACAAATTTCTAGATTTTTTGAAGGCTTGCAGAATTTTGTCTTTGTCATTGTAATCCAAAAATCTTGCCAATACTGTCTTTGGTTTATGTCTGTTTAATTCTGAAGTTGAGCCAACTCTGTGAGCTCTTTCTATTTCCAGTAATGGAATCTCCTTCTGTAACCCTAAAGCCTTGGGTATACATTGAGAGAGAAGTGATATTAAAGTCTCTTGTTTATAGCTTTCAGGAACACCAATAAAGCGTAAATGGTTACGTCTGGATCCATATCCTCATTTTTATTTTTTAGTTCTTTTATTTTTTTTTCCAGGTAAAACAATTTATTATTTGATGAGGAGGCATTATCTTCCAATGAAGAAACTATTTCCTCCATTTCTGCTATATTGTCACTCTGTGAGGTAAGTTTAGCAGCTAGACCCTGTATGTCTGTTTGTATTCTGCTTATAGCCTTGTCTAAAGCTGCTTCAATAGTGGGGTAAATGAGATTAGCTACTTCTGTAGCTATTTGTTTAATATTCAAATCAGTGGGTGTGCTTTGAGGAGGGGAGGGTGTTACTTGTGTGTGGCAAGCCCTGCTGACGTCCGCCATTGCCCTACTAGCTGAGGGGCCGTCCTTCTTCCTCTTGTTATCAGGGCTAGAGGTGGCGGACGACGGAGCTGCGCTCTCCCCCTTCTTCTTGTGTCTCACCGACTCTCCGGCCATACTGTGAAGCCATCGCCACTGGTAAATCTTTTCTTACAGTCGGTTGCTAAGAGGATAGGCAGCGGAGCGGCTCTATAGTGCTGCGCAACACTATACCCGGAAGTTACCAAACTACTTTTGCAAACTTTCGCAGTGTATGTAATAAAATTTCGCAATCGCAAACCGTATTTGGTGACAAAATATTTAACAAAACTCCAGAGCAGGTGTTTAAGGTTCACAATGCCCAATTAGATTCCATGTTATCCAAATAATCCAAATTTTTTAAAACCGTTTTTTCTACTTCTTTTTCTCTGTAGTAGTAAAACAGTACAGGCATGGTACCGGTTATCCAGAGTGCTCAGGTTTTCTGTATAATTCATAATTTTTATTTCCATAACTTAAGTCTACTAAGAAATTATCTAAACATTAAATTAACCCAATAGGGTTGTTTTGCCTCCAATAAGGATTAAATATATTATAGTTGCGATCAAGTACAAGGTACTGTATTATTACTACAGTGGAAAAGGTAAAACGTTTTAAAAATTGTAATTATTTTACTAAAATGGAGTCTATGGGAGATGGCCTTCCCATAATTAGGAGCTTAATGGATAATGGGTTC
Organism: Xenopus petersii; assembly: GCA_038501925.1. Taxonomy (NCBI): domain Eukaryota; kingdom Metazoa; phylum Chordata; class Amphibia; order Anura; family Pipidae; genus Xenopus; species Xenopus petersii. The sequence goes on from CM076688.1 coordinate 46,317,379, forward strand.
TGGATAACAGATCCCATACTTGGATCCCACACCAGTACTTGATTCAAACTAAGATATAATTAATTCTTATAGGAGGCAAAACCAGTCTATTGGATTTATTTAATGTATAAATGATTGTCTAGTAGACTTAGGGGCAGATTTATCATGGGTCGAATTCGACCCTCGAAGTAAAATCCTTCTAATTTGAATATCAAATTCAAAGGATTTTAGTGCAAAACATTCGATCGAATAAAAATCGAACGATAAAATCCTTAGAATCGAACAATTCGAACAATTTTTATTCAATCAAAAAGTGCTCTGGAAGGTCCCCATAGGCTAACATTGAACTTCGATAGCTTTAATGTTGCGAAGTATGAAGTCAAAGTTTTTTTTAAAGAGACAGTACTTCGATTATCGAATGGTTGAATAGTCAAACGATTTTTACTTTGAATCGTTCGATCGAATTCATCCAATTCGATGGTCGAAGTACCCAAAAAAATACTTCGAAATCTGAATATTTTTGCATTCAAACTTTTCACTCGAGCTTAGTAAATCTGCCCCTTAAAATATGATGATCCAAATTATGAACAGATCTTTTATACAGAAAACCCCAGATCCTGAGCATTCTGGTAAACAGGGCCCATACCTGTACCAGGAAAAATATATGGTATTTGATTGGATTCTGCAATATACTGAAAAACAGTGTAAAACTTTTTAAGCGTCTTTTCTTATAACTTCAGCCGGAAGCAATGTAGAATTATGTGATGTGCATAATTGGGCAAATCTGTCCTGTTTCGCTTTGCCAAAAAATTTGCGAAACACAGTGAAGTCAATGGACGTCAAAATTATTTTAACGCACAACAATTTTTTTTGTCAATGAGAATTTTTTGTCTGCAAAATTTTGCCATCGCGTAAACATTCACGGCCGGGGAAACAGGAACATTTGCCGAGAATCCATGCCTGGCAAATAAATTCCCCCATCACTATCATACACACCATGCAATATTTTACACAGCTTTTAACCGTTTTTCCGTGAATTTCGTTTTACAGAGCATAATAAATGTGCCACTAAGTCTCTATAAACATGGCTTCTGATGAAGTGGCTGTCTATTGCCATGAATTGCATTAAGCCTCTCTAACCCTGCCAATAACGCACCCCATGTGTTTTTAAATTAATTTAATAAAGGTTGATCCAATAAGTATAATTATGCAGAAAAAAAACCTCTACCTCCCATTTAAAAGTACAGATTTTGCCAGGATAAAACATATTTTTTTTTGACCAGTTAGTTAGTTAAATTCCAGGTCAGAGGATCAAATTCACAGAGAAAGGAAGGGAGAATTTTAATAGAAAGAATTATTAAATACCCATTAAGCAGTCATGGGAAATACCATTTAGCATAGTAGGAATTTGCTGTATTAAATAGTAAACAAGCTTGTACAGGTATGGGATTCGCTAACCAGAAAAGACTGTTTCCTATAGACTCCATTTATCATTTTTTAAAAATGATTTCATTTTACTCAATAATAATAAACCAGTAGCTTGTACTTGTTCCCAACTAAGAAATAATTAATCCTTATTGGAAGCAAAACCAGCCTATTGGGTTTATTTAATGTTGCATAATTTTCTAGTAGACAATGTATGAAGACCCAAATTACACAAGATCTGTTATCAGGAAAAACCTCAGGTTCTGAACATTCTGTATTACAAATTAACACTTAAGCAGCTGATTTTCGGCTAAATGTTTCACATTCCTACTAAATTATTCTGTACGTTAATATTGTGCTTGGAACCTAATTTTCTTAGCTACATAATTTAAAACTCAAGCAATACACAATATGTATTGATGTGTAATTGATGATGCGCAAAACAAATCTTCTGTATACAAATAGTCTGTATTCAATATAGAAGTAGATGATTTTTTTGCACAGCATGTGCCCTCATACCAATTGCTTACTAATTTAAAATTGCAAAAACTGTAGTTACTTGGCGATGTTGTTTGAGAAACCATTGAATAAGATTACACTATAAAGTAGAAAATGTTGACATGTTTACTGAGCCACAGCCTACAATTTCTCACCAGTTTCTTAACTAAACAAAGAGCTTTGCTACTAAAATCCCATTCATTCTGTATAATCACTACATGCTATATAATTAGTGTATGCTACTTTTTGTCTAATTTATGAAAATAATGAACAGCAAACATTGCGGTATATAGAAAAATCATCACTCAACTGCAAAATTATGACATTTTTCTCACTCAATAACTATAATTTAGCAACGGGTGATTTATTTCAGTATTGGGAATATAACGATGTATTAAATGGTATGGGCAAACAAAGAATGCATATTGCCTGCATCAAAGCAGGGAAATTACCATCAAATGCATTTTAATGGTGTTTACTAGTCATGCTGAAAATCACTTTTTTAACATGTGTTTTGTAAAGGAAAACCCTTATGAGGATCATAGCACTGTGGCGATTATTTACTGGTTTATGAACATGCAGGGCCTTTACTAAAAGAATTAAGTATTTCCATGCAAGTGCAATAAATTAAAACACACTATTGATGAACAACCTCCTGAAGGAAGGCAGCCTTACGACCGGGGTTATGGTTGCCAATAAAGGATGATATTCATACAATATGTATTACTTCCTTTTATACTTCTCTCACACACACATGCACGACTGGAGCATTCTGCACCAAAGCCTCCACGGCCCGTGTCCCACCGGAATGCACGCACAGAGCTATTATTTGTTCCATCTAAACCTGCACCTACACACTCTAATCCCCAACACTCACGCACCATCACCCAGGGGCTCTATTCCCCACCTAATCACATCTCGTCGGGACAACAGACTATCCTTGCTCGCTAGCCCTCTCTAGCTTTCACGCCTTACTCGCCACTACTATCCTCTAGCTAGCCCTGACAGTACTAACTTACCCATAGGTCTGGCCACTTCTAGGCCAAGAGAGGAAGTGCCTCAAAAAGACAGTGCCTTACATAGGCTCCTGCAGGGAAATTCCTTAGGGGCTGGCATTACCTGCTAACTGAACTACCACACTATATAGTTCAGTCAGCACTCACCAACTCCACAGTTTTTTCAATCTAGTGCTCGTGACTTGTGGTCCACTCATCAACTGGATTGTTGGATTCTGTTATTCAACACAGCACCACTCAAGAATACTTTTAAAAAGTCTTTATTTGAAAACACATGGCTTTTGATCTGCGACAAGTGCAATGTTTCTAGTCTGCTCCCGGCCCTTTATCAATCTTGATAAAGGGTCGGGAGCAGGCCAGAAACATTACATAGTTAAACTGGGTTGAAAAAAGACAAAGTCCATCAAGTCCAACCCCTCCAAATGAAAACCCAGCATCCATACACACACCCCTGCCTACTTTCACATAAATTATATATACCCATATCTTATTAACTATAGAATTTAGTAGCACAATAGCCTTTGATATTATGTCTGTCCAAAAAATCATCCAAGCCATTCTTAAAGGCATTAACTGAATCAGCCATCACAACATCACCCGGCAGTGCATTCCACAACCTCACTGTCCTGACTGTGAAGAACCCCCTACGTTGCTTCAAATGAAAGTTCTTTTCTTCTAGTCTAAAGAGGTGGCCTCTGGTACGGTGAACCACTTTATGGGTAAAAAGGTCCCCTGCTATTTGTCTATAATGTCCTCTAATGTACTTGTAAAGTGTAATCATGTCCCCTCACAAGTGCCTTTTTTCCAGAGAAAACAACCCCAACCTTGACAGTCTACCCTCATAATTTAAGTCTTTCACACCTCTAACTAGTTTAGTTGCACGTCTCTGCACTCTCTCCAGCTCATTTATATCCCTCTTAAGGACTGGAGTCCAAAACTGCACTGCATACTCCAGATGAGGCCTCACCGGGGACCTATAAAGAGGCATAATTATGTTTTCATCCCTTGAGTTAATGCCCTTTTTATGCAAGACAGAACTTTATTTGCTTTAGTAGCCACAGAATAACACTGCCCAGAATTAGACAATGTGTTATCTACAAAAACCCCTAGATCCTTCTCATTTAAGGAAACTCCCCAACAAACTGCCATTTAGTGTATAACTTGCATTTATATTATTTTTGCATTTATCAACATTGAACCTCATTTTCCAGTTTGCTGCCCAGTTTTCCAACTTAGACAAATCACTCTGCAAAGTGGCCGCATCCTGCATGGAACCTATAGTTCCGCACAATTTAGTATCATCTGCACTTTGCACTTTTCACAGATCAAAAGCCATGTAAACTACCACACTGCCTCAAAATATAGTTTGGAGATAAGTGCAAACATGTTGACTTTGAGATATATATATATCTCAATATGTCGCTGTCTTAAATATATTGATAATGGGTTGAGTGCAGAGGACTCTTGTATTTGACTATATATATATATATATATATATATATATATATATATATATATATATATATATGGCGTCATCACGCCAGCGCGCAATTGCCGCGAAATTCAAAGATATTTAAAGCCCATTTAGATAACAGGACCTTGCCCATTGTTAGGTTCAATTAGCTTGTTCCTGGGTGTTTATTGTGATTCCTGACTTGATCTACTGTGTTTGACCCTTGCCTGTCTGCTACTTTTCTGACCTCTCCAATCCTGACCTTGCCTGCTTGAAACTACGTTGTTCTCTCCAATCCTGAATCCTTGCCTGTTCTTCGACTATTCTACGATCTCTAATCCTGACTCTGGCCTGTCTGACTATTCTAACTGCTTGTGCTGGCCCGGCCTGCCTGTTCCTGGTGGCTTCCTATCTTCCAGCATTCTTGTAAAACAGTCGTGCCCGATTGCCTGCCAGAACTTATGCCTTGCACCTCTCGTTAAGTCCAGGTGGCATCTGAGTACGCCAAGGGCTCCTCCCGAGACCAAAGGCGGTCACTTAACTGGTGAATTCGAGCCGAGACCAGGGTGCTTGGTATCTGTTCTGGCGTAGGGTGCCGACCGTGACAGTACAACGGGCCCATGAGACGGAAGAAAATGGAAGAAGTTCCCGCTATTCCGCAAACCACTGAACTGTTGTATTCAACCCTCCTCCAGCGCCTTGATGAACAAGAGGGGAAGCAGAATTTTATCATTCAAGGTCTGCGGTCTCTTTCCGAGAGGTTGGATGCACAGCAATCGGAGATTCCTGAGGGGTCTGTTCCGTTAGCTACTCCGGGTAATAGAGGTTTTTCCCATGACCCAAAAATCCCCTTTCCTGATAAGTTTAGTGGGGATAGGAGTAAATTTTTTGTTTTTCAAAAAATGTAAGTTATAACTCAGTTTTTTCCCTCACAACTTCCCTACTGGTGAGGATGAAGTAAGGTTCGTTATGACCTTACTACAAGGTGACCCACAAGTCTGGGCACTAAGATTACCCCCCTCTGACCCTGCCCGTTTATCCCTAGAAGCATTTTTTGCTACCATGGCCATGTTATACGATGACCCGGATCGTGCTAGTTCTGCCGACTCCGCTATTCGTAAACTCCATCAAGGGAAAAGAGTTATTGAGGAGTATTGTACAGAATTCCTCCGCTGGTCAGTTGAGACTGGGTGGAATGATACAGCTCTTCGTAGTCAATTCCGGGTGGGTCTTTCTAGCTCTGTCAAAAATAGCCTAGTTAATTACCCTCCTTCATCCACTTTGGATGACCTCATGAGGTTAGCCATCCAAATTGATAGGAGGCAAAGGGAAAGACGAGCTGAGGGGGATACTGATTTCCCTTCTACATGTGATGACGAGTCTTCAACTCCCTCCTTTCCTAACCCTCAGGGAGAACCCATGCAATTGGGGGCTACACGTTTGTCTCCAGAGGAAAGGGCCCGTAGGCAATCCCTGGGTCTATGCATGTATTGTGGGGATAAGGGGCATTTCCTTAAAAACTGTCCCAAGAGGCCTGGAAATTCTCGAAACCTATGTGGAGAAGGGAAGCTCCATTTGGGTAGAGAAATTTCCTCTCCCCAATTCGCCTCAAAAAACTTAGTACCTGTAGTTTTATCCTGGCCTGGGGGTTCAGTTACAGTTTCGGCCTTAGTGGATTCTGGGGCTGGGGGGAATTTTTTAGATGCTGCCTTCGCAGAAAGGTATAATATTCCCCTCACATCTCCTATGAGGATTTCTGCTATTGATAAAAGCCCACTGGGGTCAGGTTTGGTAACCCAAAAATCCAAGGCATTATCTATGTGTGTGAACAATATGCATTGTGAAAAATTAGCTTTTCACGTTCTCGATGGTTCCTCGTCTCCGTTAATTCTGGGGTTACCATGGCTACAGGTACACAACCCCCACATTGATTGGGTAACTGGGGAGGTTATTAAGTGGGGTTCCAAATGCCAAGATTCATGTTTAGCTTCCACTCTAATGGTAGCAGTTACTTCCTTAGAGAAACTCCCTTCTGTTGAGCATAGCTCTAAGTCTCGTTCTGGGGTACGTAGTTCCCTATCGGCAATTACATCCACTCAAAAAAGAGCAGTAGATAAGTCCCATAGGGAAGTACCCAAATTTCCGGTTGGGGATTTGGTTTGGTTATCCACAGGGAAAATTAAGTTTAAAATTCCAGCTCTTAAGCAGGGGCCCAAAGTTATAGGTCCATACCCTATTGTGGAAATCATGAACCCAACCTCTGTCCGTCTTGAGTTACCTGAGATATTTTTATTATCTAACCTGTTTCATGTTTCTGTGTTAAAACCAGCCATACAGGTTCACCAACAATCAAGTCCTCTTCCAGTGTTGGTGAAAAATCTGGTCAAGTCTGATGCCAGGGTGGACTACCTTAGGAGACAATCCCATCCCAGGTCTCCTGGTAAGGTTGAGGGTCCAGTGGCCCCTCCTAGAGGGGGGGTAATGTAAGGACCTTACCCTGGTGGTCTAGCGGCAGCGGGGTCCAAGCCGCGTCCTCGGCGTGGACGCCCGTTGTGCTGCTTCCTTCTCCTGTGCCGGCTTCCTCTAGGGCGCGTGCCGCGCACACGCTCGTTATTTAAAGGGGCAATCGCACTGCATCATCACGCCAGCGCGCAATTGCCGCGAAATTCAAAGATATTTAAAGCCCATTTAGATAACAGGACCTTGCCCATTGTTAGGTTCAATTAGCTTGTTCCTGGGTGTTTATTGTGATTCCTGACTTGATCTACTGTGTTTGACCCTTGCCTGCCTGCTACTTTTCTGACCTCTCCAATCCTGACCTTGCCTGCTTGAAACTACGTTGTTCTCTCCAATCCTGAATCCTTGCCTGTTCTTCGACTATTCTACGATCTCTAATCCTGACTCTGGCCTGTCTGACTATTCTAACTGCTTGTGCTGGCCCGGCCTGCCTGTTCCTGGTGGCTTCCTATCTTCCAGCATTCTTGTAAAACAGTTGTGCCCCATTGCCTGCCAGAACTTATGCCTTGCACCTTTTGTTAAGTCCAGGTGGCATCTGAGTACGCCGAGGGCTCCTCCCGAGGCCAAAGGCGGTCACTTAACTGGTGAAGTCGAGCCGAGACCTGGGTGCTTGGTATCTGTTCTGGTGTAGGGTGCCGACCATGACATAGATAGATAGATGATAGATAGATAGATAGATAGATAGATAGATAGATAGATAGATAGATAAATTACAAAATTGTTTTAGTGTACCAAAATTACACTAAAAGTATCTGAAAGATTTATTAAGCTCTTCCAGACTGGTACAAAAGACCAGAAGCCTCCACATCCAGGAATATGGAACCTAGAACTTATTATGAACCTAGTAGGCTCATAATAAAGGATAGAACTGGTACAATTGCTCAACATTCAATAACCAACATATTTAATACAAATTCATCAGGGTTATAAAGCTTAATGTATATACTTCTATATATATACATATATATATATATATATATATATATATATATATATATATATATATATATATATATAAGAGCTGTAGGATCGTCTCTGTTTTTCCTTTGCAAACATGCCTGGGAAATTGCTTTTGAATTGTTATGAATTTTTCTCTTTAGGGTCAGGCATCTCTTGCACAAAAACCTGTCTGTGACAAATTCTATTAATTTAACTCAAACACTGCACAACAACATCCACCCACACACAACTAGGAAAGTCAACATGACAAGTCAGAATTCAGTTAATTTATTTCCCCATACCCAATACTGCATGAAAACAAATCATCTAAATGAAAAAGTAAACTAGTAGCTCAACATAGAGTAGCTGTGCAGTAGCAGGACCGCCATCAGAAATCGCAGGGCCCCATACAACAAAATTTCCTGGGCCCCCTGGGCTTCACCCACCACAAGCCCCACCTACAGGTCCGCCCCCCACCACACCGTAGAAAAACAAAAAAATATTGGCGGCTAGGGTTCCTACATGTTAATAAAAAATAAAAAGATATTGGTGGTCAGGGCCCCCCATAAAAAAACATTTGTGGCCAGGCCCCCCCCCCATTAAAAAATATTGATGGCTAGGACCCCACATGAGAAAATTGGTGGCCAGGGCCCCCTCCCCAAATTATGAGAAAATTGGTGGCCAGGGCTAATCAAGTAAGTGTGGCATGGCCGGGGCCCCCCTTACCCTCGGGGCCCCCTACAACTCTCCCCCCTGTACCCCCCTGATGGCTGCCCTGTGCAGTAGTATAATTCTTACAATAAAGCTTTGTTTGTCAGTGTGATTATAGTACAAAGCACAACATGAATATGAAAGATATTTCATTTTGTTAAAGAAGAAAAACAAAGGTTAAATATCTAGAAATAGGTTAATGTACTTTAGCTTCTTTGTCTGAATTTTCTTATTATGTTTGAGTTAAGCTGGCTGCCACCTCCCAAAGAAAATAATGCCGAAACACTTTCAAGGCTTAGCATCTGTATATTCCCAGATACTGTTAGGAAACCCATATATACTCAGCCAGAATAGTATGAGATAGCATTGCCTACTATCAAGCATACAGACAGAATTACCCACATTAAAGGAAACCTGTCATGATTGAGTTAACACTAGGAAGGCAATACAACTGTTAAAACAAACCACATACCTCAATTTATTCAACTCAAATCTCACAAAATCTCAATTTATAACTACTTTTGAAAATGTCCTCGATATACTGACTGAAGCCCTGACTTTCCTGAAAGTCAGGAGAGCAAGGCATCATGGGAAGAATCAGCCCTGCACACTCCTCTTGCGATATATCCAGTTTCTGCAGTTGTCAGGGGCTGGAGGACTACAGCGCGTGAATTTGTATAGGAGTTCAAAAGCACACAGAATGGGGAAGCACATCGGTAAAGTTTATTAGGGATGGGCAAATTTTTTCGCCTCGTTTCGCCGAAAAAATGACGCCCATAGACTTGTATGGAGATGTGCGTCAAAAAAAAAAGACGCGCGACAATAATTTCGCCGCGCGACAAATTTTTTTTGATGCCCATAGACTTTAATGGGCGTCTGCGAAATTTTTGGCGAAACGAAACGGGTCAAATTCACCCATGCCTGAAGTTTATCAGCACGGAGGAGGGAGAAGGGAGGGGGTGCAAGATAAGGAGCTCAGTTTGCTGCCATTACAGAGCAGAAGTAGCAGCTAAAGTTTAACTATAGTCCTGCTGCTTTCTGCTCTAAGCACAGATAGTACTGGGAAGCACAACATCGGTAAGGTTTATCAGCACGGAGGAGGAGGAAGAAGGGAGGGGGTGTCATATGTCAGATAAGGAGCTCTGTTTGCCGGTATTAACAGAAGTGTTTAACCATAATGCTGCTGCTTTCTGCTCTTCATGTAAACAATTAGTCTACTCTTGACAAGCAAAAGTATTGAGTTACTTTACCCTTCACACGCACTTTCCTGATTTTTATATTTAACCCTAAATCCCAGCAGTGTCTTTATTTATTATTTATTTATTTTATTAGGCACATTTTTATTTTGGGGTTGACTTTAAGCTAAAGGGGGCTCATTTATAAACACTGGGCAAATGTGCACCTGGGCAGTAGCCCATAGCAACCAATCGGTGACTGGCTTTTTACAGGCAGCTGCAGGTTGAACTTTGAAAGCAAACATTTAATTGGTTATTGTCCAGGTGCAGATTTGCCCAGTGTTTATGAATGAGCCCCAAAAACTGCACAGTCTTAGCAGGTTTTAGCGTTTCGGTAATTTCATAGTTTATGAGATTTTTTAGTAAAAGCCCACACAATCTGAATGGAACAATGTGTTTCAAACAATCCTAATAGAATATCAAGTGCTGGTGTGACATGAGTGGTACAGAGCCAGTCTATCACAGAGTATACTCTATCACACAAAGCATCCATGAGATTTGGCAGTTTGGCACAATCCACACACAGAAAACAAAGGGGTCCTGTTTCAACATGGCAGCGCCTATGAAGCACTTTTTACATGTAGGAGATTTTCTAATCCGTTTCAGATATAGACAAAAACAGCTGACTAAAGGGTTAAACTAAGGAGGGAAAAGATATATATTACTTATGTCTCAAGGTGACAGGTCCTCTTTAACCTCTATCCAATGCAATCCAGGCTTGCCACTTGTCAGGCATTTCAATAGCCTATCCAGTAAAATGCCTGTATTACAAATGTGCCTGCAATGTATTTGCCAGTAAATTTGTAATGCCCTCTTTTTGCAACCCTGGCCTACAGACTAAAGCTAAGATCTATCCCAATTCTAAGTTTCTCTTATCCTTCCTTATTCTAAATAAATCCACATTCCAATCCCTAAATCATCAATTTACCCCCTTGCACCACCACCCCTTTACATGACTGTCTAACCCTCTGTCACCACCTGGCCCACCCACTAAAGCCCTGCTCTTAAGATCATTTTCAAATGGTGGCGACCTTAGTACCATCTGACATTTGTTAAGGGGACAACATTACTTTTTCACACTGAAAGTTTTCAAAATACTAATGGTGATCTATCATGTGCTGATGATGTGTTGCAATCACACCAATATCTATATCTGAGGTCATTGAGCTGCATTTCAGTTGGAAAATTCAAAATAAAAGGATGCCAGGGCCCCAGGTTCAATGCCCAAATATAGGTCCTTCTTACTAAGAGTTCCTGTGTGTTCTAAATTTCTAATTTTACTTTATCTACCAGTTCTTGGCATTCTGCTTTGACTCTGACCTTGCTACTATCTGCCTGTTTTGATCTTTTGCCTGGAAATCAACAACATATGTTCTTATCAGTTTGGACACAGTGAATCTGACTTTTCTACAAGCAGCTTCCTCCTTGGTCCCTACGCGAACCTCCCTGAGCCATTAGGCCGGACAATATCTAATTGTTAGATATCAATTCTAATTCAATTTCTAAATATTTTCTATTTAGTGTGTTGATTTTTTTTGCACTTATATAATACAATGAATAGGTTCTTGCAGAGCTTTCACTGTATACAGAGCAGCTATGACAGAAAGAAAAGGTGGTTAATCAACTTTTGAATACGACACTTCTTATCTGCAAAATTCACCAAAACCCATTATAGTCAATGGGTGGTTTTTTGCAACGCCTTTTTTTTTCAAAGCAACTTTTTCTGCACAAAATACATTGGAGCTTTTTTTGGCTATGAAAATTTCTATGGTGAAATTTTGCAGCAGTTCAGTGAATCCATACTACAAAAAAACTTTACTCATCACTTTTGTAATGCTATAGAAATAAATTCAGTACAATAAAGTAAATAGTAAGTAATCAAGTACTTACAAATTACAAATTAGACATAATTATAAGTAGGGTCTTTTGAAGGCAATTTATAAATAGGCATTCTCAAAGGCCACATTGAATACAAGAGTTGGGCTATGTGGCATTCTTTAGGCAGCACAAAAAGGGTTGAACACCGCAAAACTGATCAAAATACGGTGCAATAGAGTAGAGAATACAAGATGTCTGCTGCACTCAACCCATTATCAATATATTTAAGACATTGATAAATTTTGTGCATACAGCTACTAAAAAATGCCTTACCCTTTAAACAAAACAGGGATTGTTTGTCCATATATTGCAATATATCTAAGCTGGCCAACTACGTCAAAGTCATCCCATATCTGGCCAGTATTACACTCAAATGAAATCTGATTTATTAAGAATTCTATTGCTTCATTATAATTTTTACAAAGGGACTAAATTTTACCCGCAACTTACTTGCTGCTTTCAAACTAGAACTCCCAAACTTGGCTGCCCTTTTATTAGCCACCAGTGGGATCACCTGACTCTAGTTCAATAGGGTGGGAGCTACAACATGGAGTTGGCCACTGCTCCTGTATAAACTATAACAAACAAGGGAAAGTTGTGCTCACCACTAATTTTTAAAACCATTAGGCGGAGGTGCAATGAGGCTGTGACCACAAAATACATATCGACAAATACAGGAGTCCTCTGCACTCAACCCATTATCAATATATTTAAGACAGAGACATTTTGTGCATACTGCTACTGAAAAATGCCTTACCCTTTAAACAAAACAGGGATTGTTTGTCCATATATTGCAATATATTTAAGCTGGCCAACTACGTCAAAGTCATCCCATATCCGGCCAGTTCTACACTCAGATTACATCGGATTCATTAAGAAATGTATTGCTTCATTGCAGTAAAAACCTTCTCATAAAGAAAATAGTTTAGGTATGATGGTTCTGTAAAAAGTCTAAATAACATTGCCTTTAAGTAGTTTAGAAAATATATTGATATAATATGTTAAATAGTTCTATTATAGTTGTATTATACTATACTATACTATTATGCTTAATCAGATGAAAGAGATTCCATATGAAAATCATATCAGATTATAGAATGTGGATTTTCTTTTTTCTTTTTTTTATCAGCAATGTAAAGCCAGTTGTAGATGCTTGTATTCAGCAGATAACAGTGATCCCCCTTATACCTCTTCTGTTTTTATGCAAACACATGACTTCCTAACAGGAGCTGTCTCATTAACTGCTAGAAATTTGTCAGTGGCAGGGATATATTCATTCTATTTCATGCACACCTCCAGCCTTGGTGAGACAAAGAATATTGATTGCTTTATATTCTTTTTGTGACTTACATTTTTATTGAACAGAGTTGCACACCTATAAAGCATCAACAGAAAAAAACAGAGAAAAAGAAAAAAAAATGAAGCCAGAAAGCTAATAGAACAGCATTTTTTGTCTGTATATTAATACCTGAGAAGTATAGCGTACATTCAAATGATGGGTGCTAAGTCGATTTAGAGATACTGTACCCTAGCTTTCAACTTTTGAAGGGTCAGAATGCCAACAAATCCCAGGCTCAACAAACATATTGGGAGGTTGCCTTTTTTCAATGATGACTAATTTTCAATTGACTCACTTTTTTTCTCTCGTTTATTTTTTATGATTCTTCTTTCTATTTAGGCTTCTCCTTTTCATATTCCAGTCTCTTATTCATATCAATGCATGGTTTTTGGGTAATGTGGACCTTAGCAATCAGATTCGTGAAATTACAACTTGAGAGCTGCTGAATAAAAAGCAGAATAACTCAAACCCCCCCAAAAAAAACACGATAACCAATTGCAAATTGTCTCTGAATATCACTCTTTACATCATATTAAAAGTTAACTTAAAGGTGAGCAACTTCTTTATATATTGAAGTTTTATGTCAGTCTTTTCTTTTTTTGTGAATCGTGGTGAACTGTGCTAATTGATAGCAGAAAAGAAGGGAGTTTGCATTAACGCAACCACTGTGCATGGTCCTTGTGCACAAATAAAGCATTGGCAGTGATTTTGTATTTGTAAAAGAGCAGTTTGCAAAATCCATTTAAACTATATAAGCTTAGCAACCAAATTCAGTGGAAATGCCACATTTACTCACCTCCCAGTGAATGTTTTCCTTGTCCTTTAAAGGGCTAAAGCCAAAGGGGGAAAACTGCAGATTGTAAAATGCACGATCTGGGGCAGGCGGAGTTTCTAAACCAAAGTTGTACATTTTATAATCCATGGCAATCAGCGGATAAATGGGGTTTACAAAATTTGCATTTTTCTAATGATTTATTTATTTTTGGTTGCAAAAAAAGTTACTACACAATTAGATGAATGTTAAAAACCACAGTCATTTGTATGTCATATTATTGAATATAAGTATGTTTTATGAATTTTACCCATTGGTAGTGTTTATTAAAAAACAACAATCCTTTATTAATCTGCCCCTTAGTAATTCAAAATGTACAAATAACACTAAAGGGATGAGTTCATTATACATAGCTCATATGTTTGCCTTACCTTGTGAGGGAGTATAAAAACAGAACCTTTATTTATTTTCTTTTTTTGTTGGCTAAAGTATAGAATTATTATTGTTATATCTGATTAAAATACATCAACGTCTCACAGAGCAGAATCAAATTGTTTTTCAAAACATCCTAAATAAATTAATATCTAGCAATCTAAACTTTAAGGGGGTTATTTATCAAAGCTCAGGTTGTGTTTTCCACGAAAACGAGTTTTCAAGGGTATTTTTTAGTCAAAAATCGATTTTTTAGTTTAAAAAAAAACTACACCCCCAACTACACTGATTTAAGTTTTTTACATTCGTCTTTTTTATTAAATTAAAAACCATTTCAGTTGTGAGTTCATTGAAGTTCATTCAAGGTATAAAAATGCTCACAAAGCTCTAAAAGTCGACCTTTGTTAAATAACTCCTAAGCCTTGACAATTTGGGATAGCTTAAGAAATCGTGTGATATAAATAATACTCCAACTTTACATCCTAATAAACTGGGCAGTAAAATGTCATGAAAAATAAATATGCCATTGCAGTTGTAGATTGCATTATAAACATATATTATAACATCTAATGCTTAAGTTGTCCCTATTTAATATCAATAAAAGCATTTGCCTTACATTAAATAACTGGATAAATGGTATTTTCTATTTGTTTGAAAGGCATTATGTTTATGATTATAGGAAATGTGTGAATAAACTTTATTTCAGACACCCCTGTGATCCTGTGGTTTGTTTAATTGAGATAACACTGAGCTTTTATTTCACAGTAACCAATTATAACTGAAAGTGTAAAGTGCTCTGAGGGGCACATTATAATGAAAGCTGCTTAATGTTGAAGGAACAGAATCTGTAGCCATGAAAATATTAAAAGATTGAACAAACAGCATCTGTAATATTACATTTGTTTATTGCTACAGTATTTATACTTTCGAAAAACATTTTTGAAAGCGTTACTCACAGTTACATTAACTCTTAGTATGATATAGACAATTAAAGGCTGAGAATTTTCAATGACCTTCATTTTCTTTATTTTGTGTTTTTTGGAATTATTCAGCTTTTTGTCCAGCAGCTCTCCACTTTGGAATGTTATCAGCTACTGTATCTGGTTTCTATGATTCAATTTACCCAATACCCATTAATAGCAATGGTAATGACACTATTAGGACAGGGACTGAATAGAAATATAAGTAATACAATACCTCCAACATCCAGAGAACCTGTTAAATAACAAACAGGTATGGGACCCAGAAACCCATCATCCAGAAAGCTATGAATTACAGGATAATTCAATTTCAAAACATTTCCTTCTCTACAATAATAGAAACAGTACCTTGAACTTGATCCCAACTAAAATATAATAAATCAACATTGGAGGCAAAACAATCCTATTAGGTTTATGTAATTAATAAATAAATTTTAGGGGGCCGTGCTGGTAATCACTGGTAATGTTTCACTGTAAAACGTGGAATGAAGCAATACTAGTGATGTTGCCCAGAACAACCAATCAGCAAATAGATTGCAACAGTTAGAAAAAAAAAGCAAAGATCTGATTGGTTTTTATGAGCAACATCGTCAGTAATTTTTCACTCCAGTTTTTAAACAGCATAGTAAGTAGACTCTAGCAGAGTGTGGCGATCACTAACTTTGTTTTTTCATAAATATACCGCATGTATCTCTAATCAGTTCTCTTTTAATAGATTCCCCTTCAAAGCAACACTAACAGAAGAATGCTTGGGACATGTGGTTTTAGGAATAACGGATCTTTCCATAATTTGGATCTTCATACTGATCAAGTCCTGGGGGCTACTCCAATACAACCCCTGTGTTCTGCAGAGCTTGCAGCTCAAAAATTTGGTGGCTGAGACACAGAATAAACAACCAACTTGCCCAAGATAAAGAATCAGACTCAGGAATGTGCCCCAGTATTCTTGAGTCCCAATCGAAAGCCTCAAAAGAAAATAAACTTGCCGCAGATCATATCACTTTGACATACAGCACCTGCAAATCAGGAACTTGTATCTTTTTTTATTTATCTTGATCTACAGTCTGGCAGTCAGATTGCAGTACCTGCACGTTTAAAGGGGGTGACATTTTTATAGTAGCTTAATGCACAAAATCTCTCAATGGCCTTAATCTATTGATAATAGGTTGAGTGCAGAGAACTTTTTGTCTTTGTCTATATGAATGCACCCAATTGGCTAAAATGTAATGGCGGGCTCAACTTTCCCTTTTTTGCCTGCCCTATTATATTTAGATTCTCCTGCCTGAGGGTAGTTCTGCCACACATTTGCTTGGGGAGGCTGTGTGATCTTTGCCCTAGGCTCGTCAAGCAGACTTTGGAAAACTGAAGACACCAGAATAAAGCAAAATGCCACTGATCCCAATCAAATGGAGAAAGTGGGCAGCTGCATTAAATGCTGTAGATAGATCAGGGAGTTTGAGAATTATATATTGTCTCTTGTCTTTTACAGCATGGATGTCATTGTTGACCTTGGTTGAAGCAGTTTCACTAGTCACTCATTTGATAACCTGACTGAAATAGATTAAAAAAACGTTTGTCATTCAGAAAACTCTGCATTAATCCGGAAACAATCCAATTTAGAGAACATGTCTACCAGTGCTTTATTAAGGTGCAGCTATCCTACTACTACTGCATATTTATAAACACAAAACCTTTAAGATTCTGCTGAATCTTCAAATCAGCTGATCTGCATTAGATCAGTACACACTCCAAAAAATATTAAATGAAGCCTAATGAAGGGGTTCTGGAATCTCAATATGTAATATTTACATATACTTCATTGGTGCTATGACATTTATACCACCCTTGTTTTGTTTTGTTTTTTAATTGTTAGCCTGCACCTCCAGTGGTTGAAAAATGTTTGGGTGATAGTTTTTCAAACATATCAAAAGGCCTGGTACAATCTTTGTAGACAGCAGCACCATTGTTTAGTTTTTATTCACTGCATCCTTAATAACATTTTGTGATTAAATAACATAACATTATGTGATTTCCAGTCTGGATTGAAAGCCCATCATCCTGACCACCCTTTGAACATGTAAATGGCTTAACATGTTTATTGCTGAACCTTGCTTGTACTTATAAAGGTTATTCCATGTACAGGTATCAGTTTGTTCTTATGCAAATATTACCCATGCTAAATTCCAATTGGAAAGATTTAGTAGCCCTGAGAAGTATCCTTTTTATATACATAACAAAATTGCTTTATTGGCAGCACCTTTTATTTAAATGTAATGCAAACTATGGCCTTTCACTGCTGTGGACTCATTAACTGAGCTAATAACGTGCTTGTTTCCCATTTGTATGTGGCCTAACCTTATTCTTTTACTAACAAAGGAATTGAAAATTGCTACTTGTTTAAGTAATTTCTTGCTGATTACTTTCCTGCTAAGTCAATTTTAACGAAGAACAAGTTACAATAATTCCAGAGTATGAAATGACCAGATGAATAGCAGTTTAGAGCTTAATTGCCTGTATCTGTTATATTTTGTCCAACTACCTACACTCATAATTATACTCCTGTGAAATATGCCTCTTAATATGCTATATCATATAAATATCTATATATAGGTACTGTTTGAAGAACTGTGAACAAGTAGCACCTCTTTAACGGCTATCACTTAATTAATATATATTTTACTTTTCTTGACATAAGGGGTAATTGCATGCTTTTTCTGAAATATATAAATCAAAGACATGTAACCAAGCCCCCGCAGCTTTGATTTCACAAAATATCCATTGCACAACCCTATTTAACTGTGTTAATAACTGCAGAGAATTACACAGTCTATGCATGACACAGTCAACATGAGACTGAGACTGGCAATAAGAGTTTGTTTTTGGCAAAAAATCATTTACAGACAGTAGGGTTCATTTATCAACACTGGGCAAATTTGCCCATGACCAGTTACCTATAGCAACCAATCAGTGATTAGCTTTTTAAAGCCAGCTGCAAGTAGAACAATGAATGCAGCAATTTGATTGGTTGCCATGGGTTTCTGCCCATGGGCAAATTTGCCCAGTGTTGATAAATGACCCCCACTGTTTTGAATGACAGACTGATATATGAATTGGAGGGGACCTGAAAAGAAAGATACGCATAAAAAAACACAATGCTAAAATTGTGGCCTCACAAGGCAACAGTTTTTTGCCTGCCAGTGTCAATGGCCTCATTTGACTAGAAAGATATAGAAGGGTAAAACAAATAAAAAACTATAAAAAAAAGGACCAATTGAAGACTTTTTGGTGCAGTTTTGCAAATGTATTCGCCACAAATCCATACCTGGCGAATTTATTTGCCCATTACTAGACATAACTGCTCAGTTAGTTTGTTGCTGAATCTGACCTGCATACTAAGGATCAAAAGCAAACTAACCGACCAGTTATGTCCCATATGGCCCCCCTTTCAAGTCGCTGACTAATAGATTGGAGAGCTGCAAATGAGGAAATTGGGTTCTGGCTCTTACATCAGACCACCAGTCTTTATAGATTACATTTTTGGCTAACTAATTATATTGAAAAAAAAATTTTATTTTGCACAGCCCATTTTATTTTTATTTTTACACTGAACTGTTCCTTTAAGTAAGGGTTTCAAATCCTATTCACAATGGCTGGCTTACTATTTGTAAAAAGAGAGCAGAGGATCTTTGGTACATACAGCATTACACAAATCATTCAAGTTCTATTCATACATCACTGCGAAATATGTTAGAGCTATATAAATACATGTTATTAATAATAATAATGTTACCATATATACCCGAGTATAACCCCGAGTTTTTCAGCATCCAAAATGTGCTGAAAAAGTCTACCTCAGCTTATACTCCGGGTCAGCGGTACCCGACCCGACTAGCTGAGATTGCAGTCACTTTTAATCATTCCTATACCAACAGTACACTTGGGGAGAGACTGCAATGTCCCACAATGCCCTCTGTTGGTTATATGAAAGAATAACAGTGCGCCCTCTGTTGGTTATATGAAAGAATAACAGTGACTGCAATATCACACAGCGCCATCTGTTGGTTATATGAAAGAATAACAGTGACTGCAATATCACACAGCGCCATCTGTTGGTTGTATGAAAGAATAACAGTGCGCCCCTCTGTTGGTTATATGAAAGATTAACAGTGACTGCAATATCACACAGTGCCCTCTGTTGGTTATATTAAAGAATAACAGTGACTGCAATATCACACAGCACCCTCTGTTGGTTATATGAAAGAATAACAGTGACTGCAATATCACACAGCGCCATCTGTTGGTTATATGAAAGAATAACAGTGACTGCAATATCACACAGCGCCCTCTGTTGGTTATATTAAAGAATAACAGTGACTGCAATATCACCCAGCACCCTCTGTTGGTTATATGAAAGAATAACAGTGACTGCAATATCACACAGCGCCATCTGTTGGTTATATGGAAGAATAACAGTGACTGTAATATCACACAGTGCCCTCTGTTGGTTATATGAAAGATTAACAGTGATGGCAATATCAAACAGCACCCTCTGCACATGGTAGTGGGACAGTGGGACAATGCACACAGTAATCCGTTTGGCAATTCTCTGTCACCATCAACTTTGCAAAGAAGTCAGGTTGATCGCTGGGGGGGTCGCTTTGGCAGAATGTGCTCTGCTGGGAGACAGGGCTGTAGTTGTGTCTAGGCTTATACTAGAGTCAATAAACTACATTCATTTCCAATCAGGCATATAGCATAAAGCAAAACTGATATATATGTGGCTTGTATCTAAACAGTACTACCCACTAATTTAGCATTACACAACCTCACACACGCACAAAAAACAGCTCTGCTCCATGTGATTATCAATGCTGCAGAGAGGGTCACCTTTTCTGAGGCAGGCATGGGTGCTGAAATATCATCTATCTATGCTTCTAGTTTTTGAAAAATACACTGTAGATAGAAACACTGAAATACAGTGCTTTACTACTTCTGAAACATGAAGTTAATACATGGCTAGCATAGAGAAACAGCACTTTTCTTGTGAAAATAAAAATAATATTAACAATAATAATAAAATCCCAATTATATAAGATATGGCAACGCTATGTCCCATTGCCCCTCTTGTATGGCCAGCTGCTGTCTGTATATTTACCAAGTTCTATCTATCACTTATCCCCTCAGCACTCATTTAAAAAGCACTTGTCAGTGCTCTGAACCAAGCATCAGATCGGCAGTCCTTGTGCATCTTGTGCAGCAATTTGCTATTAACTGCCTGAAAATAACTGATGCAGATAAACCAGTTGTAAGGAAAATAACTCACCCTGGTGGTCCAGTGGTGCGGCGGGGACGCCCGCCGCGCCGCTCCTCTTCTCATGCGATGCCGCGCAAACTTCCGTGTTTTGAAGGTGCATGCAAGGGGTATTTTACTGTTTGTCATTGCTCGTGATAGGATTGATATCCTGGTGCTTTTTAGCCTTGTGCTTTCTGATCCTAAACCTTGTTGATAATCCGTGTTTGACCCTGCCTGTATACTGACTACTCTGAACTCTGAATATTGACCCAGCCTAAACTTTGACCACTCTTTTGCCTGATCTCATCTGTCTGATTGATACCCAGTTTTGACCATTGCCTGCCTGACGATTCTGTTATCCGCCTGCCTCGACCCAGCCTGTCTGACCATCCGCTTGCCTTGTCCTTTTGTACCGTGACCTTCGGCCTAAAGACTCTGCTAAACAGCCATGCCCCTTTGCCAGCCAGAACATCTCGCCTTGCACCCCTCGTTAAGTCCAGGTGGCACCCAAGTAAGCTGAGGGCTCCTCCCGAAGCCCAACGGTGGTCACACCGGTGGTCACAGCCGAGCCGAGACCAGGGTAATTGGCACTTGTTCTGGTATTGGGTACCGGCCGTGACACCAGTATGTGTCAGGGCCTAACGACACTTATGACCAAGGAGGAAGCTGCAATGCAGGCAGGAAGTCCAAGTCTCAGTACACAAGGGCTTAAGAGGTCGTAATCCAGGCAATTGCTAGAGGCAGGCAGCAATCAGAGTAGTCAGAAACAAAGAAGATGGGTCAGGAACTAGGAATGAGTAAAATAGCAATATGTAGCACACCCAGGAATTCACAGAAGAAAAACCTATATTCATACTCACAAACCTCAACATTTTTTTTTTTTTAATATGGAGCCAAACCATGGTGTAATGATGACACTATGCCAGTGCCATGAGCACATGTGGAACATGGGTGCTGCAATGCAAGAAAAGGACAATGGAGGCTGCCATTTTAGATGCAGCGCTAGCAGAGAGAGGAGTACCATCGGGTGCTGCTTATGGTATACAATATATGTTTTGTCTGGTCATCTGTTATTGTCTGTAAAACCTTTCATTCATACGAAGAGATACCAGCGCTGCAAGCTCAGGGATAGACACCAAAAAAAACAAAGAAATAAAATATAGTGTAGTATTTTCAAATAAGATTTACACCTCTTTGTGCACTTGCTGTATAGTGTGGTTTGATCTCTCCACCAAGGGGTTTAGTTGCCCTTTACCCGTGATGTTTTAACGGTATACGTGACCACCTCCTGTGTAAGGTAATGGGTACTTACAAACGTTTAGTTATACCACTAGTGTAAAATATAGTTGTTTGTTCAAATCAAGGATTACTTTCAGTTTCTAAAAAGGATATGCCATGGCAGCAACATTAGATGAGTAAGAATGTGATGCAACAATCCACAAATTCACAATCTTTATTCTACTGGGCAAATGAATAAGTTGTGGCGTTTGGCCACCCTCAGAGCTTTGTAGCTTTTTTTTGGTGTCTATCCCTGAGCTTGCAGCGCTGGTATCTCTACGTATGAATGAAAGGTGTTTACTGTGATTAATCTGAAGGAGAACAGATTTCTATACCGGCAAAGGGAGTGAACTGCAGAACCTCTGGATTTTATTTTATTTTTTGCATCTGTTATTGTCTGGTCATATGTTATTTCTGGGTATACCTTGACTTTAAACTGCAAACTAGCTAAAACAGGACACTGCTTTTACTACTAATGCAAACTGCATACAGTATATTGTATATAATGCCATTCAATTTCAACTGGCCTAAAGAAAGTCATTGTTTTTGGCAGTATTAACACTCTTTATGGTAACCCATTTTTACTGTGGAACATTGTAATGATTTTCAACTAGTTATACTTTGAGTTTATTTTGTATGACATTGAAATGGACATCACATGGCATTATGAATTTGAAGTGACATTCCTGCCATTGTGGCACTGATATTTGCTTTTTTTAATATTACTTTAAAATGCAAGTTGTGCCATTATGACTTTGACAATTATATTTATACAATTATGGCCTCACAAATACATATTTTCATGTGACATACAAAGATTTGTGAGATCATTTTTATCATTTAGATATTACAAAGAGACAAAAAAAGATACAACGTACTTAAACTGAACATTAATCATTTTCTGTAAATGTTAACACTCTGTCTAAGTATTGCAATGGAAAAGAGAACTGTTAAATTACAAGTGGCACTCAGATATGTAACTGATAGCTGTTACACCACAGTTAAAGTAATTTAAAAATGAAGAATGTCATGTCTCAGGGCAGAGGGTAATACTTGCTTGAAGTCAAAATCTCTTGCGTATTTATTTAAATTATTGCAGCATCAGCTCATTGCATCCCCTGCAGAATTTCAGAATTCTATATTATGTGCAGAAAATGTAAAAACTATGACACTAGTATCATTTTTGAATTAGTCACTCGGCAATGGAAATGTTCTACAGTATAAAACAACTGAGTAAAATTAAATAAGAACCAGCTTTCAAAAAGCTTAAAATATTATATATATATATATATATATATATATATATATATATATATATATTCCAAGAGGCATGAGTGCACACTGGGTTTACGTCTAAGACCTTTATCAAGACGGTCCAAGACGTGGACCAAAACGTTGGCCTGTTTTAATGTAACAAAATAAAATTATATTTTTAAGTAAAACCCAGTGTGCACTCATGCCTCTTGGACTTATATTTATTCATGCTTATAGGAGTAGCACCTGGGTGATGTATTAATTCCAGTGGAGTGTGGATTACGAAGGACTTATAAATGTTTGGCCAGAGACAACTTTTTTCTAATTTTGGTTCTGTACATTACCGCAATAAATTTTAAATGAAACAACCCAGATGCAGTTGTACTGCAGACTTTCAGCTTTAATTCCATGGGTTGAACAAAAAGATTGCATAAAAATGTGAGAAACTAGAGCTTTTTTTTTTTTTTAACACAATCGCTTCATTTCAGGGGCTCACAAGTAATTGGACTCTGACTCAAAGGCTATTTCATGGGCAGGTGTGGGCAATTCCTTTGTTATATCATTATCAATGAAGCAGATAAAAGCCCTAGAGTTTATTTGAGGGGGGGAGGTGCTTGTATGTGGAAGATCTTGCTGTGAACAGACAACATGCTGTCAAAAGAGCTCCCCATGCAGGTGAAACAAGCCATCCTTTAGCTGCAAAAACAGAAAAAACCCATCCGAGAAATTGCTACAATATTAGGAGTGGCAAAATCTACAGTTTGGTACATCCTGAGAAAGAAAGCACTGGTGAGCTCAGCAACGCAAAAAGACCTGGACGTCCATGGAAGACAACAGTGGTGGATGATCGCAGAATCATTTCCATGATGAAGAGAAACCCCTTCACAACAGCCAAACAAGTGAACAACACTTTCCAGGAGGTAGGCGTATTGCAAGTCTAACATAAAGAGAAGACTGCATGAAAGTAAATACAGAGGGTGCACTGCAAGGTGCAAGACACTCATAAACCTCAAGAATAGAAAGGCTAGATTGGACTTTGCTAAAAAAAAAAAAAAAAACATCTAAAAAAGCCAGCACAGTTCTGGAAAAACATTCTTTGGACAGATGAAACCAAGATCAACCTCTTCCAGAATGATGGCAAGAAAAAAGTATGGAGAAGGACAGCTCATGATCCAAAGCATACCACATCATCTATAAAACCTGGCGGAGGCAGTGTGATGGCTTGGGCGTGCATGACTGCCAGTGGCACTGGGACACTAGTATTTATCCATGATGTGATACAGTACAGAAGCAGCCAAATGATTTCTGAGGCGTTCAGATACTGCCTGCTCATATCCAGCTAAATGCAGTCAAATTGATTGGGAGGCATTTCATAATGACCCAAAACATGCAGCCAAAGCAATCCAGGAGTTTATTAAAGAAAAGAAGTGGAATATTCTTGAATGGTCAAGTCAGTCACCTGATCTGAACCCAATTGAGCATGCATTTCACTCGTTGAAGACTAAACTTCAGACAGAAAGGCCTACAAACAGCAACTGAAAGCCACTGCAGTAAAGGCCTGGCAGAGCATTAAAAAGGAGCAAAACCAGAATCTGGTGATGTCCATGAGTTCAAGACTTCAGGCTGTGATTGCCAGCAAAGGGGTTTTCAACCAAGTTTTAAAAATAAACATTTTGTCAGTTTTTTAATTTGTCCACTTACTTGTGAGCCGCTAAAATGAAGTGATTGTGTTAAAAAAAGGCTTTAGTTCTTCAAATTTGTATGCAATCTTTTTGTTCAACCCACTGAATTAAAGCTGAAAGTCTGCAGTTCAACTGCATCTGAGTTGTTTTATGTAAAGTTCATTGTGGTAATGTACAGAACCAAAATTGGAAAAAATTTGTCTGTCCAAATATTTATGGGCCTAACTGTATTTATATTATATATATTTATAACAAGTAGCAGTTTCATATTATTGATCTTGATCTTGGCATTCAGTAGGGAACATTAAAAATGGAAAGATATAGTATGACACCACAGGTTAAGGCTTTGGGGAGCTGAAAAGAAGCTCAAGTCAATTCAATGGTTCCAATTTTGATATTGTTGAACAGTAAAAATAAATCTAATAAATCACAAGCCTTCCTGCCTGATGTTTCTCTTTCAATCAAAGCTCTTTAAATGTCCAAATGGTTTCTTTATAAATATTAAGTCCTTCATTTTATTTCCCCATATTTAACTACACTTATTAACATCTTCTTGTGGTCACTATTTTGTACAATGAGAGGAAGTAAATTCTGTGTTATGTAATATACGGTCTAAAAATATGTTGATGTAACTAAGTGAACCAGTATGAATACAGTATATGTTTTTCTCTGTTAATCAATCGTGATTCTACTGCACATAACAAAACTTTTTTATTTAAAAATACACAGAATAAAATTGTGTTTATCTTGCTAAACACTGGCCTGCACAGACTGCATGTCCCCCCAGTAGAGCAGCTTCTTTGATGCTACCAGTGATGGATCCAACCGAGTTAATGCCATATCTTTTTTTTTTTACTGAAATTGTCCCCAATATGTTACTCTGAAAGTAGCATATGTTAAAGATGAGAGGAATTATTTCAAATGTGCCTAAATGTGTTAAGCAACATGAGCGATTTATAAAGTAGAAGGTATTTGAAATTAAATGTGCCTACAGATATGGGAAGAGATCCATGCATGCAGAGTTCTCATAGGAAATGGTTATGGACACAAGTTGATAAGACCCAACAGAATATAACATTTTTTTATCTATAATAATAAAACAGTACATTTTGCTTGATGATAACTAAGCTGCACAAGCCTATCAGAAAACCCCAGACTCCAAGAATCCCAGGTAACAAATCCCAAAGGTTGTCTGTCTATCTATTTAAATGGGTAAGGAAATTGTATTTTGTTAAAATGAAAATTCGAATCGTACGGCTTTTTTGGATTTGTGTCCAAGTCGTTCAATTTCGTATGAAACCCCGCACAGATCATGACATCTACAAATCGTAAAGTTGACATCTGCCATTGACTTCTACATGACCTTGACAGGTTTTAGCTGAATTATTTGCAGAATTGGAATCTTTAGCAGGTTTGGGGTAGAACAAATCTCTAACAATTTGAGTTTTTGCCTATAAAACTCAACCAGAAAAAATAAAGGTTTAATATATAGGACCCTATGTGTGATCTACCCATATTCTATGGGATTTTTATTTGTGTGTGCGATCTTACAGTAAAGTTTTGAGATGAGTTATGATCAATGGTACTGAACACTTATCTAGAGAGTATGACTTTTTTATGTGCTGCATAAAACCTTTTTTATTGTATTTTACAAATAACACATGTTCCTGACATCTGCATAATAATAATATTACATTTGGTTTAAGGCGTAGGCTGCAATGGGGAACAAAGGGGTTCCAGAGCATCTGAGCATATATTTTTTTTATTGGTTGCAATAGCAAGTGCAGGAATAGGCCCAGCAGGCAGCTTTTAATGAAAGGCTTTTCCAGCTCGTACCTCAGGCAGTTCTTAAGCTAGTTTTAGTGTTCCCGGTAGCCCTCATTCTGTGCTGGGTAAAATGAAACTCTTGGATGATCTGCAAATATGCTGAAGTGCAAATGCTATACAAAACATAAGAGAAAGGAAATGATGTCCTGAGCTGATAAGTTCTTTAATTCATGTTATTTTCAACAGGCTGGTTAAAATCTTAAAATCTGTGTTTGACTTTATGAAGCCTATTTTATCTGGAAAAGGACAGATTCTGACATTTTTATATCCTTATAGCATGATATATAATAGTATGATATACAGTATTTCCCAGGTCCAGCCTTTAGCACAAAAATTCTGATGTCGGTAATGGTATGAATGCTGTGAATCGCTTTTGCTTGCCAAGCAATGGTAAATATTATTCTGTGCCATTTTGCCTCATATTGGAAATGTTATGCTGTTCATTACTACAGTATACATGTACCTCCTTTATAATAAAAGGATACATAGGAATAGAAGGTACAAGGAAGTGTGCCTTTAAAAGTGCATGATATGGGCTGCAGAGGTTTCCCTAGTGGTTAATTTTCTCTCTCCTGTGTGTGTGAGGGAGCCTGAAAAAGAGTAAGAGGTACATGGGGTTTGGCATTGAACCTGAGATTTGAGTGCCAAGGGCTCATGGAGAAGACTGACTTAGGGGCAAATTTACTAAAGGGCAAATTTTTGCTTTGGAAAGCGTTAATTCGCAGTGCATACACTTAATTATCAAAATGCAAAGTTACGTCTCAGCATACGAAGGAAAGTTTCGCCAGCAAAAATTCGTTCACATTTGTTAGTGAACTTTCGCTACAGTAACTTAATTCCTAGTAAAACTTCGTTAACACACTTACGATTATGTCAGTAAATAGGGCAAGTACATGTAGGTCTTATCTTTATTAGTGATGTTGGTGACATTGCTTGAAAATGCCACATTATTAAGAATGAAGAAAGCAAAATAAAGACAAAAGAGATCCTCTGTTGTCCTAGACAAGGGATGTGTCAACAAATTTATTACTAGAGCTGCTGTAACTGATATGATATGTAACATGCAAAATTATTTTTTGCTGTTTTTTTTTTTTTTAAATGATTGACTGGATACTGGTATATAAGGCATAGGAAATCCTGTGACCTCATCTCTGATGAAGTGCCAGAAAGAGGCATGAAATGCGTAAGGTGACCACACGTCATAAGAGTAGGAAGTATATCTGCAATCTGATGCCTGTTTGTCATTTTAAATACCACAAAATAAAGTATTTTTGATTTTAACTTCTGCATGTGGGACACTTTCCTCACCTACCAAACCCTGTGAATATAGTATATAGTGTGGGAGTGCCTGCGCAACAAGAATAAGTTCATGTGAGTTTGAACTTTTTTTGTTTACATGGCTAGACAAGAGCCCACCTTAAAACAAATGTGGCATGAGCTTCAAATAGTTAAAAAAATATATTTAACAGTTACAACTTTTAAACATAAACCAATTAAGATGTGAAAAAACCCCAGCGTTTTGTCTTTTTTTTATTACTTTTTGGCATACAGGATATGATGTCACTGACATATGATTGCTGACGATGTAGCTTTATCTTATCAGTTAGCCAGGTATAATCTGGCGAGGTAGACTCTGGCGACAATGGTAACGTAGTGGAAAGTTTGCATTTTGATGACTTACAGAGTAATGATCATTCGTCTGAGAGAAAAATTTGTCTGAGCAAAACTTCATTAGCACTGAGCTCTTTTGCTAACAAATTGTCCTCTACCCCGGTTGGTAAATTGGCGATGTCCCTGCAAATTGCTGTTCTGGCGAATTTTCGCCACTTCTCCCTTTAGTAAATCTGCCCCTTGGAATTAAGCAGTGTGGCCTGGCTACCTGAGAAAGAAAGGTTGATATTAATGATGAACTGTGAGTACCAGGGTGGTGGTGCATTGTTCATATATTAACCATAAGAGGTCTTGGTGTAATGAGGAGAACCAAGCCATAAGGCAGTGATCCCCAACATGTTATTACCAACTCCTTGTATGTTGCTCCCAGTGGCCACAAAGCAGGTGATAATTTTTGAATTCATGGCTTGGAGGCAAGCTTTGGTTGAGTAAAAACCTGGTGTACAATCAAACTGTGCCTCCTGTAGGCTGCCTGACACAGTAGCTACCAAATTGCGAGCAGTACTTATTTTACACCACCCAGAAAATTTTTTATGCTTATGTTGCTCCCCAACTCTTTACAAATGAATGTGGCTCACAAGTAAAAAAAGGTTGGGGACATCGCACTATAAGGCTACTAGTAAATGTCAAGTATTTATACTTGTTTACTGTAGTTGATAACAAGTAAAAGGTTCACCCACTGATACATAAGCTTTTTAAAATCCTACACGAATGAAGAGAACGTGTATAAGCTTTTCTTTGGTGAGCTCTAATCTCATGTTTTGATAAATCTGACCCATAGGGAAATGGTATCACCATATGTTTAACCTTTAAATATATAAGTCACAGTGTTTCTATGAGTCGTGGCAGCATTGACATGACATCATTAACTGCTCATACTGTTTATAATATTACATATAATAAGTATGGAAGGGATACGCATTTGTAATCTACATTGTATTCCCTGACAAGTGGGCAAGCAGATCTCTTTTTTTATTTACTCTCTCACTGTTTTTGCAGAACTCACAAAATAGTTGTCAAAGTCATTTTTGGTTCAAGTCAATATGTATTGATCCTGCAGAGTCCCATGTGTGCTGACTTTGCTTTTAGAAAACAGCTTGCCTTGCATTCAGGCATGTTAATCTGGGCTGTTGCAGGTTTTCAATAGGGATGCACCGAATCCACTTTTTTGGATTCGGCCGAACCCCCGAATCCCTCACGAAAGATTCGGCCGAATACCGAACCGAATCCGAACCCTAATTTGCATATGCAAATTAGGGGTGGGAAGGGAAACACATTTTCTACTTCCTTGTTTTCTGACAAAAAGTCACACAATTTCCTTCCCGCCCCTAATTTGCATATGCAAATTAGGATTCGGATTCGGTTCGGCCAGGCAGAAGGATTCGGCCGAATCCGAATCCTGCTGAAAAAGGCCGAATCCTGGCCGAATCCCGAACCGAATCCTGGATTCGGTGCATCCCTAGTTTTCAACATATCAAGAAAAATGTGACTGTGGTTGTGTGACACAAAATATGCAGATATAGCAAACAAAACTGTGTCCAGTGAATTTTTGCAGCATTCAGCAATTTCGAATTTTTTCACCAATTTAAATAAAATTAGAAAGAGCAGAAAATCACACTAGTTGGTCTAATTAACTTACTAATTAAAATCACTAAGTTTACTAATTGAAACAACACTATACATGAACACAGAGGGGGTCATTTGTAAAGTTTGCACAGTGCATATTTATTCGTAAATGGTTGTTTTGCCCATGCTTTTTCCTGAACGCTAAAATATTGCACTACTGTGCCGTCTTTCCAGTTTTTGCAAATCCGTATTGTGACTACATTTTCGCAAGTGACTCGCAAATGAGAAGGGTCTGTGCGTGAGTACAGGCAGTTTGCGAGGTTATTGTGTGCAAAAATAGCATTGACAGTAACTTAAATTTGCAATTTGCGAAACTGTTTTGCAAATATTTTTTCTGCCACCAATGTTGTGGCGTAATTCAAACGATTTTATTTAAAAAGCTCTTAGAGACATTGACAGTGTGAAAAACTAGTTTTTAAATTTGTTTGCACACTCTTATTCAGATTTATAAATATAACCACATGCAGGGCACATATTTTCACTGTGTAAATCATTCTGCCATGTGCAAAGTTTATAAATGAGCCCCAGTGTTTTTACAGCTGCATAATGGCAGTCATAGTTAGTCAATGGCACTTATACATCAATCATAATTCCTGGGTTTTTCCAGTATTTGTTATGTTATGCAAGTTTACATTGCAATTTAAGACACAAAAAGTGTGGGGGGCTCTTTTGTTCCCTTCTTTGCATTTGGTCTTGCTTTTACCATAAGACAACCGTGCCTCTGTGGGAGTCCTGTAGCTTCTTTCAGAACAAATGTATATGAACTCACAGACTCTGCTGCCGTTGTGTAGTAGGGCGCTATAAGCCCATCACAGCCTGATAAACTGTGAAAAAAGTTCACCCACAATAGAATGGAAGAATATCTATAGAGAATTAAATCCCTTCAATTAAAATGTACTGTTACTTTATACTGTGATCCACAAGATCCAAGAGTGTTTGCAAGGGCCTGCATTGGACCTCATTAAGCTACACAGAGAGGTCTACCCGCAAGATGGTTCTGAGGAGTTAATAGAACTGTTGGAAGATACCAATGGACCAGTGGAAGATGAAATTGAGATGCTGTATAAGATTCAGTCTTGCATGCAGAAAGACAAAGAGAGTGTGTCTGAGTATTTGAAAAGACTGCAGCAGATGTTGTCTTGTCTGCAGAAGGATCATTGCTACTTATCTTGTTGATTCCAAGAGGCTGCAACAGTTATTCTGAGGGGCTTTGTCTATGGACCCCACTGCCATGATGTTGAGATCTTTCTACAGAGGAAAGAAAGAACCCACTTATCAGGAGTTAATCCAAGAGATCCAAAGCAAGGAAGTTAATGTTCTACGTCAATAGAAGATAAATCGTAGTTTAGAAAAGACGTATTCCCTAAAGGAGTCTGATTCTCTAAAGTAGGGATGCAACGAATGCAGGATTCGGTTCGGGATTCGTGAAGGATTCGGGGGTTCGGCCGAATCCAAAAAAGTGGATTCGGTGCATCCCTACTCTAAAGGAGGAAGAGATTAAGGAGTTGAAAAAGGAGATTGCAAAGCTCAAGGCTTGTGTGTCTGGAAGGGATGAGATGCCAACTATGTTTAGACTGGATTCCTCTCCTAAAGTAAGTGGTGCTTGCAGAGAACCACCCAAGTGTCTCCTTTGTGTCCGGTTGGGCCATATATCTACAAACTGCAATAAGCAACGTGAAGAGGTTGTGGCTACAGAAGTGAACTCATCGGGTTGTGATGTGAAGAAGCTACCCCAAAAGAGATATCGGAAGAGACGTAGCCAGGTGAAGTGTTCCACCTGTGGTTGGAATGGTCATACTTCCCACTCATGTGATTGGGGATTGAACGAAGAATCTTATGATGGATATGTGACATCCTTGCAATGTGAAGTGGATATTCCTTACGAGAAGTCCTGTGGCATGAGGATGGTCTCTGAGCACTCCCGATAAAAGTGAGAGACTGGGCCTGGGAAAGTGCAGGGCTTCAGGCAGGGGAAATGTCAGGTTAGTTAGTGAAAAAGTTTTCCCCTGTGATTATCCTCCAGAGGCTAGGGAGAATGAGGAAGGGCAAGTGAGGACATTGCCCATTCAAGCAGGGGAAGAATATAGGGAATTAGTTCAATACCATTGCACTTATCCCTGTAAGCGATCAAGCACAGGGCCTGTGTCTGTGTGCTGTAAGCTGTTACCTAGCAACCAGCTGTTCAGTTATCTCAGTGCAACAGGAAATGACACAGCAGCTAGTGAGTGTCTGGCAGGAAGAGGAAGTGGTAAATGCTGGCAGAAGAAGAAAGCTTGCCAGAGAGAACCACATGGTGGACAGAGAGAGAGAGACTATAGAGCTGCTGGTGGGCCCAGAGAGCTGAGAGGCTCCACCAAAAGCATTCATTTG
This sequence comes from Xenopus petersii, assembly GCA_038501925.1. NCBI lineage: Eukaryota > Metazoa > Chordata > Amphibia > Anura > Pipidae > Xenopus > Xenopus petersii. Next base: position 46,349,554 of record CM076688.1, read on the forward strand.
GATCAGGCTGGCACAGGGAATTCCCGGATCCCACTGGGTGGAGGCACTGCGCTAATAAGTACAAGGTACCCCGTTTCTCCCAATACTACTGCAGAGTGGCTCAGGTTTGTCCCGTGCAATCAGGTAAGCACCACACATGGAGTATAACACAGACAAAGGGGTGTCAATAGGGGTTACATGTGCAAACAGTGTGCTTGCCCCCTAAGGTGGTGGCAGCTTCAAGCATTCCCTGCAACAACACCTATTTATATAGTTTAGTTGGGCTGCAAAAAGACCAAAGTTCATCAAGTTCAACCCCTCCAAATGAACCACAGTGCACATACAGTATATTGTTCTAGTCTCTATTGTAGACTAGAGGAACAAAACTTTCATTTGAAGCACTGTAGGGGGTTCTTCACAGTGTGGACATTGATGTTGTGGAATGTCCTGTCAGATGATGCTGTAATGACTGATTCTGTTAATGCTTTAAAGAGGGGCTTGGACGATTTCTTGGACAAGCATAATATCATAGGCTATTTTGATACTTAAAGCTGCAATTAGTATAGATATTGGTATATATAGTTTATGTGAATGTTATGGAGGGGTCAGTATGAGTGTGTGTATGTATGGGTGCTGGGTTTCATTTGGAGGGGTTGAACTTGATGGACTTTGGTCATTTTTCAACCTAACTTAACTATGTAACTATGTAATACACTTACACATATAAACTATATACCAATACCTATAGTAAACGAGCTGTGGATTGTGGCACAGTGTCTAGGAAAACACTAGAGGGAAAGCACATATTTCCCAGGTTGCTCTATGAGACCCAGCATATGGGGAGAATAACAGATGTTGTGAGGACAGGTGATATGAGGAAGGAAGCAGGAAATATGTGGGCTTTTGCCAAGAGACACTCTTAAAAGAAGCAGATCTGGGGCTTTTGCTGAGAGGTTTGAAAATGTCAGGTCTGAAGAACCTGGGTGGTTAATGTTTTATCAATAAGGCAAACCCTTTGTATGCAGTCAGCAAGGGAACCAGCCTGTATAATTACACAGAGGATAAACCTTTGAATTTATATCTGTGTTCTCTACTTTTACACTATTACAAAAACTCTTATGAATATATGAGACAGATCTGTTTAAAGCTACCCTGGATGTCACAATCTTTTTACTTTGAGAAGTTATTGCCAAGGCTATCATTTGAGTGAATTCCCACAATACTGATGCCTATACTAAACTAGCAGTATTATTATTATTACCATTCATTGTTATAGCACCAAATTATTGCCCATATTGCCCACGCTGAGTAGATCTTAACATTGCAATAGTCTTGGATATTATGCTTGTTCAATAATTCATCCAAGTTACCCTTAAAGGTATTAAAGACACTCACCTACAATTTTTGTAACAAAAGACTATAACACAGCATAACTGAACATAAAGCAGAATCTGAGTCAGAATAAAGTATTGTTTTGCACTAACCGGTCTCTTAAACATTCTAAGGTTTTAATAAAAAATCTGGAAATTAGAGCAACTGATGAATCTCATAGTGAATGCAGAAACCCAAGAGGTAGATATACTTAGGTATAAAAAAATATACAAAATAGGAATGCATTGTGGTTTCTGAATTATTCAATGTCTCAACTTTATAGGATTAATGAAATAACGTGGCAAAAAAGAAGATATTAGCATTTGTAACTATTATTACTTTAACCAGTCAGAGCTGACTTTAGAAAATTAAATATAAGAAGTGTTGTAAAACAGCAATTTAGAGAGCAAATATATAATATAATGTGTTAATTAAATAATTTCAAAAGATACTTAGAATATATGAAAGTAAAAAGATTTTAGAAGACACGAGGTTCCATTTGATGGTGCATTTAGGATTTTTTTTATAGTTAGAGGCTGTACATTTGAGGAATCATTTCCCAGATGTTATTGTACTGGCAGATAGTGATGGGCGAATTTGCGCCGTTTCGCCAAAAAATATGTGAATTTCGCATGAAAAGTTCACGAAATGACGCCCGCGTCTCGTTTTTGACGCTGGCACCCGTTTTTGACGCCGGCGCCCGTTTTTTTTACGCCGACAAATTTTGCCGCAAATTTTCACGGGCGTTTCGCGAATTTATTCGCTGGCTGCGAATCGCGCAAATTCACCGTGAATTTGCACCTGGTGAATAAATTCGCCCATCACTACTGGCAGATAAAGGCATTGATGCCCTTATAGTGTACAAATAATTTAAATGAACTTTTCATACAATTTTTACTGGTGAATGTAACTGTTTGGAAGGACTTTTCCTCCTTGAAGCAAAGGCTTCAGAAGTTTTTCTAGAAGTTAGGCAGATCTCACTTGGGCAAAAGATTTTGATGAATGTGTGCATTTTTTTGAGCCTCTCCTGCCAACCAAGTAAATATGGTTAAAATGTGTCAATGCAAATTAAAATTCAACACAGATACTTATTAACCTGACATTCATCATTAGCTTTGCAAGCAGCTTAATATAAACTCAAGAACAAACATTTGCCTAATGCAATAACATTTTATTCTAAGAAATTTCCAACATGAATTTAATTAATATTTTCAGTATTTTTAAATGTATTTGAAACTGTAACTGCAATTGAAAACATGTTTCTCTCCATTTTTGCTTCTTCAGCTACAAGCTTTATTGCAAATAGTTACAACACTGCCTCAGAGGTCAGGAATGACCCCTAAACATATCCATTGTGTCAGTTTCTTCCTCAGGTTTTAACCCATAACTTCACTGTGGGCATTTTTCCCTCACACTACATGGGATTGTGCAGTTGTCCTATGTTAGACAAAGGACCATCAGGTCACTTTTTGCACTGCTTCTTAGGGTGACTATTCAGTTAAAAAAACCTGTTCATTTATAGGCTTTACAATCATTCTATCTTGGCTCCCTGTTAACTTGCCAGGGAATTACATACTGAATTGTGCCTGAGGATATAACAGCCTATATATTTATATATATATGCTGAGGCTACAACTTTTTTAATTGGCAGTTGAGTTAAACAAAGTTTCTTCAGTTATTCTTCAGGTAAGGCTTTGCTGTTCAATAAAAAAAGACAGAACTGATGTAATTTACTTGTGAGAGCTCTCTATTCAATGTTGCAATGCCTGTTGTGACCCCTTTAAGGAACTGCTGAAAGCATTGCATATAAATTAAGGATGCACCGAATCCAGGAATGAGTTAGAGATTCTGCCTTCTTCAGGCCAAATCCAAGTGCCTGGCCAAACCGAATCCAAAAAAATAACTTGACCTTTCATCACACAGACAAGGAAGTCAAAAATTGTTGAGCACTGCACTCAAGGTTCTCTTTGCCCCTTGTTTCCCCAATTTAAATATGCAAATTAGGGTTTGGATTTGTTCGATATTCAGCCGAATCTTTCACAAAAAATCTGGGATTCAGCCGAATCCTAAAATAAAATCAATAAAATAAATGCACTGCAAATATGAATCAGTTTTACAAGAAGTTTCTATACAGACGTTAGAAAGCAAGACACAGGGGGTTATTTATCAAGGTCCGAATTTATCTCAGTAATTAAAAGTTAGAAATCCGAGCAACTCTGATTGCCCAAATGGACCTTATTTATGAAGAAAAGGTTTTCTGAGTTTTTTGTGCAGAAACCACAAAGTCATTGGATATCGGTACGGACATCAGCGCAGACACTGGAACCTTCCCCATTGACTTATACAGGACCTTGAGGGCTTTTAGATGCCGGGGTTTCAGATTTTGAGTTTGTAGACCTTCGGATTTTAATAAATGTCAAAAAATTTGTAGGTTTTTTTTCCCCTCTGAAAACTACGAATTATTCGAGGTTCGGATATTCGGACCTTGATAAATAACCCTCATAGATTACAAAGCCCAATAAAGGGGAAACAAGTTCCATTTTAATTATGTGACTTAGGAACAGTTCAAAGTCAAAGCTTTATACTGGACAAAAAACAAGACTATTTATTGCACTTTGCTGTCTATTTCTTAATCATCTATTTCCCTGATAAGTATTTGTGGACATCTTTTTCGGTATTTATCTTTCCATAAACATGTTTACTAAAACATGGAGAATAAGAATGAAAATTAATTACATTGTGCCCTAGAGGCACCACAATTGTATCTCTATTCATCCAGTCAAGGGTTGCAATGCTTTTGTGGTTTTGTGAAAGGAATGACATGATTATTTAAATAAATAAATAAATAAATAACTGATGCCTGGCTTAAGCGCGTGTCCTCTATAAATTGTAAACGGTTTTTAAACTAGCTCTCAGTATTATTGATTCTAACAGCAGGGGAGATGGAGGTTGCATTGCAGAGCAACTTGGGAGTCAACAAAGCAAAACAATGCACAATATCCTCAATTCACATGAACTTTGAATTAAGATAAAGGAGTTCATTGAAATCTGTACTACAAATCATAGTTGCCTCCTAAACATTTTTCTGAAAACAAGGAATAAACTACTTTCATAGCTGTTAAAATACAAAAGCCCAAACAAGTTATCAAACACTCTGAGATAAATACAGTTGGTATGCACATACTAAATATTTAGTAAAGAAAACATATAAAGGGCTTTACAAAGTAATTTTGCCTAGCAGAAACAACGGTTAATAAATCTAAAAATGTAAAAAAAAATAAATAAAAAAAAACTTCTGGTAAACCTGCAGAACTGACATCTGCAATGAAAAACAAAACATCTGATTTCCAGCAAGGAAACTACTTATATATAGTCCATGAAGCCAATTGCACCTACTATGAGGGTACAATAATTCACCTAACCTGCATTATTATATAGTGTATCAACCTGTAAAATGTTTTTACACCAAAACAAAATGTAAAAAGTGGTGTAAAATATGTTATGTATATGTTGTCTATCAACAACTTTAATCAACAATGTCCATCACCATTTCTGAAATCAACAGGCAAGAGTTAGAAGTGGTTTTATGTATGAAGATGTGCATGTTGGGCTATATCAGTAAAATACACACCATTATTTTATATCACACCAGAGCTGTTGCAACCCATTGTATGAAGCACTGGAACTGCACTATTCAAAAACCTTTCCCGTTGCAGTAGAAATGTTCTGTTGAGGTATTCAATTAAATGAAAAATGAAAAACATTTTTTATTAACTTTCCACAAATTTTCAGGGTGTATTTCTCACAAAGTTTTCAAAAACATAAAAACAATTATTCCATGGAATTGAATTCTTATGTTAGTTTCAGAAAGCTGAATAATTTAAAAAAAAAGTCAAAGTTAAATATAAGTATTCTTGCTGGTGTCAGGGCCGAACGGCTGTAGTAAATTTGGAGTCAGGACCATGGAGTCCAAAGGATGAAGAAAGTTTGTAGTTGTATCCAGGCAAAAGATTAGGTCTGACAGCAAATAGCAAACAGCAAGATCAGAATCAAGGTAGGAGGTCAAGAATTGAAGAATCAAGCCAATCAAGCAATTTAAGAATATGTCTATGAAGATTCTCATTAATCCAGATCATGATATACACTGCATATAGTAGAATTAAGTAAAAGGAAACTGGACTAGAGTTTTTCCTGAAAACGTTTTACTACTCATCCGAGTGGTTTCTTCAGTTCAACTGAAGTGGTAGGGAATTCCCCCGGAATTTAAACCCTTGAGGGAAGTAAAGGGGCCTTTATCAAAACAAAATCAAAGCCAAGCAAAATTATATAATATGTATTTTTATAATACATATTGTGACAAAGAGAGATGCAAAATTTTAAAAATGTGGTTCCCTGATGTGATCCAGTTGTTAATATGGACACTGAAATCAGATCAGCCTGATTGGTGACCAGTATTACGTGGCAATTGCTGGACAGAACTACAAAGCAAATTTAAAAAGAAACAAAAAAAAAAAAAACAAGATTTGTCACATTCTGCACCCTGCCCCACTAGCAGCACCTGTGGCTATATACGTAGATCATTACATTCCAGAATTTGTTCAGCAACACTGTATTCATGAGGGAAACGAGGAGACATGTAGTTATCCCCCCACCTTGAACACCACCCATCCACCAATATTATATATGCAAGCTGAGAGAGCAAGGGATCCATGCGGTATGCATGACTTTGTGCACCAAGTGCTGAGACAAATATGTCTTGAGTTGCTGGGGGGACAGGGTGAGACAAAAGTTCAGAATTTAATGATACATAGATGATGAGCAAGGGAGTGTTCACCAACTCTGTGCAATTCTAAATTTATTTGGAATAATAATTTTCTGGCATCAATGGTTTTAGGACTCTAAGGTGCACTAAGGGGTGCAAAATCAAATTTGTGAACACTGCATTGTGCCCACTGGCAGGCAGTAAGTACAGGGATATGCTGCACCCTCACCAGTTCACCCTAACTTGAACTTTAATTGAATACAGCGCTGCCAAATGTAGGCAGAATTGTATTCACTGGGGAAACACAAGTCTTTTCACCATGTACTACATTATGTAAACCAAATCTTTTAGATTTAAATAAACTTTGTTGAATTTATTCTAGTCTCCGACACATGACCAGCAGTGGTGTTATAGCCAATATCTCTAATTACTGTACTACATCCTTAAAACTAGATTTGTATTTTCCTTAACCTGCACAAGAAACAAATGATTATCTTTAGAAAAAATATATATTGTAACAAGTAGGAGGTCACTCAGAAAGGCCAACCTTCTCATGGTTAAGAACAAATTAGTGTGTTTGCCAGATAAAATTGAAATAGCTAAGGAATTGTTTCCTTTCAATTTCAATCCTAAATGTAAAAAAAAATCCTTTATGGAAAAAAATGTACTATTAAAGTATTGTCTTGCAATTTTTTTATATAATACCTGCAGAGCAGCAATTAGCATGTATGAAGGGGAATGCTGTAGGCTTCATGCTAAAGATAGTTTAGTTTGATTATGCAGTGAGAAATGCTAAGTTGTTTCAAGCTTCAGGCAGAAATCCGATTCTACTTATTCTCATGCGTCCCTCGTGCAACTGGGCAGAGTTCAATAATCTTTTTAAAGGAAGTGCCTGTTACACAATCAAGCCCAAGGACATATATCTAATATCCATTTCAAACATGTAAGCACACACTGAATTCATTCTTAATGTTAATAGACAAAAGCAAAGTCCAATTTACCAGTAGAGAAATACAAGAAATATTGGCTTCATTGTTTTAGTGCTAATGCAGCATATTTTATTACAATGCCTAATTCCCTGGGTAATTCACTGGATTGTGGCGCAGTAGCCATCTATTACAGGACTATACCCAGTGAACTGAGCGTGGATATAACAGCATTATTAATCAGCAAAATAAAATCGGTTATATATACACAACATTTAAAGTCCTCTGTTATTTCAGGTATAGAATCTGTTATCTGGAATGCTTGGGACCTGGTTTTCTCCATAATGGATATTTCCATAATTTCGATCTCCATACTTCAAGTCTGTTTTAAATCATTTAAATATTAAATAAACCCAATATGATTGTTTTACCTGCTACATGGATTTATACAGCTTATCTATGATCAAGTACAAGCTGTTTCCTTATTACATAGAAAAAGAAAATCATTTTTAAACATTATATGAATTTTATTAAAATGGACTATGGGAGAGGGCCTACCCGGAATTTGATGTTTTCTGGATAATGGGTATCCAGGATCACATATCTGTATATCCATGCCTATCCATCCATCTGTTAGCCAGAAATGTCATCTCCCACAGACTCCATTTTAATCAAATAATTCTAATTTTTAAAATGATTCCCTTTGCTACAGTAATAAACAAATCAGCATCTTGTACTTGAACCTAATCAATATATAATTAATTCTTATAAGAGGCAAAACAATCATATTAGTTTTAATTAATGCTAAAATTATGTGTTTTAGTTCACTTGAATTATGAAGATCCTAATTATGGAAAGACCCCTTATCCAAAAAAAACCCTGGCCCCGAACATTCAGGATATCAGGTCCCATACCTGTATACGTTTTTTTATTTTGTACCCTTGTTGATTATTACTCACTTTTCTGTTTTGACACTTACGGGCACATATATATAACAGTTTGAGCTTGATGATGCAGTATGTTTACTATGATGTAATCACTGGGAAATTTGGCTCCAGAATTGCACATATGGTATATAAACCCTTTGGGGAATTGTATGTGGCTTGTTTATTTTGAACGGTTTATCTGGGAGACAAAGACAGTGTCGGACTGGCCCGGCGGGACACCGGGAAAATACCCGGTGGGCCCCGACCCTTAATGGGCCCCCGCCGGGCCAGACACCTCTCCAGAGATCTGTAAAAAAAAGTTTTCCTTAGGCGCAGCGCCGATCAGCGCAGCGCCTTCTGCGCATGCGCCAGGCACCTAGGCGCCTTTGTGTGCGTGCACTCGGTGCATCACAATGGGGGGCAGGGGGGGTCGGAAGGGGCCCTGGCCAGTAGTCCCGGTGGGCCCCGGGCCCCCCAGTCCGACCCTGGACAAAGATGTTGACTGAGTAAAGGTCCCAAGATTTTGGCCATTTATATTGGTTATTCATGGGAGCACTGGGACCATTATATACTGTATGACCGACATGGACTGCACCATAAATTTAATTTCTAGATAGATAAATGGGAGGGGCCTTGCATTTTCAATAGTCTGCCTCGGGCCCTTCTAACAAAAAAGGGGGGACATGATACACTTAGAAGTACAAGTACATTAAAGGACATTATAGACAAATAGCAGGGGACCTTTTTTCCCCCATAAAGAGGATTACCACACCAGAGGTCACCCCTTTAGACTAGAGGAAAAGAAATTTGAAGCAGCAAATGCGGTTCTTCACAGTGAGGACAGCGAGGTTATGGAATGCATTGCTGGAAGATGTTTTGATGGCTGATTCTGTTAAAGGAACAGTTCAGTGTAAAAATAAAACTAGGTAAACAGGTAGGCTGTGCAAAATAAAAAATGTTTCTAATATAGTTAGTTAGTCAAAAATGTAATGTATAAAGGCTGGAGTGACTGGATGTCTAAGATAATAGCCAGAACACAACACACACAACTTCCTGCTTTTTAGCACACTAACTCTGAGTTAGGCAGTGGCTATAAGGGGGCCCACATGGAACATAACTTTTCAGTGAATTTGCAATTGATCCTCAGTATGCTGATCAAATTCAAAAGTAAAAGTTATGACCCATGTGCCCCCCTTCAGGTCACTGATTGGTTACTGCCTGGTAACCAATCAGTGAAAACCAAGAGTGCAGCAAAGCAGGGCGTAGTGTTCTGTTCTGTTAGACATCCAGTCACTCCAGGATTTATACATTTCATTTTTGGCTGACTACTGTATATTAAAAACATTTTTTATTTTACATTTACCCAGTTTTTATTTTTACACTGAACAATTCCTTTAATGCGTTTAAGAGGGGCTTGGATGTTTCCTTGGACAATTATAATAAGTATGGGTTGAATTGGATGTTCTTTTGTCTTTTTTCAACTTAACTATGTAACAAATGGAGGACAGCTTTAAACACCAAGGACAAGCATTGTGAATATCTTCTGCTCTTCAGCTTATAACCTCAATTTTATTTCAAGGAAGTATTTAATATCTTGATGGATATGTTAGTGGTTACAGTACAGACATCTATCTTGATGATATCTAAATTTCTTCTCATCTTGTTCATGTTTAAAGGTTCTTCTTCATCTGTGAAAGAGCTGTGTGCCAGCCTAACAAAAATGTGACTTTGAAATAAATTTTCTTTGGTAGGTCTTAAGGAATTCAAGGAGATGTTAACCTCTTAAGCTGGGCTGGAGTTCCCTCCTCTTTAAAAAGTACAACGGCCTACAATACATTCATGAAAACCACTCAGGTCTTGCCTGAGACTCATTGGTGTTGCCTGCAAGCTTAGACTTGCTGCATGTACAGTATAGAGATTTTTCAAAGAACAGCGCACAAAATCCGGTACTGGGTAGTGATAAATGAATTGGCACCTTCCAATTACTCTCTACTTCTCCTTTAAGATCAAACCATTAAAACTAAAGTAATCCAACGTCTCACTCATTTTGATAATTATTATATACATTCATTAATAAATCTAAGGTAGGCCATGTGAGCACTTTCCTTTTCCAAGTTAGACATTATTTATTCTCAATAAAAATAAGAATAAACCAATGCTTTGTAAAAAGTTTTCTACCTGAGGTAAATTCTAAAAGTGACAAGAGGCCTAGAAATATTTCTAAAATTGTTGAAGCCTTCATTCCACAATTTTGTGACTTAATCACCTGAGTACTCTGCGTCTAATAACACTCCTGCTGTTCTTTCTTATATACCTCTACCTACAGTCCTTACCTCTGTCCTGCTATTCTTAAAAAAATATTTTGTACTATGTTACTGTGTAATATCTATTCAGAAGACTGCTACTGAAATGTTGTCACTATTGTCAATTATACCTCAAATTCCCTTATTCACTTGCATGTGGCTTCCTGCAACACTTGTCTATCCCTTCCTATTCTTTGACTACTTTGGCCATGGACTTTATTGTTGACTTCCTATGCTTCAAAGGTAAGATGTATGTCAACCCAACCCAAGCAGCCAAAAAAGCTATTGCTCTGCAAAGCTAAAGTGTAATTGATACTTTTTTTATACTAATCTTTCTATTCAGGCCTTCTCATTTATTTTTAAGTGTTTCATTTACATCACTCCCTGGTTGCTAGAACAGGACTTGAATCCCAAACTGGAGAGCTACTGAACAAAACGCCAGCCCAGTGTAGGAGGTAAATATTTCCTTAAATCCCTTAGTGCAAATGATGTGCCAAAGAAAAACTAATTATTTCTAAATAAGTAAAAAAAAAAAAAAAGAATAATAATCACAGTTCGTCTCATCACACTAAGGGAGTTATTTACTAAATCACAATTTTTTATGGTCAGGTTTTTTGTGGAAAAAAATTAAATTTTTCATGGAGAAAAAAACCTCAAATTTTTCACAATTTATTATATCCCAAAACTGCAAAAAAAGTCCAAATCCGAAAATCCATCATATCAAACGTGTCAAAGTCATGTAGAACTTAATGGGAGAAAAAATTGCGAAACGCTTTAAATAACAATAATTTTGTAATAAGCGACAATTTATGCACTACTATTTTGTCCAAATGCATTTAAGTCAATGATCGTCCATATAATTTTGACACGCAACAATTTTTATGCACGCAACAATTCTGAAGCAATTTTTTTCCGGCACCGCTTTGCAAATTCATTCGCTGGTGTTGAAACGTGAATCCATGCCTGCCGAATTTCTTCAACCATCACTATTCTTCATGCCTTTTCCTTGACAATTGACTACCAAGTCATTTCTAAGTTTTGGAGGTTTGTTTGCAATTCCCAGGGGATTCAAATTTAGTTTTATTTATTTAGTGATATTGAGTTAATGATCAATTTGATGGAGCTTCTGAATATACAGTATAAACGAGTCCCTTGAGCAATTCTATCAGTTGTATATTTCTTCTACCATGCTATGCTATTTTTTCCTCAAATTTTCTCTTAAAAACTCATTCATCTCTCCTCTTATTTTTCTGTGGATTTTCTTTTTCTTTTGGATGTGCCTACTGATAATCCTTCTGTTTCACTGCCAAGGATAATCTCCTAAAGTACTCCCTTTCTCAAAATACTTACTGACGAGATAGAGTCCTTCTCAGGATTCTGTTGCTAACAAAGAGTACTACAACTATACTGTACTCCTGTGCAGCCAGTCTCTCAAACATGGTCCATAGTTTGAAGGACCTTTTTAATAATGGAAAGTTTTTTGATTTCAAATGTATTTCTTCCAGCACACCTATTCCAGTCACTGTTGATTAAGAATTTAAGTATTCCAAATATAGAAAATCATTTATTTCCCCTTCTTGATATGCATGCTTCAACATATTATTCATTAGTAGGGTTTTGGTGCTGAATAATATTGTTGAGTTATTTAATTTCCTGGTATTTATATAGCACCAACACATTTCCACAGCACTTTACAAACTGAGCTGCCTGAGCAATTCATTGTCTGTGTGACATGTGGCATTTGTGCAATTGTACCATTGCATCCCACTGATACAATGAATATCTTTCTCCATTTTCTGAATATCGAGTGATGCTTGCTATATTCAACATATATAGATGGCTGAACACAGCACAGCTCTGTGTACAAATACTAATAAAACAAATTAAAAGCGCAGATTCTGAATTCATATTTTTCATCTGTCTACACAAAGGAGGAATCAGTAACTGAAGGTTTCCTTCTTAACAGTCCCAATTCTAGTAATACAACTAATGATGCATGGTTCACACATGATGAAATTCAAAATAGACTAGAACATGTTAAGATTAACAAAGGTCCAGGGCCAGATGGTATTCATCCCAGGGTAATTAGCGAGCTTAGCTCTGTGATTGCCAAACCTCTTTACTTAATTTTTCAGGATTCATTGAGATCTGGCATAGTGCCGAGAGACTGGCGAATTGCTAATGTGGTGCCTCTATTCAAAAAAGGATCCCGTTCTCAGCCTCAAAACTATAGGCCAGTTAGTCTGACGTCAGTGGTAGGAAAGCTTTTCGAACGGTTCGAAGATACTGGACTTCATAGCAAATCATAATACTATGAGTTTGTGCCAGCATGGTTTTATGCGCAATCTTGCCAGACTAACTTAATTTCTTTTTATGGGAATGTAAGTAGACATCTCGATTCTGGGATGGCAGTGGATGTGATTTATTTAGATTTTGCTAAAGCATTTGATACAGTGCCACACAAAAGGTTACTGGTTAAATTAAGGAATGTTGGCCTGGAACATAGTATTTGTACCTGGATAGAGAACTGGCTAAAAGATAGACTACAAAGAGTGGTGGTAAATGGAACATTTTCTAATTGGACCAGTGTTGTTAGTGGAGTACCGCAGGGCTCTGTACTAGGTCCCTTGCTTTTCAACTTGTTTATTAATGACCTGGAAGTGGGCATTGAAAGTACTGTTTCTATTTTTGCAGATGATACTAAATTGTGCAGAACTATAGGTTCCATGCAGGATGCTGCCACTTTGCAGAGTGATTTGTCTAAACTGGGAAACTGGGCAGAAAACTGGAAAATGAGGTTCAATGTTGATAAATGCAAGGTTATGCACTTTGGCAAAAATAATATAAATGCAAGTTATACACTAAATGGCAGTGTGTTGGGAGTTTCCTTAAATGAGAAGGATCTAGGGGTCTTTGTAGATAACACGTTGTCTAATTCTGGGCAGTGTCATTCTGTGGCTACTAAAGCAAATAAAGTTCTGTCTTGCATAAAAAAGGGCATTAACTCAAGGGATGAAAACATAATTATGCCTCTTTATAGGTCTCTGGTAAGGCCTCATCTGGAGTATGCAGTGCAGTTTTGGACTCCAGTCCTTAAGAGGGATATAAATGAGCTGGAGAGAGTGCAGAGACGTGCAACTAAATTGGTTAGAGGGACGGAAGACTTAAATTATGAGGGTAGACTGTCAAGGTTGCGGTTGTTTTCTCTGGAAAAAAGGCGCTTGCGAGGGGACATGATTATACTTTACAAGTACATTAGAGGACATTATAGACAAATGGCAGGGGACCTTTTTACCCATAAAGTGGATCACCGTACCAGAGGCCACCCTTTAGACTAGAAGAAAAGAACTTTCATTTGAAGCAACGTAGGGGGTTCTTCACAGTCAGGACAGTGAGGTTGTGGAATGCACTGCTGGGTGATGTTGTGATGGCTGATTCAGTTAATGCCTTTAAGAATGGCTTGGATGATTTTTTGGACAGACATAATATCAAAGGCTATTGTGATACTAAGCTCTATAGTTAGTATGGGTATATAGAATTGAATTAAAAGTAGAGAGGGGTGTATGTATGGATGCTGGGTTTTCATTTGGAGGGGTTGAACTTGATGGACTGTCTTTTTTCAACCCAATTTAACTATGTAATACAACATTTACTTTCTATTTCAGAGAAAATAATTTTTACATGTACAAGATAGAAATAATTAGTAAGTCCAGTAAAATCATTTACAGTTTTGATGTTACCGGTTCTTTAAAGTGACTATCCCCTCTAAACATTTAACAGATAAACTACATGGACTATCCACATCTTTGCGGACATCAAATTTGATACTTCTATGACATTCTTTTGAGATAAAGGATATAACTGCATCTAATGCTTGGATTTTTAAGGCAAGCTTCAAAAGGTTTCTTCTATTAAACTGGAGCTGAAAATCTTTTGATGTTGAATGGTTGCTATCTAATAAAATTTCCCTATCTCTAATTTCTATTTTAAAGCGGAATCTGCTATGTCAGCTGTGAGATAAAGCCACAAACCCTCTCATTTTATAGAAAATTTTAAAATACTATCACATTTTCTCTGACTGTACAATTTAGGAATTTAAGTAATATTTTATTCCTGCTCCTGTATAATTCTCAAGTAAATTAATACAATGAACACTATTAATATCATTATGAGCACACAACATTTCCAATGAATTTACATTGTCAGATTTATAGTGGGGCACATTTACTTAGCTTGAGTGAAGGATATGAATGGAAAAAAACTTTGAATTTCGAGGTTTTTTTTGGCTGCTTCGACCTTCGACTACGACTTTGGATCGAATGAATCAAACTAAAAATCGTTTGACTATTCGACCATTCGATAGCTGTCTCTTTAAAAAAAAACTTTGATCACCTACTTCGCCATCTAAAACCTACCGAGCACCAATGTTATCCTATGGGGAAGGTCTAGCCAATTTGGGATTGATGGAAAATCGTTCAATCGATGTATTAAAATCCTTTGAAACGTTCGATCGAACGATTATCGAACGAATTGCGCTAAATCCTTCAACTTCGATATTCGAAGTCGAAGGATTTAACTTCAATAGTCGAATATCGAGGGTTAATTGACCCTCGATATTCAACCAATAGTAAATGTGCCCCTAAGTCAATATTTGTAAAGCCCAAAACTACAAGTTAACTGCCATGATACTTCAGTTTGGTTTTATTTAAGTTATTTATATTTTTATGAGACATTAGATCACCTATATGAAGTTGATTATGTGCACAAAATTGGACTCTGGTATAAGAATAACACAGAATATTTTGGTGGTTCTTTGTTTTAGTGTGCCCCTCTCCTTCTCCATCAGTGGCATGTTGTCTGATTGTCAGGGATCATTGACTCAAATAAAACCAAAATTGCTGTGAGGTTTCAATGTTACTGTTATTCCTGATACTTGCAAAGCAGGTAATGTAGATATTAAAAAATACAGTGAAACCTCAATTTTACCTACCCCCCCTTTTTTATGGTGCCCTGAAAAATATTAAATGGGGGTTCTCAGAAAAAATTAAAACAAAGGCTCATTTTAAATAAATAGTTTACTGAAGTCTCCATCATACCAACTGTTAATAATTTTAAGGTAAGCTGCTGGACTCTGCTTGGTAACTAATCGATTGCTTTAGTCTAGTGTATTTTAGTAAAGCAGTGATTGTAGTGGAACCATACAGTAGGTAATAACAATCTGACATTGCATTCTTAAAGACGAATATGAATATAAAGCATTCCTGTATTACAAACGTGTGCAGGCTTCAAGGTTGGCTTGAATCTGCATTCTTTCATTGTTTCAAGGATGGTCTGATGAAACACAATAACTAAATATTGTGTTGACAAAAAAAAATAAGCAGAAAGCAATTTACATACTTTATCTTACTGTATATACTGATGTGGATTGGCACAATGTTTTGCAATTACAAAATATATAATAACTGAGATCCCGATTTTATACTTTAACGAAGAAGCATTGATGGAACATCTTGGTTGGGTTACATGATGTTTAAAGAAGAAGTAACATTAAATCAAAGAAAATAAATCTCCTACCCCGGATATTTTCTTTGTCTTTAAACGAAAAGGAAAGTTACAATAGCTTAACTGATATTGTGGGTGGCGCTTCTGTGAAAAAGCTGTTCTTTTGCTTAAAGTTTGCACACCTGATGCGAAGAAGACATGAAAGATGTGCTGCTCTACAGAACTTCCCCAGGCTGGTGTGGTTTTCTGCTAACAGGAGCACTGACTTAGGGTATCTGGTAAGTGATTATAATCACTAGGAGTGCCTAATATTTGGCACCCCTCCCCCAAATGATTAGAACTTTCCTTCTCATTTAAAGACAAAAACAATTTTAGGGATAGTACATTTCTTTTCCATTCTTTCACTGGCACCCATGGCAAAAATATAAATAGTTAATCTTGTATTTGCTAGGTATGACATAAATACATCTTTAATAATGTACTAGAATACAGATGATTTGTAGCCAGTAGTTTTAGACTGTTTTTTGTTTTTTTGTTTTTTTTTGGGAAGAGTGCACTTTACCTGGTACAGTTTAACAACAACAGTCACATATTTCCATGCTATAATTTTTGTTACCAATGCCAATAATACTACAGGTATTAGACCTGTTATCCAGAATGTCTATTGGAGAGCTTTCTATATAACGTATCCCATACCTGTACTTCTTAGGGGTCTTTAGCAATGAGCTTTATGAGAAAGCTTCATGATATAACCACGACCCTATACACTTACTTTAGGTTTGGGTAGAAAAAATAGCCTACTTACAATTACTTTAAATATGGGGGTCGATTTATTACAGGTCATTAAATCATTACCACTCAGTAAAACACATTCATTTCCAATTTAAGAATTTCCTTCCCACTCTAGAAAGAATCATTTTCAGCACAGAAAGCATTTGAGCAAATAATTAAACCCTGCATGAGCGGGGGCCCTGAGTTTGATTCCAGCCTGGACACTATCTGCAAGGAGTATATCTGTTTTTCCCCTGTCTGCCTGGGTTTCTGGGTACTCTGGTTTTCTCCCACACTCCAAAAACATAAAGGCAGGTTAGATGACTTCTCACGTAATTACCCCAAGTAAATGTGAATAGGACCATAGACCGTCAGCTACACTGGGGCATGGAATGATGTGAATAATGAACAAACTACTGTATATACAGCACTACTGAAATGTGTCATCACTGTATATAAATAACAGATATATAAATTAATTTAAAATGTATGTTCGACTACTCCAAACAATCCAATGGATTCAATGAATAACCTAACACCTTGAAAAAGTGTGAAATTAACTGAATTGTAAACAAAAATGAAGCAATGTCTTTTTGCCAGAATTTCAAGAACAGAGATTTACACTGTGGCAATTTGTGGCATTGAAAAACCCTTTGAACAAACCATCTTTCTGGCATAGGAACATATTCCATCTATTGAGTATGGGATGCCCAGTTTTCATAATATATTTTGTAAATCAGTGCACCTTAATTCAGAACAAAGTTACATATAGGGGCATATTTAAATTACGTGATGCAAAAAAAACACATATCACCAGGCTTCACCATGTAAAAAACTGCATACATTTTTTACACATTTTCTTTTCTTTAGAGTGTCTTTCGACTTGGCAACTTGTCTAACTGCTTACATGGTTTCAGAGCTTGGCCAGATATCTATCAGTCTGGCTTGAAAATCCTGTCGGGTGAAAACCAAATCAGGCTGAAGATACAGTCCTCTTCATTAGATCTGCAGTTGCATTAAATGTGATCTGGTTATTGGTCTGAGGGCCAAATAATCTCCTCAGATTTTGTCATCTAGTTACAGGAATAGGATCCATTATCCGGAAACCTGTTATCCAGAAAGAACCAAATACAGTAAGGTCATCTCCCATAGACTCCATTTTAATCAAATAAAAATGATTCTTTTTTTCTCTGTACTAATAAAACAGTACATTATATTTGATCCCAGCTAAGGTATAATTAATCTTTATTGGAAGCAAAACACTTCTGATTTAATATTGATATGATATATTTGTTGATCTAAGAAATGGAGATCCACACTATGGAAAACCCCCAGGTCTTGAGCATTCTGGATAACAGGTGATTTTATATTGAATTCAGCATCAGTGTGTTTCAGGAAGTTCCTCTGACGATTCAACGGATTTTAATCCATCGATTGAACGATTTTCCTTCAATCAGAAATTACTTAGAAAGCCTATGGGGACCTTAACAGTGGTGCTCAGTAGGTTTTAGGTGGCGAAGTAGGTGGTCGAAGTTTTTTTTTAAAGAGACAGTACTTCGACTATCGAATGGTCGAATAGTCAAGCGATTTTTAGTTCGAATCGTTCGAGTCAAAGTTGAAGTCGTAGTCGAAGTAGCCAACTCGATGGTCGAAGTAGCCAAAAAAATACTTTGAAATTCGAAGTATGTTTCATTCTAATCCTTCACTCGAGCTAAGTAAATGTGCCCCTAATTGTGCCATTGGTAAATAAAAACTAAGGGCTTTATTTATCAAAGTCCAAATTTATCTCAATATTTTCTGCTACAAACTCTGATCAAATTCGCTCATTTTTTTATGCTTATTCATTACTTTTTCTCGAAAATTTGCTTTGCTGGAAAAAAATCTGATTTTTACGATTTTTCCTGACTTTTTTATCTGATTTTCACGATGTTTTGATAATATTTTCGGGGTATTGCAGAAACCTAGTGCACATCAAAAAATCATTGGGACTTCTCCCATTGATTTATATGCAACCTCGACAGGTCTGAGATGCCAGATTTTTAGATTCAGACTTTTCCATCCTTGGGGTTTAATGAATTCCGAAAAATTCATTTTTAAAAAGTCAGATTTTATTAAGAAAAATCAAGAATTTTTCATGATTTTTGCATTCGGAGTTTAGTAAATAACCCACTTAAAGTCAGTCCTAACAATGCTTAAATTGTGCAGAATGACCCAATTGGCACTACGCAAAAAGCACCTTTGCGGACCGACTGAATAAGAGGGTTTCTGGAAAAACGTTGACAGTGGCAGTACCAGTAGTTATCTTATAAAGCTGGTTAAAATATGGACACCTGTAATCACTGTTAAGGATCTACACCATTTAGTTGGTTTAATTTCCTCTTGGACTTGGTTTTCTGACTATTTTTTTAAAAAAAATGGTTTAGGGGAAAATGCATCATCATGCTTCCAAGAACTCTATAACTAGCTTAATCTGTAGCCATTTTTATGAATACACCCCACTGCTGAAGTACATTTTTGGGCAATTCTAAGCTATGTTTTTGCAGTTCTTCTTGATCATTTTCCTGAAGAGGATTAAGTACTTTTTAAATGCAATAGTAAAGCCCTTGTGTCCTTCAATTTATCAACACAAGCAGTAGTGATGGGCGAATTTGCGTCGTTTCACCTTTCGCCGTTTTAGACGCCGACGCCCGTTTTTTTGACACCGGCGGCCGTTTGACGATTTTTTTGGGGCGAATTTTTGCGGGCATTTCAGGAATTTATTCGCTGGCAACCAATCGCGCAAATTCGCCACAAATTTTATCTTGCGTAAAAATTTAAAATCTTATATTTCATTTGCACCATAGCACTTTGGCAAGTGATTCCTTTTCTATGGTTGCAAAAAAACACTTTAATATCTAATTACAGTGAATAGGAAATTCAATAAATGGATTAGTTCATTTTCACATTCCCAAACGATCGCTTTGGCTAACTTGTGCAGTGTTTATTTTAATAGTGGGTTGTTTTTGAGTCATCACTAATGTTGCGAATTATAGTCTCAAAACACCATCAGTACTTCCAAATATGATTTAATTTGAAAATTCTACATGCTTTTTATTGCACTACTTTACTATAGTAAACTATTCTTTCAATATTGTTGAGTCATTTCAATATCCAATTAAATTGAGAAGCTCAGTAAGTGAACTCTAAACGTAATTATATTTTCTATAACTGCACAGTCATTTAATTTACTTAACGGAGCATCTGGTCCAGAGGGTGGTTTTTACTTCCTTGTTGAAATTGAGGATTTTAAGTCCCCAATAAATGCAAAGGCTCAGTTATTTGAAAAAGTTTACACATAATCCATACATATTGTGACTGTTCATGTTTTTTGAATACTACAAAATCACTCCCAACTGATGTAATAAGGGTCAAGGTAAAAGCATTTAAGAAACTCAGGAGTCTGGCAGGGGGTCAAACCAGTGCAATGAGAGCAGCCAATCAGCTCCAAAAACTTGCTAACAAGACATTTAATATGTGTCTTCTGGCAACTGAATGCAGCTCCGTGACCTGGTACTTGCTTCTGTGCACTTTATACTTAGAGAATCTGTAAAATAAAGCTGCAAGCTTACCTCCCTGCAAAACTGAGCAACATTATAATATTTTTTTTTTCATCATTTATGTTTGGTGCAACTTTTGCCCCTTCTATGATACATAAACCCCAAAACACTATCATCTGGTCCTCTAATATGTATACACACACAAACATATTTATATATATATATATATATATATATATATATATATATATATATATATATATATATATATATATATATATATAAATAAATAAATGCACAAATAAGATCCGCACTCACAGGACTTATGAAAATTATAGAAAATTTATTGCATGAGTCTAACGTTTCGGCCTCCTCCGAGGCCTTTTTCAAAGTAACAAATACATAAACACAAATGCTTTAAATACCTAGAATGGCGGGAAAATTTGGCCAATTAAAGATGATAGTGATGTATCCACCTCATCATTAAAGCACAACTAATATACATATCCCATACTACATAATTATCACATAAAAACTAAACACAAAAGTAAATTACAATATAACCATACCCACTCTCAAATACAATTTAAAAACAAGTTAAAACCAAATATTTAGTAACATTATGTTTCACTTCCCAATTTGTTGCCATAATTATTAACATAGTTGCCAAATGTTACGAAAAATATCAAAGTTTGAATAAGGGTGGAAGGTCTGCCCAGGGGCTCTCTCTACATATACATATCTATCTATCTATCTATCTATCTATCTATATATATACACATACACACACATATATATATATATATATATATATATATATATATATATATATATATATATATATATATATATATATATATATATATATATATATATATATATATATATATATATTCGTTGTTACTAGTCTAATAACCGACACTGGATGACATCTCAGTGGTTCTGTGTAAAACATTCTAGTAACCGTCATATTAACCCTCTCTCTACCGCATAATATCATTATAACCCAATGTCTCGCCCACCATCGATCATTTGCTGTCAGGACATGGTTAATGTGCTCATCGTAGATATACTCATTATTGATATACCCATTAATATTCACTAAGGGGTCCACACCAAACCAGACAAGTGGATATACATTTATTCCGAACCCGTGACATGCATCTATATAACCTGATATTCAGGTACTGTATGCAGTAACTTTACATGTGTATCCGCCTTAATCTATATACTACACCATCGATCCTCCATGTAAAACCATAATGGAGTTAAAAAATCATAATGGAGTTAAAAATTTTCATAAGTGTTTCATGCTCCAAATCGTGTAGTTGTAATCAATGATGCTCCTCAATATGTTAAAAATAATCATCGATAAAAATATTTAAAAATACATGTGAACATAAAGTGAGAAAAAATGAATAAAAAATGAAAATCTATCTAATATATCTAAAGTGCCCCTAGTGTCCAGAATTCATAGTCCCGATCATGATGTATCAATCAATCTTCATTAACCCCATGGTGGCAAAAAAATGAATAAATAAAATCATACTATAATTGGTGCTAATCCGAAAACGGAATGTCCTCCGCTTGGCCGCTGACCCCCCCAGTCGATGTGTAAGGCAACAGTAGATGTTCCGCTTCCATCTGTTAGGGGCTGATTCACTAAGGGTCGAATATCAAGGGTTAATTAACCCTCGATATTCGACTAGGATCTAAAATCCTTCGACTTCGAATATCGAAGTCGAAGGATTTAGGGCAGATAGTACGATCGAAGGATTATTCCTTCGATCGAACGATAAAATCCTTCGAATCGAACGATTCGAAGGATTTTAATCCAACGATCGAAGGAATATCCTTCGATCAAAAAAAGTTATCCAAGCCTATGGGGACCTTCCCCATAGGCTAACATTGACTTCGGTAGCTTTTAGATGCCGAACTAGGGGGTCGAAGTTTTTATTAAAGAGACAGTACTTCGACTATCGAATGGTCGAATAGTCGAACGATTTTTACTTCGAATCCTTCGATTCGAAGTCGTAGTCGTAGTCGAAGGTCGAAGTAGCCCATTCGACGGTCGAAGTAGCCCAAAAAAAACTTTGAAATTCGAAGTTTTTTAACTTCGAATCCTTCACTCGAAGTTAGTGAATCGGCCCCTTAGTGTTTTTCTATCATCGCGGCAGATCTGCACAGTGGTGAGAAGAACCCAGCCCCCACCCCTGCAACCAGAAGTATCCAGAGGGACACGGCGCAGCAAGGTTGAATTCAAGGTGGGAGACGCCACAAGAGGTCAAAGCATCGCAAGTGAATCCCAGCGCTGAGAGTGGGTATGGTTATATTGTAATTTACTTTTGTGTTTAGTTTTTATGTGATAATAATTATGTAGTCTGGGATATGTATATTAGTCGTGCTTTAATGATGAGGTGGTTACGTCATCTTTAATTACACAAATTTGTCCCGCCATTCTAGGTATTTAAAGCATTTGTGTTTATGTATTTGTTACTTTGAAAAAGGCCGAAACGTTAGACTCTTCCTGTGAGTGCGGATCTTATTTGTGCATTTAGAGATTGAAACTGTTGATACTGCACCCAGGCGTTTGAAACTATGTATCGAGAGTGCCGGCTTCATGGAGGACTGTATATATATATATATATATATATATATATACACATATATATATATATATATATACACACATATATATATATATATATATATATATATATATATATACACACATATATATATATATATATATATATATATATACACACACATATATATATATATATAAAAATATATATATATATATATATATATATATATATATATATATATATATATATATAAAATTTTTATAATGGGTTGAGTGCAGAGGACTCTTGCATTTGTCTATTTGTATTTTGTGGTCACAGCCTTATTGCACCCCTGCCTAATGGTTTTTAAAATCAGTATTGAACACAACTTTCCCCCGAGATGTTTGTCATCTAAAGATCACAATTTACTGAATAAATACAGCATTATTTTTATATCAGTATCAAATGCTACATTTGTACTGCAGACTAGTGGTTACTGATGTAGTAGTCTCTAGAGCCAGTGTTCCATATGCCACTGAAATTTTGCAATATGAAAATAATGTGTAATAGAGGAAAACTCCCTTTATGGATCATACATCCTGGAAGGATTAACATTCCTGCGAAACTGCACTATTAGATTTCCAATAACAACACAAGTTATTATTTTTCGATGTTTAGCTGTAAAGTGGGGATGATGCTTGGTTGCCATGGTAACTAGAATACGGGAGAACACAAAAATTGTACCAATTAACCCACTGGCATTTGCCAAGCGTAAGCTGCTCTAATGATATCTTGCATTCTCAAAAACAGGTTTGCTAAGACTATGAGCGCTAATCATGCCAGAGAAAATCTTGATCATTCCCTGTTAAAAAGCCTATTAGGCTGAAAATGCCATTCATAATACACAAACCTATAGAAGCAACCGATTTCACAACGATGAAACATAGTCTGTACCACAGTTCTCACTGCAAAAATATATATAGCACTTCACCTAAATGTAAGTAGCGTTTGCATATAGTGACCTATATTAGAAGCATTCAGTTGCTAGGTTTGTGTCTTGCTATTTTGCTGCTTTGGTATCTGTGTGAGGTAATATACTCTTTATACAACTGGCTGAGGTTTGTGCTGAAAGGGACACTATACTTTCTTTTGCATTTCGCTTTGTAAATCTCTAACAGTTATCTTTCGGAGTCTCTTTGTAGACACTGACTTTGTGTAAATTGCCTGTAAGCTTTAAGCTCTCCTTACCAGTGTCATCATTATCTCTTTCATTTTACAAAACTCCAGCAGGGGGCAAGGCCACATGGCTCAGTCCCTGGGGAAATGAACAAAAAAAAAAGCCAACTGACATGGCAACGGAGATGTAGGTCAACCTTCTTATGTTTTCTCACCTTTAAGTCAAACATAAAGTATATCAGTAAAGGTGCTCACCTGTACTATGCATAGCTCAGCAAGAAAATGTAGGGGAAAATTTACAGAATCATAATTATTTTTATTTAAACAAGATATTGGTATGAAGAATGTGTTCCACTGTGTTAAGTCATATATTATTTTTTAGAGAGAAGTCCAAATGTTATACCATAGAGGCAATTAAATAAAGACTTGCTAAAATGTAAAGGACCCTTTCCATTTCCCTTGATATTGTTTATTGTACTTTCACCCTAATTGTAAATCATATTTATGTAAAAGTCTTGACGGGTGCAATGTCGATTCCACACCACTCCCTTCTCCCCCCCACACCATATACCTCCTTCCCCAATAACACACAGGCACGCCACTGGTTTGGAAAGAGATGGCTGCAGTTGTTTATTAAACAGAATAATAATAATTAACCAGTATAACATTTTAACATTTTACACACCGTTTGTATAACAAACTTTTAACATAATTTTTTAATATTACTCCATCTGAGGGAAAGAGGAATGGGGGTGGGGATGGCTGTACCCAAACTGCCAAGGTAGGTTCCTGTTCTATTTCTCCCAAGCCCCAAACTGGGCTGCCAACCTTCCCATTGGGACCCAGGCCTACCAGGCTACTTCCACTCCCTATGAAACACCCCCTTTTAACTTCCCCTTGTAAAGGTACCCTCCGACAACTGCGTCGAAACCAACCCGTATACAGGGAGGGCGGGCGGGATGCTGTGTCATGCTGCCTCCTCGTCCCAGCGCCGAATGGGGAGTACAATCACCGCCTCGATCCTTCCACAAGCCCGGGAACCTTTTTCCTCCATTCAGGCCCTGCAACAAAAGAAGGGGCGGGGCTTGGAGCTACTCCTAAGCCCCGTCCAGTCCCTGCTTCCCCTACTAGTTATTGGGTCCCACTCTTTCATATTTTATGAGTGGGGGGCATAGTTTTGCTTCTCCACTTTCAGCAACATAATAGCCATTTGTCTCATTTGTGCTGAACCATCAAACTTCAAAGCACATGTGTTGAATGTGCCAGAGGTGAAGAACCCAAGCATCCATCGATATCATTCAGATTATACAGGTATGGGGGACTGGTTATCCAGAATGTTCGGGATATCTGGGTTTCCAGATAAGGGATCTTTCCATAATTTGAATCACCATAGCTTAAGAAAAAACAATTCAAATATTAAATAAACCCAATAGAATTGTTTTTCTCCAATATGGATTAATTGTATCTTAGTTGGGATCAAGTACAAGGTAATGTTTTATTATTACAAAGAAAAAGGCAATCATTTTTAAAAATTAGAATTATTTACTTATAATGGAGTCTAATGGCCTTCCCATAATGCTAAACTTCTGGATAACAGGTTTTCAGATAACAGATCACATACCTATACTATAAAAAAAATTCTTCAGCAATCGCCTTTCCACCCCTCAATAAAAATATGATTTTAAAGAATATGAACTGTACAATGCTTGCCATTTCTGCTAAAGAGTGGACACATATGGGACTCAATACTATAAGGCATATTATGATAGGAATGTAGCATTGTGCCACTGCTGAAAAACAACTAAATTAAAAAAAACATTTTCATATTAAACACATAAGTCTTACAAACAGGGCACTGAAGTATCTTTATAGAATGAACGAATGCTAATGATTCTTTGCCCTGTTCTCTTGCATTTGGACTAATTGTAAACTCCATTATTTTATTATTAACATGTATTTTTAGAGTGCCAACATAATGTGCAGCATCACCTGAATGATGCGTGCGCTTCTAGATTATTAACTATGAGAATTTTCAATATTTTCTGGATTACAGCTATAGAGAGGTCCGAGATCATCTGGATGAAAGTTAAAGACTGATTCACTATTGTAATGCTTCCGTATTACTATATTGATAAACTTTATTGTCCTATGAATTATTCATTGTGAATCATACAAACTGTTCATTACACAGGTCTGAGCCCTAGTAATATATTCATCGTTTTATTGGGTAGTATAAAGAGGAATTATAGTTATTAAGCAAATCTATGATATGATCCTAGTGCAATTATAGGGTTCTTGGGGTCTTTAAGATACCATTACACTCACCTGCTGCCTGTTAAACTCCCAAAGGAGTGACCAGGCAGACACTGAACAACAATTTTGAAAAAAAAATGTTTCTCCATTTTTCCATGATCAGTGTACAGTCATGAATATTTGTGCATGCACACAAAAACAGAAACATCAAATATGAAGTAAAGGAAACCCCCACCTGCTGTCTACTACTCATACAGAACGAATTACTAGTTCATTGATATGTTTTAACAGGAGAATGGGGAAATATGGAATACATTAACAAATACCTGCAAGTGACACAGCAAATGTATTTAAAATAAAATTAAATATTTGAAATCAATAAGGTTTTTTTTTTTTTTTTTAAATATCCTCATTTTCTGGTAAGCAGAATGTTTTTTGTTCTTTTTTTATGGGAACTGCTGTTTAAGGAGGAGGTCAGCTCCCAGAGATGATTCATTTAAGCAATAACATGCTGCTTGTTTGCTGACAAAACCAGTAGTGGATGTTTCACCAACTTTAATAATGTATAATTGGCACGTTAATTTAGAAATATTGGAGTCACTCTAAGCTGCTTTCTTTTTAGTGTGGAAGCATGAAAGGAAGAAGATTTCCATCATCCAGGTAGAGTGCTGAAACACTAATCTTCTGGAATGACCTCATCTCAATCTTGAGCTGCATTGATTTGTGAATATAACATAAGTACAACAGAAATAACCCCCCTAGCTAAAATGTAAAATAGCAGGAGATAATGGGATGGTTAATATTCAACCCAATAGAATATAACAGTTATAAATGGCATTCTGAACATAAATAGTAACAGTATATTAGGCTGAACACACATCCATCAAGTTCAAAGCTTTTCCCTAAGTAATATCTGCCTAACCACCAGTAGACTGAGAGAAAGGTGAAATAACCTTTCTAGAATATTTTTCCTGACTCCCAAGAGGGAAATCAGACCAGTCCCTGAATCAACTTTGTACTTGAGCATCCAACCATTTCTTAAAACAATACATTTGCCAATACAACAACACATAAAGAGAGTTCCAGAACTTCACAGTTCATCCAGCATCTTGACCCCCTTCTTCCAGCATCTTGACCCCCTTTCTTCTAACCTGAATAGAAGCCCTTGCGCGTGTCTGCTGCTGCCTGGCACTGCCTCCACTTCCTGCTCCCCCCAGCGATGCCTCTGACGATGTCTTCCTCCACTTCCTCCTGCGTGTTTGAAGAGGGATCTACAGCCTGCACACCCCAGATTAGTGTAACACACACAAAATGCAGTCACATACTTTTTACACTGATACACACACTTTTTTTGAGGCATTGGGGGCTTTCACACATTCACACCACTCACGCACACAACATGCATTTTGCCAAGTGTATGCACACACAATGTTATTGCTTGTTTTTTTTTATTGGACCCTGTGGGGTTTTTGCCTGAAAAAAAGGTTTTATTGCCATTGCGAATATCGTATTTGCTAATCGCACTGCACAATACTGTTGGTATATTATTTTGTTTATTATATTTCATTTTTGGTGATTTCGGTGCATTTTCTAGTTTGTTATTGCATTTTCAGTTCTGTGTAGGTGAATTTTGGGGATTTGGTGATTTTATTGTATTCTGCTATGTTTTTTGCTCATGGAAATTTTGCCTGCTGTATATCAATTTGGGGGTCTCTCTACACCACATAGTTTGGTAAATCTATGCATATCAGGCATCAAACTCAGTAGACTCCTGGAGTTGATATTTAGGATGTTTTATGTAGGGATGCACCGAATCCACTTTTTTGGATTCGGCCGAACCCCCGAATCCTTTGCAAAAGATTTGGCCGAATACGAAACCTAATTTGCATATGCAAATTAGTGATGGAAAGGGGACAACATTTTTTACTTCCTTGTTTTGTGACAAAAAGTCACGTGATTTCCCTCCCCGCCCCTAATTTACATATGCAAATTAGGATTCAGATTTGGTTCAGCCGGGCAGAAGGATTTGGCCGAATCCGAATCCTGCTGAAAAAGGCCGAATCCCGAACCGAATCCTGGATTCGGTGCATCCCCACTTTTATGCTGGTACGTTAGGAAAATGTGGAGCATTTAATGGGTCAAAATTCAAGCAGTGTGACAATTTTGGGAAATTAAATAAAAATTGCTACATTTAGCATGGCTTTGCAGTTTTATAGTGTGTGTACTTTCAGAAAATATATTTTTTCTAAGGTCTACCTATTGTTCGGGGGTTTTATGACACATAATACATATACCGGGTACTTATATTGCAGCAGCTGGTGTCAGCCATGTGCTGCTTTCAAGTGGGTGCCTCTGTAAGCCACATCATAAGCCACATCATTTGTTAAATATATGCATATTGGGCATCAAACTGTTCAGTAGACCCCTGGCTATCATATCTAGGATGTTTCATGTTGATATGTTACGAAATGTGGAGTGTATAATGTGGCAAACTAATAAATGTGTTTCCAAACTAAATATCGTACTATATGTAAATGTGAATATAACAGCTCATCACAAACAGAGTAAAAATAAGAAGACAAAGTAACCAAAACCACCCATGAACACAATGTCATCCTGTAGTATTTGAGTGATTGATAGGGATGTAGCGAACTGCCGTTTATGTGTTCGCGAACGCCGTTCGCGAACACCGGCAAAAATGCGAACAGTTCGCGAACTTCGAACATCCGCAAAATCGTTCGATTCGAACGATCGAAGGATTTTAATCGTTCGATCGAAGGATTTTCGTTCGAATCGAACGATCGAAGCCATTCGATCGAATGATTTCATTCGATCGAATGGCTTCGATCGTTCGATTCGAACGAAAATCCTTCGATTTTAGCGGTCGAAGGAATCGAATGGTCGAACGATTTTTGTTCGAATCGAACGCGAACTCGTATTGGCGAACGTCGCGCGACGTTCGCGAACATTCGGCGGACGCGAACAGTCGAAGTTCGCGCGAACTAGTTCGCCGGCGAACAGTTCGCTACATCCCTAGTGATTGATCATGGTTCCAAGGTTTTAGATGTACAAATGTTATATTTTGCTTGTTCTATTAGCAGTAGACAGATCAACAGATAATTATATTTTTTAAAATTTGTATATGCAGTGTTAAATCTGACTGGATTATATCTATTAGTACAGCTATGGGATACATTATCTGAAAACCCGTTATCCAGAAAGTTCCAAATTGCGAGAAGGCTGTCTCCCATAGACTCCATTTCATCCAAATAATTCACTTTTTTAAAAAAAAAAAAAAATCTTTTCCTCTGTAATAATAAAACAGTACCTTGTACAAAACCAGCCTGTTGGTTTTATTTAATGTTTAAATGGTTTTCTAGTATGTACAAAGGCCCAAAAAACAGAAAGATCCGTTATCTGGAAAACGCCAGGTTCTGAGCATTCTGGATAACAGATTCCATACCTGTATAGCCAAAGCCCAGCTCAATAGGTGCACCCATGTGCCATTCACAACAGAATATGGGATTATTTACTATGCAGAAGTGCTGAGTGTTATTGATTTAAGTAATGAATGCCATTGATTCATGGAACAACCACATCAGTGTTCGCACTGTTAATGTGTTTGTTTCAATTACTGCCAAAAAACAGTAACACAACTTTTCCCCATTTCCGCTTTCCCTCTTTCTGCAAATTCATTGCAAAGTCATTGCTTCTAAACATATTAATAAGGCTTCAGTTGTCCTGCCTGCTAATGAATACAACAATAACCTGTGTACACTTGTAACATCTTCCAGTATGAGTTGTGCAGGAGTGTGGAATACACAAAGACAGAGTGCTGCAAGAGAGGACGTAGCTAAAGATATTCTTAAGGGTTTACAGGATAAATTATCTGAGAACGTTCCTGCCTTTTTTCAGATGCGGAGACAAATTATCTGCCTGACAAATTCTAATCTAAGAGATCATCCTGACATTACTCTGTAGTAAACTAACTCTGAAATGAACACATAAAGAAGATAATTGGGAACTTGTCTACATGCCAGTACTGTACTAATAAAAACTTAATTTTATCAGGAAGTACATAAAGTTAAATAATTGTTTGTATAAATGATCAAAGCTATTTCATGTTGTATAAAATGCCATCAATTGCTTGTCATATGGTATGCTATTCTACTACTCAGTGCATTGAATAAAGGCCCTTACACAAGGGCATCCACCATCCCCCTGCACTTAATTTTCCTGCTTTCACCACTTGTGTTATTACCTCACTATAGGCAAGACCGGGGATGAGCGAAGTTTTTTGCCACGTTTCGCAGTGGAAATGACACCCATAGACTTCAATGGGAGAAATAAATTATGCGCATCTAAAAAAAAAATTGTTGGCCATAGACTTATAATGCATTTTGGTGAATTTTTGGCAAAGCGAAACAGGTTAAATTCACCCATCCATACAGGCTGCGTTTGATTCTGTGCTCCCCTGCAGTGGAATGCAGGAACATTAAGGGTGAAATGCCCATGTGTAACATTCTCCAGTCTGAAGCTTTGGCCTCTAAGAAAAGCAGTTCTTACAATGGATTTTTGTACTTTTTATCCCAAACAGACTATAGTGGTGAATCCTTGATTCAGTTGAGATTTTGTGGCATATGTATAAACCTTAAACCAAGATACTATCTGCCTAACTTTAAACACAGCCAGATTGATAACATTTTCTCTACTTACATAGAAAAAACCCCAATTTATTAATAAGTCATTCTGTGCAAGTGCATACAGCCCTGCCATGTCCTTACAGCCTACACACCATACATATGTCTAAATATATATTATGTGCCAAGCATGGATTTCTCATTGACAGCTGCTTCAAATACATTTATTTTGATAAAGCATTTTTGGTGATGTGACAGTCGTGTTGTTTATATCTATACTAATAAGTCAATGTTATTTATATATTATTTTATATTGTTTATATATTATTTCTGAGACATCTGTGGAGGAGAACTCTTTAGTTGTTTCTCTCTTTATTTCACAAACCAAACAAGAAACTCCTTTATCTCTTTTCATTGCTTCTCAAGTCTGTCCTACACAATTCAACACATTTTTTCAGTTTCCAGCATGGCAGCAACAGCGGGGTTAAAAGCCATGTGGAAACTTGCTGTTTGCAGAACTGAAATACAAAGGCATTTGAACATTATTGTTTCTCTTAGGAATTAATCGTTTAACTTGCCATTAACATGTATGCCTTTGAATACAAAGTGCAAACTTGAAACATTTAAAATAGTTTTTTACCTGATGTTTCCAGGATGATTGTTCAGTTTGCTCTGGATTTGGTAAAACACAAAGGTGTGTCCTAATGATTAACAGCTGTGCCCATACATTACTTTGTTTAAATAAGGGCTCTTACACAAGAACGTTTGTTTGTGCTCTCCCCTGCGTTGCATTTTCCTCCATTCAGCTGCAGGGGAGTAGACACACTCAATTATTGTGAAGGGGGCTGTACTCACATAGACACATGTATGTGCGGAACACAGGTAAAATGCAACATGCTGTGTCCCAACCTGCGTTTATCACTTACATGCATCTGTGTGAATACTGCCCCATTGACAATCTACTCCTGTGCTCAGGCCCGGATTTTTGTGGTGAGGCCACAAAGGTCCAGGCAGCAAATTTTCTCTATGGGGAACGCTCCCCAGTGTCCTGGGCTTGCACGCCAGCACTCTTGCGACTGTGCAAGGATAGGGTGGGCGGGCGCTAGGACCGTGCAGCTGGGCACCTTGACCACGAGGCCTAGGGGCACCCACCCAGAAAATCCAGCGCTGCCTGCGCTCCCCTGCGGATGAACGGAGGAAAGTGCATCGCAGGGGAGCGCACAAACAAACGCCCGTGTGTAATAGCCCTAATGGTTTTGTTTTCCTCTTTTCTATTGTAATTTGTGTACACTCTTAAGTTATTATGTACATATACCTGAGAAATGTGTAGTTATAGAGGAAATTAATATTTGATCATTTTAAAATGTGTGCTGTAATTTAAATGCAAAGCATGATGAGATCCACTTCCAGTCATCAAGACTTAGGGTAGGACTACACGGACGCGATCCGATGTGCTGCGACACAACGCCGGTGACAAATCGCATGCGATGGAAATAAGGTAAGAGACGTCGGATGAAGTTGCGTTGACACGACTGGCGGATGCAGATGCAGCATGCAGCGTTTGTATCAGACAGTCGTGTTGCGTCGGATCAACGCTGCAACTTCATCCGACATCTCTTACCTTATTTCCAGATTATATTTTCCAACATCCGTGTAGTCCTACCCTTAGTCTGGTTTTGGTTTTCTGCAAGGAAAGACATGCAATAAGATGGTAGTTCTGTTTGTGATGCCATGATTTGTCGAGCTGTGTAATTTTTTTTCTGCCTTAAAGAGATAAAGCCATATTTTTCTTTGACAAGCAAGTTTCACCAACATCTGTGAAAGGACCCACACCACAGGTGACGTCTCAAGTCAATATTTTTATAAAAAACTGCCATTTTTCCCAAGGAATAAGCAGCTTTTTAGCAGGGACCAAAAAAAGGAAAAATATAAAACGGCTTTAAAGGGGTTGCTCACCATTTGAGTTAACTTTCAGTATGACGTAGAGAGCAGGGCCGGGCCAAGGTAGTTTGGCATCCTGGGCAAGGGCTTCAATCAGCGCCCCCCACCCTTTCCATATGACCATTTCCCACAGAATCACGCGTATTATTTTACGTAATAAAAAACCTTACAACACATATAATGAATCAAACTGTACCTGTACCAGCCAGCAGCACCCAAAATATTGCCCCCAATCTGTACCTGTGCCAGCAGCACCCAAAATATTGCCCCCAGTCTGTACCTGTGCCAGCCAGCAGCCAGTAAACCAAAATATTGCCCCAATTTGTACCTGTACCAGCCAGCAGCACCCAAAATATTGCCCCAATTTGTACCTGTACCAGCCAGCAGCACTCAAAATATTGCCCCCAATCTGTACCTGTGCCAGCCAGCATCACCCAAAATATTGCCCCCAATCTGTACCTGTGCCAGCCAGCAGCACCCAAAATATTGCCCCCAATCTGTACCTGTGCCAGCCAGCATCACCCAAAATATTGCCCCCAATCTGTACCTGTGCCAGCCAGTAGTACCCAAAATATTACCCTCAATCTGTACCTGTGCCAGCAGCACCCAAAATATTGCCCCCAATCTGTGCCAGCCAGCAGCACCCAAAATATTGCCCCCCCAATCTGTACCTGTGCCAGCCAGCAGCACCCAAAATATTGCCCCCCCCGAAGTCTGTACCTGTTGTGCCAACTGCCAAACAATGCAGCATTGTCCCCTAAGTCAGGACTTGGCAGCATCACCCCAAAATTGCCTGGCCCCAGCCCAGATCAGTGTGTACCTGTCCTCTCTCTCTCTGTGTTCTCTTCTCCAATAACACCAGCCGCCAATAACACCAGAATGCCGGTTATGCTGCTGTACCCGCACTGCCTGAGGCTAGGGCTCTCTCCAAGCGCTAGGCCAGACCAGCACAGGCACACAGCTACCTCCCTGAGTGACGTCACCATGCCGGCGCGCTGCTAACTACAGCGCATGGATGCACAATTGCGCATTTGTCTACTTTTACTCTCTGGAGCAAGCAACCTAGCAGGAGGGA
Source organism: Xenopus petersii (assembly GCA_038501925.1). Lineage (NCBI taxonomy): Eukaryota > Metazoa > Chordata > Amphibia > Anura > Pipidae > Xenopus > Xenopus petersii. The sequence continues at coordinate 46,383,285 of CM076688.1, forward strand.
GAGACAGGGCAGGCTGAGGCACCAGATCCAGCCAGGGCAAGTAAGAGGGAGGTGGGAAGCAGAGCGGAACTCTGCTGGCCACATTGGAGAACTTAAATAAATAAATGAGAAAAAAAAAGAAACGAAAAAAAAAAATTCTTTCTTTTCAAAAGTGCGCCCCCCTATGACTGCGCCCTAGGTGGGCGCCTACTCTGCCGACCCCTAGTTCCGGCCCTGGTAGAGAGTGATATTCTGAGACAATTTGCAATTGGTTTTCATGTTTTATTATTTTCTGACTTATTTAGCTTTTAATTCAGCAGCTCTCCAGTTTGTAATTTCAGCAATCTGTTTGCTAGTGTCCAAATTACCCTACTAACCATGCATCGATTTGAATAATAAACTGAAATATGAATACAGAAGAGCCAGAATAGAAAAAAAGCAGTAATAAAATGGAACAATAACAATACATTTGTAGCCTTACAGAGCATTTTTTTTAGATGGGGTCAGTGACCCGATCTGAAAGCTGGCAAGAGTCACAAGAAGAAGGCATATCATTCAAAAACTATACAAAATCAAAATGAAGGCCAATTGAAAAATTCCTTGGGATTAGCCATTCTGTAACATACTATAAATTAACTTAAAGGTGAACCACCTTGTAAAATATTGAGCCACACACACAGAGAAGGCTTTGGTTGTAGGCAGGGCCAGAACTAGGGGTAAGCAGTAGAGGCATGTGCCTAGGGAGCAAAGGTGAAGAGGCCCCTAGTACGTACCTCTTCTCCCTGGCTGCCCCCAGTTCCTAGCCCCTGAAGTCCTGCTCTCCTGCCTCTGACGCCCCGCTGCAGGAGCAGCCAAGTACTTTCAGTACTCTTTGAGCTCCTGCCTCGGACAACCGTTCCTGCCTCTGAGGCACGAGAGCGTGTGGATGCTCGCAGATGGATGCGTGCCAACGTACGTGCACAGACAGGAGGTGGGTGATGCGTGCACCTTGCATTGGGCGCTCCAGCAGCTTGGCCCTGTGCTGGTTGTAGTAGGATTTATTCAACAATGAGTACAACTGCTAACTTTCTCCACATGGCTGTTTCCAAAAACTGTAGTGCCTAGGATACTCTGAACTGCTAAAGAGGAGGCCCTCAGTGCTGCATAGCAATAAACTAAAACAAGTTATAATATACATGTTTTATAAAAGGGCTGTTGCTAAACACTACACACACCATTAATAAATAGCACAAAAACTTGTAAAAACTATTTCATCCTGAACTTCTGGCTTTTTATGAATTAAAGAAAAATATCTGCCCTGATAGAAAAAACTATTTGTACTTGAGTCCTGGTTCTAAAATTGTTTGATTGTAATCTGGCCAAAAATGCTCAATACTTGTAAATATATTTTCTAGCTGCAACAGCTGCCCGGCTTTGGGTATAAGCAGTACAATGAATCATGGGAATTACAGTGTTTTTGTGCTAGTGTGATGCCAACTGCATGATCAGATTATATTAGCTGCGAATGTTTGTCCTAATGAATAATGGAAACAATAGCATTTTTTAATATAATTTTCAGATGCAGATCACCATTTGTTTTCCCCACAATGCAACATTTTCCCCACAATGCCAATATAAAGCAGTTGCACAAACATATTCATGTATTATTTTAATTAATTTCATGAATCGAGAGAAAGTTAAAGTATATTTTTTCATAGTAGGTTTGGGATTTCACTTTGCATGCCAATGCACAAGCATCAGCACATGATTCATGCAGTGTCGGACTGGGCTAGTGGGACACCGGAGGAAAACCCAGCAGGCCACATTGATCCAGGCCCGCTCCCTTGCATGGTCCATCTCCTCTTTACTGAGTCCATATAACAGAGGCAAATTAGATGGGGGCCCTTCAGTTTGCATGGTTGGCCCTTGAAGTCACAGTCCTGGTGGGCCCCTGATGCCCAAGTCAGTACCTGGATTCATGTGGCTCAGATCAGTATCTCTTATTGATGCAAACTACTAATTGGAACTCTGGAAGTACACCAACATCAAGGCTAGTGTTAATTCCAGAGTTCTTGGGTTCAAACTGTGCAGTTTCACACTATTCCGTATTGGTGTTTTGGCTCCGCCCACAAGTGCTCATAAATTCTAGGAACATGTATGGTTGAAAGTGTCTTTTATAAAAGGCATCAGTGACTTAATTCTATGTCTGTTTTTCACTCTTTACAATTGTAATCACAAACAAGAACAGGCCTTGGCATTTTAAGTAAACAGAGGCCCAAACAACCCCCCCCACACACACACACCAGCCCAATAAATAGGGACAGTCTATGGCATCTTACAGCTGCCGTTCTGGTATTTGCCAGAATTCACAGATTGCCAAATCGGACTGAGTTACAGTATTTCAGTGACATAACAATAGAAGAATAGCGTTTATCAAATAGTAACTTGTTATAATAGATAATCCATCCATTTCTAATATTTGGAAGGCTATTAGAACACATTTAGATTGATGTGTCTGTTATATGATTTATAGGGTCACAGTAACTTTTAATATACATCACAGAGAGAACACATTACATTAGATATGACCTTGGAGTTTCATGACCAGTTAAAAAGACACTATGTCTGCAGTTTCCTTTAGTTATTTATTGACAGTAACAAAGAGTCTCAGAAATCTGCACAATTTTCAACATCATTATTATTTACAGTCAGAGGTCTAAAGTACTGTATATTGTTGGATTGATAACAATTCTGTTCCTTTTCCATTCAGTAAAGGTCTGGTGGCCATAATATATTTTTAAAGACACAGTACACATTTTAAAAGTGATATTAGGAGTCATTTACTATGATAGAATGATGTGCAAGTTGTGGGATGGGTAGGGAAATGCCATGTGCCTCCCCGCCCCACCCCTCATGAATAATGTGCTGTTGAATTTAGGCAACGCTGTATTCATGAGGACAGCCGCAGGTCTGTTCTTGGAGTTCAAAATACAGGCATAGGAACTGTTATCTAGAATGTTTGGGACCTGGTGTTTTTTAGAAAACAGATATTTCTGTAATTTGGTTCTCCATACCTTAAGTCTGTAATGTTGTTCCATCCATTCCTGTGATGTTTAATGTTCAGTTTAATATGCATTAGCAGCTTAGCACTGGGTAGAGTAATGAGAAAGGTTATGGACACAGGAAGGGGAAGTGAAGGGAGAGGAGCAAACAGTGTGAAGAGAGCAGCCAGGAATAAAGCTGACTTCTACCCTGCAGTCTGGCATCTATGTGTGCATTCTTCCAGTTCAACAACACCCAGCACTAGGATATCACAAAGTCTACTAGAAAATTTTTAAATCCAGCAAAATTGTTTTGCCAGCAATAAAGAAGAATTATATCTGAGTTTGGATCAAGTAGAAGCTACTGTTTTATTATTACAGAGAAAAGGGAAATCTGTTTTAAAATTTTTGATTATTTGGATAAAATGGAGTCTATGGGAAATTGCCTTTCCCTAATGCGGAACTTTCTGGATGGGTTTCTGGATAATGGACTCTATACCTGTAATGGCAGATTGTGCTCATTTAATACACATTGAGGCACATTTACTTAGGCTCAAATTTTTTGCTTCGGAACGCTTCACCATACTTCATGCATCTTCATCAGATGTTAATTCATAGTGAATATGTATATCTATCAAAATGTATCTAAGCAAATTTTCACTAGCGTTACTTTCTTCCTAGCGAAACTTCATTAGCATACTTACGCTTACGTCAATTTAAATATGGCGGGCACATATAGGTCATATATATGTCTGTATTAGTGAGTGTTGGAGAAATTGCTGGAAGAGGCCACATTATTAAAAATGTCCAAGGAAGCAAAATAAAGACAAAAGAGATCCTCTATTGTCCTAGACATGAGCCCACACTAAAACAAATGTGGCATGAGCTTCAAATGGTTAAAAAATGTATATGTAGCAGTTACAACTTTTAAACATAATCCCACATTAAAATATGAAAAAACGCCAGCATTTTGTCTTTTTTTTATTACTTTTTCGGCATACAGGATATGATGTCACTAACATAATATTGTTGAGACTGTAGCTTCATCTTAGCAATTCGCCAGGTATAACAGAAATAGACTCAGGTGAAATTGGTAACTTTGAGTGAAAATTCGCTTGGTGAAACAGCGCCAAATTTCTCTAGCACTGAGCTTTTTTGCAAACGAATTGTCCTCTAAGCCTTTTAGTCCCTGTGCATTGAATTTTCTAGCTAGAAAAGCCCACTTCCCCCTTTAGTAAATTTGCCCCTTTGTGCTGCTTTCCAAGTTGTAAATTCCCCCTACTGACTTCTTTGACGCCTTTACGTGCATAGCCCATCACGCTTGACTGTGGCTCTATAATATCTACACTAGTGATATACCGGTACCTGTGAAATTCTCTGGTTCTGTTACACCAAAACTCCCATCTTCACAACACTAGTGATGAGCAATTTTTTTAGCCAGCCATGGATTCGTGGTGAAATTCCACATTTTTCCATCTGCAATTTTTTTAGCAAAACTGTGGCAAAATTTGCTGCAACAAAAAAGTTGCCAAGACAAAAATGTCACTGAGACAAAAAAATTGCCATAAGTACAAACGCCTATTGACATTAATGCATTTGGACAAAAAAAGATGCCACAAGAAAAAAACTCCCATTGACGTTAATGCATTTGAAGTGAGAAAAATTGGTGTGCATTTTGCAAATTTTTCTGCAGTTTCGGGAATTTTTCGGCAAAGTGAAACGGGACAGATTCCCTCATCACTACCCAATACCTTTTTAAATCACATTTAAAGATTGTGAACAAAGGTAAGACTTAGATAAATACAATTGCTTACAGTCCACCTCCATGCAATAAACAGCACACCCAAAGTCCAAAAAACTTTTACTACAGGTCCTGCCAATGTACATACAATTTTTACATTTACCCCTTAATGCTTCTCATGAATCCTCTCGGTTTCTACTTCTCCAACCACCCACTTTTTTGACATAGAATTAATAATGGAATTTGTAGTTTAGCCAATGTTGGAGGGCTTCAGTTTTCAGGTGTGTCAGAATTTCACATGACGTTTTAAATAGCCTTCAAGCCCTGTTAATGTGTTTATCTTGCCGAATTCAGAAATCCTTTTATTATATACTAGAAAATAGATTATTATTTTTTGCTGAAGTGTCAGGTAAAGCTAGCAGCTCTGCATAAATCTCAAATCGAATATTTAATACAGTGTTATATTTGATAACAATGCAGTTACCTCTCGGCATTATCTCCATGTTGCATTGATGGATTGTTATTACGTATCCCATAAATATGAGAAGAAAGTATAATCAAACAAACTAGAATTCCATCCATCCACAGTCAGGCACAGCTAGAGACAGATCCACGTACAAGGAGAGATAACAATACACTATCTATTGATTATTCTACCTGAAGCTGGATATATATTTAGCCTTCTATTACGACATGTAAGCAATGTTGCTCAGTGTGAATGACAAAGTATGAGTGGAAAAACAAGCTGGGGGTTATAATGTATGTAACATATGCATGTATGCAAAAAATGTGCATTCTAATTTAACTCATCATTAAATAGAATAGTGGTTTACTCCCAAAACTAGAATTTCTTTTCCCAAATAAGATAGCTGACACTTAAGATTTGTGTCCATGTCCTTGTTTATGAGAGAAGCTGAGCAAAACATTCATCAGGTTTAGAAATTCAACACATTCCACAGAACAATTACCAACGTTTAGAGACAGGTGCTAAACGTCTCACTGCAACTGCTAATCGTTTGTTCCCAGATTACAGCAAGTACTCTCTGTGCCATTTACTAATGAGAGAAACATTCATTCCTAGGGTAAAATGATTTATGGGTAAGAAAAGTGAAAATGTGAGAATGGGAACACCCTGTATGGTCAAGGGAAATCATGGAGTATTACAAATAAAAGGAAAACATTATTGGATGTGATAAAGGGGACCTGTCACCCAGACATAAAAAGCTGTATAATAAAAGTACTTTTTTTTTTTTTTTTAAAATGAACCATAAAACCCAAATAGTTTTTTTATCCAAAAATCCATACCCGTTATAAAATCATTTAAAAATCGCAGCTGTCAATCATATATATATATATATATATATATATATATATATATATATATATATATATATATATGTATATATATATATACATATATATATATGCAAGAAGCATAGAGGCGTAGCAAGCAATTACTTTCACTTTTCATTCTGCATTTCGTCACTGCACTCTTCGTATTCCCCTTCTATCCTCACCATCTAATTGGTTAGCCATTGCAAGGACATGGACATCAGGTGTCCCATTCTGGTGCATAAACAAGATATTGACATGATGAAAAGCTTGCATTAATAACAATGTTCACAAAATGGCGCCTGTCTGCTCCATGTGATTTTGAATTATTTCTTAGGGTGGCAGGTCCCCTTTAAGTTATTAGAGAACCTTACATTTTGGAGAGCTGCCGTCAGGTTCTGTTTGAACTTTAATTTACTGTATGTATATATTATCAAAATATTAATTCATAACAGCACTTTATGCTGCTACACATTACTAACAGTATATAATATAGGAAAGGCCTTATTCCAATATTAACTCAAAGGGGGTTATTTATTAAAGTCCAAATGGTAAAAACTCGAAAAAAATAATTTTTTTTACTATAAAATCTGAATTTTAGTGGAGAAAAAAAGATTTATTATACACCGAGGATGCAGAAAATCTGACTTTGAAAATATTCTATCTTCAACCTGTCGAACTCCTGTAGAAGTCAATGGCAGACCATATTAGGGTGTGCGCTGGGTTAATCCGAATGCGCTCATCCTAACATTTCAAGCTTTTCTGCCAATTTCACAAAAAAATCTGACTTTTCAGATGTCAAATTCAAAAAACTTGGATTTTTCACGTGACAATCTGAAAAAGTTGTGTTTTTTCGAGATCTGATTTTTTTTTTTTCATGATTTTTTTTTAATGATAAATAAGGGTAAATTGTGGATTCTAGTTTGGTCAGACTTTTTTTTTGTTTAAAACATCAGAAAAATTTGGATTTTGATAAAATGTTATTTTTTTTAGTCTTATGGGTATCTAGAATGCTCAGGACCTGATGTTTTCCAAATAAGGTATCTTTCCATAATTTGGATCTTCATATCTTAAGTCTACTAGAAAATCACGTAAACATTAAATAAACACAATAAACTTATTTGCTTCCAGTAAGTATTAATTATATCATAAGTTGGATCAAGTACAAGGTTCTGTTTTATTATTACCGAGAAAAAGGAAATACATTTTAAAAATTTGGATTACTTGATTATAATGGAGTCTATGTCAGATGGCCTTTCCGCAATTCGGATCTTTCCGGATAACAGGTTTCTTGATAACGGATCCCGTACCTGTACTGTTATAATCAGTTCATATTGAAGTCTAAACTTCTAAAATAGCGGAGAAACTAAGTGAATATTTTTAAACTAAAGCAAGTGAAAAGTGGAAAGTTACATGGACAAAGCTGCAACCACAATTTTCATCTTGATGGTAAAAAGATCTCAGTGATAGAGAACCAGTTTCATAATTTTAATAATACCATTAAAAAAAGATTAACAGCAGCAATTACGCTCTTTCCAGCAAATTTTGCACTTATTACACCGTGGGAGCAATAGTTAAAGGGCGTTTGCTACATTTCTGTTGAAATAATTAGAATCCAGTCACTGGTTACACAAACATAAATTAAACCTAAAAGACATTTGGTAGCACTTTTCATTAAAATGAGCTCCCAGAAGAATAAGCTGGTGAAACTGACAAACTATAATGGGACCTGGGTGGTAGCAAAAAGTATTTTTTTTTTTTTAATGTTTATGTAATTTAAGTTGTTCCCTATTCTCCTTATTTTAACTTGTAAAAGTAACTTTTAAGCAACAAAAAAACTATTTATTGAAGAGTGAGTTTGCCTAGGCAGTTGATAAACAAAGCAGCTTCCTTCTATGTTTTTTTCATGGTAACATGGCGGAATGTACCATTCACAGAAGTTAGGCTGTACAGAACGGTATATGTTACCTTAGAAGATCAGAATGCCCAGTGGAGCCTGTAGAAACACTGTACATACATCTACTCTAACGCTGTAAAGAAATCTGTCAGTTTAGAATTGGAGATTTCTTCTTGTATTAACTTGTGCTGTGCACTCTTTAAATATGTTTCAATTTGTATATTTTATTTTATGACTGTGACTATTGACTATTATTATTTCAAATGCTACTATAAAGTCATTGGACAGATGGGGATGGCATACACGTAGCACTGGTTGGGAAGATTGCAGGCAAATGAACTGCATAACCAAACTTAGTACAAATAATGTATGTATGTATGTATGTATGTATAACTTTATTTGTAAAGCACTGTTAGGGAGCCACAACACTGTACTATGCATAAAAGTGCAATATAAATTACAATATATAAAAAGTACATGCAGGGAGGACAAGTCACATAATAGCTGCAATAAATATGCACAATACACAGAGTGTATCTAAGGACATTGAGCATAAGTGCTATGTCAGAGTTTTTATTATCATTTTAATAACTTTTTGGCATACAGGATATGCTGTCACTGACATAAGATTGAGGAGGATGTAGCTTCATCTTATCAGTTTGCCAGGTCTAAGCTGTCGAAGGAAACTCTGGCGAAAGAGGTAACATTCTGTAAAATTCACACTTTAATGAATTTGCGGAGTAACGATCCGTTTTCTGGAAAATCCCAGGTCCTGAGCATTTTGGATAACAGGTCCCATAACTGTATATATTATTTTTAGATGAGTAAAGGTTTCCCCTCAGAAAACACCCCCAGTAACAAATATTTAAATAAGTATAAACATGTAGGCGCCACCTAATACATAAGCAATAAAACTTTTCAGTGACAGGCAGTAATGTGGTTACAAATGATGATGGACATTTTTCAAATCAGTAAAGCAAATGATTTGTAAACATGAGACTCTCATTTTTTCTGTGAGCTACAACTGTCATTAAAATATCACTCGGAAAAAAAAACAAGTGTTTATAAGTAAGACCTACAATCTTAGATGATTAAAATATATTTGGGTTCAACAAAAATATTGCGTTCTAAATTTAATATAACAAGATAGCGCAAAATATCTAAACAGGAAGCTAGAAATTCAATGAACATTTATATTAAAGGAAAACTTTGCCCCGAAAATGAATACTTAAACAACAGATTATATCATATTACGTGGCATATTAAAGAAATTTACCAAACTGGAATTTATATCAGTAAATATTGCTCTTTTCCATCTCTACCCTTGAGCCACTGCTTTGTGATGGTCTGTGTGCTGCCTCAGAGATCAACTGACCAGAAATACTACAGCTCTAACTATAATAGGACGAAGTGTGGAAGCAAAATACAGACCGTTGTCCATTTATTGGCTCATCAGACCCAACATATATGGTTTGTTCGGTTTGTTTGTGTGCATCGTGAATCATAGGATCCCAGAGGGCTTTGCTTATATTTTAAAATGGCCCATACTACTAAAAAAGGTGAATTGTTATAGAAATAGTTTATTTACATGAAGCAGGGTTTTACATATGAGCTGTTTGATGCATATATTTTTTAGAGACCTGCCTTGGTTGGGGGGATTGAGTAACTTGTTTTCAAATGTTATTACTATGTCACATGAGCAGTTTGGGTATCAAGACAATTACTACTTTAGTCTAGAGAGAACACCGTAGTCAGTGTATGAGTAAACAAACTTCTGTTGCCTTGGAGACTGGACATATTTCCCTTGCAACTGGCATCTGTTTATCTTAATTGCTCAGTAATTTAAATGTGTACTGTTTTTTCTTTTTGTTTGCTACCTGTTTATGTTATTGGCTTGGTTATGTTTATAAAAACCATGATTTGTATTATGCTTTTTGTTTGTTAGTGCCTTTGTGTGTTCATTTCTGTCAGTTCTAGCACAATTAAGATGTTAGGTGACAGCAGCCACTTGCACTGCTTCAGTTGCTGCTTGGCCTATTGGAGGAGTGTGACTGGTCAGGCTCAGCTCCTATTTGTCAAGGCATATTGGTCACTGACCATGTGGCTTCCCAAATGTTGTATTCTTTGTTTGTCCAGTTTTCAGTTTTAGTGGATTTTATTCAGTGCAGGTTTCCCAAGCTTTCCTTCAAGCCTTTTGGCATATTGTTGTTTGTTTTTCTGATATTTTGGAATATATCATCCACTCTTCAAAGATAGGCTCTGGATGACGGCTTTGGCTTTTTGGACGGCTGTGTTCTGGTACAGTTTGTGCAGCTTTATGAGCATACTTTATTTTCCTCTTGGTGGATAATTTCATGTCTGCTGTTACTCCTTTATGTACCTTTTGTACTAGTTCTAAGCAAGATCATTGAGCAGCCTGCATTATATATATATATTCCTCATTGGGATATATATTTTTTAAGATCTGTGCATACCTCCTAACATAATGAACTGTTGTGCATTCCACAGTGATAACATTTTGGCCAGAGCTAATTTCTAGCCACACCCCAACAATACCACACCCATTTAACATAAGTATGCCCCTTTTTACATGGTTTCAGGAGTAATGAGGCACTAGGTACTCTAGCATTCATGACATGTATTGCCATATTGTGGCTACCAGTATTTCATGGCACAGTATTTTCATACGACATTCTTCTCCTGAGCATCATATGGACACAGACTCTTACTTTGGAAGTGATTCTTATTTAGGATGTGTTTTGGGATTCTCTCTTCTCTGTGGGATTCCATTTTTATGGGGGACATATGTAGGAAGCTAAGCTATGCAACTGTCCCTTTCTTTCTGCAATGTTTTGTTTAGGTCAGTACACATGGTGGATCTGTTTGTATCTGTTTCCATTCTTAAGTATAGTTCTTAAAAGTGCTACACTATCTGAACTATTTATATGTTTTTGTCCTCTGGGCATATTGGGGAGTATTTATTAACACTGTGTCAGGACTTACTGGATTTTGAACTCTGGACAAGACTTACTCTTGCATTTACCTGCTGTGCCACTGGAGGTCCTTAGTGGAGGTCCTTGCCCCTGACCTTTGCCCAGTGCTTGGTCATTAAGCTGTTGCCGTGATCTAGTGTAGCTCCTTGTGATCTTGTTCTTGTAACCCTCTTCTGATTCCTTGTTCCTGATTCCTAGTCCTGTTCTAGGTCCCTGCCTTGTTCCTGTACCCCTGTGTCCCTCCTAGTCCTGCTCTTGGATTCCCCAGTTCTGACTCCGGCCTGTCCCTCGAATATGCTTGTCTGCCACCAGCCTCTACTCTTTGGCTTGTTCATGAATTGTGTTTCTGCCTGACGATTTCTGCTATTTAAGTTTGTATTTTCATTGTGAGCACCATTACTTGTATCACTTCTCTCATTTATTACAGTTCTCTTACAAAGTTGTCATGGCTTCGGACCTCAATTCTGCTGTGTATGGTTTCACCCCGGGTTACCTAATCTTTAGGCTTCCAACTTCCTGGTACTCCAACTTGTAGGTGACTGCCAAATCTAATTGCTGATTTGGAGACATCACCAATGATAATAAATAAACCTTATTGTATTCTTTCTGACAAGTAGCTGGAGTAACTCTGTTACACTCTCTGTTTCATACCCTACATCTCTGTCTCTGGATTTTTTTGTTATATTTTCCTTCACACAAGAGTGCCATGCTCATTATACACTTTGTTGTGAACTTTGCCTCTATCAAGTCATAATGCTTTATTCCCCACTCTGGCTCGTTGGACGTTTTAGTTTCTCTCTGTACCATATTTCAGATTTTGTGATAGTTCCAACACTTCACAAGGTTCTGCACCTAGAGTTGCTCTCTCCTATATGTGCAGGTTTCAGTTGTGTTTGCATTTTTTCTAATGTGGTTAGCTAGAATGATCCAGTTTCCCTTTTTAGAAGCTATTAGCCTCCTATTTGGGGATGTAAGGTTGCTTGTCCCGGTGCAACCTGATTTGGACTTGCACAGAGAAATTGGAAAAATGGATTATACTAACAGTGATTTTCTTTTCTGAACAAATCCAAAAAGAAGGTTGTGGGAACACCCAGAGGCTACATAAATATATGGCTACATTGGAAGTGGGACTGATCTGGCGAACTTAGGTACAAACATAGAAAAAGAGAGGGGTTTCATCAATGAACATTCCATAGTACCCTATTTCACTAGTAAATTTGCTACAATATTAAATGTACCTTGAGCACTTTGTTCCACACTGAACCGCATGGGGACTGGATAGAAAAGTGAAAAGTGTGAAAATAGAATAGTTAAAAGAAAGTAGGGTTAAGACAATTGAAAACAATAGAGGGCAAATTCACTAACCGGCGTAAATTCGCCAGCGATGGCTTCACGCACATCGCAACACTTCTCTAGGCGTAAATTAATGAAGATCCGAAGTTGCGCACAGGGTAACGAACACTGGCGAAGTTGCGCTAGCAATATACGCCAGCAGTTCGAAGTTACACTAGCGCCGGCTAATTTGCATACGACATGCATTTATAGTACAATGGACGTATATGCTGCAGCAAATACATTACACTACACAAGGCCTGGGAACCTTAATACAATTATATAGAGGTGTTATATTGCCCTACTCATGTGCCCACAGTTTAGTTTAGGTGCCATATGTTATCAAATGTAGGGGGGAAGGAGGGTACCCCAAAAATTTTTCTATCTTTTCAGCCTTTCACCCTGTAAAAGACACCTGGGACAACTTTTTTTGAGGAAATCCCATCTATTTCACTTCACCTGGTCTGAGGTGGCAAAGACAAGTCTGGTGAAAGAGGTAACAGTCAGTAAAATCAAAAACTTAGTGAATTTGCGTTTCGCCAGAGCAAAAATTCGACCTGGAGTTATAGTGCGAATTTGCGCCAGAGTCTATCTCCTTGGCAAAATTACATCAGTGACCTTTAGTAAATCAGCAAAGTGCCGAAATGACGTCACGCTGGCGAATTTTCGCCAGCGTTAGCCACTTCACCCTTTAGTAAATTTCTCCCTAGGAGTGCCTAAAATTGGTCAAGCAAATCAAAGATTTATAAAGCTAAATGAGGTGTAGTTGGAAGGTGGTAGAGAACATAAAAGAAGAAAACAAAGTATTTTCTGAGTCACAAGTTGGAAGAGAGAGGAAGGGAGAACAGAGAGGGAAAGGGAGAAAAGTAGAACAGCAGAGAGAGAGGAGAAGGAGAGTGAAGGACAGAGGAGGAAAAAGGGGAACAAAAATGAAACAGGCAGAGAATTGGTTTTAAACAAAGGATTTACAGAGGGTTGGATGAGATACCAAAATAATATGTAGATATTATGTGGGATATATAGGCAATACAGAAGAATAAATGGGATGGTACAGAAACATGCAGGGCAGGAGAGAAATAGATCAAAGTTGCACAATGGGTAGAAAAGGGAAAGCTTAAAAAAAGATTGAAAAGAAAAAGGAAATTGCAATGATAAAAGACAACAGCAAAGGTAGAAGAAAACAAGAACATTTAGCTTCTTTGTAGTTTTTCATGTAGGCAACGGTTTAATTAGTTTCTGGGCCATTATTAACATCAATGTAACTGTACCATTCGTATTTGCATTAGTCACAGTATCATATTTGGAGATAAGAACCATCCATATTGTTTGAAAGACATGATACGGGGCAACTTGGCAATTATGTCATAAACTTGTAATTCCCAATGCCTACTTGCATGTTGTCTAATACATCAGCCTTTGTCTATGCCACAAAAAGTACGTCATTGTAAGAGTCTGAAACTTCCTCTTTTTAAAATGCCAGTCCAATAAGCAGTGACGCTCATTGTACTTCTAAACCACTAGCATTGTCTTGATTGGCAGGAGCACATCGCATTATGTATGTCTAATTCCTTCAGCTACAGTTGCTGTGAAAAGGAAAGTTGTTTTGTGTAACATGCTTCCAATAATTCCAGTGTTTTTGCGGGCAGCCAATAAGGAACGACCACTACAACTTATGTATGATGCATAAATACTTTTGCAAACTGGTGTCTATTTGGCACTCAGATATGCTCTGCATCAATAACTGCATTATCATCTAATTTAAGTGCTGCATAAATAATATCATCTGATTTACTCATAGCATACATAGCACTCATCTATGGATACAAGCTGCTAAGGTAACCATAGAGGCCATGCATGAAATTACATTAGAGCAGGTTTAGCGGTTATATTCACACTCATTGAAGGTGCTTTAGAATGATGAAAACACCTTTGTGAATGGCATCAATGCTTGTTCAGTTTTATGTCCATATGACATAAATAATTATAACACCGGTTACAGAGTAACACCATGAAGGCATGCTTTTAGGAATCAAAAGCTATAACTCCTTGAAATATATTTTAAGACAAATCCAGGGCCAAATTTAACAGATAAGAGAACAGAAAGCTTGTTGGATGGAAGCCTACAGCCAGGTTCATGAAACATGTCTTCAATACAACCTGAAAGAACCTAAAAAGGAACTAAACAGGAAAGTCTTAAACACAGTGCCCATATTACCACCATCACAAATCTACAAAAAGCAGCTGAGAAGACAGCACAGCTATTGACAAAGGTTTTGAATGGCATGTGTCATCTCTCTAGACCTTACGTTTCTAAATGTCAAGGATTAAAAAGCCACAAATAGGGATGGGCGAATTTTACCCGTTTCGCCAAAAATTTGCCGCCGGCAGCCCATTAAAGTCTATGGGCGTCAAAAAAATTTTGTCGCGCGGCGGAATTTTTTTTGACACACAAAGCCATACAAGTCTATGGGCATCATTTTTTCGGCGAAACAAGGCGAAATAATTTGCCCATCCCTAGCCACAAATAAATTTTACTTTTAATAATTTCATCAAGCATCATTAAAACTAACACAATTTGAGTACTTGCTCTCAGTAACATCCTATAAATGTTTTCAATATCTAAACCTATGTTGTATAAACAACATTTTTGAATAGAAATTCAGAATAAGGGAACAGATGGTTTGTGCAATGTGCTGGCAAACTAAACCCATGCCATTGAATGATAAGAAGAAAAAGAAGAAAAAGAAGGACTGATTTGACTGTTTGTTTAGAAAGCAGAGATAATTACTAATATGGCATGCATGTCACCCCACTTGTAACTTTAAAGGAGAAGGAAAGGCAAAATTAAATACTTATCTCCCAGTAATGTACACCCCAAACCTTCTGCAATCTCTAAGTTAGCAAGTAACACAGTCCACTGTAATGATCTTTAATCCTTCTCCTCGTTTGCAGCGCTTATTTAGGCAGGCGCCATCTTTGAAAGGTAACGGGCGCTTCCTTCACCTCTTTATCTGTAAAAAAAAACAAAAAAACAGCTTCACCCCAGGAGCGCGTCACTACTGACGTAGCGCTCATTAAGAATTAGCACCAGCAGATCAGTAGTGGCAGCACGAAGACAAAGAATTACATGTACGTGGGTCAATGATGACGCTGGCATATGCAAATTAGCAGAACACAAGCAGACTGTGTACAGCGTGACGTCACCCGAGTCCACCACTGCAGTCTGTCTAGCATCGCTACTGCTTCCACTACATACCATGGAGAAAACTTTTAAAAGGCTACGTAAGTTGCTTTGCCACAAACCTTGGATTAGAGGCTTCTTTATAATTTGACTTTGCTTCTCCTTTAAGCATGTATATAAAAATATTCATCTTGCAGATTTGCTTGAATTAGACTAAGGGAGCTGATGTGCAAATAATTCAGGTAATGAAAACAGTATTATTTGCATGAGGTGATGATACTGTAACCTAGCAGTTTTCACTGGCTCTATTACAGCAAGTTTAAAGAAAAAACATTACTTAATATTACTTCCAATAAGAGGATTTAGCTTTCCAGTGATGGGCATCTTAGCCTGAAAATTGGAAAATCTGAGATTAGAGGACTCCAGATCTTGAGGTAAGACTGTAGATATACTGTAAATAGCGAGAAGATTTCATGCACGTAGAGAGATATATAGTAATCAGCAAATTGGCAGTTACCTTGAAATTGTGGGGAAAATACATATTCATTTTCCATTTCAAAATCTGAACTTCATAAGCTGCAATTTCATTTACCAAAAAATACAAGTAAATCCCTCAGCCTGAGAGTATAAATTAAAACATGTACTTGGCTGCATACACATCAGAGTGTTTGGTTTAAAACCGTTGCATGGGTGTCCACCTCCACATTTTAAAGATTAATAGGATCTTTCTTTCTTTCAAAGTATGTGATTTTGGTGGCACAGAGAAAGCAACATCTTTATGGAAAACCTATAAATGATAGCCCATCTTAGTCTCACCTCTCATACAGAGAACAGATATATTGCTCAGTGTCAAAAATAGAACACTTCTGTCTCCTTAAGATATAGCAATATATCTTAAGGAGACAGAAGTGTTCTATTTTTGACACTGAGCCCTGAATTGAGTAGCAACCCACAAATCTTTCCCATTTAAGCTTACCCCTAAAACATTCCATTTAGTGTATGCTCTTTGTAATCTATCATTCAGGGAAATATTATGTTTGAGGCAAATATTGCTTAATTTAATCAGTTACCTCCTAAGCTGTACAGTATGAAAGACATTACGGAAAACCCCATCCGATGCAAGTTCTTGTAAACCTTTTTAAACCTGCTGCTTATTGAAGGTATTGAATATATTTTAATTGAAATGTCTATATTTTAACTGAATGAGTAAAGACGGAATTATTTTTACTTTATACATTGAAATCATTTGAAAGCACATTATGCTTTGCTGCAGATGAGTGTAATTATTTTAAATGCTGATCTTAATTATATTCCAAGTATGGTAAACCTTAAATGCAGCTTTGACTGCATAGACTTTTTTGAATAATGAATCTAGAGCAAACAAAATAAAGGCAGTAAGATTAAAGTTTGTAAATAGTGCCTTAAAGGAGAACTAAAGCTTAACTAAAGAAGTAGGCTAGAAATGTTGTACAGTATGTGTTGGGCTTCTGTGCCAGCCCAAGTCAATCACAGGGAAGATCTGTGCCTCCAAAGATGCAGGTCCATATTTGTGGCAAGGCCACAAAGGCCCAGACCTAGGGTGGCAAGGTTTTAGGGGCAGAATCAATCAGAGGAGCATCGGGGACGCGTACTCCTGTATGCATAATCCCCAGTGTTCCCAGTGCAAATTGAACAATATCATAATAGCATTATTTAGAAATCAGCCTTAGAGGCCAACCTCAATTTCTGTTGATAATTTGTGACAACCCCTAAGCTCAGCTTCTCAACAGCTGGTCAGAGCCCACTGAGCATGTGAGTGTCACGGACACTTTTTTTGTAACTTCAGTTTTATTTGTTCAACAGACAAGTAAAAAGCTGCATTCAAGTGGTGCGATATAGTACACAACAATGTGACAATACAGTATTCAGTACATAGTGTGGATAGTTGCTGGATGAAAACTATACCATCTAGAGTGCTTATAATATATAGTACGTACAACTAATAATAATAAAAAAAAGAGTGTCGCATACACTTTTCAAGATGGTGACCCCCTGTGACACGTTTGAAGTCCTGGATCATTGCAGCTATTGAGAATCTGAAAGATTAGACTGGTGCAATAAATTCAGTATGTACAATATGGCATTTATAGCCATATTCATTTTTAGGGTTTATTTCTCCTTTAACCCTTTCTAAGGGATGGAATCAGCCAACAAAGTCACAGACACAGGAGCAAATGAATAAATTGAACATATGTATTTTTCAAAAGAAAATGATTTACAGATTATGGGGTAAGAAAATGCTTTACAGATTATATAGGAAATAGTATACTATCTACTGTAAAATGTTAGGTTTAAGAAATGCAAGATGGCCATATAAAGTAACATGGGTAATTGTTTATGTACAGGTCATAGAACTCTGCAATGACTAAATGACTAATTAAATGACTCATATCCTAATATTTAAAAAAAAGGAGTGATTTTTTTTATAATACTCCAGTGCCAATGAGTCATAGTATGCAACCTACATCACGAAGCACAAGAGCCATCAATATCCTGTAAATATAAGAATTTAATACACAAAAGCCATGAATATCTTACCTCTATCGCCAGACTTGCCTTCGCCACCTCAGACCAGGCAATAGAGTAGATAGGAGTTCCTCAAAAAATAGTTGAAAATTTTTCTAAGTCCCAAAAAACGCTGGCGTTTTTTCCTATTTAAAGGGCGATAGACTGAAAAAGATCGTAATTTTTTTTTTGGGGAACCCTCCTTCCCCCCTACATTTGCTAACATATGGCACCTAAACTATACTGCGGGCACATGTGTAGGGCATTATAACAAGTTTATATAATTTTATTATGGTTTCCTGGTCTTGTGTAGTGTAATGTATTTGCTACAGCATATACGGCCATTGTACTTTAACTGCACGCTGTATGCTAATTAACCAGCGTAGCGTAACTTCGAATTGCTGAGCGTAATTTCGCTGGCGTAATTTCGCAAGCATTCGTTACCCTGTGCGCAACTTTGGATCTTCGTGAATTAGCGTTGTCCAGGCAAATTTACATCTGGCGAAGTGTTGCAATGTGTGCAAAGCCAGTGCCGGTTAGGGAATTTGCCCCTATGTGAGATAGCCTTCCCATAATTCGGATCTTTCCAGATAACGGATCCCATATATTATAATTGTTATCTTTGTCTCAGATCATCTCATTTCTATTTTTAGTAGACACATTACTGCCCTGAGAACTGAACTATTCTCTTATTCATGGCAGAACAAATCAAACTTCAGAAACCCATGTTTTAATTATTCTTTTTATGTTTCTATAAAATGCTGAGATTCTACAGTAAAATGGTATTGGTTATTTTTACATAATGGCAGTTGATTACTTTTGAAAATCAAAACATTTTTAATTTGCCTCTAAATACACTAAACTGTGTTTTTAGGTAATTTGTATCTCCATTTCAGACAAAACCATGTGAAGTCACAAATTGTCCTCCATAAATAGCACAGATTATATATAGCAAGGTACCTATATCCATTTAATCTCACCTTCTCTTCCCTTATCACATATATATATATATATATATATATATATATATATATATATATTGAGCATTACAATAGAGTAAAAGGCATGGCAGCTTTATGCCCCACATATTTTACAATATAAGATTAGTGCTGAGGCACAAGATAAAGTAGCTTGTCAAAGCAATTGACATGAGTTGACACAAGTCAAACCAGAGATTCCCGGATATAGTGGCATATTTATGGAGCCATTCATTCTACCTTCAGAAACACTTAAACTTACAATTCTTCAGCCAATTAATTCTATCTTTTAATATATGACCATCATGTATTATCTTTTTATTGCTTGTTGATAAAACGCAAAGTTTCCACAGTGCGACACTTTCGGGGGAATGTAATAAAAGTTGGTAACGGAAAAACTATTCGCAATGCAAAAAGTTATGCCTTTGCACAAACACAAAGAGTAAAACTTGTATGTGATTTTTACAGATACAAACCTGGCTAGGATTGGAGGAGGCACCCCAGTGATTTTAGGTTTCCTGTACTTGTATTAGAGCAACATTTGCGGCTCTCATTTAAACAATGAAAAAACTGTTTGTTCTCTGCCCAACTTTGGCAGCTAATTATATTGCACCATCATGCAGAAGCAATCACTCATTGCTATTCTGTCTGCTACAAATAGTTACTATGCGATAATATGCAAGTTTTTTCTTATAAAAAATACATTTTCCATACTTCAATGTGTGAATTTACTGCTATTACAGAAGTTTTTTGTGACTTCTTGGAGATTTATGGGGAGATGTATAAATAATCACAGTTGTAATTTTGCTGTAAGTCATGCAAAATTGCAACTTTTACCACAATCGCAATCTTTTTAGAACGATTTTGCTCTATTAAAAAATGTGTAAAGTATTCAAATCTCACTCACTAAAACTCATAAACATGCCATAGAAGTAAATGTATCTTCAGCTTTCAAGCATGGTGAACATTTATGAACTTGCTTGAAAATGAATGGAAAACATATGAATTGCAACTTTTCCCCAAATTTTTCACCCCAAATTACATTGATCGTTCATGATCAACCAATTTGATATTTGATCTGTTACAGATATAACCATGCTCGTAGCAACTCATAGTAATATGATTTTCGATGAAGTCCAGGATGTTAACCGTTTTTACCCTTTCCAAAAGCTTTCCTGACATGGATGTCAGACTAACCGGCCTATAGTGTTGAGGCTGAGAATGTGATCCCTTTTAAAACAGCAGCACCACACTAGCAAAGTGCTAGTCTCTCAATAAATCCTGAAAAATTAAGCAAATCACAAAGCTAAGCTTGTTTAGTACCCTGGGATAAATACCATCCATTCCGTTTACCTGTTTTCATTTTCTCAGTAATGTTAATCTCTAAATCTTTTAAGCCTCTCTTGACACACATGGTAAAAAGGATTTGGTCCTATAGGACTCCCTACTCATGTCATACGTAGTCACTATGTGAAACACAAGAATCACATTTAACCAGTGTGTTAGTTAAAAACCTCTTACAACGCATGTAGTGCCTAAACTATATGTATATGATTTAGTATACCTATCTGACAATCTATATACATTTCTATTTTTTTCTGCCATCCATACAATACATTCTCTTAGCTTGATATTCATCCATTCATCCATATTACATCAGCAGTTGTTGCCACTTGAAATCTCTTTGTAACTAGCCATGCACAAATGATATTTGTAGAAAGCTCTGGAAATATTCTGTGAAGGGAAAGCTATAATAAGAGCACCAACAAAAAACCCTTGACAGAGTCAGCGGGTTTTTCATGAGATGTATTGATTTTTTTCCTAATAGGTACAATTTCTTTGTGATACATCTAATTTTTATAAAATAGATTTTTTTTATATTGTGAATGTTTCCTCTTCATTATTTTTTCTTTCAGCTGTTTTAATTATTTAAAACATGAATATCTCTACTGTTGATATATTCATGTCATTCCCCTCACAGCATTAAGAGTTAATTTTGGTATTTTTAAGTTACATTTTAACCTCAAATGAAGCACATGGAAGTGAAATAATAACCCAGGGCTTCCTAAGGACCACCTTAGGTATCCAAACTATTGGGGAAACTGCCTGAATGAAATACAGCTAAATTTTCAGGGTCCCTACACTGGTATTGGATCTCTTATCTGGATGCCCATAATCCAGAGAGTTCAGAATTTAGGATTGCCAACTTATCTTTGCTGTAAATCCGGGGCGGGGGGTGACGTATGTGGATAGTAGGATGATGTCAGGGGGTGCAGCAGGTGATGTCGGGACCAGCATGTGACATTGTGGGTGGAGCTATGATGCAGTGATCAGTGATTGGCTGATTACTTCAACATTCAAGGGGAAGCCTGTCTGTAAGTCCATCTCCCATAGAGTCCATTTGAAGTAAATAATTAACATTATTAAAAATGATATCCTTTTTTAGTTATTTATATTTTATTTAAAAAATTGTTGAGTTTACAAAACAAAGTCTCCTTTAAACATAGCACACAAGCGGTAGTTAAAGAAGAACTAAAGCCAAACAAAGAATTAGGCTAGAAACTCTCCAACCTGACAAAGGTCAGGTTGGAGGGTTCAGAATGATCAGGCAGGCTAGGGTCAGGATACAGAGTTCAGAATAGTCAGGCTAACAGGCAAGGTTCAAATAACAGAAGATCAAGCAGGATTCACATAGAATTAGCACCTAGGAACTACCAAATAGAACCTAACAAAGGGCAATGAGTTTCCAATCAAAGCCCCTTTCAATACTTTTAATTTTGCGCCATTGAGCGATGACGTCATCACGCCAGCGCATAAACCTGGAAGCACAAGGCAGCGCGTGCGTAATTCAAAATGATTATTTACCAATACCAATAAAGAATTATGCATTCATTTTAATATGTGTACACAAGTGCCTATTCTCTTTTTCTTGTCTAAGTTTAATATGATAACATGATAATATGAATGGGGTATACAAAATCTCCTCATATAGGAGGTGTACATGAAGCGCACCTGTGGCAATTAGAGATGTCGCGAACTGTTCGCCGGCGAACTTGTTCGCGCGAACATCGGGTGTTCGCGCTCGCCGGAAGTTCGCGAACGTCGCGCGACGTTCGCCATTTTGGGTTCGCCATTGTTGGCGCTTTTTTTTGCCCTCTCACCCCAGACCAGCAGGTACATGGCAGCCAATCAGGAAGCTCTCCCTTGGACCACTCCCCTTCCCTATAAAAACCGAAGCCCTGCAGCTTTTTTTCACTCTGCCTGTGTGTGCTGAAGAGATAGTGTAGGGAGAGAGCTGCTGCCTGTTAGTGATTTCAGGGACAGTTGAAAGTTTGCTGGCTAGTAATCGTTTTGATACTGCTCTGTTATTGGAGGGACAGAAGTCTGCAGGGGTTTGAGGGACATTTAAGCTTAGGTAGCTTTGCTGGCTAGTAATCTACCTTCTACTGCAGTGCTCTGTATGTAGCTGCAGTGGGCAGCTGTCCTGCTTCTGATCTCATCTGCTGACTGCTGCAATAACAGTAGTCCTTGTAAGGACTGCTTTTATTTATTTTTTTGTTCCAATACAGAGCAGTATCAAGCAGATTACTAGCCAGCAAACTTACTATCATCTGTCCCTGAAATCACTAACAGCTCTCCCCCTACACTATCTCTTCCAAGCACACACAGGCAGATTTTTCAGATACATTTTTGCCCTTGATCCCCCTCTGGCATGCCACTGTCCAGGTCGTTGCACCCTTTAAACAACTTTAAAATCATTTTTCTGGCCAGAAATGTCTTTTGTAGATGTTAAAGTTCGCCTTCCCATTGAAGTCTATGGGGTTCGCGAACCGTTCGCGAACCGCTCGCAATTTTGCGCAAGTTCGCGAATATGTTCGCGAACTTTTTTTCCGACGTTCGCTACATCCCTAGTGGCAATTATAACTTAGGGGCAATTGTATAAATGTTTTATTCTTTTGCACAATTGCATTTTTTTTTTAGAAAATAAGTATCTTGCCTCCTATAACCTGCAAAACTTTTTTTTAACAAAATAACACAAACATTTCATGTCAGTTTTGGTGAAAAATCCCTTCTACTTTGTTCTGTTTACCAAGCCATTACATGAAAGAAGAACTGTTATATTATATCACTGGTATCCAGTTAAAGTTAACAACTTGGGTTGGAAGGTAACGTTGTGAAATGGTTATTCATAATTTATATATTCACAAACAGATTGTAGTGTATTACTTAAACTAGATACCGCCTACAGGAATCAAAAAGGAGATGTCCAAACAACATTTTATGAGAATACAGCTTGTTTGTCTTAAAATGAATTGTATGACTAACAAGGTACCAAAATGATTAATAGGTTTGTAGAAAAAAGCTATGTTTGCAGAAAATTAAACAGGATCAAGAACAAGGTCAGGAATGTGCCTTGAAAGCTATCTTCAATAGATAAAAATGATAGAAGACTTCTGATCTTAAATTGTATGGGACTGTAGTGTAAAGGCATGCATCATCAAACATCAATGAAAACTAATCAGACTCTAAGGTTATATTGTCCAAAGGGGGGATAATAAGTGTAATTTATCTCTTAGATGTGATCGCTGACTTTGAATTAATGATCAGAAATAACAGTTGTATAAATTACATATATGTAGGCCGATGCTGGAAACTAATAGATGACCAGGAGGGTAAAAGTGTCCTAGTATAATTTGGGTAAATTATAGAATGCTCTTTCATCCATTTATACAGAGTTTTGTTAATTATTCTCCTTTCTCTTGCAAAGGTTAGGGTTATGCATGTGTTATTTGTATTGTGGGTTTCATCATTTGCTGAGTACCTTCACATTCATAGCCAGTAGAGAGTCCATGCCTGGGATATATGTAATGATGTACAAACAAACTGTGAAGCTTCTATTGATAAGAACTCAACACTTGTGAAAAAAAAATGTGAGCTTTCATTCTACTGAAAATGAAACTTTCTTATCATTTTGTCTTTTTTTCAGGTTCATCAAATTAGAGTTCCAGCAGATGAAGTTATTCCAGCACTGGTTTAAAGTTTGGTAAACCAGAATTAATAAGAGAAATCAAATAATCTAATAGTTGCTGTTTTTCTTTCTTTTGGGCCAGTCCACTCCACACATTATCATCTGGAGCTGTCTGTCCTAACATTCGACCTGCCATATCTTATATGGTGCCTCCTGCTTACCTCCGGCTGGTTTATTACATTATGATCCTCACCCAACTGCCCTGACTGACTCATGGTTATGGTTATAAAGTTATTAACACCCCAAATACAAGCAGAATCCCACTCACATATAACAAGGACACCCACCATTTCATAAAATATGACAAAAATACCCTATAACAGTATTTAGGTACTGAATATTTGTTGGATCTGTTATTGATACTGATTGAGTGGTTGCCAAACCAACTCTTAATGGACCTATTTGTTTTCCCATCTATTACTCCCTTGTAAGGTCAAAATCATTTCCTGCTGGGAACAATCATATATAAAGCATAAACGGAGGTTATCATTTGCTAATAAAAAACTGAATTGCAGCAATATAATTATATAGTTATATAATATATACAATTATTTACAAGCCAAAATAAGTGCATTTTGCTGTGTGTTATGTGCAATTTTAACATGTTTTTGCGAATGAGATTAATTTGCACTACAAATCTTTTACACAATCAATGGATTTTTCATGCACCTGACTGTGGTAAACTTGCAAAACTTCAACTGAACTGAGTTCTTAAATGACCTCTTGTGTTTTCTGTGAATTACGCATATAGGATCATGTTTTACTTGAGCGCTTCATGCATTCCGATACATTCTTTTTGTCAGTAAACCCATAAAGACATTAATATAATGCTGTGTAAAGGCTGCTCCCTTTTCTGCACTATGTATTTGCCAGTAAGCCATGCTGATCTATTGTGTAAAATTATCCAAAAGAAAGTGCATCAGTTGCTGTTAATGGAACAACAAAATTAATTCTAACACAAAGTTGTGTGCCTAAGCTTCTAGAACCAATGCACTCTTTGAGACCAATTTATTAAGCCGCAACTTTTTCAGGTTGGGCCAAAAATCCAAAAAAGTTGTGGGGAACTTTATTATGCGCCAAAGGGCAACAATTCCAAATACAAAATTATGCCAGCTAAAACCTGTCAAAATCATGTTAAAGTCAGTGGCAGATTTTTACAACTGACATATCTTTCTTTGATTCGTGGTTTGAGGTTTTAGAGGTTTTCCGGTATTTTTCACTCTGGTTTTGTACATCAATACGAGTCGCAGTTTGCTTTTTCAGTTTGGATTTTTAATACATTCCATGACATTCGTGGAATGTAAGTTTAGTCATGGCTTCAAAAACCTCTAAAATCACTAAAATTCTTAGTCTTCCACGTGTCCACACTTGAACCTCATTTGCCAGTTTGTGGCCCAGTTCTCCAATTTAGTCAAATCTCTCTGCAAAGTGGGCACATCCTGTATGGAACTTATGATTCTGAACAATTTTGTATCATCAGCAAAAAGAAGAACAGTACATACAATGGCCACCTCCTCATTAACAAACAAGTTAATCAGCAAAGGATCAACTACAGACCCCTACGGTACTCCACTAACAATACTAATCCAATTAGAATATGTTCTATTTAACACCACTCTTTGTAATGTACCCCAGCCAGTTCTCTATCCAAGTACAAATACTATATTCCATGCCAATGTTCCTTAACCTTTTACCTGCCAAGAACGTAGGTACTACGTTCTTGCAGGGAAAAGCCCTAACTGCCAAGCACGTAGTACCTACGTTCTTGGCTGTAAAGGGCTCCCCTCTGCATCTGCGGCTATTGCCGCTTCAGCAGAGGCTTCCATTAGTCTCCCCACCCCCTAGGCAACGAGCAGAGGGAGAGGAGGGGGAGGTCACGTGGGTCCTGCGACACGATCGTCGCAGGACCCGTCTACAGTTACAGACACAGACACGTGTCTGCTCCTTGTGCTGACTCTCCTCTCCTCTGCTCCTCTCTGCATCTGCGGCGATTGCCGCTTCAGCAGAGGGATCTTTTACTCTCCCCACCCCCTAGGCAACGAGCAGGGGGAGAGGAGGGGGAGGTCACATGGGTCCTGCGATCGTCGCAGGACCCGTCTACAGTTATGCAGACACGTGTCTGCTCCTTGTGCTGCGTCTTCTGTGCCTGTTCCAGCCAGCCTGCTGCTTCCTGCTGCGTGCACTCTGCTTTAGGACCCCCCCTAGCTGCCCAGGACCCTGCTGGACATCAGAACTGTAAGTAGCATTTATTTTACAGTTATACACACATTTACATACTAATTACATGCATGTACAAATACACAATACACATTTTACTAAGTTAGCTTTATTCTTT
The DNA here is from genome assembly GCA_038501925.1 of Xenopus petersii. Classification (NCBI taxonomy): domain Eukaryota; kingdom Metazoa; phylum Chordata; class Amphibia; order Anura; family Pipidae; genus Xenopus; species Xenopus petersii. Next base: position 46,409,645 of record CM076688.1, read on the forward strand.
TTCTTTTCAGGCTTTTTTTTTTTTGTTGCAATTTTGTATATGTCAGAATGTGTACTTTACAAAAATGTATGTTTTTGGGGGGGGTCTTGTGCTGTTAGGGGGTCTTGTGGCACAATATACAGTCACTGCTTTATGTTCACAGAAGGCGAAAAGACAATTTTCAGAAATGTCATAAAAACCGCTGCCTTAGCGTAACTTTGCAGTACGATAGTTTGGAGTAGAAAGACATAATTACCTATTTTGTATTCGACAGAATGTGTACTTTCTAAAAAAATATGGTTTTGGGGGTCTATGTGCTGTTAGGAGGGTATTGCGGCTCAATATGCTGTCACAGGCCATTCAAATCAAATGCACTAATTTTATTTGGGGGTCCACACATGCCAGCTGCTTTGGTATACCTATGCATATTGGGCATCAAACTGTTCAGTAGACCCGTGGCGTCAATATTTAGGGTGTTTTACAATTCTATATAAGAAATTAGGTGAGATAAATGCGGCCAATTGCAATATTTTTCGACAATTTTCAGAAATGTCATAAAAACCGCTGCCTTTAGCGTAGCTTTACAGTAAGGTAGTTTGGAGTAGAAAGACATAATTACCCATTTTAGATCCGTCAGAATGTGTACTTTCCAAACATATATGGTTTTGGGGGTCTATGTGCTGTTAGGAGGGTCTTTTGGCAAATAATACGCAGTCATGGGTCATTCACAGAAGGTAAAAAGACAGCGGAGAAAATTCAAATACACAGTTTTTTTGGGGGTCTGCACATGCCAGCTGCTTTGGTATATCTATGCATATTGGGCATGAAAATGTTCAGTAGACCCTTGGCATCAATATTTAGGATGTTTTACAATTGTTTGTAAGAAATTGGGTGAGATAAATGCGGCCAATTGCAATATTTTTAGACAATTTTCAGAAATGTCAAAAAAAACGCTGCCTTTAGCGTAGCTTTACAGTAAGGCAGTTTGGAGTAGAAAGACATAATTACCCATTTTAGATTCTTCAGAATGTTTACTTTCCAAACATATATGGTTTTGGGGGTCTATGTGCTGTTAGGAGGGTCTTTTGGCAAATAATACACAGTCACGGGTCATTCTTCACAGAAGGTGAAAAGACAGAGAAGAAAATTCAAATGCACTAATTTTATTTGGGGGTCTGCACATGCCAGTTGTTTTGGTATATCTATGCATACTTGGCATCAAACTGTTCAGTAGACCCTTGGTGTCAATATTTAGGGCGTTTTACAATGGTATGTAAGAAATTGGGTGAGATAAATGCGACCAATTGCAATATTTTTAGACAATTTTCAGAAATGTCATAAAAACCGCTGCATTTAGCGTAGCTTTACAGTAAGGTAGTTTGGAGTAGAAAGACATAATTACCCATTTTAGATTCGTCAGAATGTGTACTTTCCAAACATATATGGTTTTGGGGGTCTATGTGCTGTTAGGAGGGTCTTTTGGCAAATAATACACAGTCACGGGCCATTCTTCACAGAAGGTGAAAAGACAGCGGAGAAAATTCAAATACACAAATTATTTGGGGGTCCGCACATGCCAGCTGCTTTGGTATATCTATGCATATTGGGCATCAAACTGTTCAGTAGTCCCTTGGCGTCAATATTTAGGGTGTTTTACAATTGTATGTTACAAATTGGGTGAGATAAATGTGACCAATTGCAATTTTTTTAGACAATTTTCAGAAATGTCATAAAAACCGCTGCCTTTATCGAAGCTTTGCAGTAAAGTAGTTTGGAGTAGAAAGACATAATTACCCATTTTAGATTCGTCAGAATGTGTACTTTCCAAACATATATGGTTTTGGGGGTCTATGTGCTGTTAGGAGGGTCTTTTGGCAAATAATACACAGTCACGGGTCATTCTTCACAGAAGGTGAAAAGACAGCGGAGAAAATTCAAATACACAAATTTTTTGGGGGTCCGCACATGCCAGCTGCTTTGGTATATCTATGCATACTTGGCATCAAACTGTTCAGTAGACCCTTGGTGTCAATATTTATGGCGTTTTACAATGGTATGTAAGAAATTGGGTGAGATAAATGCGACTAATTGCAATATTTTTAGACAATTTTCAGAAATGTCATAAAAACCGCTGCCTTTAGCGTAGCTTTACAGTAAGGTAGTTTGGAGTAGAAAGACATAATTACCCATTTTAGATTCATCAGAATGTGTACTTTCCAAACATATATGGTTTTGGGGGTCTATGTGCTGTTAGGAGGGTCTTTTGGCAAATAATACACAGTCACGGGCCATTCTTCACAGAAGGTGAAAAGACAGCGGAGAAAATTCAAATACACAAATTTTTTGGGGGTCCGCACATGCCAGCTGCTTTGGTATACCTATGCATATTGGGCATCAAACTGTTCAGTAGACCCGTGGCGTCAATATTTAGGGTGTTTTACAATTCTATATAAGAAATTAGGTGAGATAAATGCGGCCAATTGCAATATTTTTCGACAATTTTCAGAAATGTCATAAAAACCGCTGCCTTTAGCGTAGCTTTGCAGTAAGGTAGTTTGGAGTAGAAAGACATAATTACCCATTTTAGATCCGTCAGAATGTGTACTTTCCAAACATATATGGTTTTGGGGGTCTATGTGCTGTTAGGAGGGTCTTTTGGCAAATAATACGCAGTCATGGATCATTCTTCACAGAAGGTAAAAAGACAGCGGAGAAAATTCAAATACACAATTTTTTTGGGGGTTCGCACATGCCAGCTGCTTTGGTATATCTATGCATATTGGGCATCAAACTGTTCAGTAGTCCCTTGGCATCAATATTTAGGGTGTTTTACAATTGTATGTTACAAATTGGGTGAGAAATGTGACCAATTGCAATATTTTTAGACAATTTTCAGAAATGTCATAAAAAACGCTGCCTTTATCGAAGCTTTGCAGTAAGGTAGTTTGGAGTAGAAAGACATAATTACCCATTTTAGATTCGTCAGAATGTGTACTTTCCAAACATATATGGTTTTGGGGGTCTATGTGCTGTTAGGAGGGTCTTTTGGCAAATAATACACAGTCACGTGTCATACTTCACAGAAGGCGAAAAGACAGCAGAGAAAATTCAAATACACAATTTTTTTGGGGGTCCGCACATGCCAGCTGCTTTGGTATATCTATGCACATTGGGCATCAAACTGTTCAGTAGACCCTTGGCGTCAATATTTAGGGTATTTTACAATTGTATGTAATAAATTGGGTGAGATAAATGCGACCAATTGCAATATTTTTAGACAGTTTTCAGAAATGTCATAAAAACCGCTGCCTTTAGCGTAGCTTTGCAGTAAGGTAGTTTGGAGTAAAAAGACATAATTACCCATTTTAGATTCGTCAGAATGTGTACTTTCCAAAAATATATGGCTTTTAGGGGTTACCATAACTTTTTGTAGCTTTTATCCCATATAAAACTGGTAATGTTTGGAAATTAGTGTAAATGTAAGACATCAAATAAGTATGCAAAAGGTAGATTCTGGGGTCTTTACATGCAATGTACTTCGATAATCCTATGTACATTGGGCATCAAACTGTTCAGAGGACCCCAGGCTTTCATATTTGGGGAGATTTATCTTGATACCTAATAATATGTATGAAATAAGGTGCTGCAGGTGGAAGTTTTGAGGTGATTTTTGGAAATGTCCCCAAAATTGGCAAATTTAGGAAAGATTTGCAGCTTGGTGCTTTGGGGTAGAAAGACATGCATACCCAATTTAGATTCGGGGGAATGTGTACTTTCTGAAAATATATAGTTTTCTGGGGTGAACGTACTGTTTCCTACCTTTGCCCACCCCAAAATGATGTAAATGTGTTGATTTTGCAGCACCTGAAATGATAGACTAAATGGGGGTCTTCCTTTTGAGGCCCCTATATGCCACGTGCTTAGGTACACCTATACATATTGGGCATCAAACTGTTCAGCGGACCCTAGGCTTTCATATTTGGGGTCATTTGTCTTGTTAACCAATAGTATGTTCGATATAAGATGCTGCAGGGTGGAAGTTTTGAGGTGATTTTTGGAAATGTCCCCAAAATTGGCAGATTTAGGAAAGATTTGCAGCTTGGTGCTTTGGGGTAGAAAGACATGCATACCCAATTTAGATTCGGGGGAATGTGTACTTTCTGAAAATATATAGTTTTCTGGGGTGAACATACTGTTTCCTACCTTTGCCCACCCCAAAATGATGTAAATTTATTGATTTTGCAGCACCTGAAATGACAGACCAAATGGGGGGTCTTCCTTTTGAGGCCCCTATATGCCACGTGCTTAGGTACACCTATACATATTGGGCATCAAACTGTTCAGCGGACCCTAGGCTTTCATATTTGGGGTCATTTGTCTTGTTAACCAATAGTATGTTCGATATAAGATGCTGCAGGGTGGAAGTTTTGAGGTGATTTTTGGAAATGTCCCCAAAATTGGCAAATTTAGGAAAGATTAGCGGCTTGGTGCTTTGGGGTAGAAAGACATGCATACCCAATTTAGATTCGGGGAAATGTGTACTTTCTGAAAATATATGGTTTTCTGGGGTGAACGTACTTTTTTCTACCTTTGCCCACCCCAAAATGATGTAAATGTTTTGATTTTGCAGCACCTGAAATGATAGACCAAATGGGGGGTCTTCGTTTTGAGGCCCCTATATTCCACGTGCTTAGGTACACCTATACATATTGGGCATCAAACTGTTCAGCGGACCCTAGGCTTTCATATTTGGGGTCATTTGTCTTGTTAACCAATAGTATGTTCGATATAAGATGCTGCAGGGTGGAAGTTTTGAGGTGATTTTTGGAAATGTCCCCAAAATTGCCAAATTTAGGAAAGATTTGCAGCTTGGTGCTTTGGGGCAGAAATACAGGCATACCCAATTTAGATTCGGGGGAATGTGTACTTTCTGAAAATATATAGTTTTCTGGGGTGAACGTACTGTTTCCTACCTTTGCCCACCCCAAAATGATGTAAATGTATTGATTTTGCAGCACCTGAAATGACAGACCAAATGGGGGGTCTTCCTTTTGAGGCCCCTATATGCCACGTGCTTAGGTACACCTATACATATTGGGCATCAAACTGTTCAGCGGACCCTAGGCTTTCATATTTGGGGTCATTTGTCTTGTTAACCAATAGTATGTTCGATATAAGATGCTGCAGGGTGGAAGTTTTGAGGTGATTTTTGGAAATGTCCCCAAAATTGCCAAATTTAGGAAAGATTTGCAGCTTGGTGCTTTGGGGCAGAAATACAGGCATACCCAATTTAGATTCGGGGGAATGTGTACTTTCTGAAAATATATAGTTTTCTGGGGTGAACGTACTGTTTCCTACCTTTGCCCACCCCAAAATGATGTAAATGTATTGATTTTGCAGCACCTGAAATGACAGACCAAATGGGGGGTCTTCCTTTTGAGGCCCCTATATGCCACGTGCTTAGGTACACCTATACATATTGGGCATCAAACTGTTCAGCGGACCCTAGGCTTTCATATTTGGGGTCATTTGTCTTGTTAACCAATAGTATGTTCGATATAAGATGCTGCAGGGTGGAAGTTTTGAGGTGATTTTTGGAAATGTCCCCAAAATTGGCAAATTTAGGAAAGATTTGGGGCTTGGTGCTTTGGGGTAGAAAGACATGCATACCCAATTTAGATTTGGGGGAATGTGTACTTTCTGAAAATATATAGTTTTCTGGGGTGAACGTACTGTTTCCTACCTTTGCCCACCCCAAAATGATGTAAATCTTTGATTTTGCAGCACCTGAAATGATAGACTAAATGGGGGTCTTCCTTTTGAGGCCCCTATATGCCACGTGCTTAGGTACACCTATACATATTGGGCATCAAACTGTTCAGCGGACCCTAGGCTTTCATATTTGGGGTCATTTGTCTTGTTAACCAATAGTATGTTCGATATAAGATGCTGCAGGGTGGCAGTTTTGAGGTGATTTTTGGAAATGTCCCCAAAATTGGCAAATTTAGGAAAGATTTGCGGCTTGGTGCTTTGGGGTAGAAAGACATGCATACCCAATTTAGATTCGGGGGAATGTGTACTTTCTGAAAAGATATGGTTTTCTGGGGTGAATGTACTTTTTTCTACCTTTGCCCACCCCAAAATGATGTAAATGTTTGATTTTGCAGCACCTGAAATGATAGACTAAATGGGGGTCTTCCTTTTGAGGCCCCTATATGCCACGTGCTTAGGTACACCTATACATATTGGGCATCAAACTGTTCAGCGGACCCTAGACTTTCATATTTGGGGTAATTTGTCTTGATAACCAATAGTTTGTTTGATATAAGATGCTGCAGGGTGGAAGTTTTGAGGTGATTTTTGGAAATGTCCCCAAAATTGCCAAATTTAGGAAAGATTTGCAGCTTGGTGCTTTGGGGTAGAAAGACATGCATACCCAATTTAGATTTGGGGGAATGTGTACTTTCTGAAAATATATAGTTTTCTGGGGTGAACGTACTGTTTCCTACCTTTGCCCACCCCAAAATGATGTAAATCTTTGATTTTGCAGCACCTGAAATGATAGACTAAATGGGGGTCTTCCTTTTGAGGCCCCTATATGCCACGTGCTTAGGTACACCTATACATATTGGGCATCAAACTGTTCAGCGGACCCTAGGCTTTCATATTTGGGGTCATTTGTCTTGTTAACCAATAGTATGTTCGATATAAGATGCTGCAGGTGGAAGTTTTGAGGTGATTTTTGGAAATGTCCCCAAAATTGCCAAATTTAGGAAAGATTTGCAGCTTGGTGCTTTGGGGTAGAAAGACATGCATACCCAATTTAGATTCGGGGGAATGTGTACTTTCTGAAAATATATAGTTTTCTGGGGTGAATGTACTTTTTTCTACCTTTGCCCACCCCAAAATGATGTAAATGTTTGATTTTGCAGCACCTGAAATGATAGACTAAATGGGGGTCTTCCTATTGAGGCCCCTATATGCCACGTGCTTAGGTACACCTATACATATTGGGCATCAAACTGTTCAGCGGACCCTAGGCTTTCATATTTGGGGTCATTTGTCTTGTTAACCAATAGTATGTTCGATATAAGATGCTGCAGGGTGGAAGTTTTGAGGTGATTTTTGGAAATGTCCCCAAAATTGGCAAATTTAGGAAAGATTTGCGGCTTGGTGCTTTGGGGTAGAAAGACATGCATACCCAATTTAGATTCGGGGGAATGTGTACTTTCTGAAAAGATATGGTTTTCTGGGGTGAATGTACTTTTTTCTACCTTTGCCCACCCCAAAATGATGTAAATGTTTGATTTTGCAGCACCTGAAATGATAGACTAAATGGGGGTCTTCCTTTTGAGGCCCCTATATGCCACGTGCTTAGGTACACCTATACATATTGGGCATCAAACTGTTCAGCGGACCCTAGACTTTCATATTTGGGGTAATTTGTCTTGATAACCAATAGTTTGTTTGATATAAGATGCTGCAGGGTGGAAGTTTTGAGGTGATTTTTGGAAATGTCCCCAAAATTGCCAAATTTAGGAAAGATTTGCAGCTTGGTGCTTTGGGGTAGAAAGACATGCATACCCAATTTAGATTCGGGGGAATGTGTACTTTCTGAAAAGATATGGTTTTCTGGGGTGAATGTACTTTTTTCTACCTTTGCCCACCCCAAAATGATGTAAATGTTTGATTTTGCAGCACCTGAAATGATAGACTAAATGGGGGTCTTCCTTTTGAGGCCCCTATATGCCACGTGCTTAGGTACACCTATACATATTGGGCATCAAACTGTTCAGCGGACCCTAGGCTTTCATATTTGGGGTCATTTGTCTTGTTAACCAATAGTATGTTCGATATAAGATGCTGCAGGGTGGAAGTTTTGAGGTGATTTTTGGAAATGTCCCCAAAATTGGCAAATTTAGGAAAGATTTGCGGCTTGGTGCTTTGGGGTAGAAAGACATGCATACCCAATTTAGATTCGGGGGAATGTGTACTTTCTGAAAAGATATGGTTTTCTGGGGTGAACCTACTGTTAGTGGAATGTTTGGCCTTGAAATCAGAAGTATGCCGTTTTGTGGAGCGGTGCTTTGGAAATTTGCTAGTGTACTGCTTGTAGATTTTGATCTATATTAGTGAGAAATCTCAATAAAACTATATATATTTGGTATTGTTGCGTTCAGGAGACATAGACCTTTCCAAATCTGCTGTGTTCTCTTACATAAAATCAATGATGTTTCTGATATATGTAATTGTACTATGTGAAACCTGATTTTTTTCATTTTATTAGGTACTTTGAAGCCTATATTTTTTTACAGAAGTTGAATTACACAAAAATTCTAGCATATTTTGAAAGCTCAGGTTGTCCTGAAAAAAAACATATATTGTTTCCCTGGTTAAACTAAAACACCCCCCCAGGAAATGCTCTTAAAGTGAAAGAGTACAAAATGTTCAAAAACGGTCTGGCAATAGAAGTACCAAATCAGCCAAATTGTCTGGCAGCGAAAAGGTTAATGTAAGTGAATCTTCTATTTAGTACTGTGTTAAATGCTTAATCAAAGATTAAAGGGATTTTGTCATGATTTTAATGGTTTACTTCTAAATAACATTGTTTACATAGCAAAAAATTCACTCTACTATTTAAAGTTTTATTCTTGAACCAATAAATGTATTTTTTAGATGTAATATTTGTATGGAGGCAGCCATTTCTGTGTCTGATTCTGAGCTTTGAGAAGGAGCCAGCACTTCAGGATGGAACTGTTTGAGACAGCTATTGTTTCTCCTCTTCCCATTGTATTATAACACGACATGGGTCTTGCTCCCAAGCCCTACTTAGCGGCAGATATGAGAATAGCACTCAAGTAGGAAAAAAGCTTGAGGCTTTCCTGCTTTGGTGCTATTCTCATGTCTTCCACTAGGTAGACATGAGTAGGGAGCACCTTTAGCAAAGCAAACAACTGCAAAACAGCTACCCATTGTTCTGTTGATAGTTTGCTGATGGGCTGCTGGGGAGGGAAGTGATATCACTTCAACTTGCAGTGTAGCAATAAAGAGTAACTTTACTGCTACAGAGCGCAAGTCTCATGACCTGAGGGCTCCTCGGAAACTGACAATATGTCTAGCTCCATGCCAAATTGTTTGCTCTTTTAAAAAACTGGATTTCAGTGCAGAATTCTGCTGGAGCAGCACTATTAACTGGTGTGTTTTGAAAAAAAAAAACATGTTTTCCCAGCATCCCTTTAAATAGATCAGTAAACTTTAGGAAGCCAAGTGAGTTCCAAAATCACATAATGTGGATGCATTTGTTACTTGTGATCCTTACAAGCATTTGTTACCTATGCAAAGCACCCTGTTTTTTGTATGTTATTTAGCCCTCATACAATACATTGAATGTGGCGGGTGTCATTCAGACATCACATTATTGGTTAGCACTTGTAGGTGCAAGGTGCTTGAGAACCCTGTACTTACCACAAAGGGCTCATTTGTGCCTGTTCTCAGCACCCACATATTTAATCAGGTTCAAGGAGCAGAGCACAGCTTGTTTCACAAATTCTTTGAGACTATTCCTCTATGGATGGGCACAAGGGAAGCAATATTGCATGGACTTTATACATAAGGCCATCTATATTCTAGAGCAATTTTCTGTTTTACCTTTCACCTGGGAATATTTCCAAATGCTACTAGAAAACAGCTTCTGTTTCAGCATAATGGTCCCTAAACTCTCTGTAATTATCTTATGTTCAGTGCTTAGGGATGAAGAGACCTGACAAGTGATTGCTGCCACTGTAATTATAGCACAGGTGACCTGCTGTGGTAGTAATTGAATGCTCTAGGTAATAACAAATATGATGACTTTATTTTCCATTGATATGTAAATAAAAGATTTGGATGGCTGTGCTTTTAGGGCTGCTTCTGGAGACTAGTCACCTCTTATTATATTGTGTCGCACATTATGTGCTTTCTAAATGCCAAAGCACTATTATTTCAAAGGCTAAAAGGCATACAAACCTATGCAATGTTTTTGTTAATGAAAAACAACATCTATCATTGTAGAGGTCTGTGCACAAAGAATCAAATGAATATTCATGTTTTAAACACTTCTCTTTTCGCATGAAACTGTCTTTTAAGATGTCAGCAAGTATATTTTGCCATTCACATATAAACCTGTAAGAATTTATAAGGCCTTTTAGAGTTGTTTCCTGAAGTCATTGCTCAATAATTGTCCAAATATACTTAGGCTCAAGAAGTTGCAATTGTATGCAGGCAGCAGCTATAAGTATTATTATTCCTAAATAATAATAACAATAATAGGGCCCCAAATATTATGTAGTTTAAAGCAGGCAACTGATACAGATGTATTCAGAGCAATATAGAGCCCTACATTTTATTTGAGAGCAGATACTTTCAGTTAAGTGGCAAACATTGTTCAGTCTTATTCAGTTTAAGCCTTCCTTTAACCTAAAGCAGTTGGTGCTGGACAAACATATCCTAGGACTGCAGTACCCAAAACTGTTTTAATTGCTTTTTCTTGCAAATTACTGTTGGTTGGTTCCTGCTGACAGCACCCCCACCAAACCTCAGTAGTTTATACTATGTAAGGTTTTTTATACCTTGAAGAAACTCACAACTCAAATGTTTTCCGATTTAAGAAAAAACTTGAATGGAAAAAACTCAAATCAGTGAATTCAGGGTGAACAGTCCAAAAACTTGATTCAATCAATTTTCCCGCAGGAAAAAACTTGAATTGCTCAAATTATTTGAGTTCTTGAAACCCTCAGAAAAAAAAACCTAACATCATGAAGGCTATTAACATCTTCAAATGGTTCAAGAGACCTCTGCCATTGACTTCTACATGACCTTCTTTTAGCTGGAGTATTTTGGATTCAAGCTATTACCAGCTCGGGGTATAATAAATCTTGATCAATTTTAGTTTGTTTTTTTTTAAACCAGAAAATGTTAATTTTTGACTGAAAACTACCCTTGAAAACTTGAATTTTTTGAGAAAAGACAACCCGTCCTTTGATAAATCTGCTTCTTAGTGTGTATCTTTATCCTGATACTTTTAAAGATGAACTGCATTTCATTAAGGCCACTTCTAATTTATGTCTACGTTAAGCCTATGTTCACTCTGTGCAATCTCACTATTGAATGTGACCTTTTTAACTTCCATCTCTGAGCAAATGACTCTTATTGTATCAAATTGTTATCCTGTTAAATGTTCTTTTAGTCATTTCCTCAGCAAGATGAATTTGTGAAAGCCAAGCCATTTCTAGGAACCAGCCATTTAAAGGTTGCTTTCAAATAAATATATTGTCAATCTTTCAGGCCTTCATTTAACAGAAAAATCCTGTTTCTTATATTTTATAATTACATAAACCTCATATGCAGGAAGTTAAAAGGTGCCTGGATTAATTTGATTACTTTTTTGTAAAAGTGTAATTCTTGGAAACTGAGGTTTTCAAGATTACGGTTTACTGTAATTTGGATTGCCATACCTTAAGGCTTATAAAAATAATTTTAAAGTACAATAAACAGAATAGGATTGTTTTCCCATGAATACTGATTCATGCTAATTTAGTTACTAGCAATTTAGAAGTAGGTGCAAGTTACTGTTTTATTATTAGAGCGTAAAAAAAATGGAAAGAATAGAATTTTTGGATTTCAAATTATTTGACAGTGAGGAAATGAATACACACTTGCACTTTTCCCCAAACCAGTTGCAGCAAATAGCTACCTACAAAGATCTAGTAATCGACATGCCAAATGGCTCGTTAACATCCCCTAAAGCCAATTTCTTTGCCACAGAAAGAATTGTTCCACCTTGGGAAATTTAAATAAGGAAGCAGATGTGTTGGAGGAAAAATTCAAAGTAAAGGCATATGAAAAAAGGTTAGGGAAAAAAGTATAAATTAGGCATTAAAAGCAGATAGAGGGTCACTAAGAAAAATATAGAGAAAATAAAAAAAAGAAGCTAATGACTATGAGGGCAATTCTGATGGAATAAAAGTAAGAATAATCCAATCTTCTGTACTCTACGTAATCCCTGTTACAAAGATATTATAAAATACTTCAATAAGCATCAGAACATTCTTAAAGAAGATCCATATTTAGATCTAATTCTGGGACAGAAACCTAAAATAGCTTTTTGTAAAGCCAAATTTCTTAAGTTTTAAATGGCTACCAGCCATTTAAAACGATGGATCAGAATAAAACAATGCCAATGCAATTTTAAATTTAATAGTGAGAGATGCTTGACCTGTAGATTTATAAGTAACGGTGAAAATACTCAAGTCATAAATCAACAATACTGAATTTAAGGTTGAATATCTAAATAACTGTAATAAGGGAATCATTTATCTAATTGAGTTCAGGTGTGGGCTAAAATATATAGGCCAAACCTAGGCCAAGAAACAGTTTAGAGAGCATAGGAGGAGTATTTTAAAGGGGGATAGAACCTATGGCCTGCCCAGACATATGTTAGACATTGGTAATGGAGATATAACTTGTTTGAATATAACATTAATTGAGAAAATATGCAATTATAGTTGTGAGAGTGATCTAATTAGAAATTTAAAGAATTAAGAGAACTACTGGATCTATGTTATATTCTTTCCCCAAATGGTTTAAATGAGCTAGTGTACTGGATACAACTCTGTTGAACTATACCATACCTGCCCAGAGTACAGACTGCTGTTATGAGCCGTGTATTCTTGACACTTTGTAGATGCAATTTTATTCATTTATAAATAAATAGTAAATGGTAAACACTATGGGCTTGTGTTGTTTCTATTTATAAAAATAAATAACTACAAAAAAATATTTTAAAAAGTCCATCAACCCTTTCAACTTTTACAGGTATGAGATCTGTTATCTAAAAAGCTCAAGATCTGGGGATTTCTGATTAGAGATCTTTCCGTAATTTGAATCTCAATATTTTGAATCTACTGAAAAATCATTTAAACATTAATTAAATCCAATAGGATTGTTTTACTGGCAATAAGGATCAATTATATCTTAGTTTGGATCTTAGTTTGGATCAAGTACATGGTACTGTTTTATTATTACTACAGGGAAAAAGGAATGTTTTTTAAAAAATCTAGTTATTTCATGAAAATCTAGAAAAAAAATCTAAAATCTAAGTCTATGAGAGTTGGCCTTCTGATAATATGGAGCTTTCTGGATAACGAGTTTCCAGATAACAGATTCCATACCTCTATTATGCTATAAAAAATGTTTAGATAGATAGATTCTTTAATTGTCACATACAAAGTTAAACACGTACTTTTTATATTTTCTAAATCACCAAGCTGACGTGTTTTGCTGATTATTCCAATTTTAATTTTTGTTTTAAAAAAAATATGGTAATACATGCATTACAGTATTTGATCAATATATTATTAAAATAATTTAATCATTGGCAGGGTAAGTGGCCAATTTTTCAAATAATGTTTTCCTAATTGTGAAAACTTTTGGGAACATTTTCCTGACAGTCAGGAAAGTTTGTAAAGAATTGACACATTTATCAAACCTGATACCTGTTTCAAGTCGTCACAATGTGTTCGAATAATTAAATGTCATTCTGATCTGTTGGGAGGCAGTGCTCGCAGCTGTCCAGATCCTTGCTCCCTGATGCATGTGAGGAGAAAGCATTGAACAATCATTTTCTGTGCTGGAATGATAAAAAATAAATTGCTTAATCCAAAAATACAGAGGGGTGACTACTGTTACTTGTCAGTAAAACTATTGAATCTGCCCCAAGTATCAAAGAAAATGTCAGTGTTCTGTAGCTTTACAAAGACAACTCTAAAAATCAATGTTTCAGTGCTAGAAATATGAATTTTAACATTTTCATGAAAGTATTCCTTTGCCACCTTATATACTGATGCAGTTTTATAAAAAAATAAAATGTGTTTACTAGCTTGGTATGATATTTATGGTTTATACGTAACTAATATGGTTTCTGAAATTAAATAGGAAAGTATGCAGAACTCTTTTGAAAATAAATTTCAAGGACTAAAACATAAGGTCTGTTTAATTGTGAAAATAATAGCAAGTCAACTCTATTAACCCTTTCTCTGCCAAGAATGTAGGAACTACGTTCTTGCAGGAAATGCCCTAACTGCCAATCACGTGGTAGCTACGTTCTTGGCTGGAAAGGGCTCATCTCTGCATTACCGGTGATTGCGCTTCTGCAGAGGCCTCCAATCCGCTCCCAACCCCCTTGGCAACGAGCATGGTGACTGGATCACGTGGGTCCAGCGACGCGATCGTTGCAGGACCCGCCTTATTATACAGACACATGTCTGCTCTGTGCTGCATCTTCCTTCTGCCTGCTCCAGTGCAATCAGGACTTCCTGCTGCGTGGACCCCTCTGTTAGGACCCTCCATGGCTCCAAAGGACTCTCCTGGACTTCAGAAAGGTAAGTGCCTATTATGTTACACTTTTCCCCCTCCTTATTCACACACATATATGTATTTTACCAAGTTAACTTTATTCTTTTACTTTTCAGGCTTTTTTTTTTTTTGCAATTTTGTATTTTTATAATGTGTACTTTCCAAAAATATATGGTTTTGGGGGTATTTGTAGGGGGTCTTGTGGCACAATACACAGTCACTGGTCTATTTTCACAGAAGGCAAAAAGACAACGTAGAAAATTCAAATGCACAAATTTTTTTGGGGGGTCCGCACATGCCAGATGTTTTGGTATATCTATACATTTTGGGCATCAACTGTTCAGTAGACCCTTGGCATCAATATTTAGGGTGTTTTACAATTGTATGTACGAAATTAGGTGATATAAATGCAGCCAATTGCAATATTTTTAGACAATTTTCAGAAATGTCATAAAAACCGCTGCCTTTAGCATTGCTTTGCAGTATGGTAGTTTGGCGTAGAAAGACATAATTACCCATTTTAGATTCGGAATGTGTACTTTCCAAAAATATATGATTTTCTGGGGTAAACATACATTTTTGTACCTTTGCCCATTGCAAAATGCTGTAAATGTGCTGATTTTGCAGTATCTAGAATTACAGAACAGTCTTCATACTGGGGCCCCATTACGCCACATACATAGGTGTACCTATGCATATTGGGTATCAAACTGTTCTGCGGACCCAGGGCTTTCATATTTAGGGGTTTTTATCTTGTTTGTATTGATATATGGGAGATACGATGCTTCAGAGTTGGAGTATTGAGGTGATTTTTGGAAATATCAAAAAAATTGCCAAATGTAGGAAAGCTTTGCGGCCTCGTACTTTGCTGAACACAAATGTTCCAGTGTCATCCAATTGGATTTATTGAACAAGCTGATGATCTTCACTATATGTGCAGGGGTTCACAAGCAAGCAATTGAGTTTTAAAATTTGAACTGCACTGGAGCATGGCTTGGACTGCTATGTATGAAGTTAAATTCAGGTTATTCAAGGCACGTGAAGCAGCTCAGCCACAGCATACTCACTATCATCTACAGACTTGAGTAGCTTAAAGGAAAACTATAACCCTCAAACAATGTAGGTGTCTTTAAAAAATATATTGCATAAAACAGCTCATATGTAAAACCCTGCATCATGCAAATTCACCATTTTCATAATAATATACTTTTTTAATAGCATGTTCCATTGGGTAATCATAAATAGAAAACTGGCATTTTAAAAAATAATGGCAGCCCCCTGGGATCCTAGGATTCACGGTGCACACAAACGTACCAAACAAACCATACATGTTAGCTTACATGAGCCAATTAACAGACAGAGTTCTGACTTTTGCTTCCACAATTCTTCCTGCTACAGTTACAGTTGTAGTATTTGTGGTCAGGTGATCTCTGAGGCAGTACACAGACCATCACAAAATGGTTGTTCAAGGCAAGAGATGTAAATATATATACCAGTTTAATAAGATTCTTTAATATGCCACTTCATTCGATATATACCATGGGGCACATTTACTTAGCTCGAGTGAAGGAACAGAAGAAAAAAAACTTTGAATTTCAAATGTTTTTTTTGGCTACTTCGACCATCGACTATGACTTTGAATCGAACGATACGAACTAAAAATCGCTCGACTATTCGACCATTCGAACCGAACATCAGATCCCCACATCGGCTTCCTAACAATTTTCTGATCGAAGGAAAATCGTTTGATTGATGGATTAAAATCCTTCGAATCGTTCGATCTGAAAGATTTAATCATTCGATCGAACAATTTTTCCTTTGATTGTACGATCGTAGGAAATGCGGTAAATCCTTCGACTTCGATGTTCGAAGTCAAAGGATTTTAATTCGATGGTCGAATATCGAGGGTAAACGTTTTTTGACCCTAAGTAAATGTGCCCCCATCTCTTGCTCATGTATTCATTTTGGGGGTAAAGTTTTCCATTAACCAGCGCACACATGGCGAAATCAAGAAATAAAGGTACAAGTGGGGTTTGCTTTACAGACATGTTTGAAGATTCAACACTGAGGGGGTTATTTATTAAACTCCTGTCTGGCTTTTTGAGCCAAAATTAAATTTTTATGTTTTTTTTAAAACTTAAATTTTTTGAGATTTATTAAATCCCGATGCAGCAAAAAGCCAGAATCTGAAAATCCTCCATCTCAGACCTGCTGAGGTTGTGTATAAATCAATGGCAGAGGTCCCTATCCTATTTTGAAGTTGCTGTGGTCTGCACTGGAAAATCTGACCATTTCTGAGTTTTTGGGCAAAAATCTGAAAAATTCTGGCTTTTTGGGAAAAAGTGCAAAAAAAGCGATTCGGGGAAAAAACGGGTATGAATCAGGTTTTTGCTTGATTTTATCGAGTTTTTACCTGAACCGATTAAATCTAGCTTTTTTTAATAATAAAACCAGGTATTGGAGTTTGGTCGTGGTTTTTTTATTTAAAAAATTAGATAAATTTGAATATTAGTAAATAACCCTTTGAAACTGAAACTTGTACACAGACAATGCTGCAACAGCTTTAGAATAGAAATAGAACAGCTTCTGATTGAAATTAACCAGAGCATTGTACAAGTAAGTGAAAGAAGGGGCCACACAGAAACATGCAATAGCTTACTAAGGGGCCTATTTACTAACATTCAAATTTCAGATTTTGTTCACAAACTGATTTTTTTCTCTCTAAAAATTCATAGTTTTTTTATTTCTGTAAAACTCAAAACAAAAAAAACCTGATGATGATGATTTAAAAACAACAAAGACTTTAATACAAAACTTTGGCAAATAAAATCAGCCAAGGTCCTATAGAAGTGAATAAGTAAGGAGTATATTATTTTCTGGGATTGTTCGGCATATATATTGCCGCAGAGATGTGTTTTAAACCAACTATACTGTGGCATCTGGCCTCCCTGTACCTAACGTATTTTTAATGGTGTTAATGTAGACTTTTTTCTTTCTCTTTCTTAATGATATTTATTAAAAGTTATGTTTTAACACATGTTGTGGGGTATACATATGACTGTTTTTGGACTAAGAGGGGTGGAAAGGTACAAAGCAATAGGTCAATTCTTTTTCTTTTCTATATTGTCCTATAGAAGTGAGCTGCAACTTTGAGTACCTACTTCGCCACCTAAAACCTACCGAGCACCAATGTTAGCCTATGGGGACCTTCCCCATAAGCTTTCTAAGCAATTTCTGATCAAAGGAAAATCGTTTGATCAATGGATTAAAATCCTTCAAATCATTCGATCGAAGTAAATGCAGTAAAGTCAATTTTGCTAGTTATTTTATTGATCAGTTAAAATCGTGGATTGGAGTTGGGTCGTGCTTGGTTTTATAAAAAGGTGAGATAAATTCAAGTTTAAGAAAATCACACCCTTGGGGTCAGATTTATCAAGGGTCGAAGTGAATTAGAGGGAATTTTCGAAGTAAAAAAATTCGAAATTCAAAGTAATTTTTTGGAATACTGGACCATCGAATAAGATACTACGACTTCAAATTCGTTTTGAAGTAAAATCGTTCGAATATTAGATCATTCGATAATCAAAGTACTGTCTCTTTAAAACAACTTCGACTTCAATACTTCGCCAAAGGGCTATGTTAGCCTATGGGGACCTTCTAGAGCAGTTCTCAAAGTTTTTTGAAGTCAAAGAAAAATCGTTTGATCGACGGATTTTATTGTTCGATTTTACTTTGACCGCAAAATGGTCAAATTCAGTGAAAAAAAGTCAACTTCGATATTTGAAGTCGAAGTACAGCCATTCGATGGTCGAATTTCGAAGTATTTATCACTTCGAAATCTGACCCTTGATAAATCTGCCCTTTAATGTTAAGGCCCCATTAAAAAGATCATTTTTATGGAAAGAATGTCCAATCAAGCAGATATAGCATGTATTCCAAAATCTCATTTTTATATACACCAACCCAAAATATCCAATGATTATTCAATTATACAATGATTATAATATCCAATGATTATTCATACCTCAACTAGATCAAGAAAAGGCAGTGGAAAATTTAATTTTTAGAGGAAAATATACTTCGAATTTTTAGAGATGGGGAGGCACAAGGGTTGAATTTCAAATTTATGTGAGTTTTTTTTTTTTTAAACTCCCTTAAATTCGATTGAATTCGAAATTTGATTGGGGGAAATTTATTAAAAAAATTGAATTGTTAAAACTATTTTACTATTTCGTATAAAAAACGAATTTTACCGATTTGAATTATACAAAACTCGAATCGATTCCCCACAAAACAGACAAAAAGAACTCTGCAGCTGAAAAGGAAAATAATCCTTTCAATCAGTATGCTTTTCTTTATCTCAGCCTTACCTATACCAGTTCCTTCCTGCTTAAAGGGCCAGTAACAAAAAAAAATTAAATTGTTTGAAAGGCACAAAAATATTATTTACTGTTGCCCTGCACTGGTAAAACTGGTAGTTTATTTAAACAAGCTACTGTGTAGCCACGGGGACAGCCATTCAAACACAGGACATTCAATCAATTACAGATAAATCACATTGTTTACTACAGAGCTTATCTGTTATCTGCTATGTAACCTATGCCTTTTTTTTGTCATGGAAAAAATGTATTTAAGGTATCTTCTCCTAGTACTCTGAGCCATAGCATCTCAAATGAATAAGAAAACTTTATGTATTTATTATTTTATAAATTTTTGGCCAGTTGATAGATTTTCCCAGTCATACAAGAACTGTTATACAAGATGCAGATTATGAATATGATACAAGATGATAAAACTATAGAGCATAGTTTTTAAAATGTCACTTACCATAGGGATACGGCACACAGGACATTTTGTGGCATTTTGTATGGCACAGGAAAATAACTTAATCTATTTAGAATATAGTTTTTGGACATTTTCCGTTTTTCCGTTACATTTTGTGACATTTTAGGTCTGTGACTTTTCTAATAAAAACCACTGACGTGAGTACATTCAGATCTCAATCTAATGACGTCAGAATTTGGAGGAGATAATCATGTGCTTGTGCCTTAAGTACTGCAGTTCTCTATATTGTCAGCCATTGAGACAAAACACTAAGGGGCCGATTCACGAAGGGTCGAATTTCGAAGTTAAAATTACTTCGAAATTCGACCCTCGAATTGAAATCCTTCGACTTCGAATATCGAAGTCGAAGGATTTAGCGCTAATCGTTCGATCGAACGATCGAAGGATTTTTCGTTCGATCGAACGATTAAATCCTTCGAATCGAACGATTCGAAGGATTTTAATCAAACGATCGAAGGAAAATCCTTCGATCAAAAAAAGGTTAGCAAGCCTATGGGGACCTTCCCCATAGGCTAACATTGACTTCGGTAGCTTTTATCTGCCGAAGTAGGGGGTCGAAGTTTTTTTTAAAGGGCAAGTACTTCGACTATCGAATGGTCGAATAGTCGAACGATTTTTACTTCGAATCGTTCGATTTCGTTCGACTTCGATCGAATTCGAACGAATTTAACCAATTCGATGGTCGAAGTACCCAAAAAAAACTTCGAAATTCGAATTTTTTTTCATTCGAACCCTTCACTCGAGCTGAGTGAATCGGCCCCTTAAAATCCATTTACTCTGGGCATAATCCTGTTCCAAGTATGATACATTGCAACTGTTATTGCAAGGTTAAAAATCAGTTATCAGAGATTACGGGGCTCATTTATCAACACTGGGCAAATTTGCCCATGGGCAATTACCCATATCAGCCAATCACTGATGAGCTTTTTAAAGCCAGCTACAAGTAGAACAATGAATGCAGTAAGTTGATTGGTTACTGACATGGGCAAATTTGCCCAGTGTTGATAAATGAGCCCCACTGTGTTCCAAATACATATGAGAGATTTTGCAGAGATGTCATCCAAGTAGCTGTAGTTATTTCCAGCATTACTTTATTCATTTTAATAATTATTATACTTTAACATAATAAGGCTTTTAAGATGTGGGATCCTGAGCACAATTTGGTGACTATTACTATGATTGGGAAGCCTGTGTAAAAGTAATAAACTAAATCCTCCTCAGTGTTTTTTTACAGCATCATAATTCATTTTACATACCGATTTTTAATATAATTGTTATATAAGTTCCTACACTTTGAAGTATACTTTTTCAGTTTGTCATTCTTAGTAACTTGGATTCTTCTCTTGATGTTTTTGGGCCTTCTAAATATAGAGTGAAATATAAAGCACATGGCACAGGCACTGAACATCTACAGTATGTCTATGTGGCACCTAATATGTAACGCTATCAAAGACATATATACATAACCATATGAAGGCTCTTTAATGAGTGTCACCACCAGTTTTAGAAATGAATTCAAGAATATAACTAGGAGATATCAGACCCCACAGCAATGCATATGATGTATGCAACATCTATAGTTATTCCCTAGAAATTCATTGGCAGACTCCAGATTACAACTGCCTTTATCATTGTAAGTACAATTTGGGGCAGATTTACAGATGCAGCCACTTTGGTTTGTCTGTTTGACACAGAATAACTAAACACAGATATCCCATTTATCTCATTTAACACAGAAAACTGTGTCACAACATCCCATCTAATTAAAGCATTCACCACTGTGAACAATGGAGCTTTGGTATGCTAATGAAAAGGTTAAATGCATTAAATGAGTTAAGATGACTTAAGATAACACAGTTTCTTCAATTACCCCTGAGTCATGACGCATTTAACTCACAAATCCACGTGGCTTCATCTGTATCAAGGGTCGAATTTTGAAGTGGAAAATACTTCGAAATTCGACCATCGAATAAAATCCTCCAACATTCGAATTTGAAGTCGGAGGATTTTATTCATTGTACGATCGTAGTACGATCGTTCTCCGATCGTACTTCGAATTGCACGATTCGAACGATTTTATCGAACGATCATAAGATTTTGCCTTCAAATATAAAAAACTTAGAAAAGTGCTCTGGAAGGTCCCCATAGGCTAACATAGCACCTCGGCAGGTTTAAGTTGGCAAAGTATTGAAGTCGAAGTTTTTTTAAAGAGACAGTACTTTGATTATATATATATATATATATTCCTCCCAAAAAGCAGCCGCACTCACAGGACTTATCCAAAGTATAAATGTTTTTTATTTAGAAACTAACGTTTCGGCTGTGTCCCAGCCTTTGTCAAAGTTCGAAGTCGGAGGATTTTATTCATTGTACGATTGTACTCTGATCGTACTTCGAATCGCACGATCCGAACAATTTTATCGCACGATCGTAAGATTTTTTTTTAAAGAGACAGTACTTCGATTATCGAATAGTCAAACTATTTTTATTTAGATTTGAAGTCGAAGTAAATACGAAGTCATAGTATCCTATTCGATGGTCGAAGTATTCAATAAATTACTTTGAAATTCGAACTTTTTGTACTTCCAAAATTCACCCGAACCTTAGTAAATCTGCCCCTTAAACTCAGTGAATCCCATTGGTCTGTGTATAAGCCTTCTGAGTGAGACACTTATATATCTCCTTAAACCTGTATTTTCCTTTTCAAAATGAATCAGCATTAAATTGCATCTGCATGTTCAGCTTTTCAGTATATATATATATATATATATATATATATATATATATATATATATATATATATATATATATATATATATATATATATAAAGAGAACAAAAAACCAGCACCAGGGGTCTTTGCAGTGAAGAAAACTTGTATTGTTACATTTAGTATGTACAACCGACGTTTCGGTCCCTCTTGGTCCCAAGAGGGACCGAAACATCGGTTGTACATACTAAATGTAACAATACAAGTTTTCTTCACTGCAAAGACCCCTGGTGCTGGTTTTTTGTTCTCTTTATATTTGCATGCTATTCCGGGCACAGGGGCGGCTACAAGGTAGCCTTAACTGAAGGTGGGAGCTGTCCTGCTCTACAAGTATATATATATATATATATATATATGTATGTATATAAAATTAAGCAATATAAGTATAATTATGCAATAATACTTTTAATCACAAAACATCACAAAACATCTAACAGCCTATTTTCATTGGGTGATGACATTTTTAATAAGGGCTGGTGTTGGCAATGGCATAGAAATGCTGTATGACATTTGTTGCAGGTTCTGTGGGCTTCTTTTTATTATGTCAAATTAACTGGGGTTGAGCTGCATTTATTATTTAATACAGTGTCTTTATCATATGTCTTGCTTTGAATGTAAACTTTACATAAGACTGCCAAAAGGGGATAACTTTCCAGTTTAAAACAAAATACCCTACTAGAGAATCTTTCTGCGGAAGAGCTTGAAATATGAATCTATACTGTATTATTGCTGTCAAAATCATACAATAAAAACAGATGCAGATAAATGAGCTTATTGCTGAAGAATTCTGTTGACTGTCAAGAAGTGATACTTTAAGCAGAAGACTGCGATAAAGTAGTATCTTAGAATAAATTAACAACCTAAAACAGTTCTCCCAGTTTAGTATTCCTAAACCACTGCCACCAGCTGTCAAAAGCAAAACATCAAGGTGAAACAGTTGGAATACATGGTGCTGAGCTTTGAAACAGTGTTGTCTATGTTCCATCTGTAAATCTTTTTATTTTATTAGCTCAAAAGAATTCAGCGTGATGCTACAGTGCATCATTTTGCATGAGATTGCGGTTATACTATCAATTTGCGATTTATTTGATGTTTAAAAGGGGCTTGTTATTTTTCTCAGACATTCCTAGTTCTGTGATATGTACTCCTACAATTTTTCTCTGTAAGTTTAAGACTTTTTCTATTTCATGGTTTTCTATCTTATAGACAGATTAACTAACACATTTATTCATAATGATGATCTCATGCTGAAAATCATCTCTCTTTAGCACTCTTTGGCTGTAAGCTTCTGCCGGCTCAAATAATAACAAATATTAACTCAGTAAACACAAAAAATAATTACAAGATATATGTCTGTTTCCAGTCTGCCTCTTGAGTTTTATGCCTTTTCATATTTTTCATTGCAATTGCCTGGCTTTCTGTCTCTCAATAATCGAAAGGGTGGTAGATTTAGTGATGAGCAAAATCTTTTGGTGAGTTTCATCGCAAATGACGGCCATTGACTCCAATTGACACCAATAGAAAAAATTGACACCAATAGACTTCAATGCATTTTGTCGAATTTTCGCCATTTCCGGAATTTTTGCTGAAGCCAAATGTGTCAGATTCGTCCATCACTAGTGATTAATGAAATGGGTGTTGAACCGTATTTATAAAAAATTATAAATTCAATATCGTACAATTGTTACAGTATATTTTATGGTTATGGCACAGTTGCCTGTCCAACTGCTCATTTTAAAATCAAGGCTACTAATATAAAGTCGGTTGTATGGGATCCGAATAACAGATCCCATACCTGTACCATCTCTGCAAACCAGCTCTGTATGGACCTTATGTTGCAGTAAAAACAGGAAAAGGTCTTACTAATAGGAACAGTAACACCAAAAAATGTAAGTATTTTAAAGTAATGAAAATATCATGTACTGTTGCCCTGCACTGATAAAACTGATCTGTTTGCTTCAGAAACACTACTATAGTTCATATAAACAAGCTGCTGTGGAGCAATGAAATTGAAAAACGGCTATATGGCACAGGTTAACTAATGGATAATAGATAACACCATTAGACAGACAGAGCTTATTTGCTATCTGCTGTGTAACTTGAGCTTTTTTTCCTTTGAATGGCTGCCCCCATTGCTACACAGCAGCTTATTTATATAAACAAGAGTAGTGTTTCTTAAGGTGGCCATACACGGGCCGATAAAAGCTGCCAACAGACCGTGTATGGGGGCCCCCGACGGGCTTCCCCGATCGAGATCTGGCCGAAAGTCGGCCAGATCTCGATCGGATGGGTTTAAAAATCCCGTCGGATCGCGGCCGCATCTGTTCGTTGATGCGGTCCCGCGATCCGACCGCCTGTTTGTGAATGCTAGGATCCAATCGTTGGGACCTAGGGCCCACGATCGGATCTGGCCGATATTGCCCACCTCAAGGTCATCGCCAAACGAGCAGATCTATCCATGTATGGCCACCTTTAAGCAAACACAGCAGTTTAAGCAGTGCATGGCAACACTGCATTATATTTTCATTACTTTAAAACACTTTTATTTTTTGATGTTACTGTTCCTTTAAACACATCACACACAAAGCTGTCAAGAACAGTAGAGGGTTGGCTCAATGGCCACTATTGACTTGTGACAAGCAACTCATGTTATAAAACAATTATTAAGGCTGAAATTTACACTAGCCACAACATTCTTCCAATTTCTGGCAAACCGCAAGGTTCATACTTGAGCCAAATTTTCATATCTGCCTAGATAGCCCAAAAACAAATTATGTTAAAGTCAATTATTTGCAACTAGTGATGAGCAAATCGGTCCTGTTTTGCTTAGCTGAAAAACTGCTGAAAAGATCTGTGAAATGGCGAAGTCAGTAGGCAACAATATTTTTTTGTACACGCAACAATTTTTTTATGTGTGCAACAATTTTTTCTCACACCAAATGCATTAAAGTCAAAGGCTGTTTTTTTCTTTTACTGACCTTTTTGCCTTGGGGACTTTTTCTCCAAATGCATTAAAGTCAATGGGCGTATTTTTTTGGTGAATTTTTTGTTGGGTGAAATTTTCTGCCGGTTTGCAGATGGTGAAATGCGGGATTTTGCCACAAATCCATGGCTGGCAAAAAAAATTGTTAATCACTATTTGCAACATAAAAATTGTAATTGGAAAGGGTATGTAAAACAGCCATATGCAGACTGTTAGATGATAATCAATAGATTTTAGACCATGATGTTTCAAGTTAGAGGTGTATACAGAAGAGGCATCTAGTGATGCCCAATTATATCATGAGTGCTACAAAATTTTGAATAATTTTTCAACCATGACCCTAATATAGCCATGCATTCTCAATACCAGTGGATGTAAATCACATACACTAGCTTCCATTAAGTTCCCCCAATAATCTAATGCCTGAAATTATTGGGAGGCCTAAAAGAGGGCATATTTCCTTATGTACTATGGGTAAGTGATAAAACAGAAAAGTGACATTAAGTTGCCAGCCGGTCAGTATTTCATTCACCTAGCCAATTATTTGGAATATACTGAAGTACAAGGATAAACTTTTTAAGCAACTGCCTCGAATGAATGATGTTTTTTCATGTGGGGAAAGTTGTTCAACTGCACCATGGCCATAAATTACCCCTTATATGTCCAATATGGAAAGATGAAACCCAGACCTAGTAAAAGTAATGAGAAAGGTGCTGCAGGATAAGTCTGTGAAAATATGATGCACTCAAGAGACTTTATGAGAATGATCAAAAAGAATTTCTTTTATTTAATTCAGCGGTTCAATGCTCACAGGAACCTTCCTCAAGACAAAAGGACTGAAACATCATCTTACATAACATAATTTCTTTTGATCATTAGAATGAATTCATTATGTTTTTTATGATTAATTTGAAGTGCAGCAGCTTATTGATTTTCGACTATATAATTGAGTATATATATATATATATATATATATATATATATATATATATATATATTCATTTTTAGACAGTATGATCTAAAATTGTGGTTTATAACACTGTAAGATGTTTGTTGCTCTTAAGACTAGTTATTAATATAATGATTTTAACTATAATACATATATACCTTTAGTACATTGCTTACTGCATATTTGTTCTTTTAACAGGAGAATACAGTAAATACAAGATATTATCCCATGGGTGGGTTGCATTTCAAATTAATTTCCTTACAAAAATGATGGCAATGCCAAAGATGCTGCTTCATACTAAGGTCAAGCATGGTGATTTCTCATCCAACACAAAGATACCAGAGGAGAAAAGACCAATACTGCCTGAAACCACCAGTACACACTGACATTGATGTAAGAGGCAATCGTCTGTCACTGCGCATACACTGCTACAAAATGTACATATGCAGTTTCAAGGTAAAAGCTGCCCCCTTTATGCAGTGACAGGGAGTTCTTATTAATGTCAATTGCAGTCTGCGCTGATGGCATCGGGCATTTTTCCTCAGGTGGAGAAAATGCTATGTGTGACATTAACCTAAGAAATGAATGATGGTTCAGTACTGCAGCTTTTTAGTGGGCAAATACATGTTATTTTAAAAAGAGTGTTAGTAGATTGTTGTGAGAATACCCAGTGGTCTAGTGGTGTGGCGGGGACGCCCGCTGCTTCTTTTGCACCGATGCGCAATAGACGCGCAAGCTTCCATGCTTGGTGTGAGCGATGCATCCGAAGTCTTCACACTCGGTGCAAAATTCAAATATTTAGGCTCACTGCTAATTGTTCTTTGCCCAATATAGGTCTATTTTCATAGTTCCTGTGTGTGTTTTTATTATCTGATCTTTGTCCTTCACCCTTGCCTGTCTCTGATCTTGCTGTTCTGCTGCCTGTACTGAGCCCTGCATGTTACTGACTATTCTTCGGATCCTGATTTTGTACAACACTACTGTTTGGTGTTGACTACGGCCTGTGACCTCAACTACGCTTCTGCTTCCTGATTTTGTACCACACTGTTTGGTATTGATCCGGCTTGTTCCAGGACTACGCTACCTGCTCCCCATCCCTTCTGTACACATTTGTGATTATAATCATTAGAAGGTGCCTAAGAAATTGGCACCCCCAGTCATTAATGTTTTCCTTGTTATTTAATTTCAACTACCACTACAGGCTGACCATGTTACAATTTCTTTCTCTGTTTTTAATCTCTTTAAATCCTGACTGAATGTAACATGTTCTGCCAATAACTTCTGTCTGTATTTATGTTCTTTTATCACTATCTCCTGACTCACAATAAATTCTCTTCTGATTCTTCTGTTAAGAAGTAGCTTGTGAGAGTCACTGCCCTGAGGCTACACAGGAGAGGAGAAGCAGTCTCTGCAATTAAGCCACCAATAGTGTCAATGGAGTCTGAATTTCTGTAGTAGAAAAAAAAACAAATCTTTTTTTGTGTTAGACTTGCTAGAGGTGTTTAGAATAGACCTGTGAGTGTTGTTAGTAGATTCTGCCATAAGGGAAATGTAATAATAAAACAAATAGATAATCACTGCCATTTGTAAAAGTAAATACAGCAATTGTAAAGTTTTTTTCTTTTTAAAAATATGTGGACATACCTTGACCTTTCATTTAAACAGTATGTACAGTTCATGATGATTTCACTGAACAAAAATGAGGTAAATGTGACTTTTACAATGATTGAATCAACAAAAGACAACAGATATGCAATTTCCATACATGGAGAAAGTAGGAAACCCCTTAGATTAAATACCTAGTGCTTCCTGGACAGCAAAGGTTTCCTCCTGTATGGAGGTCTAATTTCTAATTGTAGACTTATGTACATTGACATCAGCAGTGGTAAAAGCTTCCTGTAATTTGCATTTAAAAATTACAAAATAGGCTAGAAATGTAAATGATGCATGATTCGTTGTATCAATCAGTATCTATATCTCTTGCTCTCTCTCTCTCTCTCTCTCTCTCTCTATCTATCATCTATTTATCTATCTGTCTCTCCGTATCTATCTATCATCTATCTCTCTATCGAAATGTGGCATATATGAACAGTTATAAAGTCACTTTCTTTCCCTAATCTATTGGACAAATTACATTTTGATCACTTGTAAAGTAACAAGTGTGAACTGCACATAAACAATAAAAAGCTTCAGTCTAAAGGACAAAAAATGATGGTCATAGAAATAAATAATTTAAGACCAGATACATACAATATTAGATGGTTCCCTCTTAAAGCAGAACATAGAGAGAAATGCTAACAATAGACACCATGCAGTATATTTATCAAAGAGTTAATGCCACTCTCCATTAATTTCTATGGGATTTTGAAAGGCATATTTATCATGCACTTTCATTTTCACCCATTAATACATACTCTTTTAAAAATCCCACAGAAATGAATGGAGAGTTGTGGAATTTCACTCTAGAGGATTGTGGCGATCTCTAACTTCACTCTTTGATAAATATACCCCATGGAATTAAAAATATAAATGTATAAAACCAGTTCATGGATTGCATTGGAGGGAAATATTATTTACTATTTAAAAAAATACATATATGCTTCCACTTATCCTTTTGCAATATAGAGGCACAATGAAACTACTACATATCAAATCCACTGGTTCAGCACTAACATTAGAGGTCAAAGTGTGGCTATTACTTATACGTCTCATGGAGCAGTATTTGTGTTCTAGTAATTAGGTTCCCCTGATCACATAGGTCTATATATCTCTCGACATGTGCAAAGACCTGAAGAACATATAACATTTTAAAAGGCATTTTAGTCTTTATAGGCTGTGAATTCTACACTGTTTTCTTTTCATTATGCTTATTTTTCAGTTATTCTGTGTGCTCTTTCCCAGGTTTTTTCTTCTTTACCACACTACCCTCTGCTGATTCCTAGAAAAGGGCATTTTTTTTTATCTCCATCACTGATGTATAATGAAATTGAATTTCATACAACAGTCCTACAATATCATATCTGGTTCATGTCATGATAAAAATGTCAATATCTTTTTCAAGTTAAATCAAGAGCAATTTTGCACAGATTTGTTACTATAGAACCATTTATTGAATAGAAAAAAAACAGAGATATCGCTAATAAAATGGTCTTTAGTAATAGTATAGGCATTTTAGCTCAGGCATAGATTGGTTACTCCTTTTATTATTTCGATAATGCCAGGGCCACAAAGTAATTCAGAACAATGTAGAATGCAATAAAATCCCTAAATCACTCTGTGACAGGATAAACCTCTACTGTCTAGATATACACATTTTATGACTTGACTGTAGGATTTGTTTGTATATTTATGCCTTTCTCATATAGAGGATTCCTATGTGAGGAATATATAGTTCTGATTATTAAATATCAGGAATAATTGAGCTAAAAAGTTACTGTCTCAAATCACCTGCTTGGGGTCAGGTTGAATAGGCAGGTGGACTTTTTTGACATTTTAGGATCAACATCTAAAGTGTTTTGAAAATAATAAACTCCATGTGGTTTTTTCATGTTCACTGATTGTAAAGTAATGTAATAAATTTTGTATTATGAGGAAAGTAAAGGTTTGATAAATGTTGGTTTTCCATTCAATATGTCATGTTTCAATTGAGTTAATTAATATGATAATAATTAGATATAATGTGGCAATTAGCACTATTTGTTTGCAATTTGTTATAGCAATTTACCTGCCATATTGGGTCCTGCCTATTCCAAAGGGTTTGCAGCTGGAGAAAAGAGATAAGACTTAAAATGTCACATTTCGCATTGTTGGTTGTAGATGTTCATTATTTAATGTGGCGTGTTGATGCTGTTTGTTTAATAACCATGGTCAATACAGTCTATGATGGATGTTTGGACATTAGGATCAATTGCCATTTAAAATACCATGCGCATTATTATGGCTTTCTAAATGTGGTGATTGCTGATGTACTGTATGCGTAATACAAATAGTTCTGTATAGGGATGGGCGAATTTGACCCGTTTCGTTAAAAATTCACCGCCGGCGAAATTACGCTGACGCCCATTAAAATCTATGGGCGTCAAAAAAGTTTTGTCGCGCGGCAAAATTTGACGCGCGTCTTTTTATTTTGACGCACAACTCCATACAAGTCTATGGGGGTCATTTTTTCGGCGAAACTAAGCGAAAAAATTCGCCCATCCCTAGTTCTGTAATATTTACTGCTAACGCAGGGGTAGTAAATGGATCCCCCTTGTCTGCCTTATAAATTGTTAAATAGCATAATTTTACCTAATTTCTTAATTCTTCACTTTCTTATTTGTATGTGGTCACTACCTTACTTTTAGTCTGCTATCATAAACCAGTATTATGTACAGAACAAATGAAGCATTTGGTATACTTTGCAAAATGATCCTATCTTTGTGCTGTGTTGACATACCCAGAATCCTGACAGGCCCCCATGCTAACCCCGTTTTAAACTCTTCAAAACAGTCCTGCGGGGAATTTTTTTTTGCCCAATTTAGTATCATCAGCAAAAATAGAAACAGTACTTCCAATGCCATCCTCCAGGTCATTAATAAACAAGTAAGAAATCAAAGAGCCAAGTACAGACCCCTGCGGTACTCCCCTAACAACACTGGTTCAATTAGAAAATGTTCCATTTACCACCACTCTTTGTAATCTATCCTTTTGGCAGTTCTCTATCCAAGTATAAATACTATGTCAATCATCCTTAGTTTAACCAGTAACCTTTTGTCATTTGTAATGTTTCTTCAGACGTGTGAAATCCAAGTCTCCTGTCTACTGACCTAGTGTCAGAAGGAGGAGGTTGTTTGAAGCTAGATATATTCCCCTTTTTACAAACAACTGTTTGAATTTCTAGAGAGATTACTTATTTCTCTCTGGCTTCTTTATTATATATTTCTATCATATTATTATGTTAAGTCTTTTTGTTGGAAAAAAGTAAAAATTGGTATGCTGATGCATGGATATTCTGGTACATATGTAGTCATGTTCTTATAGAACAGTAGATGACTATGTATAATTTTGAATCAAAGTCACTTAATATGAAACAACTCTCTGACTGTCTGACTGGCCTGGCGGGACACCGGGAAAAAACCCAGTGGGCTCCGACCCTCATGGGCCCCCACCGGGCGAGACCCCCTCGGCCCATATTTTGAATCTCCTCCCCAAAAAATAAATTTTGGTGCCGTTCGCACACGTGCGCAGGGTGGCACCGCTCGCGCCTTGATGCGTGTGTGCACGCCAAGCAACGACTCAGTAGGGGGTGGGCGGGGAGGCCGGAGGGGGGCCCTGGACATCGGTCTTGGTGGTCCCGGGCCCCCCATTCCGACACTGAAAAGACTTTGGGGCATGTTTACTAACATTGGAGATAAATATCTGGAGAGATTTCTGGAGATGTTGCCCATAGCAACCAATCAGATCTTTGCTTTTGTTTTCTAACTTGGCTGTGGCTGTTTAAATCTAATTGCTGATTGGTTGCCATGGGCAACATCTCCAAAAATCTCTCCAGATATTTATCTCCAATGTTAGTAAACATGCCCCTCAATTTACTTTTCTGTACTCTAATGCCTATATCTGCATTATACTGTAGTTGTACCTCCCCAGAGGGTTCATTGTTCTTCAAAGAGAACTTTCTTAAAGATTCGGTTTTAAATTCAATATTGAATTCAATATTAAATATTCATTAGACAATCTATTCTCCTGAATAGCAGTTTTATATGCAATAAGAACGCTTACATATATTTCTACAGACAAAATTTATATCCAGTAAAAACACTAAAATAGTTTAAGTAGTTCATAAAATAGAATGCATCCTTTCAAATTGATAAGCATTTATCTTTGTGCATTTTTTTTTGTAGCATCAGTCTTAAAAATTTGCAAAAGGGACTGATTTAATATGATATCAAACCATTCATTTTACAAATATGTAGTTATGTGCTCTCATATTATATGTATATTAGGCAACTGAACAAATAAGAACCATATAAATAAGCAATACTAAACAAAAATGTGCATAATGTTTACAGGTGTATTGATGTAAGATGTTAACTAATGTCCACCCTGATAAAATACAGAGCAAAGTAGCAACTCATTATGTATGTAGCAGTCTTTAAATTCCTTGACTTATCTAGATCTTTCCTGCTTTCCAAAAGAAAGGTCATGACGGATATAGTTTTGATACTATCATGCCATTGTCTCCTTTGCAACATATTTTCTTCATCTGTATAACATTTGTTGTCATTTTGATTTCATTTGTTTAATATGAAAATCAAATAAAATATTTTAAACAATAAAAAAAAAAAAAAAGAAAGGTCATGACAAAACTCACAGGTTAGAAACAAGATAATAGTATTTAAAGGAGAAGGAAAGGCGTGTTATATTTGGGGGTGCCAAAAGTTATGCACCCCCAAGTGATTGTATATACTTACCTGAAACCCTGGGCCACTGCTCCTATCAGCAGAAAACTACACAGGGTACTTCCAGTGAGCACCACGGAGCAATCCTCATCCTGCTTCTTCTTTCTTCTCGTGGCTGCGCATGCACAGTAGAGCAAAAGCCTGAACCTTAACAAAAAATACATTTTCATTCTACTGTGCATGTGTCTGCCCTGGGAAATTTTAAGAAAGAAGAAGCAGGAAGACTATCACTTTGTGGTGCTCGCTGGAATAACCCCATGCCGGTGAAGTTTTCACCTGATAGGAGCATAACTTTGGGCACTCCCAAATCAACATGCCTTTCCTTCTCCTTTAAGCTTACTACAGATCAACATGTATCCCACATAAGGACATTATAGGTTTAAATGTCTTTCTTGCAATTAACAAAAAAATAAAAGTTGGCAAAATAATGAAGCTCTAATACTTAGAGCAGGAGGAGACCCCTTTGTTAGTAATACATTTTACACAGCTATAAACCATGAAGAACTGGGGAAAGAAGCAACAGATAATTGTCACAATGAAGGTCTCAACAATAGGAATAAAATACAGTATAAAAAAGTAGTTCGAAATAACAGGTTTGTTTCATCTGCCGGACCTTCACAAAACAAGTTTTTAATAAAGCTGTGTCTTGCAGTTCTGTTGTTCTGTTAATTAATTGTAATTCATAGATAGCTGTATTCCAAATAACCCTTTGAGTAGCTGTGGCTTTGTTTTAACACATTGTGCATATAATGAAGCTTGTGTTCTCAGGCACGTGTAAAAATAAAAACATCCTGCTCACTATTCTATCAGTTAACATACTCATTTAGCGAAAGATGCATTTCTTCTATTACCATATGTGATTTTCATAAGCATTAAATTGCTTTTCGCTGCATTTTATCATCCAAATCCACATTTAATTAAAGGAAATGAGTTATTTATCTCAAAGTGTTATTGTTCTGAAAGCTAAGTGCTTTTTCATCACTGGTAATGTAAGTTCTTTGTTTTGAATGGTGCATATATACAGTATATACTGCTGTATGGATCTTTTTTAATCTACAAAAAAATTATGCTTTAAGTCAGCTGGTAGTCTTTTGAAAGATTTCCTTTAAATGGGTACATCAACGGAATATGCACAGTTTAGAAAAGCACAAAGTGGTGGCTACCTCTGTTCCTCTAACATATTTTTGTGCAGACACGTACTCGTTATTCTTGAATCAAGCTTGGTCTTGAAGTTTCTGAAAAAATGGCATGTAAACTACAGAGAATTCCTAATATAATACTATATATACTACTATCATTTTAGGAAAGAAGTGTTTATTAAAAATCCTTCTAAGTTCTTCCAAAACCCCAGCTACATATATTTATATTTAATATATATATATATATATATATATATATATATATATATATATATATATATATATATATATATATATATATATATAAGCATTCATAATGGTATGGCATTAAACAATGTATACTTTAACATATACATTGTATTATATCCATACAGCAGGTGCCTAAAGCTAAAACCAGAGCAATCACTTGTGAGCACTCAAAAATCTGGTTCAACTGAAGACCATGCCAAAGTATTTATAATTCCTTCAATGTTGAGTATAGTGGCTACCATGATAAGTCTAAACTCAGTGGGGGTCATTTATCAACAGTGGGCAAATTTGCATGTGGACGGTAATTTATGACAACCAATCACATTGTTGCATTTATTTTTCTACTTGCAGCTGGCTGAAAAAAAGCTAATCGCTGATTGGTTGATATGGGTTACTGCCCATGGGCAAATTTGCCCAGTGTTAATAAATGAGCCCCACTATCCTTTATGCTATTATGATAATATGTCCTGGTATCCAAACTGATATGCACTTTCAATTTTCAGGGTTTCTCTAATGAGTATTGTACACAGGAGACATAAGCTACATATGATATAGAGATTTTATGAAGCAATTTTCAGTGATTGTTTATTAGTAAACAATAACTATTTTCTTCTTTCTCTGTAGAAAGGCACCTTTTCCATTCAGCCACCATCAATATTACTTCACTTTATAATTAACATATTTATAAATAAGGATGTCGCGGACTGTTCGCCTGCGAACTTGTTCGCGCGAACATCGACTGTTCGCGTTCGCCGAATGTTCGCGAACGTCGCGCGACGTTCGCCAATTTGGGTTCGCCTTAGCTGGCGCTTTTTTTTGCCATTTCTCCCCCAGACCAGCAGATACATGGCAGCCAATCAGGAAGCTCTCCCTCCTGGACCACCCCCACACCCCCTGGACCACTCCCCTTCCATATATAAACTGAAGCCCTGCAGCGTTTTTTCATTCTGCCTGTGTGTGCTTGGAAGAGCTAGTGTAGGGAGAGAGCTGTTAGTGATTTGAGGGACAGTTGATAGTAACTTTGCTGGCTAGTAATCTACTTGATACTGCTCTGTATTGTAGGGACAGAACTCTGCAGGGATTTGAGGGACATTTTAGGTTAGGTAGCTTTGCTGGCTAGTAATCTACCTTCTACTGCAGTGCTCTGTATGTAGCTGCTGTGGGCACTGATCTCTTCTGATCTCATCTGCTGACTGCTGTAATAACCCAATAGTCCTTGTAAGGACTGCTTTTATTTTCTTTTTTTACTTTGCTACTATAAGAGCCCAGTGCTATTAGTCTAGCTGTGTTGGGGAGTGGGACTAGTGTGCAACTGTGCTGCTCCTAGTAGTTCAGCGCCAACCAGAGTAATTTTTTTTTTTTTTTAATATACATATATTTTTTTTTTTATTTTACTTATCTTACTGTTCTTTAATGTGTCCAGTGCTGTTTGCTGTTCTTCATAGTAGTGCACCAATAGTAGTGCACTTGCAGGCATTATTTGCCCAGTGTGTTCTTCAAACAACTGCCACCTAGCTGTGTGAGCTTGTTCACATTCTGTCTAAATATCAATAATAATACCGTCTCCAGAACCACCACCTGAGTGACGTTTTTCAAGCAGCAATAATATATTCCGTATCCACTGCTGTAGTAGTGTATACATTGACCTTGCAGGCATTGTTTGCCCAGTGTGTTCTTCAAACAACTGCCATCTAGCTGTGTGAGCTTGTTCACATTCTGTCTAAATATCAATAATAATACCGTCTCCAGAAACACCACCTGAGTGACGTTTTTCAAGCAGCAATAATATATTCCGTATCCACTGCTGTAGTAGTGTATACGTTGACCTTGTAGGCATTGTTTGCCCAGTGTGTTCTTCAAACAACTGCCATCTAGCTGTGTGAGCTTTTTCACATTCTGTCTAAATATCAATAATAATACCGTCTCCAGAACCACCACCTCAGTGACGTTTTTCAAGCAGCAATAATATATTCCGTATCCACTGCTGTAGTAGTGTATACGTTGACCTTGTAGGCATTGTTTGCCCAGTGTGTTCTTCAAACAACTGCCATCTAGCTGTGTGAGCTTGTTCACATTCTGTCTAAATATCAATAATAATACCGTCTCCAGAAACACCACCCGAGTGACGTTTTTCAAGCAGCAATAATATATTCCGTATCCACTGCTGTAGTGTATACGTTGACCTTGCAGGCATTGTTTCAATTTGTTTGCCCAGTGTGTTCTTCATTTTCAAACAACTGCCACCTAGCTGTGTGAGCTTGTTCACATTCTGTCTAAATATCAATAATAATACCGTCTCCAGAACCACCACCTCAGTGACGTTTTTCAAGCAGCAATAATATATTCCGTATCCACTGCTGTAGTAGTGTATACGTTGACCTTGTAGGCATTGTTTGCCCAGTGTGTTCTTCAAACAACTGCCATCTAGCTGTGTGAGCTTGTTCACATTCTGTCTAAATATCAATAATAATACCGTCTCCAGAAACACCACCCGAGTGACGTTTTTCAAGCAGCAATAATATATTCTGTATCCACTGCTGTAGTGTATACGTTGACCTTGCAGGCATTGTTTCAATTTGTTTGCCCAGTGTGTTCTTCATTTTCAAACAACTGCCACCTAGCTGTGTGAGCTTGTTCACATTCTGTCTAAATATCAATAATAATACCGTCTCCAGAAACACCACCTGAGTGACGTTTTTCAAGCAGCAATAATATATTCCGTATCCACTGCTGTAGTAGTGTATACGTTGACCTTGTAGGCATTGTTTGCCCAGTGTGTTCTTCAAACAACTGCCATCTAGCTGTGTGAGCTTTTTCACATTCTGTCTAAATATCAATAATAATACCGTCTCCAGAACCACCACCTGAGTGACGTTTTTCAAGCAGCAATAATATATTCCGTATCCACTGCTGTAGTAGTGTATACGTTGACCTTGTAGGCATTGTTTGCCAAGTGTGTTCTTCAAATAACTGCCATCTAGCTGTGTGAGCTTTTTCACATTCTGTCTAAATATCAATAATAATACCGTCTCCAGAACCACCACCTCAGTGACGTTTTTCAAGCAGCAATAATATATTCCGTATCCACTGCTGTAGTAGTGTATACGTTGACCTTGTAGGCATTGTTTGCCCAGTGTGTTCTTCAAACAACTGCCATCTAGCTGTGTGAGCTTGTTCACATTCTGTCTAAATATCAATAATAATACCGTCTCCAGAAACACCACCCGAGTGACGTTTTTCAAGCAGCAATAATATATTCCGTATCCACTGCTGTAGTGTATACGTTGACCTTGCAGGCATTGTTTCAATTTGTTTGCCCAGTATGTTCTTCATTTTCAAACAACTGCCACCTAGCTGTGTGAGCTTTTTCACAATCTGTCTAAATATCAATAATAATACCGTCTCCAGAAACACCACTTGAGTTGTTGTTGTTGTTTTAAAAAAAATGCCAGGCGAAGGCAGGCCGCCACGCAGAGGCACTAGGGGCCGTGCTGCTATGCTATCCTGTGGCCCTACAAAATTGTTTTACAAAGGCAATGACCCTGAACTCCCAAAATGCTGAAGAGGTAGTTGACTGGCTTACACAGCACACCCCATCCTCTACCGTTTCTAACTTTACCACAACATCCTCATCCTCCTCTGCTATGGGCACCCCACGTAACACTTCCTCCACCACCGGCGCCCCTTCTTCACTGGAGTCAGAGGAGTTATTTTCACATGAGTTTCTTGAACCGAGTGATGCGCAACCATTATTGGCAGAAGAAGATGAAGGAGATGAGGACGTTACACCAGATATAATTCTGTCAGAGAACACAACAGAGATGGACATAATGAGTGATGAGGAGGTCCCCGCTGCTGCTTCCTTCTGTGAGCTGTTAGAAGAAATTGATGCATCTGAGGAGAATGTTGATGAGGAGATTGATTTTTTGTGGGTGCCCAGTAGAAGAGAGCAAGAGGAGGATAGTTCAGATGGAGAGACGGAGAGTCAGAGAGGCAGGAGGAGAATAAGACTTAGAAGAAGCAGGGAGGACAGCTCGCAGGGAACAGTAGGGCAACAACATGTATCGGCACCTGTGGTCAGCCGGCCAATGCACCCGCCATTGCCGCCAACGCCGGCAACTTCTACTGTTACCGCCAGATTGCCAGCTTCAAAAAGGTCAGCAGTGTGGGATTTTTTTAATGTGTGTGCCTCTGACAAAAGCGTTGTAATTTGCAATGAGTGCAGTCAGAAACTGAGTCTTGGGAAGCCCAACAGCCACATAGGTACAACTTCTATGCAAAGGCACATGAACGGCAAGCACAAAGCACTTTGGGAGCAACACCTCAAAGGCAGCAGACAAACTAAAAGCCACCCTCCTTCTGCTCTACCTGTGCTGTCCTTGACCCGTCTGAACCACCCTCCACTCCGCCTTCCACCTTGACCACCAGTTCCCAGTCATCTGCCCCCAGACAAGTTTCTGTGAGGGCCATGCTTGAGCGTAAGAAGCCAATGTCTGCAAGTCACCCCCTTGCCCGGCGTCTGACAGCTGGCTTGTCTGCACTCTTAGCCCGCCAGCTTTTACCATACCAGCTGGTGGACTCTGAGGTCTTCCGCAAATTTGTAGCAATTGGGACACCGCAGTGGAAGGTACCCAGCTGCAATTTTTTTCCAAAAAGGGAATACCACACCTGTACCACCACGTGCAGAGCCAAGTCACCGCATCTCTGTCACTTAGTGTTGGGCCAAAGGTCCATATGACTACTGACGCATGGTCCTCCAAGCATGGTCAGGGCAGGTATGTCACCTACACTGCCCACTGGGTGAACTTGGTTATGGCTGGGAAGCAGGGAATGTGTGGCTCAACAACAACAGTGGAGTTGGTGTCACCGCCACGGATTGCACGCGGTTCTGCCACCACCTCTACTCCTCCTTCGCTCTCTACCTCGTCTTCTTCCTCTTCTTCCTCCTCTGCTGCTGGGTCCTCCTCCTCCACACCTGTGCACCCCCAGCTCCCCCTAGGCTATTCGACGTGCCAGGTACGCCGTTGTCATGCTGTCTTGGGGATGACGTGCCTGGAAAGCAGAAACCATACCGGATCTGTACTCCTGTCATCTCTGCAGTCACAGGCCGATCGGTGGCTGACCCCACACCAACTGAAGATCGGAAAAGTGGTGTGTGACAACGGAAGCAATCTGTTGGCAGCACTGAGACTGGGCAATTTAACACATGTGCCCTGCATGGCACATGTTCTGAATTTAATAGTCCAACGTTTTGTCTCGAAGTACCCAGGATTCCAGGACGTTCTCAGGCAGTCCAGGAAGGTGTCGGCCCATTTCAGACGGTCCTACACAGCCATGGCACGCCTTGCTGACATTCAGCAGCGGTACAACATGCCAGTCAGGCGTTTAATTTGCGACAGCCAGACTCGCTGGAATTCAACGCTCCTCATGTTGGAACGTCTGCAACAACAGCAAAGAGCCGTCAATGAATACCTGTTTGAACTGGGTGGTAGGACTGGATCTGCAGAGCTGGGGATTTTTTTCCCCCGTTACTGGGTGCTTATGTGCAATGCCTGCAGGCTCATGCGCCCTTTTGAAGAGGTTACAAACATGGTCAGTCGCACCGAAGGCACCATCAGCGACCTAATACCCTTTGCTTTCTTCCTGGAGCGTGCCGTGCGACGAGTGACAGATGAGGCTGTAGACCAGCGTGACGAGGAGCAGGAAGCGCACGATTTCTGGTCGGAATCACCAGGCACCTGCTGCAACGCAGGGAGAGGTGTCAGAAGTGGAGTCAGAGGAGGAAGGTGGCTTTGTGGAGGAGGAGGACCAACAGGAGCAGGCTTCCCAGGGGGCTTGTGGTGACCTTTTGGGGACCCCTGGTCTTGTACGTGGCTGGGGGGAGGAGACCGTGGATGATGTAGTCCTTGATAACGAGGAAGCGGAGATGGATACCTCTGCATCCAACCTTGTGAGAATGGGGTCTTTCATGCTGTCATGCCTGTTGAAGGACCCCCGTATCAAGAGGCTTAAGGAGAAGGACCTGTACTGGGTGGCAACGCTACTAGACCCTCGGTACAAGCATAAAGTGGCAGAAATGTTACCAACGTACCACAAGTCCGAAAGGATGCTGCATTTACAAACCAGCCTGCAAAACATGTTGTACAATGCTTTTAAGGGTGATGTCACTTCAGGAACTCATCAACATTCCAGGGGCAGAGGTGCCAGTAATCCTGCCACGAGCGCACCTGCAAGGACAAAGCACTTTGGCCACTCTGTAACGTCAGACATGCAAAAGTTTTTCAGTCCAAGGCAGCGCCAGAACCCTTCTGGATCCACCCTCAAAGAACGCCTCGACCGGCAGGTAGCGGACTACCTGGCATTAACTGCAGATATCGACACTCTGAGGAGCGATGAACCCCTGGACTACTGGGTGCGCAGGCTTGATCTGTGGCCAGAGCTGTCACAATTTGCCATGAACCTCTTGTCTTGCCCCGCCTCAAGTGTCCTCTCAGAAAGGACCTTCAGTGCAGCAGGAGGGATTGTAACTGAGAAGAGAACTCGCCTAGGTCACAAAAGTGTGGATTACCTGACCTTTATTAAAATGAATGAGGCGTGGATCTCGGAGGGTTACTGCACGCCGGAAGACTTGTTCTGACTCCCCATGCAGCTGTCCTTCTCTGCACGCCACATGACTCCACACACAGCTGTCCTTTAGCGTCCTCCTCCCTCCGCCACCGTTACAAACTAGGGTGCAAACCCTACTGGTTTCATTTGAATTCAGGTAAATCCTGAGTTTTTCTGGCCTCTGTGCTTCAGTGGCTGCGACAAAATTTTTTTATATTTTTAGCATTTATATGGCATATTATTTCTGGCCTCTGTGCTTCAGTGGCTGCGACAAAAAAAAATTAATATTTTCAGCATTTATATGGCATATTTTTTCTAGCCTCTGTGCTTCAGTGGCTGCGACAAAAAATTTTTATATTGTTAGCATTTATATGGCATATTTTTTCTGGCCTCTGTGCTTCAGTGGCTGCGACAAAAAAAAATTATATTTTTAGCATTTATATGGCATATTTTTTCTGGCCTCTGTGCTTCAGTGGCTGCGACAAAAAAAATTATATTTTTAGCATTTATATGGCATATTTTTTCTGGCCTCTGTGCTTCAGTGGCTGCGACAAAAAAAAAATAATATTTTCAGCATTTATATGGCATATTTTTTATGGCCTCTGTGCTTCAGTGGCTGCGACAAAAAAAACATAATTTTTCAGGAAAGTACACATGCCTAATTTTTCAGGGTTCTGCAACAGTGGCAAAATCGCATCTTTTATGGTCACCGCAGGTGATCAATAAAGTAGACCAAAACTGGGCCCACACTGCAGAATCTGTGTTTTTTGGTTCACTTCACTGTACATTGAATTACCTCTGCCTGACCGTGCACGTGCGCACAAGCACGGTGACTGCTAAACACACCACTACAGAAATATTGCCACCAACAGGACGAACATCCTGGAGGTGACAAGCTCAACTAGTAATTAACAACTATTATTTGCTCACTTGACGGTATCATTCATTAAAGCTCTTTGCGTTTTTTTGCGTTGCAGTAAGCGCCGCGTTTTGTCTTTGCGTGTGAACAGGCTGTAACCTTTACACGACTTGATTGACATGTAGACACCGGACGTTTTAAAGCAGTTTATTACACAGGTTTAGAAATGTAGTGTGATTTCTGCCCTTTACAGCACAAAACGCAGCGCTGTGTCAACAATGTATTTTTCAGATACATTTTTGCCCTTGATCCCCCTCTGGCATGCCACTGTCCAGGTTGTTGCACCCTTTAAACAACTTTAAAATCATTTTTCTGGCCAGAAATGTCTTTTCTAGCTTTTAATATTCGCCTTCCCATTGAAGACTATGGGGTTCGCGACGTTCGCAAACCGTTCGCATTTTTGACGCAAGTTCGCGAATATGTTCGCGAACTTTTTTTCCGACGTTCGCTACATCCCTATTTATAAAGCGCCAACATATTCCACATTGCTGTGCATACAGATTTACAATAAAAACGGGCAATAGCAATAACTATTTTTTTTAAATAAAATCTACAACATGCATATTAAAGTATCACCCTCCCCAATCCCAGCTGTGGGAACTTGTTCACTTACAGTAATATGCCCCTGAATCCAGTACCCCAGAGATGTAAGGCAGTAAAAGGCATTTTGAACCTACATACTAGATCAATCTTAAACATCAAATGGGTTTATTAACAGAGAGCAGCAGATATCCCCTTGAGTACAACAAATGGTGAGGCTGCATTTAAGAGTAGAATAAGAGTGGAAGATATTCCAGTGGTCCCATCCAGTGGAAGGTTCTCAGGAAGTCCCTCTCTTGCTGAGTGCCCCTTCACTTTTAGCAAGTTATTGCCCAGGAGAATGTACTTCTCATCAGTGGATGTGCTCATGCTAACTACCCTACAGTACTTAACTTATAACTAGTGATGAGCGAATTATTTTGGCAGATATGGATTTACAGCGAAACTCCTCATTTCAACATCTTTTAATTTTTTCTGTGAAACTGTGGCAAAAAATTGTCGTAGAAAATTTCCCTGAGACAAAAGAGTCAACAGGACAAAAATGTCACAGAGACAAAAAAAGTCTCCACAAGAAAAAACACACATTGACATTAATGCATTTGGACAAAAAAGAAATAAGAAAAACGCCAAATTACTTTAATGCAATTGGACAAAAAAGTCAGCGAGACGAAAAAAGTTGCACAAGAAAAAACATCCATTGACTTTAATGCATTTGGAGCAAGAAAAAATGCCATACTAGATACTTTTACAGGTCTACTTAAAGTTTCATTATTTTAAAAATTAGGGTGAGCACTTATTTTCTGCCCACTATATTCTTAGAACTATGGCTGAATGGCTGATTCATCAGTGTTTTCATATATCTGGTAAAGCTTCCAAAGATTAGAATTGTATTATGCTAATCAAGATAGCAACGACTACCAAAGTGATAATAGGCTACAAAAATATGCACTACATTGCACCGGTGCCACCATTCAGACCTTCTTCTTTTTTTTTTTTTCTTCCAAGAACTGCACTTGTGTAATTTAGTACTTATAAATGAGCCCTTAAAATGTTGATTTTTTTTTGTGCGTGCTGTTACCACACAACAGTAATTAAAACCAGAAATTGATTTTCCTGGTGAATTTGCAACATGCCCAATAGATTGCTTGGAGGAGGCCTCTAGGGGCATAGAAAATATTTTCTGTAGTAACACGAGTAACCAAAAAGAACAGCATCTAGCCACCCGATATGGATTAATTTGCATTTTAATTGAAACTAACAATGATTATAGACATCCTATTCTGCTCTTTAATATGCTGACCATTCACTCAAAGCCCTAGGGTGCTTAGGAGAATGTTTAAGAGCACATGGGGTATGTTAGTATTAAAAGCTGAACTCTATTTTTCTATAATTTAGAAATACGTTTAATTATTAAAGGCGCTGAAATACTAGTTAGATGTAGGAGGGAATAGATAATTATCATAATAATCATTTAAAAATCTACTTTATCATGGGTCATAGCCTTTTTTCAATGTTTTATTCATATTGGTTGTTACCCCAGGGGCATGAATCAGTTGCAGGGGGCACAGTCTGAGAGCCAGTTAAAGTGAGAATTCAAAAGAAAAGTATTTTTTCACCTAGATACACCACAAACCAGCATAGGTAGTCCTGAATAAATGCCTGGTCCTTGTATTGAGGGTAGTTCTAACAAAATTCT
This sequence comes from Xenopus petersii, assembly GCA_038501925.1. Classification (NCBI taxonomy): domain Eukaryota; kingdom Metazoa; phylum Chordata; class Amphibia; order Anura; family Pipidae; genus Xenopus; species Xenopus petersii. Next base: position 46,453,147 of record CM076688.1, read on the forward strand.
TATTGAGCTTGTTTAAGCAGGTTAATTGCTAAAATGTTTTGGGGTGTAATTGTCTTTTAGCATCATAGTAAAGATGAAGGTGTTTAGGGAAATTCAAAGAAAGGTATAATGTTATGACATCAACTACTGTATGTGGTTTTAACAGATCATTGAGAAAACACTTAGGAGCATATTTTTCAAAATGTGGGATTAGAGCTCACCACAGAAAATTTTTCAAAGGGAGTGCTATAATCTTTCTAAACTTCATAACTAAGCGAGACCATTTTCCTGCATGAAACTAGAACTCCATTCTTAGTAGTTTTTATGAAAATATAGATGATATTACAATTCTTCATGAAGTCTTTCACTTCACTGCAGGTAAAGTTTCCACAGGGATGTCTACCTCTATGACAATAAGCAAGCCTTGATGTATCCTGCTGCAAGCATAAAAATGATCAATATAAAAACCACTAACATAAAATCTGATTTACATCCACAATGTACAGTATAATAATCCCTGGGGAGATGGCATTTATTCTTTAATAAAGTATTCTTCAAGGTCTTTGAAACCTATTGATCTTGAAAGTTGAACATTCCATTGGCAGAGTGGTGATAAAGCAATTGTTTGTTTAAAAATGATGTGCCACAATTCTTCAAAATTACTCAAATCAGAATTATAACAAGATCTTCCCATGTCAAAATACCTATGTAATTTGACTGAACAAACAACTATTCAAATCCAACAGCCTTAAATAAATAAGAGTATGCACATGATTCAACCTATAATTCCATACTTTAATTGAAATCAAACTATACAGGGGTAAATTAATTAATAGTAAATAATTTCAATCAAGAGTTTGTTTGACAGTCATTCACTGAGCAGAGGGGACCCACTTTTATCCCTTACAAGATTATATTTGAACTAGAATTTACTATTGCTGATATTAAGGGGCCTATTTATTAAGCCTCAATTCTTTCTGTTTTTAAGGGGAAATCCAAATTTTTAGAGGGAAAAAAACTCACATTTTTCAAGATGTATTATGCTCCAAAGCTGCTAAATATCAGAATCTGAAAATACTCCAGCTAAAACCTGTTGAAGTTATGTAAAAGTCAATGGCAATTGTCTCTTTTACAATTGGAAAATGTTTCTTGCCCTCATGATCTTTGTAGGTTTCGGACATTTTGATGCTGGTTTTCATTCGAAAATCCAAAAAAATATGTGGTTTTCAAGCGCCAATTAGAAAAAATGTTCTATTTTTCACGACTTATCTCTCCTGTACAATTTTCGTTTGGATTTATCTTAGTATATTAAGCCAAATGGTGGTTGGGAGTTATGTCAAATTTGTATTTTTAAAACAATGACAACATTTTGAGTTTTAATAAATACCCCCCTATGTTTAATGAGTCAGTACAAAATTATTGATTTTGGAGCTCCGTGAATTGCTGAAGTGTGTTTGGCTTATTTTTTTTTAGGTATCAAACATTCATTGTGTTTCTTTGTTTTTTAAATAAGATGCATTATTCTGTGTGTTATAATTAAATAATATTGTCACATTATAGTTATAACCACGAATGAAAGATAAAATGTCAGTTATCGTAGAGAGTAGCATCAGTGCTTTCTGCTTTGCATTGTCTCACACATTTTATTTTTTATTTCACTCCACTTTTAGCTGCAGTAAGTTGTGGTTCCCTCAGACAACAAAACACCTGAAGATCCTGCAGCAGATAACATAAGTGAAATCTTTGTTGTGTGTATATAAATGTGTACTTTACCATGTTTGTACCCAAAAAAGCTTTTGACAGCAGTGGTGTATTCATGAGCAAAGTATTGTAATGTAGGAAGTGTAAGGGCAGCACAGGGGGCTGTAGCTAAATGTCTGCACTGGCAGCAAAAAACACATCTCCATTCTTGGCAATACACAGGAGAGACATGCTTGGCAGACAAGGACTTTAATCTTAGGGTTTTGAGGAGAAAATAATTGTATTTTTCTTCCAGCTTTTAAAGCTTGTGAGAATAGAGAATACTTGTAGGCAGAGATATTTCATGGTTTAGGTAATACCTTATAAATCTGTTTTGAGGTACTCGACTTCTCTTGGCTGTTTCACAGCTCTTTCGCTAAAAATTCCCTTTTCACATCTTAAAATGGAATTTCCTTTCTTCTCAATAGATGCCCATGTCTGCTGGAAGAATCTAGTGGTGAGTAGAGAATATATGAGAAAGCCCTCTTATGTATTGATATAGTTATATTTTACTCAATCTGTTGGTTGTAGCTATTCTCTCCCAACACATATTCCACCTACTACGCTTGCGTCTTTATAAATTGTGAGTTTATTTTAAGTAGAATACAGAACTCTAAAATTACTCAAATCTGAATTTTGATAAATAAGGCCACAAGTGTCCTGCATAGTTGTGTGGTATTAAAAAAACAGGTATACTGCTTAAAACTGCACCCAAGTCACTAATGAGAAAATTAAAGTAGATCCACAATCCTTTACCCAGAATATCCATTAACATTACCAACACCAGTAGACCCAACTTTAAAAAACATTTTAGTCTATGGACGACAATTTTTTTTTTGACGAGCAACAATTTTTTTTCACCCATTAATCTATGGGCGTAATTTTGGCGGCAAAACTTGGTAAAAAATTTTGCTCATCACTATAGCCTTTCTGATGTCCGAGTTCAATTTGAGTTTTTTCCTGCCGAAAACTCGATCAATTCGAGTTTTCAGGAACTCAAACTCGCAGAATCAAGTTTTTTTTCATTCGAGTTTCTTCTTAAATAAAAAAAACATTCCAGTTATGAGTTCATACATGGTATAAAAAACTCTTAACATTCAACCTTGATAACCTGATAAATAGCTCCCCTAACGTTTACATAATTATGAAGTTATGGTGATCCAAATTATAGAAAGATTCTTTATCCAGAAAGCGCGAGGTTCCAGCATTCTGAATAATAGATTCTATACCTGTAGTATGTAAATTATTTTATAGAGTAAGGTATAAGTTGGTGAATATTGAAAGCTTAGGACTACTTTCTGTATTGTTATTAAAAAAATGTACTTCTACTTATTAATACCCTGCAAAAATATTTTTCAGAATGATGCTTATTTATAAAACCATCTTAATAGACTTCTGGGAGAAGATATAATTGTGAAAACAATGTAGTAAACAGTCATCTTAGCCAATGACTCATTGTAAAATCTAGGAAATAATCACCTGACACTAAATATAAAGAATAAAGCCACAAGAGGCTGAGAGCTGACCTTTGCCAAGCTACACGTTGCTGCAAGAAACTCATTATCATCGAGATGATGTCATTGCGAGACAGCATCTGCCCTAGTCTCATTGTGCTATCCAAGTCACTTTTTTTTCTTTAATCTATCACAAATGGTATGCTTTTATCTGATGTTTTACTGTGCGGTCTGTATATATCTTTCATGTCATACATGTGACTTACTAGAATTCTGTTTGAGATTTCATCTTCTGCTGGTACAGCGTATCCTGAGATTTAATATCTGTATTGACATGTATTGTTCCAAACAAATGCAATTTATTTACCAAACAAATTAAAAAGATATTTTTTGCAAAGTTCTACAGAACAATTATATATATATATATTTAGAACATATTACAGTTGTAATAAGACACAGTATTGTTTAACAGCTCCCCCTGCTGACAGCACTTTTTCATGTGTTCCGTTCTGCTGCTCATAGGCAGTTATTGGAACAAACACATCAGAATTACATTCATCTATTACAAAGATGATTAGATAACCTGTGATCCATTTATATAAAAAAAGCAAAATTCCACTAAGAACAAAAATTAAATATTGCAATGTATTATCAACATAGAACAACATTTCTATACTGAATATTTATTTTATTTGATAATGATAATCACCACAAACAGGGAATGGGGGAGTCCAGGGGAGCTTGTGCACCAGTCAGACTGTTTATATGGTCAAAATTAAATGTGCTCACACAAATGACCAGGCATGCTGGCATTGCAATTTATTTGTTGAATTAGCGGTTATCAAGTTTAAACCTAAGAAGAACAGAGCATTTATATGCGAGTTTCATTCATTTGTAATGGTAAATACATTAAATTTCATATTACAGAGGCATGTTACGTGTTACAGAGGGGCTCTTTGGGGCCGATTTATTAATACTTAAGGTCGGGATCGTGTCTATTGATGTGGACAAAAAAAAAATCAATCATTACAATAAAAATCCAATGGAGATACAGAACTAACGGTTTTTATACATTGATAGACCTGATCCCAACCCTGGATTAATAAATCTGTTTCTGAGTTTTAAGAGCAAACAGGAGTTTCCCAACAGAAATACAAATTCAGAACATTAGTTATGCACACATAAAATATATGTTATACGGCTGAAATGTGACTTAAATAAGTAGTAAATACAAATAAATAAAAACATTACTGGGTAGTTGACTTTTAAGTTAACTTTAGGTACACTGCCTTGCAAAAGTATTCACCCCCTTGTCTTTTTACATATTTTGTTACATTCCAAACTGTAATTTAAATGTTTCTTAATCTTATTTTATGTGATGGATCTACACAAAATTTTCTAAGTAGGTAAAATGAAATGAGTAAAATATTTATAAAAAAGAATTTAAAAAAAAAAAAAAAAAACTCGGCATTTTCATTTGTATTCACTTCCTTTGCCATGAATCTCATGAAAAATCCTGGTGCAACTAATTACCTTCAAAGAACTGAAGTTCGCACCACTTACCCACTGCCTGTTATCACTTATGCAATTTGAATAAAGCTGCTTTTTCAAAGAACAACTGTGGCAAGTCTTGATGTGGACAGCGCTGAACAGCGATACACAGGAATTGTCTTGCAGATGCCGGCTTGGAGTTGCCGGAGTATCGCGAGAGCTGCGGCCGATACGCTACAAGAAAGGGTGAGCTCTGTTTAATCTTTCACTACCCGTGTTTTGCATTTGAACAATTCCTTTCGGCCCCTTTGCTATTGTTGTTTAATATTATAAGTTTTGTATGAGTGAACCTGCATCCTCTGTGCTGACACAGAGGTTATATTGGCTCATGTTACTAAGGCACTTCCATTATGGCACCTCCTTCCTTTCTTATGAGTCTGCTCTTAACAAGCAGTGTTCCACCGGACTGGATATTCCTGCTGACAAGTCTGAGCTATCTGGTAAGCTGCCTGTGTTCCTTTGACTTCTTGTATTATATGAAGTCTTATGTTGTGAGCTGGAGTCCTCTGTGCAAAATGCAGTATTTGCTCTTGTTATACCAGGTAGTTTCAGTACTGGTTGGTGCTGAGGCAGTGTGGTACATGAATTCGGTGAGTATAATTTATCAGTATCCGTAGTGTGTTTGAAACATTCATTACACTGGGAAGTCTGCATGTTAATAAGCTAATTATGTCCCTCAGCTGAAAGCTATCAGGGTTCTAGCTGAAGTTTCCATCCTGTGGACTAGTCATTGCTATCAGGTAAGGTGAAGATACTCCTCTAGGCCTCTTTGCTATTGTTGTTTATATTGTCCTCTGTGTAGACACAGAGGTTATATTTGCCTTTTATTACACAGGGTGCTTGCAGGGTTGGCTGGAGTCTTGCACTGCTGAAGCAGTATGGTAGCCCCTTCCTTACTTACAAAGAGTCTGCTCAATGCTGTAACCTGTCATTGGGCCCCACAGTATATTCATTTTAGTGCCCCTAACATATCCAGAGGCTGTGCTGTTTTACCAATATATATTGAAATTGCTCTTTGTTTGGGCCTCATGGGGTCCCTATACCTTTAGTGTCTGCTTCCTCTGTAGTTCCGCCCCTGAGTCTGCTCCTAAGAAGCAGCCTGCCACCAAGGATCTGACTGGATTATTCCTACTGAGAGCATATTTTCTGGTTGGGTGCCAGTGTTCCTCTGACTTCTTGTATTGATGTCATCTGAGGTCTTAGGTTTGTGAGCCCGAGTTCTCTGTGCAGACACAGTAGGTAAGTGTGCTCTTATTACACCTGGTATTTCCAGGACTAGCTAGGGGTTTGTTCTGCTGTAGCAGCATTGTATCCCATTTTTTCCTAAGATGTTTCCACACTTAACAGGCAGTGTTCCGATTATATGGTGTCTTTTTATGTGATGTAGGCCTTCTCTTAGATATTCTATTCCCATCTGGTGGTTTTTGTTGGGAGCTCAGATGTAGTTATACTACATCTACTGAGTTTTGGTGGCCATAGGGTTCCCTTCTTTAATTGTTGGTAGATTGAAGGGCACTTACTGTTATGTCTGCTGGCACCTTAACAGGCGTGAAGCCGGCTTGTAGTCTACGGCTCTTTGTGTGGCCTCGGGCCGCTTGCCAGGGAGCTGGGTTTGTGTGGCCTCTGGCTTTCATTATGGCCCTTGGCTTGGGTTAGAGTCCTTGTTTAGGTCCATGGCTAATGGGTCTGCTGGCCTTTTTCCATGGCCCTTGACTCATGAATCTGCTGGCCTTTTACCATGGCCCTCGGCTCATGGTTCTGCTGGCCTTTTACAAGGGCCCTTGTTCTGCTGGCCTGTTACATGAACCTTTGGCTCATGTGGTCTTTTACCCTTGGCACATTTGTTTGGTTGGCCTTTTACCAGGTTTATTGTGGCTGCAGGCCTGTTTCCATGGCCCTTAACTTAGGTACTTGCTTGCCTTTTACCAGGGTTCTTGGCCTTTTTCCGTGGCCCTTGGCTAAGGTGGCCACTAGTTTTTATTAAAGTCCTTGGGGGCTTGTGGCTGCCAGCCTTTGCTGTGACCTATGGTGCATAGACCACCGGCTAGACGTTGGCGGCTGATAGGCGTGGCTACTGTTCTTGCTGTGGCCCTTGGTGGGCATGTCTGTTTGCCTTGCACAATCTGTGGCAGGACAACAATCTTGTCTACAATCCTTGCAGGCATGATTGGCTATTTGGTTGGATCTAACATGGGTTGTACCATCAGCTGGTGTTTGCTCTGAGCTTCATAGCCCATAGCTAATGATGTGGCTGGTATTCAGCAGCTGTGGTTGGTCATATGTTGTCGGCTTACAGCTAATCTTTGCTTCTGCCTTACATGCATTGTTTTTGGTCGTGTATGCCACTGCTTATTATCAATAAGGCTGGCTTGTGGACCAGGGTTTTGCAAGTTCAACAACTGGCTTGTGCTCGGTTATTGCATGTGTGGAAATTGACTTTTGTGTCTTGTGCCAGTGCAGTTGGTGACCTTGTCTCCAATGGTGGCATTCACAATAGCTGGTTTATGTACTATTACTTGTGTATTAGAATTGTGACCCCAGCTGTTTGCTGGTTCAGTAGCTTCTATGTAAGGTCACAGGTTTGGTTCAGTTTTTGCATAAACTGTAGCATTGTGCAGCTTGAGATGTAGTGACCTCAGCTTTTGTGGGTTTTCTAGAACTGTAATTGGCTTGGGTCCCATTTGCTTGCTTGTGTAGCAGTTGGCTGGGGCAACAGCATATATTACTGGTAGATGGTCTTAAGTCCCATTTGCCTGGTCCAGCAGCTTATCCTTGTGCTGTTGTATGCCCAGTTTTGGTGGTTGATGGAGCTACTGGGCTGTGCCAGCATGGCTCTGCAATGGTTACACTGATATGCTGATTTAGGATAACCCAGAGTTGGTGTTCATCTAGTTAAGTCTTCATTAGGTATTACTAGCATGGAGTTGGTGAATCTTGGGCTGATCTCTGGTGCGGAGTTGACTCCGGTCAGCACTGGTGTGAGCTGCTTCCATTAAGCTGCATGACTAGGCTAATGTTGGCCAAGTTTTTTTAGGGCCACTCGCTATTGCTGAGGATTGTGTATTTCTCCAGCACTGGTGACAGAAGTGTTTAGTTTCTGATCTAATTGGTTTCCTGGTGGTTTCTAGGGTGTTTTAGTTCTGAGATGGCCATTGCCATCATTCTGGTTATGTCCTAGGGAACCTATTGTTTTAACAGTTGTAGGATTTTTGTTCTTCCCCAGGTTGAGTTTTATGTCAGATAGCCATATTGCAGGTATCTAGTCCCTGAGGGAACCTTTTTAAGAATAATATGGCTATTCTTAATCTGCAATGCTTGATCATCAAATACTGGTCTCTAATTTAGTGGTTGGTTTTGTAGCTCAAAAGTAAAAGTGTGGTGAGGAGGAAGACATGTGGTCTTATAGGTCATGATTAATTTTGGCTATGTTATAGGTCCTACCTCCAGGTCTGGGAGGGGCAATGCCCATGTGTACTGACATGTCGGGACTAGAAGAAAAGGAATTTACGTCAAATAGTTAAGTAAAATTCTCTATATTTTGTCCTATTTATTGTTTGCTTCACCATAAAAAAAAATCTTCAAAGTTGTAGGCATATTCTGTAAATGAAATGGTGTAAACTCCCAAACAATCCATTTAAATTTCAGGTTGTGAGGTAACAAAACCTGAAAAATGCCAAGGGGGGTGAAGACTTTCGCAAAGGCACTGCATGTTATAGAATATCTTGTGCTTAGCAACTTGTCAAGTTCCCTTTATTGTATATAGTTTTTTTATTTGCCTTTTTTTTTTAAATTTTATATTATTTCTGTTTCTATCAGATTTATCTTCCAGCCTCTAATTAAAACCGCTGTTGGTAAAGGAAAATGTGGTAAAAATGTGGCTATTTTGTGTTGTATGTACGACCTTTTTAAGAATTAGTCGAACTTTTGACATTTTGTTCGCCACAAATGTTTCTACCATAATTAAAATGTCAGGAGAACAACTTGGACAGGATAATTTACTTAAGACTGTAGAGAAAAAAAATTCAGAGCAATAAATGGCAGTTTTCTTTACCATGTATACCATACTTTATGAAATTTGGCAGCAATACACCAGATCCATAAAACTATAAAAATTGCTGTGAATTTTCTCATGCTTGCAACATTTTTACAATTTGGTGACCGACAACGAACTGTGTACTTACCAACACTTTTATGAATATGTATATAGACATTCACCTTATAATGACAGCAAATGTTAACAATTCACAACATATTTACCAAATATTTGTTTAAACAGAGTAAAACTGAATGGGTAATCTGTCAGTTACAGATACTCAACAAAATAGAAACAGATGGCAGTGTATTTCTAATTAATGATACAAATAAGACTTCAGCTCAAACAGACTACCTTTATTGGTTCAAAAACAGAAGCAGACAAGGAAAAAAGTCTGTAGAATAGCTCTGCTCATTTAGTATCTCCTCTGCCACTAGAGAACATATTAAAATAGCATGGGATAGAAGCAGATAAACTCTGGCAATACTGACAGATGATCAGTGTTGCCTGTTAAACAAAACTATCCAAGAGATAAAGGCACAGACGTGAAAGCTACAAAGATTCTGTTTATCCTGAAGGTTTCCATAAAACGGTATGTCGAGTGCCAGCTATTTCACGGGTCTTTACTTGGACCTCTGCCTCATCTTTCTTCTTTTGCGCTTCAGTCTGAATAAAATAGAAAAGTTTAAACCGATTCAGCGAATTATTTTTATACATTTTTAAGATATACGGATAAGTATGAGGTAGGAAAGAACACTTTCTAACCTCCCGCAAAGATAAGATAGATATCAGTGAGATTAAGGTAGGTGTAAAGTAACCATATTTTGTAAAATAAAAATAAAAAGAATTATAATTTCAGCTGCAAAGAGTTGACACATACACTGGCACTGTACAATGAGTAATTTAGGCTTACTAGCTCTCTTATATAATGTCATGCTTAAGTTGCTTGCATACAATTATTACAGTGAATTCAATACTTGTTCTTTTCTGTGTGAATAAGCTATCCATTAGTGAAGGAATAGTAGTCAGGTATTGCAGCTGGAGATTTCAAAAGAACATTCTAAATAGCTATTGGACAAAGGGAGTTATTTAATTAAAGCAAGCACATTTCTTCATGTTAAAAATACAGTACATTAGTGTATCAAAGCCTATTTGATTTCGGTGGGAACACCAGCTTCTAACACAGGAAAGCGAATACATCAGCCTTTTCAATTGCATGTAACAAAGCTCACTATCACACAGAATATATCAAAGCAGCCAACTCAATTCTGCAAATGTGAAGTAGAAGCAGTGAGCTGGCATATGATGTCTGTCAATATGCAAGCTCGCTGCTGTTCGCATTTGCAGAATTTTGGACAGAAGCTACGAGGGGGAGCTAGAGTGGCATCCCTGGGCCCAACACCTGGAAATACTTCAGATGGGGATAAATACTGCAACATAAGGTACCACACACAGATCATGCATGGAAAGCTGAACACCCTTTCATTACTTTCTTCACCCCTAACACTTTTCCCCCACCTCCCCTTATGTCTTTTCTTTCCCTCCCTGTTAATTAATGGCACAGCTGCTTGAAGATAGAACAGGTCTTCTACGAAAATAGCCAGTTTACAGAGACTAAACTTTATGATGTACTAGGAAGATGCACTCAATGTTGATAAACATGCAGCTGTCTTTATGTTAAGCCATTTTGTGAACTCTCTACTGTATTAAAGAATATCAATAGAAATGTAAAAAATAAAATCAATTTTTTATGTTCTCTACATATAATGAAAGCTACCTCTAACATACTTTCATTGAAAAATCTGTACCATATTAATAAAAAAACAGATTGTTCACTGTTTGGATTTCCCCTTGGCTTTAGTTGATCTGACTGCTGCAGGCACAATTTTCTAACTGTCGCCGGCTGCCCTGCAGGGAAATGATCACACTTTCAAATGGCAGGGAAGAAGTGTTCAGGGTTATTTCATGATTTGTCTAACCTGGCTAACCTCTGCCAGCCTTGGAGCGAAACAACCTCGCACTCTCCGTTGCAAAACTGTGGCAGAGCAGCCGGCGATAGAGAATTGTGTCCGCAGCAATCAAAGCAGTAAAGTCAAGGGGAAATCCGAACAGCAAACAATCAGGTTTTTTTATTAAACCAGAAAAGATTTTTCTAATGAAAGTATATTAGACAGGTTTCTTTATAGGTAGTGAACAGGAAAAAGGGATTTTATTTTTTGCTTTTACATTCTCTTTAACTTACTTAACTGAAACATAAACCCAGCAGATGGGTCTGCGTTTCCACTTCCTAACCACAGTAAAAAAAGAACCCATCACTATGAGTGCTCAGGTTCTTATAGAAGTTTATCAGGAGCACAAGTCACATGACTGGAGGCTGCTGGGAAACTAACAATGTGTCTTGCCCCATGTCAGATTTCCCTTTAAGGGCAGAGAAACACGGTCAGATTTGGGGAGATTAGTCGCCCGGCGACAAATCTCTCTTCTTCAGGGCGACTAATCTCCACAAACTGCCTTCCCGCCGGCTAGAATGAAAATCACCTGCAGGACGGCGGGATTTGTTTTCCGAAGTTGCCTCACAAGGAAGCTTTGGGCAGTTAAGGGAGAGTTGCCCGATGAAGAGGAGATTTGTCGCCGGGCAACTAAACTCCCTAAATCTGACCATGTGCCTCTGCCCTAAGGGCACATTTGGCTACTTTTATCACTATTGTGTGCCACACTGATTGAAATGCAACAGTCTCTGCACTGCATTTAAGAACACATTCAGCTGGCCCCATGAATTCAGCAGGCACTTAGGCATCCACCCTTACCCTCAGCGCCCCCTAAATTATGTGTCATTCAGATGTGAACAAGACATTATACGAACATTTTTACTACATCCGAAGCAAAATGTTTACCCACTTGTCAGATCTGTATCACATACTTACCTACGCATACGCTTCTTACGCCACTGTAACAAAAAAAAACAAAAAAAAACAAATCAAATGCTAAATCAATATTTTAATACATAGGATAACTCATTTTTAAAGGAATAGTTCAGTGTGAAAATAAAAACTGGGTAAATAGATAGGCTGTGCAAAATAAAAAATGTTTCTAATATAGTTAGTTAGCCAAAAATGTAATATATAAAGGCTGGAGTGACTGGATGTCTAATAAAACAGCCAGAATCCTACTTCCTGCTTTTCAGCTCTATAACTCTGAGTTAGTCAGCGACTTGAAGGGGGGCCACATGGTACATTTCTGTTCAGGGAGTTTGCAATTGATCCTCAGCATTCAGCTCAGATTCAAAAGCAACAGATATGACCCATGTGGCCTCCCCTCAAGTCTCTGATTGGTTACTGCCTGGTAACCAGGGTAACCAGTCAGTGTAAACCAAGAGAGCTGAAAAGCAGGAAGTAGTGTCCTTATACATCAAATCACGCCAGCCTTTATATATTACATATTTGGCTAACTAACTGTATTAGAAACATGTTTTATTTTGCACAGACTATCTATTTACCCAGTTTTTATTTTTACACTGAACCATTCCTTTAACACTCGGAGGGCCTATTTATAAGCAAAGTGTACAGAAGTGCTGTTAATCAAAAACTATCACTTAAAAGGAAAGGTACCCTATATATAATCTTATAATGTACAGGTATAGGATCTGTTATGTGTAAACCAGTTATCTAGAAAGTTCATGGGAAGGCCATCTCGCATAGACTCCATATAATCAATTTACATTTTTAGAAACGATTACCCTTTTCTCTAAGGAAATAAAACAGTACCTTGTACTTGATTCCCAAATAATATAATTAATCCTTACAATCATATTGGGCTTAATTGATGTTTATATGATCTTAGTTTTTAGTAGACTTAAAGGGCACTTATTGGGTAAAAATGTTATCCCCAACCAAAGGTGTTGGCTAATAGAGCCTGCATTCTGGTTGGGGATAACGGTAGTTTTTTTTTTTTTTTAAATGTCCCCCTGCAATTCAGGGCAGCATTTTATTATGCACATGCGAGTGATCAGACATGGCTGCTCCCGGTTCAAGTAGCCTAGCGCTGGCAGGGGGCATTTTTTTTTTTTTTTTAAATATGGTTATCCCCAACTACGGTTGCCACTTGGACGGTATTTTACCGGCCTGGCCGGTTAATGCCAATGTTATTAATAGGGAAAAAAGATTAAAATACATAGGAACGCTGGTATTTTTTTCCAGAAATGATGGCAACCCTATCCCCAACCGGAATGCGGGCTCTATTAGCCCACACCTTTGGTTGGGGGTAGGGTTGTCAACTTTTCCTTCAGCTGCCCTTTAAGCTACAGAAATATGAATTACAGAAAGATCCCTTATACAGAAAACCACAGGTCCCGAGCATTCTGGATAACCGGTCCCATACCTGTATTTAAAAAGCTGTATAAGAAATCTATACAAATACATAACGGAGAACAAAGCTTGAAAAACAAATAACTGCAGAAATCCAGCGTAACACACCATTCCTTATACATTCATACCTCCCAACATTTTGGAAGTAAAAAGAGGGACAACAATTTTTTTCCCGCACGTAGCGCAGCAATTTTTTGACCACACCCCTTTCTGTGACCACACCCCCTAATTACCATGTTTGTTTTACAAAATTTGGCAGGTTATGAAAGTTTGAAAATACTTCTCCATCTAAACTGTGTTTCTGTGTCTCAAAATTGTTACAAAGTATCTTATTTGCACCTGTTAGCTGTTCTGGGCTCTCTGCTAAAAGCCAATTAAGTGAGAAACTTTGTTTCTTTTTCTGTCTGTTCAGTGCATAGAAAAGAGGGACCAGTACAAATGAGGGACTGCAGGTTGAGCTGTCAAAAGAGGGACTGTCCCTCCGAAAAAGGGACAGTTGGGAGGTATGTACATTTCTACCATTTTTACACTTGAAATTTGCTGTCTGAATTGGTCTCATTAAAATGTCAATGTGTAGAGTTGTGTAAAGTAATACATTTCAGTGTAATATTTAGCTGATCTGGTGTATTTGGCTGAAAACACCTGAACACTTTAGACAAATATTTGAATGCAATATGTTAAAAAGAACAGACACGTCACTGTATAAACAAAATAAAGTAACTATAGCAAATGGCAGATAAATATTATCAACCAGCGCCTTCTGTCTCTGCACGTGTGTTTGTTCCTATCTGGTCATGTGACAGCTGGGCCCTTGTTACTCGGGGGAAAATGGACTGAAATCGTGTCGTGTTAAAACTACCCGCCGTGTATGTGCGGCTCCCATAGTCAGAAGTCGTGTGATAACGTAGAAGGAAGGAGCGAGTCGTCAGTCAGTCAGTATTACCGTACCTTGGCTCTCATGATGGCGACAAAGTAAAAGACACCACTTCAATACGCAGCTCTCTTTTTCTAACGCACCAACAGAAGAGTTTAAGAGCAAACCGGAAGCAAGCTGCCGGAAATGACGTCGGGCCAGTGAACGCAGCTTTAACTTCTACTCAAAGTTGTTTTCCTGGTGCCGCGAATAATGGGCAGCTGGGTTCATAAATGTCATCATTGAATACAGGCCAATGTTCTATTCGTCCTAAGTAAGAAACAAGCTTGCTTCAACGTACAAGATCTGTTATATACAGCTGCCGCTTAAGCTATAAAGTATTAATATTCCATTGTCAAATTTCCAGGAAAATGTCCCTTATCAAAGCCAGCAATTTTGTCTGCACACACTATTTATACGCAGTTTGTTTACATTTAGTTCAAATACACCACTGTTGCGGGGGGATTTAACATTTATCATGAGATGAAGGGAGGTTAAATCCCCCAGAAATGTCAATACAATGGTGTATTTGAACTAAATTTAAGCAAATTGCATATAAATAGTGTGTGTGCGGATCCATGAACAAAATTGCTGTTGCTATGGGACCTTGCCGGGTCAGCCGATGACCAGCACCACCATTGCAGTGAGGTAAACAGCAGGAGTTTGGTGGATTAATCAAAACCTCATCAATGCCAACCAACATTTTATAAATTGGAGTAAATCATGACTGCCTTCTTTCATGGTTAATGGCTGTATAGTATACTTGGTGTCCTATGGATTGTTCTTACCCACAACACACATTACAAACCATCATGGTAAGGAGGGAAATTGTAATGCAGGAAAGGGGGACACTGAGTGAAGCTCTTGCCTAGTGTGCCAAACTACCTTGTGTCTGCCCTGGCAAGGATGTCACTCATATGGGAAAAAAGTGAAGTCATATTAAGACATAACCATAAATCCATATGCCTCCTCCTCCCCTGTGTATAATACAGTACCCCAGCATATGATTAAACACCTTAGGGGCCACTAACAATCATTTCCAATTGCTAACAAACCCCCAGAACAAATACCAAAGTATGAGACCCATAGGGAGAATATGCAACAGAGCAGGAGACTACTATTTGAGAACAAAGCAGGAGACAGGAATCAGGACCAGTCTAATATGTACTACATACAGTGACACAGTGCTGGTGCCCCATTAGCATTTTGAATAAAGTGTGAACAGGTGAACAATGTGGGCAGTTTCAGTCTGGGTCTCAGGTAGACCAGTACAGGGCTTTAGGGGAGTGAACAATAGAGGTGTCACAAGTGTGAACAATGCAGGGGATTAGTCTGAATTTGAGGTTTATACAATGCAGGGGGCAGTCAATCTCTCGTGATACCTTTTAAAGTTTACATATGTAAACAGACACAGCAGGCAGACTTTGATGTGGAGGGCCATATAAGGGGGGGTCGCGGGCCGCCAGTTGGACAGCCCTGTTCTAGAGCATTTTTCTACGTTTTTGGAAGTTGAAGTAAAATCGTAAAATTGATTGCTGAAATCCTTCAAATCATTTAATTTCTTTACTTCGACCGCAAGATGCCCAAATTCAGTGAAACAAACTTTGACTTCGATATTCAAAGTCAAAGTATTTTTACCTTCGAAATTTGAACCTTGATAAATCTGCCCCTAAATGTAGGGATGCCACCTTTTCTGGAAAATAACACCGGCCTATATTCGTGCTGTTTTTTCCTATTAATAACAAGCATCATTTTTACCAGCCAGGCCTGGAAAATACCGGCCAGGTGGCAACCCTAATTAAATGGCTAACATAAACCCTGGGTATCCCTAGTTTCTGAGACCACAAAACTGTACCTCAGTAGGTTGCTGTCAGGAGTCTGTGTCCCTAGTTGTACCTAAAAATACCAGTTTAACTTTACATTAAACACAACCATGGCTTAATAACATATTCTTAAACAGAAAAATATTTTGCAGCCCTGAACATACAGATTATGTACAAAAATACAACTGAAACAAGAGATAACACTTATGTTTGTGCATATCACTGCACTGTGACTTTATTTTAGACACATTGCACAGCAGAATCTGTCCTTTCTAGAACAATTCTTAAATTCGACTGTGAACCACATTAGGGCTTAGGCAGACAGCTTCTTAGTTAAACACTGACTATTGATAGCTTGACTCCTCCCACACACTGTGGCTCTCCACATGGTGGCACCAACGACGACTACAAAAAGTTATAACAGTGTTTATCGTTGCCTTAAATTCCCTCTGTTTATGTATAAGTAAGGTAATTTAAATAACTCCTTACAGACAGACCCCAAAAAGAAGGGTACATGAATATCGTGCTTGATGTGTCACAGAATGGAGTGTTTAAAAGCAAGACATCTGACCACACTATGCCACATATTATTTAAAACACTTCCTGCCAGCATCCCACTTTTATTTGCATGAAATCTGGGAGGCCAAAGGTCTTGTAACACAAACATGATTTTTTTTATTAGTGTTGTACAAAGAATATAGTTGATTGGGCAACATTTGTATGCTATGATCCTTTAAATGTTACACTCGCGTAAATGTGGTTGACATAAAGAATCTTCCTGTCAGTATTTACATCTAATAAAAACTGGAATACTGCTGCAAACCACCTAGGGGCACATTTACTAAGTTTCGAAGTGAATTTTCGAATTCAAAAACTGAATTTCAAAGTAATTTTTGGTACATCAACCATCGAATAGGCCAACTTCAACTTAGACTTCGATACGAATTGGAAAAACTTTGAATATTCGGCCATTAAAAAATCGAAGTACTGTCTCTTCTACAAAACCTGCCGAATTGCTATGTTAGCCTGTGGGGACCTCCTAGAACCTATAGCCAACATTTGGCTGAGTTTTTAGAAGTCGAAGTTTATTTTTTTTTGAAAATCGTTCGATTCGAACGATTTCTACTATCGATCGAACGATTTTAATTAGATCGAAAACTGCTAAATTTAATCCCAAAAAAAAATGTTTCAATTAGCACTTCGAAATTCGACCCTTAGTAAATGTGCCCCCTAGTGTATCTATCAGGCACATCTTGGACTTTGTGGTTTTCTATCACAGCTATCCATGGACAATTGGGTTTCCACTCTCAGAAGAGTGTTATGCAAGTTGGTTTACAGGTAAAGAACACTACTAGAATGTACTGCATGTTAGCCAAACCCTTCACATTGTATAGTTGCATAAACTACAGGTATTGTAATAGTATCAATGTGGCAGCCTTTTATACTGAAATCAGGAACATAAAACTGGCATGGAACATTCAGTTCATCCACAATTTTAGGACAAACCTGCAACAAATTTGCAGCATCTAGCAGTTGAATGTTCACAATTCATATTTTAAACACTGCTGTTTGATTTAGACTGTAAGTGCTAATTTTTACATGCAAGTGTATTTTTAAACATGCATACTGTATCTCTGTTTTAATGTAATAGTTTAGTGGCTAATGGGTGCAGTTTTAATGTTTATATCATATGATGATGTCTATTGTGCTGCTACTTAGCAGTAGTGCAGTTTCAGAAGACATGCTGAATGAAGTAAATTATTCCTCTACTCTCAAGACAAATAACTTTTGGCTTATGTTATTGAATCAGTTATGGTTCTGTCACAGGTATTTGAAGGAAGTATTAGCTTGGCATAAATAAAGATTTTTGGCTCTGAAATGAAAATGGCTCCTGTATGGAAATTGGTGTTTGATGTTCCACTCTTAAAATTCTTCTATGCTTGAACAGATTTGTAATTTTACAATTAGGTCTCAGGTCTCTGTGCTGCCTTGATGATTCTTGGCAAATCAAATACATGATGCCCCAGAGAGAAGCAGCAGGTCCACATTTCCTCCAGCAGTAAGAAGCTCGGAGTGCGGAAACTTACGGTGACTTCAGCTTAAGATCCGGAACCTCGCGGTAATGAAGACGCTGGTAACTACCTATTTAAGCCTTAGCTGGCAGCACAGCCAGCACCTATACCCCTGACAAAGCTGTGTAAACAGCGAAACGCGTTGGGTCTCTTAGGTGGAAGGTGGTGTGGATAGCTTCCCAATGTATTCAGGCAGGTGGCGAATGGAGAAAAGGGTGGAAGGGCAGGTACCAATGGCTACTTCAGTCTGCCACAAAAAAAAAGGAAACTAGGCTCTGATGAAATATGGATACTAGAATCCTGACTAATTAAATATTGTATCAATCACTGATCCACACTATGCAAATTTGTAATTATGTGTTGTTTTAGGGACATAGTCCTGCACAGTTATGAATTAAATATGCTGTGAGTTTATGTTTGGTCTGTGTAGCAACTTTTAAATTGGAAAATATATTAAAAGTTATGTTTTAGAAACTTTGTAACAATGGGTATCTGAACTAGTTTGCTTGTTACAATTAGATGGAATTGTGAGAAAACCACATCCCATCTTTAGTTGTTTCAGTTCTGTTTCTCTGTATTTCGATAATTTGTTGCAAACTTGCAGATAAACGGTTGTTGTAAGCACATTCTGCTCTACATATTAGATGGATAAATTAAGGATACTAGAAGCCTGAATAATTAATGACTTATCCACCACTGATCAATACTATGCATACTTTTTAATTATGTGGTATTTTAGGGACATGGTCCTGCACAGCTATGAGTTAAATATGCTGTGAGTCTGTGTTGGTCTATTTAGAGAGTCAATTGGAACCTATATTAAAAGTTACATTTTAGAAATTTTGTAGCAATGGTTATCTGAACTAGTTTGCTTGCTACAATAAAATGCAATTGTGAGCAATTCACATTCCATCTCTGGTTGTTTCAGTTTTGTTTCCCAAGCCTTGATGATTCATGTAATAGAATGGTGTATATTAAAGGAACAGTAACGTCAAAAAATAAAAAGTAATGAAAATATAATGTAGTGTTGCCCTGCACTGGTAAAACTGCTGTGTTTGCTTAAGAAACACTACTATTGTTTATATAAGTAAGCGGCTTTGTAGCAATGGGGCAGCCATTCAAAGGAGAAAAGGCTCAGGTTACACAGCAGATAGCAGATAAGCTCTTTCTGTCTAATGGTGTTATCTGTTATCCATTAGTTAACCTGTGCCATATAGTCATTTTTCAATTGCTACACAGCAGCTTGTTTATATGAACTATAGTAGTGTTTCTGAAGCAAACAGATCCGTTTTACCAGTGCAGGGCAATAGTAAATGATATTTTCATTACTTTAAAACACTTACATTTTTTGGTGTTACTGTTCCTTTAAAGAGGAACTATAGTGAAAACAAAAAAGCAGTAGACCTCAAAGCCAAATGTTTTTTATTAGTGCTGCCATTTAAATCATGAGGTTTTCTTTTTTTTTTTTTTTTAAATTAAGGTATTTGAGTATAGGCCACTAGGGTTAGAATGTTAAGAAAGCACTTCAGACCCTTTTACACTACACAATTAATATAGATACCTCCTAATAGAAATCTACCCAGCAGCCATATAAGCCTTTTCTTATGTTTGATCCTTTTTTTTTTTTTTTTTTAAATTTCTGCAAACGGTCTTCAAAAGGAAGTGCTGTTTCTGGTTTGCAGGCCAAATATGCTTTTATTTTAGTGGCAGCAGACCAAAATGTCCTGCCTGACCATGAGATTTAAAGATCAATTAAGATGTTTATTTTTGGAAACTCCCTCTCTGTTTTTTTCCAGTCCAGTTCGATTTCATCTTGTGTTAAAATCCGCAGGAAATAACATTTTCTTTTACATATTAAGAAAGAAAACTGCTGCCTCTTTCCTCCACTGGGCAATCCAGATTTCAACTTTCTTTAGCTACAGTGTTTATTGTCAAAATAATTATGGATTGGCCTTCTGTACCATAGTACCGGTACTATAGGAAAGAATGGAACCTGTTAATTGATAAGTTCCTAGGCAGTGGAATGCATGAAAAGCCACTGAACCAGAAGCAAGAAAAAACTTCAGTAAGGATCCTTAGTTATGAAACTGCACCATCCACATTGCAAGAAAGCAAATGTACCAGCTATTTGCCATCCCTGATTAAATGCTGCCTGAGGCCCCATGGCAAAAAATGCCCTGTAAAGAAATGACATTCTGGGATATCCAGTGTCCTCCATACAGCTACACCCCAACAGAGGCCAGGCTATGAGAGCAGTCATATAGTTGGTGAAACAATTTTATGTTTTTCTGCTGACATCCTATATGACTGATATGAATTTCTTTTAAAGGGGATGTAACAGTTTCAGACAACAAACATTTGCTCATTTAAATGTTTGCAATATGATTTTGGGTAATATATCTACCTAGAAAAGCAGCACTGAATAGCTCTTTAGGTGCTCTCTGGAGGAGAAGTAATTAAAGAAACCACGTAGCAAATATTATTTACATTGACATATATGTTTATTTACAGAAAATTTTTATATAGGTGAACCTCCCGTTAAGGGGAAATGTAATTAAAATCTTGGTCTAATGTTTTTGGCGTTAATGAAACACATTACATTCCCCCCATTAGAGCTTTCACGCTTCAATAAGTATTACTACTTGTGATAAGGTGACCATAGTATGTGAAAAACAGAGAAAACCTCTAGCAAATCCAGCTGGAATAGTTACACTAATTGCATTTAATTTAACTTCAATCAGTGCATTCCAGCAAGGTGTATTAATTAGTGTGTAAATACTGTATGCTTAATTGTACTCCTAACATGACATGTTTACTGCTTGTACCTTATTTGCAGGCTGCACCCACCTTAGAATAAAATGTCTACTCTGTTGTTGCAGGTCTGTTCCTGCTGTTTCATGGGTAAGTTCTGTTTCTGGTACTTTATGATGCTTCTGGCTTTGCTTGGGCTAGCCGAGCTAGGAATTTGATCCACAGTGAGCCTGGTTTTCAGTCCAGACTGTTATACTGTATAATTCCTTTGCCTCATCTCCTGCTTTATCTATATTATTCTGGATGAGTAGTTCTATTTTCCAATTAGCAAAATTCCTCACCTGCAATACAAACGGTAGCTGAGCACTACATTATACTTTTTACTTGCATGAATCTACAAATAATGCCTGATGATCTTTTGTGCAGTACATTTAAGTCTTTGTATAAAATAACTTGATTTGTGGCATTTTCTAGCATTTCCATTCAGATTTTCCTAGACTGAGGCACACTTGACTACTGTATATAGTTCCAAATGTAGCAAAGATTGTGTAATACAGTTAGTAGTATCACTGGAAAAGCGATGGGAAAACATTAAGGATTTTCTATTTTTTTCCAAATATAATTTCAACCATATAAACTCCATTAAAGACAATTTCCAGCATCCATGTCTGACTTGTGGTCTACACTTGCAGCCAGATGCTTGTAGCGGTGATTTGTTGCCAGCTGATCAGTGTCATATGCTGATGCCACTATGTGTATAAATTAATGTTACACTAGACAATCAGCAGGTTAATGAACCATGGGAACTGCTGAGTTACGGTAGGAGTTTGATGCTATTAACACAGAATATCTTGATTATCTGGAATCTTGTTCAATCTGTCTAAGTGCTTTTGCATGCAAATGGTTTACCTGTATACATTTTATGAAAACTGATGACAGATGTCACAGGTGTCTGCAAACATTACACAAGTTAATACCCCTAACTGAACTATACAGTTGGAACCATTTCCAGTGTAGAAGAGGTGGTGATTGGCTTTTTAGAGCGAAGTGGTAATGGTAAGAGCCTACTTGGACCAGAATTCTTTAAAGGAGAAAGAAAAGTCATTTTTACTTGGGGATGCCAAAAGTTAGGCATCCCAAGTGACCACATTTACTTACTCGAAACCCCAGGCTACTGCACATATCAGGAGAAAACTGCACCAGCCCATGGTTATCCCAGTGAGACAGTGGATCTTCCCGCTTGCTTGCAGCTCTGTGGTGCTGGCTGGCAGAATTCCCGGGCAGTACAGTTTTCTCCCGATAGAAACACCGGCCCAGGGTATTCATTAAAGGGATCCCATCATCGGAAAACATGTTTTTTCCAAAACGCATCAGTTAATAGTGCTACTCCAGCAGAATTCTGCACTGAAATCCATTTCTCAAAAGAGCAAACTTTTTTTATATTCAATTTTGAAATATGACATGGGGCTAGACATTTTGTCAATTTCCCAGCTGCCCCTGGTCATGTGACTTGTGCCTGCACTTTAGGAGAGAAATGCTTTCTGGCAGGCTGCTGTTTTTCCTTCTCAATGTAAAAGTTAAATGACTTGGGGCAGCTGGGAAATTGACAATATGTCTAGCCCCATGTCAGATTTCAAAATTGAATATAAAAAAATCTGTTTGCTCTTTTGAGAAATGGATTTCAGTGCAGAATTCTGCTGGAGCAGCACTATTAACTGATTCATTTTGAAAATATTTTTTTTTCCCATGACAGTATCCCTTTAAGTAAATGCGATTTAAAAGGACTTTCCTTCTCCTTTATGAAATAAGCAAGCTTAATTGATTACACAGACACCGACACACAGACTACTCATCTTTAAGCTTAGATTGTACTCGTTTATTGTTACTATTATAAATACCACAATGTTTTCAATGTCATTAACTTATTAAAGTATTTTGCAAGTTGGAGTAATATAAAATAGAAATTGGGCAACTGCTTCAAGTCAAACATATTTACACTGATAAACTTTACAAACACTTAAAATGTTTCTATATAACATCCACAAAGAAAAGGATTAGGCTTTGAACGACCCCCCTAAAACTAACTTACATAAACACCTTTCTGTTGAATGACATGGAACACCAAGTCTACGGTAGAACCTGGGCAAGTTGTTAAAATGTAACAATGTAGCCACATGGAATGGAGGAGAATACTACTAGACGTTCATTTTGACCAGTGCCAATGATGATGCCTGATGATTTATAGGACTAGTAATAGCAAAAATAATCAATAAATAAATTGACA
This sequence comes from Xenopus petersii, assembly GCA_038501925.1. Lineage (NCBI taxonomy): Eukaryota > Metazoa > Chordata > Amphibia > Anura > Pipidae > Xenopus > Xenopus petersii. Next base: position 46,476,111 of record CM076688.1, read on the forward strand.
AACCAATTATTTCTATCCTGCCTGTGTAAATTTTTTTATATGGTTGTTTTTATTGCACTGTGATTGCTGTTGGCATGTGTTGCCACGTCTAAACAAAGTCCTGCCCAGTCAGCAGTGTTTAATGAAGCTTCAGATCTCACATATCTATGCGCTGCCACCATGTGGAAAAAAAACAAGTCTATCTACATCAATTCATTGTGGAATAAATGACCATTAAATGTAAATGCAGATAAGGCATTTTCAGATCTTGGTGTTACTGGCCACTCAGTTTCAACAGTAACAGGAGGCCTCCACTCCACAGATTTTCATATGATCTATTACACCTACCTACAAGCGCTGAAAGCTTTCCTTCAGTTTAAAAAGCAAAGATTTATTTATTCTAAACAGTAGAGTAACAAAGAAACACACAGCAAGTAGCTTCCACATCTACTAGTTAATGAAGAAGTGTTTTGGGATTACTATACTTATATTTTTGGGGACCATTACACAGACTAGTGAGAAGTGAAATATCATAGAGGAAGCACACTGAGCATCGAATCATTTTTAGAAGAGGTTCTTTAGACAAATCTTTACAGAGCACAGTTTTGATCAGTTTGTTGATAAAAAAGTTTTATCCTCCAGTTGACATGTGGTGTTAATTCAGGAGCCAGACAGAATACTGTATATAAAGCATGCGCACACACTTATATAAGTCATATACATTGTGGACCTTATTCATTGTATTTGTTAACATTTATAAATAATATGCTGCCTGGTTGATTATATAGCATACAAACAGAGCTGCTTCCAGTCTCCAGTTTTGCTGGTCAGAAACAAAAGCTTATGGGTCTATTTCATTGTGAGCACTGTTATCTGCAGGTCTGGGGCACATAACTAAAACTGCAAGCAACACACTTTCATTACAGCATTTATAGATGGAATTCCAGCTATCTGGGGAACACATTTTAGCACACACTGCTCTTGGCTACTGTTACAGCTGTAGCTCATCTATTTCTTTCTCTACAACTGCAATCAAATAAGCAAGTATTGCTGTATTTTACCAATAAACATTTAAACTGTATTGAGGTCCATGGAAAGGGAGTAAGGTCAACCAAGCATCACTGGAGATCCTACTCATATGTAGAATTATAAATACCCAGAGAAAGAGGGTTCCGTGCATGCAGTTATCCACGTAATGCCTATTAAGCTAGAACCATCTGTAACTTAGAGTGTTCTTACACTTTGGGCAATCTAAAATCCTAAGCAGCTGCTAATCGGATGCCTTTACAGCCAAGGACAAAGAAACCTAAAGTCTTATCGAACAGCTGACTGAAAAATAATGGGAATCTTAGATTGGGGTCAGAGTTCATGGGTCACAGTGCTGGTGGAAGGATTTGAAGAGAAAGCATTAAAGAGAATAAATTAAACCTCTGAACACTAAAACATACCACATCAGATAAGCATCTATATTTATTTTTAATTAATGTATCTGACATTTAAAACAGCCAATTTGGGACAAGGCGCAGGTCACCTTTAAAATTAAATTTTATGTTATAAATTTAAATAACTAAATGTAGCAGTTTCTCACATAAATACATTTTTTGGATAGAAGCAATTCTAAATGATATAAGATGAATACCAAACCAAACAATAGGAGTGCATCCTAATGCCACATGGTCCCCGAGCATCTCCCCTGTAATGTGGCATTAGTGGGCACTCCTGCCGTTTGGTGTAGTATTCATTTGATACAATGTATTTGTACAATGCACTTTACACACTGCATTCAGTTTTGTAAGGGTCAGTAAACCATAGCAGCCAATCAGCAGGTAGCATTTACTAATCATTGGCTACTATGGGTTACTGCACCTGGGCACACACTGGGCAAATTTGAACCTGGGCAGTAACCCATAGCAACCAATCAGTGATTAGCTTTTTTCAGTCAGCTGCAGGTTGAACACTGAAAGCAATCATCTGATTGGTTGCTATTGTTTACTGCCCAGGAGCAGATTTGCCCAATGTTTATAAATGACCACCAATGTCTTTTTAGTGCTCTTTTTTAGGCGCTGCTGTGCTCTTCTGACTTCAGATCCATTAACAAAAAACAAAACATACATTATAACTATAAATTAGAAAATGTGAAAGGTGTAATTGCTGCAAATACAAAAAAATGTAAAGTGAGCAAAAATGTATGAGAACCAACATACAGGGCAGGATATTATTAAGTATATCTAATAGAGATGTTAGTAAGAGGATATTTTACAATACAATAGAGCATTTTGTTCAGCTATAAAACAAATCACTTTAAAGGTCAGTTCTAATGCATTCTTAATCCAAAGGGGACCCAGCATCCCATTGGTCACATAGTCAAAGCCTGCTGGAAATTCCATTAAATCATAGACAAGCATACATCTTTTACTTTTAATTATTTGTACAGGTGAAGATTTCAGTAAAGACACACCACTACAATGCAAACATCTACCTGGTGCCTCCCAACCCTGCTGTCATGAGACCACTTTATTGCCTTGCTCCCTTGTAAATCATGGAATCCATAACTTGGAAGCCCCAACGTATTCTCATCTGTGAACCACTCATTATGGAAAGCAAGGAACTACAAGTCCCAGAATCCATCCCTTGGAATAAGGTGTGTGTTATCTTTAAGTGCCGAGTACTTATTAAAGATGGCGGACTCCTGAATGCTTTGATCAGCACTCTACAGCAATCCTCTGAACTGATGTTGTAGCCGGCAAGAGGTGACCGGCATATCGCGAGAGCTGCGGTCGAGCAAGAGACGGAACATTTCTGCATCGCTGTAACCTGCTCAAGTAAATAAATTAATTTGGGGGTGCCTAGCATTTGGCACCTCCAAGTGGTAAACAACTTTCCTTTGCCTTTAATAAGGTTTGATTGTTATGATCTGAATAATACATGAGGTAACTGGATTTTTAAAGTGCTGCCGTTATGTTGTTCTTGATTCCAAAGTGGTTTGATCTCTAGAAAAAAAAAAACTTGGCCATAATAATAAGACTAGTAGAGATATAGCACAATAACTGTCTGTTGGGTGCACTGATAAACGACTGCCTATTCTGTGTGCTTTTATTTATTTTTTTAAAAAAAAGTTTTAATTAAAAAAAGAAAAGGAGTTGAAATAACTTGTATAACTATCTTTTCCATATTACCAATTCCTAATAATCATCAGACGTGAGAATGGGTTCATGATATAGAATGGGAACGATTATCGTATCCACTTGCTTGTGCTCGTAAAAGGTGGAAAAAGACCACAGCGAAACATTTATTGGAATGCCCTTACTACAGAATATTGCCATCTGCAAGTATGAACACACAAGATGAACTAAAATGTAAATGGGGAACCCTGGTCCTGGCTGCACAGCAGTCGCACAATTGCTTGTGTCTGGCATTTCATGAACATAAAAAAAAAAAAAAAAACTTTAAGAGTCTCAATGCACAGACATCTAAAATAGAGAAATAAGTATATTCAGCTTGAATACATGTCTTTGTTTTATATACATTATAAACAGTCCCCATCTAGCAGTACATCAATATTCTGTTATAGATTAATATGGTCTGCAGGTTAAGCAAGGTTAAGGGGAGGAATTGAACTTCATGCCCAAGATCCTCTTCACTTGTCTTGCTGAGGAACAGGATGCTTGTTTCACTACTTTTATTGTGCCTTACAAATAGATTTTATTGTTATGTTTTGTTGTTAGTGCGTCAGCAGTTTCCGCCCAGGCCTGTCCAGTGATCTGGAACCATCAGGAAATACTTATCCATTGCTTCACAGAACCGAGTTCGGTAGAGTTCTGGCGATACTACTGTTGGCATTTTTCCTGTTTAGAAAATAAAGAAACAAAATAATACATTTAGATTGAAATGTAAACTAGGGATGCACCGAATACAGGATTCGGCCTTTTTCAGCAGGATTCGGATTTGGCCGAATCCTTGTGCCTGGCCGAACCGAATCCTAATTTGCATATGTAAATTAGAGGCGGTAGGAAAATAACATGACTTTTCATCACAAAAGAAGGATTTTTTCCACTTTTTCCTTTACTAACCCTAATTTACATATGCAAATTAGGGTTCGGATTCGGTTCGGTATTCGGCCGAATCTTTCATGAAGGATTGGGGGATTCGGCCAAATCCCAAATAGTGGACTCGGTGCATCCCTTATGCAAACACATGTAAAGTCCGATGCGTCAGTTATAAATCATTCATAATATCTCAATTCACAATATATTTCTAAATATTTGTTTACCCTTTTTTAGCTGTACTTTGCCCTTCACTCTATTGTAGCATCACCTGCTATTTAGTAAAAGTAACTGGATATGGCCTTATTCATTAAACACTGACCTGGGGAATCCAGAAGGATTCCCAGCTGTTCAATCTAACTTCCTATTTCACACTGCTTTGCGGTTAGAAAATGTTTCCTCGTAGTTAAGTGTTAATGGATTGAAATATGTATCAAAGCAGATAAATATGTCAATTGGTCATTATATGTTTGGCAGCTTTGAGCTTTTGAATGCACATATTTTCAATTGATTTTGTTACTCGTGTTTAGCAGCAGCAAAGTCACTATTATATAGGGAATTGTTAAATAGGAAAAATATCAGTATATTTTATGAGCCATATGCATCAGTAGAGATTTTAAAAACACAAAGGTTATTGATGTAAATGTATTAGAGCTCACTCAAATAACAGATTCCATAACAAAATAACTGCCTTTTGCACAAATCCTGCATGTAGAGAGACATGCTGTCTGGTGATTTTACTAGAGTGAGCTCTAATACATCTTCTAGGCAAAAGGAGCCCCCCTATAAGATATATTGGATCTAACTGTCAATGAATATGTGACACCCAACTCCTGCATGAAGACAGAATGAAGAGAAACAGATGCCGAGAGAGGGCTAGTGAAGATAAACTTGATTATTTCAGAATATTTAATTGATTGTATTTAGAAAGTTTCTTATTTTAGTATACTAAAGTGAAATTTTCATGTTTGCGATAGTTCCCCTTTAGAGAAACCCAATAGGATTAATTTTATCTTAGTTGGGATCAAGTACAAGGTACTGTTTTATTATTACAGAGAAAAGGGAAATCATTTTAAAATCTGAAAAATTTGATTAAAATGGAGTCGATCGGAGATGGCTTTCCTGTAATTCAGAGCTTTCTGGATAATGGGTTTCCAGATAATGGATCCCATACCTGTATTAAAGTTTAATGTTTCATTTTTTTGTCTTTCTGAAGCAGCTCTGGAAGGGGCGGGTCATTGACTCTGCTGAGCGGTTATAATTGATAAAATAGTTACTAATATTCTACACATGCTGCTGAGGAATGTATCAACTAATGGTCCAAAAACAGTTCAGAATCTGCAACTGGATTACTGAGCTGTCCAGGTGAAACACCAGGGACAGGAACATTAAACTTTAAACTAGGGATGCACCGAATCCAGGATTCGGTTTGGGATTCGGCCTTTTTCAGCAGGATTCGGATTCGGCCGAATCCTTCTACCCGGCCGAACCGAATCCGAATCCTAATTTGCATATGCAAATTAGGAGCGGGGAGTGAAATTGCGTGACTTTTTGTCAGAGAACAAGGAAGTAAAAAATGTTTTCCCCTTCCCGCCCCTAATTTGCATATGCAAATTAGGGTTCAGATTCGGTTCGGTATTCGGCTGAATCTTTCACAAAGGATTCGGGGGTTCAGCCGAATCCAAAAAAGTGGATTCGGTGCATCCCTACTTTAAACTTATATTTTGGAAAAAAAAAACAAAAAACAGAAAGCAGTTGAAAAGGGTCTTTACTTTGTAAAACAACTGAACTGAGTGTTTGTAGGTGAACAACTCCTTTAAGTGAGACGTGGCAGCTGAAAAGCATTATTCTAGTTAACCACTCTCACACCACAAAGAAATAGATTTGTAGCCAATTTGTGCTACAAGGGAACAAGGGACTTGAAAATCACAAGTGGGAGTAAAATAGTGGAAAAATTTCCTGCCTGGGGTACATGGCTCAATTATATATACAATAGAAAAAGTAGTAACAGGTCTGTATTGGAAATATATTTGAGGTTTATTTCCGACAAAGGCTCAGCGTGCAACCAAGACAACTGATAAAACTGTTGTAAGCCTTGTCCCAATTCATGTGAAACACATAGCTTTTATCTAAGCTAAAAAGCCTGTTTTATTAACAAGGACAAATATATTGTATGTTGTTACTTTTTCATTGACCTACGCATCATTATTTGTTTGTAGTTTATTATACAGCCATATAGTGAATGAGATGATAATAACGGCATGCCGAGATAATTCATATATAGCTTTTGAGACAAATTTGAAATGAAGGCTTAATAATATCAACTATGTAATACATCAAACAGTGTTTACGTCAACTACTTGATGCGGCATTTCTAAATATATCAGGATTGATTTATCTACGCATTCACTAGCATACAGCAAGGGGGTCTTTACTAAACTATAGTTAAAATGCATATGCTTTTAGTATAAATGGTTTCATACGAGCTCTATGGGCAGATGCTGCTGTGATGAGGACATTGCAAGTAAACCAAAATTGCTGTCAATTGGTGCTCTGTGCTAATTTGCCATCATGTGCTTCAAAGCACAGGAATTGTTTCATTCTCTATTATTTTTAAACAAGAGCATTTCGTAAATTACTGGCAGCTGAATCTTGCGCTTGTATCCTAGTAACCATTTATCACTGCAAAAATCATGCAGATAGGTTACAATTAGATGTGGAACCTTGCTTACAACATTTAGCTACAGTTTTGAAATTAAATGTGTTTTGCTCTATATCGTAGTCCTTGGCAAATGTCACACTGGGCAAATTCCCAGAGGCAATTACATGCAAAAGGTGCCCTATAGGATTAAAAAGGGCACAAAAGGCTCATATTTTTGGCCATATATATATATATATATATATATATATATATATATATATATATATATATATATACACACACATATATACACTATAACAAACAAGGGAAAGTTGTGCTCACCACTATTTTTTAAAAACCATTAGGCGGGGGGGTGCAATGAGGCTGTGGCCACATAAAAGGGCAGCCAAGTATGGGGGTTTACTTTGAAAGCAGCAAGTAAGTTGCAGGTAAAACCTAGTCCCTTTGTAAAATGTATAATGAAGCAATAGAATTCTTAATGAATCAGATAAAATTGAGCATAGGACTGGCCAGATATGGGATGACTTTGACGTAGTTGGCCTGCTTAAATATATTGCAATATATGGACAAACAATCCCTGTTTTGTTTAAAGGGTAAGGCATTTTTCAGTAGCAGTATGCACAAAATGTCGCTGTCTTAAATATATTGATAATGGGTTGAGTGCAGAGGACTCTTGTATTTGACTATATATACACATATACATATACACACACACATATATATTATACACATATATATATATATACACACACACACACACACACACACAGTTTTTTTGCTATCTGTAAACAAACTTCCTCTTGATCCTGGCTGATCCTTGACAAAATAGTAACAAATCATAAGCCTATAAGCAAAGTAAAACAGTCTTTTTCTTTGCACGTTTCTCTCCACCTTGTACAGCTTTCATGCGGCTCACTGCAAATCACATAGACAAAGCCGCAAGTAGGAACTGAACATCTTTCCACTGCACCTTAAATTATTTTCTCTTATAGGTATTATTAGGTTAAGTAGAAAAGTGCTGATGTTTCAATTACAGCCCAAAACTGCATTTTGGAAAGCTATACAAGGCTGCAGGTTCCTATTTCCAATAAAGCAACTAGCAACAAATATTGACGGGCTCATTTCCTTCAACTTTTAAAATTGCATTTTATAAATAAAACAAGTGCAGCTGCATTGGGCTTACCTTGGCCGCCTAAAATTCCAGTCGATTTAACCACCATCTCCAGCTTTTTGTCCCATGTGAAGGTCCGTATGTAATCTGTCAGAAGACAACAAAAGCAATTACCAAACTTCTATGTTAAGCTAAAGTAAACTGCTAAAGTATCTCTCTAATAATAATAGTAATTATAATGACTGCTACTAAATAATCACTCCCTATGCAATTTTCCCAGCGCTTCCCTTAACTTTCAGTAAGTGGGCTCACCTTCTTAATTGGGTCCCACCGTAAAGACCAAAAGATTCATCAATACACGTTGTATGAAGGAGGCCACAACGCATCCGCAGTACTGTGCTGCAAAACTTTTATTCCAAAATACACGTTTCAAATCAGTAATGACCCTTTCTCAAGGGCACTAATATATATATATCTCCAAATGATGATATATATGTGAATGAAAAGCTGGCCATGGTACACTTGTGTGCACATATAGTATTTCTGTATATGTCCTGGAAGTGAATTTGGTCCCCATCAGGAGGAGTTAATGGCTCATAGCAAGAGTCTCAATAATCAAGCAGTCAACTGGGATTCCAGTCAGGTACCTGTTGTATGCTCTTAATATTCAAGTGGAAAGGAACACCATAAGCCTTGGTTTTCATCGGAGCAATAATATGCAATAATAAAAATCTGAATAATCTTGAATAATTAATTCACATTACTGTGATTACCAGTGTGTGTTCAACATATAAATATTTATAATGCTTAGAGCTGACAGAGTGAGAGGTTTGTGGGGGATAGCAATTTCATCTGTTTTAGCAACACAACATTCAAGCCTTTAGAAATTTTTTTTTAATTAATGCTTTTCAGAAAAAGAAAAAGAGGATTGCTTTCATTTATTACCCAAGGATTTGACATGCGTTCGTACACTGTATTGTATTCTGTAAATATGGAGCATATTTTCAGTTAGGGTTGCCACCTTTTCTAGAAAAAAATACCGGCCTCTCTATATATTTATCTTTTTTCCCCTATTAATAACATTGGTATCAACCATCATTTTTACCGGCCAGGCTGGTAAAATACCAGGTGGCAACCCTATTTTCAGTTGAAACGTATACATTAATTGAGATTTTAAAGGACAGTTACATCAAATGTTTTGTTGTGCGCTCTTTTCGCCTAGACAATGTTACAGTGAACGGGTTCACAATAAAGGACTGCAACACAAAAAAAGGAAACAGATTTTTGAGAAATGGACATGGAAAATTAACTTGATTTTTTCTGAAATGGTACAATATCCAGTCCATTATAGTATTGCTAATTCTATGTGCTGCAACAAAAAGTTCAATACACAAAATACAGCAGTTCTATCTGGTATCAAGGGTCAGAGTCAGTCTTCAGATTCCTTTGCTGGGTAGATCATTCCTTTCCTTTATTTGTGTAGAATATTGAAATAATCAATAGTAAGATACTAAGAAACACTTGATTTGGGCACATCTCAGTAAAATGCCACATTTGCTGTTGTTTTTTTTATGAAACAAAAATGTAAAAAAAAATTAAACTGGGACTCACCAATAATTCCAACCACAAGTTCATCAGTTGTGTCGTCACGACCCACTAGTAGAGAGTAATCGATTATAAGGTGGCTTGACAGAAAGTGAGAGTCGCTGTGTATGGAGGCTCTCAGGACAGATTTGCAGTGCGACCTTATATACAATGGGTTGTCCCGCACCATTTTCAACAAGTTTTCATCCAGCAAGACCACATCGCAGCTCTCCTTTCCGGTGTCTGTTTTAACATTTCGATTTCTTAAAGATCCCTTCAGGTCAAAAACCTAGAGGAGAATAACATCAACCTAAGCATACTGTAGCAATCTAACCTCTACAGCCTATGATTAAGTATCCTATCGATACAAAACGCCTTAGGTGGTAACCTAGTGCACTGGAATAAATAAAATACTTTTTAATGGAAAAAGTCTGCCTGGAAGATTGGTCCTTAGAAGTGCCTGCTCAATTTTTCTATACAGGTAACCTGTATACATCAACAAGTCTCAATTAATTAGCATAATTATAGATGGGCCATAAGACAAGACCCTGTGTAGTGTCCCTTTCTATTTTTGATTTGAACGATTTCAAATCACACCAACAAAACCTATTTGTTCCATACCATTCCAAGCTGTTTACTAAAGAGCCACTTTAGCTTAAATCATAAATATCACTTTTGTATGTGTTTTTAATGTAAAAGTTATCATTATTCGCTCTTTAAATTAACCCCTACTATGACCTTGCCAAACAAGCAGAACTCTGTGTGCATGGTCAGCTTTACTTAAATGTCGCCTAGCAGCCCGAGGCCTGATGTCCTTTTTCTATTATGCTATTTGGTGTTGTTCCTTGGAGAGTGTCAAGATATATCACAACTGCCAGTTTGCTTCTTTGAATTTTGTTCATTCTATCTGTATAGAAAAATAGAATTCAATTCTACAATGTTAGACGTGGGACAATAACATTCTGAACAGTGACAGAATCAAAAAAAAAATGAATATATATCCCCAGTTGACAGGCTGTAAGGTTGACTAAGCAATCTGTAGATCTATAAATCTGTAGATTTCCCATTCAGAAGAAACAGCAAAAGTATTGATTGACCACTTGTCTTAGGGTAAAGAAAAAAAAAGTATCCTACCGTAAACTCTGTCTACACATTATCACATATAATTTGCCTTTTATCAGTGAGCTACTTATGGACAGGAAGATTATCACTTTCATTTGACTGTTGTTGTTGCTCATCTCGGCCCCTTAGGAGAGGGTCTTGCCAAAAAGCAGAATGCTGAAACCCTACCCTTAATCCACAAACTCTGTGCAAGCCCTGCTGATCTCATGACCAAGAATTTTACTTTAACAGCTCTTAAGGTGGCCATACACGGAGAGATCCACTCATTTGGCGATGTCGCCAAACGAGCGGATCTCTCCCCGATATGCCCACCTTGAGGTGGGCAATATCGGGCTGATCCGATCGTGGGCCCTAGGGCCCAACGATCGGATCCTAACGAATAGTAATGGGCAGTCGGATCGCGGGACGGTATCAACGAATAGATTCGGCCGCGATCCAACTGGATTTTTCGTCCCATACAATCGAGAGGCCAGATCTCGATCGGGGAAGCCCGTCGGGGGGCCCCATACACGGGCCAATAAGCTGCAGACGCAGTCTGTCACAGCTTTTATCGGCCAGTGTATGGCCACCTCTAGTCACCGGGCCCCTGATGGAGACCCTGTTTTATGCCCACAAATGTATGTGTAATCTATTATTTGGAATGTTTTGCACCTGGAGTATCAGAGTCTTTACGTAATATGGGGCAAACTATACTTTAAGGCTAATAAAAACTGTTTCACATTGCTCATCCCACAAATCTCATCAGTATCGCTGCACAGGAAGAAACGCATTTGATTTTTTTTGTCTATAATTTGCCGTCTCGAAAAAAACTTATCTTCGATCTTCAATCTTGTACACTTGCATAAAACTTGGCACCACTCTTGTAGATGCCTCTGATAAGATTATGCACAGTGCTGCTGAATGACAAATCCACATGCTGCTTTCCAGGAAATGCATTTAAGTAGTTATATCAGCTGTCAAAGCCTGTTTACCTAACCGCAAAATGGTTGTTTGAAAGCAGTTGGTGAAAAGACTGATGGGCTATATTACAATTGGCCACAATATATTTGTGTCTTTATAATTTTACCAATAAATTTACAGCTTATATATGAATTGCACATCAACCAAAGTGGTTAGCTCAACATACAAAGAACTATGTAGGTGACGATTATAAGGCTTTTTCTTGTGAATTATGAATTATGTGAATTATGAGTGCAGTAGTTTGCCTTAAGGGTCCTTCTACTCAGGATTTTGCATGGACATCTATTCATATGCATGCTTAATGTGTCACAACAAACATTGTACATTGTGTGTATATGCATTTCTCTAATATATTCTGAATGCATACAGAATGTGATGAAACACATATTTGAATGCTCTTGGGTGCTATCAGATGAAACAGAAAGTATTCCAGGAATTGTGTTAAGCTGGCCATACACAAAGAGATCCTCCAAACGAGTGGAACTTTCCCCAATATGCCCACCAAAGGCAGGTCTATATCGGGGTAATCCGAACATTCGGCCCTAGGGCTGAACGAACGGATTACAATGAGGCGCAATGGGCTCCGACGGGTCAATCGCGGGAAAAATTAAACCTTTCCGATCTATATCGTGGCCAGGTATCAATTGGGAAGACCCGTCGGAAGCCACCATACACGGGTAGATAAGTTGCCAAATTGGTCTAAAGTTTGGCCACCTTTAGTTACAGTAAGAGAGGTACCTGTAAGCAAATGGTTATTACTATAAACCTGACCACTTATTAGGCATGTGGATAAAAAGATCTGAATCGGGATTACACCCTGGTAAGGATTGAAAATTCCCATGTTCCAATATAACAAAACGTGTACACATCAAAGCAGGAGAAAGAAGGGGTTTTTTTTTTATTCTACACCAACATTTTTTTTCTTTGCTTATAGCCGTTGAAAGTTATAATTATTTGAAAACTGGATATTTAAAAAAAGAATCCTAACACGTTTATGGCACCAAATTTGCATCAAATTTGCACTTTATATTGTATTTAAAGTATTAATGTTTCAGCTCTGTGAATAAATAAATCATTGGCACAGTGTTTACTTAAATATCTGAAATTCATCTTGGGTGCAAGGTGTCCACAGTTATAGTTCCCGAGACTTTCCTGTGTAACGGTCAACCCCTTTTCCCCTCGGTGGGTTATTTCATGTATTAATATGTCCCGTCTATAGCTGGCACACAGGTTTGATGACATCAGGGCCGGGCCAGGCCAGCCAGACGCCCTAGGCAAACTGGCCTGATAAACCCCCCACGCACGCGCTTGTGTCCGGTGCGACTAAGAGAGGTGAGAGCTACAGTAGAGGAGGGAGCCCGCCGGACTGATAGAGCAGGGAGGGAAGTGAGAGCAGGGAAGGAGCCTGGCAGCGTAACTGACAGAGTAGGGAGGGACTGAGAGGAGGAAGTCAGCCTGCCAGCGTGACTGACAGAGGAGGGCGGGTGTCGACCCGACAGAGAGAAGAGAGGGGAGGGGTGAGTAAGGGAGTGGACACCGATGAAGAAGAGGGTCACAGGAGGGAAGGAAGACCGAGGACTGCTGTCTAGAGGTAGGCAGAGGACAATTTTAGAGGTAGCTGCGCAGCGCCCCCCCTATCACTGCGCCCTAGGCAGCTGCCTCTTCTGCCTACCCCTAGTTCCGGCCCTGGATGACATCATCAAAACATAAACTTTAACTACAAACAATTTGACATTTTGTAACGTTTGCAATACCACTGCTTACCTGAGCCATTTTTCTGCCATAGAAAAGATTTTCCATGACCAGAAGATCCAACTTTTTCTCAGAGTTGTTTTGGGAATTCTTGTAACCAATTCGGTACACTCCCAGAATCTTAGCTAAGGCTGAAGGCCTCTAAAATGCATTTAAAAGATAAAAAAACTGTTCAGTACAGTGCAAAAAATAAATTAATGGTAGGACGCAAACACTTTAGTTCAATACATTGCTATTGTCTAAAAACTTTAAAGGGAAGGGACATTAACACCCTTACTGTAGAAAAAAAAGTTAACATGCAATGGAATGTGATTATTTTGCCATGAACTTTGCCCTTATCATTTCAATATTTTTCTCTTTTCAATATTTTTAATTGGCATTTATCAGAATAAACCACCAGATTAATATAAGACTATTTTAACAAACAAGATCTTAATACACGTCACACATGTCAGTAGGTATAAGTTGAGTTCAAGTAATTGATGACAGAACATAGTAATAATACAGTAAATGAAACTCTCAGGGGGTCAATGGCAGAAGTCCCTTGAATCATTTGAAGATGTTCGTAGCCTTTATTCGTTGGGTTTCGCTTGAAAGCTTGATTAATTCAAGTGATTTGAGTTTTTTTTCACCCCAAATTCACAGATTCATTTTTTTTGCATTCGAGTCTTTGCATAAATTAGAAAACATTTGAGTTATGAGTTTATTCGAGGTCTAAAAAAATCTCACAAACCTCACAAACTCGACCTTTGATAAATAACCCCCCTTAGTATCAATAAGGTAACATAAATTAATTTTCAAAGTACAAACAAAAAGGCAAGACAAAAAAAGAAACACCAAATAAAGCCATTCCATGACTTCCAAAATGAATCTCAAAGCTAATAGTTAAATCTAAATAAGAAATATCTTTCTTTTTTTGCTCAATAAGTCAAAATATGGTAATCATTTAATCATATATTCTCTTCTATATTTTTCCATACTAAACCTAAATTTGATACTCTCAAACGAACAGAGATCATAAAAGTACATAGTTCATAAGGTACAGTTCTTGGGTGGAAGAGGATTGATCCAATATTTGGCACTTCTCATCGGGTACTATGAACTGTCTTTAACATTAAAGATTATTTCCTTTGTTGTCCTAAATGCTAATCAGATGCCAATAGCTTTGGGCTGAAATACTTTGCTAGCAAGTGAGGTTGGATAGCTTTTCCCACTCTTGTAGCATCTGAAAATCTGAATTTAAAAGTTACAATTTAATTCCTGCAATGCCATCTGATTTATCAAAATACTGCTTTGGAAAAGGAGAAATAAAAAAACACACTTTCTCATACCTTCATCTGAACAGCATTTATAATGTACGTGAAGTAGTGTGGAGCAAAATCAAGGAAAGATTGCACTTCCAGTCGAGGCATCTGTTTTAAAATAAACCGGTCATCTGAAGAAAGGATTAAATGTCAGTGCTTGAGAAAATGAAACATAAAAAACAAGTGCTGCCACTAAATAATGATACGATAAACAGTGTAATAATTACAGTCCAATTGTATTTTCTTTGATGCTCACAAGCATGTCTCTTTCTGCATTTGAATAAAAAACAACAACTCTGAAGCTGTTCAGTAAATGAAAATGTATTCTTTCTCCCTTTAAATGAAAATGCCCCCTTATAACAGTTTGACGTCATTGAACAGAGACAGAAACATTCCTTTGCATAAAATGAATTTAAAATGTTCAAAAAGTATGAAAGCAGCTCCAGTGGCTTGATACAGTAAGGTGCAGATTTATCACGGGTTTGAATTGAAAATTTGAATTGAAAATTTTTTTTATGGTCAGAATTCGACTAGGAAGTTGTTCAAATTCGATTAGAGTTTTTTAAAAAAATTTAAGAATTAGAATTAGACTATTCGCCACTTAAAACCTGACAAATTGCTGTTTAAGTCAATGGGAGAGTCCAGGGGTCAATTTGAAGATCTTTTCCGTCTTCTTAATATTCAAGTTTTTTTCGGAGAAAAAACTCGAATCGAGTTTGATCAAATTAGATTTCGGATCATTTTAATTTGTCAGACTTCAAAAAATATATATTTCATTAATACATTTCGATTAGTCGAATTTTAAATATATAGGAGTTTAGGGGAGTTTAAAAAACTTAAATCAATTTGAAAATCGACCATTGATAAATGTGGCTCTAAGAGTGCCAAACAGGTTATACTACAAGATTACCCATGCCAGTGGGTGTTTGTTGCCTGCCATTTTCTTTGTTCGTTAATCTTCATTTTATTAAGCAGTTCCTTTTGCAACCATGCAACACGCTGCCAATTATATTTCATATTAAAATGTGAATTCAATTAAAACATTTTCCCTGCCAGTCAATTTGACACAAATGTTTGTGTTAACTGACAAGTGATAGGCTTATTTACAAGCTCAAGTATAGCTTTGTCAATTTTCCCATAGTAAGTTGCATATGAAACTCCATTTATTAAAGGTGCTAGTGTCAAAGCCTTGCTTGCAACTCTGTATAGTTGTGCTCAGCGCCACTCAGTCCTTTCAGCCTCATGTTCTGAATTGAACACAACCACTAATGCAGAGGTACCCAGGCGCTACCAGGTGGCAGTTCCAGGGTTCCCTGGTTCAATAGTCTCATTGCACGTGCACCTAAAGTATAGGTAGTGTGTGTCACTCGCAGAGCAATGGAAATGGCACCATCCTGGCATCATACTTTAAAAAGATTTGGCTCAATTGAATTTATTTTGAAACACTGGCTGCAATGTTGTCAGGCGCAAGCATTCTTTCATAAACCACTGCCTTATGGAAAAAAAAAAAAAAAAAAAGCATGGTGCTCAAAATTGCACTTCTCGCTCACTGTGGTTGTTAATGACCCCTTTTATGTTCTTTCACTTTAGGAGTTTTTCTAGGAACTGTGTGCAATTCTACTTTTGTAAGAAGATACATGGCTCTAAATATGAATTCATAAACTCAAATAAAACAATTCCCTCTAGCAGCCGAATCATCAAATAAAATGGTAGATGCATGTTTGGCTATTTCACATGTTAATATTCCTTTTAATGAAGAACTAGAGACCCACAAAGAATTAGGCTAGAATTTTTATTTTTTAGGAGTGTTTTTAGCTCAAGACCCCCACAACCCTTTAACAGTAGTGATCCGTGCCAATGAAGATGACCCCCATTAGATTATTTCTACTAATTTATAGCACGTGCTCTGGTTAAAACAGTATCCCCCACATGTAATAAAGGCACCAGTTTGTCCAGGAGCAGTAACCCATAGCAACCAATAAGATGTTAGCTTTTAAACAGGTGACCAATGAATTCAAGATGGTGATTGGTTGCTATGGGTTACTGCTCATGGGCAAACTTAGTGCCGTTTATTACATAACCCCATGTGTGTCTCACCTTCTGTTGCATAGAAAGCTGCCCCAGACTTTCCACCCCTAGCTTGCCATGGAACACAATGTGCAAGGGAGCGTATAAAATCTTCCTCACTGCTTCCCAAAATGACTTTGCGCATCCTGTGAAATTCTCCAGCGTAATAAATCCGGCAGTAGAATTTAGCATTTGCATCTGAGAATTCTGTACGTGTGAAAAAAACACATCATCAAGGAGTCAAACTACCTGCAGTAGGCTATGCTGCTAGGAGGTTCTAATTACTCAACGCCCATCAAAACAATGCAATTGTATAAATTCTGACAACTGAAAACATTTCCATGTCAGAGACTGAAGCCACTGGCAGTACCAGTAGAATTAGCATAATCCCATCACGAGATGCTAATCAGATTAGTTTCACCTTCACTGATTTAGAAATGCTATGTTTCAATAAATCAACCCAAAACACTACTTTGTTTAAGCACTTTCCTTCTATTAATTTTTATGCACTGGCACAATCTTGTTTTCCCACACACTATATCTCATTTAAAGTGTCTTATTACAATAGATGTGCCAACGGCAAATTATACATCATACTTCCTCAACTATGTTTTTTCAACATAATACAATCACACAATAAAAATTAATTTAGAATTTAAAGTAAAAATATCATGTTGAATTTTTTTTTATTTTGTCTTGAATGGAAAATGAAATAATTATTCATTTTTTTTAAAAAAATGTAGCTAGTACATGCTGAAGCTGTAGCTCATTTTGAAAACAAGCCCTGGTACAGCCATAAGGACACTGGATATGATGGAGGGTAAACTATATTTTGGGTGGTGCGAATGTCTCTTACTATAAAATGTACTTGTAGTGCCAGTACCCAAAGTGTGTTTCAGGTGTCAGTACCCAGTGACTCACTATGTATACTGTTAGTGTACCAGAACTCGCTGCCTCCCGCTGTACCGTATTTAATGTGTATGCAGTGACTGTACCCACTTTTTCTCAGAATGTAATGTACTTAGCCATTGCCTTTCACTATTCAACATGCTTGTGTTGCCAGTATCTTGTGCTCTTGCTTTATGATGCCAGAGTCCACTGCGTATTCTCAATATATTATATTGTTTGGGTGCTAGTACTGGCTGCTTTTCACAGTATAATATATTTACGCTCCCAGTTCCAGGCCTAAAGAAATAATCTGGATTTTCTGGTAAAGACCAAAGGGTTGGTTATAGACCTGTAATTTATTTTGGACCTTGGGTGGGAGGCTGTGGGCCAGGGCCTATGTTAAATCCAAGTTCACATATTGCCAGTGTCATCTATGTAACATACTTAGGTTTGCCGCTTGTCATTTTATAATGTGCTTTGGGTACTAGATGCATGTAATAAAATGGATTAAGTACATGTAAGATTGCTGATTCTATGGACATTGGTATTTTTGAGGATCAGGGATTATAGAATGCAATAGGGAAAAAAATCTGAGAATATTCCTTTGGAAGCAGAGCTAGTAAAACTTTCACACATGGAAAATTGATATAACCAGGCTAATGCAAATGAAGACTACGAAACAAGTGATTCATCATCCTGATGTTCCCAGTTTTCTGAAAATTCTCTGAAGCTCAATAACTGTTACAAAACCATACTCACGTAGCTCCACGTGGGGATTGCCGAACGGCTTCTTCTGCTTATCTACTCCATCAATTTCATCTTAAGGAAGAATAGAAGATACAGGTTTAACAATGTACACTGCTGTTTTACCACCCCCTTTTCAGCCTTCTTTTTCTCAGCAAACAGCCAAAAATGGCCCAGTTTCCTATTTAAAAAAAAGTTTAACTTTTAAAGTTACAGGTGCTCCGTGGAAGCATGTCATTGCTACACAACACGGCAATCATAATGTCATTAATGCTACCTGTCATAAGGTTTTCACAGTGTCTCGAGAGCCCATGTTTAATCTGCATAAGGTTGTGCCTTGTGATCAGACACAATATTTAAACGTGTTTTCTGCATTTGTTAAAGTGATAGGGTTGATTCTCCAATCTATGATACTGGCATACAGCCTGTTGCTATGTTGTGTGAAAATAAATTGCAATACAGTTAATCAAAAATGTATTTGCTTATGTCCATGTTTTGTTAGCATATTTTGTATGTACACCAATAAGGGTCACACCAATAAGGGCTTTTGATATAGCCTGCTATTAGCGGGTGAAACGCGCGTCAGGCGCTTTTTAGACCAGTTAGGCAGGGGGACTAAACCAATACGGCTTGCTATAGGCCTTTGCTCTACAGCGGTACCGGGAGGGAAGCTCTGTGGGTGAAGGGGAGGGCGATCAACGGAGCCTTTCTGGGGTAGAACTTGTGAGTATTTACGTGTACCACAACGTGTCCAGTTTAAACATACAGTGGGTCAACCTTTGATGCCACCCAACTCTGTCGTCTCCCTTATGGAATTGGGAGGGCTTGTTTGAGGGTGAAGGGGTGACAAATACCGGCGGCTGGGAAGTGTGCTGCAGGTGGAATGTGTGTGTGGGTCTGTGACCCTTATTGGTGTACATACGTGTTTTATTGGCACTTTACTCACTCGTTTCTCTTTCCATTCAACTGGGAGGGTTAAACTGAGGGTGAAAGGGTGGATGTTGAATTGAGGAAGTAAACCAGCGAGGATTGGGCTTGATACCCACTCTTTTCTAGGTAACTGGTTAATTACCCCTATTCCTACCCCGTGGTTATCCTAAAGCTCCATCACAGACCTAATTGATTGGTCTAATTTCTGCTTCATGGCCTGTTTATATTGCGTAACTTAAATGCAGTCCGTTTATTCCCCTCATCTTAACAATTATTTTAATGGTTTCCTGGACTTACGGTTTTTATGTAAATTATTAGTAAAAGTTAAGTTTTAATTTGTTCTTTGAATCATCAGATCCTGTGATGGGGAGGTGCACTCTTTAAGGTTAGCTTTCTTTTTCTCTCTTTTCAATGTGCAGTTAAATAGCCTATTGTTTCACTGGAAAGTTTTAGAAAGCAAAGCAGTCTGGAATGGCCTAAATGGCCTGAAATGGCTAGAGGAATTTGTGTTTTTTATGCAAAGCACGGCACTTATTCTTGTTCTGACCAACAGGAGCGCTTACTCCAGAGTAATTACTAGTATCATTAATCAAAACTTAGGCATGGGAGCAAGAACAATCTATCAAAGCCAAATTGATTTTCCAAATCGAATACAAGCAGATAGAACATTTCTATACTACTGCAACATAACAAAGGAGAAAAGAGCAAAGCCTGCAATGAACTATACGTCAGTTGTTATGCATGGTATGAATAATGGTCTGTCTGGTAAAGAGCAAAAGGCTGCTCGCACTTCAGTGCTGAAAATGAAATTTTGTGGCATTTTAAGTAAAAGATATATCAGAAAAAAAACCAAACGTTTGCCTTTATAGGTTTCATGTTAAATTTAGTATACAAATACAGGTATGGGATCCATTATCCGGAAACCCATTATCCAGAAAGCTCCAAGTTACACAAAGGCGGTTTCCAAGTAATCACATTTTCAAAAATGTCCTTTTCTCTTTAATAATAAAACAGAAGCGTCTACTTGGTCCAAACAAATATATAATTAATCCTTAAAGGAGAACTAAACCCTAAAAAATGAATATGGTTAAAAATGCCATATTTTATATACTGAATTTATTGCACCAGCCGAAAGTTTCAGCATCTCAATAGCAGCAATGATCCAGGACTTCAAACTTGTCACAGGGGGTCACCATCTTGGAAAGTGTCTGCGACACTCACATGCTCAGTGGGCTCTGAGCAGCTGAGAAGCTAAGCTTAAGGGTCAAATTTACAAGCAGAAAATGAGGTTGGACTGTAATATAAGATGATTCTACAAGGCTGATTATTAAATTTTGATGCTAATTGCACTGGTTTCTGTGCTGCCATGTAGTAATTATCTGTATTGAGTACTAATCAGCCTTATATTGTGACATTTTTGTTCTAAATGTACTGTATATTGTGAGTGGGTCCCTAAGCTCACTAACTGACAGCAGCAGAGAGCATGTGTAGTGAATCAGCATGAAGATGGGGAGCTACTGGGGCATCTTTGGAATCACATATTTTTACTGCTACTGGGTTGTGATTGCCTTGGGCTGTTACACAAGTTCAAAACATAATGTACAACATTTCTAGCCTACTTCTTTAGTTAGGTTTTAGTTCTCCTTTAATGGAGCCAAAACAATCCTATTGGGTTATTTAATGTTTGAATACATTTCTAGTAGACTTAATGTATGAAGAGCCAAATTACAAAAAGATTTGTTAACCAGAAAACCCGAGGTCCCCAGTATTCTGGCCCCATACCTGTACAGTTTATCAGTGTGCTTTTAGATCTGTCATAGAGAACATTTATTGATCCATTCTGGGGAAGAGATTCTATTGTGTGAGTACATATAGTTGTACTGTATTTATTTATATATTGAGGTACCAAAAATGCATGCAGTGCTTTTATCAGGTATAAACACAAAGAGGGGTCAAATTATTATAAATTTGACAGTTAGAATCAATACACAGTTGAAACTAGGTCCCTGCCAAACGCTAAACAGCTCATTGGACATGAATTTAGCTGCAGACTCCATAGAAATAAGTGCACCCACGCAGTATGTCTTCAAATGAAATGCTGATTAGCATGAGAAAAGCATGAAGTGTCTGGTTTGAAGCTACTAACCGTTTGGCCAATTAAGAAATGAACTGAAGCACTGTACACCTGGTCTGGCCAAGTTAACTATTTCAGTATTTTTATCTGCAGCTGCAGTTATACAAGTGGCACATAGTTCAACATTAAACAAAAGCCCCATTACAGAAGGGCAGCTATTATTCAGAAGAGCTTTGCATTATAAATTAATTAGCAAATAAAAATTAAATAAGACAGATTAGGTGCCGGCATGTTTTTGATACAATACCTTGTGGTTCTGTTGCTTGGTTTTCTGCGCCCTCTCTGCCAGTCTGGCCTACTTGATAATAAGCACTATCAGCTCCACGTAATGTTTCTTTCCTCTGTGCAGACAAGTCTGGGCTTTTCCCTCCAGTACCACGGAAAAAGGAGAGGACCCCTGAAGGTTTTTTGCCTAAAATTAATCAAAACATACATGGAGGATTGTCTTTTAAATTGTGTTTTTGAACAGCTTACAACCATGCATGTAGCAACATACACATTAAACACTTTCCATTCTAGTATTTTCATACGAAACGAAGAGGGAGTCTTTTTCTTTTAAATCCCAGCAGTTCAAATTTTACATTTATTAATCCATTTTCGTGACAATCAAGAAAGGCTTTAAGTGTATTGACATATTTATTACAGCAGATCAATGTGTCAGAATGTTCTATTAGGTAAAAAAAACGGACTACCCTCCCCCCCACACCAAATCAGGAAGCCCCAGGAAATGAATGAGTTATGTGTTAAAATAAATACATTATCATGCAAGTTATCATGCTTCCACACTGGAAAAGAGATTTTATATTTACAGAAGGTTCATAAATCCCCACACTAGGGGCTAACAATTAAATGTTTTTTCCACAAATCAACTGTGCTGATCCCTTTGAAACATTTTAAATTAATTTGGACTTTCAGATTTTTTTTTTGCTAGGGATTGTCCAAAAAACTCGAGGTATTTGTATTTTTTTAGCACATTATTTACCATTCATTTTTTTTTTTTAATTCGGATCGTTTAATAAATTCCATGACATTCTTAGTTTTAAAGTTTGTGAGTTAAATCGTAGTTTCAAAAACCTTGACTTTTGATAAATAGGCCTCCAAGGCTAAGTGATACAAAACATTTTTAGGTCCACTTACAATTGCATGGCCGGTGCTGGGTGCAAAACACTGTCCAAGTGCGTACTGCGTACCAAACACCAATTACTTACAAGTACCTAATACCGACAAAACAAATATGGCTAGAAATGCTGTATATCATACACTGAACATAAGGAACCTGGCTAAACATCAATCATTTTTATTAAAGTAATGATTCAGGCCTTTCAGTTATTATTAGGGGTGTCAGTGACACAATACAGGATCAGCTGTTGAGAAGCTAAGATTAGGGGTCATTGCAAATTATCAAGTAGAAAAAGAAGGTTGTCTGTGATAGAAACTAATGCTATAGGGCTGATTATTACATTTTGATGTAAATTGCTTTGGCTGTATTGCTAATATGAATAAATTACTAATCAGTATTGTGACTTTAATATACATATACAGTATAGTGTGTGTTGTGCCTAAATTTAGTTAAGTGACAGCAGCACAGAGCATAGGCATTGAATCAACAGAAAAGAAGACTGGAGCTACTGGGGGACATACAATCAGGCCAGGCTGATCATTCACCTACACTCTGTGATGGTTGTTTACCTGCAGGCACGGTGCTGGCCTGGGTGCCGGTACCTCTCTGTGTGTCTGCACCCTGGGCCAACACAGTGCCTGCAGGTAAACAACCATCACAGAGCAGAGGTGAGTGGTCAGGCTGTTTCTCGCTCTGCTCTGATCGTAGCCTAAAAGGCTGTGGTTGCCTTGGGCTGGTACAGAACCCCAAAAACACCATTTCTATCCCTTTTTTGTTCAGATTTAGTTCTCCCTTAACTGGTTACACAATTACATCTGTTGCAACAAGGACAATTCTTGTGATGCCCCCAGATTATGCTGTGCAGGACAGATTCATTAAATCATAGTGCTGGCACAGGCAGGAACTCTCATGTTGAAAGTAACTATACTAATGTGTATATAATTCAGTCAGGAATGCAGAGCAAAATGAATACAGTAGAACAGTTGTGAATTTATCAGGAACAGCATGTTTTACATACATATGTGGAACATATTACTGCACATGCTTTTCTGCGAGTTCATAAGGGTGTATAATCTTACAGCCAACCCCATTCTTATGAAGAAAAACAATATGCAGGAAATGAAAGTGTGGCCTAATCAAATTTACAGTTCAGCTTCTTACATGTAATAGATAGCCCCCTTTCAGAGTGACCGAAAGTTCTTTTATTTTAGTTTTAAATAGTAAAGTTAGAGCCATCATTTTTACATTTCTCCCTAATCTATACAACACCCTTAGGGCTCTTACAGACGAGCATTTGAAGCTGCGCTCCTCTGCGTTCTGTTTTTATGCGTTCAGCCGTCTACTCCTGCGCTCCCGTGCGGCTGAACACATAAAAACGGAACGCAGGGACTCCTTTTCTTGTTATGTTAGTAGCTGTTTCGGGACTCTATAGATTGGACATAATAATAGCATCTCACCTGTTATAGATTATATAAAAATAGAAAAAACTGGAGCACAGGATATAAATTATATTTTTCTCATACACACAGTTTGAATGCCTTCATTAATGTGCAGCGGCTCTTCCACTTCCATAAATCATGATATCTCTTGAGAGGATTTTAGCTGTTCCTCTATAAAACCTTTATAGCGAAATATTGACATATATTTCGATTCCCAGGATATTGAACACAATTCATTTAAGGCAATTGGGCCAGTTCCTAGAAATCTGTATTGCGTCCAGCGTGCTCAAGACCTACTGTTAGGACATCTTTGTTTTCAAATAATCTGGCCACTGGTAAAATAACAGCTTGTTTTCCCAAGGCATAGGAAATCAAACAGTGCGGAGCTGATGTTGTACATGTAGAAAGTGATGTTCAATATGCTTTTGTTTATTATACATATATTACATTAAAACCCATGCAAATCTTACTTACAATTCACACTTACAGACAGGGGCTGTTACAGTAACATACTATGGTTTGTTCGACTTTTATTGGCATTTAGATTTAATATACCACCTGTCCCAATCCTATAATACTATGTTAAATATGGTCTAAGTTGCATTTTATAAGTAAATGTATATGTTTCAACTTACGAACCTACAGACCCTATCTCGTATGTAACCTGGGGGCTGCCTGTATTCATATTCATATTCCCAGGGCTACATCAGACTTACTCTGAGTTTCTGGTTCTGTAGGACGGTTGGACTGGACAGAGACAGCTTCTGATGCTCTTGAAGGGCTGCTGGTTTTTGGTCTACTGTCAACCATGCTGCAAATATAAAAAATAAAGTTGTCAAATCTAGAAAATAAATATATTAAGGGAAATTATACCTTTGAACATTGCAGCGCTCTATACAAATGTATCTTATAAAACAGCCCATATGTAAAAAAAAACAAAAAAAACAAAAGATTTTCCATGAAAAATATTCTCCCATTCAGAACTGTTTTAGCACCTCCATGGAATCAAGCTTTGCTGAGGCCAAAGAGTTACCTTCTTGGATCCCATGTCTGCCTTGTTTAATCATGACAACTATTAGGACCTTAGCAAATTAGTGCCCAATTCGTGAGCCGCCATATCTATCGGTTTCCTTCCAAACCTGATGTCGTAATTAGAGGGTGAGGCCTGAATAGCATGGTCATACTTCTCCTTAGTTGTTGACACATTTAACCAAATATACTCATATAAGGATGATATACCAATAGGAATACTATCTAGGGAAGCGATGCAGGTGGACCTGCAAATAAGTTATAAAGATTTCCATAGATTTTGACATAGAGTACTAGTTAAGGAGCCAATATGTGTTGGGAGCAATAGAGTAGGACCTTCCTAGTGATGAAAGTTGATTCTCTCTAAGCGGTCTTATATTTAACTAGATTTGCAAATACTCTGCAGAGGGCTCATTAAAATGGTCCTTTTGTGCCTGTATTAAGTTATATTCAGCCTGTTTTGCTTTGTGGTGATGGCTGGAGTCAATGAACCTATGATGGCAGCAGTAGAATGATCCCACAGTAGAACCCCAGAGGCAGTAACAACATTTAAGTCCCAGTATTCAAAATGACGCTTCTCTATAAAGCTTCATCTGTTGTATAATTTTAAGCCAAAGCAGAATCTTATCAGCAAGAATACATGTAAGAGTAGGTTATAACCCGATCTCACAGAGGTAAAACACCTCTATTTGTTCCACATGGGGCACGATATCGGACATATCCGACCAAATCTATTCTTAACAAGGCTGTACAGGTGTGGGATCCCTTATCTGAAACCCCGTCATGCAGAAAGCTCTGAATTATGAAGGATTAGAGGGAAAATCTGCTATACATACTTAATGGGTAAAGCACATTCTTCTGAACAGTTCTTTGATGCTGTTTTCGATAACTCGTCCAAAGCATTTCTGTATTCTTTACAGCTGAATTTTAAAAAAAAATAATTAAAAAAATAAAATTAAAAAATTTAATTCTACGCTTGAGATAAATAGATTTATTATATTAACATGCACATGCCTTTTAAATGAATTAAGAAAATTCACAGCAAATCCCCCCAAAAATCATGTGTAGTGGATTGTATCTTGTAACAGACATACATTAAAGGTCACATTCTTTAAAATGTATAATAGATATAGGCACTGTGTTAATCCAAGCAACTGGTTTGCAGTTGGCTTTAAAAAAAACAAAAAAAAAAAAACAGAGTACCTGAGAGCAAATGCTATGATGGAACTGGGCTCTTTCTCACATACAGCGATGGGCACGCGTTCATGTTCATACATCAGGTAGTGCTTATCTGTATCACTAATAACAAAAAAGAACAAAGAAAAAGAAAGTGGAATTCAGAAATGATTTTAAATAGTGATGAGCGAATTTGCGCCGTTTCGCTTCGCTGCGAAATTCGCGAAACAG
Organism: Xenopus petersii; assembly: GCA_038501925.1. Classification (NCBI taxonomy): domain Eukaryota; kingdom Metazoa; phylum Chordata; class Amphibia; order Anura; family Pipidae; genus Xenopus; species Xenopus petersii. The sequence goes on from CM076688.1 coordinate 46,502,386, forward strand.
CGAAAAATTCGTGAAACAGTGCCAGCGTCTCGTTTTTGACGATGGCATCCATTTTTGACGCCGGTGCCCGTTTTCGATGCTGGCGGCAACTTTTTTCGGGCGCGGGCGTTTCGCAAATTCATTCGCTGCCGGCAAATCGCGCAAATTCGCGCCTGGCGAATAAATTCGGCCATCACTAATTATAAACAGAAGAGACAATTCACAGGTTTATAACAATTGAGCCCCAATGAAATATAAATCATCTCAGGGCCAAGCTCAGTATTTTCACAGAGATTATAAGGGTTACTAACAAAAGCAGGTCAGTGTTTTTCAAAGCAAACCAACACATTTTCCCCGCCAAAATTGTACCATTCTACATTGCTTCATTGCAAACAATGGGTCAGGAGGGAGTTTCTTTAGACATGAGATATAAATATCGCAATTATACTGCAAAATAAATTTGGATTTCAATAATAATATTTTGGGTGGACGACAGTACTTACAAAGGGGGAAGAATGGGATTGTAGCTGTTTCCTGGCAGCAGATTTGCAAATATCGTTTTCATGGTGGATTTCTCCTTGACCTGGCTGTCTGTAGATCCCAATAAATGACCATCAAACACATCTAAATGAAAATGAGAACACTGAGAACTGGTGTGCAATTTACAATTGCAGATATATCCAAATCCACATTTCCAGTGTAACAATGCATTCTTTGCAATTTGATCTATGGAAGATGACGTGTCTCTTAATTCATCACCAATGGTTCTTGCAACATTCATTTATATGTAATAAGTGCAGTTGCTGTCTTAAAACGTGTTAATGGATTGATAATACTGTACCAGGAAATGAAAATAAAATTACTAAAACAGTAATAAGTGGTGCAAAGGGCAAAAAATAGGTGGAAATCAGAAAGAGTTGTACCTGACAGTGATTGGCATGTTGGTGTCCACAAGTTATTTAAGATGAGGCATATGGGTTTTCCTTGACTCTTGACTCTTACTTACTCATTCACAAGACACAAGCAGGAGTGCCCTTAGATGCAAGGACATCTAGAGCTGTATACTCAATCCATGCCTACAACAATCCAGTGCCCCTTGCACTGCTCTCTTCTCTGATCTCACAACCTTCATGCTGAGGAAAGCTGCACTTGGGAATAGGAGACTTGAGAGCAATTTGAATATCTCAGTCAGTCCATGCCGCTCCTTTATTTCTATAAATATATTCTGTGGGCGGCATGCTGCCCACAAATTCAAGCCTCCTTGCGCCATACATCACTTGCGCCAGGCATTAGCAAATGATGATACTGACTAAAGGGAAGATTCAGCAAAGCCTCATAATCCACTGGTGTAATGCCGACTACAAAAACCATGAACTAAAACCTTTGATCCCAACAAACCAAGGGGTGCATCATGTCCTGTTTCTATAAAAATGTTTCTAATATCCTACTTGAAAATTCTCTATTTGCTTTACCACTAACGTCAATGTAACCCTAATTCTATGCTCATCAAACCTTTAGAAAATTCAAGCAACAAATGACAAATACCCAGAAATTTATAAACTAGAAAATGCTCCTTGACATGCAAAAGAAAATGAAGGCAAATTCTAAACTTTCCCTAAATCACACCCTAAGCACAAGCTTTAAAATGCATTCTAGAAATACTGCAACATTTTTGGCAAGACCAGTATTAACAAAAATGAAAAGCGTCTGTATAAATTTAAATGTCAATTTCTGTGCACTGGTGTTTGCATTAGAAATACTACTACAGTATATATAAATAAGCTTCTATCATGGGGGCAGCCATTAAGCTGAAAATGGGCTATAGGGCACACACACACACACAGAGCAGATAACAGATAAGTGCCATAGAATACACTGGAAAATATTCAGTGGTCAAATAAGCTTCATAGCTCTGTTATGCACTATAGAATCTAAAGCTGTCAAGACAGGTCAATTGTTGCAAAGATATAGTTTATTTGTCGGTGCTGGGTAAGGGTATACAAACTTTCCTTTAACGTAAAAGTAAAAAAAAGTTAAAAAAAATAGCACTATCTTTAGGACTTGAGGGAGCAGGACATGGATACAAATTCAACAATGATCCATTGCCTTCAGTGGGATTTTCTTAAGATAAAATATTACAGCAATTACACTGCAAAAAAAATTGGGATTGTAATAATTAATAATTTTTTGGTGTGACTGGCCCTTATCACCGCGAGTAATAAAGCATGGCAACCTACTCATATATATGAATAATTATATGTACAGAAACTACACTCTGTACAAACTATAAGTTATGAGCATGTATTTAACAAATAACTTTTTTTTTTTTTTATTATTTTAAAGGCAAATGCATGAAAGAGTGTAAATAAGAAAACACCATATATTTTACCTATTAGAAAGGCCAACAGTCTTGCTGGAATGACTACATTCTAATAAAAAATATATATACAGAGGGCTGCCATCACAAATCATGAGGCCCCATACGGCAAAATTTCTGGGCCCCCAGGTCCCCGCTCACCCCAGACCCTGCCCCCAAGCCCCACCCCAAAAAAAAACATTGATGGTCAGGGCCCCCCCAATAAGTTTTAAAAAAAAATCATTGGTGGTCAGGGCCCCCCTTTAAGTTTAAAAAAATCATTAGTGGTCAGGGCCCCCCCCCCCATGAATTAAAAAAACAGTGATGACAGGGCCCCCATAAAAGGTTTAAAAAAATAATTAGTGGTCAGGGCCCCACCTATAAGTTAAAAAAATGATTAGTGGTCAGGGCCCCCTTATAAATTAAAAAAACAGTGATGACAGGGCCCCCATAAAAGTTTTTACAAAAACATTGGTGGTCAGGGGCCCATAGAATATAATAAAAAAAATCATTGGTGGCCAGGGGTTCAATAAATTACAAAAAACAAAAACATTGGTGCTCAGTGGAACTTACCTTCATTTCTTCTTCAGCTACTTTGGTTTCCTGTGTCCCATTTTTTTCTGTTTGTTTTTCATTCAGCAGGAAAGTTCCCCCCCACTGCTGTCAATGAGCTGCAGAATCGGGTAGGGTGGGTGGAGCTGTAGTGCCTGCATGTTCCTCCCCAGTTTCTCTTCTACCGTGTTTCTCTTAAGTCCTGGTAGATCTACACAGGGATTGGATAGGCTGGAGGGTGAATTTTGACCTTCCCTCCCAGCTGATCCAATCATCATGCGGCTCTACTGGAAAACTACCAATAGTTTAGAAGCTGGGGAGAGGAATAGAAGAAGCTCCGCACTCCCACCTGATTCTACAGCTTCCTGACAGCAGTGAGGGCCCGGCTACAGAGTGAGTACATCGGCCGGGCCCCCTTAAGACCCAAAAATCACCGGGCACGGCACAACTGTCCCCCTAGTCCCCCCCCCTGAAGGCGGCCCTGTATATAAATTAAATAGCAGTACTTCTAAATGCTATTATTTCCTGGCATTTTTACTTCTTTCAAATATGTATCCATAGTTATCCTCAGCTAACGTGGCTTTAAAATAATCTATAAACAACATGTGTACAGATCAATAGGACACGTTGCATGATAGCACTTAAAGACTATATTCATGACAGTAGGAAGGTTAATAAATAAGTCATGCATTAATCCAGCTAGTGTGTTTCAAATGTGATTAATATGTTGTATCAAAAGTGCCCAACAGAATGTTGCTAAAAGATAACACCATTGTAAATTTAAAGCAGCACCAGATAATATAAAGAAATTGATCTCCTAAAGCCACACTAAAAATATACGGGTATAGGTAAATGATCTATTATCCAGCTTGAAATCTGGGGTGTTTTGGATAAGGGATCTTCCTGTAATTTGGATAACTATGTATGTCAGTAGAAGGATCCATATAGTATAAAAAATCTATATACAACCACACATAGAATGCATGTATCCATGACACCCAGTTATATAGGCCTCTGAGAAAGCCTATAAGATTCACAGAAGATCACTGTGTTTTAATCAATTCTAGAGAATGCATAATAAAAACCCCTGCAGTGGAGATGGACAATGGCTTCTATACATTATTGAGCAATTCATTTAAAAGACAAACAAATCAAGCAGTTAAGCCAGTGATCCCCAACCAGTAGCTCATGAGCAACATGTTGCTCTCCGACCCCATGGATGTTGCTCCCAGGGGCCTCAAAGCAGGTCATATTATTGAATTCCAGGCTTGGAGGCAAGTTTTGGTTGTATAAAAACCAGGTGTACTGCTAAACAGAGCCTCAATGTAGGTTGACAATCCACATAGGGGCTACTAAATGGCCAATCACAGCACTTATTTGGCACCCCAAGAACATTTTTCATGCTTGTGTTGCTCCCCAACTCCTTTTACATCTGAATGTTGCTCACAGGTTCAAAAGGTTGGGGATCCCTGAGTTAAGCTTTCCTCAGAAGTCAAACGCTTTAAATTAAGAAATAAACGGAAAATAAAAACCTTCACAGCTGCTGGTGGTGTCCATCTCGGTGGTGCTCAGTGCTGTAAAGGTACCACCAAACGACTGATCAGGAGCAAGATCAGGAGGGCTTGGTATTTGGAGATGGGAGGAGCCTGTGGAGCTCTGAGATAAGGTTGTCATAAAGCGATCTTCTGTCAAACACAAAAACAGCATTATACACAGTAAATAGGGTTAGCTTTCTACTTATAATAGGTTTATTTCCTTCACCCCCCAAAATAAAATGTGCTTAATTAAGATGAAACAAGGAAAAACACAAGTAACTTTCATGTGTGAATACACAGGCCAGAAATCTCATACTAACCCCCCAGACAAAAGTCCTCATCGACAGCCATCAAATGAACCCCCTCTCTGCTCCCTCCCCACAGAGTCTATTTCAATAAACAGTGTCGCTCATAGTAAAGCTGACCTCTACAAGCAGAAGTGCACATCGGAGCTAGCAGGCACCAATCAATTCGGCTACACGGAGCTTGCTGGCGCATGCGTAGTTGAAGGTGAAAGTGATCCCAGAGTATCTTCAATTGCAAACGAGCCACCAAGCCCCGTGTCACCCAAATGATCAAAAAAGAAGATTCAGAGATGGCTCACGAGGAAATTGTGGCGACTTCAGAAAACTAATCAATTCGAATATAATGGAAGGCAGTTCGGGAAAATTAGTCTGGGTCAAAATAACCCTGGGTCAGGGCACACAGACAGATTTGGGGAGATTAGTCACCACGGTGACAAATTGCCTCTTATTCTGGGCGACAATCTCCCCGAACTGCCTTCCCCTACCTTCCTGCTGGCTATAATGAAAAATCGCCAGTGGGATGGCACTAGCGGTGCTTTGTTTTCCCAAGTCACCCTAAGTTTCCTCGTGAGGCAACTTCAGGCAGCTTCGAAAAACAAAGCGCCACGAGTGCCATCCCACTGGCGATTTTACATTATAGCCGGCGGAAAGGTAGGGGTAGGCAGTTCGGGGAGAAGAGGAGATTTGTCGTCGGGGCAACTTATCTCCCCATGTGCCCTTACCCTAAGGTGAAGACACAGAGCTACTAATAGCAGCTACTTGTCACGGCTATAAAAAAAAGACAATAGTCATAATTAGCTTTGCTAAGACACGAAATGTGTTTTAGCAGAGGCAATTCTCAGTATTGCCTATGGCAGGGTATTTTGTAGCCATAAATAGCTGCTACTAGTAGCTCCAGAGTATTGACTAAAAAATAGTGTCTTAGCAAAGCTAATTATCACTATTATCTATGTTGTAGGCGTGACAAGTAGCTGCTACTAGTAGCTCTGTGTGTCTTCACCCTGTTGAATTATTTTTGAATTATAGCCAGAATATGCTCTTTATTTTTCAGGACTAAACGGTAGTAAGCAAAACTCCATAAAGCCTAGGTTAACAGTAATTATTTGAAAATACAAGAACGTATGCTACTATTGTTGATAACCCCATGGCACCTCCCAAACACTTAAACACAAAGATGCTTCTGAACTGAACAAACAAGGCACAAATGTTCTGCTTAAAATGTACACATTCAAAAGAAGCCATAAATACGTACATAAGAATATTGAATATTTTGACAAATTATAGGGTAACCGGAAAGGTACCGGTTATCCCGAATGCTTGGGGCCTGGTGTTTTCAGAATAAAGAATTATTTCATAATTTTAAGTCCACAAAAAAAATATTTAAACATTAAATAAACCTTTTGTTTTCTACTTCATTCAGATTTTTTATTAAAAAGGAGAGGCAATCTGTTTGACAAACCAGCCAGAACTACAACTTTTTATTCATTCACTGCGCACCCATTTTAATCCTGCTTTTGTATAGTTTAGCCTGCAGGTTATCCCACTTACGATTCATGTGATAATCTACACTATAATGGTCATTTTCCTACTAATGGACTAGCTCAGTCCTGTGTCTAGTAACAGATACGGGCATGGAACTACCACATTTCAATAACAGTGTGTTTCTAAAGGACCACTGTCTGTAGAGTTCAATGGCAGATTCTGTGGCACAGCAAAGAAAGTTGATTAACTTTCCTGTAATAATAAACACTGTAAATGATGCCTGCTCTGCCTAAGCTTTCCATTCATTTTGACTGTGAACACAAATTCTATCATAAAGAAGATCAATCCTGCCCAGTAATAAATAATTCATTACAGGAGAACCAAAATCAAACAGAAATCAGAAGGAACACGTTAAATACATGACAGAATTAAGTAATCTAAAGCATGACCTATGCATGCACTTGACGCGTGCGCTTACATATTTTGGCCTAGTGTGGTATATTTGCACAGCTTAAATGTAAGGAGTAGCATTTGCTTTTTCTTTTAATACGTTTAATAGTTATTGTACCACGCTTCTAGCAGCTGCTCAGCTTTAGAATGCAGGCAAAGCCTCCTTCCGGGCTGAATCTGCATCTTATTGGCCCAGGTATGCTAACAGCACACGGGTCTGTTCGACCCTTATCTAGCCAATAATGGAACAGATATCAGATATCAATTGTGCAGTCCTCCATCCAACAGCCGGCATAGCTGCAATTATGATCCAATTATCAATGATCGCATCAGCCTCATATTGCCCACCTCAAGGTGATCATATTGGTGACAGTTTGACAACCTCACCAAACAAGCAGATCCTCACTCATATGACCAGACTGAGTGTGAACATTCTATTGTTTCCAGCAGCTGTCAACTTTAGAATATGGTTTAGACTTGTAGCAGACAAATAATTTTTACTGTTAGTTAGCCTAATTAAAGAGCTATTGTCCATATTAAGTAACCAACACAAAACATTGCTCCCAGGCTACAAACAAAGCAGCCTTGTTACTGCCAGATTTAAGCTTACTCTGCATGTTGGAATGGTTGAAGATAAGGTTTGTCAATATTGTTTCAGTAACATAAAAAGCTATACGCTTATAAGGGTCAAGCTGTCAAAGTAGCTTACTCACTGCCTTGTGAATAGTCTGAAGATACAATGTTTACCTTTATGCTGCCATTGACTAAATTGTGCAGCATAATTCCAAAGGAAAGTTGGGCACATAAGAGTCTTCAGCAATGGAACAGTGGTATTTACGCATCAGCACTGTAGATTCATAGCTGCATGCCCCGTAAATAGGGTTGAAGTGGCACAAACATGTTTGTTTTTATACTTCCCTTTAGTGCATTTAATCTAAAAGCTTCTTGAAATAGTATACTGTAAATCAAGCACTATAATCTACGTCCAACACAATATAACAGATATAAGAAGGCTACATAAATTCTATAGCATTCACTTTACTAGTACCATATAATTACTATCATATCCTGGAAATGAATAAACACCATATAATCATTGCTCAAAAATCCAATATTCATGGCATAGAGCAACTATGAGGATCTTTACTTTTACTCCCATGAGATTCCCCTTCACTGCTCTCTGAATAATCCTGCTTCATTCATTCATTGCAATTCAAGTTTTATATTGTGTTCTAGCACATATATACACTCATCAAAAGTATCTAGCACTGTACAATTCTGCCATATCCATGAAAAGATCAAATGCATTTTTGAATTCTGAAATGTTTTTAGTAGCAGCAATAATCATTCTGTTGTGACTGACACTTTATTTTACCATTGTGTGTCCTTCCTTTTAAAAGGAAAGAAAGGCAGCTATCAAATGAGACATGTCTTGTTACATGTCAGAAACCATAACCAGGTTGAGTCTTAGACATGTCAAGATGCTGCAAGATGTCCCGGAGATCTGCAAGATTCTGCTGGGCCACAAAATGACAGAAGTGATGTCTGACAAGGTAAGGATCTTTATGTTCCAAGTACTTTGGCTTATCAATACTCCCAGCACGTTATATATGATGGAACATAATGCCAAGAGTACGATGAAACTAATATCAATAAGGGCAGACTTGAAACCAGTCTATTTACTGAGGAAATTCAAGATTGTAATAAGCTCTGCCTGCATAGGCCAGTAATACACTGCAATGCGCTCCAGGGTCTGTGCCAATTAAAACGTTAACTGCTTCACTGCTTAATATAGGAGCAGAGGGTCACTATCATATAAATGATATTACCAATACCATACAGAAAATGTGCATTTAAAGATGGAAAATAAGGAAAAAAGAATCAAAGTCAGTAGAGGAAATAACAAACAGGGGAATGGGAGAGGATTCTAAGAAAATAAATTGTGATTGAGGTAAAGAGACAGATGACATGAGTATATAGATGTCAGTACAAAGGCCTCTGGGGAATATTTTCTTCCAAGGACAATAAAGGACATTTTGTGCGCTCAGAATTAAACCCTTCACTGTAATTGGATTTCATACCAGTTGCTAAGCCTGCTCTAGTCCTGCTTACATTTATACATTAATTGGACATAACTGCATTAATTGCACATACCTTACAATGAGTTTGTGGTCACAACCAAAGCACAGTTATCAAGATATGAAATAATTTGTTGGGTCACTTTTTATGCTGGAATTCTGTCCTGTATAAATATTTCTCTAAAAGGGGATAATAATGTGACCTGAGTCCCAAATGACCCATTTTTACCAAAGACTATGATAATAACAAAACATTTATCTTTCAGTTCCCCCTTTCAACCACTTACAGGTTATATATTTCTATTCTTAGAAATTTGTATTGACTAATGATTCTGGGTGCAGGGTGCTGTCCTCCAACCAGCTTGGTGAAGGGTAGGGTTAAAATGCCACAGAAATCAGTAAGGTTGGAATTGGAGGCAATTGTCATTTACAATGCACTAGTTAGGATACCTGCCAAGCTGTAAATTGCTCAGGTGACGAAATGCTTTGAATTTCCCTGTTTTACTTTGCCTTAAAGGAGAAATTACTTGGATAGCTGCTTTGTGGGTGCTCTTTAAATGGGGTGCTTAAAATATAGTTAAAACACTGGCATTTAAAACAGAAGTAGTTTAAAACAATGAGATAAGGTAAAAGGTTTGTAAAAACATAAAAATCTTTTTGCTATGCAGAATGTTGCAGAGATTTGACAAAATTAAAGAACTGGGCAGCAAAATGGCAAATGAGGTTCAATGTTGATTAAAGCAAGGTTATACACTTATACAACATAAATTAGAGTTATATACTAAATGGTAGTGTGCTGGTGTATCCTTAACTGAGTAAGATTTGGAAATTTTTATGGACAACAAACGGTGTAACTCTACACAGTGACAGTCAGTGGCTACTAAAGTGCATAAACTGCAGTTCTGCATAATAAAAGGTATACTTGAGGGATGAAAACACAGTTTTTTCCTCTTAATAGGTCCCTGGTATGACTGCACCTTAATGAGCTGCAGAGAGTGCAGAGACATGAAACTGTACTGGTAATAGCAATGGAAGAATTAAAAAGTAAAGACTGTCAAGTTTGGGGTCACTCTCTTTGGAGAAAAGGTGTGATTACGCTTACCTATTCCTCCATACAGAACAGCTTCAGCTCTTAGATGTTGGTGGGTTTCTCTCACTTTAGTTCCACAACATTTCAATTGGATTAAGATCAGGACTTTGACTTGGCCATTTCAGAACATTCACTTTATTATTCCTTAACCATACTTTGGTAGAATGACTTTCGTGTGTAGGATCATTGTCTTGCTGTATGACCCACTGTGTCTTAAAATTCAGTTCATGGGCAGATGACTTGACATTTTCCTTTAGAATTATCTGTATAGTTCAGAATTTATTGTTCCATCAATGATGGCAAGCCATTCAAGCCCAGATTCAGCAAAACAGATCCAAACCAGAACACTCCCACCACCACTCCTGGAATGCAGTGTTTCTCTTTCTGCAAATGTAACGCTCCTCATTTGGCTTCATCTGTCTACAAAACTTTCTTACAGTATCCTTCTGGTTTGTCTAGATGATCTTTAGACTGTAAGCAAAATCTTAAGGGGGGAGCAGTGGCTTTCTTATTGCTACCCTGCAATACACACCGTTGCTGGTCAGTGTTTTCCTAATGATGGACTCATGGACATCAACATTTGCCAATGTGAGACAGGCCGTCAATTGCTTAGAAGTTACCCTGGGTTTCTTTGTAACCTCTCGGACTATTTGACATCTTGCAGTTGGAGTTATCTTTGATGGTCGACCACTTCTGGGTAGGGTAACAACGGTCTTGAATTTCCTCCAAACACTTTAGCGATAGTAACCTTTTCCAGCTTTATGGGCATCAACAATTCTTTTTCTGAGGTCCTCAGACACCTCATTTGTTCGAGCCATGGTACATTCTCAAATGTGTTGTATATATGACCAGGCTTTTGCTGTCTATGTAAGTGCATTTATATGTAATGGGTTTCATTTGGAAGGGTTGAACGTGATTAACTTGTCTTTTTTCAACATAAATTAACTATGTAACTTTTAGTATGATGTATGTATTGATATTTTTATACAATTTAAAATGCATCAATTTATCGAATTTCAAGAGCAGCAACCCTAGCATCCACAATTATTCTGCTATGTTTTACTTTTACTTATCTTTCTATTCAGATAATTTCCTATTTATCTTCAGGTCTGTCATTCTTACCATTTCTGTCGGATATTTGTGATGAAGGGCACAATTTTTTTCTAGGACTTTTAATTTAAAAGCATCTTTGTTTTTTCACAAAACAATACGTATGTGGTGCAGAATGTCATTAAAATATAAGCAAATAAGCTGGTAAAGAGTATGGAAAGTCTAAGTTATCAGAAAGACTGGCCAAGTTGGGGTTGTTTATGCTGGAAAAGAGGTGTTCAAGAAGAGATTTGAATAAATAAATAAGAGGACCATACAATAAACGCTTTTATCTACCAGTAGGTCCTGCCACAAGACATGGGGTACCTACTCCGATTAGAAGAAAGGAGGTTTAATGTTAATGCTCGGAAAGGGATTTTTACAGTGAGAGCTTTGAAGTTGTGGAATTCTCTCCCTGAATTAGTTGTACTGGCAGATACATTCAATAGCTTCAAGAAGTTTATTGAAAATAGCTCTTAGTGCAAAGCTTTTCCAGTGACTAGTCTGATCAACTAGCATGTAGATAGCATTAAGCTGAAAAAAAGATACCTGTCCATTAAGTTCAGCCTTTTATGCTTATATAAAGCCTATGGATTCTCCCTTTCACCGTTCCACATCTAGATGAAGCCAAAGATAGGCTGTTAATGACCCTTAATGTCTTCATCTGAAAGAGGATTACCCGAAGTCTCAGAAGTCAGAATTCACAATCACACACTATTACAAATTCTCAAACTTTCTCTGCACATATGTTTATGCCCACAGCCACTCCCTGCACACAAAATTCATTGTCACAACCATTCTCACATACATTAAGGGGCCAATTGATTAAATTCGAGTGAAGGATTCGAAGTAAAAAAAACTTCGAATTGCAAGTGTTTTTTGGGCTACTTCGACCATCGAATGGGCTACTTCGACCTTCGAATCGAGGGATTCGAACTAAAAATCGTTCGACTATTCGACCATTCGATAGTCGAAGTACTGTCTCTTTAAGAAAAAACTTCGACCCCCTAGTTTGCCACCTAAAAGCTACCGAAGTCAATGTTAGCCTATGGGGAAGGTCCCCATAGTCTTGGCTAACTTTTTTTGGTCGAAGGATAATCCTTTCGATCGTTGGATTAAAATCCTCCGAATCATTCGATTCAAAGGATTTAATCGTTCGATCGAACGATTATTCCTTTGATCGCAGTTTTTGTGCAAAATCCTTCGACTTCGATGTTGAAGGATTTTCATTCCCAGTCGAATATCGAGGGTTAATTAACCCTCGATATTCGACCCTTGATGCATCTGCCCCTAAGTGTATATACATACACACCAAATACTCAGAAATAAGGAATATGGAATATTCTTTACACAAGGAATATGTGGGAAATATTAGCAATTATGAAAATGGCCTGACACAGGAACATGGTTTTTGTGGAAAGTTTCCCTGCCAGCAATTTTCTATACAGGATTTCTAACTTCCAAAATATATTAGATATCCAATTAAATTGTGTGCACAAAAAAATCTTTCTTTGCAGATATGCATTTAGATATACAAGACACTGTATGGATTGACCCTGTGGTCAAAACCAGATTCCATTTTCATAAGGTCTAAGGTACATATCTTAGCAGATGTCTGCTCCGGCCACAGGAAAATAAATGTACGTTGAATACAATGAGCCAAACTTCTGGACCTTACTTCCCATTTTAGAAAATAAACAGACAATACACCATACTAACACATCAGCCATATTTTCACTTTAAACAATTTAAAAAATTGCATCACACATTTCTATGTGAATTTAAAAAGCTTTCCATTTACAAACCTCTCTCCCCATTTTGTGCAGGAGATGAGTTGCGTGGGGACGCATCCGAAGCACAACCCTGCAAATAAAAGAAAAAAGATAATTTCCATCACAATCTGTAAGTCTATAGTGTATGAGAAGAAAAGCCCCTATTAAATTGTGTGACGGGCCTAGGCATCTCTGAAAGCAGATTGAGAAAAGAAAAATGCCATTTCCAAGATATGAAATATCTCTTCTGACATGTGAATGATTGCCTTTGACACTGCTTGTGGCTCAGAACTTTCAGTAAAGATGCCCAGGTGTGAACAGATAATGCTGCCATTGAAATTTCAAAGGCATAATGAAGATGATAGAAACCACTTTGTGTTGGTTCAAAGCTGTGGGGGATCTATTTCAACCAATACTGTGGTTAGATAATTTTGTAAAAAACCTTAAGCCCTGCATACAGCCACTTTAATATAATTACATTTTCTAAGGATTTAACAGGGGAAAATATTTTTTTTTGTTTAAAAGAACATCATTCTAAAAAAAAAAAAAAAAAAAATATAATAAAATAACCGGCAGTGTTGAAAATAGAAATAAAAGAAGTTACTTACACTATGCAATTTTATGTTCTTAAATGTGGGGCAAGAAGACTATAGATAACATCATAAAGTATGCATTAACCAGTAGGAGATAAACAGCTCATGTAGTGCACATTATTAGCAAATGGAATATACTGTACCTTCAACATCCAACAGACAAAATAGGCAGGCAGCCTAGGTACTGTGATTCACATTAAAAATGTATTTACAGCCCCTCCCCCAAATAAAAATAATTAAAAAAAAAATTAAAAGTAAAAAGAGGAAAGCCTTATTATGCCTTTTATGCCTGAAAGGGCACTTAATCCTAAATTATGATTATATGCCTGTTCAATCTGCTCATCTACACAGCGGTCCAGCAATTTGCCTACTTTTCTGTTGGATTGCCAAAACTAAAAAGCTTTTTTTTTTTTAAAAAAAAAATGTAATACTATAGTTGTGGTGTTTCAATCTGCTCCGCTGGACTATATTCTGAATATAAGAGCTCTGAGTGCACCATTTATAAAAGTGTGCATGTCAAAGTTACAATGTAACTAAAATCAAAACTATTCCGCACAGTTCGTAAAATTGAGCAAGAACCTAATGTATTTACATGTTTACTAGTTTGCAAGTTAATATACAAGTTTGCAACATTTTACAAACAATCGTTTTGCTTGCTGTTTAAAGAACAACTCAACTCATGCTTAGTTCCATTGTTTAATACCCAGTCAACAACTTTTCTGGTGATAAGTTACGTATCCTGTATTCTGGAAGGTGTGGATGGGACTAGAGCTTGGCCAGCAATGGCCGTTTTGGCCGTATGGTCAGAAGAAAACATTCTGAATCTGTAGGTCTTTAGATTCATAGTTTAAAATCTGAACTGGATGAAAAATAATTATTTAGAGGAATGTTAAATGGATTCTGTTGTGATTTGTATGGTGTAATTTTTATCTCTATATAGTGCAGTCTACATTGCAAATAATTTATTGCCTCACATTCATCCTAAAGGAAATGGGAGACAGTATTGGGAGTTTTTAACATTTCCCCAAGGGAGGGTTTCTCTACCAGCAGTGCTATTAGACCTAAGCAGTGGTAGCAGCATAGAAACAGAGGTGCTCTCAGTTCTGCCAGCGGATTCCTTCAGGGAAAGCTGCTCTCTTGTTACCTTCCCATTGCTCTGCTGATGGGCTGCTGGGGGGGAAAGGGAGGGGGTGATAGCACGTCAACTTGCAGTGCAGCAGTAAAGAGTCACATGGCTGAGGGAACTTGGGAAGTAAGATGACTAGTCTCACATCAAATGTAAATAAACTAGTTTGCTCTTTTGAAAAACAGATTTCAGTGCAGGTTTCTGATGAAACAGCACTAAAAACTCATGTGCTTTGTATTTTCTCTCTTTCAAGAAAACCGTATCTTTTTTGAGAGAAAAAGTAATTCAGCAGAATTGAATAAATGAAGGGAGGTATAAATAACAGGACTCCATTACACTTTCTATTAAAAGTAGAAAATAACTTTGGAAAGTCACATTTTACAGGCAACTCCTTAGTCTGTTTAACAATTAGGAATAGTGAGATTTATACCATCATCTCATATTTTTCTGTTGTGCGGTTTTATTTATTTCCCATATTTCTTAATTTGTTACCTTTAATTATAAACACATAAATGCAGGGAAAGAAGAAGCTATAGCCCTCCAGCCCCATCCAGTGCCAGCAATAGCTGCTAGGGATGGTGTGACAGTTGGAGAGAGAACCATTCTCCAATGTATTTCTTTCACTAATATTCCACTTCTTATGACATGTTAAAAGAAAACCAGATGTGCTAGAGTTGCCAGTAGCATATACACCTGCCATAGAGATTTGATATAAACAAAGTGTACAGCAACAGCTGTGCTGCATCAGCAGGAACCGCACAACATCAACAGCAGAAAGTAATGGGAACATTTGTCTTCAGAAACAGAATTACAAGGATATCTGCTGTCATTTCAAATACCTAGAGACAAACAATGGCAACTTATTACTACTGATAAGCATGGATAACTAGATTTCAGGCAGCTACCAGCTTAATCAGCTACTGTTTTCCCTTGAGTAGGTCTGATGTACAAACACAAAATCCAAGAGGAAATTTAGTCAGGAGCAAGTTTTACTCTTAAAGGGACAGTATACACCTAAAAATACTTTTGCTAAAAATGAGCTAAAATATAGGATTTTTGTTGAAAATGTATTCTGTCTATTTTTTAGATAAATTTCTTCCCCATCTCCGTTTATAAAGAGTAAAATTTGTTAATAGCTCTTTATCTTCCTTTGAACGAACAAACATACCCCCCCTTTACTAAGCTCCAACCTTTGAGCAGGTCATTATGAGGGGCTTTTCAGTAAGGTAATTAACTTTCATCTGCTCTTTAGGACCAGGAAATGCTAAAGTGAAACTGGTTACTTTTCTTATTTAGAGCCAGAAATAACAAAATCATATATATTTCTGAGCATACATTGTTATTTTCACTATTACAAGCTAAGTTTGCCCTAAACAGTAAATACGATACCTTTATTTATTCGTAATTTACATTTATTTACAGAGATCATGTATTCACATCAGTCCCTGCCCCAGTGCTGCTTACAGTCTAAGGTCCCTGTCATATTCACACACAGAGGGGTCAATTTTAGCAGCAGCCATTTAACTTGCCTGTATGTTTTTGGGCTGTGGGATGAACCTGATATTTTTGGGGTATGGGATGAAGCTGGAGTTTTTGGGATGAGGGACAAAGCCAGAGTACCTGGAAGAAACCCCTACCCATTACCTTATTTTCTTCCCCCTGCCTCATTCTTCCAGGACTTGCAGGCACTGAAGGGCGTTTGCGGCCTTTTTCTTGCTGAAAAAGATCTTGCAACCTGCAGATAAAAGTTTAATCTTAGAATGCAATATATAAAAGCTAAGGAGCAGTTTTGAATATCAAATGGTCTCTGGAATTGGGATTAAAAACACCTTCATGAAAAAGGGCCTTATTCATTAAAAAATAAAGCAAATGATTTCTGTATTAAATAGCCCTTCTTTTCCTACACTTGTTGCCTTTTTTATCACTCCCACAGTAGCTTTGATGAACTAAAAGAAAATTAAATTATAATACTTTTGATTCCACTGTTCTGCACTGACCACTGCAAAAAAATAGAAAACAAATTTCCTGATTAAAATAATAGGCTCAACATAAACCTAAAATAATAGGTTAAACATAAGCCTTATTGCCCTTTTAAATAAAACCTGATGATAACATGTAGCAAGTGTGTAGGATGTTAATTGAAAAGTTTATCTTCCATGCTTTAACAAGGGTAAAACAGTGGGATTGTTTTTTTGTGTTATTCTGTTGCAAATAAGAGCAAAATAAAACACACAGGTCAGGCACAACTTTCTTTGACTCTCTAGGAATATTTTCGACTGGTTAACGAAATGTAATGAAGGTATTATAAATCAGGCAAAGGGATTTGTCAGGCAGCTTCCTCTATATAAATAAAATGATGATAAATGGATGAAATATACGAGGGGTTAACAACTATGGAGTCATTTTGTCCTTGTCTCATGCTTAAGGGCAACGACACACGGTGCTTTTGGTTATGGCTGCAAATCGCCAGAAAATATTTTGCCACAGGGGATACTGAGATTCGCCATCAAATCATGTAATTGCTCGAAAATAAGTATGAAGGCATTTTTCTTGTGTTTTGCAGCCACGAAAAAACATACTGCGACATTGATACGTCTTTTTTACTGTAAGATGACATTTCCCTATAAGCAAACATGACTATGAAAAATAAAAAATAAAAAAAGGATTGATGGAGTCTAAATGAAAAAAAAGTATAGTATCATTAAAGATAACATGTGTACACTTAAAGCAAAAAAAGGGCAGACAATAGTATTGGACCATTTGAGTATTTCGGTTAAGATTCGGCATTAGGGGTAGGCAGAAGAAGCTGGTACATAGGGTGCAAGTCTTGTTGCCCCCTCAGTCTTGATGCATGAATTGCATTTGGGGGGGAGGGGTCATTATTGAGTGGGCTCTTGCCTTGGGCACACTCAACTTAAGGCCACCTTTAGCTGGAGGACCTTAGTTTCTTTCAAGCCTTGATTAACTAAGCTATGTGCATCTGTTTAAAGGAGACAAAATGTGGGAAAACTAAGAATGTGCCAGGGCATTACAATTTTTTAAATATTGAAGGAATATGCTTTAAAAAGTATTGTGTCGGATAGCACACTGCACTGTAGGATAGGAACCAATCAGCAGCTAGACTGACCTGATAGGGAAAGAAAGGGACTGCAGGGCTGTGATTGGCTATTCCCCTTCTACTCTGCTTCTGTCAGGCACCCACCCTTCATTTAAAACACAGACAGGGACCATAGCAGATCTATAGGGAGCTCCAATGAAGGGGCAATTTTTGTAGAAATTAATTTTTACCCCAAATAAATAACAGCACCATATATTATTCATTACTGCCAACAATATTAGGGGTTTTTCACTTATATTATATGTCTTCTTTATTGTACAAGGAAATGTAAAACATGAAAGAAAAATACATTTTGCGGATGCCTTACTGGTATTAATAAAGTGTTAACTTTTAGTAATGTGAAGAACAGGTGCATTTTGAGTTGTGGGCCCGGAAAGAGGCAGAACAGAAAGGCTAATATTAAAACCACAAACAATTAAATATGACCGACTGTAAAGTGGTTTAGGGCAGTTCCATTTATAACCCGAGACAGATAGTTTGTCTGTCTGTGAATATTTCAAGGAAAGAAATATTAGCTTTCTTGAGGAAAATATTTTGATGTCCTTGAACTGTGTTGATGCCTCCAAAGTTAGCATTTTCTCTTATTCAAGTGAACTACTGCTCTTGCAGAATATTTTGCAAATAAGACAAATTTGATTAAACTTATGTAATAAATGTGCACAGCTTCATGAGCTCACCAGATAATATAGATACACTTACGTAATCAAATTGAATTCTTCAAAAGTTCATGGATTTAGCAGACTCACTATGTTTTGTTTCAGCCTGCTGTGATATTTGTGACTGCTGTCACTGTAATTTTGCAACCAGATCATGCTGCAGAGCATTACAGGATATCCTGGCATTTATGAATAAAAGATTAGAAGCATACAGAGAGATGGATAGCTAGAGGAAAAGTGGGGGAGTTGTTCAAACTTAGCAGCACAAAAGGAAAGAGAATGTGACAGCATCATTGGGTGCAGCAAAAAAAAAAAATGGACAAGTGGGAAGATTTGTCCATATCTATACTACCAGACCGACGGAGGAGTCATTATAGTGCTGTGTTTGAATCAGCTATTGCATAGCAACCTAGAATAATAAATCCAATTCAGAGACATGACCCTGTACAGTTGCAGGTAAATGTAAAAATATTGAATTTATCCCATTGCGTTTCATATTACACCTGGCAATGGTGACTACCTATAAACGGCTCCACACCATTAATGAAATCTAACGTTTTTTCAAATATGTAGTACTGTCAACAGAAACCTTGAAAGGATTGACCTTTCCCCTGCTCTAAAAGGCAGGATTTCCCCTGAGCATGAGTGAATGCTGGCGCTGTTTGTTCTCAATGGACAGCTCATCCACACAAGGGTTTAGATGCAAGGGCAATTTAACCTCTACCTGTTACTGCTTCACACCCCACGGAGTCCTCTCAGTAGTTTAAAAGCTCAAATGCATGCTTCATAATAGGATTAAAATAACCTGTTGTTCCATGCTTGAAGCATCTCACACAGTGACTGCTTCTTGGCAATCATTGACTCAAAGATAGACTGTAGCTGCTGTTCCGTGTCCGTATTCGAGGAAAGCAATCTTGCCTGTAGTTTCTCAATCCAGTTTCGGAACTCTACCTCCTCCATCTGAGAAAGTAACAGAATACAAGTATTAAAAACACGAACAAAAATTTGGTCCGAGAACCTGGTCTTGGCTAAGCTCTCTAAATATCTGCAGTATATGATTTAAAGGGCCACTTTTCTTTTAGAATTTGCATGCAATTTGTGCTTAGTGCAGGCAAATACCTATTATAACATAGATTTAGCATTTATGCTTTATTATGTGCAGTGTTCAAATTAACATTGGACACATAAGTCCAACTTAGTTGCATATGTATATGAACTTGTATGAACATATGTGTGAAATTCTAATTGGGCAAAACGATTAATTTTATTGCACAACCTTTAATTCCTACTTTAAATGTATGCTACATTTTATTGCAACACTCTTTCTAGTTAAACATAGCTTTTTAATAAGAAGAACCAAAAAGGCAATAAAAACAGACATCCAAGTGAAACAAAAAATGAAAGTCAAATGCACTTTAATTATGTATTTGACTTTAGAGCCACTTTAATTAATCATGATATGCACAATGTGGTAATATTATACGGGAGCTATGCACCAGCAGTGTAATGCATGTATACATTTGACAGCATATCTAGGAATAGGGGGAAATAATGGAAAGTAGTTTTGACTTTAAAGTGAACACTTTACAATTACTTATAATAAAAATATGGCAGGGAAAAGGAGAAAGGAGACATGCTCAAGTGTGGAATTCTAATTGCTTTATAAACATACATAGACGCAGGGTAGTAATGATTTTTGCTACTTAGTAATAAAATGGAATTTTAGTGGCCAAGTGCATCACAAATGATGAAATTGTTACTTTATACAGCTGAGGAGAGCAAATGGGCATGAGATGAACAAAGGACAAAGCCAGGGTTTTGCCCGTTTGAAAGAACTAAAATTATTAAAATGCATCTTAAAGAAGAAGAGGATTTTCGGAGTATGTTATATAGAGCATTACAAATTAATAAACAGATTTAACAACTTTTACAAAGGTAGCAGGTATGAAAAAAAATATACAGATTGCCCTTAATTATTATTAGGGATTCCGCCAGGATTCGGCCTTTTCAGCAGGATTTGGCCGAATCCTTCTGCCCAGCCGAACCGAATACTAATTTGCATATGCAAATTAGGGGGGAGGGAAAACTCATGACTTTTTGTCACAAAACAAGGAAATAGAAAATGTTATCCCTTCCCACCCCTAATTAGCATATGCAAATTAGGGTTCCGATTCGGTTCAGTATTTGGCCGAATCTTTCGCAAAGGATTCGGGGATTCGGCCGAATCCAAAATAGTGGATTTGGTGCATCACTAATTATTATTATTATTATTTTTTGAGGGAGGCGGGCATTGGGAAATGTTCACAAAAAGCTGCTGCTGGAGTGAAAGTGCTTTGGTGAATTAAATCAGAGTGTAGAAGGAATTTGCCCTATTTTCATCAGGGGGGATAACTCATAGGCTACCTGCTGCGACAAATGCTCAGGCTCAGTTATTACAGTAATATATTAACCTCTTTCTGTGCAAAAAGGTCCTCCATCTTTTCTTCTCTTGTCTTGCTAAACGTGTCTGTTTTTAGGGAGGTAAGTCGGTCATCTACTGCAATATATACCTGAGTAACTCTGATGAGAAATAACATTTAAACAGTGAGAAAAGTTGGCATATCAGAATGAAACATAAATGTAATATAAACATGAAGTGAAATCAACATACACTGCTATTACTCACATACTTCCATCATAAACACACTTGCACACACATACATTGATGTAATTTCCTAGTAATTTGCCATCCCTCACTTGTGTCTCTTTCCTAGCATTAGAAAATAATTCCCTATCTCTTTTGAAGACCATGGCTTAAATCAGATTCATTAGTTACATGCCCACACTATTCAGTAGCAAACCAATTCTGTATGGAGAGAATAGGATCCTAAAACGAAATAGACTTTTGAATTAAAAGTGCTAAATATATTCAAAAATAAAATCTATGTGATAAGTATATATTAGATTTACATCCTAAAGGGTTATCTTGACTAACCACACTGACAGAACAATAGATGATAATGAGCATATGATTATTTAGGAAAACTGTCACAGTTCCTGCTCGAGTTGGCTTCCTTTCATGTTAAAACAAAGCCCAAAACTACCTGTGAAAAAAAACTATGACTGTTGTATAGCAGGTGCTCAACAGAAATGCCACACAAGTAACTTTGTTATGGTGTTTTTAATTTCACAAGAAAATGGGAAAATGCTTGACATATCTGCCATGTGGCATAATTACACATATACATACACAAAAAGTCACAAGAGAATGCCTAGATGTGGTAATAGGCTGATAGAACTTACTTTTGGGAGAAATCCTTCAAGTCCTGAAGGATTGAAACTTTTGCTGGGCTGTGTTGTTTGATGTGTATCTTTGGAGTTGGTACACATACTTCAAGAAGTCTGATCGGGGAGTAACTACAAGAAAAAAATTGTTTAAAAAGGTGTTGCCCCAGTGGCCCTTAAAGCAGGTGCTTATGTTTGAATTCCTGGTTTGATGGCAAGTTTTAATTGCATAAAAACCATGTGCACTGAAAAACAGAGCCTCTTGTGCATGGACAGTTTACACAGGAACTACCAATAGCCTATCACAGCCTGTATTTGGCACCCCCAGGAATATTTTGCATGCGTATGTTGCTCTCAAACTCTTTTAACATCTGAATGTGGCTCATGGGTAAAAAAAAGTTGGGGACTCCTATTCTAAATCATCCTGTAGGTGTTCATTTGGGTTGAAATCAGAACTCGGTGAATGATAGTAAAGTACTTTTCACGCTCATTTCCGCAAACAAACAATATTTGAAACTCATTGTGTGCACATTTCTTCAGCACAAAGTAGAAACCACAAAATTGTGAATGTTATCAAACAATATATGTTTTGGGCTGGAAGCAGACCATAATATTAAGCCTCAGACCACATTTCTCCTATACAACTGAAATTAAATATTACGCTAGTTAGTGTTCTCCTGGCATCCAGCATACCAAGATTCATCAACTAGTCTGTTTGTTGCTCAGCAAAATATGGCTGCGTGCTTAATTATACACCTTAAAAACCAATTCCGCTAATTATCGCTATTTAACACGAATTACTTTGTGTACCTAACCAATATAGACTATGCAAATAATGAAGCTGACTAACCTGAAGGAAGCAACCATCTGATTGTAGGAAAAGTATTGGTGGTAGTTATGGTGAATGGAGTGTCCACAGGGTTCAACATTAGCTCGTCGGGTGTACTGGTATCCATAGAAACGTAACTCTAAATATTTTGCAAACGACATAGACCAGGAGTCATTGGACAGAGGTACAACAGGAGTTGCCTAAAATGAAGAAAATTAGTGTAAAATAAGTTCATGTAGTTTGGAATTTATAAAACATGCTAAAAGAAAAGAATTATTTCTACTTACAAGTAAGTACAGTAACTTCCAAACCAAATTGATCATGAAACTGCAGTTTCAAAGAGCAAAGACATTTCTTTTTTCTAAACATGGTGTTTTGGATAATGCCCCTTTACTTTGGGAAATGCAATGTATTACTTCCATTGTAAGGTTCACCTTGTGGCATGATGCAGAGAGAGAAATTTTGCACTGTGTTTTTTTTCTACTGTTCCAAAACAAGAACCAATATATGTATTATTAGCATAATTACTGTTATATCACAGGTATGTGACCTGTTATCCAAAATGCTTGGGACCTGGGGCTTTACATATAATGGATCTTTTTACACCCAATAGGCTGGTTTTGCTTCCAATAAGTATAAATTACAGTGGTGTGCAAAACTATTTGCCCCCTTCCTGATTTCTTATTCTTTTGCATGTTTGTCACACAAAATGTTTCTGATCATCAAACACATTTAACTATTAGTCAAAGATAACACAAGTAAACACAAAATGCAGTTTTTAAATGAGGGTTTTTATTATTTAGGGAGAAAAGAAATCCAAATCTACATTTTCATGTGTGAAAAAGTAATTGCCCCCTGAACCTAATAACTGGTTGGGCCACCCTTAGCAGCAATAACTGCAATCAAGCGTTTGCGATAACTTGCAACGAGTCTTTTACAGCGCTCTGGAGGAATTTTGGCCCACTCATCTTTGCAGAATTGTTGTAATTCAGCTTTATTTGAGGGTTTTCTAGCATGAACCACCTTTTTAAGGTCATGCCACAACATCTCAGTAGGATTCAGGTCAGGACTTTGACTAGGCCACTCCAAAGTCTTCATTTTGTTTTTCTTCAGCCATTCAGAGGTGGATTTGCTGGTGTGTTTTGGGTCATTGTCCTGCTGCAGCACCCAAGATCGCTTCAGCTTCAGTTGACAAACAGATGGCCGGACATTCTCCTTCAGGATTTTTTGGTAGACAGTAGAATTCATGGTTCCATCTATCACAGAAAGTCTTCCAGGTCCTGAAGCAGCAAAACAACCCCAGACCATCACACTACCACCACCATATTTTACTGTTGGTATGATGTTCTTTTTTTTGAAATGCTGTGTTACTTTTACGCCAGATGTAACGGGACGCGCACCTTCCAAAAAGTTCAACTTTTGTCTCGTCGGTCCACAAGGTATTTTCCCAAAAGTCTTGGCAATCATTGAGATGTTTTTTAGCAAAATTGAGACGAGCCTTAATGTTCTTTTTGCTTAAAAGTGGTTTGCGCCTTGGAAATCTGCCATGCAGGCCGTTTTTGCCCAGTCTCTTTCTTATGGTGGAGTCGTGAATACTGACCTTAATTGAGGCAAGTGAGGCCTGCAGTTCTTTAGATGTTGTCCTGGGGTCTTTTGTGGCCTCTTAGATGAGTTGTCTCTGCGCTCTTGGGGTAATTTTGGTCGGCCAGCCACTCCTGGGAAGGTTCACCACTGTTCCATGTTTTTGCCATTTGTGGATAATGGCTCTCACTGTGGTTCGCTGGAGTCCCAAAGCTTTAGAAATGCCTTTATAACTTTTGAAATTGAACTCAGGTGTGATAAACCACAGTTATTTTTTAACAAGGGGGGCAATCACTTTTTCACACAGGCCCATGTAGATTTGGAGTTTTTTTTCTCCCTTAATAACGTAAACCTTCATTTAAAAACTGCATTTTGTGTTCAATTATGTTATCTTTGACTAATAGTTAACGGTTTTTGATGAGCAGAAACATTTAAGTGTGACAAATATGCAAAAGAATAAGAAATCAGGAAGGGGGCAAATAGTTTTGCACACCACTGTATATCTTAATTTGGATCAGTTTTATTATTACAGAGAAAAAGTATATTTTTCTTACATCCACAGGACAAAATTGCTGATTCACAAAGCTTTGAGCATTTTCAAAGTCAAGCTTGCTTATACAGGAAAATACTGCACTGCTCGTCAGATTAATATAAAAATTCAAGTTAAGAGAAAGAGAGAGACAGTTGCTGCATATTCTAGAACTTTTAATTACCTGCTGACATATTCTGCACCAGGAGTATGTGAGGATAGTGTGTTGGTATCCAGGAACTGGAGAATCCAGCTCCTTTAGCACAATCTGTACACAGCCATTTCCATGCACAAAGCGACGAATGTGATGCACCATTGGAGTGTCACAGAATACACTTGGGCATTGATATGAAGGCCTATAGAAACAGTAAACAGAACATAACACTTTAACATTATGCTTTGCTATAGTTTAATAGAAGCACTAACAATAAATAGGTGCATACACTCAACATACAGATTCACATACAAAGCATACAATAACTGATACAAGAGGTAAGGAGGGCCCTCCCTAAAAGAGCTTAAACTTTAAAAGGAGAAGGGATTGAGACAGAAGATGTGCTTAAAGGAAAACTATACCCCCAAAATGAATACTTAAGCAACAGATAGTTTATATCAAATTGAATGACATATTAAAGAATCTTACCAAACTGGAATATATATTTACATAAATATTGTCATTTTACATCTCTTGCCTTGAACCACCATTTCGTGACTCTATCTGTGCTGCCTCAGAGATCAGCTGACCAGAAATACTACAACACTAACTGTAACAGGAAGAAGTGAGGAAGCAAAAGGCAGAACTCTGTCTGTTAATTGGCTCATGTGACCTTACATGTGGTTTGTATGTGTGCACAGTGAATCTTACGATCTCAGGGGGCGGCCCTTATTTTTTAAAATGGCAATTTTCTATTTATGATTACCCAATGGCACATACTACTAAAAAAGTATATTATTATGATAATGGTTCATTTACATGAAGCAGGGTTTTACACAGGAGCTATTTTACTCAGTATCTTTTAATAGAGACCTACATTGTTTGGGGGGTATGTTTTTTCTTTAACTATAGGTCCAGCCTAGGATCTAAAGCCCCTGAACCATGTTCCTGATCAGTGCAGTTTAGCCCACCCTTTAGCCAGAGCACACAGTCTACTACAAGCTAGAAAATGAAAGCAATACCAAGCTTAGAGCTATAAGTACATCTGACAAGTCAAAATGGTTATATCACAAAGCCTAGGAAAAAGATAGATGCAACTGTAGTTGAAAGCAGCGCTTATTTGTCAGTTTCTGCTCCCTTAAAACAATGTAAAGGAATCAGGTCTGTTAATGAGCTCCTTTGAAATTAGGTTTTACGAGTCAGAGCCAGGAAATAAAGAATATACACAGCCAGACACGTATTGCGTGCAATTTTAATTACATTTACAAGTAATTTTAATTTTTTTTTAAACTAAACATGAAATCCAATTTCTATTTTTATTAAAGAATTCATAGCTGTTGTAAGTTCATTTAAAAATCTCAGCTGTCAATCATATATTGTCTGCCTCTCCTTTATGCCATAGGCATAGAGGCGGGCAGACAATTACTTTCTTTCCATTCAGCACTTCCTAGATGTCACTGCACTCCCCACATTCCCCCGTTCACTTCACCATTTAATTGTGTAGCCAGTGCATGGGGATGGACATCAGGTCCCCCATTCTGGTGCACAAACAAGACTCTGAGATGACTCAAGGCTTGCCTTAATAACAGTGTACACAAAATGGCCCCTGTCGGCTTGCTATAATTATGAGTTCCCAGACTGATGGAAACAAGATTCAAATAATTTATATAGTGTAATTAAAGTTCATTTTTTTTGGGTGACTGGTCCCCTTTAATTTAACTATTAACCTTCTGTGTGGTACTGTGTTAAAATGCTTTAGCAAAGACCAAGTAGATTACATCCACTGCCATCCCAGAGTGGAGTTTCCCACTCACCTCCTCATAAAAGGGAAATAAATTAGTCTGGCAATATCTGTTGCACATAAAACCATCCTGGCACAATCTCATAGTATAATGATTTGTAATGCAGTCAAGTATCTTATCCCTTAAAGAGGAACTATTGCAGAAAGAAACAATATATAAGCTTCATCATAATGCAATAATACATTTTCTAAATATAACCAAAAAGTTGGACTGTTTCTGAAATATTCAAGTTACTCTTCACTGTCCCTCTCTCCGAATCTGTCCTCTTCACTCTGCCTCTATGCAGGAGCTGGGAATCTGGTTTTGAATGACAGTTAAATCCAATATCTTTTAGGGGGGACTCCTTTTGCTTAGAAGATATATTAGAGCTTGCTCTATTAAAATAACTAGAAATTGTGTCTCTCTACATGCAGAATTTGTGCCAAAGTCAGATATTGTGTTAGATTTTGTTTGTACTGGAATCAGTTATTCGAGTGAGCTCTAATACTTCTGCTAGGAAAGGGAGCCCCGCCTATCAAATATTTTGGATCTTGCTGTCAATGAAAATCTGAAACCCAACTCCTAGATGAAGACAGAATCAAGAGAAGCAGATGCTGATAAGATAAACTTATTTCAGAAATGGTACAGAACTTTTAATTTATTGTTTTTAGAAAGTTTCTCAGTATGATGAAGCTTATATTACATTTTCATGATAGTTCCTCTTTAATACCTCTTCGAAAAGCTTTTCTACCACGGACATCAAACTAACCAGCCTATAGTTTCGAGGCTGAGAATATTATTTTCTATTGCTACAGTTTCCAACATCCTTAATCATCGATAGCAGAAAATCAGTCCCCAAGTTTCAGAAAAATAACGCTCTCTAATTTTTGACAGCAGCCTGACAGGCTCATTTTAGCAACTGTCCTTCTGATAGAAGTTTTACTTTCTGCTCTGTAATACTTTCCCTTCAGTAGATTGCAAATGTGAATGTTAAATATTAAAAGAATGCTCACCTGAAACAGTATCTTTCTAGAAAAACCCCAAGAGTCAGGTCATTTTTCCCATAAAATTCCATTGTTACAATCCTTTAAGAAAAAAACAGAAACAACACATTGAAGCTTATAGATAAAATATGTGATATAGGCTGGAGAGTCACACAATATAAGTCACACAATAAAATACAGTAAACATACATTTCCATGGTAAATACAGTTAAGGGTTGCATCTGTTACTGAAAACCGCAATCACACATTTATTCAATTTTTATTAGAACAGCATATTGGGCCATATTTCTAAAGGCAAAATAAAAAGCCGCACAGCCGTGATGTTATAAAGCTGTAAAGCGCTGGCCGATCTCCATTTAGAAAACTTGTGCAGTAATGGTGGAATAAGCAGAATAAAGCACTTGTGCGGTTTTTGCTGTTTTAGTCAGTTTTCTATGACCTGCTTTTTCCTGTCAATAATATTTCCACTGAGGTGTATAATTGTGGCGTGTGCACACAATTTTTTTGCCTGAAATTCCGTGTGTTTCCATTGAAATTTTAAACTATAAATGGATGAGATATGAACCTTTAATATGACACAATGTAAGACTCAATGCACAATTGTTCCCAAATATCACAGAAAATAGCATTATTAAAATAGAGCAACATAATAGTTATAGAAATACCCTTTTAGTCTACACCAAAAATAAAGCAAAAATTGCTGTAAATAACTGCAATTTTTTTAAAATTTGGAGCATAAACAGGGACTTGCCATCTATGCTCCAAATTTTAAAAAAAATTGCAGTTATTAACAGCAATTTTTGCTGTAGACTAAAAGGCCATTTCTTTTTCTACTATGTTGCTCTATTTTAATGATGCTATTTTCTGTGATATTTGGGAACAATTGTGCATGGAGTCTTACATTTTGTCATATTAAAGGTTCATATCTCATACATTTATAGTTTAAAATTTCAGTGGAAACACACGGAATTTAAGGCAAACACAATGAATTTCTGTAAAACAGGGACTTGCCATTTATGCTCCAGATTTTAAAAAAATTGCAGATATTTACAGCAATTTTTGCTTTATTTTTGGTGTAGACTAAAAGGGCATTTCTATAACTACTATGTTGCTCTATTTTAATAATGCTATTTTCTGTGATATTTGTGAACAATTGTGCATTGAATGTTACATTTTGTCATATTAAAAGTTCATAGCTCATACATTTATAGTTTAAAATTTCAGTGAAAACTGTTTATTCTATAGCTTGTAGGTTAATGGCAAACGCTGTGTTTTCTACTGTCCTCTACTGCCTCATGAGTGCAGAAACGGACATGACTGGTTTACAGGTTGTGTGACCAGTTTTTGCACTCTATTTAAATCTACCAAACACTCAACTCCAAAGACAGAATAATTGAGGAAAAAGGGTCTACACTTGTTTTTTTTAATGCATGAGGAAAAAAGTTACTTTTATGTCTAAAAGCATTAGGCTATGGGCGCATAGGCTGAAGGCTTTGGCTGTTGTCAACCTGCATACTTTTGTAGGTTGAGAGAAGCAGACCTGTTTAGTGCCCCTGCTTCATTGATTTGAATCCGATCACACATACACAGCAGAGATCGGCCCAAATATGCGAAAGGAGGCATTTCCAGGCTGACATCAGCTTCATCTCTGCTGTGTGCGAGCACACACAGGCTGATTAGACTCAAATCAATGGAGCAGGGACACTGAGCAGATCTGTTTCTCTCAGTCCACAAAAAATGATGCAGGCTTACACAGCCTGTGTGTTCATATGCTAACAGAAAAAGTAAACTTTCCTTATCAGCATTTTTTCTCCACTCTAGATAAGCAACCAATAGTTAGAAAAGATTGCATCACTAGACTTCTTTAAGACCATGTCCAACAGGTATTCTGTCAAAACAAATGGTAGAGAAATAATACACAATGCTCCTCTTGCCTCCCATTGATTTAAACTGGGACCAGGAGACACTACAATTATGGTGGCTCTTGGGTGCAAAACACTACTATATGACAGCCTTTTCCTCTGTGGGTTTCTGGTTTTGCCCCTGTTCTACATTGGCAGGTTTATTGGGTCCAACTGCACTATGTTGTCTTGCGTGAAACTCATTGGCTACTTAGCCCTCTCAATACCCACTTCCCTGTTTAAACATTGAAGGTAAATCCTGAACTCTAGCCTTAATCTTGTGAATTGTTGTTTTGACTTGCCTATTGGGTCCCAACCCCTTGTTCCCTTTCCCATGTCTTGTATCAGGAGGAATAGCATGTGCTCCCAGGATTAGTTCTGCTAATTAGCTCATATTTTCTGATCAATGAAAGGCAGTAACACCAATGAGGATCCTTTGCAGATTTCCATATTGCAGCTGGTAGGCAGACACGAACATGAACCTTAGGGTAATATGACACTTGGCATTTTTACTGCACTGATTTTCTGAGAGGACAATATTGGAAGAACTGAGGTATTTTGGCCCATCTGCGGCTAAAGTAGAAGACAAAAAGTTCAGGATATTGCCCAGTGTGTCATTGCATAGACCTAGCTGCTTTGTTTACAGACTGCTCTGGCAAGGCCCCCGTCTATCGATAAAGAAAATACAGCTTTAATCAGTATTGAGTTTTTTAATTGTTGAATATGGTAGTTATAAAACATTCAGAACTTATATCAAAAGTGAATACCTTGGGAACAAGTTGTTGTGATAGAAGGTAAGGGCATTATCTCAGTGAACAGGGTCCTGTCAGAAAAAAATATTTTTTGGCCCCCTCCACTCCAACATTAATTTTATTAACAGTTCTAATGCAATAACCTATAGTAGAATAGATAGATCTCTTACCACGGACTAACACAATAACTAGGAGCATTGTTGGACTGGGCTGAAGAACTGCTAAATAAGACACAAAGGCGTTGATGATTTATAATGTTCAAGCAGTCGATCTGGAAATAAAGAAAATGAACATGTAATAAAAGGCACACACCCAAGCCCTAAGAAGCCTGACATGGCACATTCGACACAAACAATTCCTGCCTATAATTACTGTGTATCATTCATGTCATCATTAACATTTTAACTGTTTTAATGTATTTGAAAGATGTGGGTGTAGCTTTCATTCTTGCAGTGAAGACCCTGTTGAGTACTGGAGACCAAAATTGCAGTGTATATTCTATAAAGAGCCTTACTGTTGCATGGTAAATGGGAAAATTACCCTGTCCTCTTGTGAATATATGCCCCTTTTAGTACAGGACAATATCTTGCTGGTTCTTGATGTTACTGCTGACAGTTAAGTTTATGATTTAAAAGTATTCCAAAGACTGTCTCCATCACAAATACCTGCACATTGGCCAAATTAAGGGTACATGTAGTCAGTATATTTTTAAAATCACAACTTTTTAAACAACCGTATCATTATCAACATTGAGTCTCATCTGCCACTAAACTACCCAGATCACACAGACTGTCAAAATCAAGATCCATCACAAGGACACATCCTGCATAGAGTCAATTGTTCTGTGAAGTTATGTGTCATTGGCACACATAGAATCATTGCTGTCAAGGCCCTACTCCAAGTCATTAATGAACACCTTAAATAAATGTGAAATATATGCAGAACATTTGCAGGCAAGTTTATAAAAAATGTCCTTATCACTTACACAGTTTTCTTCAGGATGTCAATCTCCTCTGAAGAATGAAGACAACTGCATAACATAGCAGCCAATGTGTTTGCATAGATATCACTGGCCAACGTTTGCAATTAAAGGTAATTGCAGCAGCAGAAATAATCCCTTTTCTTTATTAGTAAAAAAAAGTACCAAGAAATAATTACCAAATACTAACCACAATTAAAGTGGACCCGTCACCCAGACATAAAAAGCTGTGGAATAAAAGTCCTTTTCAAATTAAACATGAAACCCAAATTCTATGTGTTATTTAAACATCCATTCCAGTTATAAACTCTTCTAAAAGTCTCAGCTTTCAATCATATATTACCTGCCCCTCCTCTATGCCTTAGGCATAGGGGTGGAGCAAGCAATGACTTTCACTTTCGATTCTGTACTTCCTAGATTTCATTGCACTCCCCACATTCCCCCGCCCTCCTAACCATCTAATTGTGTAGCCAGTGCACAGACATGGGTATCAGTTGCTCCATTCTGGCACAAAACAAGATTTTGGGATTTATTTTCTACCATAAAATTGACTTTGCATGCTTCTTATATTTTGCCATAAAGTATTTGCCCAATGCTTTTAAATTACCTATCTGACTCCCTGTGATCGCCTATGAGGGGGCTGCCATATTTGTGCAGCAGGAGTCTGTTAGCATTAGAAACTTTAACTGACAGGCTGAGATGGGACATGGTCAGGTTGGCAAAAGAGTCAGGTTTAAGAACTTCAACTAACAATTACTTGCAAAATCTAACCTCGCAGCAAAAAAACAATCAGCATGACCTATAGGTAACTTTTAATGTACATTCATATTTGAAAAAATTGTTTTTAGTGTCAGTATCACTTTAATAACAGTGTCTTTAAAATGACACCTGCCTGTCTACTATTATTGTGAATGCCAAGACTAATAAACATTTCAATAAATTTTATCGTGTAAGGGAAATGTGTTTTACTTGAAGAACATCATAAAATAGGATTTGGAATTATTTCATAAGGTGACAGGTTCCCTTTAAACTTGAAGCTGTGAACCTTTAACATTTAAAGAACACAATTTTGAATATAATGGTTACTGAGAATTGATAAGACCAACACATTTTGCCCAAATTAATTATTTTTCTATGTTTAATATTAAACATAATTCCTTTTACCAATTCAACTTACCTTTGAGTTCCATGGCATATCAGTGAGGCTTTTATCGTCATCTGACTCACTCTTATTTTCGTTTTTAGAAGTGAAGCCATTGGTTACATCCCTGGTCTGAAAAAAGGGGTCAGAGTCTTTCTGCCGTATCCTTCCTCCTCTTGCTCGATAATCAGCTAGTATTCTAGCTAAATCCTGACTATCACCTAAGTGCTCAGATATTCTTGTGCTAAGGAGTTCATGAGATGGAAAGATTTCAATAGCTTTTCCATGTGCACTTCCATTAATGCCTTGAAGGTTGGAAAGTTCACGTAATAACTGCTTCTTCCGCCTGCTCTCAATTTCTTTTGCATCCTTGTTGAGTAGTGGAGACATGTAAACTTGATCAGGAAAATAGTCTCTAGTGGGACATCTCATACCTTTTTCAGAAAGTAGAAAGGGTTCCTTGAATGTAATGATTGGGGAACTACACAAAATAACATCTTTCAACTCCTGCCTAAAAGACAAAGAGTGCATTTTAAGCCTGTCATCTGTGGAAGGGACCTCTTCAGTTATATATAACCCAGTATCATCTTGCAAAGGATCTCTGAAAGGTTTTATGTGACTTGTGGTTTCTTGCAAAGATTCCATTTTTTGTTGTGTTACGTCTTCATCTTTTGTAATACCAGGTATGTGACACATTTGAGTCATCATCTCTGGCTCAATTGATACCTCAGAAGACTGCGCCGAGGTTAACAGCATCATAGGAGCATCCTGATGAGGAACAGTCGAATGTCCTTCAAGACTCTTTGTTTCTAAATCGCCTACCTCAAAGTCAGGTCTTTGCTCTAAGAAGTCTATATCATCAGAAGACTTGGATTCTGAAGGCATATGTAATCTCTCTAATGATAAATCAGATTCCCAGTGGATCATACTACATTCTTCCCCATTAAACAGATCTATGTGACCATTTTCTTCTCCTTGTCCATCAATCAAAGTATGGAATGAGCTGCTTTTAGGCAGTGTTGGTGGCATGGCAAATTCATCCATAAGAAATGAAATCTCCAGTTGAGAATGATATGCAGCAAAAACCAAGAAGATGATTATCTCTTTGACACGAGACAGTTCATACTCTGAGGCTCCACGGAGCTGAATGGTACAGCCCAAATGTTGTGGACAACCTTCAAAGAACATCAATGTTTTTGCTTCATCTGTAAATAAATAAATGCATATCGGAAAGTTGATTAGAATTATATTTTCTTTCATTCTGCAAAAATATTTGGGTGAAGGACCCCTTTTAACATATGCCAAATAAAAAAGGCTTGTGTAGAAAATGGGTTCTGCTAAATCTTTTATTTAAAATAAAATGCTTAGCTGTTATTAAAAAAAGAGAGATGTGTAGGAGTTCCACCCTTCACCCCTCATTCTTGTCAGTATTTCATGTATGTGCCAATTATCAAATAATAGTAATGTATGGCTGCTACTGAAATATTTTGATGTATCTGGGTTAGGCCACTTCCACTGTGGTTTCCATCCAGTGAAATCTCTGACCTTTACTGAGTGTGATTGATTATCTGCAAATTTTAGATATCTTTGATCCACAGTATATACAACCTGCCCCAATTCAGTCTCAGATACATTTTTTTTAAATTAACTTTAGATAATACCTATTAGATTTGTGCCCTTAAAGGTGGCCATACATGCACCAATATTAATGTATCAAACAGAGTTTTACACAATATTCGGTGCATGTATACTAGGTGACAAGGTGATCGATATCTGCAAAAGCAGATATCAGTCATCTCATCGATGGGAGAGGATGAAAATTTTTCAGGTGCCTTTGAAGATCTGCAAAAGGATAAATGCTGAATTGTCAGATCGAGGTAGAATTATTTTGTTTCTACCAGCATATCTGACGATTCAGCTCTTAACATGAATGCTCTTAGCAAGACCAATGGTTAGGGGTAAGATCGTACTTGTACTGTGTATGGTCACCTTTAGGGTTATGTCACTTTTGCTTTTAGTGGTTGTAAAAAAGCCAAGACTGGGTGCAGGTTGCTTTCATGAACTTTAAATTATAGGAAATAGTAATTTTGGCATGCGCAAAAGTTTTGAGTTTGAGAGTCCACTGTTTTTGCAAGATCACCAAGTTGAATTACCATATCAGCAGTTGACACATGTTAACAACTGCAAAGCTTAATAAAACCTCTGACAAACCAAACTTTGAGCTGCCTTTCAACTAGGAGTGTGGATCTGAATATGATGATAAATAATACCTATTAAACAGAGGAAGGCTCTGGATACAAAAGGTGTTTACAAGCCTTGTTTTGTGCCAAAGGGGCTGTTAATAAATACTAACTTACTAGGGTGCACATGGCAGAATTTATTCTTGGTTCTTATATATTAAAGTTTGTGAAATAAAATGTATCTGTGCGTTAACATTTGCCAATATGTTGTTTTTAAACACAGATTCCGGCAGTAGTTGTTTATTACTTTTCAACTGCAAAATCAACAAAAGCATGTAATTTGGCAAGAGGTGTCCACACTTTTGCTTTCAAGTGAAACAGAATTTGCTGAATGCCTAGTCAGGAGTAGAAATGAGCGAAATGAAGAAAATGGGTCACATTCGCCCATTACTAGTCAGGAGGCTTTCTTTCAGTGTTTAAATAATATTTGTCATATTACAGAAAAAAAGAAAGAAAAAAGTTAATATTTGTGTATCAATGACAAGAGATCAACTTACTGTTAGGCAGTGGAAAAACTTGCATATAAAACTTCTGACAGGTCCCAAGGCGTGGTTTGGTCAGGAGCTGATCCATGGACATTACTAAGTCCCCCTGTGTCATTCGACTCACTCGATCTAAAACTTGCTAAAAGCAAAGTAGACATGCCAAATTAAATTGTAATAAAATAATCACTCAATGCAAAACTCTGCAATGGTATATATGATAAAATATACCATTATCACAAAACTCACCTCCTTTATACACTACCAAAGTAAGGAATCTATTTTTGGATACAATAATAAACATTACACCTGGATAACCTATCATGCACTTGAAAAGACACAGAACTGACCCACCTATATCATTCTTTTTTATGTGTTATAACTCAATAAACAGGGAGGGGGGGGAAATGCATATGCATATTTACTTGCACCACATAAAAACTAATCTTGACCTATGAAAAAGATCTACATAAAACATCACATACTTTAAGTCTACAAAACAATCATTTAAACATTAAATAGACCAAACAGAATTGGTTTTTCTACAGTAAAGATTAATTATATCTTAGTTGGGATTAAGTACGAAGTACTGTTTTATTATTACAGAGAAAAAGGAAATCATTTTTAGAAATTTGAATCATTTGTTTAAAATGGCATCCCCTAATTTCTGGATTTCTGGAAATGCTCTACTCACCGGTTTGACATTGATAACCAATGTTATTCCATGTTCAAGCAGCATGTCTTGCGCAATTCTAGATACAGTTTTCTCCACAAGAACTAGGGTGGGTCGTACATCAACTATCCTTTGAACATAATTCTTAAGAAATTCCCTCTCCTCGCAGATTAAAAAAAAGCAAATATTACGGTTTGTATCACTGTCAATACACAACATTATTACAATTAATCCAATTACAATCGGATATTGCAAGAGGGGAAGGTGTAAGGGCAAAAGCAGCAATTTGGCTCAAAAATATCAATATTGCATCTCAATTAAGCCAAATGACTACAGTACACAAAGAGTTTGCCTTTAAAAAGCAATTGCAAATGTTTTGTTTTATAATTACTATGGATAAAAATAAATAATCCATACTTACTTGAAGGACTATGGGATCAATGCATGTAAACTTGGTTTCCTCCCGATACAAATATTCAATTGAGCACTTCAGCAGCAGTATTTTGGGAGTTTTAATACTTGCATTCATCTGCGTCAAAATATTAGGCGTCAGCAGCATTTTACAACTGGTAACAATAAACATATAGCACTAGACCAGAGGTTTTCATGATTTGTGGAATGAAGCCCCATTACTGGTTGAACACTTGCGGGCAAATTCACTAAGTGCCAAAAATACGTTAGCGACGTCTTTGCCGAACCTCGCCAGGCAAAGTTTCGCCAGGGTGCCGCTAATTCACTAAAATCCAAGGTTGCACTCAGGGAGGCGAAAGGTAGTGTTAATTCATCAAGCAAAGCGAAGTTACGCTAGCGATGCCTAATTTGCATACGGCGCCAAGTTAAAGTACAATGGACGTATATGTAGCAGGAGGTACATTACACTACACAAGCCTGGGAAAGCTTCATAAAATGAAAGAGAGTTGTTATTTTGCCCTACACATGTGCCCACTGTATAGTTTAGGTGCCATATGTTAGGAAATTTAGGGGGGGGAGGGTAAAAACATTTACAATCTTTTTCAGCCTATTACCCTTAAAAAAGTAAAAGACGCCAGCATTTTTTGGGACTTAGAAAAAATTTCAACTTTTTTTTGAAGCAAGCCCTATCTACTCTTTTGCACTTCGCCTGGTCTGAGGTGGTGAAGGCAAGTCTGGCGCAAGAGGTAACGTTCAGTAAAATGCGCTAGTTTGTGAATTAGTGTAGTTACGTCCCTTCGCCATAGCACAGTAGGTCCACTTCGCTAGCGAATTTACGGCAGCACCCGTTAGTAAATGGGTGAAGTAACGAAGTGGCGTCACGCTGGCGAATTTGCGCTAGCGTTAACAGTTTCGCACTTTAGTGAATTTGCCCCTTGGTCGGTGACAACTAACCTCACAGCAAGACTACAGACATGTGAAAATATGTTGTATCCAGCTTACCGCTACAACGAAGACTTACCCTAACTGGCCTCCAGGGGTAGCAAATAAACATTTTCCTCATATTTTACTCTACTTGGCCTTCAAGCTGAGCCCCAATGGCATTAGGCATCCCTTGGGAGACCTGCACCACAATCTGGGCACATCTGCTCCAGAATTGTAATTTCCTGTGGGCAAAGCTTTGTCTTCTATTTAAACAAGCACACTTGGGAACTGGGTTTACAATATGATCCAGAAAATACAGTTGTGTAAAATAAAGCAGCTACTATGTTAATGCCTGGTTGCTGGCAGAGGGGAAAAAACTCTCCTTCCCCTACATGGCTAGTGATCACTAATAGTAGAAAAGCTACACCTATCAGTGCAAACATGGGGCAGAGAAAATGTCTAATGTGACGTTAGCCTTTGTCTGTTTTTATACCTGTATGGAGGAGTGTTTACAGGATTAATCAGAAAGTCCCCATATTTTTACCTGCTTGAATCTCATTAATCAATTGCAAGGGACATTATACCCTCCTTGTTCATAATGAGTTCAAAGAATAAGGCTTCAACACTCCTTGCCTTTTTTAATCCTGAAACATCTATTGTCTTGGTAATTTCTTGAGCTAAATATGGAAACTAAAGTTACTCCTTGCTAGACAGTTCCCCTGCATAATGGACTTCTGCTTAGAAAACAGCTAGAAGAAAGGGAAAGCATTTGTACACTAGTAATCTAATTATCTATGTTGCAAGGAACAGTAGCTTCCCTGATGAGCGCAAGCATACCTCCCAACATTTAGGAAACAGAAAGAGGGACAAAAAAGATTGTTGTGCGTATCGCGGTGAAATTTTTTTTTGTCACACCCCCTAATTACCATGTTCATTTTACATAATTTTGCAGGTTATGAAAGTTTGAACACATTTCTGTGTTTTTTATATATTATTACAGTTTTGCAAATGAAGGTGAATTGCCCTTTAAGCTGTCAGTCTTCATTTTTATCTTATCAAACTGTTACCAAAGTATGCCAAGTATCTATTCTGGGCTGTCTGCCAAGACCCAATTAAGTTAGAAACTTTGTATCTGTTGCTGGCTGTTCAGTGCAGCAGACCAAAGAGAAACCCGGCATTTGTCAGTACAAATCCGTGACAGCGGGTTGAGCTGTCAAAAGCGGGACTGTCGCCCTCAAAATGGGACAGTTGGAAGGTATGGCTCAAGAAACAACAAAAACTATAGCTTTTTCATGATTAAAACAAATAGTATGTTCAATTCAAGCCTTAAGGTGGCCATACACGGATAGATCCGCTCGTTTGGCGATGTCGCCAAACGAGCGGATCTCCCTCCGATATGCCCACCTTGAGGTGGGCAATATCGGGCAGATCCAATCGTGGGCCCTAGGGCCCAACGATCGGATCCTAGCATTCACAAACGGGCGGTCGGATCGCGGGACCGCATCAACGAACAGATGCGGCCGCGATCCGACGGGGTTTTTAAACCCATCCGATCGAGATCTGGCCGACTTTCGGCCAGATCTCGATCGGGGAAGCCCATCGGGGGCCCCCATACACGGGCCAATAAGCTGCCAACACGGTCTGTCGGCAGCTTTTATCGGCCCGTGTATGGCCACCTTTAGTCATTGAAAGCATATTAACAAGGGTTATAGGTCCCCTTTAAGAACTCACAGAGAAAATGTGATTTGGGCGAAAACCTTAGTATTGTTGGAAAACAACAGACTGAGATTTTTAAAGTGGATGCTACTTAATGCAGGGAGGATCTATTGTTGCTTAGCAATGTGATGTCATGTTTGACCTTTAACTAGGGATGCACCGAATCCAGGATTCGGTTCGGGATTCGGCCTTTTTCTGCAGGATTCGGATTCGGCCGAATCCTTCTGCCCGGCCGAACCGAATCCTAATTTGCATATGCAAATTAGGGGCGGGGAGGGAAATTTTGTGACTTTTTGTCAGAAAACAAGGAAGTAAAAAATGTTTTCCACTTCCCACCCCTAATTTGCATATGCAAATTAGGGTTCGGATTCGGTTCGGTATTCGGCCGAATCCTTCGTGAAGGATTCGGGGGTTCGGCCGAATCCATAAAAGTGGATTCGGTGCATCCCTACCTTTAACCCTGTGTCATTTTCTTCTTCCGCTTAGTGTGTATGCTCTCTATGAAAAGTTCTTGTTACACACATGTTATGCTGAGTTCTATAAAGCAACCAAGTTACTGTTCACACAGAAGTTGGTGTGTCTGTCCTCACTTACAGAGAAGCTGCACATGCAGTTCTGATCAGCTCTCTGTTAACAAGTATCAGAGGCCAATCTGTTCATTTTAAAATATAAAAATAAAAAATTTGACATATTTTTGGTGGCAAACTTTTTATTTTTAAAAAGTGCAAATTGAATGAACCGGCTCCTGTGTCCCCAACCAGGATTGTTAAGGATATGCATTACTCCATACTTCCCACTATTATATGCTAGATATTTCCATTAAATGTTTTACATGACATCAATAATTTCCATCAAGAATTACCTTCTTATGTGCAATATTCTTAGTGCAAACATAGCCATTAACAACCACAGAGTCAAATTTCTTTCCTCCAGGGATCTGTTTTAAATAATACACAAAAAGAACAGAACATAAATCTATACAGACATAGTTTTAAAGACGATCAGTTCTCATGGTATATACAGTAGTTCTTTAAAATTGTTCAGCTGACTATAAACAAGCGAATCTATTTTTTTTGCTTATTTTTGGATCAAAGAATACAGTTTGTGCAGGTGTATACAGTATTATACTATACACTGCTGTGATTCAGGTTCAAGGATTCAATTACACTTATTCACCCACTGCATCATTTTGGCTTTTAATGGGACTCATTTACCAACAGCATATAACGCCTTTACTTTAGGTAACATTGGCCATGCATTGCCCATTTTTTATCAGATTACCACCAAATAAAAATGGCAAGAATGATAACCAGTCTCTGTAGAACTGTAGAACTGTGCATAATTTTTATGCAAATTACATGCAGGTTTGTTTGTTTCCCCAACTCCCTTGTGTCATTATACACTATACACATGATGACACTATACACATGATGGAGCAGTGCCAGAAGTCAAAATAAAGTGGGCTTCATTCTTACAACATACACTCAAAAATGAATAAGCAAAACAAATGCTTATTATCTTTATTCAGTCCTCTGTAATGTGTTACGGTACCTTCAAAAGCATATTCAGTGTAGATCTTAAATTATAAATAATAGCAAGCCAGCGTTTTGCCTAAAGCAGACAATTAAAAAGAACAAGACATGATTAAAATTCAAGCACTAAACATAAGCATTCATTTTGACATACTTTTTTGATGTGAACGAACTGCCGTATATCCATGTCATCATCATTTTTGACATCAGGATGTACCGTTTGTACTACTTGGCATACGAGTTGCACAATTATGTCTTTCCAGGAGAGAGAGAGGGACTCATTGTACAGTAGTTGCTGCAGCAGAGACATCATGTGATTGTGGTTTGCAGATCTGTGGTTAGAAAAAATGCTCAGGATTTAATCTAAACAAATTACAGTTTGTGGCAATCCAAAAACCTGCTAAAATATTTTTTGAGAAAAAAAAAGATATCACATCAATGATAACTTTTACACTCTGATACAGGAGGCCAGTGTACCATTATCTTGTTGCCTACTTTAAAAATTATTTATTGGCCCCTGTCTCAGTGGAAGCTAGCCAATACCCAGGGCCACTGCTCCTATTAAGTAGAAACCTACACCATAAAGCAGCCGGCACCACAGAGCAATCTTCTTCTGCTTCTTCATTCTTCTATGGCCCTGGGCCAACGAAGTGCATTAGAGTGAAAAACCTGGCTTTTGCTGAAAATCCAGCTTTTCACTCTACTGCACATATGCATCTTGTATGAAGCAGGAAGTAGAGCACTATGTTGTACTCACTGGGATATACCAGTGATTTAATTTTTCCTCCTTCTTTAAAGGAAAACAAACAACAATACTGTACAAAAAAAAATTGTGTTTTACGATAGTAATGTGACTTTAAAGGAGAAGGAAAAGCTTTGAGCACTTGGGGGTGCCAAATGTTAGGCACC
The DNA here is from genome assembly GCA_038501925.1 of Xenopus petersii. Taxonomy (NCBI): domain Eukaryota; kingdom Metazoa; phylum Chordata; class Amphibia; order Anura; family Pipidae; genus Xenopus; species Xenopus petersii. The sequence goes on from CM076688.1 coordinate 46,543,369, forward strand.
GCCAAGTGAATGTATTTACTTACCTGAAACCCCGGGCCGGTGCTCCTATCAGCAGTTACCAATGTTACCTAAAGTAAAGGCGTTATATGCTGTTGGTAAATGAGTTATTCCAGTGAGCACAATGGATCGATCCTTTTCCTGCTTCTCCTTTCTTTAAATTTCCCAGGGCAAATGCATGTGCAGTTGAATGAAAATAGCCGACTTTTGAGTTAAAGTTCGGCTTTTCATTCTACTGCGCATGCGCAGCCGCGTGAAGAAAGAGGAAGACGATCTTTGGTGCTCACTAGTATAACCCCGTGCCGTTGCAGTTTTCTGCTGATAGGAGCACCGCCAGGGGTTTCAGGTAAGTCAATACAAGTGCACAAAGCCTTTCCTTCTCCTTTAACCAGAACAATACTGTACCTACCTATAAGTTCTTTTCTATTCTTATACTATGATCGCTAAATGGCTTTCCACTTCTATTTTGTTTTACCAGGCTTGGTTATTCTTACTGTCTCCATATTTTAAAATACGAATTCACCCTTTGTGTGAACATTATTTACATAATGTTTCTATTTTTAGCGGTTTCTGAGCTATTAGACATTTTAGACAGTTTATACTGCTAGACAGGCTTCAGCTCTACAGCTCTCTTTAAAATCCATGAGTGTCAGTGAAACGGTCTATACAATTCCTGACTTTAGTTGCTGACTTTCAAGTTGAGCCAAAAAAAATGACATTAGAAGTCTAAAAATATCTCAGAAACAGTTAAAAATAGAAAATTCATGCCACTGCAGGTGTGTTCAGAAAAGCACACCGAGTAATTTATCCCCTTTAATATAAAATGGCCCTGAAAACGCTATATGATAGAAATCAGGCCACTACAGGTAAGAGACCTATTATCCAGAAAGCTAGGGAGCTGGGATTTTACAGATAAAGGATCATTCTCTAATTTGGATCTTCAAACCTTAAGTCTACTAAAAAAACATGTAAACATGAAATAAACCTAATAGACTGGGTTTGCTATCAATAAGAATCAATTATATCTTAGTTTCGATCAACTACAAGCTACTGTTTTATTATTATAGAGAATTTATTTTTTAGAAAATTTAAAGATTATTTGGATCAAATGTAGTCTTTGGGATATGGCCTTTCATGCAAGTACAAGTAAAACATTATACAACATTATATTTATCCTGCTTAGTCTTGTGGGAGGGGAGAGGAGCAGAACACATTTTACTGTACACATTCCTCGTGTATGTATTAAATCCTGTCAATAATGCAACTAGCTATTTTTCCCATAAAATGTATATTCAATGACGCAGTTAATGTACTTCTTTTTCTTACCCATTGTAACGTTGATAATAATGCTGACCTTAGCATCTACTTATATTTAGCACCATGCTGAGACATTGTGTAGGCGTGTTAATACCTAATTATTTCAGTTACCCATTTAGCCTAATAAAACAAGAATAAGCCTTACAACAGCCTTTCCATTGCCTGTTTCTCTCCATTCTCTTCTCTCAGTTGATCCAGGTTGTTATGATGCCAACCCAAAGGAGTAAATAATAGATCCCTAGATTTTTCCTCCACTCTTCGATTGAACAAAGATTCTACAGAGAAATACATAGTTTAGTTTGTAAGAACAGCTTTTAGCACATAATATTGTAACAATAAAAGCAATTTATTTTTGTAACTAATTTATCACTTAGCTGTTCATCAACAGGAAAGGACAAGTCAGTGAAAATTAATCTCTATACATAACATATTACATGCTGGGCAAGCTGAATTCTAATTATGACAAGGCCCTCTACAACAGTAACGGTTAACTACTAGTGATGGGAGAATCTGAGCCTTTTCGATTCGCCGAAAATTCGCGAAACAGTGACAACATTTGTTTGATGCTGAACTTTTTGAGTCATTTTCGTAGAGAAACTTGGTGAAAAATGTTGCTCATAACTACTAACATTACATCATGAAATGTAATAAGTTATAGGGTTTCTACATTTTCTGGAAAAAACATACCAGCCTTACTACAGTTTTCATTTTTTCCCTTATTAACAACATTGGCATCAAAAATTTTTTACCGGCCAGATGGCAACCCTACTTGGTTACCATGTGTTACTGCAATTGGAATGTTATTCCTACAGGGATTAAATAAAACCCATGCATATTCAAATAGGTGTTGGCATGTTAGTAGCTGCTAGTTATAGCTGGCTAAAAATACACACATATATTTCATTGTTTTCTGTGGAGAAATAGTTTATTGACAACTAGGGACACTGTCTGTTTATAAAGAAAAACCCCTGGCACAACTAATGAAGGAGTTCCATACAGTGTGCATGAGAAATTGCATTTTTGTTGCCAAAATGTTATATATTATGAATAATTTCAACCTTGAATAGAAGGATGTAGTCCTACAGAGGGGCAGCTCTTACAAGGTAGCATTTAATACATTATTAGGATATATAAAGTTCAGCATATACATCCTGTAATAATAATATAATATATTATAATTTTGATGTGTGTAATACACAGTGCATTGTAGCACTTTGCCATTTATTATATATTATTATATATCATAATTTATATGTGTGTAATACACAGTCCATTGCAGCACTTTGCTATTTATTAGATATTATAATATATTATAATTTATACATGTGTAATACACAATGCATTGCTGCTCTTAGCTAGTTCTTTCAGTTCTTGTCATTATTAGAGACAAAACATGAAACATGAAACAGTTTTGACAAGAGGTGAGAAAGAAATCAGCCTACCACCTGCAACCATGCACAATAATGCATGGCTACCATTCATATGTTACATGATTTTCCATCTGCCTTGAAGATATAACAAAAAGTACACATTAAAAGAAGCTGCTCAAATGCACTGCTTTTTAACAAAGAAACAAAATATTCTACTACTGAACTATAAGTTGGCATGCATCTAATCAAAGTGCAATCACAAAATAGTTACCTTTAAGGAATGCGTCGCTTATGGAAACAAGCTGTTGCCCACCGTCTTCTGACAGATGAAACTCTGTTTGGAACAAGTGTAAGAAAGCAAAGAAAGAAAAGAAGTTATGACTAAATTCTTCCAGCCAAGTTCCATGCAGAGCACACCCTACCTGACTCATTGCCTAGAAAATTATAGCAGCCAAAACAACAGAAAAAAACAGGAACACCAGCCCATTGCAGCTCAGAGGCATGCTCAGTCTTCGTTCCTTTGCTGTTTAAATGCTTTATTCAGGTTTCTGTGTCTGTGTTTATTAAACACCAAGAGAAACCTTCTGCAATAACTGTATCAATATTCATTGTACTTGTTCTTTAAGGTCACAAAGTGCAAATCATTCACTTGACAAACAAACAAGGGACTGAATAGCCATGTGGGTAAATCACTCTGTCTGAAGAGTTTACAATCTCTGACCAAGGTAATGGACTAGGTTAAGCCAATACAATCTTATTTAAAGCAAACATCTTGATGTTGTTCTTCCTTCTCTTGGAATTTGCTAAGTGAAATCCTGTTATCAGAGTCAAGATTTCTAATCCTATTAACGCTGCTCACTTATTGGAAATTGTTAGACCTGGTTTAAATACCCATAACTTTTTAGTAGTGTATTTTGTGCATTCTGTGATGCCTCTCTATCGGGAATAGCTACAATCAGTTTTATTCCACACATATTTCAGATGTAGACAAAATGTATTGTAGTTCCTGACTAAATGGCTACACATTCAACAATTAAGTAGATACTGCATTCACTAGTAGTAATGATGGGTTATAATTATAACTGATGTCCCAGATATGTGTTAAGCTTATCGGCATTTAGGGGGTTAGTCTTATCTATACATTATTATTAGTGCCACTATTACTATGTTACCAATTTTTGTTTGTTGGTTGATTTCATGGAAATTGATTTCATGATTACTACTTAAATATAGACATATGCCTTTTAAATATAAAACTCTCCAAATGAACAAAGATTCTACAGAGAAAAACGTAGATTAATTTCTACACACAGTTTTTTGCTCAGAACATTGTTACAATACAAGCAATTTATGTAAAAATGTATTAAACGGTTTGCCGTTTCTCACCAGAAAAGGACAAGTCTGGCAAAATTACATTTCTTTACAGAACATAGCACCTGCTGTGCAAGGTAAATTCTAGTCATACCACTAATAGGTTATGTTCTAACACTGATTCTTCCTTGCAGTGCCTGACTACTGGCCCAAATAACTAATTAAATCTGGCTATACCAAGGAGCCCCAAAAAGCCTGCCCGGAGTCAGAAAAAGAACAGAGATTATCATGCACACAATTGTTTCCTTCTTCTAATTACTTAACTATATAGATGATAGGGAAATGCATAGTACTTTTCTAAGCATGTGTTAACCTGATAATTATTGGTTATTGCATATCATACCTTTTATATCTAAATAAAATTAAATGCAGCTAAAAACCTACACTTTGATATGTACATGACACTTAAATATACCAAAAGTAACCTGCTCATTTATGTGGTTTAGGGAAGGCTTTCCTCTCGATGCCAAAACATGGTTGATGGCATTTTCTTCCATACAGCCACAAGAGAGTAGGAGAGGTTATGCATTGGTATTGAGCAGTCTGGATACATTTGGTAATATACTGTAGTATGTTCCTTGAAGAGCTAATGGAACATCAGGGCGACGACAAGTATTTATAAAATATGCAGAGTGGTTAAATGTCCTTTTTTGATCAACAGAACTTTTTGCATTGATTTTACTGCGGCGGTCGCAAATCATTCAAGGTACAGTCTGGAAATTCTTTTAAAACCTATCTTTCATAATTATCTGTAGCTTTGATACAGAGGTTGCAGAAGTCATTTTTGATTTTTGGGCGTGTTATAGCAGCTTTTCACAAATGACTGTGTGATATGGTCCCTCATACACTCTCGTCCTCTGCGTCCATTTTATTTATAGAGCAGAGAGTTTATGACCACCTTACATTTATTATAAAACCCAATAGGATTGCAAACCATATGGATTTACGCTAGCTTAGTTACCAGCAAGTACAAAGTACTGGTTTATTATTACAGAGAAAAAAATGTAAATTATGTACTTAAAATACACGTTATGGTAGATGGCATTCCTATGACTCAGTATGAAAAGGGATTCCATACTTCTAAGAAAAATGCTCTGGTTGCTGGTGCTACAAACTTGATTCTAGGTATACTGAAATTTGTCTTTATAGGCAATGGCTGCTTGATATTTACCATTGCGCCTGACAATTCCCATTGTCCTAGTGTCTGCAACCCATCATTATGCCACACAAAGTACAATGAGTAATTTTTCACACAGCTAATAAATAAGGCCTATACAAAGCATTTTTGCTTTTGTCACTTTTTTTACCCACCATACAGGATTTTAATCTGCCACTGCATCCACTGCTAGGTACAAGCAACTCTGCAATACAGACAAACATTTTCCATTGTTTTGTAAATCCACATCCATTTAGGCATCACGTGAGTGTTCTGCTACTTGCCTTCCATGTGCATGCTATTCAGATGGCACTATTAGTAAATAAGATTTATTATGTTGGCTTGCCACTCGGTTTATCCCTTCTTACTGAACAGAGTTTGCTGAAAAACTACCCTTGTGCTATGTAGAACTTTTTCTATGATCTGAACAATAGAAATGTGGCCATACCACGTGTGCTCTCCATTCATTCAACCCATACATGTACAGCAGCCTTTAGAAGTATTATTATTTTTAAGAAGCTGGTAACAAGTAAAACATGGTGTTAGCAGTGATCCTTGAAATTGTATGGAGTCCACCTGTTTGCCATTTTGCATATAACCTGCAAGCTCTGTGTTTGCCTTTTATGTAAAGAGGGATTGCATGAATGTCGGCATGACGTACAGGTAATGGTTGCAGCAGTGAAAGAGGAAGTTTGTGGTTATCCAGCAGGTCAATAATAAGCTCTTTTAAGAATGTTTACCCAGTTTACATGTGCAAAGAGAAAACATATTCCTATACTGTATATGTATATAAACAGTTTGTGAAATAATTAGTTCAGACCAATACAGATTTTTGTTGGAAAAGCCTATTTATGACTGCTTTGTAATACCTTTCTGGTCAGCAGGGTGTAGGGGTACATGGGGATACTTGGAATGCTTCTTGATGTGGAAGTTGACGTTGTCCATCTCCACATTGAGGCTGATGGAAGCGGCCGAGTCGCTGTCCATAGCAGATTGGAAACTGCTGACCGATGTACGTTTGCTAGGACTTGTAGAGTCTTAGTAATGCAGAAAAGAAAAGGAGCAATGGGAGAAGGGGGGAAGATAATGGATAATGAGGGAGGAGGAGAGAAACTCTCTTTAGTAAATAAAATATAGCTTCCCAGGTTTAATTATTTAAAGCAACCATGGAAGATTTATGTTAATGTTTACATTATGTTATTTCATCACTCAGAAAACAGTCCTTTTTTAAGTTCTATGTAATTGTTTTAGGTATTTTTTGTCAAATGAACAGCAAGGCACACATATGCATTTATAATTAGGTTGACATTTGTCACGCAACTGGAAAAAATAAAGTAACAAATGTCTGAATTACCTTTAACAATTTTACTAGAAATAGCTCTAGGTGGTTTGATAATTCTTGCTCCATTGGTAAATGACCTTGTGCACAGAATAATCTTCAACATAAAAAATGTAAATAATTATGAACTGCTCTATTAATTGCTTTGGTTAAACTAGACAAAGATAGATCTGCACAATATGCTTAGGTCCACTAGATGTGGTAGAGCTATCAGGTACAAGGAGAATGACTAAGCTGAAAAATCAACAAGACGTTTAAATTTAATTACCTTGAAGAAACACTGAGCACAAATAAATATTTACATTCACATACACCACAAATATATACATTCAATATTAAAGCTAAAAATAAAAGGTATATATATATATATATATATATATATATATATATATATATATATATATATATATATATATATATATGAGTGTTTTTTTTTACTTGACCTTTAATAAAATCCTGCAAATATTCCTTCAAAATGAATTTTGTTTCATGGAAAACAAATCCTAAAATTACATGCAACCACTGACCGGAAGGTCATTTAAATTCTTGCATGTTACACGGCTCAATGGGCATTTGGTTAACATAATTATTTCTATGGGGAAATTAAGACTTGTATAAATTTCCATATAGAAGTCTGAGAATTTGTAGCATGTCAGTCTTCAAGCGATAATGAGAAACTGGTGAAGCTTCTATCTTGTTATAGTATTTATACAATATTTCTTCCTAGGAGAAATCCTTTCAAAGCAAACCTGTGCCTTTTAGTTAACACACCAAAAGCTTTTGACATCTGTAAACAAATTCTAAATTCCAGTAGACTGCTGCCATTGTCTCATTGGAATTAGTATTACTAAATGCAGAACAAGGTCACGTATATCATGCTTATCTTCCTTGTGGAGGTCCCCATTTGCTATAATGGGAATAAAACCTCTGGCCCTGAACCAGATTGTCCTTACTGTACAAATACTGTTGTAATCAAATATGACTTGAGAGCGCAATGTATTATCCTGTATAAGTCATTTCTGAGGTATATTTCTATCCATGTATTTGAGAAATTTGTTTTGTGTTTCACATTTAGATTTGTGCTGTGCAAAACACATACTCCATAGAATTCATGCTAATCAAAGCTAGTATTGTTTAAGCTTGGACTAGAACTAATCATGCTGGGCCCAGAAGCACCCCTACCTTTTCAAGGGGATGTAATGCAAACTGCCTATAAAACCATAAGCACTGACATTTCTCAGCTCACAAAATACACACTGCTATCATGTATGGCACAGGGGTGGTTTTGCAACACCAGAAAAAGGTTATTGTAGAAAATGTACCTTGTGCCTGTAGTTTTACGGTAGACAGACACATACTTAATGAGTCTATGTATAACTCCAACCTCCTTTGATTAATAAATATAGTAATCTAATGGCCTACAGGTTGATAAATTGGCTCAGTGCAATTTAGTCATCCACATTTATAGGCAAAATGCAAAACAATCAGGCAGCTGAATTAGCCAGAAAGAGAATAAATCCATATACTGACAGTTATGTAAGGACATTTAAACAAGACCTGTCCCCCAGATAATTCAAAATTCTATTTTATGATCTCCGTCAAACAAAATAAACTTCACTTACATTATTTGCAAGAATGGGGACCTGATGCCAATACCCATGCACTGGCTACACAATTAGATGGTGAGGAGGGAGGAGGAATGTTGGAATTGCAATGAGGTCTAGCAAGTTTGAATGTATTTACTTACCTGAAACCCTGGGCCGGTACAGCAGAAAACTGCAATGGCCCGGGGTTATTCTAGTGAGCACCACGGAGCGATCCTCTTCCGGCTTCTTCTTGTTTCTCATGGGTGCACATGCGCATTAGAGTGAAAGGCCAAACTTTAACTAAAAAGCAGGCTATTTCATTCTACTGCGCATGCGTCTGCCCCGGGAAATTTAAACAAAGAAGAAGCAGGAGGAGGATCGCTCCGTGGTGCTTGCTGGAATAACCCTGGGCCGGACCAGTTTTCTGCTGTACCGGCCCGGGGTTTCATGTAAGTAGATACATTCACTTGGGGGAACATAAAATTTGGCATCCCCCAAGTGTGAAACGACTTTCCTTCCCCTTTAAAAATGAATTTGTGTTTCATGTTTACGTACTTTCATTATATAGCATTTTATACCTGGGTAACGTGCCCTTTAAATCATTATCGGAATATAACAAGTATATGTAGGTATAACACAGAGACTGGACTGTATAACAAACATAGGAATTATTCTAGTCAGAGTGCCTTGTTTAGCAACATATTCTTGATCATGCACATTGAGCCCAAAATATTCCTCAGAGAAACTACGTGAAGCTCATCCATAGAAGCCAGTGGCCAAGTTTTCTTGAAAAAAAATGCAGAAGTGCTTTTCAAATATGGAAGGCCCCTTAGTTCTTTTCTCTACAAATCTCTAAAATATCATATGTTTAATGCATAACACAGTGTAAAGTATTAAGTCCATTGAATGATTAAAACAGTGCAGTACTGAAAAATATGACATGAAGTAAATTCAATAGCCACACTAAACTGGGCAGGATATTTATAGAACACATTTGATTTAATTAAAGAGCAAATATAATTAAAAAAGTAAGTTGCTATTTAAAAAGCTGCAGCATTTCACTTAAGACCATTTGACATGAATTTAATGGGGGCGTTATTAAGAAGAGTGATTAAGCCAAAGCTAAATCACATTTTACATTGGCTTGGCAAAGTCCATTAAAACAAATGGTAAGAGACTGCACCAAGACTAGTAAACTTGAGAGAAAAAAAAACTGAAGGGCTTGCATAGCTAATGCAGTTTTACTAGCTATGCCAACTTTTCAGCTGATTCATTAAAATTACAGCTTTAAACATTAAGTTGCAAAAAGCAATACAGATTTATTTTGTATATTACCTAAAATGTCTATTAATCAGTATAACTTCTAAAAAGTATTAGACTTCCAACTGCTATGGAATATAAGTATAACCTGTTGAAGAGGTTATGTGACTCTTTCATTCCACTATAAAGACCGAATTCTACCACCTTAAAAAGCTTCTTCTTCTGGTTTTCATTTGTTGGGTGTTTATGTGCTGAGCACCATAGAAAGGGAACCAAAATAAGCTTTTGATGATGGTGGATACAAATACCCTCACATCCACTGTAATGGCTGAAGACATCACACTGACCAAACAACACTGCCACAAAGCAGGAGAAAATTAAAGTTTGGTTACAGCTAACCACCAGTGCGGGTTGGTCAGGATTACAGAAAACAGAGATGATGCAGAGATTATTGTGTAATCCACACAATGCTACTGAAGCCAAACATTTAATGTAACAAATTTTTGGGTGGAGATTGGTGCATGTTCCACCATAAAATCAAAGGGGCCAGGGTCTTCAGAAGCATGACATAAGGACACAGGAACCAGGCCCGGACTGGCAATCTGTGGGTTCTGGCAAATGCCAGAGGGGCTGCTATAAGGTCCCATAGAAAGTCAGTATTTAGTGGGCTGGTGGGGGCTGTTTGGGCCTCTGTGTGGGCTGATTGGGCCTTTGTGTACCTGAAATGCCAGGGCCTGTTTTAAGTCTCAGTCCGGACCTGACAGGAACTGTAAGAGTTTGGGGAAAGAATTCACCAAAGAGATACAAAAAGAAGCACTTGAAACACCCAGTGCCACATCATAGAGTATTTACTTGAATGGCAAACACATGATACCACTGGTACTGGTGATTTACAGACAGTAAAATGGTCTAGTGAGTTGAATTGTGCCATAGCCCTAAAAGCAGGATGTACGGATAGCAAACACAATATAATGAACCCCATTTTGTTACAATGAAATATGTCAATATGCAGAGCAGAATCATTCCAGGTCCTTTTATAGGATTATTTAAGAACTGCTTTGAAAGAAATATCTTACTGGTCATATTATCCTCCCCTTCATCAGCAATTTGTTCTGTATCACTGTCATCAAACTTGATGTCCTTGAACCAAGAAGGCTCTGAATGCCCTTCCACTGAATTAACGGAATCACTGTCTGGTGATGGTGTCTCAGAGAATTCTGTACTCTAAAATGGAAACATAAAAAAATGTAAATGAAAAAGAACTAGTTCTGTGTCATAGGCCTTAGTTAGCATAGGCTTAAGAGCTTGCGATAAACATGGGTCAGATGTTATCCATTACCTACCTACACAGGTAAAGGAATGATCATCTTTCAAATAAAAAATGGAACTGTAGGTGCTAGAAAGACTGATTTTTTTCACACAAATACAACCACTCATTATATAAAAATAAATTTTCTGGATGTGTTTGGTTAACTATGGATCTAGAAACATTAATTTTTAAATGGCAGGCAGAAAATCTATGCTAACAAAAAACATGGTGTGGTTCAGAAATACAATGATAAGGATACCATAACACTGGAATCTAGCCTTATCGATTTTATTTGTTGATAGAGAGTTTTGCATATTGACTTAGAGCGTGTGCTTATAGTTGAATTACTGCATAATTTTACATATGTTTTCATTATGCCTTGTAAAGGGACTGTTAAATTAAATTTCTGGCTCAACCACATTTATCAATGTACTAAAACTGAATCTTGTTATAAAATATGGGACAATGCAACTCCCTTGTATAAATTATATGGGTGTTTAGGACAGCCCTGGCAATCCTTTACCATATAAAATAGGACAGGCTACACATAAGTGGCATTAAATATCAAAGAGTTTTATCTTACATTGAAACATACGCTACAAAAACATAGGAACCTAGAGTTAATTCCAATGGAATATATTCTGGTTTCAAATTTACTTTTTTAACTGACCAACTTGTAATTACAATGTATATAGGCACAAAACAAAAATAGCATAACACCAATATGAATGAAGCATATGAAACCTGTAGAGGTCTGTACAAGGCATATTCATCCCGGAACAGCTGATCATGATGGGTTACACAGTCAAGCCACCGACCATCGACTAGGGCTTGTCCAATGGCTATGGCTTGTGCTCTGAAAGAAAATCATGAAAAAAAAAATAGCTGGCATGCTGCTGTAAGTAATTCTTCCTTCTATTAAATACACATTTAAAAGTTAAAATAATGTCAGAAATAGACAGTAGTCAAAAAATTAATGTCTTTTTCTGAAATTTGGTTTAGAAAATGTTTAGTAATACATTAAATAAAATAGCTTGGTATATTTTATTAAACATCATTCAGTAGATTCAAATTATTACCTTAGTTTTAGGGCTATACTTATGGCTCTAACCTGGGACAGGTTTAAAGTAGAAAATTGCCTGCACTCCACTGTCTTTCGTAACAACAGAACAGCACTTGCATGCATTTAGCCTGTTTTAGTGAACCAGACTGGCATGTGACAACTGGCAACATTTTGGGGGATAATACTCCCCCTTTGGTGGGCAGGGTTAAACCTGAAATGTTAAATGTCATCACAAAGCAGTCTGTGCCTCAATGAAAGTGAGTATATGCCTTAAATGAATGCGAGCGATGTTTCTGTCATTATTTATTTCACTTATGCCTTGAAAACATTATACAAGGATAGGATCCGTTATCTGGAAACCCATTATCTAGAAATCTCTGGGATACAAAAAGACCATATCTAAATTTTAATCAAATAATTCAACATTTTTAAAAATGATTTCCCTTTTACGCTGTTATTATAAAACAGTACCTTGTACTTGATCCAAACTAAGATATAATGAATCCTTATTAGAGGCAAAACAGTCCTAGTGGGTTTAATGAATGTTTAAATGATTTTTAGCAGACTTTAGGGATGAAAATTCAAATTAGAGAAAGATCGCTTACCAGGAAAACCTCAGGTCCAAAGCATTCTGAATAACAGATTGCATACCTGTTTACACATGACAATAAATACAATATACAGGGAAAGTCTTTATACCTTGTTGTAATGTGCCCATTCCTGATTAGCCAATTGACAAGGTCTTTTCCCACAATGCAGTTGGGATGTGTCCTCAGCCAGTAACGGTGGTCCTGAAATTCCATGCCACTGCTGTTGTGACAGATTTTTTTCCAAAGCTCCTTCAGCTGTACAGAGTCCTGTTGCAATTTAATTACATTTTCAGTATCAACTAAATGATTTTTATAAAAACTACGCTAAAGCCAAGCACAATGGTGTATCAATTGGGAGACAGTCCTATAAGGATAAGGCAACAAGGTTAGATTTCCAAAACAGGAAAAAACAAACAGAAACTGAAGAATGAAAGGACACAGGAACACCTTGTTACCTCAAAATTGCTGCATTATGAAACTATGACATTGAATCTACCGGGCCCACTTCAGTAGATTACTTCATACACCGTAATTTATCAGATACAAATGACAAATGAATCCCCCACTTTTAACCTACAAATTGCCCTCAACAGTAGCATTTGAGTAGCAATGAGTTGAGTGATATCCCAGCATTATATTGTATAATATGTAAACATATCTATTGGACCATTCAAGAGCAGATCAAAATGTAAATCTAATTATGAAATGACGAGATGCTTCATCTTGCATAGATACATTATATACTGTAAACAGTATACACAAATACTATAATGCCATTGCGTATTGCCTGACAAACATATAAGGCCCTCTAGTCCAGTAGGCTAGGGTGGCTTTCTCTGTCCAACATCTACTCTAAACAGCAGGTAGCTTTTACTGGCAACCTGTTTAAAAGCTAACATCTAAATAGCTGCTATAAAATATGCCAATTTACATACTATTTTCCATATACCATTTTAAATAATTGTTCAATATTGTCCTTCTTACTAGCATCTATATTCACTCATCTATATATTCTATATTTACTAGAATCTAAATTCACTATTTTCTATGCTCCACTTCCTAGCTGATGATTGGTTACTGCATCTGGTAAAACTCAGTGCATTTAGTTACATAACCCCATAACTCTCTTACATGCAGATTGCTGTAGTCTCTTACGAAGCCCTAGTGATCATGTTTTGGACCTTTATTGGGTAATTTACTGGCTCGGTTAGATCTTAAAACTCCAAACCTAGTTCCATGATACAATCATGAAAGAACTGCAGAAAGCAATAGCAAGCCACTGAAGAGACCATAAATTTGTCATAGTCTCTACCGATATATCATTCAACACACTATCGTTGAGCAGATAAAACTTTACCAGAAGAATCTTTCGCTCCTCTTCATTAGTGTCGTTTTTCAGATATGTTCGGGAGGATTGTGGACTAACAGAGGATTCATATGGAGGCACCATAGGAGAACCAGAGCGATCCAAGGAGAGGTTAGTAATGCTTGCAGACCTAAATGTAAGAAAGGAAAAAGTATGCTGGAATATTTAAAAGTCTCTCCAAACTACAATCATCATTTTCATAGTAAAAAATATGCATGAAAATTACTAATGGTCTTTCACCCCTTGGTTTTCTAACTCAAACCTGCTTGGTGATTTGTATGCACAAGTTATGCAAAATCGTTTAATCATTTTTTTAACACATTTGTAGCATTAATCCAGGAGATGAATAAAAAGTCATATTACTGTATACAGTGATGTATACCAGTTTGTATTATACATACAGCTTTCTATGAATAGATAAAGAATAAGGCTGACATAAAAACCAGTTTGCCAAACTCCCTTCCCCTCAGAAAATAAAGCAGATAGGGACAAATTCTCAGTCAGTTTATACTTAAGTTAAAGATCACAAGTTTTGTTTACCTAATCTTAAACCTAAATTTGCCATAACAAACGTATACAAAGGTCTGGTACAACTTTGTCGCCCGAAATTTCCTTGTGAGGCAATTTCGGGCGACTTCGGAAAACGAAGCGATCCAAGTGCCACCCCGCCGGCAATTTAGATACTAGCTGCGTGAAGGCAGTTTGGGGAGATTAGTCCCCCAAAAAGAAGTGATTTGTCACCAGGCGACTAAATCTCCCCGAATCTCCACGTGTGTCTCTGCCTACCATACTAATTCCTAGGAATACGTTTTAGCTGGATTCCATAATCAAATTTCCAAACTGCACAAAAAGGGAATTCTTGGGTTTAAATGTGTATTAATAAGAGATTATCCACTAGGAGTAATAGGAGTATCCACTGACCCTCATCTAACAACAAATGCTCTGTAAAGCAACAATTTATTGTTATTGCTACTTTTTATTGCTCACCATTCTGCTGAATAAATAGTTAAATAACTCAAAAACCACAACTAATAAAAACAAATTGCAGATTGTCTCTCTCTACATCATTCTAAAAGTTAATGTGAACAACCCTTTTAAAGATTAACAATCCCTTTAATTACGTTTTGCCATACAATATTTAGTATATGCACCTGAAATCCTGAATATCTTCTAATATATATATATATATATATATATATATATATATATATATATATATATATATATATATATATATATATATATATATATATATATATATATATATATATATATATATATATATATATATATATATATATATATATATATATACACACACACACACATATATGCAAGCTAAAAATTATGCACACACTTGTAAATGCCGATGCCAGATACACAGTAAAATATCATTGTTAACAGGTAGTTGCCTTTATGTATTGTATTTATGTATATTGCTTGCCTAAGGATATTTTATATAATTATATATATAGTATTAAAGTATTCACGGTATTCCTTTAACTATGGCTTTCTAAAGAATCTAACTCCTGCATTTACTACTTCACATAAGCATAGGAAGTGCAAATCTTTCTCCCATCTACTCTCTCTTCTGCTGTTACTAGCTGCAGGTGATATCTCTTCTAATCCTGCCATATACCTATCTGCCATCGCCCACGTTATGGACCCCCTCTGCTCAAACCTACAAATACTGTCAACCTTTCCAACTTTATTCAAATTCCTACTCTCCCATCTGCTCATCTCCCCTTCTCCTGTGCACTTCTTAATACCCACTCTGTTACTTACAAATCCACTTTAATTCATGATGTCTTCTGCTCTAAATCTCTTCAGCTCTTTGCCATAACCGAGACCTGGCTCTCTCAGAATGACAATGCTATTGAAGCAGCTCTCTCTTATGGCGGTCTATTCTTCTCTCATACCCCCCCCCCGCACTATTGGCCGTGGGGGAGGAGTAGGCATTCTGCTCTCCCCTCGCTGCCGCTATAAACTAATCTCTACACCTTCTTCCTTCTTGTTTTCTTCTTTTGAGGTGCATGCATTTCAACTGTTCTACTCTCTCGCTGCACGGGTAGCTGTTGTGCTAAATCTCCTGCCACATTTCTCTCTGACTTTGAATCATGGCTCTCTTTTTTCCTATGCTCAGAGTGGCAGAGGGCATGTGGAGGAAATCCCATACAAAAGCCGACTTCCTCCACTATAAATTTCTCATGGCCTGCTTTGGTACTGCACTATCCCAGGCTAAATAACAGCACTACAATACACTCATAAATAACAACAAATCCAACCCACAATGCTTGTTTTCAATATTCAACTCACTATTTCATCCCTCTAAAAATGACCCCCTAACACCTGAACATACCCCCCATGACTTTGTTGACTTCTTTGAAAGCAAAGTTGACTCTGTCTTCAAACAATTTTCCCACCCCATTTCCCAGAGGCCTGTGTCAAGCCCATTCTGAAAAAGGCTACACTGGACCCATCCTGTATTTCTACCGACCTGTCTCTGTCTCTTATCGCTAGCCTCTAAACTGCTGGAACGTCTCGTCTTCTCCCGTATTTCTAACTTTCTCTGCACCAATAATCTGCTTGACCCGATGCAATCTGGCTTTCGACCTGCATACTCCACTGAGCCTTATGTAGAGTTGCAAATGATCTCCAGACTGCGAAGGCCAAAGGGCATTACTCTATTCTCATTCTCCTGGACTTTTCTTCTGCTTTTGATACTGTTAACCATTCTGTTCTACTGCAAGTTCTCCATTCAATTGGTATCCATGATCAAGCTGCATCCTTGTTCTCTTCCTACCTTTCTGACCGCTCCTTCTCTGTTACTTTCTCTCTGAGCCCTTCTCTTCCTTTCACCATTACTATTGATGGCATGACTATTAACCCGGTTAACTCAGCATGCTGCTTAGGGGTCATCTTTGACCAGTCCCTCTCCTTCTCTAATAATATTAATAACACTGTCAAAACCTGTCGTTTCTTCCTCCGCAATATAGCCACGATATGCCCATTTCTTTAACAAACAGCCAAAACACTAATCTATGCCCTTATTTTATCCCGATTAGACTATTGCAATCTCCTCCTAACTGGACTCCCATCTCTCTCCCCTCCAATCAATCAAACTCTGCTTCCAGGATTCTTCTGCTCTGTCCTAAAAGGGAACCTTCTCAACCCCAACTAAAATCCTTAGGGTGGCTGCCTGTTAAGCAAAGGATAGCATATAAAACCCTTCTACTAACATTTAAAGCCCTTCCCTCCTCTGCTCCTCGCAACATTTTTTCTCTTGTCTCACTATACGTTCCTGGTCGTCTTCTCCACTCTTCTCAGAGCCACCTTCTCCTCACACCATCCACATCCACTGACACCTCTCGTCTCAAACCCTTCTATCCTGCTGCTGCTCCTTACCTCTGGAATTCCATCCATGGATTCCTCCGTAAGGAATCTTCTCTTAATCTCTTTAAGAAAAAACGAAGAGTCTACCTTTTGGACGACTAGAACATTAGCCTAGTCCTGTCCCTACTGACTATGTCTTACCTTGTGCGCTTTTTATCTTCAATTTGTACCTGTAGGTTAGCCTCCCATCCACTTAGACTGTAAGCTCTACCACATAGCACTTAAGCTCTTTGTCATATGATTGTTTATATATTTATTATGTGATGTCTCCCCCATGTATACTTTTATATATTGTACTTTTATGCACTGTACAGTGCTGCGGCTCCTTAACAGCGCTTTATAAATAGTTATACATACATACAACTAGAATCATTGTTTCATTGTCTGCATCACAAGTTAAGTGTACACTGTCAGATCACTGCTAAGCTATAGTTAGAGGAAGATCTAACTACTGTATAAGAAGCCAACCCCTTCAGAGGAAAGCTAGAAAACCCATACTGCCTCACTCAATATTATTATAGGTTTCCTTTTCATAACAGTCTTCCTCGCTGCATGTTTTTTTAATTGTTCTTTCTAGTTCTTGACCTGGCTGATTCTGTAGATTTCCACCCTCATCTGACCTTACCGATATCACTTGTTTATCTCATCTATACAGTTCTCTCCTATCAATACAAGATTCCAGCCTCTTGTGGTTGAGTGAGCTAAACTAACCATTTACAACAAACAGCCACCAAAAAATTTAGGTAAGAACTATCCAGTTCACACGTGTTATAGTCAGCAGTACTGCAGTTATCTGCAAATAAGCTGGATATGACGACTTGCAGTTTAAAAGCTGTGGTCAGGAATTTTGAGCTTTCCACATTTCTTTTCAGCTATGAGGTGTTTAAAAGGTGAACTCCTTTGAGAGGTGTGTGCATTTAAAAGTGCTGAAGTCCGGCTACATGCATATGTAATTATATTCTTTTTGTGTCACTAAACAATGAAAGATGGCAAATAACTTGTACTTTGCACTGTTTGCTTTATTGTGTATAAAAGAAAATTGAGCCAATAGGGTTCACATTTGAGATAACTTTTAGTATGGCGTAGAGCAGTGATCCCCAACCAGTAGCTAGCGAGCAACATGTTGCTCTCCAACCCCTTGGATGTGGCTCTCAGGGTCCTCAAAGCAGGTGCTTATTTTTGAATTCCGACATGAAAGCAAGTTTTAATTCCATAAAAACAAAGTATAGTGTAGGCTGCCAGTCCATATAGGGGCTACAAAATAGCCAACCACAGCGCTTATTTGGCACCTCAAGGGACTTGTTCATGCTTGTGTTGCTCCCCAACTCTTTTTACATTTGAATGTGGCTCAAAGGTAAGAAAACGTTGGGGACCCCTGGTGTAGAGAGTGATATTCTGAGACAATTTGCAATTTGTTTTCATTTTTTATTTGTGGTTTTTAGCTTTTTATTTTGCAGCTCTCCAGTTTGCATCTTAAAGGACCAGTAACATCAAAAAATTTTTTTAAAAAAACTTGTTTGTATAACACGAAAAAAAAACACAAAGACATATTAAACTTTAAAATCACCAAGTCTTTGTTAAGATATAACTAACCAAAACTCCGCTTGTGCTCCTCTTCAGAAAAGGCGATAGGGCAATCCATCGTGCGGCGCTCAATTTCTCCTCCCTGCCTTCCTTATAGGAGATAGCCAGGGAGGAGAAATCAAGAGCCGCACGATGGATCATCGCCCTGTCGCCTTTTCTGAAGAAGAGCGGAAGCGGAGTTTTGGTAAGTTATATCTTAATAAAGACTTTGCGATTTTAAAGTTTAATATGTCTTTGTGTTTTTCTTTTCGTGCTATACAAACAAATTTTTTTTAAAAAAATGTTACTAGTCCTTTAAGCAATCTGGTAACTAGGGTCCAAATTAACCTAGCAACCATGCACTGATTTGAATAAGAGACTGGAATATCAATAGGAAAGGGTCTGAATAGAAGGATCAGTAATAAAATGTAACAATAACAATACATCTTTAGCCTTACAGAGCATTTCTTTTTTTTTTAGAAAGAAGTCAACGAGCAATACAAATGTTAAATTCAGAAACATTTAAAATGTGGGAAAAAACAAATGGAGCATATGAGCAATGGACTGTGAATAATCTGTGAGTAATCCAGAAAACTGTAAATTTGTGTGCCGCAAATCATGGTTCTACTGTAATTGCTGTGCAGCAGGCATAGAGACGGGGAAGGATTTTTTACCAGTTTTGGATGTTTTCATTAAAAAAAATAACTTGGGTTTTCTTTTTAATCTGAAAAGAAAGCTGCAAGTCTTTGTGATCCAAAATAACAAAAAACAGGAGGAGCATGGAGCCTGTTTTTGTACTTTGCAGACTGTCCAGATATTTGTATATGCCTTCTGCTGCTCTCACAATATATTGTAAATTTGAAAAACTTGAAATTAAAAAACCTGCTCCATCCTGTCACTGACAATAGTTAGATATCATTACTAGTGTGCAGCAGTTAAGCTTGGTATGTGGTTTGATGGCTTTCCAAATCCAGCCCTTCGTATGCTTCTATGTAGCCCATGGACCCATTGGTTGAAAAGCACATTCGATCAGTCTATGCTTTTAAAAGACTGTCTAGATCAAGGTACAGATCAAAGGCTGAACTGGGACATCTACATGCATAGTTTGTGACTGAGGAATGCAAGATCGTGCAACCCCAGAGGAGATGAAATAACAAAATGCACAAGGGTATTATATGCTTTGGGGTCTCTGAACTGAGGTCTGGATGCTAATTTACTCAAAGGTTTGATGGTGATAAAACTATTCTGATGTTGCCACCTATTATATAATGCAATTTTTTTTTTATTATTAAGTATAAATGAAAGATTACACATGGCAGTTAATATGAAAGCACTATTGCGAATTATTAATGGACTGGATACTCTCAGATTAATAATTGATATAGTAATAATGGATGCTTGATTATCGATTAACTCCTCAGGGGCAAGGTTTCTTTATCCACTAGAATTAGATTTTGTGGAAGCTCCTTATCCATTGTGTTAAAGCAGATAAAGTGAATGCTTAGCACACTAGAGTACCATAAAGGATTTTTTTTTGTGTGTCTCAAAATTTAGCCTACATTTTTTTTTCAATTATGGCCATATATGTACACTTTGTATGCACATACGGTTTACAGTTACCAGCCCATAAGGGCCTGAAACTACCAAGAAGTCTACCAAGAAATAAACTTTTTTCCATTTGTGTGCTAAATTATCCCAGTTTCACAAGCCCCAGCACATAAAATAAATAATCAAAATAAGATGTTTTTAAAGTGGTTGTTCGCCTTTAAATTAACTTTTAGTATGACAATTGCCAATTGTCTGAGACAATTGGCAATTTATGTTGTATTATTTGTGGATTTTGAGTCATTAAGCTTTTATTCAGCAGCTCTACAATTTGCAATTCCAGCACTCTGGTTACTAAGGCCAAAATAACCATAACAACCATGCATTGATTTGGACGAGAGACTGGAATATGAATATGGAGAGGCCCTGAATAGATAAATAAATAAAAAGTAGCAACAACAATACAATTGTAGGACTACAGCACATTTGTTTATTAGATGGGATCAGTGACCCCCCATTTGAAAGCTGAAAAAGCAAAAATTACTAAAAAAATTAAGGCCAGTTAAATAGTTGCTTAGAATTAGCCTTTCTATAACCTAATAAAAGTTAATCTTTAAAGGAGAACTAAACCCTAAAAATGAATTTAGTTAAAAATGTCAATTTACATGCTGAACTTATTGCACCAGCTTAAAGTTTCAGCTTGTCAATAGCAGCAATGATCCAGGACTTCAAACTCGTCACAGGGGGTCACCATCTTGGAAAGTGTCTGCGACACTCACATGCTCAGTGGGCTCTGAGCAGCTGTTAAATTAACTTTTAGTATGACAATTGCCAATTGTCTGAGAGAATTGGCAATTTATGTTGTATTATTTGTGGATTTTGCGTTATTAAAGGAGAAGGAAAGGCTAAAATTAAGTAAGCTTTATCAGAAAGGTCTATATAAATACACCAGTAAACCCTCAAAGTAATGCTGCTTTGAGTCCTCTGTCAAAAGAAACACAGCATTTCTTTCCTTTTATTGTATACACATGGGCTT
Source organism: Xenopus petersii (assembly GCA_038501925.1). Classification (NCBI taxonomy): domain Eukaryota; kingdom Metazoa; phylum Chordata; class Amphibia; order Anura; family Pipidae; genus Xenopus; species Xenopus petersii. The sequence goes on from CM076688.1 coordinate 46,564,630, forward strand.
CTGTATCAGACTTCCTGTTTTCAGCTTAAACCTCCAGGGCATGGCCTTGAGCATGCTCAGTTTGTTCCTCTCCCCCTCCCTCCTCCCATCCCTGCTGTAATCTGAGCTAAGAGCTGTTAGTGAGCAGGGAGAGACTCGGGCAGGAAGTGATGTCACGCCAAGCTTATATGGCAGCTTCTATCCTTAACAAACAGAGACAGTGTCATGAGCTGTTTGCTCAGGTATGGTAAAGCATTCTGCGGAATAAATATAGCGTTCTAGCTTGCACTATTATTGCTAATCTGTTGGCAATAAACTGTCTTGGCGCTTTCCTTCTCCTTTAAGCTTTTATTCAGCAGCTCTACAATTTGCAATTCCAGCACTCTGGTTACTAAGGCCAAAATAACCATAACAACCATGCATTGATTTGGACGTGAGACTGGAATATGAATATGGAGAGGCCCTAAATAGATAAATAAATAAAAAGTAGCAACAACAATACAATTGTAGGACTACAGCACATTTGTTTATTAGATGGGATCAGTGACCCCCCCATTTGAAAGCTGAAAAAGCAAAAATTACTAAAAAAATTAAGGCCAGTTAAATAGTTGCTTAGAATTAGCCTTTCTATAACATAATAAAAGTTAATCTTTAAAGGAGAACTAAACCCTAAAAATGAATTTAGTTAAAAATGTCAATTTACATGCTGAACTTGAAGCTTAAAGTTTCAGCTTGTCAATAGCAGCAATGATCCAGGACTTCAAACTCGTCACAGGGGGTCACCATCTTGGAAAGTGTCTGCGACACTCACATGCTCAGTGGGCTCTGAGCAGCTGTTAAGAAGTTAAGCTTAGGTGTTGTTTCAAATTTACAAGCAAAAAATTATGTTTGTCTGTAATATAATATGATGGTACAGGGCTGATTATTAAATTATGATGCTAATTGCACAGTTTTCTGAGCTGATGTAGTAATTATCTGTATTAATTACTAATCAGCCTTCTATTTGGACATTTATATGATGTATATTCTGTATATTGTGCATTGGTCCTTAAGCTCAGTAACTGACAGCAGCACAGAGCATGTGCAGAGAATCAATAGAAAAGAAGATGGGGAGCTACTGGGGCATCTTTGTAGGCACAGATCTTCCTTGCTAAAAGGTTGTGGTTGCCTTGGGCTGGTGCATAAGCTCAGAACATAAGGAAGAAAATTTCTAGCCTACTTGTTTAGATAGGCTTTAGTTCTCCTTTAAGGGATTTTGGGGACTTCTTTTTTTAGATTCCTGTATAAAAGCTTGATTTAAGGCAGGGATCTCCAACCTTTTTCACCCGTGAGCAACATTCAGATGTAAAAAGAGTTGGGGAGCAACACAAGCATGAAAAATGTTCCTGGCTGGTGTAAAATAAGGGCTGTGATTGACTAGGGGTAGCACCTATATGGACTGGCAGCATACAGGAGACTCTGTTTGGCAGTACATCTAGATTTTATGCAAATAAAACTTGCCGCCAAGCCAGTTCAAAAAATAAGCATCTGCTTTGAGGCCACTGGGAGCAACAGCCAAGCAGTTGGGGAGCAACATGTTGCTCACGAGCTACTGGTTGGGGATCACTGATTTAAGGACATGTTCAACTCAGCCATACACCACTACCTATATTCTTGCCTCTTTGAAAAGTTGCAAAAAAAAAAAAAAAAAACCATTACACCTAAATTACTAGATCATAATGACAAAAAAGTTTCTTACCTATTTCTCGCAGGGGATTTACCAACATCCTCTTGTACAGAAGCTAGTCGTGTTGTTAGAGTTGTTTTTGTAGTCTCTTGATGAACCAAGCTAAATATTTTCAAATATGAATAAGAAACAAGAAACTTATACATAAGACATAATGATATATATTATTGGAAATCAATAAAAATACTTGTATTGCTCATCTCACTGACTGGCGTATTCTTGTACAACCAAAGATCAGTTTGCAATGACTGATAAAATTATTAACATGTAGGTATAATGCTCTTTTTTTGTTGCTGTTGTTTTAATGTGTTTTGGAGTAGTCATTTTCTATAAGAACTACGGTCTGAATTTCTATGTACACTAGCTCAGCTGTTGGTGAAATGCCATAACCACACTCTGCAGTAGCAACTGTAGTAAAGGAAAGCAAAACAGAGAAAGTGACAAAAACTATGAGTATTCCCCAAAAGAGGTAGCCTCATAGATGAGGCTGCACTGCCAACAGCCATCAGCACTTCCTAGTGACAGGCAGAATGTACTTGTACAGTGCCATTTAGAGTACTACCCTGAGTGAGTCTCAACTACATTAAAAACCATGCTGCAATCAGAAAGGGGAACCTGCAGAACAGTTGTAGGGACTTTTTCAATCTGAATAGATGCCACAGCAATAGTCCCCAGTCTTATCCAGATTAAAAAGTGGTCTAGTTTGTGACAGGTTAATGTATTTGGAGTAGAATCCTTTATCTTTACGAAGTGACACACAAATGCACAGATTTACTTTTGCTTTAAGCAGTTTTTTTTACAGTGATGTTGATTCAATTCTAACTGGCCAAATTATATTTTAGATAAATATTGCACAATAAATATGGAAACAAATGCACAAAACGCAAAGGTACAATACCTCTGCCATGTTAAATCCTCCTCCAGGAAAATATTACGGCTAGCTTTTCTCCCTCCAACAGGTGTGCGTGGCTCTCCAGGATCCAGTATAGAAACAGAACAAGTAGAATCAGATATCGCAGTCAGATCTTCCCCTATGGTGTTGCCATCAGAGGAGTGTGCGTAGTTTATCGCAATCTTACAGCAGTATGTACAAGCCCGGAGATCTCCTGACATAATGATATGATTTAAACAAACAAAAGGGCTTAGCCAGAGCATGTTTCTAAATATATGGCACTTTGAGTCAGTGTGCAATGCTTCTGTTAATCAACAGAGATTAAAATTCAAGATAACAGTACCACTCACCATAGAGTATGAGTATTCAGGTGATGCAGAGTTGGATGTCATAACAATAAAAAGGGTACTGACATTTAGAATTTGAATTTAGAAAATCCAAGGAGCAAGTACCCAGAAAAGGAAATACAGAAAGAACAGAAAGTTGGATATGAACCAGGATATGACACTACTCTTTAGAATAAAGGAGCTGGAGGAGGCAGTGTATTATCGATATAACTGCTATATATCACCTTATTCCTTGTGGATATTACCTAACAATTTTGAGGATGATAGGAAAAAAAGATGGACAGCTTTGAGTTCTCTCCAGCAAGAAGGAAATAAAAATGTGCGTTATAAAAAGAAGGAAACTATTCCCCAGCCCAGATTTTCATCAGCTACCTACAACTTTTTCAGATATTCAGGTATAGCATGAACACTTGGCTTACAGACTCCAGGCATATAAGTAATTTTATGTAACAGGAAAAAAGTATTGACTAGTTGAACTGAAATGATGGGTCTTGCAAATGATAGGGTCTGAATTAATATGCCAACTAACCTGTATACCCCATGAACTTTCCCGGAATTTCCTGGTTGCAACAGCGACTGCAGAAAATTTGGCCACAAAGTCGACAGTGGTGTCTTCTTCGAAAGGTTGTAAATTTCTCACTACAATCGTAGCATTCTTTACACTGGCTATCAGGCATCCAGTACTGCTTCAAATCACTGTCCTACAAAAACACGAAGAATTTCAGATGTGCAACAAAATGAACACATTACTATATTTAAGTGCACTTTCATTCTGATGTTGCTGTAGGAAGTAGGAAGAAGAAACTTCACTGCATGCTTAAATAAAAACATGGTTTTGAGGGTCGAATATACTTTGTTATTTCATACCTGACTTTTTCCTTCCATTATTTCCTTCAGGCGCTTTAGTACTGTGGTCAAACTACGAAGTTGTACAGCGGTGCGAGGGTCATGTCCAATTGGTGGTTCTGCCTTTCTTTGCGTTTCTAAGAATAAAATTCAGTTGAAAGCAGTAATCCTATATTTAACAATACATTTTAGCAGCTACAGATAAAAAAATGCTTAAAGGGGTGTTTCACCTACTGTATAGGTTAACTTTTACTTGTTTTTTTTTAATTATTTGCCTTCTTCTTCTGACTGTTCTTAGCTTTCAAATGGGGGTTCACTGACCCCATCTAAGAAACAAAATGTTCTGCAAGGCTACACATTTAATGCTACTTTGTATTACTCATTTTTCTATTCTGGTCCTTTCTTATTCATATTTTAAATCAGTATTGCTGGCCTTCAGATGAAAGTTTTTTTTAAAACTAAAAAAAGGTTGTGTAAAAAGCTCTTAACCAAAACTATAAATAATTTTCATCCGTTTATTTGAAAAGGGTGATAATAGAACCAAAGAAGGGGGTTGATTGTGAGGTTACTGTATTCCACAAGGTAGAATAATGTTTACATTCAGATCTTACACCATATAGCGGTATGAGACCCGTTATCCAAAATGCTCGGAACCTGGGGTTTCCGGATAACGGATCTTTCTGTAATTTGAATCTTCATACCTAACGTCTACTAGAAAATCATGTAAACAATAAAAATTACCAATAGGCAGGTTTTGCTTCCAATAAGGGTTAATTATATCTTAGTTGGGATCAAGTTAAAGCTACTGTTTTATTATTACATAGAAAAAAGGAAAGCATTTTTAAAAATTTGGATTATATGGATAAAATGGAGTCTACGGGAGACAGCCTTCCGTAATTTGGAGTTTTCTGGATAATGGGTTTCCAGATCCCATATACAAAGTCAATGATATTTCTTTAACTACCAATCATTATATATGGTTAGAAAAAAAATATACAAATAACATTATTTATCAACAAAGTTATCAGTCAGTAGCGTGAAGACTTAGCTGAAAGCTAATCATTGGCTCATGGCATGTATAATGTAATCACTAAATACAATTTTAAGCTTGGGGGAGATCTCTCAAACACTACCTTGCATTCTGTATTTTCTTTAATGTAACCCACCTGCATTAAACAATATACTGGATATATTAAATATACCTTTAAAAAAGGATCAGGGAGCATATTTGAAAGATATGTAATCAAAAAAGCCATATGACAGACGACAGGCATTTGCTTAATGTAACAATAGTTTCTTATTTTACAGTAATTGGTAATGAAACGTTCCTAGTCCCAAAGGGGGGGCAATCTAGCCCCTAGAAAGGGGGGGGAGATCAATTTTTTATTTAGACACTAGACAACTCAATGCAATAAATATGGCATTTCGTATATCCTGTTATACTAAACAATTTATAACTATAACAATTTACATTTAAAATGCTATGCATTCTTCGTAATCATGATCAATATCCTTAACTAATGTACATAGTCTTTATTTGATATGTTGAAATAGCCACTCTTCATAAAGCCATGATTTATTTGAGGTGTATTAAGGTGGCCATACACGGGCCGATAAAAGCTGCCGACAGACCGTGGGTGAAGCCCCCCGACGGGCTTCACCGATCGAGATCTGGCCGAAAGTCGGCCAGATCTCGATCGGATGGGACAGAAAATCCCGTCGGATCGCGGCCGCATCTATTCGTTGATGCGGTCCCGCGATCCGACCGCCCATTAAGGCCTCGTTAGGATCCGATCGTTGGGCCCTAGGGCCCACGATCAGATCGGCCCGATATTGCCCACCTCAAGGTGGGCATATCGGAGGGAGATCCGCTCGTTTGGCGACATTGCCAAACGAGCGGATCTCTCAGTGTACGGCCACCTTTACTTGAAATTTAACAAACCAAGGTTTATTTTAAAACAGTATGCATTAGCTTATGATTAGGTGCCCCCTAGTGGTATGAAATGTGTGGCATTTTTTCTGCTCCTTGTAAAGATGTGGATGCTTTAAAATCATCATCATCATCATTTATTTATATAGCGCTGTCAAGATACGCAGTGCTTTACTTTGAGATTTAAAATAAATGCAACTTTACTACGTTGGTTCAGCTTGTGCCAGCCTGTTATTGTTTTAAGTTTAAATGGTTATTCCATGAGTTGATGCTTTAGGAGCAAATACTACTTGGCCAATATCTGGGCTAAATGAAAGCAAATCTCACAAACAATGCTCAATATATATTGGAAAGCCTTCCAAGAGGAGCCCAGGCTGGCAGAGCAGCAAAGGGGGGACCACATTCATCATAATCCCTTTTGTCTGTGAAATGTTGGTCAAGATAACTTTTTCCCATATAATATGTCAGAGTGCATTTCTCTTTAATTGAAAATTTGGTGATAACCTGTTTGGATTGTTATTGTCTTGCTCTGCAAAACCTTGTAAATCATTTTGGAATGATGAATATATACATGTCTTTTTCTTATCTTTGCAAATTGAATTATCTAACCAGCCTGTAGTCTGCCACCACTACTCCACAGAGAAAGCAGATCATTAAAATAGTTTTCACACCTGAGGTAGCAGAGCCTCTTCTCTCTACTAACGATGGCTTCTTGTACTGCACTGGAGACCTGATGGAATGTGAGCTTGAGGAATGATGTGGACTGGGCCAGGCACCTCTCAGAGCTGGGTCACTAGTTCCACGTTCTGTTTTATCAAATGTGGTTGCAGCTCTGACTTCATCTGTGGGGGTGGAGGTAATATATATTGAAAACACAATACAGGGATAGCTATAAAGGGAGATAGACAAATGCAGCACAAAAAAAACATTTGGGTACAAACATAATCTGTAAGTGTTTGAGATCAAATTCCAGACATTCTAAAGATGAGCAAAACCCCCAAGTAGGGAATTGTCCTAGTGCACCTTAGGGTGGGTCAGATATGTGACCAAAATTGCTTGTGAGGACAATGTTTCTCCGATGGCAAGGCTCATTTGCAAATCTGGTGAAGGCCAAGCAGATTCCCTGCTCCTCATACATTGTAGCAGCCAGATGTTTGTGTTACTGCATTATCGGTGTAGTCTCAGTAAAATACATATCATTGCAAAAAAAAAAATGTATGTACTTACCGTTAAATTCGTTTCTCTCCAAAGGGGGACACAGGGACCCGCCCATCATGGGGAAGAAAACTGATGACATCAGAGCTGACAGCTCTCCCACTCTCCCTTTATCCCCAGTCATGCCCAGAGGGCGTCAATTTGTAACCAAGAACAAAAAACAGGAACGTAACTGCAGAACAAACTCTCACACATAGAGAAAACATAAGAACAAGAGTTCAGGGGGGGGGGTAGCCCTGTGTCCCCTTTACGACTGGAGAGAAAATAATTTAACAGTAAGTACATACATTTCCTTTTCTCTCACATCTAGGGTGACACAGGGACCGTGGGGATGCACCAAAGCACCCCCACAGTAGGGAGAGAGAACTCTGACAGTCTAGGAAACTACTGCCTGGAGAACCTTCCTTCCGAAAGCTGCCTCTGCAGACATGTAGGTATTGAATTGATAACATTTTGTGAATGTATGTAGGGAGGACCATGTAGCTGCCCTACACACTTGCTCAGCCGAAGCAGAATTTCTGTAAGCCCAAGAGGTTCTGGGCGCTCTGGTGCAGGGAGCTCTAATTTTAATGGGAGGCGTCCTCTTCCGTGCCAGGTAGGATCATCTCACTGTCTCTTTAATCCAACATGCAATGGTGGTTTTGGAGGCCGGAAGGCCTTTTCAAGCAACTGAAGGTACAATGAAGAGAGAGTCTTCTGGATGGCCCTTGTGCGGGAGACATACGACTTGAGAGCTCTGACAACATCCAAGTGATTCAGGTTTGCTTCCTTGTCATTGGCTGGTTTCTTACAGAATGAAGGCAGAATGATCTCTGAGTTGATGTGGAAGGCAGAGACCACCTTGGGAAGAAACTTGGGAGAATGCAAAGTACTGCCTTATCTTCGTGGAAAATCAGGAACGGTTCCGCACAGGATAGTGCTCCCAGCTCCGAGACTCGTCTGGCTGTTGAGATCACCACTAGGAATGCTGTCTTCCATGTGAGTATTTCCAAACCCACATCGCTAAGTGGTTCGAATGGAGTATCTAGAAGAGCCGTCAATACTAAATTCAGGTCCCATGGTGGTATTGGGTGTCTGAATGGAGACGAGACACGAGCTACGCCTTGAAGGAATGTCCGAACATCTTCCTCTAGACTCCAGAGCTATCCTCTGCTGGAAAAGGACGGATAGAGCCGATACCTGAGCTTTTAGGGAGCCAAGGCCGAGGCCTTTTTCTAGCCATGCTTGAAGGAACTTTAGAATCCAGGGAAGTCTGACTTCCCAAAGGTAACCTTCTCCTGAGCTACACCAGGAGCGGTACGTTTCCCACACTCTGTGGTAAACCTTGGAAGTGACCAGTTTTCGCGCATTGATCAGGGTTGTATGACGTCTTCTGAAAACCCTTTCTGTCTCAGTACTGCCGCCTCAAGAGCCATCCCGTTAAGGCAAAGAGCTGAGGGTTGTGGTGGGAAGTTGGAGGGAACACATACAGCAGTCGAAAGTGCCAGGGCATTGTCATGGCATCTATGCCTGGTGCCAGAGGGTCTCTGCTCCGTGCGAAGAATGTGGGTACCTTTCGATTTTCCCTGGTTGCCATTAGGTCGATCTGTGGCTGTCCCCACCTGTCTACTAGCATCTGAAATGCGTCCTGGTGCAGTTCCCATTCTCCTGGGTCTAGCTGGTGACGGCTCAGAAAGTCGGCTTCCACATTTTCCACTCCTGGAATGTGGATTGCAGATATCTGAGTGGTCATTCTTTCTGCCCACTCCAGAATGAGAGCCACCTCTTGATTTGCTAGTGTGCTTCTTGTGCCTCCCTGACGGTTGATATATGCAACCGATGTGGCGTTGTACGACTGAATCCGGACAGCATGATTCCTCAGCATGTGATCCCATACGAGAAGTGGTTTGAGGATGGCTCGCAGTTCCAGAATGTTTATCGGTAAACTTGTCTCGCTTGGCAACCATCGAGCCTGGGAGGATAGGCCCTGGAACATTGCCCCCCCCCCAGTCCGTGAGGCTTGCGTCTGTGGTTAGACGGTTCCTGGAAGTTCCTTCCTTGGCTGAGACGACTTGGGACTAACCACCAGTTCAAGGATTTCCTCGTTACTGCCGGGAGGGCTATCCTCTGGTGAAGCAATGTCCTGTTCCACCGCTTCAGTACAGCTGTCTGAAGCGGGCAGAGTCAAAATTGGGTAAATGGTACCGCCTCCATGAAAGAAACCATCAGTCCTAAGACTCTCATGCACGCCCAGACCGTCAGAAACATGGAGGACATGCTTCCTGAATCCTGGTCTGGTGTCAGGAAAATCTGTTGCCTGGCTGTGTTGAATTGCAGCCCCAGGAAGAGCAGGGTCTGGCTAGGCATTGATGAGGACTTTTCGAAGTTGATTGTCCATCCGAACATCTGCAGACTCTGTATAGTCAATTGAACGTTGTGTTGCGCTATTTCCTTGGATCTGGCCTTGAGCAGAACGTCGTCCAAGTAGGGCAATATGAACACCTACCTCCCGTCTATGGCATCTTACAGCAGCCCCTCTGGCATTTGCTAAAACTTGCAGATTGTTACTCCGGGACAGCACATTATGAGAGGCAGTGGAAAATTATAGTTGGATGCATCCAAAGTAAATGAATGACTAATTGCAAATACATACCCCCTTAAAAATGACAGGATAACATAGTACATGCAGCATTGATTTTAGCAGGAATACCATCAGAACATAAATTAAGAGCTAATTAACATATAAGAGCCTCAGGAAAAATAGTATTTAAAGGAGAAGGAAAGCTCCAAGACAGTTTATTGCCAACAGATTAGCCACAATAGTGCAAGCTAGAATGCTATATTTATTCTGCAGACTGCTTTACCATACCTGAGTAAACCACTCTAGACACTGGGGCATGTTTACTAACATTGGAGATAAATATATGGAGAGATTTCTGGAGATGTTGCCCATGGCAACCAATCAGCAATTAGATTTAAACAGCCACAGCCAAGTTAGAAAACAAAAGCAAAGATCTGATTGGTTGCTATGGGCAACATCTCCAGAAATCTCTCCAGATATTTATCTCCAATGTTAGTAAACATGCCCCAAGGTCTCTGTTTGTTTAGGATAGAAGCTGCCATATAAGCTTGGTGTGACATCACTTCCAGCCTGAGTCTCTCCCTGGTCACTTACAGCTCTGAGCTCAGATTACAGCAGGTAGGGGGAGAGGAGCAAACTGAGCATGCTCAAGCCCTGCCCTGAAGGTTTATGCTGAAAACAGGAAGTCTGATACAGAAGCCCATGTGTATACAATAAAAGGAAAGAAATGCTGTGTTTCTTTTGACAGAGGACTAAGAGCAGCATTACTTTTTAGAGGGTTTACCGGTGTATTTATATAGACCTTTCTGATAAAGCTTACTTAATTTTAGCCTTTCCTTCTCCTTAAATAAGAGCCAATTGCATGAAAACAACCATGAAAAAGTAAGAAAACCTAGTAGAAAGCAAAAAGAAGGGCAGCAAAAATAAAAAAAGACCTACAAAAACATTTTTTTCCCAGGGGAAAGATATTAATTCATGACATGGATGGGACTTATGCTGGCTGAGAAAAAGCATTTATGTATTTGATCTGGTGGAATAGTGCCTCAGAATGTATATTGTACCTGTGAATGTAATGAAAATTGTTGCAAATATGCCCAGTTCGATATTTCAGCTTCTTCCTTCTGCCATGCCTTCAATCAGTGAAGTTTTTCCAGCCCCGCCTACGCTGTACATGTTTGGTACATTTTCCTGTCTGGAAAGTCAGCTGTGCTCTGATTGGACAAGCTGAAAACCCACAAATATCCAATCAGAGTGCAAATGATATCGCAAGTCTCTACTTTTTGACACGGAAAACTCGATTAATTCGAGTTTTCGTTTTTTTTAACCTCAAATTCACGGATTTGAGTTTTTTCAATTCCCGTTTTGAGTTGTGAGTTCATTCAAGGTATAAAAAAAACCTCACAAACCTCTAAACTGTATCCACTAACAAAACACCAATGACACATCAAATGCTGTTAAACTAGTTGTGAGAGGTTTATTAGCTCATAATAGTGGCAACGTTTCGGGCCTGTAGAAGACCCTTTCTACAGGCCTGAAATGTTGCCACTATTATGAGCTAATAAACAACTCACAACTAGTTTAACACATCAGATATGCCATTGGTGTTTTGTTTCGTGGATACTATTTATGGGCCCTTAGCAGTTTTGGGGCCATACACCTAGAGGCACCTGATACCAAACAGGTAACACTGGAAGCAGCACTCCACCCCTGTATTGCATATAAACCTCTAAAACTTGACCTTTGATAAATAACCCCATTGTGTGTGTGTGTGTGTGTGTGTGTGTGTGTGTGTGTGTTCTATTAGACGCTAAAACTTACCTTTACTGAAACGAAACAGGCTTACAAAAGAGCTATAAGCAGATTTAAACGGAGGATCATCTTGATCTGGTGTCAGTGGTTTAAAATGTGTAAGGTGTGATGGGCTGCTTGGGGATCTTGGCAATTCGCTGGCACAGTCCAGTGTAGGGGATGATTTATCATCTGTGGCCATTTCATGGGAGCTGAGAAAACAATAATAAATGCAACACATAACATATTATATAGAATGTACCAGTGCAACTATTTTAGATATATAAGTAATGTGCTTAAAAAAGTAGTGTTTCTGGTGTTTTCTTTATTGAACATTTCTGCAAAAAAACCCTGCTAGTCCCACTAATCTGTTCCACTTCCCACTGCCTCATTTCCCAGGCTGTGCAGGGGAGCTGGCGGCACTCATCACACTGCACTGTAGGATAGGAATCAGCAGCTAGGCTGACCTGATAGGAAACTATAGCCTGTCTTTTCTTGTGTGACTGCTTGGCTGGGATTGGCTCTCCCCTTCCTACTGTGCTTCAGGCAGGGGCACACCCGCCCTTCACTTGAAACACAGATAGTGACCGACATCTATAGGGAGCTTCAGTAAAGGATGCATTTTTAAAGACAATATCAATCTACACCCAAAAGTAAAACCAGCACCAAATCGTATACATCATTCCCTACAAATTTTTTTTTTTTTTTTTTATTCATTCTATGTCTCCTTTCGAAACAAAAAGATCTGGTACAAGTGTGGCCGTACATGGTAGTCCAAATGACAAATATCCTATTCTGGTGCCAGCAAAATGACCAGCTCAAAAATGTAAAAATCACACTGTTAGTTGAAAATGAAATACACAGCAACAAGCGAACACCGGTAGGCAGTAGCGTTCGTTGAGGGGGGCGGGCCCTGGTGCGTGCCGCGCAGCCGGGCCCCGCCCCCCTCCGTACCGCCGCATTTGGCCGCATTTTCAGCGGTGATCGGACTGCCGGGGGGCCCTGAGGGCCCTGGCCCGCTCGCACCCCCTGCTCCCCCGGTAGTTCCGCCACTGCTGGTAGGCGACAATTTGTGCAAGCTTAGGAAGCTGATATTGTTACAATAATGGTTGATCTATTGCAAATAGAAGTTGGCAAGTACAGATATAGGGAACTTAGAGGTATATTTTTCTGATGGTAAAGATTATGAGTTTCAAGCTGCCTTGAGTGAGAAAGATCATGTTATTCATATTCCTATTACTCAATATAGTAGCAAAATAACGGTGATAAGGATGAAGGAAGTTAATCTATTAAACATGATGTAACACAGCTCTTTCTTGGTTAAGTATAGTTTTATTTGAACATTTAAATATCCTACTATGAGATGGGGTTATTTGGAGCCTAGCAAACAGATTGATGAGAGCTGCTGAATAAAAAGCTAAGTATTAAAAAAATATTGCTATGCTAAGATCACACGCACTAAGAAGCATTTATTGCCATTCTTCAAGCTCTGAATAAGTTTAACTGTAGAGATACATAACTATGGGAAGCTGGAGGTGTAGCTGACAGGCTGTGTTTCCTGTTTATACCACAACGCATGTCACTTAAATAAAAACTGTTCCTCTTTTACCATAGTTACAGTTGTGCTCATAAGTTTACATACCCTGGCAGAATTTATGATTTCTTAACCATTTTTCAGAGAATATGAATGATAACACAAAAACTTTTCTTCCACTCATGGTTAGTGGTTGGCTGAAGCCATTTATTGTCAAACAACTGTGTTTACTCTTTTTAAATCATAATTACTACACAAACTACCCATATGAAACTGATCAAAACTTACATACCCAATACCGTGCATTGCCCCCTTTAACATCAATGACAGCTTGAAGTCTTTTGTGGTAGTTGTGGATGAGGCTCTTTATCTTCTCAGACGGTAAAGCTGCCCATTGTTCCTGGCAAAAAGCCTCCAGTTCCCGTAAATTCTTGGGCTTGTATGAACTGCACGTTTGAGGTTTCCCCAGAGTGGCTCAATGATATTGAGGTAAGGAGACTGATATGGCCACTCCAGAACCTTTGTTGCTAGTTTTATTGCTATGACCTTGTTATATATAAAGCAAAACTCAAATATAAGGCTATTTCAAATAGAATTAAGTTTATGGAGTTTAACAACAGAACATAGACTGGTTTTGCTTTGGGAAAGCAGTCAATGTTACACCAAAGTGGAACATGAGGGCTTTGCCAAAGACACTCCCCTTGTCACAAACTTTTATAGCATTTTGAGGCTGATTACTGTAAATTCAAATGGTTGTACACAAACATGTTATATAACTTGAACCCTCCCAAAATGTTGGAAGAGGAGTGGATGTTCTTAACTACAGATATTGCAACTGAAAATAGTTTTCCCTCAGCCTTGTAGTTCTTTATCTGTTAGCAGACACTGTGTTGAACTCAGCCATGAAGAAAACACTTCTGTACAGGGGCCCCATCTAACATCTGCTGACACTCTGAATTCTGTCAGTAGCTTACAAAGTGGACTCTTATCTCGGGGTGTCATTTAAAAGAGAAATAATTAACGGAGGAACATTACCCCTCCTTGCACCTACTTGCTTTGGACCTTTGGTATTGCTGCATCAGAATGATAGGGGACTTATACATTTGGTATTAGACTTTATTATTCTTACACTTTGACACTTAACCATTCGTCCGTCATCGGAATAGGCTGTTCTCATATAAATGTGGTCATATAAAAATATATTATCACCTTCACTTTATTTTGCTGTAGCCAATGACAGGTCGACTTGGCCTTGTGTTTTGGATCATTGTCATGTTGGAATGTCCAAGTACGTCTCATGCGCAGCTTCCGGGCTGATAAGAGCAAATTTCCTTCCAGTATTTTTTGTATTTCACCTGAAGTTATTTGTGGGTTTTTCTTTGCATCCCAAACAATTTCTCTGGAAGCTGTGGCTGAAATTTTAGTTGGTCTATGTGACCGTGGTTTTCCACTTCTTAATTAGAGTTTGAACACTGCTGGTTGGCATTCTCAATTCCTTTGATATTTTCTTATATCCCTTTCCCGTAGAGTTCAACTACCTTTTCCCGCAGATCCTTTGAGAATTCTTTTGCTTTCCCCACGACCTAGAATCCAAAAAACATCAGTGCAGCACTGGATGAAAGATGCAAGGGTCTGTCAGGAGTCCGTAAGTCATTGACATTTTATACACACTAATTACAAGCAAACAGATCACAGGTGAAGATGGTTACCTTTAATAGCCATTCTAACCCTTTTTTGTCAAGTGTTGTGCACGTTATCAGGCCAAATCACCAGGGTATGTAAACTTTTGATCAGGGTCATTTGGGTAGTTTGTGTAGTGATTATGATTTAAAAAGAGTAAACACAATTGTTTGACAATAAATGGCTTCAGCCAACCACTAACCATGAGTGAAAGAAAAGTTTTTGTGTTATCATTCATAATCTCTGAAAAATGGTTAAGAAATCATAAATTCTGCCAGGGTATGTAAACTTACGAGCACAACTGTACCTGTATATGCAAACCCAACAAAGATAATGAAAGTGATTGAAAGCCAACCATTAAAGGGGATTTTCACCTTTAAATTAACTTTTAGTATGACGTTGTGGACAGTGATATTCTGAGACAATTTGCAATTGGGTTTAATTTTTTATTATTTGTGTTTTTTGAGTTATTTAGCTTTTTATTCAGCAGCTCTCCAGTTTGCAATTTCAGCAATCTGGTTGCTATGTTGCAAATTACCCTAGCAACAATGCACTGATATGAATAAAAGAAAAAAGAATGCCTTACAGAGCATTTGTTTTTAGATGGGGTAAATGGCCCCCTTGTGAAACCTGAAAAGAAGAAAAAGGCAAATAATTATAATTGTATATAAAAAAATAAACAATGAAGACAAATTAAAAAGTTACTTAGAATAAGCCACTCTATAACATATTAAAAGTTAGCTTGGTTGGTGGACAGATGGCTGGGAAACCCATCCAAATACAAATTGAATGGGTATTATTCAGCAATACCACAAACTACACCCAACTATCAAAACCAGAGAAAAATATGATCAGTAGACTAGCAGCAGCAGCAGCAGCTAGGAAAACGATATTAAAACAATGGTTAGCCCCTGAATCCCCATCTATATTGATATTCAAACAAAAATTACATCATCTATTTCACATGGATGGGTTGGAAGCAATAACCAGAAAAGAACACAACACAACAAAATCCTTGAACACCTGGATAACATATATAACAACACTTCCACACCATACTAGATACCTCACATTTTATACCTTCAGACAAACAACATGGTACAACAAAAAAACCCTTAGAGAACAACCACTTGTAATGGAGGCATCCCAATACCTCGACACATGGCAACGTGAACAACAACGACTGGATTTCGCACCCCCCAGGAGTCATCAAATAAACAGACTATTGGCTACATACCCATTAAGTCCTACATAGGGTCATAAACTTAATTTTGAGCTGCAAATTTTATAATGTTATGGAAATCCATTGTTGAAAAATCTGTACTGATTATTATGTAATATAAATAAATAAAAACAAGTTGGAAAAAACATTTTTTAGCTTGGTGTACCACCCCTTTAATGGACTCACAGTAGAGACAGAATGCTGGGCATATCATGAGTCTAACATATAACTTAAGGTGGTCATAGATGGGCAAATAAAAGTTGCGGTCATACAAAATCTTATTGGTCTGTGTATGGGGCCCTCCAAAACTGATATCTGGCCAAAAAATAATGGGTCCCTTTTGAGCTTTGAATGGCTGCCCCCATGGCTACACAGCAGCTTGTTTATATAAACTATAGCAGAGTTTCTGAAGTAAAGACACCAGTTTTACCAGTGCAGCACAACAATTTTGGTGTATCTGTTCCTTTAAGTCCTAATATAGACAAATAATATAAAGACAACAAAATAAGAATCTTATCTTGTCGTAAATTTGCCAGTTAAAAATATTATTGCTTCTCAAGTGAAAATAGTGAAAGGTTCATTAACCAACACAGTTCAAGGTGCTAACTATTTGGAAACATAGCTGCAAACGATGTGCAAGTTCACAAAGACACACATTGCACAGTGTTTTAGGGGTAACTTCTCACTTCATTGGGTGCTTCAGGTAAAACATACAAATCTAAATGTTAGTTGCCCTGTAATGGTAAAAGTGTACACAACACATTCACACGAGTGAGCTTTGGCCTTTTCCATTTAATCAGAAGATATATATTTTTGCAGTAAATAGTAAGGGGGACAGCACACACAGCTCACAGTTTATCATGGCAAAATTAAGGTAATACCAATGCTAACTTTCTAATAAATTGTGATTAAAAGGGCCAAAGGCAAGTAAATATTTGTCAAATATACAGTATAGAAGGGTAATAACTAGAACTTTCCTATAATTCTGTTGTTAAGTTGCAAAGGAGCATTCTCTGGTCTAGCTTGAGACTAACATTAAGTACATAAGCAATTCTTAAAACTACCACCAAATGAAAAAATATTTGCGTTGAAAAACATTTGTTCATACCTTACTCTTGAGCATTCTGTAGGTCCAAACATGGCATGCCTGGGGTAGGTAATCCTTATGGTGATGGAAAAAAAAAAAAAATCTAGCAACGACTTTCTGTGCCAACCTTAAAACATTTACAAACAGATTTTAAATACTGTATTTTCTGAAAACCCTGCCGGCAATTTAAGAAGCCCACTGACTGTTCTTACTTAGATAAAATAAAAGGGTTTTCCCTTCCTCGCTCTACTTGTATGACATGCAGCTCCACAGCATGTGACTATAATTAGCAGAAAACTCACCACTTCATCTTTTCCAATGCAAACCCATCTGACCATGAAAAGAACACATTTTATGCAGAAGGAAATATCTTGTATAAATCTGTAAAAGCTTACCGACTACAATGAAATTAGCTTTGAACATTCTAATACAGGTTAGAAAATTAAGTCTGATAGGCTTCTATTGGCAACTGTGCTTGCGCAAGTTAGAATCTATATTAGTAAATGAGCCATAAAACTATGCTTCATAAACAGAACAGCCCCTTTTATGTAAACAAAATTGTAGAGGATGTTTAAAGAAGTAGTTAATATTGAAATTAACATTGAGGAGCAAATTATGGAGTTGTTATTTCCATGAAAATTTGAGTTTTCGCGGTTAATTTTTGGTCAAAAATTTAATTTTCTAGTTTAAAAAATAAAACTTGAATTTTCAAGTTTAAAAAAACAAACAAACCCCGAATCTTTTTGAGAGATGTATTATACCCCGACACTGGAAACAGCTTGAAAAAATACACCATCTAAAACTTGTCGAGATCATGTAGGAGTCAATGACAGGGGTTCCTTGAACCATTTGAAGATGTTAATAGCCTTCATGATGTTTGAGCTTTTTTCAGAGGGTTTTGCCCAAAAACACAACCAATCTGAGCAATTAGAGTTTTTTTTCACCAAAAATTCGCTGAATCTAATTTTTTCCATTCAAGTTTCTTCTTAAAGAAGAACCCATTCAAGTTGTGAGTTAATTCAAGTTCATTCGAGGTATCAAAAACTCTAAAATTCAACCTTTGCTAAATAACCCCGTTAATATGATGCAGTTATAGTTTGAGACAATTTGAAATAGGGCTTCATTTTTAATTTTATTTTGTGTCTCTTAATGAATTTTTTCCAGTTTGGAAATTCAGCACTTATGTGGTTGCTACAGTCCAATTTACCCTAGCAAATAGGCAGTGGTTCGAATGAGAGAGAGAAAGATAAGGGATCAACAATTATATAAATATATATAATTATTGTTATTATTCACAGATTATCCACAGTTTTTATCAATTATCTAAGAAGAATTTATTTTATAAGTGTAAACATTTTGTGATTTTATCAACTTCCCCTATTTCTAAAATTGCTACAGAAATATTTCATGACTGTAAGTTACTCTTCAACCAAAATATGCTCTTCTCTGTTTTCTTTTAACATCTCCATAATTTTCCAGAGATGCCAAAGTAGTGCAGGTATGTAATCTGGTAACTACAGGGAGTCCTCGAGTTACATACACCAGACTTACATACAACTCACACTTGCATACGGGAGCTATTACAGTAACATACTATGGTTTGCTTGACTTTTATTAGCATTTAGCTTTAATAAACCACCTGGCCCAATCCCCTCTGCTGTGTGTTGTCTACTGAAGAGCACAGAAAGGTAAAAATAAATACAATGTTAAGACAGACTTCTGTCTTATTGCATTTAATAAGTAAATGTATATGTTTTAACTTACATACAAATTCAACTTAACAACAAACCTACAGACCCTATATCACATCCGTAACCTGGGGACTGCCTGTAGTTTTCTGGCAGGCACTGAAATAGGGAATGGGCATTTACAAAGCTTCTAAAAAAGGGATTGTCCGCCAAGAAACACATAAAGCACATAAAGCTACCTTCCTTGCTCCTCAATGTAGCATAGTAGCTGATTTTGAAATGCATTAATAAAGGACAAATTCACTAACCGGCGAAAATTGCGCTCACAGTACCGAATTACGCCAGCGAAATTACACCAGCGAAATTACGCTCAGCAGTTCGAAGTTACGCTACCGTTGGCTACTTAGCATGCGGCGTGTACAATGGCCGTATATGCTGCAGCAAATACATTACACTACACAAGGCCAGGGAACCTTAATAAAATTATATAAAGTTGTTATAATGCCCTACACATGTGCCCACAGTATAGTTAATGTGCCATATGTTAGTAAATGTAGGGGGGAAGGAGGGTACACCAAAAAACATATACAATCTTTTTCAGTCTATCACACTTTAAATAGGAAAAAACGCCAGTGTTTTTTGGGACTTTGAAAAATGTTCAAATTTTTTTTTTTTGAGGAGCTCCTTTCTACTCTATTGCCTTCGCCTGGTCTGAGGTGGCAAAGGCAAGTCTGGCGCAACGGTCAGTGAAATCTAAATCTTAGCGAATTGGCATAGTAACGCTCTTTCGCCAGACCAAAAATTCACCTGGCGTTAGAGTGCAAAGTTGCGCCAGAGTCTATCTCCTTGGCGAAATTACGCCAGCTACCATTAGTAAATCAGCGAAGTGCCGAAATGACATCACGCTGGAGAATTTTCGCCAGCGTTAGCCACTTCACCCTTTAGTAAATTTCCCCCAATATATTTTATAAGTTAATATTGCCCATTCCTGTTATATATGAATAGGAGAGGACCTGGGTAGAAAGAGGAGTAATAAAAAGTAGCAATAACAATACATTTGTAGCCTTACAGAACATTTGCTTTTAGATGGGGACAGTTTGAAAGCTGAAAAGAGTCAGAAGAAGAAGAAAAATAACTATATATATATATATATATATATATATATATATATATATATATATATATATATATCTTAAAGGTGAATCACCCCCTTTAAAAAACAGAAAAGATGCATGGGATCTCTTATCTGGAAACTCAGATATCCAGAATTTTAAAGCAAATAAAGCTAACTTTTTATAATGGTTTGCTTTTTCTCTTTAATAATAAAAAAGTACAATGTAAGTAGATCCTCCATAAGCTGTAGTCATTCATATAACAATTTTATGTTATTAGACGATATGATAATCCAAATTGAAGAAAAGCCCCGCATTCAGAAAAAAACCCAAGTTCCAAGATCCCATCCTTAAACTGGATTGTTGACCCTAAAGCTGGCCACAGACGCAAAGATCCGATCGTACGAATCAAGCAGAAATCAAATAAAGTAGTTAAAGAACAGATCAGCCAATGTTCTGCCCCTGACAGCAATCGTGCGATAGACAAAGTCTCCCACTGAAAATCGTACGATCGGCAATACACGCAGAGATATTATCGGCAGCCGACAGAAATTTTCTAACCTGTCCGATCGACCAAACGACCGAACTCCGCCGGACGAAAAATTACGGGACTTTCCACACACGGTCCGAAAATCATACGAATCCTCGATTCGTACGATGAGATCTTTGCGTCTATGGCCAGCTTAAGCTTCTGCAAAACAAGGTTCAAAATTTACTTTCTACAGAAACAGATCTTTGTGTGAGATTTTCCCGAGCCCTGTCACCAATACATTAAACCTTAAATTGTTTTTATTATTAAAACTTCCATACCTATGATAAATGTATTTAAAAATCTCAAATCATGTATTACCTTCCCCAGCTCAATGCCTCAACCACAGAAATCACTTTCACTTCTTCACTTCTTAGATGCAACTGTTCTCCTCCCACACCCCTCTCAACTCTACACATTCAAATGTGCATTAAATTCTTAGTAGCGATAGTAGCAGGGGATAACTTACCAAAGTTAACAAGGATCAGTGTACGCATGTCCCAGGCAGTTTAAAGGAGAAGGAAACCCAGTGGGCGCAAAAACACCCCCCCTCCCCTGTGTTGCTTCCCCTCCCCCTGGCCTACCCGTCCCGCTGGGCAAATGCCCCTAACTTGTTACTTACCCTTCTGCGCAGGTCCAGTCCACGGAGTTCACAGACGCCATCTTCTTCCAAGCGATCTTCTTCCTGCTTTGACCGGCGTTTTGGCGCATGCACAGTAGGAGCATTTCGCCGGTACAGATCTACTGCGCATGTGCCAAAAGTCACAAAGTTTTACAATTTTTCTTCGTGACTTTTGACGCATGCGCAGTAGATCCGTACCGGCGAAATGCTCCTACTGCGCATGCGCCAAAACGCTGGTCAAAGCAGGAAGAAGATCGCTTGGAAGAAGATGGCGTCTGTGAAACTCCGTGGACTGGACCTGCGCAGAAGGGTAAGTAACAAGTTAGGGGCATTTGCCCAGCGGGACAGGTAGGCCAGGGGGGAGGAGGGAGGGGAAGCAACACAGGGGAGGGGGGGGAGGGTTTTTGCGCCAACTGGGTTTCCTTCTCCTTTAAAAGTAAAGTAGGCATAGGCCTATGACTATGTGCCCACAAGGTACAAAACGCATAAGGCTACCTTTTCAGAGAATTTTTCCTTAGATTTGCGCAGCCCATGACTGAAGAATATCATGTCCCTATCAACACTGATTATAATAGTATAGCATGTGCATGTTCATCAGGGCATCCTGTTCTGGTATATAGAAAAGATTTTTGGGGTGATGCAAATCTTGCCTTGAGAACAGCTTCCAAAAAATGGCTGCTGCTGGCTTGCTCTAATTGTGGATTGCAAATAATGAAAGTAAATAATACCTATATGATATAGAAAATATTGTATATCGTGTAAATAAACTTTATTTTGTCCAACTACCACAGTACAATAGGCTTCATAATTGTTATTTTAAACTTAAATATAAATGCTAACATGTTAAATAACTATAAAAGGGGTACAATTGAAAACCTATAGTAGCCCCCTCCAGCTCTTATGATATTATTCATAAATTCACAGTAGTATAATGACAAAAAAGGTGCACAATATTTCATTAATTCCATTGGAAGTATAACTCTGCTAGTCAATGTGCCTAGAAGATCAGTGGCTAATTTGATCATAGATATGGAAGTCAACTGATCAGTAATTGCTGGGGAGATACTTGCAAACTAGTTCTTTTAAGGACAACATAACACACCAATGTAATGAACCAACTTTAACAACAACAAGAAACAATGAACACTGTATCACAGCTTGCCATGTGAGACTATCTGCTGTTACCAATTTATTTATGGAGTCATTCATGGAGGCAAGCATTCTGGAGCTATACTGCCCCTATGTACTCAAAAATTTACCAGCACGATCAATCAAGATCAATTAATAAGAACACAGGAGTCTGTGGTGCAAGGTGCTGTGTTGGGGGACCCAAATTTGCCACCAGGTTAAAGTCTTATATACAAGAAATACCATCATCACACTGTAGCAGTTAGGAATACCTTCATTTAAATCCAAGAGTAAAGGTTAAAGTGTCAGGCCCTCCTGGCACTTTTATTAAAGAAGTTGTTCACCTTCCAACACTTCAGTTGTTTCACCAGAAATAAAGACTTTTAACTTAACTTTTTTCTTATAATGAAGTGTAAAGTTTTACATTCTTATGTCTTTCTGAAGCAGCTCTGGGAGGGGGGGGGTCACCGACTCTATAAACGGTTCTAAATTGATACATTAAATTGATGCATTTCTTATTTTTGGTCCTGCTGAGCAGAATCCCTGAATTTAATAAAAGGCAGCTGTTCTATTTGATATAATAGTTGCTAACATCCCACAGATGCTGCTGAGAAATGTATCAACTAATGTAGCAAATTGTAACTGTTCAGAATCTGCACCTGGATTACTGTGCTGCCACACTGAAACACCAGACGGGAACAGTAAACTGGTAAAAAAAAAAATGTAAACAATCTGGGGAACAATCTGAAAACTAATGAAAAAAGTTGTTTGGAAGGTGAAAACCCCCTTTAAGCCAAGGAAAATGTATTATGAAAAGATTCTGATCAAATTTAGGGCAATGGCACTTGGGGGTATGCTTTCTCATCGGCAATAATGTAAATGAATGGTGGGGAAATATACAGGTCACTTAGTTTTCCGAAGTGATCCCAAGTTTCCTCACGAGGCAACTTTGGAAAGCTGAAGAGACTTGTATGCTTTTTGTAACTGGTAGAAAATCATTTTCAGGAGATTTGTTGCCATGGTAGCGCAGACAAATCTCCCCGTGCACCATTGCCCTTATATGTAATTTGCAAAACAGCTTGGTCAAAAATGACCATGTTTGGGCAGCTTTAGGGAGATGGAATATATGCAATTTATTTAATAAATCAATGCAATACATCTCTGCAAACATGCACAGCAATTTAGCATGCCTTAGTAACAGAAATTTGACCACAGTTCCCCATAGTCCATTAATAAGCTACCATAACCTTAAGTTTGAAGTATTGTTATTTATATTAACAGAATAGCATATTTGTAAGATGCTTCTTTCTGCATCAGAGCCAGGCAGTTGCCATTAAAATGCAGGAACAGGTAGTTTTGTGCACTTCTCCACTGAAGGAAATACCCCCAGGTGTGACATTTAGGCTTTGGCTCAGATCAAGTGTAGCATCTATTCTTATCAGCATGGGCTATTATTTATGCCCCTGCTGTGTACTAACTTAGTCTCTGGCCAATGGGCCAACAGCTCAAAAGCCAGTGGTGAGCTGTGTCTCCACTACAGAGGTCTCAGAGGTGCCTGAATTTCACACTGATGTGCACATTGCACTACACTTGTTTTTGTTCCTTGCCTGCTTCTTTGCCCCAGCCTTCTGGCTAGACAGAACGAATAATTCCACCGGCACACAGGTCTTTAGTTGCAAGCAGGGATAACCCTTGCTAAACTTTTATTTGCGTGATGCAACGTTTCGGGGTGATCCCCTTGGGGGATCCCTGCTTGCAACTAAAGACCTGTGTGCCGGTGGAATTATTCGTTCTGGAAGTTTGTGGGTGTCCGAAGCCCTCTCGGCCAGGCACCGGGTAATACACGTTTTGGAGAACCAGGGTGTGCAAGCTGGTAACTATATTTGTGTTCTGGCTAGACAGGACAATTTTCATAACCAACTGAAGGTTGGGCTTATATGCTCCAAATCACTGAGCTAAGGGCCACCAGGCTCCTTGCCCCCCATTTCTTGCTGCAGCCCAGGGAAAATTGCAAGCAAGCCTAGTGGGAAGGGAACCCTAGCCGCTGATCTGCCCCTGCAGAGCTTTCTGGCCAGGAGACAATTTCCCTTTAAAGGTATGATGGGCTCAATGTTTCCTCAACCTTCTACACTTTTTTTCTTTAACCTAGAATGAAGAAGCATACACCTTGGGCTGTCAAAAGAAGCAAAAACTAAAATAAAAAAAAAAGATTCAAATCCTATAAGGTCTAGAAAGAAATTGTTAATAAACATTTCTTTACTTTTCTTAAGCAATTAATTTGACAATACCAGCAGCCATAACGAACTTTAGTCATAGTGAAAGACAGACTGCTGCACTTGCTACTTTACACAAAGGATTATCCACCACACAAGATCTCACAGGGAATTATGGGACAAGCAAAACTGCTTTAAAACTCCCTCGCTGGACAATATTTTTGAGAGACACACTGGCAGCAGCTAATGATGACATTGGTAGAAAAGGGCCTTTTAAACAGCAAATTGTTTACAGCTGTTGAGGAACTAACCAACGTCACAGGAAAAACACATGGATTATATATAAAATAACCATAAATTAACAATAGTCCGTAATTGTAAGGTGAACAAGAAGATCATTTTATTTACATGCAATTCAATTCCAGAAATTCAGTTTTACATGTGCACAGCTTAGGAGTGTGTAGACACTTGTCACACTAATAATCACATGCTTTAAGGTCACAAGGGTTTAAGCTCCAGCAGAGCCTTGAAGTAAATCAAATGCGATGCACATTCATTTCTAATGACAAGTGACAAGGCAATGAAAACATCGCCCGTTTCGCAAGGATCCCTACAGCAGAATGGGATCTAGAGGATGTCGATCATGTCCTTATTTTAAATGGACACAACATCCTGATGGCAGAGTACATAAGAGGAAGAAGCATAAAGTGAGGCATCAGCAGTTTTCTCCTAGAAAAGAAATGCATATAGTCATTCGTAGCAACATTTCCAAGGCCTTTCCATTATTACCTTTTCAGTGCTGTAAGATCACATTCCAGGCAGTTGAGCCAATTGTTTTTCTGCCCCGAGACCTTTAATTTAAAAGGTGTAAAACTGCACTGTTCCTCTCCTCTGCCTGCTGGATGTATAGGCACCGCTCCACTACAACTTGCTTCCTGTTCCCTCTATGCCCTCATTCAGACGGGAGCAATCGAACTGATAAGTAATCGAACAGACAAGAGCAATCAAACAACGACGCAATCAAATCCACTCTAAAACAGCGTTCTCATGATGTTGGAAACAGATCACATTCCAGGGATAACCAATTGAGCCAGGTTTCACCTACAGTCAAAAGTAATTTTGAATTTTACAGATTTTTGTCTTGCTAGAACTAGCTTCCTGAAGAACTCCAAGGGGACGCAGACCGGATTCCAATCAATGGAGAACATACCTCCCAACTGTCCCTTTTTCGGAGGGACAGTCCCTCTTTTGACAGCTCAACCTGCAGTCCCTCATTTGTACTGGAAAGTCCCTCTTTTCTATGCACTGAACAGCCAGAAAAAGAAACACAGTTTCTCACTTAACTGTCTTTTAGCAGAGAGCCCAGAACAGCTAACAGGTGCAAATAAGATACTTTGTAACAATTTTGAGACACAAAAACACAGTTTAGATAAGGAGAAGTATTTTCAAACTTTCATAACCTGCCAAATTTTGTAAAACAAACATGCTAATTAGGGGGTGTGGTCACATAAAGGGGTGTGGTCAAAAAATTGCTGCGCTACGTGCGGGAAAAAAATTTTTGTCCCTCTTTTTACTTCCAAAATATTGGGAGGTATGGAGCAGGGCCACTGAGCAGATCTGCAGTTCTGTGTGTCGTCCACACTAGGGGCCTAATTATCATTCTGTTTTACACAGCATGAAAAATAGGCCCTGTTAGGGGTGTATTTATTAACAATGGAGACAAACATCACAGGTGATGTCGCCCATAGCAACCAATCAGCTATTAGATTTAAAAATTCACCTACAACTGACAAAACAAAAGCAAAGATCTGATTGGTTGCTATGAGCAACATCACCAGTGATGTTTGTCTCCAGTGTTAAATATGCCTCTTTATCTCTTCCAGCACAGGCATGGCAGGCCACATTGCCACTACCCTCTGTGCTCATGCACTTGAGTGTGTGTGCACTGATGTGCGTGCGTAAGCTTGTGACCATGTGCACCATGGCGCAAACGAGCACGGACAGGGGCACATTTTCCGTATGGAGAGCAGAACTAGGGGTAGGCTACAGTGAAGGTACATGCCTGGTCTCCCCCAAGCTTTGCGCCCTAGATACGTGCCTCTTCTGCCTACTCCTAGTTCTGGCCCTGAGCACAGGCAACAAAACTCCTGAAGTTACCTTTCTACTGGGATTCATGTAAATTGCCATTGATAAAACATATGCAAAGGCCGTTATAGTACAAGTAAATGAGGACCCTTGTGTCCTGGGCCACTGTGCAGCCACAAATATACATCAGTGGTTTATCCTCACAGAATAAATGTCATTTGATCAGTCGGTAAGATAGATGAATAAAAATGCATTGAAGCACTTCCACTGGTATAAATGTCTTCCGAAATTAATGAATCAGATGAAAATGATTTGTTTCTATTGAAACATAAGCTACAGTATATATGTGTTATATTACTGTACAGTAGAGTATGCTGTCCATTTGAAAATCGGGACTGTATAATAACTGATAATAGTTGCTGGCTTGTCCTGTGTCAGCTGTCTTTCCACTGTAGTTGGATTTTCTAGAAAAATCTGGCTTTTCTCGTGATCTGGTAACTTGTGGGACTTCCATATCTTCAGCCTTGTCAGGGAAACTGGGATGATCAACGCAGCAGCTGATTTCTGCATTCCAAACATATCATCTAACGTATGTCCACATCTAGTTAACCATAACAACCAATCAAATGTCTTTCTTTAAAGCAGCTGATCAGTAGGACCGTGTTTAGGTCCTTTGCCACCCTAGGCACCAGACCTTACAAATTGTAAATTACAATGCCCCCAAACCACATACCTCCCAACTGTCCCGTTTTTAGAGGGACAGTCCCTCTTTTGACAGCTCAACGCACAGTCCCTCATTTGTACTGGAAATGTAAAGTCCAGTTTTACAAATTTTCTGACTTAATTGGCTTTTGTCAGAGAGCCCAGAACAGCCACAGCAGCAGATAAGATACTTTTGTAACTATTTTGAGATAAGGAAATAAGCAATTATAACAATATAAGATAACAGGTCCCTTGGGAAAAGTTAGACTCACAGCTTAAAGGGCAATTCACCTTCATTAGCCAAACTGTAATAATGGAAAAAAAACTTTCATAACCTGCCAAATCGAGTAAAATGAACATGGTATTTAGAGGGTGTGACCACAAAAATGGGCGTGGTCAAAAACATTTCATGCGCTACATGCGCCAACTTTTTTGTCCCTCATTTTTTTTCAAAATGTTGGGAGGTATGCAAACGTGCAGAATGATGTCACCGTGCATGGCTTGGGTTATGTGTTTTTGCTAAAAATCATCCTCTACCCCTCAACCAGCTCCACCGTCAGATTTAAGAGGAGGGGGATTTTAAAATTTTATTGTGAAAAAAAATTTCTTTAACATAGGCACCCAAGGACTGCCCTCCAAAACTGCCACCCTAGCCTCTATTAAGGGTTTAAAGGGCAAATTAACCCAAACTTTTTAAGACACATTTGATTGGTCACAAAGGTTTGCTTTGGTTATATTATAACATACTACACTATATGCACTTAATATTTTGTTGTTTTCCCCCCATTAGCCATGCGGTGCTGGTCATTTTGTTGGACAGGCCTTAGGGTGCCTATATATAAATACTGCTCTGCCGACCAGTAAATGCCACATTCTGGTTGGTTGCTATGGGTTACTAGACAAGTAAATGTTAGACCATTTATTACATTTCCTCATAAGATATGTGTTTACAAATTCAAATAGTACAAACGTAGGACCATCGTCGTCTTTTTTTTTCTTTCATCTGAACGTGCCCTTTGCAGTGACATAAAAGCACAAAGTTGTGAAAGCTGAGTAGGAATGATCTTAACATATGCAGGACATGCATCGGAGATAGGGCTTGGTATAACTGAACATTCTACATTGGAGTGGGGATGATATTCTATACAGGATGAATGAATGAAGAGGTATCCTAGTAGGAAACAAAGAGGTATATTTATCAAAGAGTGAAGTTAGAGGTCACCACAGTCCGCTAGAGTGAAATACTGTCTTCCCCATTCATTTCTATGGGGTATTTATCAAATCGAGAAAGTTCACCACTTTTGATAAATACCCTTTTTACGCCTTTAAAAGACCCATAGAAATGAATGGAGACAGGCGGTATTTCACGCTAGTGGACTGTGGCATCTCTAACTTCACTCTTTGATAAATATACCCCTATGCTTGGGGTGCTCACCTTGGAGCAGTCCTATGATCACAGGTACCACAGATTTTGTTTTGTGCATTACAAATGTAAAAAGTGCTCACGGCAACCTGGATTGTGGCACTCTGTTACTGTGTGAATGCAGTAAGATATTAACAAGCAAGGAACTCAGAAGCATTGCTGAGATGGCAAAGCTGAAATGGTAATATCACTAGGTGCAGACACTGCAACCCATTTGCAAAACCTGCTCAGGCACATTAGTCTGGGGTAGCAACATTATGAAATCGCTTGTGCCGCCTCCCATTGACAAATATCAGCGCTGCTGTTTCCACTAAACTTTTAAAGGGTTAACCTTTAAGTTAACTTTTAGTATGTTATAGAATGGCCAATTCTAAGCAACGGTTCAATTCTTCTTCATTATTTATTTTCTATAGTTTTTTTTTTTTTTAAATTATTTGCTTTTTTCTTTCTTCTTTCTACCTTTTAAAAAGGGGTCACTGACCTGATCTAAAAACAAATGTTCTGTGCGCTGCTACAAAGGTATTGTTATTGCTACTTTTTATTACTCATTTTTTTCTATTCAGGCCCTCTCCTATTCATATCCCAGTCTCTTATTTAAACGAATGCATGGTTGCTAGGGTAATTTGGACCCTAGTAACCAGATGGCTGAAATTGAAACTGGAGAGCTGCTGAATAACTCAAACTCCATAAATAATAAAAAATGAGGGTTTTCAGAATGTCAGTCTCTACATCATACTAAAAGTTAACTTAAAGGTGAACAAACCCTTTAACCCTCTGCATGCGCCACTAGTTAAAATGTAATACATTCAGATAAACCCTCATCGTTTTTATTCGGTTCTATCAAGCGAGACAATGGATTAAAAAAATGCAAATAGCTAAACCAGGGAGGTGTAACCCACAACTGCACACGGACAGACGTACAACTACCACGTCAAAGGGATAAACAAGAACGTCAACTTTACCCTACTTTATCTAGTAAAGTGGAGCGATGTAACCCCGCCCATCTTTATTTAAACCCCGCCCGACGTCACTTAGGCAGAAGACAGTATCCCTTGTGCGGCTTGGTGCCATATTACGCGTTGAGCTCTGATTGGCCAAATCTAGTATTGAAGTCGATTACTATTTGTCAGGGCAGGATCAGCTGGGAGAGGGGCGTGGTGAAAGGCTGGAGCTGGGGAGTGTCTGTAGCTTAAGCTCTTGTTGCCCCTGGGAAGACCTTAGAGTGATTTTGCAGATTTTGCTTGTTGTTTGCTCCTTTAAAACGCCAGGTAACGATATTGTCTATTTAATATGTTTTTTTATTTTGTACCGACGGGTATCTTTTGTTCAGGTTCAATTATTGCTATTCCTGCAGCTTTATTCAGCTGTGTTTAATATGTTGCAGAAACTATAAACCTACTGCCTGTCATTTTAATAAATATATTAATTAATATATATATATTAATATATATATATATGAGACTAGGATTATTATATTTTATTATTATATTATATATTATTAATGATTATACTTATATAGGATTATTTACTGTAACAGTCCATTATGCATTATATACAATTGCTCTATATGCCTTTCTCTTTATTGTATCTTTATAAATGACCCAGTAATGTTCTGACATGGAATGGGCTCACCTTTTGCTTTCATTCAGCCTGTAAGTATATCTATGGGCTGCCAACACTAGATATTCTTCTTCTTTCGTCCAAGTCTTTAAGCTGAGTGTCCCTAGTAAAATGTATTATGTTATTGTGTGTTGAAACCATTCATTGTTACAGACTTGATGTCCTGCAGCAGGCAGTCATTATTCCTCACTGGGTAGGGTTATGCTTAGAGTTGCCACCTGGCCAGTATTTTACCGGCCTGACCTGTAAAAATGATACCTGATGTTATTAATAGGGAAAAAATATAAATATATAGGAAGGCCAGTATTTTTTTCGAAAAAGGTGGCAACCCTAGTTATGCAGCATGTGCAACTGATAATGTATCCAGGTTAGAAATAGTGGGAAAGCAGATAAAACTGCCCAAGATGAAATGATGTAGATGCTTGTGCATGTTGATGTCATGTCGAGAAAAAGCTATTGCATCATAGAGATCTGTGTTAACGAGATCAATGAACTGTGGTGCAATGCCTGTGCATGGGCTCCCCATGTCACCCATCATTTCACCCATGCTTTAGCCCAGTCTGTGTTTTCACCCCTATTCATTATTGGGGAACTTTTTTTAAAAAAATAAAATAATAGTCCAGAAATAATCAGAAACAATGTACTATTTTTTAAATAATCACGTTCCACTCCCCTCTCAGCAATCTAATTCTCTCTGGCACCTGGTTGATGATTAGCTGTAATACATGTTTGATCTGTGCTCTTTTTGCCTAGATAATGTATTAGAGGTAACTGTCTAAAAAAAAAAAACCCTCTGACACAGAGCTGCATGTAGAGGCAGATTGCTGAGAGAAGGATAGTGAAGAGTAACTTCATTATTTAATTGGCACATATACAGGTATAGGAGCCATTATCCGGGAACCCAATATCCGTTATCCTGAAAAGACCATCTCCCAGACTCCATTTTATCCAAAAAAATTTTTTTAAAAATTATTTCCTTTTTCTTTATTATAATAAAACAGTAACTTACACATTATCCAAACTAAGATATAATTAATCCTTATTGGAAGCAAAACCAACCAATTGGGTTTATTTAATGTTCACATGATTTTCTTGTAGCCTTAAGGTATGAAGATCCAAATTATGGAAAGATCCGTTATCCAGAAAACCAATTGCAAAATTTGAATAACACTCTTTACATCATACGGCTGTCCAGTACTGGTACTTGTCTATTACAGTAAACATACACAGTAACATCCTTCTCTTTATTGTTGCAATTCAAATCTGTGACTTTACAAAATGCTGGGAGCATGTTGCTAACACCTTTAAGAAACCAATATGGCTCCTGCCTGTTTAAAAAAAAAGAATGCTCTGTGGTTAGAAGACACCAACTATATAGATATAATAACTGTATCAATATCTGTTAAAACACACAAAAATGTTCCTTTAAAAGAGAAGGAAAGGCGCTCTTTACTTGGGGGTGCCAAAAGTTAGCAACTCCCAAGTCATTGTATATACTTACCTCACACCCGGGCCATTGCTCCTTCAGCAGAAAACTGCACCAACCTGGGGTTCTTCCAGCAAGCACCATGGAGCGATCGGCTTCTTTCTTTGCACAGGTGTGCATGCACAGTAGCGTGCAAAGCTCAACTTTAGCGAAGAAATCGGCTATGTGCATGCGTCTGCCCCGGAAACCTGGACCTGTGCAGTTTTATGCTGATAGGCAGGGGTGTGAGGTAAGTATATACAATCACTTGGGGGTGCCTAACTTTTGGCAACTCCAAATAAATATGCCTTTCCTTCTAGTTGAAATGCTTGTCTGAAGCCTTAAATGATGTAATAGTAAAGGGGTTATTTATTTAATGTTATTCTACCTTAAATTTCTAGGCCTCGTATGGGCTTGACAAGTGCACTATTAATAACAAAAAATGTTTGACTTTGTTTTCCGAAGTTGCCTTGAGTTGCCTCACAAGGAAACTTCAGGCGACTTCGGAATACGAAGCGCCGCATGTGCCATGCAGCAGGCGATTTTTCATTATAGCTGGCGGAAGACAGGGGGAAGCCGTTCGGGGAGATTAGTCGCCCTAAAAAAGAGGCGATTAGTTGCCAGGCCCTTAAATCTCCCTGAATCGCCAGGTGTGCCCTTACCCTAAGCCACACGGTCCTCCACACACAATTGACATAATGTCAATTGACTTTAACTTTCCAGCAATAGTTTAAAGGGCACCTGTTGGGCAAAATATTATCCCCAAACAAAGGTGTGGGCTAATGGAGCACACACTGCGGTTGGGGGTAACAGTAGTTTTTTATTCATTTTTAAATTACCCCACCGCCAGCAATAGGCCACCCGCACCACGAGAGAGCTCCCAGTGCAAGCGGCCATGTTGTACATCACATGTGCATAATGCACTTCTGACATTGTGCGCATAACGAGCAAGTCGCGGCATTCGCTCATTATATGCACGTGTGTGCCTCAACATGGCTGCCTGTACAGGCAGCTTCCTCATGGTGTGGGTGTCCTATTGCTGGCAGGGCAAAATCAATGTAGAGGAACGGAGCACCTCAGAGCCAGAATAATATGTTAAAAAAGTAAAAATTTGTTATAAATCCATCAAAAATTACAGCAGCATCTCTCCTGTGGGGCTGCCCGCTTAACGCGTTTCGTGACTCACTGCTACTTCATCAGAAGCTGGCGGGGGTAATTAAAAAACAAAACAAAAAAATATGCCCTTCAAGCATATTGTCCATGCATATGCACAGATGTCTGCTTGTCCCCTCACTATGACCATGTTCTACTGATCGAATGTGTGCACCCCATTAGTTTGCTTTTGATCCTGAACATGCGAGTAAGGATCAAAAGCAAACTACCGGGACAATTATGTCCCATGTGCCCCCATTTCTGTTCAAGTCGCTGACTTAGTTAGAGAGCTGAAAAGCAGGAAGTTGGGTTCTGGTTATTATGTTACACATCCAGTCACTCCAGCCTTTATACATTACATTTTTGGCTAACTAACTATATTAGAAACATTTTTTTATTTTGCACAGGCTATCTATTTACTCAGTTTGATGTTACACTGAACTGTTACTTTTGTGTATAATTCTGATATATTGCAGCAGAAATTCAAGTGAAAACTGGGCTTCCCCTTCACCTAAATCTGTTATGTGCATTATTCAAACAAGAAAACTGCCTAGTCATAGCTCTTGCATAATTTAAAAAAGATTATCAGTATTTGAACAATTATATCTGCCAGGGGAACATATATGTTCTTCTGCAAAGTATTATTACAGACCAGGTTAAAATGAAAACCTAACAAAGGTAAATGTAAATATTTGTTTAATTTAAGGGAAAGAGTCGTTTCCAAGTTTAGGAAGGTGTCGGTATGCCTCTATAAACCCTAACATTGCTAACCTTTTCTAATGCAAGTCCCCCCTATCACCCCCAGCCCCACACATACCAACTTGTGTTGAACAAACATTTTGCCTGTTGTTTTAATACTGAAAAATCGATGTTTTTTATTTCTTGAGCTAAGTAGAGCAAACAGGGAAACTGAAACTGTTTGGCATTTTCAGAGTAGGTAATTCATTCATGAGTGCACAGATAAATAGAAGCCAATGATGCAGGCTACCTAGGTTTTTCTGGATAACTGATCTTTCTGTAATTTGGATATTCATTTCTACTAGAAATTCATGTAAACGTTAAATAAACTCAATAGGCTGGTTTTGCTTCCAATAAGGATTAATTATATCTGTTTGGATCAAGTACAAGCTACTGTTTTATTACAGAGAAAAAGTATATCATTTTTAAAAATTTGCATTAATTGCATAAAATGGAGTCTATGGGAGACTGTCTTTCTATAATTCTGAGCTTTCTGGATAATAGATCTCATACCGGTAATTTTATCTTGGTAGAAAAAAAGGAATGTAATGGATACTAATACAAAATGTAAAAATATATTGTATTACAAGTAAAAAATTCTTTTGTAGGATGTCCAAGAAAATTAATGGTGGTTCTGTGGTAGAAATGCAAGGAGATGAGATGACTCGAGTTATATGGGACCTGATTAAAGAGAAGCTAATTTTGCCCTACGTGGAGTTGGATTTGCACAGGTAAGACACTGTACTAGACATATAAATGCCATTTACAAATCAGCTTCTACTTGCATTCAAATTGTTTCTTTGGCAATTCAGGTGCATAAACAAGGTTCTAGGGCTGTAGATGTTCAGAGGAACCAGGAGGTACCTTTTTAGCTTAGAAGGGAAAATCAAATGAAGTACAATGTGAAGGTACAAACACAGATTTAGCTTTTGTGGTATATGGATGGATAGTGCATGTTAGGATGAAGAATCTGGTTGTTGAAACTGCTGCTTTAGAGGAAGGTGAATCCACAACTTTATTGGTCTGCTCCATAGGGGTAAATTTTAAAAGACATGAGGGTCATTTTCTGCAGTAATTTAATGTAGAAACTTTTAGGGAGGAAACATTCTGTGCAATGTATCAGTTCAGCTAAGGGATTTCATAGGGATACAAATTTATTTTTGGGAGAGATGCCTCTTGTCACAAACATTATTGTGTACTTATTAAGCTTTTAACATTCATTGAGGGTTGTGCAATAAAAGGCACTAAGTTTGCCATGGGGCAGTAACCCATAGCAACCAATCAGCAGGTACAATTTACTAGTCACCTGTTTAAGTGCAAACATCTTATTAGTTGCCATGGGTTACTGCTCCTGGGCAAACTTAGTTCCTTTTTTATATATGGGGAGTTGTGTACTAGGCTGATCAAACACTCACGGCTGCAAAATCACTGTAGCTTTCCTCTGAAGACTCCTGTCAATTTGGGAAATGCTTACATTTATAAAGACACTTAACATTTTGAAGAGTTAATTGTTAATGTATGAGATAGTAGTGATTCTCCCTGTGTAGTTACCATGAGTGTGATATTACCCCCATATGTAATTGTCTTATTCATTTTCCTATTTGTTTTTATATTAACTGATCAGTAATTATGGTTCTACATCAATGTGTTTGCCTTGCTCTGCACTTTGATTTCCCTTATAACCTAGATAAGTGTACCTGCCACCATATCACTATAGGTTGTAACTAGCCAATAAGCAATTGTGTATTGCACAAGTATTTGCTTTGGCATTTGCTGCTGTTTGACCTTTGTTTTCCTTCTTGACTTGTTTTTTCAATAAGTGTAACTTTGAACAGAGCAAGGAACTGGCTTACCTAGATGGACTGCATTGGCTCCATAGCCTGAGAATATAAGGATAAAGGTCAGAGTGCTGAATCTGCCTGTCCCCACATGCCTACACGTTACACCCTTACAACGGCTGCTCTTTCCAGTTGTAGTAAGTTGTATGCCAGCCGTGTATGAAAGCTTTACTACAAAAACTCAGTCATCATTCAGCATCACATAATATCTGAATCCAGATAAGCTTTAGTGAAAGTGATAAAACACTAGACTAATACTTTCGTCATGCTGGCTCAAATCGAGACATGCTAAAAATGGAAACTCTGTGCTAATAATTCAACAGACAGTAAAGTGAGATTTCACTTACCTGTTAAGAATAAAAAATATTGCATCAGGGTTATTATTATTAAAATAGTCCATTCAATTTGAGTTAAAATAGAACTAAAGCTTTAACTAAAGAAGGCTAGAAATGTGATACATAATGCTTTGGGCTCCTGTACCATCCCAAGGCAACCACAGCCCTTTAGCAGTAAAGATCTGTATCTCCAAAGATGCCCCAGTAGCCCATCTTCTTTTCTGCTGATTCACTGCTCATGCTCTTTGCTGGTGTCACTTACGGAGCTTAGGGACTGATTCACAATATACAGTACACATAGAATATAAATGTCACAATATAAGACTGATTAATAATTAATACAGATAATTACTACATTGCAGCACAGAAACCAGTGCAACTTGCATCACCATTCAATAATCAGTCCTGTAGCATCAGCTTATATTACAGGCCAACCTCATTTTCTGCTTGATAATATACGACGACCCCTAAGCTTAGCTTCTCAACAGCTTCTCAGAGCCCACTGAGCATGTGAGTGTCACAGACACTTTCCAAGATGGTGACCCCCTGTGACAAGTTTGAAGTCCTGGATCATTGCTGCTATTGAGAAACTGAAATCTTAGGCTGGTGCAATAAGTTCATTATATAAAATATGGCATTTATAGCCATATTCATTTTTAGGGTTTAGTTCTCCTGTAAATGTTGATGCAGTGGAAAGCACTTTCCTAAGGCAAAGGGTCTGCTTCTCTCCTGTGTTAGTTAGGCAGGCTAAGAGAAGCTGATCCAGTACAAAAAACCACTGTGTGTAGCTACAAATAATATATAGGGCTAGCTGAAACAGTATATAAGTGGTAGGTGCAGCAGCAGCATGTCGGTTGGGATTTCAGGAGGATTTTGTTTTCCAGACCTCTACACTGTCCTCTCTACTAATGTAGCATTGATCTATGATGAATCAGGAATTACAGTTTTACAAAGATGTGCCCTAATTATACTTCATAGTAATTTTAAAGGAGACATGTGTGGAAAAACAAGAATGCGCCAGTGTATTATATGCATTTAAATATAGAAGGAAAATAATGTTTCTGTCTGATTTTGCAAAACCTTACTACTCCTGCCCATCTGTTCCACTTCCTGCTGCCTCCTTTCCCAGGCTGTGCAGGGGAGTTGGTGGCACTCTGAGCACTGCAATGTAGTATAGGAACCAATCAGCAATTAGGCTGACCTGATTCCTGTCTTTGCTTCTGAATGCATGGTTGTGATTGCCTGTCCCCCTCCTACTGGCAGGGACCGTTAGGGAACGCCCACCCCTCATTTGAAACATGGACCTTAGCAGATTTATAGGGAGCTCCAATAAAGGGGCCATTTTTTAAAAATAATATTTTTTAAGCCCAAAGTAAAACCAGCACCATGTATTCTACATTATTGCCTAAAATATTAGGGGGTTTCCACTTATCCTATATGTCTCCTTTAAAGCTGGCCATGATGATTCAGATTTTGTAAATCTAACCATTCAGATTTAATCTGTAGGACAAATTTTCTGGCCATTAATTGGCACACCGCAAAAGTACTAAAATGATGTCCAGGAAATATTAATAACAGTCACCCATGGATGTTGTCAGCTAGGCTGTGCTAGGTTTTAGTATGTCCGTAATGAACTGTTGCATTGTTTGTTGCAAAAGCTTTCCTGAGAGAGTGTGCCGAAGTACTGATAAAACTGAAAATCTTTCCATTATTTTTCCGTTGTACAAACTAAATCTGTTCACAAATAGAGAAATATGTTCAAGCAGTTATTGGATTTGCTTTTGAAACCTCATTTCTTTATCGCTGTTGCAGTTCTTTGTCAGGTAACAATTTTGAAAAACTGCTGATAAATGCCATAGAATAATAAGATCAGAGGTGGCCGGCTGATGCCTCCTATCGGCATGTATTGGAGGTCGTTGACCGCCAGTATAGAACACTGAGAGACCTGTTTACTAAGAGCTGAATTTTTTTTCCTGACAAATCTAATAAAATGCATGTTTTTCTAAGAAGCTCTAAAATGTGAGATTTATTAAGTGTAAAACCCATGAAAAACTGCTAATGCAAAACTTTGCCAGGGAAAAGTTTTTGAGGTGCTATAGAGCTATGCTGGTCCCATTAGACTGTTTCAAATCAATTTGGACTTGTAGAGGCTTTTGGATATCTTTTTCTCTAGGAATTGTCGCGAAGTATTAACATTTTTAAAGGTTTTTAAGGAATTCCGGTTTTACTCTTTTATTCAGATCCTTAATAAATGTCATGACATTCGTAGTTTAGAGTTTGTGAGTTTAGTCGTGGTTTTAAAAACCTCTAAAACCACTAAAATCTGACCTTTGATAAATAGGTCTCTGAGTCTCAACACCTTCTGATCCTACACTGTGATCACCCTGCCTACTGGTGACTCTACAATCTGACAATATACATAATTACATTTAAAATGTGGAACCTGCTTCAAGAGCTTTACTGTATATAACATCAGACAATGCCTTCCCTTGTAATCTAATCTTTCTGTATACTGGCATCTAATTAATGAAATCTGGTGATGAAACATGCTGTTTTCCCACATTTGCATTTATGAAAAGTTTTGCTATGATAATCCAGATTGCTAAAATTTTTGGGGTTGAAAAATCCTGAAAAATTCAATTCTCCACTTACCTTTAAATGCATTTCATAATTTTGCCCAGACAAACACTCTTGTATGTAATGGACCAAAACATTACAATTCTGCTGCCAATTCAACGTACAGCCAGGGCAAAAAGTCTTGAAAAGTTAATCAAGGTGTGTGTGTGGGGGGGTGGGGGTTATCACTGAGTAAATCTACGGGAAGCTCATGCATCTCTTTTTTTTCCACTTAGGAGAAAAGATCTAGAAATTAAAAATAAAGTGGGGAAAATTAATCAACACACTAGTTTGATAAATCCCTCCCTGTGTCATGTAGCAAAGTGGGAAATATAAATTTGTATTTTTGTCTTTTATTGTGTACACTGATTGTCTTTGTTATTCTACAGCTATGATCTGGGCATGGAGAACCGTGATGCCACAGATGATCAAGTCACAGTGGATGCCGCAGAAGCAATTAAAAAGTACAATGTTGGCATCAAGTGTGCCACTATTACACCTGATGAGAAGAGGGTAGAGGAGTTTAATCTGAAGCAAATGTGGAAATCTCCAAATGGAACTATCAGGAATATTCTTGGAGGGACAGTGTTCAGAGAGGCCATCATTTGCAAGAACATCCCAAGGCTGGTTTCAGGATGGATCAAACCCATTATCATCGGTCGTCATGCTTATGGTGACCAGGTAAACTAAACGTGCCATTCTGTGAGAGCCTAATCATTATTACATGTGGCTGACCACAAAGCATTCATCATGAAATGTATGAAATCCAGACAGATGTTTTCCATAATTTATTGTGTTTGTCATCAGACTGGACTGCATATTTATAGTGACTGACCTTAAAGGGGTTGTTCACCTTTGAAATAAACTTTTAGTGTGATTTAGTGAGTGATATTATGAGACAATTTGTAATTGATTTAAATTTTTAATTATTTGTGGTTTTTTGAGTTATTTAAATTTTTTATTTAGCAGCTCTCCCGTTTGCAATTTCAGCAAACGTGTTGCTTGGGTCCGATTTACCCTAGCAACCATGCTTTGATTTGAATAAGAACCTACAATATGAATGAGAGGGTCTGAATAGAAAGAAGAGTAATAAAACGTAGCAATAGCAATACATTTGTAGCTTTACAGCAAATTTGGTTTTTAGATGAGGTCAGTGACCCCCATTTAAAAGCAAAATACTATAAAAAATGAAGGCCAGTTGAAAAATTGCTTAGAATTCGCCATTCTATAACATACTAAAAAAGGTAAATCACCCCTTTAATGAAATCGCCTTGCACAGCTATAGGCATGTTGGTATGAAAGAGTAGTAGTAATGGGCATACTTGTAGTGTAAATACTGTTAATTGCCCATGTACTTCACATGCAAAGGATGTTTAGGAATGCATTTAAAGGAAAACTATACCCCCCAAACAATGTAGGTCTCTATTAAAAGATACTGAGTAAAACAGCTCATGTGTAAAACCCTGCTTCATGTAAATGAACCATTATCATAATAATATACTTTTTTAGTAGTTTGTGCCATTGGGTAATCATAAATAGAAAATTGCCATTTTAAAAAATAAGGGCCGCCCCCTGAGATCGTAAGATTCACTGTGCACACATACAAACCACATGTAAGGTCACATGAGCCAATTAACAGACAGAGTTCTGCCTTTTGCTTCCTCACTTCTTCCTGTTACAGTTAGTGTTGTAGTATTTCTGGTCAGGTGATCTCTGAGGCAGCACAGATAGAGTCACGAAATGGTGGTTCAAGGCAAGAGATGTAAAAGGGCAATATTTATGTAAATATATATTCCAGTTTGGTAAGATTCTTTAATATGTCATTCAATTTGATATAAACTATCTGTTGCTTAAGTATTCATTTTGGGGGAATAGTTTTCCTTTAATGTGAGATTTTAAAACTAGTTCTCGATTGCATATAAACCACTTGGTATTCCTCTCTCAGTATAGAGCAACTGACTTTGTGGTCCCTGGGCCAGGCAAAGTGGAAATATCATTCACACCTAAGGATGGAGGGGAGGCCATTAAGTATGTTATCCATAATTTTGAAGGTACGTATATATTTCTTTTTATGTTATAATGCATATATGTCTCTCTATAGGTTCCTGACTTCATCTTTATTATACCGGATTTGGTTCTATGTTGGCAAGATACAGGGCAGTGACCTATTGCCAGGACATTTCTTAATGGTTATATATAATCTGTACTGCGGTCATAATTGTGGCACTACTAATTGTGGGAGTGTGTGTTTTATTCTTTAAAAGGAGTACCAGCATGTGGGTGACCAGTTGAGCAGGTCTTTTGGTACATGGTCAGCTTAAAGGGGACCCATCACCCAAGAATATTATTCAGAATCCTATTTTATCACATTACTCAAGCAAAATTAACTTTAATTACACTATATAAATTATTTGAATCTTGTTTCCTTCAGTCTGGAAATTCATAATTATAGCAAGCAGGCAGCAGCCATTTTGTGCACACTGTTATTAAGGCCAGCCTTGCATCATCTCAGAATCTTGTTTGTGCAGCAGAATGGGGGACCTGATGTCCATTCCCATGCCCTGGCTACACAATTAAATGGTGAAGAGAACGGGGGAATGTGTGGAGAGCAGTGACATCTAGGAAGTGCTGAATGGAAAGTGAAAGTAATTGTCTGCCCCGCCTCTATGCCCAGGGCATAGAGGAGGGGCAGACAATATTTCATTGACAGCTGATACATTTAAATGAGTTTACAACAGCTATGAATGCTGTAATAAAAAATAGAAATTGGATTTCATGTTTAATTTGAAAAGGACTTTTATTATACAGATTTTTGTGTCTGGGTGACCGGTCCACTTTTAAGTCCTCATGACATGAAGCAGTGTAGTAAATGTGTATGATGGAAACTGATCTTGCTTTGTCTTGCGGGACAGTGGGAATATATTAAAAAAAAAGGAAACAGAAATAGACAGACGAGCACCCAGAAATAGATTCCCATAAGAACAAAAGGGACCATTAGCCTTTTAAAGCAGTAAAGAATTTTTTCCCCCACAATATTTTATATTGGTTTTTAGGTAAAAGTAGGCACTTTGCATTCTGCCTACAGTATCCTATACATCCTTTCTATACCGTGCATTTTTAATTTTTGCTTCTGTCTCTTACAGACTGCGGAGGCGTTGCTCTTGGGATGTACAACACGGATCAGTCCATTAGAGACTTTGCACACAGTTCTTTCCAGATGGCTCTGTCCAAAAGCTGGCCCCTGTATATGAGCACCAAAAACACCATTCTCAAGAGATATGATGGGCGATTCAAAGATATATTTCAGGAAATCTATGAGAAGTAAATGAAGTTTTCCTTCATCTATCATAAATCTCTCTCTCTCTGTTTTTATAGCCTTTTTTTATATCCTTTTGAAAACTATATTCAGTATGCTTTTTTTCACATGGCTTATGAACCCGCAGGTCAATCATGACTTAAAGCAATATTATGGATCTAAATAATGAGAGAGATAGTATAGATATCTGAGTTTAAAGTATTAAAGGATAGTGAATGAAGAAAGGAGGATATTTTATTACAAGTACCCAGTATTAAAGTGATTTTGGTACCTGCAAATGTTTTTTTTTTTATATATTGTTTTACTATCCCGCAAAAATATTCTGTCCTCCTATTAATGCAAATGACAGGGGATAGAGACATATTTTAAGGTAATGTGTCTGCTGAGAAATGACCCGTGACTTGTTCAGGTGATATTCCTAATGCTATGTGTGTTTTTTGTTTTGTTTTTTTGCAGGGAATACAAATCCCAGTTTGAAGAGAATAAAATCTGGTATGAACACAGGCTTATTGATGACATGGTGGCACAAGCAATGAAATCTGAAGGAGGCTTCATCTGGGCCTGCAAAAACTATGATGGGGATGTGCAATCAGATTCTGTCGCTCAAGGTTTGAAACAGATGCCAGGCTTTAAAGTTGCAATATACACCTATGTGTTTTCTCTATTCCAGAGCTGGGCCAAGTATTATTGACATCAAAGGCAATACTACTTGGCCCAATACTCTTAAAGGGGTTGTTCCCCTTTAAATAAACTTTTAGTATGATGTAGGTAGTGATAGTCTGAGACAATTTGCAATTGGTTTTCATTTTTTTTTTAAATTTATTTAGCCTTTTATTCAATTTTCAATTTGCATCTTAACCAATTTGGTAACTAGGGTCCAAATGACCCTAGCAAACATACATTGCTTTGAATAAGAGACTGGAATATGAATAGAAGGATTAGTAAAAAAGTAACTAGCAATACATTTGTAGCCTTACAGAGCAGTTGTTTTTTAGAAGGGAGTCAGCGACACCCATTTGAAAGTTGAAAGCTGCAAAGAGTCTGAAGAAAAAGGCAAATAACTATAAAACTATAAAAAAAAAAAATAATGGAAACCAAATGAAAAGTTGCTTAGAATTGGCCGTTCTATAACATAATAAAAGTTACCAGAGACGTTGTTTTTTTAGAAGGGAGTCAGCGACAGCCATTTGAAAGCTGCAAAGAGTCAGAAGAAAAAGGCAAATAACTATAAAACTATAAACAAAAAAATGGAAACCAATTGAAAAGTTGCTTAGAATTGGCCGTTCTATAACATAATAAAAGTTACCTTAAAGGTGAACCACCCCTTTAAAAGCCCAAACCACAATGCTCCTTCATTCCTAATGAAACCCCATGTTCATTTTTCATTAAAGGAACAGTAACATCAAAAAATGAAACAGTTTTAAAGTAATAAAAATATAATGCAGTGTTGGATGATAGATCTATTATAGGCACATAAAATGCTTATGATTAAGCTGCATTGATGCATTTTCTTCCCTTTTTCAGTAAATAAATTATGCTTGATAATATTTAGCGCAAAAGTCACAAAATGGCTTGTCCTCC
This sequence comes from Xenopus petersii, assembly GCA_038501925.1. NCBI lineage: Eukaryota > Metazoa > Chordata > Amphibia > Anura > Pipidae > Xenopus > Xenopus petersii. The sequence continues at coordinate 46,607,599 of CM076688.1, forward strand.
TATACTTGATATTTATCTTCCAATTTAATATTTATAATGATGCAGTGCATGCACAACCTTTTATAATCATTTTTTTATATTTGAAGGATATGGCTCTCTTGGCATGATGACTAGTGTGTTGATATGTCCTGATGGGAAGACAGTGGAGGCAGAAGCAGCCCATGGGACAGTAACTCGACATTATAGAATGCATCAAAAAGGACAAGAAACCTCAACTAACCCAATTGGTGAGCTGACACAATTTGCCTTATTATATTATTGTTTAATAACAGTTTTCCCCCAAAATGTTCCTCTGCCAGAGCTATGGGCTGACAGTCTGCTGCCTTGGCGGAAAAACCAGCATTGCCACTGACAGTTTATATTTATGCCAAACCTACACAGCCACTGACAGTTTTTATTCATGCCCAAGGACACCTGTGGGATGTATAGGCCCCATCAGAGCTGGGTACAGCATGGAATCACTACAGCAGCAGCTCCAATCAAAAGCTTGCTTGGTCATCACAGATAGTATTGGTTTCCCTCATTGAGTGTGATGTGCCAAGTGCTCCATGAAGGCAATATTGTGGGAAAGATTATTTTTCTCTTAAATAGGCAAATACAATGCAAAGGCCAAGAGACCCCATTTATATCTAATATTTTATACCCAATTATGCTCAGTCTGTGGATTGTATATTTTATTAATTCTCTGTTTCTGTTGGCAGCTTCAATCTTTGCATGGTCACGAGGTTTAGATCATAGAGCAAAACTGGATAATAACCAAGAACTTAAGAACTTTGCAACAGCCTTAGAAGAAGTCTGCATTGAAACCATTGAGGCTGGATTTATGACAAAGGACCTTGCTGCTTGTATTAAAGGTTTACCAAAGTAGGTTTTTTCTTATTCCAATGCACATACACAATACACTTTAAAACATGTGTATAATGTTTTGTTTTGTTTTTTTGTTCTCAGTGTGCAACGTGGTGACTACTTAAGTACCTTTGAATTTATGGACAAACTTGGTGAAAATCTGCAGCTGAAGCTTTCTGCTCATCCCAAGCTTTAACAGAGATGTCACTGGGAAAACAGAGCTGTCATACACTGCACTTGTTTACAATATCAGAAGCATTATCTTCTTAAGAGAATGTAAAGTCCATCCCTAGTTAGCACATACTTGAACTTCAGATTCACTTGCAGTCATTTAATTGTAACAGAAGGCACGAATGTAAATCATTACTTTGTGTTGGTAATCCATAAGTAAATGAACTCCGTTTTATACATAATGGGACCACTGCAGTCATAAATAATCATAAATCAGAAACCTGTTGCATTCCCACCGGCATAACTTTTTAGGTATGCAAGTGCTCTGGTTTTCAAATCTCAAGTTTGGTTTAAAAGTTTTCCTTTATTATTTGCAAGACTGAAACATTAAGAGATGAATGGAGAATAAGCTTTGTTACAGAAATGTGCTTCCCTAAACTTGTTCCAAACTGCTCATTTTACCTCTGCATAAAATACCTTTTGTTTCTTTACCTCTTACCTTCACCAAAGATCTATCTAATCAATTTAAAAAAAAATCTGATTCTGGCACAAATCTGTTTGGGTGCATGGCCTAATATCTGAAGATATGGCCTGCTACCATCAGGATTAGAACAAGGTGAAGCTGAGCACACTCTCAACCTTCCTTCCATAAGGTAGCCTGGTGCACAATGCAGGAGGGTACGGCAATCCCCAACAGGTCAATGATATAGGAATACACTGGCACTCGAGGCAGGTGAAATGCAGGGTTATCCAATGCTATTTATTTTGTGCAAAGCAACGTTTAGCAATTCTTGATAAACGTTGCACAAAATAAATAGCAAGGGGTAACCCTGCATTTCAACTGCCTCGAGTGCCAGTGTATTCCTATATCATTGACCTGCTACCATCAGGGGCACGGTCAGAAAGAAACATGGCAGAAATTGCACCAATGGGGTATCCAACACAACTTAATAGTTAACTCGTAGCCTTTACAGCGAGAATAGTAAAATTTTGCCTAAACTATTCATTCCCCTGTGCACATCTAAGCAAAATCATTTTATAGTGTGCCTTTATGCATTGCTAAATATGGAAATTGCACTAACATAAATAACTGATCTGGTGCATAGATCATATAATCAAAGCCCACACAATCCATTTTCATTCATGAATGCTGCTCCAATAGCCCACATTTTTATGTTATACAGAATACAACAGACTGATCAGGAATGTGCCAGTATAAATGTTCTCATTTCTGTTAAATGATTTACCTGGAACTCAAGCCCGTTAGAGATGTGGTGAATGCTGGGTTCTCTATCGTTCTGGGGGATCCTTACACGTCACATGTGAAGCTAATTTGGGCAGTAATTTATCCAATGAATGAATTTCTAGTCCAGTAAGGTTTGCTCTAATCCGTTCTGGCTAGACAGTGTCAATTTTCTTTATAAACTGTTAGTATACTTAGTGACAATGAGAATTTAGTCCTCTCCCTGTTAATCCTAATCACCCCCCCCCCCCATTGACTTGTATGTATCACCTTTAAGTGCAGTGTTCTTCCTTGTCAGGCGAATGTTGCTTATTACCACTGACTGCCATATTTCTGAGCAACCGCCGCCTTACTAGCGAGTGTACATGCACTTTCAAGAAGTTGCTATACAAGTGAATGCGGGTGTGATTTTAATGGCCATCCTCTCGCGCTATTAGTCGCTGTGGGTGAAATGCATAAAACTACTTGTCTGCCATATTTTATACTCCAACTATTGTTTTACTAGCACTAGTTCAGTTTAAAGAATAAACAAACGCTGTTTTGGCTCAGGTATGTGAATTTAAGAGACCATTTTTAAGCTTTCCAGTCAACCAGTAGAGTAAGTACATTTTCTAGGTATATGTCCACCTTTAGCTTTATTGACATTACATATCATTTATTTGTACAGAATTAATTTAGGTTGCAATAAGGTATCAACCTGATTGTTGGTAAAGGTCTAATTTTTTATTTTTACTCATGTGAATTGAAAAGTAGGCCTTTGGCATAATAAACACTTGACTCATTTTGCATAAAAAAAGTTGAATTAATAAAATTTTATGCAGTAATTCTGTGTGGCCTGATATTTACAATAATCCATTTTACAGGTATGGGACTGTTATCTGGAAACCCATTATCCAGAAAACTCCAAATTGCAGGATGCCCATCTCCCATAGATTTATTTTAATCAATTAACATTTTTAAAAATGGTTTCCTTTTTCGCTGTAGTAATAACAGTAGCTTGTACTTGGTCCCAACTAAGATATAATTAATTCTTATTGGAAGTAAAACCAGTCTATTGGGTTTATTTAATGTTTACATAATTTTCTAGTAGACTTAAGCTATGAAGATCCAGATTCCGGAAAGATCCTAGGGGGGTGGCCCTTATTTTTTAAAATGGCAATTTTTTATTTATGATTACCCAATGGCACATACTACCAGAAAAGTATATTATGAAAATGGTTTATTTACATGAAGCAGGGTTTGGCATATGAGCTCAGGATAGGGGGGGAGGTTTTTTTTTTATTATAGGTTGAATTCTCCTTTAATGACAATTTTAAAGGAGTGGTTCACCTTTAGGATAAATTTTAATATGTTATAGAATGGCCAATTATGTTTTTTTTTTTTTTTTAATTAATTGTTTTTTTCTGAATCATTCCAGCTTTCAAATGGGTCACTGACCCCCCTCTACAAAAAATAAATGCTCTGTAAGGCTACAAATATTACTCAGCTTTCTACTATAATCATACTGCAAAACAAACAGGTTTTAGGTGAACAACAAAAGAGAAAATGGTAAAATTAATAAAAAAAAAAGTGTATGCATGTTTGTACACTTAAAAACTGTATGAAGTAGTGTGTAATAGGAAAAAAAGCAAACTTTAGTAAAATGTGTGGTGTGTGTAAATAAAAACAAAGATCACCTACTTTCTTCAGCAAGAGGGCTGATGGTATGATAAGGGTCCTGATTTTTGCTACAGAAGTGTAGGGGCAGCATACAGGGCTGTAAAGAGCTGCCTAAACAGCAGACAAGTGCTTGTCACATGTCTGCTGCTCGGGGCCAGTCCTGTATTGAACACATCACAAGACCGACATGACAGTCCTCGTTGGCTTGTTGCTAAGGAGGCTGTCATTGCTCCAGGTCCTCTGCAAAAGCCTCTGGCACAGAGAAAAACTTTACTGCCAAAGAATGTAGTAGACAGGAACTTAACACAAGTAGTAAAACATGAATTAAATGATTAGAATTACTAAACACATACTAAAAATCAATTAATAGTGAATTGCCCTTTTAATTATTAAAAAAAAAACTCTAAAATGTAATATTTTATGAAAAACTTTATTTAAAAAACTGAAATACAGGAAAAAATATATACAAATATTAAATATATTAAGGATTGAGTATTGGCATTAAATGAATGCTTGATGCAGATGTGACTAACAGAAGTTATTCTACAACTGAAAGCAATAGCACAGTACTTAGGTACATGTCACAGCATTTTGTACATGTCACAAATCCCATTTGAAAAAAAAAATGGACATCCAAATCTTGAACAGTCTGAAGTACAGCATTGCCTGTGTCTCTTCGGCAGTTTGAGCTTCCCAAACAGCATTTCATTATTTTTGGAGTAAATCTGAGTAATTTACACAGGGTAGCATTGCCAGTTGCTAAAATCACTTCCCAGCAATGGTAAAGTATTACTCTCAGCCCTCAAAAACATGCAAATGCTCCTTTATTCCTGTTGCCTATTTAAAGGAACAGTAACACCAAAAAATGAAAGTGTTTTAAAGTAATAAAAATATCATGTACTGTTGCCCTGCACTGGTAAAACTGACCAGCTTGCTTCAGAAACACTACTATAGTTCATATAAACAAGCTCCTGTGTGGCAATGGTGGTTAAATAGTGGATAACAGATAACACCATTCTGTTCTACAGAGCTTATCTGATGTGTAACTTGAGCCTTTTCTCCTTTGAATAGCTGCCCCCATGGTTACACAGTAGATTATTTATATAAACAATAGTAGTGTTAATGAAGAAAACAGCAGTTTTACCAGCGCAGGGCAACACTGCATTATATTTTTATCACTTTAATTTTTTGATGTTAGTGTTCCTTTAAATATACTTATTCCACTTCCTATGGGAATTCAACATAACACTTGTCTTCTTGACATGGCTAAAATGCTGTGTGTACAATAACTAAACGGAACTAAAAACGTTAAAAGGCATACCGCCTCAAAGTAAAAACTGCTGTTTATTACACCATTAAAAAGCAGGTGGCTAGAGTGTAATGGACACCTAACGCGTTTCGGGAACATCCCTTAATCATAGGCGTTAGGTGCCACCTATTTTTAATGGTTTAACTTTATGAGGGGTGTGCCATTTCAATTTTTAGTTCTGGATTTGTGTAACGGAGGAGTCCTGCATGGTTTTGAGCACACGGAATCCTCTACAGTGCCTCTAGGACAATTTGTGAAGGAAATCTGGGTGAGTCTATGTTCAGCTGCTGCTAATGTGTGCACTATAAAGGTGGCCATACACGGACAGATAAAGCTGCTGATATCGGTCGTTTGGACCGATTTGACAGCTTATCTGCCCGTGTATGGGGGCTTCCGACGGGTCTTCCCGATCGCTATCTGGCCACGATATCAATCGGAAGGTTGGATTTTTACCCGACCGACCCGTCGGAGCCGCTTGGCGCATCGTAATTCGATCGTTCGGCCATATGGCCGAACGTTCGAATTACCCCCGATATAGCCATGCTGTTTAGTGGCATATCGGGGAAAGATCCGCTCGTTTGGCGATGTCGCCAAACGAGCGGATCTTGGAGTCTATGGCCACCTTAACCCTTAGCTAAACTAAACAGGATAAAAAACAAAAAGTAGGTCACAGGGTAAAAAGCAGGATGTATATATGTATATATAATGTATATTCAAGCATCATTCTACTATATTACAATACATAAATAATACTTTCGCATATAATACGTATGCACGCCACTGGTTTTAGAGGATTTCTGTTCAACATTTCTCCGACTTCACTTTTATCTTCCGTGGTCTCTTCTTTTCCTTATGAACAGGTGAATGCAAGAATTCTGTACTAGTGTTGGTGTCCCCACGCCTCAGTTTGCTGTAATTAAATAGTAAAGGAAAACAAATGGATCTGGCACATCTGTAATATAAAGTTGCATCCTTAATACCCATATCACATGAAATTCCCCAGGGGAAAGGCCCCATAATTTATACTTACCCCTCGTTGAAGATTCTGGCATCAGACTTCACGGCATCCAACTTCCGGGTCCTCAGTAAGCTGACTGGGAGATTGGTATGTCGGTGCATGCACAGTTGGAGCAGTTTGCTGGATTGGACAACTGCGCATGCGCCGAACATTGCCGAATAACCATAAGACACAAGATGGCTGCCGCGAAGTCCGAATTTGCAACAAAGGGTAAGTATAACATATGGGGCATTGCCCCTGGGGGGGGGCAGTTAAAGGACCAGTAACATCAGAAATTTCACAAAAATTCGTTAGTACACATTGAAAAAAATACACCAATTCAAATTATACTTTAAATTTAAAGTCTTTATTAAAAAATAACTTAAAGAAACTCTGCTTCCTGTCCTCCACAGAAAAGGCGACACTGCGACCATCCATGAAGCGGTGCTCGATTTCTCCTCCCTGTCTCTCTGCTGCTGGATCCTTTAGCTTCCACATTCCGTGCTTCAGTGGCGACAAGTCAGAGTCTCGCTGCATGACTGCATGTAAAAAGTGTATCAAGGCGTGCATTAATATAGGCTGCGTTTTCACTGGCTCCAGGCCGTGTATAGAACTACTTATGCCATGGTATGAAGAGACAGGTAGGGGCACGGGTGAGCGACAGACAACGTGCATCTAATGTCCGGGATGAGCGGGAGGCAAAACATACCATGTCATGCTATGGCTTAGGGCAGGCTATAGGGGGTTCGAGCAGCTGGGACTCAGGGAGATTAGCCTCGAGCTCCCGGAACCAGTTAGATTAGAAAAAGACGCAGGAGCCCCTGAAAGCACAATAGTGAGGAAAGCTGTGCCCTCATGGAGTTACTCTGCCTCCCTGACAGGTTAGCGCGGCTGAATCGTGCTTCAGCTGGAGGCCTGCTGTTCCTTATGCCTCCAGCTCATCCCGGAAACAGCAGGCAAGAAGCAGCGGCGAGAAGAAGACTGCTCCGGGAACTAGTCCGGCCTCCAGCTGACGCTCCCGCTATGAGCTATAAGGAAACCGTGTGCACGCCGTGATACACTTTTTACATGCAGTGAGACTCTGACTTGTTGCCAGCTAAAGGATCCAGCAGCAGAGAGACGGAAGAAAAATCGAGCGCCGCTCCATGGACGGTCGCAGTGTCGCCTTTTCTGTAGAGGACAGGAAGCAGAGTTTCTATAAGTTATTTTTTGATAAAGACTTTTTGATTTTAAAGTATAATTTGACTTGGTGTATTTTTTTCAATGTGTACTAACGAATTTTTGTAAAAACAAATTTGATGTTACTGGTCCTTTAAACTGGGGGGTAGGGTTTTTTTCTACAGGGTTGAATTCTCCTTTAAGGCGAGCATACACAGACAGATTTAAGATGCTTATATCAGTCCTTTAGCCGGATTCGGCAGCTTATCTGCCTGTGTATGGCGCGTTCAGACAGGCTTTGCCAATCTATATCTGGACAGATATTTATCGGGCAGGTTTGATTTTTCCCTTGCAATCAAAGGCCACATCATCTTCTTGAAGAGGTCCTTGTCCGTCGGCAGCCGAACGATCATAGTAGCCCGATATTGCCCCCTGCCTTTGGTGGGTATATCGGGGAAATATTCAATGGACCACAATAAGCCTTTTCAAAGATCTTTCCAATACAGGGGACTGTCCTATTGCCAAAAATTCACACACAACGTGAGTGAGTTTTTGCCAGCACTGCAGTAACTGAAACACAAAGCTAGTTGGTCACTAAATATTTTTTTAACCTCCAACCAAACATTTTTCAGATATTTGAGAGAGATATTGGGAGAAATCATTTTGTGAAACAAAAGGGACATTCCTGGTCACACCAAACCAAAATTAAAAATAAACTTTTCCTTAACATGTGAGCTTATGATATCAATGCAGAACGTCACATGATTGCTCTCTTTGGATTCCTAAACACATCCTGTATTATTTACTAAGCTGAAAAAAAAATGATAGGCTGAGAGACAGAGAGGAATATAGTGCTGGGGAATACAAGAGCACTCATCAAGCTTGTGGCTTCTGTAATTCAATAATCTGTCTCCCATTATGTGCAGGGAGATTTTCTCATTTTGTAAGACAGAATATAGAAAACTAACAACCCAAAGAGTCTATGTGAATTCATTTACTATAAATACATTCAGACTATGTAGAAATGTGCTGTATGGGTTATCTTACCCAGTGATAATGTTACTTTCTTTCTTGGATAACAAATATTTCTATTAAAAATAGGGATGCATTAAATTCTGGATTGAGTTCGTGATTTTGTAGGATTCAGTTCCTGAACCAAGTAACATGAACTCTTAACATGATGTGATTTTAGATCATGTTACTAAATAAATGCACAATTTTTTTCCATGCTGAAGACAAGCATTTCTATTAATGATTCTAATTTACATATGCAAAATAGGATTCCTTTCAGTACTTGGTGCATCCCTACTACACAGAACATTTCCAAATATATGAACTCAGTAATATTTTTTAATATGGTGCAAAATAACCTCAGCAGTTCTGTACAGCAGCCTAAACAAAGGTATGGCTGAATACAACACATATTCAAAAAGAAGACCTATAAGCAGATGAAACAGTACTCACGTTCCTAGGCTTGGCTCTTTGTAGTTAACTGGGTTTCGTTTTCTCCTGCTAGAAGCTCTTGAATCATCATCCTCTCCGGAGCAAAACTTTGGAGATTGTTTTAAGGAACCAAGAGTTGAATTTGTCAGATCTTGCAAAGGCTTCACAGCTGAAATGAAAAACAAAACAAAGCACACGGATAAGACTTTCAAGTCTGTTGTCTATAAAATTCCAACACTGTTGCACATATGGTTTCCTTTCAGTTGTTAGAGATATGCCCACATGAGTTTTGATGCCCATTAATCGTTTGAAGCAAAAATTGGCTTTCCACAATAGCTGCTCAGCTACCCTGACTGAACAAACCCAGAGATTTAGAATTTACTTACAGGAATGCCAATAAAATAGAAAGCATTCAATTTCCTAGAAATGCTGTCCTACACACACAAGGAGTGATGTTGTGCTCAAAGTCTAAAAGATAAACATTCTCTTTTAGTCTGATGGTGCACACACAGTATATTCTCAGCTATACACTTCAGCCAGTAGAGAAGCTCCAAAAAACACCTTTACTGTATCACGTTTGCCTTTATGCTCGCTAGAGAATTTCTTAGGTAGTGAGAAGCAGCAGCAACTTTTTGTTGATCAGGAATATAAAGCAGGAGAGAATAGGCCAAATTAGCAATCACCTTTAAAGGTAATTGTTCAGTGTTATGCTGTCAAATGAAAATGTGTAGCTGAAGCGTGTAAAAGTAATTCTCAGGCCAACCTGTAATCCAGTGAGACAGCTATTTGCCTCTTTTACTCGTTTTAGAGTTATGGTGAAAACGACTATTTCTTCAACAAATAGTGTTTGGGCTGAACTTTTCGACTATTTTTTTTAAATGAATATTTCTTGTTTTTCCTGCACTAAACAGGGTAACGGCGCGACTCCACATTTTCATTAAAGAGCTCAGATAATTCCACTGCATAATGGACTTCTGTTTATACATGTACTGGTAATTTGCTTGCAAGGGCAAAATATGAACTTAAATTTCCCCATTGGCTTGTTTTAACTTGTCTTAAGCTCAATCAATAATAGACATAGCAATTCTGTGATTTAAACAATAAACAAAGTATATATACAATAAACAAAGTACAATAAAAATATGTTCAGAACAAGCTATCAATTAAATGTGTGTGGTCTACTTAAAGGGGAACGGTCACAAAAATTAAATAAAAGCTTCATCCTTCTGAAATAAGACATTTTCAAAATATAATTAATTAAAAATGCTGTACTGTTTCTCAAATAATCAAGCATCCCCCCCAATCAGCATCTGTCTCTCTTTGCTCTGTATTCAAGCAAGATTTGAGAGCCTGATGACAGCCTTTGGGGGGGGGGGGGTTCCTTTTGCCTATAAGATGTATTAGAGTTCACTCTTTTAAAATTGCCAGACACTCAACTCCTGCATGCAAAGAGAATGAAGAGAGACTGATGCTGAAAGGGGAAACATTGAAGAGTAACTTATTATTTTAGAAAACAGTACATACTTTTTAATTGATTATATTTAGAAAGGTTACGATTTCAGAATGATGACGCCCATTTTACATTTTCATGATAGTTACTCTTTACCTTTTTACCTTTTTTTTAAAAAAAAAAAGCATACATGCAGAATGTATTTCCTGAAGAATTCCAGTCATCAAAGTCTACTCTTCTAAGTAGCATTACATGAACTGGAAGAGTAACCGATGTTCTACAATTATCAAATGGAAAGGGACCATTTGCAGTTGCTGGTTTTAAAAGTTTTTCAAAGTAAAAAAGTAGTGATAAAGAGATGTGTTTGCCATAACGGACTGTTGTTGCAGCCAAAAAAAGAGATGCTGAAAACATGATCTATTTTTCAGATTTAAGTGTTCACTTTCATCATCAGGACAGTCAAAGATAGGTATCAGTGGTGCTGACTTGTCTTTTTCTAACACCACACTGATTTATGAAACACTACCATAATGTATTACTTCAGGCAAGAATAAAAAGCTTTAATTTTTAAGAACTTACTTTAACTTTAAACAGACATATTTAACACATACAAACATACCTGTTTCTTGTTCCTCAATACTTTGATCTTGATCTTCACACTGTAGCTCACTATGTTGTTCTTCACAAATTTGTTGCGGTTTCTCATTGTAAACACTAAAGTTCCCAGGAGGCTGAGTCATCCATTTGGGGTTGCACTCCTCAAAAGTTGGAAGTTCCAAATCTGGGTTATTGTTCAAAGTTTTTTCTATAGTAAACGTAGCATCCTCTGTGTTGCTGGCAGATGGGAATTCAAAAAAACTATTACTTTCCACCACTGAATCGAGAATAGATTCACTAACCATGTCAAGCATAAAAGAATCTTGATCATTTCTCAAAATTCCACTAAAAAATCTAGTCTTTTTACATGGCTGAGTAACTGGCAAATCTATCAAGCTTTCCTGGACCAGTGTACCTTGCTTATGACCAACATCTTCCTTTGCAGGTAAGATATGGGTTTTCCGTTTGTCTGCAGGAGAAATGGAACTTAAAGAATATAAGGTATTGTCCTCAATTACAGGTTTACAGGTCACATTATCCAACATCCTTTTATGGCCTTTAATATTTGGTGCATCTAAGGCAATTTCCAGATTTGGATTTTTTGGCTTTGTCTTGTGTACATTATCAAAGCTATTACTTTTATTGCTCTGAAACAAGTCCATGGTAGTTGGAGATTCCAGAGAACCAAGTGGTTGAACAGAAGCCCCTGTCTGAAAATTTGCCATGTCCTCTGGTTTGTTTATCACATATGTTCCCCTTCTGTAATGCGCTACATCTTTAGGAACAAACTCCACTGCAGAAGTTAATCCAGTGGCTTCAGAGGTGTTCACAAAATAAGTTTCTCGTCGAATGTGTGCTTGGCTGCACGCCATGTTAAGGAAACTGCTTGAAACGTCCCCAGTTTTCTTGAGATTAACCTTCTCATCAGCATTTGTTTCTGCTTTTTTCATCCCTAAACATATTTCCTGCTGTTTTGTTTTTATTTTGCCAGTCTTGGTATGTTTCTTTTTGGAGATCTCACTAATCTTTGCAGTTGTACCACTGCTTTTAACTTGACCCAGTTTAATGAAAGCATGTGCTGACTCACACTTTATTTCCTTGAATTGCTCATTTTCTTTGGGAAGAGGGACTTCTGTATGTTCAACATGCAAAATTTGCATATTGTTTGAAGGTTCCTGATCCAAAATACAGTTGTTTGTAGAAGTTGCTCTCTTTTCTTCATACGGATGTTTCAGAACCTGTTTCCCTTTAATTTCAGTATCACATTTGATTTCAGCCTCCTCTTGCTTAATAGGCTGTGTTAAAACATACGTTTTTCGAAAGTCGACTGTCGACTGTGGAATAAGGGTGAAGTTTGTGCTAATCTTAGACAGCAGATCATCATCTTGCTGAATGTTATCAGATTTGTGTTCAGAATCCTGATGATTATGCTCTAAATCAAACGTTTCATTTTGTTTACCCTTAAACGGTTTGTTATCAATAGAGGATACTTCTTTTATTTTACTTTTGTGTGTCTTTTCACGTCTGGCATGTTTTACTTTTCTTAATGAAGACCCATCTTGTTTAATAGGAATACAAGATTTAGATTTCTTCTCTGTTTTGCTTACTGAGGAAACTGTGATTATAGTAGCAGAGTCACTACAGGTTAGCTCCATATCAGCATCATAAAGAGTTTTCTCCTGTCGAACATTTTTGTCTTCAGCTGTATGCTCAGTAACTATTGCAGAAAGAATGGGGTCAGCAGCTAATGGATCATTAGCTTCACCATGCTGCTCAATAACAAAATCTGAGCTACCTTCACGTTGGCCAGAATTTATTTTTGGGTTTGAAGGGCTTTCAAAGGACATGGTTGCTCGTTTAATTGCTTGCCTCTCATATCCATCAGTTTGGGAGTCATATTCAGAAACTGCTGGAGTTTCATAATTTGCATTGGTTGCAATGCTACTATCAGTGGTCTGCTCACAGTGAACCCTATTGCTGCTTTCTTGCCTTGAGTACTTATACTGGTTTAAGTCAGATTTAATAGATTGTGTACTTGAGTGAGATGCCGTTGATCGTTTCTTCCTCTTTGTAACAAATCCACAAATGTCTGAATTAAGAACATCCGATACTCTAAATTCCTCACGGGGAACTAATTCCATGTTTTGTATGTTTGGAATGTCATTTTTAATTTCATTAGATGTCCCAAGGCTTTCTGCAATATAAATTTATAAAAATGTAATACAATAAAAGTGGAAAAAAAAAACCAAAAACTTAAAGGGGGAGTCTGTCATGATTTTTATGATGTAGTTTTTATTTCTAAATTACACTGTTTACACTGCAAATAATGTGTGTGTATATATATATATATATATATATATATATATATATATATATATATATATATATATATATATATATAATTCCATCTCAGGTCATTTTCCCTGGGGTTATGTGCTTTCAGTAAGACCCATCACTTTAGGATAGAACTGCTTTCTGGAAGGCTGTTGTTTCTTCTACCCAATGTAACTGAATGTGTCGCAGTGAGACTTGGATTTTACCATTGAGTGCTGTTCTTTTAGTTACCAGGGAGCTGTTATCTTGTGTTAGGGAGCTACTATCTGGTTACCTTCCCGTTGTTCTGTTGTTAGGCTGTTGGGGGGGGTGATATTACTCCAACTTGCAGTACAGCAGTAAAGAGTGACTGAAGTTTATCCAAGCACAAGTCACATAACTGGGGGCAGCTGGGAAACTGACAATATGTCTAGCCCCATGTCAGATTTCAAAATTAAAATATAAAAAAAATCTGTGCTCTTTTGAGAAACGGATTTCAGTGCAGAATTCTGCTGGAGCAGCACTATTAGCTGATGTGTTTTGAAGTAAAAGTTCCCATTTGTGGATAGTCATAAACATTACTTTACAGGAAACACAGTGAATTAAGTATTCACATACGATTGTGCTAGCTTGGAGGATCGAAGTAACTATGCCATGACTGAAAACAGTTTACCAGTGAGACATAAAAACCATGGACCTCCATCTTACTTTTTAAGTGATATGGATAGTGCACCTTATTTAAAAGGTCAATCTGCTGAAATTGTGATCTGTATGAATCTAATACAGGCAGTCCCTGGGTTAAGTACGAGATAGGGTCTGTAAGTTGGTTATTATGTTGAATTTGTATGTAAGTTCAAACATACATTTACTTACTAAATGCAACTTAGACACTTAGGTGTCTGCCTTAACATTAAACAGTATTTAAATGCTAATAAAAGTCAAGCAAACCATAGTATGTTATTGTAACAGCCACCGACTGTAAGTGTGAGTTGTATGTAAACGTGAGGACTGCCTGTATAGTTTATTGTTATATCACCTAAAGGTGAGGGTTAGGCTACCACTTGGCTTCATGTAAGAACAACTGAAAAAGTTAAATAAAATGCAGAGTAATCCAATTACCTTTTGAAGGTACATTTAAATTGTCAGGTATTGGCTTATGGAGTGATCGCTCTCTCAAAGAACTGGAGTTTGGGAGAATAGAATTCTCTGTTGGTGCTTCAACCACTGGATCTGCTGGTATAATGGTTCTTCTGTCACCTATGGAGCTAGAAGGAACCCTTAAAGCCATTCCTGTCATTCTACAAGAACGATATGCAAAGCATTAATGAATAGTACCTTAATAATAAGATGAAATAATTCAAATATTCGTTTGCATATTCCTGTCTTATGGTGCTATTAAAAGTATATTCATATAACTTATCAATATAAAGTCTATTCATCATTTTTCCATGCATCTTTAAGTAAGCCATACTGTGGTGTAAATTGTATATGGGGGGGGGGGGGTCTAACCCTTTGTAATGGCTCTAAGGAGCATCATTTAAAAAAATAAATAAAGACAAAGGACAACTATGTGGAGGGTAAGTGGCTCTATGTGCATTAAATACAAGATACATAGACATCCAAAGAAAAGGACGGCACTCCAATACTTGGAATAAATGTTTATTCCAAACACATACAAGGATCCAACGCCCTACGCGTTTCAGGAATCACTCCGTTAATCATAGGCATACATCTTGGACCAAACAGACAGGTTATATACACAACATCAATAGCGACCCCTGCTGGGCCCAATATAGAAATACAAGTTAAAAACATATGTGCTTTATTAATAAAGCACATATGTTTTTAACTTGTATTTCTATATTGGGCCCAGCAGGGGTCGCTATTGATGTTGTGTATATAACCTGTCTGTTTGGTCCAAGATGTATGCCTATGATTAAGGGAGTGATTCCCGAAACGCGTAGGGCGTTGGATCCTTGTATGTGTTTGGAATAAACATTTATTCCAAGTATTGGAGTGCCGTCCTTTTCTTTGGATGTCTATGTGAATTTTAGCAGTGGGGACGCTGCGGACTGAGCACCCGTTTGGAGCAGCAAACAGGAAGTGTTAAACTTGGAGCGATCCTTTTTTCGTGAAATTAAATACAAGATACCACATTTTCAACTACACCATTCAAAAGAACATTCTGACAATTAATAAATGGGGATGCATGCTTGCTCCTGGGTTAGTGCTGCAGTCAGATGTTATAAAGTTGAAAGGTGTTCAGTAGAAATGAATGTCTATCTTGGCAGGCTGCTGGTTAAGTGTTTATGTCTGCAAACATGTTTTCGGAACCAAACCATTACAACAAACTCCCTAGATTCCATGAACCTATCCCAGCATAAACAAGTATGAAACATACAATTTTTTTCTAGTTAGAAAAACAGTGCTAACTTACCTAAAACCCTGATCATCATCCAAAGAAAACACACTATGGTTGCTAAACCGTTCACTCTTTCTCGATTCTAAAGTTGAAAGATCTGTTGAATTCTTCAACAAAGAAATGCATAAATGTGCGTGAATGTGAAATTCAAGAAAATGTAACAGTTTTCATGTTTGCTAAATATGCAACATAATGCAAGTTATTACAGAACAAATACTGATCTGATAATAATTACCCAATTAGGTATAGTGTTAAGTATTATCAGTTCGATAATGCTGGAAGCCTGTCATTCCTAGGAAAACCTATGGCACCTACACAAAAGAACAACGGTGCTGGCACTGTAGATTTTATATTTACACATTTCCTTTTTATCTATACTGTGATATGGGTTTCCTGACAAAACAGCATGGATCAAAAAGGCTGGCACACAAAGGCTTAAAAGATTATTATACCTTATGTATAAACCATACATTACTTATCATGACCGACTTTCTCACTGTACAGAAAATCTGTCTTCATTAGGTTTAAAAACGACGTATCTAGCCCATATAATGCTTTCCTAAGATGTTTAGGGTGAGGTTCCATAATGCCTTTCAATACAAGCCGCCATTAACTCTCTCCACAGCAGACAATATAAGGACAACAACCCATTAGCAAAACTGCTTGGTAAGTACTTTACTGCTCGCACAAAATGTGGTGTAGGGTTGTAAAACGCTTTCAGTTTTTTTTTTTTGGAAATATTATCTCTCATTGAGTGCAGTGTCCTATGCTATTATTAAGAAGTAGGTGTTATTGCATTGCCTGTACATGTTATCAGCTCTATGTTTACCTCTATGTTGCTGATTTCAATAGCAGCAGGCAAGTTGATGTTCATGAAAATATCAATGTCCTTTAGCATTTTGTTCTATAAAAAAAAAATTACAATTATTTAGTAAAAATTAGGTGGCATTTTCTGTGTTTTCCACAAAGCAATATAACATCAATTACAGTTTCAAGTGTGGCTAAAATAGTTATGAATAAAGGAAGCACTTAAAATTCAAAATAACTTATTTCTCAATGACATGAATAATTAAATGTTAGCAGGTATATTTATATTTATGTAGTGCTGCTTCTACAGTCTAACTTTTGCACAAATAATTCCTAACTAGCCCCTAGCCTAGAGGAAGATAAAGACCAACCCATCAACATTATAATATAACTGATACTAATAGCCTTGTAATTTTATTAGGGATGCACCGAATCCAGGATTCGGCCTTTTTCAGCAGGATTCAGATTCGGCCGAATCCTTCTGCCCAGCCGAACCGAAACAGGAAATTGTGTGGCTTTTGTGTGTCACAAAACAAGGAAGTAAAACATTTTCTCCCCTTCCCACCCCTAATTTGCATATGCAAATTAGCATTCGGTTCTCAGCTGAATTTTTCATGAAGGATTTTGGGGTTCGACCCTAAATTTTATCCTGTTATAATTCTGGCCTCATATACATGGTTCTACCGCCATGTGCGATTACCCTTAGATACCATACCTCCTACAGTTGTGCAGTAACCCACAACACACAGTATGATAGCATTTGCTGCTCTGTAGCTATGGCACAAACTTTCAGCTTTTGGAGAATATTAGCAACTACGTTTTCGATGTAAATCATTGGGCAGAAAAAAAATGTCTTTAGTTTTTGCATAAAAGAAACTTACCAAAAGGCTTAGGTTTTGCCTGAGCAGAGCATTTTGGAAATGTAGCATCTTCACTTCTTTCTGTAAAAACATTTTATCATTCTCCAGTCTCCTTGCTTTCTCTCTTTCAGCAGTTAGTGCACAGGCCAAAACTTTATTGTTGTGCTTCAATGAGATCTTTAGAATAGAGGAGTTATCTGAAAAAGGAAAATGTAATTTAAAGTTAAAGTAGCCAGAATTTGAACAAAAACTGTATTTTTCAGTACTGTGGTGTCTGAAAAAATGGATAAAAAGTTTGCTTTGATTGATCAACCTAATGATTACTACCATAGTTTATTTAAAGGAAAACCTTACTCCCAAAATGACATAAGAAAGTAATAGGGATTGGGGAAGCCATGGTGTAGGCTTCCTAAACCTTTCTAATGAAACCTTCACTGAAATGCTCTTGGCAGGTACTTATAAGTCACCAAGGCTAGTCTAATAAATCTTGACATATAACCCATTTCTAAAAAGTTATACCACACTAACCACCATACAGCACTGGGGATAATAGGAGTTGCTAGTGATTAGTCCAGTAATACAAAAGAACAAGACAAAAAAAGTGTAATGCAAGAATGATCTGAATTCTTCTGTTTTCTTTATTTAAACTTACTTAAAGTTTTTGTTTTAATTTTTGCTGCAAGAGTAGTATTCAGTTTTACAGTTTTCAAGGATCCATGTATCTTTTCTCGCATTCGATCCTTTACGGTCTGTAGGGTAGCAAGTGATGCACTTGTTTGTAAAGCCATGTTAAAATGAACACAGCATGCATATAAACTGCAAAAAAAGATTAAAGAATAGGTCATTAAAAGGAAAGTATACCTTCAGAATGAATACTTAATCAATAAATAGCATATATAATAATAATTGACCTATCCTCCCCCCCCAGTGTAATGGACAGTCCTAGTACGTATTAAGGCTATTGTCGCAAGTGTGTTTTCTCCAAATGGGGTCTGATTATGTTTTAATCTTAAAATCTACCCCATGTTAATACTGAAAGAGCACTTGCTCAGGGCAGATAGATGCAAATATAATATATATATTTCACCCAGCACTGAAGAAGACATAGGAAAACAAAGACACAGGCAATAGTGACAAGCAGGATGAACTAGTGGTGCAAAGTACATTTTACATATGAATTGTTCAGTGTCCTTTATGATACAGCTTAATGAAATTCTACCCTTCCTTGTCCTTTAAAGCACCCAAAAGTAGAATTAGTTTATGTGTTCTTTACTCCAGCCCTTTGTCATGCCTTTTTATTCAGCAGCTTTCCAGTTTGCAAACTCAGTAAGTTCAAATTACCCTAGCAACCATGCATTGATTTGAATAAGAGACTGGAATATGCATAGGGGAGGGCCTGAATATAAAGAGTATAAATATCAATAAATGTGTAGCCTTACAGAGCATTTGTTTTTTTTTTAAATGGGGTCAGTGACCCCACCCCCCATGTGAAAGTTGGAAAAGGTAAAAGTAAAAAGTCTAATAACTACCCCTTTAAAGCGAAGGAGCCCAGAGTGACACTGTGCAGAATGTGTTTCAGGCAGAAGAAAGTGACAAGGAGGGAAAGCAAGGGAAACCATGTCAACACGGTATATTGTTATTTTTAGTGATTTTATACTTATAATTATAACATGTTAAGATGCCATAACGCCTGGTTATAGCCATAAGACCACTTTTGTACTTTATATTCTTCACTTTGTCTTTGGTTCTTAATAGCACGAAAACATATATTTAGACTTTAAAGGAGAAGTCAACCTTCGTGCGAAAATCCCTCCCCTGTGCATGCGCACGAAAGTCACAAAGTTTCAGATTTCTTTTTTCGTAAACTTCATGACTTTCGTCACATGCGCAGTAGATCCGCACTGGCAAATGCCTCCTACTGTGCATGCGCCAGAAAACGCTGCTGAATCCAGGAAGAAGAGCGCTCTGGAGAAGGTGGCTGCTGTGAACTCAGCAGGAGGGGACCAGCACGGAGGGGTAAATAACAAGTTAGGGGCATTTGCCAGGGGGGCAGGTAGGCCGGGGGGGGGGGGGGGGGAGGAGGGCCTACACAGGGGAGGGATTTTTGCACATAGGAGTTTACTTCTCCTTTAAAGGAAAACAGCACACTGTTCTTAGTAGGCTGAAAACACAGCATCCATAGCAGCCCCCTAATAGGAACATACAGTAAATACTGGACACCAGTAACATTGAAACGGCTTTGGTGTGTGTTTCCAGACAATTAGCGGCAGTACTAACACTAGTGCTTGCCACACAATATACTTGTTTAGTATAGTTTTTTGATGCCATTTATATGGGTATCTTAATCATGGTTTGTTTCTAAAAAGTATGCACCATTTTCACAAGCTATATAATCACAACCCAGGGCCACCCAAGCGTAGCTTTCATTCTTTTATTAGGGAAGCACTACAGGTAGGGGGATCAGTTATCCGGAAACCGTTAGCCAGAAAGCTCCAATTTAAGGAAAGGCTGTCTCCCATAGACTGAAATTGATCCAAATTATTTCAATTTTTAAATAGTATTTCTATAATTATTCCTTTTTTTTCTGTGTAATAACAAAACAGTACCTTTTACTTGATCCACAATACGATAAAATGAATCCTTATTGGATGCAAAACAAGCCTCCTGGGTTGAATAAATATTTTCATGATTTTCTGGTAGTGAAGGTACAAATTAGGGAAAAATCCCTTTTCCGGAAAACCCCAGCATTCCGGATAACAGGTCTCATACCTGTACATGTCAAAAAGTTCATGTCATAAAAAGATACAGCTATGGGATCCGTTTCCAAATAATCCAGATTTTTAAATTTGATTTTCTTTTTCCGTGGAATAATAAAAACATACTCGATCTCAACTAAAATATCATTAATCCTTATTGGAGGCAAAACAATCCTAATCGGTTTAAATAATAAATGATTTTTTTTTATTAGACTTAAGGAATGGAGATCCAAATTAGAGAAAGATCCCATATGTGGAAAACTCAGGTCCCAGTCTGGATAACAGGTCCCATAACTGTACTGACAGTACTGCGAATACACTGACCGCTTATTAATGTGTGTTCATAAAAACTGTGCCAGTCAAGACATAATATACCCAGAACAGCAACAGAAAAGCTTCAGAACATCTTACTTAATGTGGGCTTATACTCAGAAATCTACTGCTCCCAGTACAACATAAAGGAGCATTTGAGTCCTCTTGTGACACACCCAAAGGAATATTGTTTTATTGGGGACCGGGCAATGACAGGGTCCCATTACTGCCCAAACAGCCCTACATACAATTAAGAGGGACACAAACACAACGCACAGACGCAGACAGCTACTCACAAGTTCCGCAAAGCTGTTATTGCAATCTCCTTCGCGCTTGTGTTTCAAAAAACTCCCGACGCCACAAATCTCATCACGCGAGACTGTAGTCGTGACGACTTCACGTAAGCGCAGTGACGCATAGCGTAGCCGCCTTGTGGGAGTGACGTGCAGAGACTGTGTTACACAATGGGAAACCGGTAGAAAGTGGCTGTAGGCTGCTCACAATCTGATTTTCCTTTGCTCGAACAACAACAAAGAGAAAATAATAGACGCCTCATCTCTTAATATTTACTCAGCGCTCATTTATATTTTCTGCTTGGGGCTCTCGCTTGTCCCAGTGAACTGGAAACAGACAATGTCAAATGTTGCTAATATTGTGTTTCCTGGTCAGATGTGACCAAAAAAGAAATGATTTTGTGCAAACTAGAGCCATGTGACTTAAAGGGGCAGTTCACACTTAAGTTGTCATAGAAGGTCCAATTGTGAGCAACTTTTCAATTGGTCATCATTGTTTATATATATAGTTTTTGGATTATTTGCTTTTTCTCTTTCAAACTTTTAAATGGGGGTCACTGACCCCATTTTTACCTCAGTTCAGCAGAATACTGCCAAAGTGGAATTTATTTCAGACTAGCTGACATAAATTCCACAAGTGTCTATTCCACTTTATTTCAGAATAGCTGACATAGTGTCAACTATTCTGAAATAAATTCCACTTTGGCAGTATTCTGCTGAACTGAGTGCTCTCCTTTCTACTACAAATTGAATATCCATAAGGTGTGCGGTACACCTCATAAAGGATAGAGGCATGCTGCATAAAGCAAGAAGGTAGTGCGCTGGAAACAATCTCCTCTACTTGTACTATGATGCAGACATGGGCCTGACATACTAAACTAGGGGGACAAGCACCAAGACCGTTTTTTTGTCCTAAAACTTATTAACAAACCTTTGCAAGCCAACTAGTCAGTGAACAAGAGCCCAGGGTAGCAGTTCAGTAGTTAAAATTGACACAACCAATTATTGATCATTGAAAACTTTGAAATTCTTGGTATAAGCTCACAATATATGTGTCATTAGAATTTCCAGCACAGTAAAATAAAATCGAAGACTTGTACTGTGTGACCTATCTGGTCTAATTGCATGGTGGCATTGTCTTGCTGAAACAAGTGAGACCTTCCCTGAAAATATGTTGTCTGCTAGCTTATTATTCTCCAAAACCACTATACAGTTTACTGTTTAGCATTAATGTTATCCCATTGTGCAAACTCCCAATGCCATCATGGATGCTGGCTTTTGAACTGCATGCTGATAACAAGCTGGATGGCCCTAGTCCTCTTTAGCCCAGAGGACCTGGCATCTATGATTTTCAAAAAGATGGTATGTTTTATTTCGGTGTTGTACCATGTAAATTGAAATAAAGCATAATACTTCCAACATTGATCCTTTAACTAAACAGAGGTACTGTTAATCCCTGAATTGAGCTGCTTGTTGACGACCCCAATATTTTCGAGAAAACACGTCACATATTCACAGAGTCATTCCCTGAGAGCCATTTTAGCTAGGTCACTCCCACCAATTAACCCTCGATATTCGAACCATAGTAAATGTGCCCCATAGAATATAAATGTCACAATATAAGGCTGATTAGTAATTAATAGAAAATTACTATGTCAGCTAGCACCATAATTTAATAATATACCCTGTAGCATCATGTTATATTACAGGCAAACCTAATTTTCTGCTTGATAATTTGCCCGACCCCTAAGCTTAGCTTCTCATAGCCCACTGAGCATGTGAGTGTCACAGACACTTTCCAAGATTGTGACCCCCAGTGACAGGTTTGAAATCTCAATTGCTGCTATTGAGAACTGAAACTTTAGGCTGGTGCAATAAGGTCATTATATAAAAGATGTCATTTTTAGCTACAGGTATATTCATTTTTTTGGTTTAATTCCCCTTTATAAAAAAATATTGTTGGCCAGGGGCCTATATATAGTATTAAAAGAATACGTTGGTGGCCAGGGGCCTATATTTAGTATTAAAATAATACGTTGGAGGCCAGAGGTTTAGTAAAATTTAAAAAAAAAAAACACACATTGGTGTTCAGTGGAACTTACCTTAGGCTCCTTTCTTGGCTTCAGGGCATCAGCTTCCTGGAGCTCTTGGGCGCAAATTCACTAAGCGCCGAACGCTAGAGTTAATTCGCTAGCGTTTGGCATTTTCCGTTTCCAAACGCTGGCGTAATTTCGCTAGTGTTACTTTGCACCCTTACGCCAGGCGAATTCTCGCTAGCGATGTAACTACGCAAATTCACTAACTTGCGCAGTGTACTGAACCGCTACCTTTTACGCTAGACTTCCTTCGCCACCTCAGACCTGGCGAAGCACAATAGAGTAGATTTTTTTTTTGAAGGTTTTCTAGGCATTTGAAGTGGTGATACGTGTTCCTCCATTGAAATTTGAACTTCGCTTCGCTTGGCGAATTAACGCTAGCGCAACTTCGAAAACTTACGCTACCCCTGTGCGCAACTTCGGATTTTAGTGAATTTGCGGAGTGCTGGCGAAAATACGCCTGGCGAAGTATGGCGAAGTTGCGCCTGGCGTCTTAGTGAATTTGCCCCTTGGTCTTTTCCCTGCTTAGGTTTCGTTTGTGATTTTGGGTCTTCTGAACTTCGGCAGTTTGGCTCTGTCAAGGGGGGTATGGCTAATTCGAAAAGTGCAGTACAGCCGGGCCAGGCCCAATACAAATGTACCCCCTATGCCCACCTGATGGCAGCCCTGCATATACTGGGTACTGACTGCATGCGTGGGAAGAACTGTGCACACTTTTATGATTAATGACCCAGGAAAAGGGGTCCCCCTATTGCGATATTCTTCTATGAATAACAGCGTTCTTGCCTACACTGAAACCTTGCTAATGTTGAATAATCCCTTCAATATGTGCTTGTAGTGTGAGCCTCATTAGTTATGTTGTCTCTGACTGGGTGTAAGGGGAAGATTTTGGTGTGCTGTGAAAGCTAGAGTTTTGCTGTAATTGTTTCCTATTGAAACCTACATCCATTTATTTTCTATTCTGTCATAGTGTCTGGTTGCTAGGGTCTCATTAACGTCACATCAGATCAGTTATGTCTTTTAGATCAGGTGAATGTGGTTGTATGGTTGGAATTATTTTCTGCTCTCACAGCCCTAGAATAGGTGTGCTTTTTATTGTACTTGGACAGCACTGCAGTGTCAAGTTGCTTTTGAATTCAGAAACCTAATATAATGATGAATACAGCAGGTAACTTGATCCTAGGATCCTAGCAGTAACACAGCTGAAATGTTATTGTTCAGTAAGCCTTGTGGTCTCATAGCAACATCAGTAGAAAAAAACAGCCTTGCAGTACTGTAAACCTATTTTTGCTTCTCTTGAGCTCACGAGCAGGAGCAAGAATAGAAACACCAGAACAACTTATCCAGGTAAGAAGCAATGGTAGAATCACTGGTCAATACTGTGTCTGCTATAAACGAAATTCTGATATATATACTTTATTATTATTCTTTTTCTAGTTTATGATCAGTGTTTGATGTTTAAAGTGTATTTTGATGGGTATAAATTAGCTTTCCAGTCCTTGCCCACACCTACAGTTTTCTATGTGACATAGTCTACTATTGTTTCTGTTCAATAAACACCAGCAGCTTGAAAATAGATGTGTTGACACGAACAAGGGTTTGATCAGTAAAAGCTCTCCTTTGCTTTTATTACATATGTCATCTTTTTCATAACATTTAATTATATGGAACCTGTATTAATAATCTGAGACTGAAGTCTATTATGGAGCAACAGACAGAATATTACCTCACTGATAGGTCCCCCCCAGGCTATATATAGATGATTTGGACAGGCAATGATACATATCTAATTGTATCAAGAAGGGTGTTTAGTTATAAAATAGGGTTAATTTACTTATACTCCAATTAGAAGTGCAAGAACAGTAAAAGCACAAAAATGCAGATCTAAGTGCTCATAAAGAGAACACTTCTTAGCAGGGTCTGTCTGTGCTCTGTACGTAACAAAAATGCAAGACAGTCCTGTCCTTATTGCCTGCCCTGTATCTGGCAGAATCACTGAGCAGGCCATGGTAATAGAGTAATATTCATAGTTAAATGTTAAAGAGACAGTAACACCAAGAAAATGCAGTATATGTAGTATATGTAGTTTTGCATGCATTTAATATATTTACTTTGCACTGTTAAAAATTGTGTGTTTGCTTCAAAAGCTCTACTGTCGTGTGCTCCTTTCAGCAGCTCCATTTACAGGTATGATGTTGGCCCATGTGGTACAATCGCCAATTCTTTTGCACTTTTCCTACTGGGGGCACATCACAAATGAGGCCTAAAATAAATGCAAAGAATTTATTTTTTCTTTATGTTGTTAACACAATGTGTGCCTAAGTTTGTAACATTGTTTGTCAATTCGCTGTATGGTATTGTATGGAAGTATTATGTTTATCTGGATCATGTTTCTACCGATGTTATTTCATTATGTTAATAACTGCAATCATAAATATTGTCTGAAAAAATAAAACTAGGTAGTAAATTAGGTAGTGTATGTGGAGATATATTGATAATGCACATATTGTTAACACCCTTTTTTTATGTGAACTAAAATGAACCAAACTTGGACACCTTCTACAATTCAGGCTTTTAACAGCAAATAAATAATGGCCTGTTTCTTATATTCAGTAAAGAAATTGGAAAGACGCTGGACAATATGCTGTGTATTATTATTATAACATGTTTATAACGTGTCAACATATTCTGCAGCTCTGTACAAATTGGGTTTATACATTCAATATACATAATTACATACAGTACATAGTGAACAATGATTGACTGAAGTCAATTCAATTTCATGCCCAGCCATACAGGTCTATGCCTGTATGTTAAGTCTTAGCTTAAATAGACCTGCAGACATCATATACTGCTTTATATTGGAGCATCTCAAGGTAGAAAATGAGAAAGACATAGTTGCAGTGTTAATACATGGTATTGGCAGGAGAGAAACTATTGTTAATTGGAAATATATTTTAAAGCACCTGGACATCATCTGATGGAGTCCACTGAAATCAAATACTGTACAGTACATTTTTAGTACCAAGTGATGGAAAAGTCCATTGTGATGGAACAAAATTAGGAACAGATCATAAACAAACTCAAAGTGGAACTGGAAAAGAATAGCAACGTCATACAACTTCTAATACCCATTGCTTTTAAGAAAACATCAGGAAGCTTTGGATGCTAGACCTAAATAATAAGTGGTGGTGGAATTTCAGAAAGATAGATTGAAACAGCATAAAACTTGGGCAGAAATGACAAAGACAATGAATGATGAAAGGCACAATGGAAATAGCAAAAAAAGACCATTGTCTTCTTATTCAACCTGTTCCTGGACAGAGGAGCAAATCTGGAGAAAGATTATAGAGGATTTAACTAAAAGAAAAATGACATCCAAAATGTGGAAAAACAGACAGATACACCGAGATGTGCTGTCAAAAAAAGCACAACTACAGTTCCACTTAAGGTATTATACCTATATATTACATTATATCATATACATGAATTAACAGATAATAATGAGCATCAAGATACTATGCATGTATGTGGCTGTTTTTATGAAACTGTAAGCCTGTGATGCTCTGTGCAGGCTTGCTGGAGGACACAGCTTGACCATGATTCACATTACACCTGCACTGAAACGCGTAAGAATGAAGGTGTAGTAAGCATGTGGCTTCCTGTGGGACTAGGTAAAGGATCCTGTCTATGCAGAGTTTAAGAGGCATAACGCAAGTACAATGTGCCTTTAAAAAGTTACTAAGCCAAGTGGAGAATTATGTACTTACTACTGACCGCCATATAAATGTGTGCTTTTGCACTTCTAAAGAAGCTTTAAGATGCTTCTATGGTAATGGAAAAAGTAATAATGTGGGCTGTAATGAGTGGAAATGTAGACTACATTTTTAACAGCCTTTGTTTTCAGTGTATCATAGAAATAAAACATCCCACTTAGCTCTACTTTAAAGCATTACCATGTCTTGTGCTTGAAAGAGTGACAGTAGATAACAGCTTGGTCTTGACACCAGTGTCGCGCATTGGTGTGTTATAATCTGTTGATACCATGAACTCATCAAAGTATGCAACCGTCTCTGTACCTGTAAATAAATGAGCAAATGTTCACTGGGTTTGTGAATAGTTTTAAAGGGACACTGCTCTGTAACCCCTATCAGTCATATAATTTCTTGGCTGGAAACTCCATAAATACAATCTTCTCATTTTGTTTAATGGGTCATTTAACATTTATTTTTTAATACTTTCCACCGAACAAGTAAAGTACAAAATATTGCCCACTCAAGGTTCTTTTAACTTAAACTTTTCTTGTGTTTACAGGTCTTCAACCAGTGTTTTACATCTCCAACTGCTGGTCTTATGGAAAGAAAGCGACTGAAAAAGGAAGTTGGAAAGCTATTGTAAGTATATTAATGTTTATTTTCTCAGCACATGACTAGATTGTGACATATTTTCTCAAAACTAAATACCAGATATTTGTCTGCAGTGGCAAATGATGTTAATTACCTCTTCATATGTAGACTATTTGCAAATTTAAGCGACCAATTTTTTTATTGTTTGCACCCTTTTTGACAGATTTCAGACTTCAGTGACTTCCTCGCAAACTTTGTGAACAAATTGTTTGCATTGTGCTTTGTATGTAATAAAACGGCAAAGCGTTTTTTTCGTGCCAAAAATATCATGAAACTCCAGAGCTGGTGTTACTGTTAACCTTTGCTTAGCAATAATGAGTGATGTAATATTTGCCAGCAAATCATTCTACCTTGTGAGCAGCACTAAATATTTGTAAAAATAAGATGAGCTTTTAGATTGTAAGCTTTTTTGGATTGTTAACTCTGGCGAACAAGGTCCTTTGATTCCAAAACTTGTCAAATAGTGTTTTGTGTATGTATATAATCTGCAGAGAAAACAAATACACACAGACAACACAATACAGTTTACTGCTAATCTGTGAGGTTCAGTTTTAAGGAAGATGGGACATTAGCCTAATAGCGACTAGTGATGAGCGAATCTGTCCGCTTCGATTTGCTGAAAAATTAGCGAAACAGCGAAAAATTTGCAAAACACATTGAAGTCAATAGGCGTCAAAATAATCTTGACGCATGTGCCAATTTTTATACTCGCTCTTTTGTCCAAATGCATTTAAGTCAATGGGTGTCCTAATAATTTTGACGATTTTAAAAACATTCGCAGCCAGTGAAGTGTGGAAATTTGCCGCAAATCCATGCCTGGCAAATAAATTCGCCCATCACTAATAGCGACATTCACTGCAAAAAAATTATGGGATATTTGAAATGTGTTTGTTTTATTATAGAAATTATGCTAATTATCTTTTATATTTATTTACTTTATATTTGTCTCTATTTTTATTCCCTTTGAAGGACAGACTATGTCAGCACAACTCTCCGTGAAAAGGATTTTGATCCTAAAGGAAAAACGGAATCCACGTTCCTAGATGACATGGTAGCTAGACCAGTAGTAGTAGTAGTAGTAGTAGTAGTCTTAAACTGAAAACTTGGTGATAAAACATCCATGTATACAATTTTCTATAGATCGTTGAACAGCAATAGTTGTTTTTATGTTAATCTATTTGTGTAGATATAAAACTAACTGTAACCTGAGAAGCCATGGACTTGATTTAAAACTAACATAATAATCAGGCAAACCTAAATATGAGTATGAATTAAAAATAACAAAATATAAATATATAAGTGGAGAGAAGTACAGTATTGGTTATAGAATAAATGAAGATTATAGTTACAAAATGGAACTTTACTTTCCATAACCCAGTGCTGATACTGCAGGCCACATAGTGGAATGGAAATCATTGGAATGCGATAATCAAATCCTTCTTATGTAAATACACAGTTTTTGGGAGCAAGTGATAGCCATCATATTAGTACATTTTCATTGTTAAAAATTATCCCATAACACCTCATATTTCTAGGCAATGATTGCCTGTGATTAAGTGCCGAAGGGTATGAAACGCATAAGGTGGAGTACCATGGGGTCTTTATGTATTTTTCTTTTTTAATTAAGTTTTGAATAAGCTTTTG
The DNA here is from genome assembly GCA_038501925.1 of Xenopus petersii. Classification (NCBI taxonomy): domain Eukaryota; kingdom Metazoa; phylum Chordata; class Amphibia; order Anura; family Pipidae; genus Xenopus; species Xenopus petersii. The sequence continues at coordinate 46,636,381 of CM076688.1, forward strand.
TCTTTTTAGGGAATATGAGGTGTTGTTATGGGATGACTTTTTTTGATACATTATATGCCCTTGTTTTGGGGTCTATATCCTGTTAACCTTTGACCTTTTTTGACTGGCCATTCATACTCCCTACTTAAAATATATATATATCAATTAGCTTTTACTGGTTTACTACAATTATAAAAAATAAAAAAAATCCCTGTCCCTAATTTTGTCCCTAATTTTGTAGGCAATTATGAGTAATATATGGTTTTTCTTTTACACGGTGCTAAAAAAATATATTATCTTTAAAAATAGCCCCTTTATTGGAGCTCCCTATAGATGTTCCCTGATCCCTGTTTCAAATGAGGGGTGGGCATGTCCTAATGGTCCCTGCCAGAAGCACAGTTGGAGGGGCACAGTCCTGCAGTCACACAAGCACAGACAGGCTGTAGTTCCATATCAGGGCCTGCTAGCTGCTGATTGGTTCCTGTCCTACAGTACCGCTGGCTCCCCTGCACAGCCTGGGAATTAAGGGAGCAGGAAGGAAGCAATTATTAAATCAGCCTCAGACACTACTTTTTAAAGCACAATTCTTCTATATCTCAATGAGTATAATGCACTGGTACATCTTTTTTTTTTTTATACAAAATATCTCCTTTAACATTTTAGACACCTAATTCATTATTACAATTTTTTTATATAGTGTGAGCCATTTACGCAAGCTCTTTACATTTAGGGGCCCATTTACTAACAATCGAATTTTTATTTTTTTTTTAATTTTTTTTAACAAAACCCTGAAAAATTTGAGGTTTTATTTTAACCCGAAAATTTGTGTTTTTGACTGAAACTACACTTGAAAAACTAAAAAAACACAACTCTGCCCCTAAATGTCATGACATTTGTAGTTTTAGAGAAAGTGAATTTGGCCTTGGTTTCAAAAACCTCTAAAACTACTAAAAAGTGTTATTTTGAGAGCAATTGTTTTTTCCCATAATGCAGTGTTTTTTTCCCCACAATACCAGCGTTGTTGTGCATACCACAACCTGATTGTGACAATTGTGTTTGATGCATCAGAATTCACTTTGAGGTCATATGAGTGCAGTTGTGATTACAGTTTAAAAGGTCCCGTTGGCATTATTTCCGATGTCCATTATTAGCGTATGTATGCACCAGACACAACTGATCTGCGCCTATTGTCATAGGGCACTGAGGGAACCCTGGTGCTACCACCTGGTCTGGGGGTAGCGATACTCCAGGGTTCCCATGTGTCAGTTGGCTCAGCACTCAAAACAGTGCATTTTGATACAAGTACTCTAATGAATGCTGATTTGCACAAAACTGATTGCAGGGAAATTTGCACACAGAAGTGTGCTTGTAGTTGTAAATGACCCCCTTCGGGTTCACAAGCAAGTGCATACAGTCTGACAGGTGATCTGGGCATTAATAATAAATAACTATTTCTATACTGTAGATATCACTTTTCAGTTATACCCCTTTGGTGTTCTCAGGCTTCTACTAAAATGTAAACATGGTAAATGACAATGCAGTTGGCCTTATTTGTAAAAAATTGACATGTCCTGTTTAAGCACTTTGCACTGATCATGGGCTCATGGGCAGCCCTAAAACCCACTTAGAAGTATTCATACATGTAAGATAGGAAATTCTGAGTCTGCAAGACTGCTCTGTGAAACCTAATATTTTATATGGACACGGTATCACTTCACTTCATAATGCATACACAATATAGCAATGTGGTCGATTTCTTAGCTTTTTAATATTGTATTAATAAACTGTTTGGCTAGAGAAATATGTGTGTGTCTGAAACAGTTTATGCTGTAAGCTCTTTCTTGTTTCCTTCTTTCTTTAAGGCACATTATGATTTGGCTATTGGTGTAGCATTGCAGTGGCTAAGTGGGTCTAAAGATGCAAATACACTTAAAAAAGGAAAAATGTAAGTATATATGTGTTTCTTTTGTAATATGGATAAAGTCTAAGCATAACCACTGCCCTTCACTTGGGCTAATTAAGCTCCCAAAGTCACTGAGAAGAGTTATAGGAAATTCTTTGCCCAGCTGCAATTAGGAATGCAAATCCAGATCCAGGATTTAGGACAAGGTGAATACAAGAACTTTTTTCAGGAATCAAACTCAGCTCAATCTAATGTGCTCAGCTAAATCAAAACTTTTAAAGTCATGTGACAGCCCATGGACAAAGCAACAACAATATTTCACATTTTCTCATAGTAAAATATAAAAATTATGTATGTTTTTAGACTGTTGGTGAAGCCAAAGCACCCAAATCCACAAAAACATACAGATAGGGGATTGGTTGCTATCAAACATAAAACCTCAAAGCTGTACAGCAGCAGTACTATACTACGCACCATGGTGAGTTCATCAGAATGTGCACATTTCATAGTGTGAATATGATGGTGTAGAAATGAAATTCCGAGGATATATATACAGATTTGGTCTTTATATAGTCTTTTGCTAAAATCTGTCACTTCTTTGAACACATTCTGCCTTTATGTGTGTAAAAACTTGGTCTAGGTGATAAATACTTACAATACTCAGTTAGAGAATGAATGTCTTTAGTGTGTAGAAAGGATGGCTTACCATATTTATGCTGCCTCAGTGGTGAAGTGAATGAATTTTCTTATCAAAAAGATAAGAACAGTGTCATTTTATTCTTCCAGTTATCTCACATAAATCAACATTTAAAATACTTTATGTGACCCTGGTTTATGATAATTTGCTAATCTATTAACATATTTGTATATTTGTAGAACATTTCCAGTGCATCAACATAGATATCCCAACAGAATGGAGAGAGAAGCTATGATTTTATCATCTTTTGCTGGAGTATTAATGGTAAGTTAAGACTGAAAAACCATTTATTTATCTTCCTGTGATTATGTAACCATACTGGTTCTGTAACTATTTAATACAAGCAAAAACTATTTCCATTCATTCAAATGAAGGCAGCAGTGGTAGCTAGAACATCTATCGCTTGTAAGTGAAAAGGTTGTACATTCATATAACTTTGAAATCAGTGGAATATAGAGGAACAGCTGCAGTTCTTATGATTCACTCTAACAGCTGCTTGAGGATATAGTTAACTCTTGCTGGTGCATTTGTTTTATTCAATCTGTTGTTCCCCCATTTAATTTTCTTATTACATCAACAGTGCAAGTGTATGAAATAACACACAAACCAAAAATGCAGTACATGGTTTTTCATCACATATGGGTAGCTGTGATAGCTAGATTAAGCAGTTATATAGTTGCTGCTGCTTTGCATCTCAGCAGTCTGCAATAGCAAACAATATTAGCTTATGCCCCATCCAAAAAATATTATTTAATTCATGTAAAGTCATATAAAAATGTATTTGTACAAACCACTTTATCATATAACTAATACACTGCTTAACCTGCTTTCTGTTTCAATGCTGTTGGCAATCACATTTGTCAACTTAGCACCTATCTTCGTAAATTAACCCACTAAATCTCTTACTGTAAGTTTTTTTAGTGTCAACTATTTCTTTTATATAGCATAAGTAGCAAAAGTAGAAACCCTTTGCCAAGTAAAAAAAATAATTTTTTAAGCATTATTTTGTATTTGATATATCTGTTACAGTTGATATAGTTTTACAATACAATATAGTTTACAATTTTTATGGGCATCTCTACAACAGCACAGTTTGCCAGTGGAAAGTGTGTTTGAGTTATATGGGAAAAAATCTTCAAAAGGACATCTACAGAGCACAACTAAGGTAAGAGAAGTTAATTTTGCAATAAGATAAAAATCCAGCTCATGGTTCAAAGCATAGCACTTTTGGACTCAAGGCAGCCCAGTGCTTAAAAGGATTCTGTCATGAATTTTATAATTTGCTTTTTATTTCTAAATTGCACTGTTTACATTGCAAATAAGTCTACTATTTAAAATGTTATTCTTGAACCAACAAATGTATTTTTTAGCTGTAATATTGGTGTGGAGGCAGCTATCGATCCTGAGCTTTGAAAAGGAGCCAGCACTTCAGGATGGAACTGCTTTGAGACAGCTATTGTTTCTCCCATTCCCATTGTATTACACCATGACATGGGTCGTGTTTGCTCTGCTAGTGATAGACATGAGAATAACACACAAGCAGGAAAATTCTTATGTCTACCACTAGGTGTGGTTAGGGCAATTTTAGCAATGCAAACAAATACAATGCCAACTTCCTAATCTTCACCTCTGAATGATGTGCAAGATAGGGGGGACCATGTAGGACACCAATGTGCCTCTCCTAGCCCGCTCCTCATGTATATATCATTGCTGAAGGCTGGTATATACTGTGCAGGTCCTTGTGTTCCATCCATTAATGCTTAAGACTTAAGACAGAATAGAAATGTGAAATTTCCTCGCAGCCCACTATTGTACATTTATTGTACAGAAAGGAGACCTTTCTGTTGATTCTAATTTCGTTTTTAGTAGGTAATTCCTTCATGATGACCCCTTCATAACTTGTAATAGAATATTTTTATTTATTGTTTTGTTTATTGTTTATTTCTTGTTGTTACTTATGATGGCAGACTTCCAGTAATTTTGCATTTCTTCTTGCACGGTTTCTAAATCCTCTGTCTCCCCCTAATTGTTTTAAACTAAATCTAAATGACCTGTGGGCTGATTTTTCAGGTAACAGACAGGTTGGCTTTACATATATGGTCACATTGATGATATGCAATAAACCCTTCACTGTCCTGTTTGGAGAACCAGCCTAGCTGATTTCCTCGCTGGCATGATCTAAAGAAGCCAAAAGTGGCAAATATCATGGAAACTTTGCTCATGGCAAAGAGTGACAACAACTAAATAACTGGCATTTATTTCCCAAGCTCAATTAAGCAGATTCATTTAATTTGAACTATCATAATAAATCATACCATTAATACCACATTCAAACAATATTTGAATAATAATGATATGACACTGTTTTAATAAATAAATATAGAGTTAAGTAATTATTAAGAGAAAAGTTTTTTAAACAGTGAGATTTTATTTCAAAGCCATTGCATTCATGCTTACAGCTTTTTGACTCAATAAGATTCTCTGACATGTCTGAAGGAGCCAATTCTTGCATTCATGGCTCCCCAATCATTGTATCGCCTGTACTCCCCTGGTCTCAGGTAGTACTGACGCCCTCTGTAGTTGGGCTGCTCATAGAATATCCAGTGGCCATCATAAATGTTGCAGGAGTAAATTTCATGGTAATTAAAACGCTCATGGACAGATTGGCAGTCATCTGTGAACTCCATACTGTCTCCTCTAAAATCTTCTCTCTCATAGATTTTTATTCTATTGGATCCTCGTTGCTGGGAGATTAAAAAAAATAAAATATGTTATTATAGTTAAAGTTGCTTTCAACTTTAGCATTAACATCATTCTGTCTTTAGTGTGTTAGAGCTCAATGCAGAAGCTGAGCTCTAAAACATCAACATCTATAACCGAATTTTTAATGCCCTGCGCAAATTGCAAACAAAGATGAATAATTCAGACCAAATTTTTGCATGCATAAATGCTCAATTTTATTTTAAAGGGGTGATTCAACTTTTAGTATGTTATAGAATGGCTAATTCTAAGCAACTTTACAATTTTCCTTCATTTTATCTTTCTTAATAGTTTTTGAGTTTTTTTACCTTCTGACTCAGAACATGCAAGTAGTTAACAACTCCAAACTGAAGAGCTGTTTAAAAAACGCTAACTCAAAACCCCAAAGAATAAAATAAATTCAAAACCAGCAAAAAAAAAATATCTTAGAAAATCAGTCTACATGTTAGTGACCCTCCCCTTTACATTTTCTGCATATTCTGTAAGGCTATTTCTCAAGTATAAAGAGGTTTTATCAATGTTTACCCTAAACCTTGTATGCAGGTTTGTTTTGTAGTTTGTCTGTATATCTGCTTCTCAAATTTTCTTTGTCTAATAAGCCATTACAGTGATGTATACTGGTGATATTTTGTTGTAGAGTTTAAGGCAACCTTAAATCTGAAAGCCACTGTTTCATGCTTTCATTTTCTGTTAGGTACCATTTTCCCCTAAAATACTTTCTAAGCATGAATAATAATATTAATATATATATATATATATATATATATATATATATATATATATATATATATATATATTTATATATATATATATATAATATTATACATGACATATTTAGCAAATTACATTATAGCTAAAGTCTCTCTTTAAATAGTATTTTAATAAGTGACAATAAATCGAAGCAAGCCTCCTTAAAACATATAAAAGACAAAATGGAAATGGTAAGGGTTTACCTCAAATCAAACTAATCTTAAAATCAATGTGGCTATACCTGAGGAATAATACGGCAAGATCTGATGGAGTCATTGAAGCCGTACCACTGCTGAAAGTCAGGGTATTCTCCTCTCTTCAGAAAATACTGATGTCCTGAGTAGTTGGGTTGTTCATAGAGCATCCAGTTTCCATTCTCTACCCTGATAGAGTTGCAACGGTTGAAAAAGGAGTGCAAGTCTGAACTGTCAGAACTGCACTCATAAGAGCGCCCCTGGAAGTTTCTATCCTCGTAGAAGATGATCTGTGTGTCAGAAGTTAAAGGTAGTTTAAATACAACCTACACACTTAAATATGTGATTAATTTTACATTAAACAACATAGTTTCCCAAATCCCACTTTGGCTTCTTAATGTAGTCACCCACTCACTTGTAGAATTTCATATATACAGTAGGCAGCACCAGATTTTTTTTGAAGGGAAAGGAAAGTCGCTTATACACATACAGTATATTAAAGGGCATTACAAGCCATATTCCAAAGCAGCCTTTTTATCATCACATTCTGTCTGAGCAGGTCATTTGTGCTATTTTTTGAACAACTAAAATTCCATCACTTCCCTACACCCCCTCCGTTCTAAATCCTATGTCACCAATGTGACAATGTCACTTGTTCGTAAAAGAACACAAGCACTCTACTGGCCAAGCCAAACAGTTTGAGTTAGCTTGGAAAGGGAAATGTAGACAATAAATAATTATCGCCAATATTCCTGCCATAGACCTGATTAGCAAAGCTTTTAACCAGTACACTTGGCAAACATAGGCACATCAAGATGGGCTAGCTAGACATTTGAGATTCTGTAGGACGTAGTTATGAGCGCTCAATCTGCACCTGACCCTAACCTGCAAATCCTTAACCCACACCCGACCCTAGCTCTCAAAATGTTGCCATTGTAGGACCCGGACCTGTGTCATCTCACGCTTTATGCTACTTCTGTGCACTCCTCTGGTTCCAAGACAGGGAATCTTTGGGAGCAGTATAGGAGTGCACTTCTCCAGTCTGAGCTGCACCCAACCCTAACCCGCAATGCTTTGCCAAATGTCAACCTGACACTTCCCAACCAGTGTTCAACCCATGGGTTGGGTAGGTTTCAGGTCAACCAGCACATCACTAGCAGGAATAGTTTCACTATAAGATCAGAGAAAAATGCCCTACATGCCAGTTGCACCTCTGGAAAGAGCTACAGGTCTGGGTTGAAATTTCCCCTGAATATCGTCAAAAAAATGATCAATGGAGGATTTGTTGGTGATGTAAAACTTATTGAATAAACAGTTATATAAACGTGTTTTAAATGTGGCAAAATCTTTCCACATTCTCAAATTTAGGACTAGATAATGCAACTCCTATGAGGTACACCTTCCTGCCTGCTGTATATTGTCCTCTGGTTAATAAGCACAAGCTGGTAATTCATTGCACACTGAGATATTACCTTTCCCATCTTAGATTTTCAGCGTTCAGCAGATGCTATTGTGAACCAAATGTTTGGGTTCTCTTATATACTGTTCTTTGAGGCCAAGGGAGGGCACAAAAAGAAGTTGACTCAGCAATAGAGATATAAGCAATTCAGTGACACAGACTGTCACACAATATTGCAGAATTTTCTTTCTACTGTTCACGCTTAGGCAAAATCAGCTTGGTAGCATTATGAAAACAATAGGAGAATGTCGAGCATCGTATATAATGTCAGCAGATTTAGTTTGTACGCGTGGATAGCAATGTGCTGCAATGTAAGCATGTTTTCCGCTTAAACTGTTGTTGCTTTGCAATGTAAATCTGAATACGTGTTAATTTTAACAGTAAAGGCCTGCATACAACAGTAATTTCTAATACAGGACTAAATTCACCAAGGTTATTTTAAAATAATTCCGATATTTTTTCATTCTACTGAAATTCGTTTTGTATTTATTTCATAAACGGTTTTGTTCTGATTTCACATCATGTTATTATGTATCCTGTAATGTAGCCATAAGCTTGCAAACTATATAAAGAGATTTCCGAACTTTTTTCTGGTACAAGACCCCTTATGTCCGTATATATGATCAAGCACTCAAGTGTTACAGATATATGATATGAGGTTTATAATACTGGTATGGGATCAGTTATGCTGAAACCTGTTATCCAGAAAGCTCTGAATTACAGAAAGGCTGTCTCCCATGGACTCCATTTTATCCAAATTTTTAAAAATGATTTCCTTTTTCTCTGTAACAATAAAATAGTACATTGTACTTGATCCAAACTAAGATATACCGGTAAGTAATCCTTGTTGGAAGCAAAACCAGCCTATTATTATTATTTATTATTTCATGTTTACATGATTTTCTAGTAGACTTAAGGAATGAAGCTCTAAATTACAGAAAGATCCATTGTCCTGAAAACCCCAGATCCCAAGCATTCTGAATAAGTAATTATTTTATAATAATTACCCACTTGCATTGCTTGAATTTTTTATTTACAAATTATAAATTACATATACCTTGCAAATAACAGCTTGTAGATTTTGGTAGTGTTTTACATCCCATAATTTTGCCTGCTTTCTGTTATTTAGTACCTGAACTTGAGTCAGGTTGCTTATGTATTTATGTTTTTCTTTTTTGTTTAGTGGTTAAGGTTGGGATACAGCCCCAGTTATTTCAACTTTCCTCTTGTAATTCTCTTTTTCCCCTCCTTCAGTCATTTACTATTAGGGGTGCACTGAATCCACTATTTTGGATTCTGCCGAATCCCTGAATCCTTCACAAAAGATTCAGCCGAATACCAAACCAAATCCGTATCCTCATTTACATACGCAAATTAGGGGTGTGAAGGTAAAACATTTTTTACCTCCTTGCTTTGTGACAAAAAGCCACGCAATTTCCCTCCCCACCCCTAATTTGCATACGCAAATTAGGATTCTGTTCGGCGGCACGAGGATTCAGCCAAATCCTGCTGAAAAGGCTGAATCCTGTCCGAATCCTGAACCGAATCCTGAATTCGGTGCATCCCTATTTACTATACTGTTTTTACAGTAAGGTGATATTACCCATGCACTTTGGTCAAAGCAGCCAAAGCATGGAAGTACAGAACAGGGGAAATGAAACATTATAGCTGAATATTAACTCTAGTCTTTTAGTTTCCATGTACTCGGCCAGATTCAATTTAGATAAGAAGAAGCCGATCTCCCACTTCAAAATACGCTATACATTTTCAGCAAGTCAGCAAGTAGAAGGGTCTTAAAATATCTAATAGTGGTCTAGTTTTGGAACACTTTTTATTGTAAACCCCCATCTTTCTGATTAAGTTGTCAGAGATTAATCATTTGGCAACTTTTTAGTAGAGTCTACTTTGTACCAGTGATTGAATATTGTTTACAGTCCTACATTCAAGTCAAGACACCTGTGGCATCTGCCTAGAGTATTTATACTGCTTGTATACTGCATATGCAAATTAGGATTCAGATTTGGTTCGGTATTCGGCCGAATCTTTTGTGAAGGATTCATCGGTTTGGCCGAATCCAAAATAGTGGATTCAATGCACCCCTAATAGTAAATGACTGAAGGAGGGGAAAAAGAGAATATCAAGCAGTATAAATACTTTTTAGTAAAGTCTACTTTGTACCAGTGATTGAATATTTTTTACAGTCCTACATTCAAGTCAAGACACCTGTGGCATCTACTTAGAGTATTTATACTGCTTCTTTAACACATTGTCATTTGTAATTACATTTTATTTCACCATTTAGTAACATATATTGTGGCATGGTTCTATTATAATCATATACTATTTAATTTTAGGATCACTGGACACAGCCCTTTAATCTTTCCTTACATCCATTTGCAATGTTAACTGCTCCGAAAGCTGCAGAACATGCCTGGAAACATCGTAAGTACAGCTTGATAAAGAGTTCAACAAGTATAAAGAATGCAAATAAAATATTGCTTTTAATTGCAATAAATATAGTGAGAAAATGGACCCAAACTACTTAAAGGGATCCAGAAAGATTTTGTATATTGTAACCAGTAGGTTGAAGAAACTATCCATCAAGTTCAGCCTGTTTGTCTAAATTAAACCTCCCTTACTGCTAGCTGAGCCAAAGGAAGGCAAAAAAATATTGTCTAACGCTTTTGCAGTTTGAAGGAGGGAAATTATTTCCTGACCCCAAGATGGCAATCTGGTCAGTCCCTAGATCAACTTTGTGCTAATATTAGTAACTCTACATTTTCACTTGCTTAAAAGACATCCAACAATTTCTTTAAAGCCGTCTAATTCTTCCAGTACAAAGTTCTTCAGGGAAACAATTGCACTTCATAGCTTTCACTGTAAGAACCTTTTTCAAATAATTTGGTCCTAATAAAGGACCAATCTTACTCAGAGCTTGATAATAGAAGCTTGAGGGAAGATACAAACATCAAAATAACAACAAATATTGTGAAAATACTGACTATAAGCTGTCATGAATAAGGAATGATGTTGTGCTCTGATGAGTACCTTTCTTGATACAGGTACTGCCAATTGCTTTTCACACAGGCAAGAAATGCCTTGGGTGTCTTTGCACATCTTTCAGATTATAAAACCTTTTGCTCCATGACAGGTCTATTACAGACTCTGCATGCAGCCAAGCCTTTATTAACTGCACTGGGATTAGGAGGATTGTTTGCTCATTACACAATAAGGTGAAAATAAAAGCTAGTCTAGCAGCCAGAATTATTGCCAATTATTATTATTACACAATTATGGTTACAAAAACTAAACTAAAATCACTTTTTTAAAGTATTGTAAGGATTCTTGGAACCTCTAGAGAAGTATGTTATTTGCAGTATCACTACATTATCTCATGTTGTGGCTCAGCATGATAAAGCCGGAAACCAGTGCTTCTTAAAGAGAAAATATATTCAGTTTATAAAGTAAAGTGTGCTTTAAATTTATTTACACTTAAATAGGGAAAAACATTATGATGGCCCTTTTGGTACTTTTTTAATTTACACAAAGTGATGCCTAACTTCATAGAAAAAGTCAGAAGTATCTGTTTTGCAATGCCTGTAACTCAATAAAGAATAAAGCAGGAACACACAGGGTATAAGGGTATATACTGTATAATATAAACACTTTTTAGATAAAAGCAGCAGGCAATATCCTAAGTATTGCTGAACTATTTAAGCCTTTGACTAATAACACACTGAAAATCTATGCAATCCATTACCATAAGTAGTTCAGTAACTCAGTTTAGTCACTACTCTGTAAGTTACACATATACTGCTAAGTCAACGCTCCTTGAGATCAGATGCTAAATCCCTCAGCACTAAAGCAGTTGAGGCTAGATCTTCCCATAATGTGCACACTTTAGGAGTGTTTTCCACAAGTATCAACAGATATGTCTGTCCTGTAACTCACCAGCTTTCAGCTACTTAATACTTTATAGTCTAGTAGGAACCGTGCACCAATATTGTCTCTTACGTTGCTTCTTCCAGTTTCATCAATTCTCCTTATATTGTGAGATCTCCAGCCAAAATATGCCCCAAGGTCTTTTTTCTAGTTGTTTATAAATCAATTTTGGGCTCCACTAACAGGAGCTCATTACATGCTGTTCTGGGCATTTGTCTGCTGCTGCCCTCTAAATGGATATCCCACTAATTTTGGAACTATGAAAAGAACTTGGGGCAGAATTTTTAGTATCTACCTTACAGATAGTATAAATGCCCTTAAAATTAGCAACATATATTTAACTTTGTATTTGTGTAGGTGAGCATATTGGTGCATTTACATTTTGACTATTGCCTGTACTGGCTATTTTTGTAATGAGTATGCGATGTTGGCTTCATGGTGGGCAAAACACCAGAATCACCCTGCTTGCCATTGACTTGTATTGTCAGAGATTCAAATTAAGAATAATAAAGATTGCAATTGATTTGCATTGTGGGGAGTCACTTTCATCTTGCTCTGCATAATTGTTGGTAGACCTGCAATTGTTGTCAGTGCTGGTTCCACCTTGTGCAGAGTAGAGCTAAAATATTTACCAAGTTGTGTGTTGCTGTATCTCTGTTATAGAATGTGTAGTTCTAATAAGTTATTGAACTTGAGTGAGCATGATATGTTTATTTGCTTGGTAGGTGCAAAGTTGCAAAAGTCAAGTCATCAAAATGCTGGCTACACTACAAAGCTTAGTAATTCAGATACTCATGAAGAAGAAAATATTGACACTCATGGAGAAGAGCTGCACTTGACCGATGACCACCTGGAAACAGTAAGCATATAGAAAAAAAAATACAAAATACATTTGCTTCTGGAATGGCAACCACTGTGACACAATGAGAAGTACAATAAGAAGGGGATAAACAAGAGTTGCCTCAAAGCAGTTCCATCCTGAAGGGCTTTCCAGGTGAAAAGTGCCTGTCCGGATTTCCTGATTAGGAACTCTGGACAGGCCATTGATGTTAATGAAATGGCGATCAGCCCCGCCCCTGATGTCATCGGCCCCACCCCATTATGTCACTGGTCCCCCAACGTCATCTGCCCCCCCTCAACGTCATCTGCCTGCCCCTTTTGCCCGATCGGAAAAGGTGGCAACCCTACTGCCTCCACACCAATATTACAGCTAAAAAAATACATTTGTTGGTTTAACAATAACATTTTAAATGATAGAGTGAATTATTTGCAGTGTAAACAGCGTAAGTCAGAAATAAAAAGTAAACCATAAAAATTATGACAAAATCCCTTTAATGTTTCCAGGTTTAAGGTTACGCTATGGGAACACTCTTTTCCCAATGTACTCTTAATCCGCCCAAACTGCCAGCAGGGAGGAGGCTGAGACACTGTATTATAGTCCAAGTATTTAGAGCGCACACGGTAGTTATAGCACAAAAAGTATAATCTATGTTTTATATATTTTTGTATAGAATAAAAATTTTTTAGAAAAGCCTTACATCTTGTAATTATAGCACATAGCGTATAATTTATATTGTATACTCTATATTCAACACAGCTATGTAAAATCATTCAGCATTTTTAAGAACCATTTGAGTGTACAGACCCTAAATCATTTTAGAACAAAAAGATTTGATTAATGCTCTGATTTTTTGTGTTTTTTTATAGGAGGAAGAAATAAAAGATGAATCTGAAATTACGACATAAGAGACTGTCAAACTTTAAACAATAAACCATTTACCTCTGTAAAAATGTAATGCAACCAATGCAAAGCCATTTTGTTGCTGTGCACTTTACTTTCGACTGTCAATGTGTTGTGTCTAATGTTTAGAGAACTATATATGCATTGTTATGCATATGTATACAGTATATATCTATAGCTATATCTATATCTATCTATATATATATATATATATATATATATATATATTGTTAGTTAAAGTATTTTAGTTTTAGACAATGTTCAGCATTAATATAAATAGAACAACAATGTAATTGTTATAGCATTTGTGACATTGTATAGCTATTATTATATGAATAAGATGGGTAGTTGGCACTCAGTGGTACTATTATTATTATTATTTATAAAGTGGAAACATACAGATTACATGAAAAAAAACAACAAACAATAAAAGAGGTAAAAATAATATAATGATATTTACTAATCTGCCTAAATCTGCTATTTCATATCCTTCAGTGTGGAGTAATATCCTGAATCAGTATTCACCTTATTTTCTCCAAAAATGTATCTACCCTGGAAACACTTCCAAGAGTTATCACATTTCTAGTTGTATTTAGCTGACATTTTTATTCCACAGTTTGCCTTTCTTGCCAATTGTCTTTGTTTTTTAAAGGTGAAACCATCTTGCAAGGAAGTAGCTGTTTTTACATAACTCCACACATGTAATACACATAATAAACTCACAAAGTTATCCCACAACCCCCCTTTTTGTACCTTAGTAGAATTTTTCTGCTGGAGGTTTAGCAGTTATTCTGAAGGCCAAGCTTCTATGTGGTTGTGCATCCCCACACTGGTCCCTTTAAATCAGGGATCCCCAACCTTTTGAACCCTTGAGCAACATTCAGAAGTAAAAGGAGTTGGGGAGCAACACCAGCAGGAAAAATGTTCTTGGGATGCCAAAAAAGTGCTGTGATTGGCCATTTGGTAGGCCCTATGTGGATTGTCAACCTACATTGAGGCTCTGCTTGACAGTACACTGGTTTTTATCCAACTAAAACTTGCCTCCAAGCCAGGAATTCATATATAAGCACCTGCTTTGAGGCCATTGGGAGCAACATCCAAGGGGTTGGAGAGCAACATGTTGCTCACGAGCTACTGGTTGGGGATCACCGCTTTAAATGGTGGTCTTACGCCTTTACAAAATAGGTGTTTTTTAGGCAGTCTCTCTCTCTCTAGTGGGGGAGGACCAAGCCCTCTGACCGAAACCAATGCCTAGATCAGGAGACAGTTATCTCAAGAAATTCTACCATGCAAGGAGGTGCCAGCCTTTGAAAAATGACTGGAGCTACATAGTTAGGACCACCATATTGGGTTTACTTTGAAGTGGTTTAGTGGCTTGCCAATTTTATCATTATAACCTTGCATCTAAAAAAAACCCTGTTTTTGAAAATATGTGCACTTGCATTGATACTAGGTTAATTGTGAAACAGGGACTGTGCATTGATCAAACCCCTCTCTTTTGTTTGCTTGCAGCTAATTTGACCAGATCAATTACACTTCCATTGTATTTATATAATGTTTACTTTGCCTTGAAATTCTGCCACAACCCCTTTTTTTGTACTTCCCACATGGTTATCTATGTTACACGACAGAGCAGATGTAGCAAAATTTAAGTTTGTGTCATTTTTTTTAAATAAACTGGTGATCAAGGATAAATAGTGATTGTGAGGGGAAAAAAGTTTTGCGGCTCTTTTTCCAACCTTGAAATTAGAATTGACACATTCAATAGCCCCATTATTGGCAACAAGTATACCTAACATGTAGCACAATAGGCAACACATAGTTATGATAATTTTTAGTTTTTTCATAAAGACAATCTTAGATTTTCTAGCTTCTTTCCATTGCATACTTTTCTATCTCAAACTGGTACAGTAAGCATTATCACTAGTCAGAAAATGCATGTAGACATGCTTTTGTCGTGTTCATGTTTATTAAACCTTAGATAACAAAGTTTTTAAATCATTAAAACCCGGATGGCTAAAAAGATTTCTACTGCTCAGTGCTTACATTTTTTTCTATTTTTCATCAAATATGAAATGAAAGTTAATAATTTTTGTGCTCATTTTCTTCATGTATTTAGAACAATATATATTTCTTATTATTTAAGTATAAAAGAAATTAATTCAGGCATTTTTAAATGGGTATTTTCCCCCAGGAAACGTTCTTGGAGACCAGTGTAAAATCACCTTAAAACAAGAAAATTAGGGGGTCATTTATCAAAGATCGAATGTTATAGCTGAAAAGAACTTGAATGAACCCACAACTCGAATGGTTTCTTATTTAAGAAAAAACTTGGAATGGGATAAACTCGATTCTGCAAGTTCGAGTTTTAGGTCGAAAAAACTCAAATTGATCGAGTTTTCAGGCAAAACCGCCCGATCTTCAAATGGTTGAACTCTGCTTTTAATCCTAGTCCAAATTATGGGTGCATGACTACAGCCCACTGTCTATAGACAATCTGCCAATTTTCGACCTAAGGGGATCACTGTATCAAAACCTATTATGAACACATAATAATCAGTCAGATCTTGCAAGAAACCCACAAATAACTGCACAACCATTCTTTCTGGGTAACCTACTGTATGTATTTTACCACTGATATTCTACACTCACATTCATTTTAGGGATATGGCATGGGTTAAAACTATTAAGAACAATTTGGCTATTTAGGTTCTCATATCCTTAACTAGTACACTGTACTATCAGTATTTTTTACATAAACTAATGTTTTGCCATCTAGCCAGATGATTCTGTATTCACTGTATGCACTGAACAGAACAGAATACAGAACTTCAACATTGCTGACAGAATAGATAAAAGTACCTATTTCAATTACATCAAAATCCCTTTAACAATAGTTCAGTCTGCTGTTACAGATCTGTACAAAGAATACATATTACTGTAATGAAAACAAAGGGTGGCATCCACTTTACTGCCATTAAATGCTTTTGTGAATTTTTTTTAAGCTTTTGGTTTTGTAGGGTATATAAGGGAAAGAACACAGGAATCAAAATAGGCAAAGTGAACCACCAGCTATGGGAAAAGTATGTTTAATATTGTTTAAAATGAAATGCATTGAGCCGTATACGCTTGCATATCTGACTGTTGATCTGATATAATTCTTTAATGTTCGTTGGATGTACACTTGCTCATTCTTATGGAATAAAGTTTTTTTGAAATACAAAAAAAAAAAAAAGAAATGCATTGTTTCTAATTAAAGTGCATTTTTGATAGCAAGTCCATGAAACATACATGTATTGCTAAAACTATAGCAGTAATGGAAATCATTTAATTAGATTTGGGGCAGATTTGCATAGGGTCGAATATCTAGGGTTAATTAACCCTCGATATTCGACTGGTGAATGTAAATCATTCGAATATCAAAGTCGAAGGATTTACCGCAATTAGTTCGATCAAAAGGATTAAATCCTTTGAATCTAACTATTCGAAGGATTTTAATCCATCGATCGAACGATTTTTCTACGATCAGAAAATTGCTAGGAAGCCTATGGGGACCTTCCCCATAGGCTAACATTGCACCTCGGTAGGTTTTAGGTGGCGAAGTAGGGGGTCGAAGTTTTTTTTAAAGAGACAGTACTTCGATTATCGAATGGTCGAATATTCGAACGATTTTTAGTTCGAAACGGTCGATTCAAAGTCAAGGGTCGAAGTAGCCAATTCGATGGTCGAAGTAGTCAAAAAAATCATTTGAAATTCAAAGTTTTTTCTTCTTCTATTCCTTCACTCGAGCTAAGTAAATGGGCCCCTTAGTGTTACAACACAGTTTAGCTTGGAAAAAAATTAGATTTTACCATCCAACTCAATGATACACATATTTTTAATTCTTTTATTTATTTCTATAATAAGTTATGGATACATTATATTGAGAGGTAAAATGAGGACAAATTATTAAAGATAAAAGACAAAATCCAGTTAAGCCTTCTATGACAGTATCCAAAAATATATCTTTATAAGACAATGAAGTGAATTATAAGCAACCGTCTTGTTGAAGTATAAAATAGCAGTGACCCAGTTTAAATAATCAGCAAAAAGGTCCATATAAAACCTACTAAAATTGAATTCAATCCATTATTACAGAGATCAAAAAACAAAATAAATTGCTATTAAGTATATGTAACGTGTTGAATGGCAATTGTAATATGAAATACATTAAAAGGATGAATTGAAACCTTTAATAAGATTTGGAGAACACTTAAAAGAGAACCAAAACTCTAATTATAAAAATCCCTACCCTACATAGACCCCCCCTCCCTGCTCCCCCCAGCCTAGGTGTTACCGCCGGTAAATGCCCCACCTGTTTTCTTACTGTTTACAGATTCTGTGCAGCGGAGTTCACAGGCGCCATCTTCTCTTCGGTAATCTTCGGGTCTTCTTCCGGCACTTCATCAATTTCCATCACTTTCGGGGCATGTGCAGTTGTCGCGAACTGGAAGATTGCTCCAACTATGCATGCGCTGATACAATTCTCTTCCCGAAGAGAAGAAGATGGCGTCCGTGAAATCCGCTGCACACAATCTGCACCGAGGGGTAAGTAAAGAGGTAGGGGCATTTAATGGGGGTAACACCAAGGCTGGGGGGAACAGGGACAGGGGTCTATGTAGGGTGGGCGGTAGTGGTTTTTATAATTAAGGAGTTGGTTCTCCTTTAAGGACTCTAGGTCATGAATCAGATAAGTATTCAGTATTAATTTATTTTTCAATTATTGTATTATCTAAATGTGACTCCTCATCCAATATTTACAACTAATAACTTCACATGTTTTTACCATTTAACATTATTATTATTAGATCATCTTTTATGAGGACAGGAATTTTGGTGGGCGCTTCTATGAGTGCAGCACTGATAGCTCGGACTTGATATCCTTTTTTAACCGCTGTAGTTCAATTCGTGTTGAACATGGAAACTGGATGATCTATGAATTCCCCAACTTTGGAGGGTGCCAGTATTTTCTAAAAAGAGGGGAGTATCCCGATTTTAACCAGTCAATGGGATTTGGCGACTCCATCCGTTCTTGCAGGATAATTCCACAGGTGTGTGAATAATTTCTTACCAATCTATTCTAACAATCAAGTACATTTTTGTATATTCCATTAAATATTGACATAAATAGAAATTAGAATGAATGCTTAAAACTAGACACCCACTGTGAGTACTGGCTGGCCTTTTCTATTGCTTTGAAATCTGCTCTGTGTGTTCACTGACAGACTGATCCCATGCCTCTCAGTGTAAACACATACTGTATATGAGAAACGGAAGGCAGAGATGTTTTTTGTTCACTGGCATATACAGGTATATGTATGTGTATATATATATATATATATATATATATATATATATATATATACATACAGTATCAGGGGAGAAAACAACCAGTGTGTATTTATCAAAAGTATAATTTTCATTGTTTTGGAGGTTTTTGAAACCACAAATAAACTCACAAGCTCTAAAACGACAAATGTCTTGACATTTATTATAAAATGTGAATAAAAAAAGCATAGCTAAACTATGTGCTTAAAACTTAGAATACCTGGAAAACCTCTAAAAAATTTCTAAAAATGTTTCCTACAATTCAAAGTAAACTTTGTTGTCATCTCGGCAGTATACGAATATACAGTGAGACGAGATGCCGTGGCTCCAGCTAGTACATATCACAAAAAGGCACTTAAAAATACAGAATAAATATGTAAACATGAAATGTGCAATATATTTGCAGAAATTGGATATATACATGTGTAAACCTTTAGAATTGTGCAAATAAATTAACAGTTCACAAAGTTAAGTTCACAGTTCAGGTGTGTCTGAAATTTAGTGGAAGGAGGGAGTTGAAGAGTCTGATCGCTTGCGGAAAAAAGCTTTCACGCAGCCTGGTTGTTCGGGCTTTAATACTGCGAAAGCGTCTGCCAGATGGGAGCAGCGTGAATAGTCCGTGTGAGGGGTGTGTGGAGTCTAGTGCAATGCAGGAGGCCTTTCTTGCACAGTGCTTGTGGAAGATGTCCTGCAGTGATGGAAGAGCCGCTCCAATGATGTTGCCAGCTGCTCTGACAGTCCGCTGTAGATTTTTCCGGTCAGTAGAGCTGGCACTACTCTACCAGATGGAGATGCAGCTCATCAGGACACTCTCTATGGTGCCCCTGTAGAACACTGTGAGGGTAGGAGGCGGAAGGCTGGCCCGTTTCAGTCGTCTTAGGAAGTGAAGAGGCTGCTGAGCCTTTCCCAGTGTAAGAAAAATACAAAAAAAACCCTCTAAAAGTCTGAATTGATTTAGAGTGGCCCATCAGTTCAGCTCCCATTGACTCCTATAAGACCTCAACAACTTTTACCAGGCCAAGTTTTGTGTTATCGATTTTCATGGTTTTTATACTTCACAAATCTCACATTTTTAGAGCTTTTTCAAATAATGAGGAAATCAGGAATTTTTACAGATTCATGGAAAAAAACTAAATTATTAAGTTAATTTATAGGGGCTGATATTGATGGAACTGAAAATCCTGTCAAGAAAAGTTCCCTGTCAGTATATGGCGGAAATCACTGGTCAACAAGACCCCCTCATAGTTTCTGTGTGTAGGGTAGACGAAATTCATAGTACAGGTATAGTACCTGTTCTACAGAATGCTCGGGATCTGGGGTTTTCCGGATAAGGAATCTTTCTGTAATTTGGATCACCATACCTTAAGTCTACTAAAAAATTATTTTAGCGTTAAATAAATCGGATTATTATTAGAGTTAAATAAATCTATTGGATTGTTTTGCTCCCAATTAATTATATCTTAGTTGGAATCTAGTACAAGGTACTGTTTTAGTATTACAGAACAAAAGGAAATAATTGTTTAAAATTTGAGTTATTTGATTATAGTGGAGTCTATGGGAGCTGGCCTTCCTGCAATTTATGGATAATGGGTATCTAGATAAGGATTGTTTTTAGTTGATTAAAAGTATGATTTTTTTTTTGTTTTAGCATGGACATGACTCATGCAGAATTAAAGTTTATGAGAGAGAAGATTTTAAAGGTCAGATGATGGAGTTCACTGAAGATTGCCCCCAAGTTTATGAAACATTTCGGTACCACAATATCAGTTCTTGCAATGTGGTTGGAGGGCATTGGATCTTCTATGATGAACCCAATTACAAGGGACGTCATTTCTACCTCCGTCCTGGGGAGTACAAAAGATATAGTGACTGGGGAGCTGTAAGCAGCAGGGTTGGTTCATTAAGAAGAGCATCTGATTTTAATTGATTCTAAAAAATAAAATAAAAGATTGTTCATCTTAATGTATCTAACTTATTGTTCATTTTTGGTTTTTATGCGTTATTTCAAATGTATATATTTAGAGCAATTCAACATCACTTATCATTGGTCCAGCCAAAAGTTATTTGAAAGGCAATTTAAATGAAATGTATAGCAGCATTAGGTGCTGTTATTTTTGCCCCTAATTTAAGATGCAGAATAACATATACTGTACATATATTGAAAAAAACTTACTCTGGTTAAAGTCCATCTGTAGATTTTAAACTACAGATGGACTTTAAATCTCCAACTTCAATCCACATAAGGGAAAGATCCTTGTCAAACAAGCAAGTCTTTTACTGTATGGCCGCCTTTAGCTGCTATCAGGGCAAATTAATCCAAATAATGGAAAGTAATGCATTCGGTGGTTTTTCTTTTCTGTTTGCTGAGTGCAGAAATTGTCCCTCACTTCTTGGACCGAGAGCTCAATCACCATCCCTTCTCCTTTCTACAAGTGATCTGAACACTTGTACTGGCTTTTACAGCCTCAGCAAACACAGACCCAGTTTTATCCACATTTGCTCTCTTATTCCAACTACACATCCATTCCCTTAGTTAGATCTAGTGGAGTAGGATACATTTAGTCGCTACAGAGTGCATTCTTGATAGAGCATAAATATTTTGTTGCCTATATCCAAGGCATTTTTTTAAATTCCAGTTAATTGTTCTTGTACTTTGACACACTACTTACTTGTTTTCATAGGGTGTATTCATTTCCCAGGCTGCTTCCAAGCCGAAACATCCAGCTATGTATAGAGGAGAAGCACACCTGCACATGCCGGCCATGTTATATAAATAATTTATTAAACTCATTACAAGCTTTCAACAAACACCCCCTTATTCAGGAACAGTACACACATAGGGACACATTTACTTAAGTTCAAATTAATCTAATTTTTTTTAATGAAAACAAATCTGACCAAAGTGCTTATGCATCTTCAATAAAACACAACACTGCATTGTAACCAGCTCTCCAGTGGAATCATTATTTGTACCCTGAAGTTCATGGGGGCCTGGCGAACCCCACCACTGTATGATTGAGCAATTGACACTACTACACCAAGGAGATATCCAATTTGTGTTTGAATCTTGTATGATAAATCTCATGTTTTTTTACTCCTTAAAACCTCAACCAGAAAAAAATAGAGGTTTAACAAATGGACTCCATAGTGAACCAAATTCATTATATACCCTCTATTTAATATGACCCATTTAACCCACCATGCCAGTGGTACAGTATATTCAAACAATAGTCCAAAGTAACAAGTAGCAATCATTATAATAGAGATAATTATTATAATCTTTTTTATCACGTTGCTTTGCTCTTTAATAAATATTTACACAGGTTGCCTCCTCTGGGTAAATGTAATATTGTCCACCTAACTTGGGCCACTGAGTGCTTATTATAATAAATATGTTTCACTACCAATAGTGCTGATAAACATTCCCTTTGTTCTCTTGTTTCTTTTTGTATACCTGGTACATAATTCCTTATATTTGTTTAACACACCCTTATAGATCTACTTGTCTGCCCTACATAAGCTAATCCGTTTATTAAATACACAATTTTATTAAATAGATCCCCCATGTAAAATGTCCATTAACTTTAATAGGAGTGCCCTTTGTTGGATGCGTTATAGTTTCTTTGCTGATACTTCCTGTACAATCTACATACTCACCACAACTAAATGTACCCATTTTCAAATGAGCAAAAAACTCTTTTCCTTTTTGTGTACTAACAAACTCTTTTGTAATATCTTTTTGGATACCATCTGCCGTATCAGTTTACCTCGTGTGTAAGAAACTAACAGCTCATAGTCTATTTGTAATACCTTCCAAAGTTTTTATATATATATATATATATATATATATATATATATATATATATATATATATATATATAGTGTCAACTTTTGGCAGTCTAACCCCATATATTGAATGGATAATATTAAAACATTGGAAGGTATTACAAATAGACCATAAGGTGGGAAAATTTTTCTGACATTCTTTTATTTTCTTACAGAAGAGGTAAACCAGTATGAACAATGACAGGGTATCAGGAACTTCAGACAAAACCAGTAAGGTAACCCCAGAGTATCTTCAACTGCCCATGTCTCACCAAGCTCTGTGTTGCCAAACTGATCCATAAAGAACACGAAGATTCAGAAGATGGTTCCTGATAACTCTGCTGTGCAATTCTGCTTGTATAGGTCAGCTTTACTATCAGAGATGCAGTTCCCTGAAATAGACTATGAGGAGAGAAAGAAGGTGGGGGCTCATTAGATGGCTGTGGATGGGGGATTTTGTCTTTGTGGATGGGGGTTTTTTTCCTTTAATTACAAAGCAACTGGTAGTGACATGAAGCAGACTTAAGGTGGCCATACACGGATAGATCCGCTCGTTTGGCGATGTCGCCAAACGAGCGGATCTCCCTCCGATATGCCCACCTTGAAGGTGGGCAATATCGGGCAGATCCGATCGTGGGCCCTAGGGCCCAACGATCGGATCCTAGCTCTCACGAACGGGCGGTCGGATCGCGGGACCGCATCAACGAACAGATGCGGCCGCAATCCGACGGGATTTTTAACCCCATCCGATCGAGATCTGGCCGACTTTCGGCCAGATCTCGATTGGGGAAGCCCGTCGGGGGCCCCCATACACGGGCCAATAAGCTGCCGACACGGTCTGTCGGCAGCTTTTATCGGCCCGTGTATGGCCACCTTTATAAAGGCCTTTAATTAAGCAATTAGAAGCAGCTAGTCTAAACCAGAAGTTAGAGACAACAGAGTCTGTAAAGAGATGTACTGTCACCAGACCAAGATTTGAATCTAGACTATTCTTGGGGTGAGGTAACAGAGTTTTGTCTCTTTATACTTCCTTCCATGGAAGGGGTGGATGCTGCTGGAGAGTATGAGGTAAGAAGCCTCTGTAACTCTGGTCTTGGTCATTGAAGTTGGGGACAAGGTTCTCCATGAATGAGATAAATATAATGACAGGATAGCACATGTGGAGTGTTAGACAGACAGGGTGAACTAGCAAAGCAGTGTGTGCTCCACTGAAGACATTGTAGGAGATTGCAAGATAATTCCCCAGGCAAAATCCACCAGATTGTAGGGACTCCAGTTGATAGGGCTCAGGGATAGGTGAAATAACTTGGAGCACATTTTAATGATTCTGGTACATTGGAGACAGACACGTGGTGTGAGTAATGCGCACTGTGAACCTTGATGTACAAAGAAACTACCTTTCTGATTAATAAAGCTTATCTATTTAGTGTTACAGCGAACTCAAATATAAACGAAATCTTGCCTTGTATTGATCCTCTGAAATGTTGTCAGGGATGTACTGTTTATTTAGTATTGTGTGAAAATATGTGTGGTAAAGAATGTTAATATTTTGAAACTGTGCAAACAGACATTTATTGGTCCTAAAGAGTCCTTCTAAACGTGTGTTTTATTAGAGATTACAAGGGCCAAACAACATTTTCATAATTTGTATTGTTAATGCAGTAGTGCATAATAAACACAAACAGCACAAGAAAGAAGCACATTAAGCCACATAAAGGTCACAGTTTTTGCACTAGCCTCAAGGTATTCTTCATTGGCATACTCCAACATAGATATAACTGCAGTCATTGTCTCTTCACAAGTAGGCTTTATTAGATGAGGTGGAAGCTCGAAACCATATGTACCATTGTCTCTCAGTTCAAAGGTGTAGGAGAATTTTATTCCAATATCACCAGCCCAGTCACATGAAGATCCTGAATTATCATCTAGCAAAAGAAAAATAGAGATGTTAACATGTCTTTTGGATAAATGGCAAAAAATAGTTTTTGCTCACCAGATGTTCAGGCTCATATAGAACCTATACTGCGGTGGTGGTGGGGGGAAATAGTTGTTGTTTTTTGGGGGTTTTTTTTAAATGCCCCTTGTGAGGTCCTGATGCAGGCGGTCATGTGAGGTACATGCATAGTGAGTGAGACCTAGCTTGCTGATTCTGTACATGCACATGACAGATGCTATTAAAACAAATAGCTCCTTACCAATGCAGTCCAGTCACCTGCAGCAGGTTCAGAACAACTGCTTTATATATGCCTCTTTTGGGTTGATTCTATCTCTGTCCCAGCCATCACCTCCTATTTATCATTCTATTGTGACAAGAGAAACACCTAAGCCCTACAGCTCACCTACTAACCCCCTTCAGATGCATACACTGCTCTCACACTTACCCTGGTTACCAGCCAGCCCTGGTGGGAGAGCCTGTGTTGTGTTTTTGTCTGTTTTGTTATCTTTGACTATTAATCTACTATGAGTTATCTCCTACCCAAATGCTATTGCAACTTTGCTAATGTCTTTGCTTAAAAGAATTCTGTGGTTCTTCTTCTATGTAGAAGTTACATCTGTGCTATAGAAGAAAGTAGTTTTAACAAACATCAATATCTCCCCCCTCCATTCTGGAGCTCTTTAATTGTGTTCCAAATTCTGTTTAAACTGGATTTCCAAATCTAATGCTTTATTAGCTCTCAGACTAGGTTTAGTACCTCTGAGACACTGAATATTCTTGCATGCTCTTGTATATCCTCCTTTTTGTATTTGTTGAGTCACTGGGTCACTGTCATATGCGAAAACTTAGTGGAACTAAGCTGTTTCAAATACTAGCCACATGTGTAACATGTCTTGGAACCTTCTGTAAAGAGTAAATTACACCTTTGGTGACCACCCAAAAATCACTTATATTGTTCATTGTGTTTCTGATAATATGGGGGTTCTACTGTATAATATTTCTGTTGTCTGTATCCAAGTTGGTATTTGTGTTGCTGTAGAGCCTATGGAAGGTTTTGATCTTTGCCTTTCCATGGATTCTAATACTAACCACTTGTCCTAACGTATTATATGGATATCATTAAATCAGATACGTGTTTCTTTTTCTGACCATTGACTTGAATGTGGACTATGCCACGTCAGTACTTCTTAACTTTAGAGAATATTACCTCTGGGGTATATAGAAGATTATAATAATTTAGAGATGCCAGTTCACCAGATCCCTGCACATATATCCTTGCTACTATGTCTGCCAGTATTATAATATATTTATATACACAGTAGTTTTTTCTACTTACACAATATGACAGATGATGAGCCCACTCTGTACTCGATGTTATGTTTCTCCTTCATTTTAGCAACGGCTGTTTCTGCAACTTTCGTCTGGGAGAAAAGCAAATGTAATATTTCAAAAGATTATTTTCACAGACAACAGATCTTTAAACTGTTGCATACTTTTAATTCTTTTTAACATGCCTCCACAATCTTTATTATTAAAGGAACAGTAACACCAAAAATGTAAATTGTTTTAAAGTAATTAAAATACTAACATACTATACTGCTTTAGAAACACTACTATAGTTTATGTAAATATGCTGCTGGGTAGCCATGGGGGCAGCCGTTCAGTCTGATAAAACAAGAAAAGGCACAGGTTATCAGAATGCAGATTAGCTCTGTAGAATACAATGGTTTTAGGTTTATGTGTAAGAACTAAACCCATTGTATTATTCAGAGTTTACCTTTTATCTGCTATTTTATCTGTGCCATTTTGCCCTATTTCAACACAGCAGCTTTGATGTTATTGTTCCTTTGAAGTAATTGCCTGGTATACTGTGTTCTCAGGATTTCTGACACTAATGTTTTCAGTGTCAGACTGGGATACCAAGGGCCCACCATAGAACCTGATAACAAGGGCCCACAATTTTTGTGAAGTTAATTTTTTAAATTATCATTAAAAAATAAATGTTTGAGGAACCTTTTAGCGTTTGCCCTCCCATTTACACTGTAAAAATTATTTTTGAGAAATTCCCACTGCCAACTCTTTATAATTAACAGCCTCCCTGGAAACTTCTGCTCATCTGTGGCAATAAATTAAGACTCCTAGGGGGTTATTTATTAAAGGTCAAGTTTGTGAGGTTTTTTTTCCACCTCCAATAAACTAACAACTGCAATGTTTGCTTATTTATGAAAAACCCAAATGTAAAGAACTCGATTCAATGCAATCAGGGGAAAAAACTTGAATACCTTGAATTGAATGAGTTATAGGCTAAAAAGCCTTGAATACCTCGAATTGATCAAGTTTTTGAGCGGAAACCACCATAAAAAAACAGAAAATCATGAAGGCAAAAAACATCTTTAAATGGTTCAAGGGACCTCTGCCATTGACTTCTACATGACTTCTACAAGTTTTTAGAAACTCTAGTTTTTAGTAGGGATGTCGCAGACTGTTCGCCTGAACATCGACTGTTCGCGTTCGCCGAATGTTCGTGAACGTCGCGCGACGTTCGCCAATTTGGGTTCGCCTTAGCTGGCGCTTTTTTTTGCCATTTCTCCCCCAGACCAGCAGATACATGGCAGCCAATCAGGAAGCTCTCCCTCCTGGACCACCCCCACACCCCCTGGACCACTCCCCTTCCATATATAAACTGAAGCCCTGCAGCGTTTTTTCATTCTGCCTGTGTGTGCTTGCAAGAGCTAGTGTAGGGAGAGAGCTGTTTAGTGATTTGAGGGACAGTTGATAGTAACTTTGCTGGCTAGTAATCTACTTGATACTGCTCTGTATTGTAGGGACAGAACTCTGCAGGGATTTGAGAGACAGTGAGTTTAGGTTAGTTAGCTTTGCTGACTAGTAGTAATCTACCTTCTACTGCAGTGCTCTGTATGTAGCTGCTGTGGGCACTGCTTCTGATCTCATCTGCTGAGTGCTGACTGCTGCCTGTAACCCAATAGTCCTTGTAAGGACTGCTTTTATTTTCTTTTTTGTTTTTTTTACTTTGCTACTGTAAGAGCCCAGTGCTATTAGTCTAGCTGTGTTGGGGAGTGGGACTGGTGTGCTGCTCCTCCTAGTAGTTCACCACTACCAGCACCAACCAGAGTCAAAATTGTTACAAAGGAAATAAGATTTGCACATGTTAGCTGTTCTGAACTCTCTGCCAAAAGCCAATTAAGTTAGAAACTGTTTTTTTTCTGGCTGTTCAGTGCAGAGAAAAGAGGGACTTTCCAGTACAAAAGAGGGACAGGGGGTTGAGTGGTCAAAAGAGGGACAGTTGGGAGGTATGCAAGTGCCACCTAGCTGTGTGAGCTTTTTCACATTCTGTCTAAATAACAATAATAATTCCGTGTCCGTAAACATCACCTGAGTGATGTTTTTACAGCAGCAATAATATATTCCGTGTCCACTACTGTATACGTTGCTCTTGCAGGCATTGTTTGCCCAGTCTTTAACCAAGTGCCACCTAGCTGTGTGAGCTTTTTCACATTCTGTGTCCAGAAACATCACCTGACTGTGACGTAGTGTGATTTCTGCCCTTTACAGCACAAAACGCAGCGCTGTGACAACAATGTATTTTTCAGATACAGTTTTGCCCTTGATCCCCCTCTGGCATGCCACTGTCCAGGTTGTTGCACCCTTTAAACAACTTTAAAATCATTTTTCTGGCCAGAAATGTCTTTTCTAGCTTTTAAAATTTGCCTTCCCATTGAAGTCTATGGGGTTCGCGACGTTTGCGAACTGTTCGCATTTTTGACGCAAGTTCGCGAATATGTTCGCAAACATTTTTTCCGACGTTCGCTACATCCCTAGTTTTTAGTGAAATTACTTTTGAAAAAATTTTTCCCCTCAAAATTTTTTTTCAGGAAAACACAACTTGACCTTTAATAAGTAACTTTCTTAACTAACTGTTTCCTATCTTTCTCACTGCTGGGAATAAATGAGACACAAGCAGATCCTGTAAAATGTAGAAAAAAGTTAATGCTTTGTAAACCAGAATGGGCAAAGGGCCCACTAATGTCAGGTCCCACCAGGATAAGTCTGGCAGAGGCAGGCCGGGTACCCTAGGCAGCAAACCGGCCAGTTCGCTCCCATCCTTTCCCCGTCACGCACATGCACGGTAAAGCTGTTACGTGTTTGCATGTGTGGTAACGCCACTCGGACGCGCATGCGCGGAAACACAGCTCAAATAGCGCAAGCTGAATCAAAGGTGAGTCCAGTCTAGGGGTAAGCAGCTGCCTCTTATGCCTACCCTTAGTTCCGGCCCTGAAGTCTGGTAACCTTATGGTAACCTGGCAGTGACTTTGCTGAGGAACTTTGTATTGAACTGGTAACCCAGCAGGCCAGTCCAACAAAATGTTTGTTACTGTGAAGTTGCTGATCACTCGCGCTCTACTATCTACTACAAACATTAGGGTTTATGCCTGTTAATATTCAATACTTGCCATCTCTGCATGGTTTGCTGAAGGATTGGTGGTGTAGCCATAAGGAAGAAGAATCAGTTGTGAATAGGAGTGAATGGTAAGATAGAAAAGTATTTGTGATTTTATTCTTTCAATGAGATTGACAACTGCCTGTGTCTCGGGTTCTGAAGCAGGGGCTGAGCCACAGAAAGTATAGGAGTTGCAGTCTCTGGAAGCACCGACAGCTGATCAATACAAATATAAATGAGAGAAATGCATTTTGTTAACTTGTTTTATTAGGGCACATATAAGGCATGCCATAATTATTTGACAAAAAATACCACAATACAGTGTTCAGAAGTCTATATTTTAACATATTTTCTATTTAAGATCTGTTCTCCAATATGATGAAAAATGTGTTATGTGTGCTTAAAGTGGACCTGTCACCCAGACATAAAAACTGTATAATAAAAGTCCTTTTCAAATTAAACATGAAACTCAAATTATTTTTTTAATTAAAACATCCATACCTATTATAAATGCATTTAAAGATTTCAGCTGTCAGTCATATATTGCCTGACCCTCCTCTATGACATAGGGATAGAGGCGGGGCAAGCAATTACTTTCACTTTCCATTTTGCATTTCCTACATGTCACTGCTCTCCTCACATTCCCCCTCCCTGCTTACAGTCTATAATTGTGTAGCTAGTAGTCATGAGCATCAAGTCTCCCATTCTGGCACATAAACAAAATTTTAAAGGCATCACAAAGCTTATCTTTGTAACGGTGTCCACAAAATGGCTGCTGCCTGCTTGCTGTGGTTGTGCATTCCAAGGCATGTGGCAGCAAAGATTTAAAGGATTTATATAATGTAAGAAAAGTTTATTTTACTTTACAAACACAATAGATTAGACAATAGACAAAAGAATATGGAATTATTTCTTAGGGTGACAGGTCCCCTTTAATTATCATTACCTTTATATTGTGATGTTTTAGAAAATGCTCCTTGCTTTTGTGAAGGTATAGGAAATGGATTAGTTGAATGGACAATCAGTATACCCCCTATTTGTATCTGTAAATTGCCCTCTCATTTAGATTGTAAGCTCTACGGTAAAGGGACCTCCATCCTCTTGTCTCCTTGGCTTTAAGCTCCTATATGGGGTCTCTGTAGTTTAGAAAGGCTGTCTCCCATAGACTCCATTATAATCAAATAATCCACATTTTTAAAATTATTTCCTTTTTCTCTGTAGTAATAAAACAGTATTTGAATTACTTGATTATAATGTCTATTATTATTATTATTATTAACATGTATTTATATAGCGCCAACATATTGCGCAGCACTGTAAAGTAAATGTGATTATACAACTACATCACACAAATTACATATATAGAATATATGGAGTAACAGACATCACAATCAATACAGGTACAAAAAGGTGAGGAAGGCCCTATGCATATGCATACAGTCTAAAGGGGAGGGAGTAATACACAAGGTGTGGGAGTGGGCAAGATCGAAGTAAGTGGGTGAGAAATGTGGTATTGTATGTGGTGTTGCGTTTGGTAGTTAAGCGGAGTGAGGGTAGGCTTCTCGAAAGAAGTGCGTTTTCAGAGATTTTTTGAAAGTAGAAAGGGTGGGAGAAAGTCGGACAGACCGTGGGAGAGCGTTCCAGAGGAGGGGTGCAGCCCTTGCAAAGTCTTGAATGCGAGCATGTGAGTAGGTTATGAGAGAAGAGTTGAGTAGGAGGTCAGTAGAGGAGCGTAGTAAGCGAGTGGGTG
Source organism: Xenopus petersii (assembly GCA_038501925.1). NCBI lineage: Eukaryota > Metazoa > Chordata > Amphibia > Anura > Pipidae > Xenopus > Xenopus petersii. The sequence goes on from CM076688.1 coordinate 46,667,143, forward strand.
AGTATATAGAGATGAGTTCAGAGATGTAGGGTGGAGCAGAGTTGTGAAGTGCTTTGAAAGTCAGTGTCATTAATTTGAATTTGATTCTGAGAGGTAACGGAAGCCAGTGCAGGGATTGACAGAATGGCGAGGCAGAGGAGGAGCGCCTGCTGAGGTGTATGAGCCTCGCAGCAGTGTTCATTATGGACTGGAGAGGTGACAGTCTCTGGAGGGGGAGGCCAATTAAAAGCGAGTTACAGTAGTCTAGACGCGATATGATGAGAGAGTGAATAAGAATTTTGGCAGCGTCTTGGGTGATAAATGATCGTATTTTGGATATGTTCTTTAGGTGGAAGTGACATGATTTGATAAGTGACTGGATATGAGGAGTGAATGACAGGGCAGAATCTAGGATAACCCCAAGGCACCGGGCCTGGGGAGAGGGGGTGATAGTGGAATTGTTAACTATGATGGATACTTCGGGGATGCTACTGGTGTTATTTGGAGGAAAGAGAACCATTTCAGTTTTGGAGAGGTTTAATTTAAGGTAGCGTTGCGACATCCAGGTAGAGATAGCGGACAGGCAGGAGGAGACGCGAGTTAGGAGTTCTGGGTTGAGATCAGGAGATGAGAGATAGATCTGAGTATCGTCAGCATAGAGGTGGTAGTGGAAACCGTACGAATTTATTAATTTGCCAAGGGAGGAAGTGTAGAGGGAGAATAGTAATGGTCCTAGGACAGAGCCTTGAGGAACTCCAACAGAAAGAGGTAGGGGAGAAGATGATGCTCCATTGTAGGAGACACTGAAGGAACGATTGGTGATGTAAGAAGAGAACCAGGACAGGGCTGTGTCACGAAGGCCAAGCGACTGGAGGGACTGGAGGAGGAGAGGGTGATCTACAGTGTCAAATGCGGCTGAGAGATCAAGCAGTATTAGTAGTGAGAAATGATTGTTGGCTTTTGCGGTTAAAAGGTCATTAGTTAGTCGAGTCAGGGCAGTTTCCGTGGAGTGTTGTGGCTTAAAACCAGATTGTAGGGGGTCTAGCAGGTTATTGTCAGAGAGGAATGAGGTAAGTCGGTTGTAGACTAGGCGCTCAAGTAGTTTAGAGATGAAAGGTAGCAGAGAGATAGGTCGGAGGTTGTCAAGATTGGAGGGATCAAGAGAGGGTTTTTTCAGAATGGGGGTGACAAGAGCATGTTTTAGTTGAGAAGGAAACAGTCCAGTTGAGAGCGAAAGATTAAATAGGTGAGTTAAGGCTTTGATTAGACCAGGATTGGTATTGCGGAGAAGTTTTGAGGGAATTGGATCAAGCGGGCAGGTGGTAAGGTGAGAAGAGGCCAGAAGCTTTGAGACTTTGAGGAGATAATGGGTTTCTGGATAACGAATTCCATGCCTATACATGCATTATACTGGATATGTTTCTTATAAAATTATATTTAAGATGAGAAAGAGAAAGAAGTTACATTAATAGTGAACTACAAGTATTATGCTCTGTTGTTGAGAGCTTTATTGTCACATGACTTTAAGGGATTATTTATCAAAGGTCGAATTTTAAAGCTTTGTGAGCACAGCTTGAATGGTTTCAAATTTGAGAAAACTCGAATCAGTGTAGTTGGGGTGAAAAACTCGAATCCTCGAATTGATTGAGTTTTTGAGCGAAACACACCGAAAAAACCTCAAACATCATGAAGGCTACAAACATCTCCAAATGGTTCAGGAACCTCTGCCATTGACTTCTACATGACATAGACAGGTTTTAGATGGTGTATTTTCAGATTCAAGCTATTTACATTTTGAGTTTTTTCTGACTGAAAAATACTCATATTTTCGTCGAAAAAACAACTTGACCTTTGATAAATAACTATGGGTTTTGATTTTGTTCAATGGAACACTTAGTTCCTTCATTTATAATGAAATTTGATGCCAAAGTGATTAAAGAACCGTTTGTTAATAAGCCACAATTAACATTTCAGTTTAACCCATACGCTGTGTAAAATAAATGATTACATAAAGAGCAATTAAGCTATGACACTTACTGCACCATGCTGAATTAAAGTTACGGTTCAGGTCCACTCCGTAGCAGGTTGCATTATTATATGGTGTGCGATTTTTTCTCCACAGACGTTCCTGTAAGTCAAAGGATATATCGCGGTGATGCTTTTTAACTAGCCAGTTCCATTTTCAATTGTCTTTTTGGTGTAAATTCATGAAATAAAATAAAAGTACTATAGAACTACCATATATTTAATGAGATACTACTTGTTTTTTTTTTGTATTCAGTTCAATAAAAGAAAAGATACCTATGTAATCTTTGTAATTGCCTGACATTTTGTTATACATTATGCTATCCAGTTTTTAACATTGCATGTAATGAAAACATAGTTAGGTACTGCGTACAAGTTTACACAATTGTGTACAGTGAGTTAATATACATGCTAAGACACTATAGACAACGTAGGTAGTATTAAATGCTTCAATACACATGGCCCAATATGAATGATATCTTTGTAACATTCCTTGTATTAATCAACAAACTTGTTCATTTATAAACACAGTGAATTGTGTCACTTTGCCTATATATAAGTACTTGCACTGACAAAAGGAAACCACTAGCCAGTACTAGACAGTAATTCAACAGCAAGGTACGGTAGACATACTGTAACTTAATGACAGCCTGCAATTATGCTTAAATTCTAGGGGGAAGACACTGCATTGTGGGTAAAAAACATGCTGATGTTCCAAGTTTTTCATTTTGTACATTGTACTGTGTTCATAAAAGACAATGGACAAAGTGTTTGTGGTTTCTCCACCCATAGTTTTCTCCTGGTAGAAAAATGTATTAGTTCCATTAGACCTAAGCTTGCTGTTGACAACTGCAATGTCATAACCAAGGCTACCTACTAAATTATAAATAAGAGCTGCCTTACCTATCACTATACTTTGTTTCAAGTGAGAATCCAAAATGGTAATAATGCTGACACCAGCCACAACAAAAGTCTTAATTATTCAACCATTTTGAAGTATTGAATTACGCAGTATGTGACTTACTGTTGTCCAGGAGTATATATATCCATCAATATTAAACACTGGTACTACGTAGAAGTCTACTTGTCTGAGAACATTGGTTAGCAATGCATCATTACTGTGGCTTGAAAGGATCTGGAAAAAAATAAAATAATTTCAGCCAGAAAAAATCTTCCACAGGGCTGTGTTGTATCAGGGAGTCTTGGTTAATTCAGTCAAACCACAATGTTCATAAGAATGCTAAATTGTTCTCTGAGAATGTTATTGTTAGTGACATAAAGCTCTCTCAAATATTAACCGCATGCATAACATGCCCTGGGAGTTAGTTTGCACCTTCTATGGCCCCCTACAAATAACAGAGTCAGAGTGGTCTTACAACTGCTGTCCCAGAGAGCCAAAAAAAACCCTTGTGTTTAACATAGTAAAGTATTGAATTTCAATGAATAGCTGGCTACTCTGCTTATATCGTATGAAGCTAATGTTGCATTAAACCATTTTTACATTTTTCCTGCATTTATACAATGTTTTTTTCAATATAAATTGAGGGTTCAACTGTCCATGTAAATGGAGCTTTCAGCATCAGCAAAATATCAGTACAATGTGCTTAAAACGTATGTAAGAAATTATTTCTAAAAAAATGCTATTTAGTGTTGAGCGAAATTCGCTTAAAAAATGTCGTCCATAGACTTAAATGGGTGAAAAAATGGTTGCACTACAAAAAAAACTGATGCACTTTACTGCATTTTGGCGAATTTTCACATTTTCGCCCATCACTAGCTATAGTGCATAGAGCAGCAAACTCAGAAGCATACAGCAGAGGGCAGATTTACTAAGTGAATAGTTTGAATCAATAAACATTCGGATTTCAAAGTAATTTTTTGGGTACTTCGACCATCAAATTGGTCAAATTCGATCGAATCGAATGATTCGAACGATTCGAACGATTGAAGTAAAAATCGTTTGACGTTTCGATAATCGAAGTACTGTCTCTTTAAAAAAAAGTTGACCTCATACTTCGTCAAATTAAAGCTACGGAAGTCCAATGTTAGCCTATGGGGAACTTCCCCAGCACTTTTCTACGTTTTTTTTGGTCAAATAAAAATCCTTTGATCGATCGATTAAAATCGTTCTAAGCTTTTGCGCTAAAATCCTTCAAATTTTAAGGATTTTACTTTGAGGGACGAATTTGAGGGTTTTTTAACCCTCGAAATTCGACCCTTGATAAATCTGCCCCCTAGTGTTGTGTAAATTAAAATAAAAGGGTGTGCTCTTATTTCAAATAATTCTTATGCAGGCTTTGCCTCCTGACACTCGGTACCATGTGTGCCTCAATGTCCGAAATGGAGCGAAGATGACTGTGGTTATTTGTGCACACCCAGATGTAGAGTGCAATGTGAAAAAATGGCCAATTGCAGCCTGTTTCTGCACTTTTTGCATTTGCATTTCGGTTTGCAAATGAATCCTAATATCTTTTAAATTAGGGATGAGGGATTGAACTTGAGTAGAAGTCAACATTTCAAAAGAAAGGTGTGAGTATCTCCAACAATAATGAATCAATCAGTTAAAAAATGTATTAGGACATAAGAGCAAGACCTAGCGCGTTTCGTGCCTGCTGGGGCACTTACTTATTGAACTTGAGTATGCAAATTGTTATCAGACTTGCTTCTCTATAAAGCTAAACTTTTAGTTTAGTTGTCGGTATTCATCTAAATCCAAAATTTAATCTGTGCTTCCTTGAGTTAGAGAAACTGATACCAACAGATTATCCCCCCCAGAAATAACAGTCAGTAAACTCACTGCATTCAAAGCAGAATTTACCCTGCTCAGATCAATCAAAATACACATTCTCTTTCTTAGAACCATTTATATGCAACTAAATATATAAAAACAGTTCTTACACATTACTAAAAACTATTTTGTGTATATACAGTAAATAAACTGTAGTGTTTTAGTCTACACTCATATAAATACACTCATATTTAATTGTCTTTAGAAATCTGTTACCTCTTTCACAAACCACTGACAGTAAGCGACTGCAATCCACTCCCTTGCATGGATTCCACAGTCCATGAAGATTACTTTCTTTGGTTTGTCTGATGGCCATCCAATCTGGAAAGATATGCAACCGACAAGTGCATTATTAACTTATTGTTGTAAAGTCTTGATGATATAGACATAAAGGCTAAAAATGATCATTAGTATTTTTTTTCTTGCAGTGTTTTCTCCTGTCTGTACTGTTGGTGGTTTTGTCGCTCGCAGTTAATGGAACATTATCTAGTTGGCCCAGTATTGTTAGTGGAGTACCGCAGGGATCTGTCCTTTTCATAAAATACCTTGTGGCCCCCCAGGAGTGACCATGTAAACAGATTATTGGAAACATATCTGCATTGAAAGTCTATTTCTCTGTAAGGCCTCTTATACAGAATTTGATAGAGCTATAAGTTATGTATGTTACTGTGCATTATTGAACCTATTGTTTTGCGAAATTTTATATTTGAAAACCACACGTGTTTTCTGAAAATACACAACAAGTAATTGTACACAATCAAAACATTGTTACAAAAAAAGACCTTGTAGTTGATGTAAGTACTGTAAGTACTGTCTTTTATTTTGATGACACTAAATTGGGCAAAACGATAAGTTCCAAGCAGGATGCTGCCACTTTGCAGAGAGATTTGACTAATCTGGACTACTGGAGTACTGGTCAGCAAACTGAGGTTCAGTGTTGATAAATGCACTATGGACAACAATGTATACAATGCAGGTATGGAAACAGAATTTATAGTAAAACTTTGCCTTCTTATAAACACTAGAGGACATTACAGACACATTGCATAACACTGAAAATAACAAACAATAGCAGACCCCATTAATACCTCTACGAGTGGCTTGGATGACTTTTTATAAAAGCACAATATCCAGGGCTATATATGTAGGTGCTCATATATATATCTTTCCATATAAATGTATGTAATGTTTAGTAACAGCCCTTTTAAGGACATGTTTATTATGCTTTGTTTATGTTTATTGCTATGCAGCACTGCTGACACTAGAGGGCACCCTCTACAGCAGTCCAAGGAGAATCCTAGGATTCTATGGTTATGACACTTTCCATGTGGAGCCAGATATGCAGTTCTGCAGTCTGTTGAATAAAGACTACAACCAAAGCCTTCTGTGTGTGTGGGGGTCAAGATTCTACAATGTATATATATATATATATACATTGGCCTGGTTTGGCCTGGTGCTAACCAAAATTATTATTAGTAGTCCATGAAACATGAAAGCACTCACGGCAGCCACAAGTAAGCGTGTATCAGTGTATCTTTATTTATGCATGGTGCATTACATATATATGTATATGGAACAGTTTGTAGTGCAATTTGTAATACAGTTTTATTACTATAATAAGAAACTCACTTTAAAATAATAGATTGGCCGCATTTCATATGTAGATCCCAAAAAATGTTTTGTCACCAGGTCACTGTGTTTCACTTGAATCTGTTCCATCCAGTCATAGATCTGTAAATAGAAGACTCAAGCTATTTTATATCATACTACTTATGTATCTACAAGAAAAAGTTGACCATGTTCAACAAATTCAGTCAAAATACTGTCACCTAGTTATGAAGTAGTTACTTTATGTAACTAAAACAGTTTACAGTTTTTAACCAGTACCCAGGTAATTCACTTGTGTCCTTTGCCATAATGCATTACTAAGTAGTTCCCTATACTATAGAAAGGCACAGTCATACTGGTCAGATGGTGAGGCATTTGATTTTGCAGGTAAATAGATGACCAAAGCATTAAATTTAGACATTTAGATAAGATTTTTTTCTACTGTATCAAATCTGTTTATAGGAACACCAGGGCATGAGCTGTTGTAAGGTGGTCCTTGTGTTGTGTTGTGTTGTATTATATATAACTGGTGCACAGTCCTGCACCCACACAATCAGTATCTTAGGCTTTTATGCAGTGCACTGTTTTTGTGTAAAGTCCATGACTTGGGGAGATGACTGTGCCAGAGAAAGAACATGCCAATTGTGGGCTTTATTTACGTTTAATTAGATAATTTAATTAATCTTTAATGATATCAGAATTAAACATTGACTTTAAAAATAGAGCTAGCAAGTGTTTTAATTTGATTTCATTAAACCAAAAATGAAGTCACTGTGGCTTACATTCAAGTACACAATGACATAAGTCATGAAGCACCCATTTTGTTTTGTTAGATTGGTGCTTAAGCTCATTTGGGAATTAGTATATGTTATAATATGTGAGTAAATCGCTTTGTGTGTGATTGATAACTTGGATTTTTATTCTTCTATGAAATCTTTTTCCCTCTTACCTCGTCCATGGGATGATATTTAGTATAATCATAATTGTCCAATGATATTTTTTGTTTTTTTGGCTCAATTTCTGCATTCCTGTTGATCAGTTCCTGAACATCACTGATTAGGATCCTTAAAACAAAAGAAAAAATGAATAAAAGTAAACTAAACTTATAGTTTTATGCCTAAATCTTTTCCTGCACCTGTATAAAGAAACACGATTCTTGTGTTGTTACATGCTTTAGACTTTAACAACTAAACTATTAATTTAAAACAGAGACAATATACTCATGCAAGGATGCAAGGACAGTGAGGTTGTGGAATGCTCTGTGGGGTAATGTTGTGATGGCTGATTCTATTAATGCCATTAAGAGTGGCTTGGATGACTTATTCAACAAGCATAAAATCCAAAGCTATTAAGATCTGCTGTTAGTTTAGTATAGGTCTGTGCATATATATTTTTATATATGTGAGTGTATTAATAGGTCTGTATGGGTATGTCTATACATACAGTATATGCACTCAGGATCAATTGGAAGGGTTTCACTTGATTTTTGTCTTTTTTCAACCCAAATTTACTCAAATTGCATGAAATTGTTTATGAACAAGGGTAGCTAATTGTATAAACTGTCATTGAACATACAGAATTTAAAGTAATTGAAAAAGCAATGGTTTGTATATTGAGTTATTGACTTACTCAAATGGGAGCATGTTTTGGAAAAGCTTCTCTTTTATTTCTTGCAGATGGGAAAATGGTACCCGGACATGTAACTCGTGTCCAGCTTGGATTTGTTCAACCATAGCTGGTCTCCACAAATCAAGCTGATAAATGAAAAATAATGAATGGTATTAATATTTTGTGGAAAAAGTGGTTGACATTGTTAAAATTTATTTAGTTAAATGCACAAAACTAGATTGTATGAAACACATTTTGCCTGCTGAGTTTTGATCTCCTGCTCCAAGAGAGACTGCAATTGTTACCGAAGGAGCTATATAGGGAATACCTAAACCATGCACAGGCTAAAGTGTGTTGTGTGACTTCCCAGCGACTGTGTGTGATAGAGTCCTGCGGGGTCCATTTTTTGGGCCCTGAACCTGACCCGTACCCGCAACCTGCAATCCGCAACCCGCATTCTTACCCGCTTGGACCCGCAACCCGACCCACAAATACCTTCTCTGCAACCCGGATCCACTGACCATCAAGAATCAGGAAGTGCTGTCATTATAAACCGGAAGTGACATCATCGGAAGTAGATATGATCAGAAAAAGGGGAGTAAAAGCGGAAGTGCTGTCATTGTGTACCGGAAATGACATCATCGGAAGTGGACGTGACCAGAAAAAAGGAGCAAATTTTGATATTGAGAAGACCCGCAGCCCGACCTGCAACCCGCAAACCCGCAGAACCGCCGACCCGCGGGTATACCCGCACCTTGAAATTCAACGAAAAACCCGCATGGTACTGCAGGTTTTTCCGGGTAACCCGCGGGTACCCGACCCGCTGCAGGACTCTAGTGTGTGACACCCAAACTGTCACTGCTATGTTGAACTGTGAACAATTAAAAATGACACACTGTAGGGATAACCAGTGAATGATGACACAAGTGACACTAGCCCAGAATAGATTATTATTAGAGGTTGTACTGCACTTAAATACATTCATATTTCTAATTCATACCTGATTTACAGTATATTTAGATTAATATGCTTTTGTAATCTAGAGTTATACACAGATGTAATTATTTAGGCAGAACTACATTGCAAATACTGGAGTTTAGGCTCTTCACAATGGAAAAAGGTCCTTGTAGCTTCCCATCACTGAGCCCTAATAGTGGCTTATGATATAAACAGTTGTACAGGGTGAAAAATTAGCGAAACGTGAATTTTAACGCCGGTGTCAATTCACGGGCATCAAAATTGATGCCAACAACATTTCTGATGCTGGCAACATTTGACGTGCTTCAAAGTGAATGGGAGGCCGTTTACTTTGATGCCTTTGTCACCAGCATCAAAAATACCAGTGTTGAAAGCAGCTCTGACAGATAATGAGATCCGAGTGTTGTGAGAGCATGAGTCATGAGAGTGCCTATCAGTGTTCCTATTGCTGTTCACACAGCATGTCTCTAACAGTTCTTGTCAGTACGGCTATCGCTTAAAGATATAGGTGGACCTTTCTGTCATTTATAAGTGTATCATTTACATGTTGGTGTGTCATAAAAAATCCTTATCTATAAGGATATTGTATGTCACTGAGGAGTTCCATGACCATATAAAGGCACCAGATCAAAGGCTATGGGGCTAACTCACGAATGGGTGAATTTTTGCCATCGACCATTTCGCCAGTCGCAAGTGCGCTACCAAAATGCTAATTCACTAAAATGTGATGTTCCGTCTCAGCAGCCGAACGCTGCATTACTTCAGCAGTGCAAGCATTTCGTAGAAAAGTTTCACTAGCATTCAGCTCTGCCTAGCGAAACTTCATTAGTACTCTTATGCTTAGGTCAATTTGAATAGGGCGGGTACATAAAAGTCGCATGGACACCTTTATTAATGAAGTTGGTACGAATGCTTAAAGTTGCCACTTTTTATTACAAATGTCCAAGGAATCATAATAAAGACATAAAAGATCCTCTAATGCCCTAGATATGAGCCCACCCTGGAAAAAAAATATGTTTGCCTTTTGGAAATGGCAAATATCTCCTCCAGGACTTGAGGAAGATAGGTGGGAGGAGGTTACACATGTTTTATGTGGATTTCTAATATCAACTAGAAAGAAACTGGTCTCTTTTAAGTAGAAACATAAAATGACATCAATATACTGTAGTTAACTAGGTAGTTTGATTCTGTCAGGCTCAGTTTCCAGATGCATACCTGTGGTCCCTTTTTAATATGAGGCCCACTCTCCAAAGTTACTGTATGCTTCTAGGTTTTGTGGACATCATTTTGCCCCTTAAAAAAAACAGTACACCTAATAGAACTCAACTCAACAAGTTTTATCATGGTTGCACCAAGCCAATATAATTTTCCCTAAATTAATCAAGCTGATGAGGTCAGAGGCTATTGTTGTTTCTGAGATCTGGGCCCCTAGGTTGGCATTTAATCTTAATTTAAAATCTTGCATCTTGTTGTTTGTAGGTATCATCTGTGTCCCTTTCTGGCCAGGGTGTGGGTTGTCTCTTTTATAAATGGCTGTAAATTGGTTACAAATTGGTTTTGCTATGGCTTAAGTTGCACTTCTGGTTGAGGAAACAGGCTTTTGATGATAGGTGTCCTTTAATTGTGGATAAAAAATGTTAAAATTGCTTGAGCAATCAGAATAGCTTTGAATCTGGATAAGGAAGACCTATTTTATTAAATGAACATCAGATGAATCCCTATGATTTTCATAGCAAAAATGTACAGTATATATTGTAAGGAAGACATAAATATGCTGTAAAAACTACACTAAACTACAAATTACAAAGAAAGTGCATTAAACGGACAATAAATACTATGTTATTCAAGTTAAACAAATGCATTTACTTTCTTCTGCATGATGTTTCATAGGAAGACATATTATAGGTCTATTTACTTAGACCCGAGGCAAGAATGTGCCCCTTGTTACTCACACAGGCAGCAATTTTGGCTGTAGGCAGTGCTGTATTCATGGGGCCAGATTCAGGTCTCTGTGCTTTAAAACAGAGTACAGAGATCTGTGGCAGTTCATTTAGGCAGAGTACAAAGTGCCAAGTGCAAAATGCATTTGTTTATACACACATACTTTTTCCACATTCACAATGTATAAACAATGCACATTATAATGCAACAGATGTGTAGTATAGATATACAATGGGCTGTATGTTTGACCCTTGAAACAGATGTATGTTTTTTATCTTATCTCAGATTGTGGTTTATTAATCATTAATCTGCATGTCTTTTTATTACATTTTATTACAGATATTGCTGCTAATCTAAATGCAGTATTTTTGATAATCAGCCTGCATTTGTTTTATTACTTTATGTTGTTTTGCTGTGTTGTATAAGTTCTGTGTGTTGTTGTGCCAATAGTTTTTGTATAACTTATGTACATTTGGGGGTCAAAATGTTGCAGGTTGCAAAGTGCCAAAAACTTGCATCTACTAATGCACTATGGGACTTGTTCCACATTCACAATGTATAGAAAGTGCTCAGAATAATGCAACAGATGTATAGCAAAGATGTACAATGAACTGCATATTTGACCTTTGAAACAGACTTGTTTTTTTATCCTATCTCAGATTGTGGTTTATTAGTTATTTAATTGGTATGTATTTTTATTACATGTTATTACAGTTGTTGTTGCTAATCTATATGCACTGTTTGTGATAATGACCTCAATTAGTTTTATTATTTTTTTGATTTGTTTATTTTGCTGTAAGTGAAAAGGGAAGTTTTCATAGATGGATCGATAAATTATTTTTGTAATAATTCTATGTTTTTTAACCCTTTTCTCAGGGACCCACATGAAAATATTGGTTTGGGGCCGATTATTATAATAATATTATTACTATGTTTTATTGTAGGAAAAAAACATTTATGGACATTGAGGTCAACCCTTAAGAGCATGGAGTCACATTTTTGGATCCTAAAAGCCTTTAGAATAAGCATTAACTACCAGCTGGAGAACATGTACATTTACTTAGTCATAAATGTTGCCTTTTAACTGTAAATATTCTTTCCCACTTACCATCCATTCCTCAGTTAAGCCTTGCAGATACTGGGCATGTTTTACTGTCTGAGGGACGATTTTTAAGACCTGATCACTAAAAAAAAACAGATTTCCCATTAGGCATATTATATGATTGCTCTTGAAAAGCAGCCATTGGATAGTTCAGTTCAATATTTAAGGTGATTGTAAACCACAATTAAGCCCTGTGTCAACACCGCATCCTTTCTTTTTGAATTAATTATTGTTCATTTAAAATGTGTATTGCATGACTGCACACTGGAAACTAGAAGCTGGATGAATTTGTGTAATATAAAAAGTAATCTGCAGCATAATGGATTTAAATATTTACCCCATATGTAATAAAATACACTATTCTTCCCCAGGAACAGTTACCCATAGCAACCAATTAGATGTTTGGCTTTAGACAGTTGACCAGTACCTGATGACTGGTTGCTATAAGTTACTGCTCCTGGGCAAACTTAGTGCCCTTTATTACATAACCTCATTAGGGTTTTAAAAGAATGAGGTGGCACTGGATAACATGCAGAACTGTCTAGTATATACTGCCTATAATGATAAAAAATAATATTTTCTTGTTAACTACCCCCAATTGCTTATGTAAATGTATCAAGGTACACTGGAATGTTTAATAAATGTAATAGTGACAAAAGCCACGATTACTTAAGTAACAAGAAAAAGATGCTCAGGTTCTATAATAAGCCCCATTTATTTACAGGACCAAAATTAAATTTGCTTTCATTATTCTAAACAAAGATAGTCAGTAACTAGTTGCTACAGGTAGCTGCTTAGGTACAGATTTGTTCATTGTTGGTAAATGAGTCAAATTTATATTATGCAATTTTTTGTCTTTGAAAAAAAAATTAAACTTTAGAAACAGTATCAATTTGTATGCTGATTGGAGGAATCAATTTTCTGCTGAAATGGCTCTGATATCAGTTGTGATAAATGTGATGATTCATGAAAACTGTCCTATCTTTCAGAAAAATTCTCCTTATAGTCAGGAAAAGTTTTGGTAAATCTTAAAATAGATAAAAGTTCTAGGACTCATTCTGGATTCCCCTATTATATCCTTAATAAATTAGCCCTTGAAACTCTAATGTGATAGAAAATAACACATTAAATTATATACTTCTAAAAGGGGGTAATTCTTGTGGAATGGATCCTTTAAACATAAAAATGAATAGCACCATGCACTATTATAAAAATAGTTATAATCTACTATCTACTAAGTCAATAATTTGATACTATTATCATGGCAAGAAAACACCCTTCACTGCAATAATCCCTTTTCCTAAAGTTGTAAAATGCTGCAGTACTGTTTTTGCACTTTGCACCTTTTGCCCCCCCATGTAGTAAATGAACCATACTGTATTTATTACAATAACCCAAAAAATCCATATTCCATTTTTTTTGTAAATATCTTTAACAGAAACTCTTGATTCTTGATATACACAGTCTGAAAAAGATAAAGTTAAAAAGCACCAAATCATTTTATGACCTACCCTGACTAGGGGGGAGCAAACAGCTATTGGTTCCCATTATATCAATACATTGGAAAGACTTTTCTAAATGTTCATGCTCCATTTACGTCACCTACTTTATGCATGGGTTGCAAATAAAAGGGCCTGCAGGATTGCCAATTTGCTTATCCTAAGTCAGAATTTTCACAATTTAAGGACAGATTTATTAAGGGCTGAAAAGTAAATTTGAATTAAAATGTTAATTTTTTTTTTGCTGTCAATATTCACATTTTAATCCCCTAATTCAGAGGTCTGTTGAACCATTTGAATATGTTAATTGCCTTCCTGACATTCGAGTTTTTTCCGAGGGAAACTATTCGAATTCGATTTCAGGTTGGGACTATTCGATCGAATATTAGACGTTCAGTTTTTTTCTTAAATAACCTCCCATTCGAGGAGTATATTTGAATTTATTAGAGTAAAAAAAAATTCAGGTAAATTGGAAATTCGATCTTTGATAAATCTGCCCATTAGTGCTGCACTCTCAGCTTTGTGCTTTACTCTAACACCTTGCTCTGTACAAAGGCTATTTACAAGTGCTTAGTGTATGGCAATATAAGGGCTGTAATAATATATATTTTGTTATTGTGTACCTGGTATATAATCAGATCATACAGATTAGTATTAAAAAAAAAAGTATGTACAAGGAATAAAGTAGAAAATCATTGAAGCAAATACCCCCAAATGTAATATTTGGAGTTATCGCAGCACGCATTCGCACTTTTGCGAGTATATTTGCGCTAAGCGGAATGCAATATTTTTCGCACTGATATATTACATAAGCACAAAACAGTAGCAAACGCAAAAATAAGATGTGTCGCAATGAAAGATGTTTTCACTGGAAAAAAACTAATAACCTTATACCTTTACCACATATAAAAAAAAATGCTGACATATATCTTTACCACATATAACTTGACCACATTTTTAAATTACATAAAGAATAGAGAAAAAACGTACGCAATGCGAACGGTGGAATTGCTCCACGAATATCTTTCTGCAAAAGTTGTACATACACCTTCTTCTCACAACACTGATAGCAAAGTCACGTGAACACAATTACATTGCGATTAGATTGCGAATAACATTTGCACTGAACAGCGACTACAGTCACGACTCGTTAAAAAACCAAGCGCAATATAAGCAATTTGCGATAAGAAGTTTTATTACATTGATAGCACAACAGCGCACTAGAGCGCAATAACAAAAGTTCGCAAGGGGAGGAAAACGGCGGAAACAGTCGCAAATGTAGCAGAACAGTCGCAAAGCGAATTATTACACACTCTCGCACGCAAACTACCCTTTGCGAACTGTTTATGCAATTGCGTGTGATAATACATTCCCCCGATAGAGTTTTTTTTCTATGAGAAATTAAAGCAGAAACATTCCAATACTCACCCATCATATTTCACCTTCACGCAGATTCCTTCATACACTAGGATTCCCAGCAGACAGAACCCCAAGTTGAAAAGCTTCATGGTTTCTTACCAACCGTAGCAAGTATGGGCTGGTTACACTGAATCTTTGTGAGAAAAATCACTGTTTTATATATTATGTGACCTATGTGAACTTTGGCACACTGATAATACTATCTCTTTCATCTTTATACTAAGAGTATAGAGTATACTAAAGTATGAATTACTAAAATATATACTCACTGCCCTATAAAATGTCCTGCTTTACAAAGATAATGCAATGTGACTAAACGATTGGAAATATTACAGTCTATATATCTAGAATCTGGAAAAGACAATTCAATAATAATTTTATCTCTTACCACAAATGGCTCTTGATAGACACGCAGAGAATGGTTGTGTTTAAGCCACCAGGGAAGAACTGAAATACAATCTAGTGTCAAGGGAGAACTCTGATGCCACCTTCCAGAGCCAGGGAAAGAAATGTTCTGTATTACTGCAGTTTGGATATCCCACAGTGAGCATGCATTCATACAACAGGTTAACAAATATCTTGCTTTGCTATCTCAAGGTGTAATCCGGGGGAATAGATGTGCTGCCATAAAATTACACAATAAAACAATTCATGCAGCAGTCCAATTCAGAAAGATGTAAGTAACTTTGTAAACTAATAAAGGTGCATAGAAATTCATGAGAACTCTAGTCTGTGGGGTTTGATCTACAGCATAATTCGTCTTGATTGAACTCCCTTGTCAGACTGAAACAATGAGTCGTCCTAAAAACAATTAATATTGGCCTGCTTTGCTGGGACTGCTCTTTAACTGTGGATGTGAGCAGGGTAGTGTGGTTTATGCTTGGTTGAATGATTTTCCTTATGTATGTAAAAACCATTGTAAATACATTGTTAGGTACTTTCCTCTCCCTTCCCTGAAAAGAAATGTTCCAGCAGCACTGGAACAAAGTGGTTTATTTATGCCACAAAACAGGCAAGGTTTCAAGGCTTAGCCAGCCCTTTATCAAGCCTACACACAGTGTAACATTCCACCTTAAATATGTCTAAATGGGGTGGGGAACATAACCCAAACCCGCCTCCCAGAAAGTGACTCATCACAGTGACTCTGTGGAATGAATGATCAATAATGAATAGTATCAGAAATATAGGGGCTGATTTATTAAAGGGCGAAGTGACTAACGCTGGTGATAATTTGCCAGCGTTACCGCTTTTAGCACTTCGCCTATTTACTAATGGGCGCATGCATAACTTCACTAGCGAAAGAGAAAGACACTAGCGCTCATTCGCACTCTATCGCCAGGCGAGTTTACGCCGCAAATTCACTAAGATGCGGATTTTACTGAACGTTACCTCTTTTGCCAGACTTGCCTTCACCAGCTCAGACCAGGCGAAGTGCACTGGAGTGCATATATCTTCCTCAATCTTCTGTTTCTTACATCATATTTTAAGTAGAAAAAGTTTCTAAGTCCCAAAAAACGCTGGCGTCTTTTCCTTTTTTCAGAGTGATAGCCTACAAAAGACCTTTTTTTTGGGTAACCAGGTTCCCCCATACATTTTGGTTCCCCCATACATTTTCTAACATATGGAACATTAACTATACAGTGGTGTAACACCAGCAGCGCGCCAGCGCATAAACGCTGGAGCGCGTCAACTTAGGCGCCGGCGCATAAACACTGGTGCACACCAAAATGGATGCTCCCACCAAAACACTGAGGAGCTATGACCTCTAAATTGGGCGCCTGGCTTCCTATTGGTCCCTGATCTGTCTGTCTTCCTCAGCCTGCTCCTGGTTCCTGTCCCCTTAAATACCTTCCTCTTCCTCCTCACATTGCCCAAGCTGGCTTCTGTTTCCACAGTTCCTGCTCAAGCCCCGTTTGCCTGCTTTCCTGTTTATTCGACCCTTGGCCTGTTTATTCAACCTTGTACCTTCGCTGCCTGGACCGACCACTGCTTGAACTTGACGACGCTTTTGCCTTATCCCTTGGTACTTCGCTTCTCTGCTTCCTGAAACCGACCACTGCCTGTAATTGACTACGCCTTTGCCTGATCCCTGGATACTTTGCTTTTAGCTAACACGCTTGGCTCCTTTGCTGACTCCGCCGCAGAAAGTCCGGGGCCCCAAAAGGGCGTCGGTGAAGACCGGAGCCGTAGAGGAATTCCAGTTGCCATCTGTCTGCATAGGACCAGCTGTCCTCCTCCGGGATCCCAGGTAACAGATTGTTACAGTTAGCTTGGGCCATTTAAAATGGATCCCTCCCAAGCCGCTGGTCTACCTTCCTCTCTGGAGACTGTTTTGGAGGCTCTCATGAAGCGTCTTGAGGATTCTGAGACCCAGCAGTTGCATCTCGCTCAGAGTATTCAACATCTGTCCAGTCGCCTAGATGTCCTGCAGGCCTCCCAGACCCCATTGCCTCCTGTTTCTGTGGCACCGCCTGCTCCAGTTCTGGTCTCGGCTCATTTACCCAGTGGGGAGAGTTTTTGCTGGAGACCAAAGATTTCTGCACCCCTTCGTTACTCCAGGGACCCCGAGACCTGTCGAGGTTTTTTGAACCAGTGCAAGATCCACTTCGAGCTTTCATAGTTTCCTAATGAAAAGTCCAAAGTGGCCTATGTCTTGACTTTGCTTTATGGAAAGGCCCTGGCCTGGGCTTCCCCTCTCTGGGAACGGGACGATCCTCTGGTTCACAACTCCACGGCCTTCCTATCCACTTTCCGTGAGATTTTTGATGCTCCTGGCAGGAAGGAGAATGCCTCGACTCGTCTCTTAAAGATCTCTCAGGGGTCACTCTCTGCAGCCGAGTACGCCATCGATTTCCGTACCATTGCTGCGGAGGTATCCTGGAATAACGAGGCCCTTGTGGCAGCTTTTTGGAACGGTCTCAATGAGTCCCTAAAAGACGAGTTGGCTGCCCGAGATCTTCCTCCGCAGTTTGAAGACCTGGTCTCTTTGGTCATCCGAATTGATGTTCGACTGAAGGAGAGGCTTTCGGCCAAATCATGTGCTCACAGACTGCTCCTCGACTCCAACATTCCTTCTCCAGCTAATTCTCTTCCTGTGCCGGAGGAACCCATGCAGCTGGGGGCTACTAGACTTACCCCCGAGGAGAGGTCTCGTCGTCGTACGGCAGGTCTGTGCCTTTACTGTGGCCTGAAGGGTCATTTTGTCAAAACTTGTCCTAACAAGTCTCAACCTCGGCCGCAGGGAAACTCCAAAGCCTAGGTCGGCCGGTGGAGACCGTCCTGGGCACTGCCGCTTCTTCTCCACCAAGAAACTACTCTCGCCTATTGGTTCCCTGTCGTATTAAGCACTCCTCCAAAACCATTCCTTGCCAGGCTTTCATCGACTCCGGTGCTGCTGGGAACTTCATTAAACTCTCTTTTGCCCGAGCCTCTTCCTTGCCCCTTGTTCCTCTTCAAGTGCCTCTGGCGGCTCAAGCAATTGATGGACATCCCGTCTCTCCTGGACTGATTAGTCACTCCACTTCCCCTCTGCACTTGCAAGTTGGTTCTTTCTATAAAGAGAAGATTTCGTTTTTGGCCATCTCCTGCCCTTCCACTCCGGTTATCCTAGGGTTGCCTTGGCTGCAACTGCATAACCCTGCTATTGACTGGTCTGCTGGAGAACTGTCTGCTTGGAATTCC
The DNA here is from genome assembly GCA_038501925.1 of Xenopus petersii. Classification (NCBI taxonomy): domain Eukaryota; kingdom Metazoa; phylum Chordata; class Amphibia; order Anura; family Pipidae; genus Xenopus; species Xenopus petersii. The sequence continues at coordinate 46,685,771 of CM076688.1, forward strand.
TGCTGTTCTTCCAATTGTTTGCTCTCTTCTTCTTCTTCTCCAGTCTCTGTTTGTTCCTTATCCACCCTCGAGTCTCTTCCTGCCTGTTATAGAGACTTTTCTGATGTCTTTGAGAAGAAAAGCGCCCTTCACCCCCCATAGACCCTATGACTGTCCCATTGACCTGATCCCTGGAACCGTCCCTCCTAGGGGAAGAACTTACCCTTTATCCGTACCTGAAACTCAGGCTATGAAGGACTACATCCAGGACAATTTATCTAGGGGGTTCATCAGGAAGTCTAATTCACCTGCTGGTGCCGGATTTTTCTTTGTTCAGAAGAAGGATGGGGGTCTTCGGCCATGCATTGATTATCGTGGTCTCAACAAGATAACTATCAAAAACAGATATCCTCTCCCTCTCATTCCTGAACTTTTTGATTTTGAAGCTCAAGGGCACCAAAATTTTTTCTGAGTTAGACCTCAGGGGAGCCTACAATCTTATCCGTATAAGGCAAGGAGATGAGTGGAAGACAGCCTTCAACACACGAGACGGCTATTATGAGTACCTGGTCATGCCTTTCGGCCTCTGCAACGCCCCCGCTGTCTTTCAAGACTTCATGAACGATATTTTCCGAGACCTCCTCTACTCCTTTGTTGTCATCTATCTGGATGACATTTTGATTTTCACCCCTTGTGCATCTCTTCATGTTTCTCATCTGAGACAGGTCCTTCAACGCCTCAGAGAGAATAATTTGTTTGCCAAGATTGACAAATGCGAATTTCATCAGCCCAAGATTTCCTTTCTTGGTTACATCATTTCTGCCTCTGGTTTTGAGATGGATCCAGCAAAAGTCTCTGCGGTCCACAAATGGGTCCCTCCTTCTAATCTGAAAGCAGTCCAACGGTTCCTGGGCTTCGCCAACTTCTATAGGAAGTTCATTAGAAATTTTTCCGGCATCGTCCTTCCCATCACTGCCCTTACTAGGAAGGGTACAAGGTTTGTCTGGACCCCTGAAGCACAGAGAGCTTTTGATGACCTGAAACAAGCCTTTTCTTCTGCTCCTGTTTTGATTCATCCAGATGTTTCTCGTCCTTTTGTTTTGGGGGTGGATGCTTCTGATTCCGGAGTTGGGGCCACCGTCTCACAACGGTCTGACTTTCATGGCCCGTTACATCCCTGTGCCTTCTTTTCACGGAAATTTTCCTCTGCTGAGAGAAACTATGACGTGGGCAACAGAGAACTTTTGGCAGTTAAATTGGCCCTAGAGGAATGGCGTCATTTACTGGAGGGTTCGGCTGAACCTATCACCATTCTTACGGATCATAAAAATCTTGAATACAGCTCTTCTGCCAAGAGACTGAATCCCCGCCAAGCACGTTGGGCTCTCTTTTTCTCCAGATTTAATTTCATAATTTCTTTTCGCCCTGGTTCAAAAAACTCAAAGGCTGATGCCATGTCCAGATCATTTTCGTCGGATGAAGCCCCTGTTCTCTCTCCTACTCCAATTATCCCTCCTGAATTCATTGTGGCTCCTGTTTCTGTCTCTCCTCCAGAATGTCCTCCTGGGAAGACCTTTGTGCCTGCCTACTCTGTCCCTCAAGTCCTGTCCTGGGCTCATTCCTCCAAGTTGGCTGGGCATCCTGGTGTCAACAAGACCATCGATTTGTTATCCAGGTACTTTTGGTGGCCCTCCTTGAAACAAGATGTCTCTTTGTTTGTGTCTTCCTGTGTCACCTGTGCTCAACAGAATACTCCTCGTTCCCTTCCTTGTGGCCTTCTTCAACCTTTACCCACTCCCTCCCAACCCTGGGTGGACATTGCAATGGACTTTGGGTCGTCGTGGATAGATTCTCGAAGATGGCGCACTTTGTTCCCCTCAAGAAGTTGCCCACAGCCTCCACTCTCGCTCAGCTTTTCGTCAAAGAGGTTTTTCGTCTGCATGGCAATCCTTCCTCCATTGTCTCTGATCGTGGCGTTCAGTTTGTTTCAAGATTCTGGAGGGCTTTTTGTAAACTTCTGAACATTCATCTGAACTTTTCCACGGCTTACCATCCTCAGAGTAATGGGCAGACTGAAAGGACGAACCAATCTTTGGAGCAGTTTCTCCGATGTTTCATCTACAAAATCAGGATAACTGGTCTGATCTTCTTCCTTGGGCTGAGTTTGCACATAATAATCTCAAACATAGCTCTTTGAACTGCTCTCCCTTTTTCTGTGTCTATGGTCTCTCTCCCTCAGCTCTTCCTCCAACTGCTGTCAAAGTGGACGTTCCTGCAGCTGACTCCTTGTTTCGGAACTTTCAGAAGATCTGGACAGATGCTCATTCCGCCCTTGCCAAGGCTTCTTCGCGCCAGAAGGTGGCTGCCGATAAACATCGTCGCCCTGCTCCCGGGTTCAAGGTAGGGGACTCTGTCTGGCTCTCTTCTAGGAATATCAAGCTCAAGCAGTCCTGTCCTAAGCTGGGTCCCCGCTTCATCGGTCCTTTTAAAGTAAAGGAAATCATTAATCCGGTGTCTGTTAGGTTGGACCTTCCTCCCAACATGCACATTTCCAGCTCTTTCCACGTTTCATTGCTCAAACCTGTTGTCCACAATGCATTTTCTTCTCTGGAATTACCTCCTCCTCCTGTTTTCGTGAATGGCCATCAGGAATTTGAGGTACAAGATATTATTGACTCTCGTAGGTCCAGAAGAGGAGTCCAGTACCTGGTCCACTGGAGAGGCTTTGGTCCTGAGGAGAGATCGTGGGTGAGTGCTGCCAATACCCATGCCCCCAGATTATTGAGGACCTTCCATAGGAGGTTTCCCGACAAGCCCTGGGAGCCCCCGGAGGGGTCTCCTGAAGGGGGGGTACTGTAACACCAGCAGCGCGCCAGCGCATAAACGCTGGAGCGCGTCAACTTTAGAGATGGCGCGAACTGTTCGCCGGCGAACTTGTTCACGCGAACATCGGGTGTTCGCGCTCGCCGGAAGTTCGCGAACGTCGCGCGACGTTCGCCATTTTGGGTTCGCCATTGTTGGCGCTTTTTTTTGCCCTCTCACCCCAGACCAGCAGGTACATGGCAGCCAATCAGGAAGCTCTCCCCTGGACCACTCCCCTTCCCTATAAAAACCGAAGCCCTGCAGCGTTTTTTCACTCTGCCTGTGTGTGCTGAAGAGATAGTGTAGGGAGAGAGCTGCTGCCTGTTAGTGATTTCAGGGACAGTTGAAAGTTTGCTGGCTAGTAATCGTGTTGATACTGCTCTGTTATTGGAGGGACAGAAGTCTGCAGGGGTTTGAGGGACATTTAAGCTTAGGTAGCTTTGCTGGCTAGTAATCTACCTTCTACTGCAGTGCTCTGTATGTAGCTGCAGTGGGCAGCTGTCCTGCTTCTGATCTCATCTGCTGACTGCTGCAATAACAGTAGTCCTTGTAAGGACTGCTTTTATTTATTTTTTTGTTCCAATACAGAGCAGTATCAAGCAGATTACTAGCCAGCAAACTTACTATCATCTGTCCCTGAAATCACTAACAGCTCTCCCCCTACACTATCTCTTCCAAGCACACACAGGCAGATTTTTCAGATACATTTTTGCCCTTGATCCCCCTCTGGCATGCCACTGTCCAGGTCGTTGCACCCTTTAAACAACTTTAAAATCATTTTTCTGGCCAGAAATGTCTTTTTTAGATGTTAAAGCTCGCCTTCCCATTGAAGTCTATGGGGTTCGCGAACCGTTCGCGAACCGCTCGCATTTTTTTCCGACGTTCGCTACATCCCTAGTCAACTTAGGCGACGGCGCATAAACACTGGTGCACACCAAAATGGATGCTCCCACCAAAACACTGAGGAGCTATGACCTCTAAATTGGGCGCCTGGCTTCCTATTGGTCCCTGATCTGTCTGTCTTCCTCAGCCTGCTCCTGATTGGTTCCTGTCCCCTTAAATACCTTCCTCTTCCTCCTCACATTGCCCAAGCTGGCTTCTGTTTCCACAGTTCCTGCTCAAGCCCCGTTTGCCTGCTTTCCTGTTTATTCGACCCTTGGCCTGTTTATTCAACCTTGTACCTTCGCTGCCTGGACCGACCACTGCTTGAACTTGATGACGCTTTTGCATTATCCCTTGGTACTTCGCTTCTCTGCTTCCTGAAACCGACCACTGCCTGTAATTGACTACGCCTTTGCCTGATCCCTGGATACTTCGCTTTTAGCTAACACGCTTGGCTCCTTTGCTGACTCCGCCGCAGAAAGTCCAGGGCCCCAAAAGGGCGTCGGTGAAGACCGGAGCCGTAGAGGAATTCCAGTTGCCATCTGTCTGCATAGGACCAGCTGTCCTCCTCCGGGATCCCAGGTAACAGATCGTTACAAGTGGGCTCATGTGTAGGGCATTATAACAATTCTATTTTCTGTATTAAGGTTCCCTGGACTCGTGTAATGTAATGTATTTGCTGCAACATATACATCCATTCAACTTTAAATTTCCCGCCATATGCAAATCAGCCTGAGTGCTAGGCATAATTGAACGCATCTTCGCTGTGATTTCCAAAGTAACGCTAGCAAAAATTCGCGTTTGGTGCCCTGGACACAACTTCGCATTTTACACATAGTAAATTATCGTTGTCTGAGCGATTTTTCACCTGGCAAAGTGTAGCGATGGGTGCAAAGCCGTCGCTGGTGAATTTTCGCCGCTTAGTAAATTTACCCCATAGTGTGAAGTTCCTCTCCCTTCCCTTGCACCTTGTCCTCTCCTTCTTTCTACATTTTATTTAATTGCATTTTATTTAATGCTGTGTTATTTTTTTTACATAAATACACTACTTATTCAACTCCAGACAAGTGTCGTGATAACATGAAACCACAGAGAAACATGGAGAGAGAATCTGTTTGACTTATAACATTTGAAAAAAACGAAAGCCATCGATATATTGTAAGAGCCCATCATTTGGTGAGGTCTTGAAAACATTTTACCACCCATCAAAGTTGCTCAACTAAAATTTTAAACTCAAAGAGTAATATGGTCACCAATATCCAGTTTCAGTGGTTCCATTGAACTTAAGATGGCCATAGACGTTTGGATTTAATTTTTTGTACAATGAACATTCAATGCTACAATCTTAAACTAACCATTCAAACTCAAATTGTAGGATTAAGTAGGAAAAATAAAAAATCAGACAATTACAGACTGATGCAAATTAATGTAGGCACCCTCAGAGCCATGGATTATATAACCCTTCCAATTGTTGGCTGCACATTTAGAGGGTGATAGATATATACTTCTTCCTATAATGTTCTACATATTTAAGGTTTCAAAATAACAAATGTTTTGCGTCAGTAGTGTAGATCAGGGGTCCCCAACCTTTTTTTTTTACCCTTGAGCCACAATCAAATGTAAAAAGAGTTGGGGAGCAACACAAGCATGTGAAAAGTTCCTGGGAGTGCCAAATAATGTCAGTAATTGGCTATTTGGTAGCCCTATGTGGACTGACAGGAGACTCTCTATGGCAGTACACCTGTTTTTATGCAACCGAAATTTGTCTCCAAACCTAGAATTCAAAAATAAGCAGCTGCATTGAGGCCACTGGGAGCAACATGTAAGTGGTTAGTGAGCAACATGTTGCTCACAAGCCACTGGTTGGGACTCCTGTTGTAGATGATAAAATGGGGTTATTTACTAAAACTCACATTTTTCTTATTTCAATAAAATAAACTTGACTCCAAAACTCCCATCCACAATTTGTTAATAAAATAACTGGAAAAATTCGGTTCGGGAAAAGTCTCAATAAAAACTCAAATCATATGAATTTTTTCGGGTTTGACTCCTGAATTGCTGGATTTTTTACAAATTATCGCCCGAAAACCAAACATTTTTGGATTATCGTAGAAAAACCCAGTGCAGAGCACAACTTCTTAAAATTGGACATCTTCCATTGACTTCTACAGGACCTCCACAGGTTTGAGATGGAGCATTTTCAGATTCGGGCTTTTAGAAGCTTTGGGGTATAATAAATCATGAACCCAAACCCCAAAATCTTCGGATTATCGTACAAAACCCAGTGCAGAACACAATATTTTAAATTTGGAAAAGGGACATCTGCCATTGACTTCTACAGAACCTCGGCGGGTTTGAGATGGAGTATTTTCAGATTCTGGCTTTTAGCAGCTTTGGGGTATAATAAATCTTGAACAATTCAAGTTTTTTTCCCTCTAAAAATTCGAGTTTTTGTCCAAAAAACCTTGACCAGAAAATAAATTGAGTCTAGTACAAGTAGCGAATTAGTGCAAAACCATTGCACAGTGCCTGTGTCTGTGTGCTGTGAGCTGTTACCTAGCAACCAGCTGTTCAGTGATCTCAGCAGGAAGTCACACATCAGCTAGTGAGTGGCTGGCAGGAAGAAAGAGAAAGTCGCAGGTGATGGCAGAAGAGAAAAGCCTAACAATCCCATCTGATGAAGGGTGGGTGTTCCCCCCCGAAACGTTGATGTTTGGTGGCTGAATAAAAGGGGATAATCCCCAACTGCACTAATCGGTGTGTGTGCGGATCCGTTTCTTTTACACAGAAGAGAAAAGCCTGGCAGAGAGAATGTGGTGGACAGAGACAGAGAGCAGAGAGCTGCTGGTGGGCCCAGAGAGCTACCAGAGGCTCCACCAAAATTATTCATTTGGACCAGGCTGGCACAGGGAAGCCACATACTGTGCCTGGAGGGACAGAGTGTGTGAAAGAAATACAGACTGGAGGAGAAAACAGCAGGAGATTCCTATCAAAAGGGGCTGGTAGTCGCACTATATGTCTGAATGTGCTGGACTCGCCTGAAGAGAACTCTGTAAAGCATCCGAAGAGGATATGGAGTGAGTATCCTGTTTAAAGGGACAGTACCCTAAAGAAGCTCTTGAAGATACAGAGACTGTTTTGTGGAAGGACATTAAGGAAGGACTTTGCCTTCTTTAGTTAGCCAGATAGTTAGCGCAAGCAAGTTAGTTATTGAGGCCTTATTGCCACTGGTTAGGAGTGCTGCATGTACTAGTTGCCCATTTATTTTAGATAAACATTTATTCAGTTTAACCAATACTGTGTGTGTATTATTACTCTATTCCTAGTGGGGCCCCCCGTAGGTGCATTCTTGGACCCCACTAGGTGGAGGCTCTTCTGCAAATGAATACAGTAAGACTTTCTCCATTCTCCGGCACTGCGCACTTGTATTGTTCAGCTTCTGCAGTCCTTCAGGCCTGTTGGTTTAGGTAGGCTATGGACACACAGGCTGTTGTCAGCCTGTGTGTTTTTGCAGGATGAGAGAAGCTGATGCAGTCTGTGTGCCCATAGCCTAAAGGGGTTGTTTACCTTTGAATTAACTTTTAGTATGATGTAGAGAGTGATATTCTGAGACAATTTGCAATTGGTTTTGATTTTTTTATTATTTGTTGTTTTTGACTTATTTAGCTTTTTATTCAGCAGCTCTCCAGTTTCCAAGTTCAGCAACCTGGTTTGTAGGGTTCAAATTACCCTAGCGACCATGCATTGATTTAAATGAGAGACTGGAATATGGATAGGAGAGGGCCTGAATAGAAATATGAGTTATACAAATTAGTAATAACAATAAATTTGTAGCCATACAGAGCATTTGAGGACCCGAATAGAAAAATAGAAACAGTAGCAATAAAAATATATTTGTAGCCTTACAGGGCATTTGTTTTTAGATGGGGTCAGTGACCCCCATTTGAAAGCTGGAAAAAGGCAAATAATTAAAAAACTATAAAATAAAGAAAAATAAAGGCCAACTGAAAAGTTTCTTAGAATTAGTCGTTCTATAACATACTAAAAGTTAACTCAAAGGTGAACCACCCCTTTAAGGGGGTGACAATTTTCACTGATATTTTCAGAAAGCAGTGGGGGGGGGGGTTAAGGCCATTCCTGCTCCCTGAGTGAATCTTTGTAGCAGCTCCCTATGCGTTTTAGGTCATGTGACCCGTCATTGGTGAATGCTGCTTCCTCAACTCCCCTTCCTTTTAAAGGCATAGAAGCAACAATTGTGACACAATTTTAAAAAATTAGCTAAAGGCCTAATAGCACAGGTTAAAGGTATTGTCAAAGGCATTGTGGTAAAAATTAAAGGCATAGTAGCTACTATGATATGGCTCATCAGAAAATGAACAAACATCTTGTATTGTCCTATACATTTTATTATATAATAGAAGATTGTACTCTGATGTCTTTTTATGGTTTTAATAATACAATATGTTGTATACAATATTATTTCTACAGGATCATTTTAATTGTTATAGGGTTATTTAGCAATACCATAGTAGATGCACACTATAAATGATAGAAAAACATTCAACCACAAAGAGGTGATTGTCACTGCATTGCTCTCAAGGTATTCTTCATTTATATATTCCACCATGGACATGACAGCGGTAGTAGTTTCTTCACATGTAGGCTTGATCAGATCAGGAGGGAGCTGAAAGCCATAGGTGCCATTATCCCTAAGTTCCAATGTGTAAGATAATTTTATTCCAATTTCAACAGTCCAGTCCCCTGAAGAGCCAGAATCCTCATCTGCAAGAAATACAAAGAAACAGTTAAAGGGAAGACCTACATTTCTATATTCATTGAGTATTAAATGAACATTACATATACACATATACACATATACACATATACATATATACATATATACACATATACACATATACACATATACACATATACACATATACACACACATATATATATATATATATATATATATATATATATATATATATATATATATATATACTGAGCATTTATATAAACAAAAATGTTATATTTACTGGTTTATGTAATATTACCTTGCTTTGATATGCATATACTGTTTTGCATTTTAGGTTTGTTACTTATCAGCAATTTTTCAATATACATTAGTTCAACATTTTTATTTTTTTAATTTTTCTACAAAAACATAGACAATTTACATCTTAGCCATGTCATACACAACAACATGTAGGGGTCCATATTGTTAACCTCCCCTATGTTTTGGAAATCCCCTAATGTTGGAAATCCCCTGGTTTGGCCAGCAAAGAATTGGGCCAAATGTAGAGATGGGAGAGGGAATGTTTCCTTTTCCAGGTTGAAGTGTGCCCCTGGCAGTTCCAGATTTAGTCTTTATAAAGGAGAGTCACCATGTGCTCTGCCTCTTTTTTTAGGAAGTAGTGGATATTGCTGGGAGCCATGGAATTAGGCCCCAGTAGAGGAAAGGCCCCAAGGGTGGTGAGGCCCTTGGTGAATTTGGAATTACAGGGACCTTGAGGATGGTGTGGAGTTTGTCCAGGGAGATGCATGGATCACAGAGACAGAGAGAGAGCAGAGAAAGTAACAGAACTGCCTGGCGACCTGGCTTTGAGTGCTCAGCTTGGAAGCTTGGAGCTCAGCCAGATAAAGAGAGATTTTTGTGTAGACACTGTGGATGCCTTTACTAGCCATGTGAGTCTCCGTGAATGATCCATCTGAGGGAAGTTATTGGAGGGCTCCAGTGTGGGGTGCCCTATGTGAGGACAGATGTTGTTCGTGTGCCTGCTACGTGGGAGCAACTACCTTATACAAATGAGAGGTACTATGGGGCAGGTAGTACTACCTGGGATATAATAAGAGCTTTTAGGAAAGGAACTGAACTGTGAAATTTCATTTGTCCACCCAAAGTGGCATGTCGGACTGTTTCCTGGAAAAGACTTTACCAAGATTTGGGAAAACCACATAGGTACCCTAGTACAGGGTTATATTTTTTATATAAAGTTAATCTTTGTTACGACAACTCGTGTGTGTTTATTTTCCTGATGGAATTCCCCTGCGGTGTAATCCCTCAGTGCCCACTAGGTGGAGGCACTTTTATATAAATATAAATCCCAGTTCCCAGTTTCTTTCACATAGCAAAGATAATTCAGTCCCTGGATTTCAAATAGTTACGGGCTATTTAAGAGAGTGTAAATCCTATTCTACAAGAGTGATTAAGAAAAGGGTTGCAAACATTTTCAATGGTTTTAAGGTTACCTGTAAATGTAATTTATAGCAGTACATGTTTACCCCTGTTCTCTAGTTCTTACTATTAAAACATTGTAGCAGAAGCCAGTTATCCACCAGGTATTTTAATCATCTGGCTTCTGCTACAGGTATCTAAACCAAACATGTAGGGAGTATAAATAAACATGTTATAGAAATTTAATTTTTAAAATTAATTTTAAAGCTTTTGAAAATGTCTAATGTACAGCATAATGGAAAGTTGTTTGCAATTACACTATCTTTCATTATACAAACCCCACCTGACCAGTTTTTAGTGGATTTCCCCATTAAAGGAATGTCAAGAAAATGTGGGCAGTTCTACAATACATATATTGGCTCATTAAAACTTTCCTCTATAAAGGTGCACTCTTCATAATGAAGTGACACATTTGTTGTGAACTATTTTTTTTAAATCTGGAGACTGCCAGGAGTAAAACATCAATATCAGTAATACTTACACAATATGAGAGCTGAAGATCCATATACATACTCATTGTTATGTTTTTCTTTCATTTGAGCTACTGCCTTCTCTGCAACTAACATCTGGAAAGAAATTGTACAGACTTTTTTTTAAAGGTATTCATGTTATTTGCCAAATATTTGAATAAATATCCAGAATCCTCATCTCTATATTTAAGAAACACACATGCAAATTCTGAGAGATAATCTTGGATTTATGTCTTCTATGTTAAACGGGAGACTATTTTATTGTATCATAAAATATTAAAGAAACATAAGATACATAATACACATTTATGTAAAAAGGGTGTCATATTCCCTTGATTACTGCATGTAAATATTGCCATGCAATACAGGTGTGGGACCTGTTATCTGGAATGCTCATGATCTTGGATTTTCAGGATAAGGGATCTTTTTTTAATTTGGATCACTTTTTTTCTTTTGCTTAAAAAATTATTTAAGGATTTTGCCTCCAATAAGGATTAATTATATCTTAGCTGGGATCAAGTAAAAGGTACTGTTTAATTATTATTACAGAGAAAAAGGAAATAGTTTTTAAAAATTTGCATTATTTGATTAAAATGGAGCCTATGGGAGATGGCCTTCCCCGTAATTTGGAGCTTTCTGGATAGTGGGTTTCTGGATAATGGACGCTATACCTGTATATATATAAATATTTATACACACATCACATTTGCAATAAACGGTGAACAACTTATGTCTCATGTTCCCAATATGTTTTTTATTCAAATCCAAAACTTTGCATTTCATCAAAGGTTCTTTGTATGTGCCCTTTACAAATGCATATATCACTGTGTTAAATGTAAATACTTAATAAGGACAGAAAATTATAGATGTAACCCCCATAATTTGTGTCCTTCAGAATGACCAAGCTCTGTCCCTGTAGACTTACAGTACCTGGGTTGCAGAGTGCTATGCTCTGTACACTATACATGTGTTGTGCCAAATCTTTTTGGACTATTGCATTACAATTTTAAGAACCCAGGCATAGCTATTCATTGTCTGTGTGCCACCCTTGGACTGTGTGTGTGTATACAAAAATATATATAAAGTATATTGTTTGATTGACCAGTAAGTGCAGTGTTTACGATATATATTGTGTATATATATATATATATATATATATATATATATATATATATATTATTTATTTATTTTTTTTTCTCATCATTGCTGATCAATAAGAACTACTCTTCAAACATATTAAACTAAATGGACTATATCAGGGAACCGAATGACATAATTAGTGTCACAAAGCACATATATAATCTAAAATATTCCTGTCTCGATAAATTATTTTGTGCCCTTGTTTCTTTTCTTTAAATTAACTATATTTTTATTTAGAGAAACAACATATCACTTACCATTTCTTTGTGGTGTGGGGATGGGTCCTTTTTGTAACCATATGGAAGTAGAATCATCTGCCCATAGGAATGAATTGTGAGGTAACATAATATGTCAGATTTAGTCTTTTCAATGAGGCGTGCCAGTGCTTTGGTTTCAGGTTCAGATTCTGCCTCTGGACCACAAAATATATTGCTTCTACAGTCCCTGGAAGCTCCAATAGCTTGGAAACACACAAATAATGTTAAAACATATTTCTTTTTAGATATATAAACATATATGCTTTTTGTATTACATACTTTTAGCCCAAATCACTATACTCAAGCAGCAGGGTTTTAAACAAACATATTTATCACCCTAGTGCCTAGACACTCGAGAGACTGGATTTGAAGGGAGATTGTGCGGGATTTTGCATCTGACATGAATGCTGACTATAGAGGATAAAAGGTCAGCACTCACCCTTCATAGACAGTCTTTAGGTGCACGTCCCAGGCTGCCACCAACAGCCGAAATTACAGGAACACTTTACATAAATAGACAGCACCCAGTAGGAATTTTCTTAAAAAGCCTTTATTTCCAGGGCTTTATACAAACGAAATACAGCACGAATACAGCAACGTTTCAGGCATCCATTAGCCTTTCCTCAATGCTGACTATATAATCTTATCCACTGAGGAAGGGAGCGCGAGGCTCCTGAAACGTTTGGTTATATTCTGCACATTAAAGGAGAAGGAAAGCTCCAAGACAGTTTATTGCCAACAGATTAGCAATAATAGTGCAAGATAGAATGCTATATTTATTCCACAGAATGCTTTACTATACCTGATTAAACAGCTCATGACACTGTCTCTGTTTGTTAAGGATATAAGCTGCCATATAAGCTTGGCATGACATCACTTCCTGCCCGAGTCTCTCCCTGCTCACTAACAGCTCTTAGCTCAGATTACAGCAGGGATGGGAGGAGGGAGGGGGAGAGGAACAAACTGAGCATGCTCAAGGCCATGCCCTGGAGGTTTAAGCTGAAAACAGGAAGTCTGATACAGAAGCCCATGTGTATACAATAGAAGGAAAGAAATGCTGTGTTTCTTTTGACAGAGGACTCAAAGCAGCATTACTTTGAGGGTTTACTGGTGTATTTATATAGACCTTTCTGATAAAGCTTACTTAATTTTAGCCTTTCCTTCTCCTTTAAAGCCTCGGAGGCACTTTAAGTACACCACCCGCATTGGCATTGCGTCTTCATTATTTTTGTTCGACTATATAATCTTGGTGTCATAGTTCTTTAACCATAATAATATTTTAACAAATATGTTAAAGACACTGGTTTAAAGAGAAGTTACGCTGCAGCTAAATTATTTTCAGTCACCTCTAAACTAAAGGTTAAATAAATGTTTCATAATATATTAAAAATCACTTATCAACCAGTGTCCTACTGGGCCACCCAAAGTTCCTGCCCCACCAGCAGCCACAGGGTTTAATTCCTTTATAGTTAAGCTGCTAATTATAAATATAAATAATAAGAAGCACTCTGCTCTTCTCTGGTAAGAAGTAGAAGTCATATACACATAATAACGCATTGTCAATCGCAAGGCTATTAAAGAACCAAACTTAAATGCAGTATTGGGCACATATCTTTATGATCTATCATATAATTTAGCTCCTTCCAAATATTACGTGGTAAATATATGGAGAATTGCAGTAGGACATACAGCAACAGGCAAATGATAACAAAGAACTATGTTGATAGCATATTAAATCTACTAATGGCTAATCAGCAATTCATTTAGTCTTTGATTTTTTTGTCATTGTAGCCATATTCACGTACAGCACAGTGCTGTGAGAAGGAAGCACTGTGGACTGAAGACAGATTACAATTTAGCAATACCCCTATGCTTTAAGATAAGCCTGTCCTGGCAGATTGATACGTTATGGCTAATGCCAGATGTGGGTGCAGGCACACATGGCTGAGGTGTATACTCATGCATCTGCCACATGGGCCAACACAATGATTCTCGGAAAGGAAGGGGCTGATTTTTGGCCTGCTTTTATCTACAGGCTGAAAAATTGCCATGTCTAGCATTAGCCTATATTCCATTAAGTGCTAGCTGTGTTTTAGTGGATATATAGCACCACTTCAAAACAAAAGACTTTTATGGTTTAAGTAAATAATATTGCTTAATTAGGGTTGCTACCTTTCCTCGCTGCTAACTCTGATGGGGGGGTTACATCATGGAGGTGAGGTTATGCCGTGGCGACTGGCCTGATTGCAGCATAGGTGGCAACACGATGCATAATCACAAATTTTGTTTCAGTTAAGCAACCTGACTTACTCATATATTTATGTTTACACAGACACTTCAAGTTATTATCTGATTATCAGATTATGAAATAATGTTGTTATCATGCTTTAGTAAGATAAGGCAATTTGTTTTTATATGAAAGCAGTAAAATCAAGTCTGCTTGAACAATACTGTATGCATTTTATGTAGTTTTACACCAGTTCCAAGGAATCTCCAAGTCACTCGCTGTATGTGTCCTTTTCCATCTCTCTCTTTCCATAGACCCTTTGATTTAAGGACAAAAGTGACTGCTCTGGCAGTCAGGCCTTGTGTCTGCATTGTAAAGGATGGCAATTGGGAGGCCACATTAAAAACATTTTATTATTATTGTTGTTGTTAATAGTGTTGCTACGTGCTTTTTATTAGAGGCAGAAGCAGGAGCACCTCAAAGCTTGATCAAAGCAGGCATTAAATTGATACTGACATGTTCCTATAAAAACCATAGGAACGTGTCAGTATTAAGTATGTGGTGCACCTGGAATATTTTGCTTCAAAGCCGCCCCCCAGCCCCGCACACTTGCACTGACCGGACCCTCCGACACTGTTGAAACTCCTTCTGTGCAGTTTCAGTGGGGCTGGGCTGGCGTGATCCTTCCATATACTGATTACAGCACATACTTCATACTGACATGTTCCTATGATTTTTATAGGACCATTTCAGTATCCCTTTAAATAAAGGACACCCTTGTGCTCCTGAGGGCCGCATGCTGTTCCTACCAGCAGATGGTATAGAATGCACTCTGCTCCGCACCAACTGTAGGTGCAAGTTCTAAATGTATAATGCCCTAGGAGGAGAAATAATTTGCTCCAAATAACACCAATGTACCAGAGAATTAATGGGCCTTTCAATGTTCCATGTTATCTGCTTTCCAATATGCAACTTACAGCACCATTGAGAGTTAAAGTTCCTATTTAGGTCGACTCCATAGCAAGTCCCATTTTCATGTGGTGAACGATTCTTTCTCCACAAGCGGTCCTGTGTTTTGAAATATTAAATGAAAAACAATAAGGGAAATAGAAAATGAAACATTTTCTCAGAACTCCAGTATAACTGTAAACACTTATCAAGTTGCAGCCACATGACATTGCGTGCAGTAAGTAGTTCATGTGTCCATGTGTGCACTTGCAGGGAAGGGCACATTGCCACTCCGCACATATAACTGCAAGTTGTGAGCATATTCAGGCAAAATGCATGCTCAATTTTACATTCAGTGCTGTGCTCTAACTTGTAAATGAAGCTTAGTATGCTTTGTCTGATGAATCATCCACAATGACATTATTACTATAGGTGCTGCTTTAGGGCATCTTTGCATATATTCAAATATACTGTTATAGCAGGGAGAGATTTTATTTTAATTTAATTTAAAATCTGACATGGGGCCAGGCCAGCCATATTGCCAGATTCCCAGGAGCCCCCAGTCATGTGACTTGTGCTTTGATAAACTTCAGTCACTCTTTACTGCTTGGAGTGATATCACCACCTCCCCCTCAACAGAACAGTGGGAAGGTAACCAGATAACAGCTCCCTAACACAAGATAGCAGCTCCCTAGTAGATTTTAGAACAGCATTCAATAGTAAAAACGCTGGCAAATTTTCATTTTTCAGGGTGATAGGCTGCAAAAGATCGTAAATTTCTTCTGAGGTAACCAGCTACCCCCTACATTTCCTAACATATGGTGCATAAACTATACACTGGGCTCATGTGTAGGGCAATATAACAACTTTATTTTATTTTATTAAGGTTTCCCAGGCTTGTGTAGTGTAATGTATTGGCTGCAACCATGGGCGTCCACAGAGGGGGGCAAGAGGGGGCAGTGCCCCCCCCTGGGATTGTGCACATAAGTTTCCACCTGTTTATGCATTGGCCCCAGCTTACTGTGGTTTCTGTCCATCCCTCGAAGATTTTTCTTCTGTGCAGCAGAGTTTTCTTTTAGCTCCTTCCCTAGGTGCTCGCTCCCCCCTCCCTTGTCACAGTGCTGCCCGATCGTATTACTTCAGCTGTGACAGAGAGAGAGAGAGCAGCCAGGGAGCATCTGATTGGCCAGTAGCACAGATTGCAGCGCGGGAGAAAACGAAGGAAGGAAAGCCCTATCTATTGCAGTCTGCAGTCTTGTACTTGTGAGTTCTGGGGGTATTTATACAATTACTTGCCCCTGTGCCATCTGTTTGTGTGTTCTGCTGGTATTTATGTATGTACTTGCCCCTGTGCCATCTGTTTGTGAGTTCTGGGGGTATTTACAGGGCCGGATTTACATAGTGGGCGCCCCAATGCCCACTGCCTTTCGTCGCCCCTGTCCCCTCCCCTTTATTTTTGCAAATTTTCATAATTTGGACTGGAGCAATGGTAATTGGTGCACGGGACATTTTAAGAATGATTGTATCTCCAGCACATGCCCAATGTTTTTGAACCAATGTGGGTGTGGTTGGGCAGCATGCCGCCCCCTAAAATCCTGCCGCCCTAGGCCCGGGCCTAGGTGGCCTTTCCACAAATCCAGGCCTGGGTATTTATACATGTACTTGCCCCTGTGCCATCTGTTTGTGAGTTCTGGGGGTATTTATCCATGTACGTGCCCCTGTGCCATCGGTTTGTGAGTTCTGGGGGTATTTATCCATGTACTTGCCCCTGTGCCATCTGTTTGTGAGTTCTGGGGGTATTTATACATGTACTTGCCCCTGTGCCATCTGTTTGTGAGTTCTGGGGGTATTTATCCATGTACTTGCCCCTGTGCCATCTGTTTGTGAGTTCTGGGGGTATTTATACATATACTTGCCCCTGTGCCATCTGTTTGTGAGTTCTGGGGGTATTTATGCATGTACTTGCCCCGTGCCATCTGTTTGTGAGTTCTGGGGGTATTTATGCATGTACTTGCCCCGTGCCATCTGTTTGTGAGTTCTGGGGGTATTTATGCATGTACTTGCCCCTGTGCCATCTGTTTGTGCGTTCTGGGGGTATTTATACATGAACTTGCCACTTTGCCATCTTTGTGTGAACTAGGGTTGCCACTTGTCAGACAACCGGTATTTTGAAGGGTTGCCCGGGCCAAACTTCCTGGATGGTTTTTCAAATTAGGGAAACTGTGCAGGATTCCCTTGATTGACCCGGCGATCGGCTGATCGCCGTGGCATAGCTCCACCCCCTGATGGCAGTGACACACCCACCTATCTCACAGGCCCGCCCACAGATGCCTCCTTGCCCCACCCTGGAAAATTTTCTGCGGACACCCATGGCTGCAACATATACGTCCATTCAACTTTAACTTCCTGCCATATGCAAATTAGCCAACGCTAGTGCAACTTTGCTTCGCTTGCCACAGTAACACTAGCGCTACTTCGCCAGCGTTCGGCGCCCTGGACGCAACTTCAGATTTTAGGGAATTATCGTTGTCCTGGGAATTTACACCCGTCAAAGTGTTGCGATGTGAGCAAATAGGACGCTATTACAAATTCGGCGCTTAGTTAATCTGCCCCATAGAGTGCATGGCAGCTTTCTGGAAATGATAATGTTATAACAAGTCAACAAGCTGCCACTTATAATACAGAGCCATGTATCCAAACTTTGCAAGGCTGTATTTGTCCTAGTAAAACAGAGGTTCTGGATGCATAATTATGCACAGAAACTTACAGAAGTAATATGCATGTCTCTGCCTATAATTCCTTAAGTGAAGGGTAAAGACTATCATGTTTTGGTTTTAAGGCAGTGCCAGTGTAATGTATGGGATTTATCACACAACTGCCTGCTGCCAATTTAGTTGCGCTAAAAGACCCCTATGGCGTTGTAAAAGACCCCCTATAGCATTGTATTGCTAATTAAAACAATAAATCTGCCTTTTCTGAAAGATGGTTAGTTCAAAAGTCACTGGGCATACACTTATTTAAAAACAGTTGTTTAAAAACAGTTTGATAGCACATTTCTCTCAGTCCAAAAGTCCAAAATATAACAATAAATTGATATGTCTGTTTGTCTGTGGTTGAAAAATATTAGACTTTCCAGCAACTGATGAACGATAAGATATTCCATGTAAAGTACTGGGTAATCTGTTGGCACTAATTAAATAAATGACTCTCACTTGCTTTGGCATAAATTAATTTTTTCATGTAATAAATATTTGTTAATGATGTATTATTAATATTAATTTTCAAGCCTTACCGTTGTCCAGGTGTAAATATATCCATCAACATTCAACACCGGTAACACATAAAAGTCTACTTGCTTGAGGACATTGGCCAGAATGGCATCAGTTTTGTAATTTGAAACAATCTGTAGCATGAAGAAGACAATGAAAACAGATCCCTCTTAGTGTGCGGTACTACAGTAATTTGCCAGTTACTCTTAATCAATTAACCATAATCAGCAGATTCAAACTATATATGTTAATTCTACTATGTTCATACATTAATGTCTGTCTACTGTCTACTGAAAATGTTCACATTCAATGATATATCACTATGAACACGTAAAAAATATAACATTTGAAGATTGGTTTTGCTATATTTCTACTTCAAAGCAAATCTCTTCACATTTTGTTTAGAATATAAAACCAGTTATGAAGTTGTTATGCGTTACACTGTTAGATTTCTGTTTGTGGCTTCTACAAATTATAGGCGTCATTTAAAACCCTGGCGAGAACACGCCCCTTAGTGCTTATTTAGTAAGCCTTTGCTCCTGATTTACTAAGCCCTTGCTCCTCGTTTACTAAGATCAGGACATGCAGCTCACTGCTGGATCTAAAGGCCCCTAAGAAGCTCTAATCTCTCTACAGAGTGTAGTATTATCTGTGCAAAAAACTGAGCAATGTAGACTGTACTATGTAATTACTTTGGAATTTGGAGATGTTACTAATTACTATTTGCAGCTTTAGTAAGTTAGGGGTTATTGGAACAATAATACCGTTAAAAAATAGTTTCCCCTATATTATATTTAGTAAGATCAATATTTCTCACTCTAAAGTACAGTTTTCTTAACTGTAGGGGTCAGTGACATTGTCCAGAATTTGCCTTTTTATGCCCTGTTCAGACTGGCAGCAAAATATTTTAAAAAAAACCCTTCTGTATGGGAGTTCAAAATATTTGCAGGTGTCATGATGTCATAAAAGGAATCTTTTTAAATAACCTACCTCATTTACAAACCACTGGCAGAAAGCCACAGAAATCCATTCACGTGCATGAAATCCACAGTCTATGAAAAAAATTTTCTTTTGCTTGTCTGATGGCCAACCAATCTATCAAAATGAAATTCAGTTATTTTGTAATATAAAATGGTACAAGGCATACATAATAAAACATACACTGTGCTCAAAAAAGTGCAGCTATTAAAGGGGTTAATCACCTTTAAATAAGATTTTAGTATTTAGGATGTAGAGAGTGATATTTTGAGCCAATTTGCAATTGGTTTTCATTTTTTATTAATTGTGTTTTTTGTTATTTAGCTTTTTTTTTCCAGCAGATCTCCAGTTTGCAATTTTAGCAATCTGGTTGCTAGGGTCAAGATTACCCTAGCAACCATGCATTGATTGAACGAGAGATTGAAAAATGAGTAATACAAGGTCACTATAGCAATAAATATGTAGCCTTACAGAGCAACTGGCCCCCATTTTAATACTGGAGTCAGAAAAATGTTATTAATATTAATAATTCAAAAACAAAATATATAAATAAACAAATTTGAAGACCAATCGAAAAGTTGCTTAGAATTGGCCATTTTATAGCATTTTATAGCATACTAACAGTTAACTTAAAGGTAAACATCCCCTTTAATATTGTGCAGAAATGTTTGTTTAAATCGCATTGAATTAATTGCAGTAAGAAATAGCTTTTATGTCAGCTTGTGTCTTTCATGTAATACGTTCAACAGCATGTAGAGTTTTTGGGACAATCTTGTTCTGCAAGGCAAGTTCTTGTGCCAATCTTATACAATGTCCAACAATGGAGGACAAAATGCAGTAGACTGAAGAGAAGAACAGGGCACTCAGGGGCCCAGACAAATATTGACCCAAGGGGTTCAGCCAGGTGGTGCAAACTTAGGAAACTTGCATAACAGACATATAAACGTATATATAATTTGTTTTTACATAAAACTGTGTAATAATTAGAGGGGAACATTGATACCAATGTATTTCCATTTTATGTTTATGTATAAGTAAATATGCCAAGATATTATTTTATGTGAACCCACATTCTTATGTCTTTGTTCTTGATGTAGGAGAAAATATATGTCTTATAACTAATAGTTTCCATTTTCAGAAGACCAATATTAACATGGGCTTCATAAAGTACACGTAAGGGCATATGTATCAAGAGTCGAATTTTGAGTTTATGGGAGTTTCTAAAACTCCCATCAATTCCCATAAACTATAAAAATAAAAAAAAAAACAACCAATCAAAATGTATTAAAAAAAAAAAGAATTTTTTAAAATTTGGGTGAATTGATCAACCTGTAAACTCTAATCAAATTTGACTGAATTTGATTCGAGTTTTAAAAAAAAAAAAAATTGATTTTCAAAAGTCCAAATGACTCCAAATTGGTTGTAGAAGGTCCCTCATAGGCTAAAACACCAATTTGGCAGGTTTTAGATGGCAAATAGTCAAATTCAAATTCTTAAAGAGACAGTACATGATAAATTTCGAATTTCACATTTTTTTTTTAAACTCGAGTCAAATTTGGACTATTCCCTAGTTGAATTACACTAAAATAAGCTCAAAATTCAAATTTTAAATTCAACCCTTGGTAAATCTGCCCCGTAATGTACCAACTAGAATGACTAATTAGAATGATTTCTTTCTAAACTTACTTTTAAATAGTACATTGGTCGCAGTTCATATGTGCATCCAATATAATGCTGTGATACAATTTCACTGTGTTTTTCTTTCATCAGGTCCATCCAGTTATAAATCTAAGAGTAAAGATATATGTCATTAGAAGTCGCTTGAGGTCACTTTTTCAGCCCTTTTTATAAAACATATAATAATAAAATAATAATATTGTTTATTACTTTGGCACCCTTTGCCAGTTTCTGTTAATGTTGGAAATTGTGTGGAATGGTAAAGAGAATGATTGGCATGTTACATTATGTAAATGATAACCAGTATTATATCAGCTTCATTATGGGATATGATGTGCAGGTCATTAATTAAAAGATTTCAAATTGTATGTGGCACAGTTTTAAATTGTTCTAGGTTATATACAAAACCAATATCAAGTATACCAAATAAAATACTATTTGTATCTTGAACATATGAACAGTTAGTAAGCATTTATATAAAACTGTTCTAGTTTGGACATATTCCAGGAAAACAAGCTA
Organism: Xenopus petersii; assembly: GCA_038501925.1. Classification (NCBI taxonomy): domain Eukaryota; kingdom Metazoa; phylum Chordata; class Amphibia; order Anura; family Pipidae; genus Xenopus; species Xenopus petersii. Next base: position 46,707,217 of record CM076688.1, read on the forward strand.
AAGGGAAATGTTAAAGATTTCTCAAAATAGGATATGATCTATGTAGATATAGCATGAAAACTGGTAGTGGTAAATGGAAAAGCAAAATCTATAGCTGATGTAATAGCCCCCCAATTGTTTCAAAGAAAGAAATAAAAAGCCATGACTGAAATAAATGCTCTCTTTTTTTCTTGCCCAGGGTGTAATGCATGTAAACATTTAAGGTTAGAGAAGTTCAGAGTCAAAGTAGATGTTACTGTTAAATACAGTTTGGCCTGAAGGCATGAATACCAATTTTGAACTGTGTTTTCTTACATTAGTTTGGAAATAAGGGAAATAACTATTTGTTTATTTATAGGAATTAGTTATAAAATGTATTTGATAGTTTTGCATATTTAATAGTAAGAAAATCATTTTTGCACTATTATACACCTTGCATTATGCACTAGTGGTTTGTGGAATAAAGAACAGGTTTGTTTATCTTCATGATGTAGTATAAGCCTGTATATGTAAAGAAAAGCACATTGATCCTATATGGAGTTTCTGCATTAATATAGACTTATTCATATGCTTACATTAATAAGCAATGTGGAAATGTACAGTCCATACAATGTAGCATATGCCTACCCAAAAGATATATGGGGGTGCTTAGAATTGTATATAGTTAGCACTGAATCCACTATTTTACAATTCGGACGAATACTGAATGCTTTGTGAAAGATTTGGACGAATACCGAATCCGAACCCTAATTTGCATATGTAAATCAGGGAACTGAGGGGTGGGAAAAGAACAATGTTTGACTTTCTTATTTGTGTGACGAAAACACGTGATTTTTTGGATTTAGATTCTGTTTGGCTAGGCACTTGGATTCGGCCGAATCGTGACTGAATTCTGGACCAAACTCTGGATTCAGTGCATCCCTAAGTTTTACACATACTTTAGGAAAAAGTCGTGGTTAAAAGTGTATGTATCTATCTATATCTATATATATCCCAGGTCCCGAGCATTCTGGATAACAGGTCTCATATGAGACCTGTTATCCGGAATGCTGGGACCTGGGTTTTTCTGGATCCAATAATTTGGATCTTCATACCTTAAGTCTACTAGAAAATAATTAAATAACCCCAACAGGCTGGTTTTGCTTCCAATAAGCATTAATTATATCTTAGTTTGGATGAAGTACAAGGTATTGTTTTATTTATGGGAGACAACCTTTCCATAATTCAGAGCTTTCTGGTTTCCGGGATACTGTGCACTTTAGGATTTTATGCTTTATGTATATCATACTGTATATGTTTTTAAGGGTTTATGTGCATGCCATGTATTTTTTTTTTTTTAAAAGGTTTTATTTTTGTATTTTCAAAAAAGAAAAATTTTAACCATTACAAAAAGGAAAGAAACTAAAAAGAATAAAACGTAAATAAAACACACATAGTACAGTCTAAGGTTCAAGTACAAGACAAGTAAAGCATAGTGAAATGGTCACATTGTCAATCAGTGCAAAAGAAAAAAGCGCGTACACAATGACACGGATGAAACACAGCAAAAACAACCTAGGTCACTCCATAAGTTAGGTCATCTAGTCTTGCATTAGTCGTGTACCGGGAGTTATATTAGGGAGCAGCCGTGGGAAGCAGATCAATCCAGGGACCCCAGATCGCGTGGAATTTATCAGGACAGCATGCCATGTATTTTTAATAGTGGAGAATATATAAGGGATGTTCCCCTAGTAAGCCATACCTCCTTTGATGAAGTGCCAAATGACATGAAATGCATTAGGAGACAATAGCTATTGGGGCATGAAGCCCTGAGACACCTCTGCAATCTGGTATATATTTATTGTTAGTTTTAATTAATTTGCGCCTGCGCATTTCTTTGCTTTCATTTTCTAACTGGTAGTAAACTTCAAAAAATGCATTTATGATTGCTATGGACAATTGTACTTATACCTGTGTTAGTAAATTGGCCCCTTTTTGTCAAAAACTCAAAGTGATCAATTGAACCAGTTGTCAATGTCATAACTGAAAATTAGCCTCATTAGTTACTGAATTGACATTACTTCAACAACATTTTGAAACGACTGCTGCTGGGTAGTAAAGTAGTGATAACGGTTATTTAGCCTAAAGAAAGATGGTCATTAGGGACTTTTAGGATGGGCAAATTTGACCAGTTTCGTTTCGCCAAAAATTCGGCGCCGGCGAAATGTCGTCAATGCCCATTAAAGTCTATGGGCGTCAAAAATTTTTTGTAGAAGTCATAACAGAATGAAACTTTCTGTAGAAGTTGACTACGTGTAAGTTCTTTCTTACCTCGTCCATTGGATGATATTTTGTGTAGTCATAATTTTCTAAAGATGCTTTTTCAATTTTGGTTGCACTCACAGGATTGCTGTCTATAAGTTTCTGAATATCATCAATAATAACCCTTTAAAGTAAAAACACCAGAATTAGTATGATATAGCAAGTGCTTACTATGGAACATGCACACAATAATACAGCCAATGACAAAAGCATAAATACAAGGAAAAACATGGAGTCCATGGCTCATGGGATATTATGAGAGCTTTAGTGGAGACCTGTGGCAGACCCAGAAGGATATTGCTCAGAAACATCAAATCATATGTCTTCACTGGAGCACTGCGGTGGTCAAAATACCCCTTGTGCCATAGGCCTGAAATGTGCCTCTACGCAAGAAACTTGTCGGACATATCATTTTATTTGTGTTATTCCTTCCTCTACTGTAACTAAACTTACAGGTATTTGTTTCTAATTGTCATTGTCAGGCATTCTCCAAAACTGGCTGTTTGATTCTATGATTTACATGTTCTGTAAAAAACAGCAAAAATTCTTCCAGGCACATTTTTAACATCTGTCTCATCATCTTCTAGTTTTTTTCTCTTGATATTCGGGAATCCTTTAGAAAATATCTTCCTCATACAACTATCTCTCTGTTTGCCTCCTCCATCTGTCTCTCTTTCTGTAGTGTTTCTAAGCAGACAGTTCCCCTTGCATTATGTGAGCCTGCTTATTTTCTCTTTTGTCATCAACTTAGTAAGTAAATGTGTTTGAAATGATATCAGGATCTTACTCATAAGGAACAGAATGCTGAAGAAGATTTTCCTTCATCTGTTCCACGTAAGCAAATGGGATTCGGACATGAATATCTCTTCCTTCATGGATCTGCTCAACTGTTTTTGGCTTCCACAGGTCAAGCTTCGCAAAAGATACAAAGTTAATAGAAAGAAATATTTAGATGTAAGCGTAATGAATGGAATGTCCATAAGACACTCAACTACTGACATGAAGATTGTCTGCAACTTAGTATATTATTTACAGTTTCCACTTTAATAGCATTCAGGATTTATTGTGCCTCATAATACTTACCTGACATGAATGTCATTGCACTCGTTTGTTTTTGAATATTCCTCTGTTTCCAGATTCTTGCCATTTTATGACTCCTAAATCTGCCACCTGCTATGCTCATTTTAATGACACTGACTTAAAGGGCAAGTCAACCCCAAACTAAAAAGACAATATAATTCCAAGTAACTTTCCAAATATACATTTGTTAAAAAAAAAACATCGATGGTTCTCTTCATTAATGATGGGCGAATAAATTCACCAGACACAAATTTACGGTGAATTTGAGTGTTTTGCTGCAAGCAAATTAATTAGTGAAAATATGATGACAATTCGCTGGAGAAAAATCTGCTGCATTAAATTTGTCGCGTACATAATAATTGTCGCGCGTCAAAATTATTCGGATGCCCATTGACTTTAATTAATTTGGACCAAATAGTTGCGTGTATAAAAATTTTCACATGTCAAAATTATTCGGACCCCGTTGACTTTAATGCATTTGGTCCAAATAGTGGCACGTATAAAAATTGTTACTCGCGTCAAAATTATTTTGATGCCCATTGACTGCAATGCGTTTCGGGAATTTCATGGTAAATTCACAAAAAAAGGCTATCGGCTAGACAGAATGAGGGCAAAGTCCTTGTAAGTAGTGGCTAACTGAAGCAGACTAAAAAATTACACAACTCCCTATACTGGTTTCTTCTTATGAAGCTTGCATATCCTTATTATGTAAGCTTTACGGTATCTTTGTTTGTGTATTTATTTCACCTGCATAATATATATGATATCTGTTGAGAAACAAAGGTGTTTATTCACTTACCAGCCATTCATTTGTCAATGTTTGCAGATATTTTGCATGTTCTGATGTCTCTGGAGTGATTTTAAAAACTTTGTCTCTGTAATAATACCAAATACTCATTAGGCAGGGTTAGAAAGGACGTTTGCTAGCCTATAAAGTAAGATACAATGAAACCATATATTACATATTATTATAGTATAAGCAAGGCTATTTCAAAATGACAATTAAAAGTACAAGTGGAGCTCACCAAATCTCTTAGTCGGATTTTCCCACAGGGTATCCTGTGCGTGATATCCCAATTAGGTCAATCTGTAGAAATATGTAGAGGTGTGGGATAAATCCAAGGCAGCAACTGGACTGCAAAACTTCTTTATTGGGGATAGAAGTACACAACATGTTTTGGGCAGCGCCCTTTGTCAGCGCCACTTGACAAAGGGCGCTGCCCGAAACATGTTGTGTACCTCTATCCCCACTAAGGAAGTTTTGCAGTCCAGTTGCTGCCTTGGATTTGTCCCACACCTCTACATATTTCTAAAGATATTTCAAAAAGACAACTAAGCTTACTAAAGGTGACATTTTAGAACAAATTATTCTGGAGAGTGGAAACCATTTAATGCCTAAATACACAAATAGTAACAATACAAAGAAAACACATTTATTTAATAAGTACAATACTTTTTGTGTGCTTTCTCCAGTTTATCTGTTTAACACATAATTGGGAAATTATTGACCAGTATTTGTGGTATTAGGTCAGGTGAATGAAGGAAGGGTATGGTCTAAACTATAAACAATATATTTTAGAAGAGACCCAATAATAATAAGGCAGTAGCAAAAATAATTATAAAAGTAAATAAATCTTTATTATTGGGGGCACATTTACTTAGGGTCGAATATTGAGGGTTAATTAACCTTTGATATTCTACTGTCGAAGTTAAATCCTTTGACTTCAAATATCGAAGTCGAAGGATTTAGCGCTATTCGTTCGATCGAACGATCAAAGGAATAATCGTTCGGTCACTGTCCCAGGAGCCAAAAAAAAGATTGCTCTGTGAGGCTACAATTTTATTGTTCTTGTTAATTTTTATTACTTTCTGTTTAGGCCCTCTCTTGTTTATATTCCAGTCTCTCAAAATGCTGCCTTATTTCTAGGGTACCCTACCAACCAGATTGCTGAAATTCCGAACTGGAGTGCTGCTGCCCAAAAAGCTAAATAATTAAAAACCCACAAATAAAAAATAACCTATGAATCTCACTCTTTACAGTTCATTTCAGGGTGAACTACCCTATTAATGCTCATTGTGGCAGAGATGTTCTCTGCAACTATCCACCGGTATTGCACTAGCTCATGCTCATTTCATGTAATAGATTAATATAGACTAATATATAATAGGCTTTATATCATTAATGTGCAAAAAAAGTAGTAGAGGATAAAGAAAAGTGGCAAGGAAGTCAGCAACTTGCACAAAAAAACAAGAACATATGCAGGTTTCTAAATAACAGGATTTAGGTTTATAGCTTCATATTCCAGGAGGAACTTGGCTTCTCCCACCAGGGCACATCTTCAGCGAGAAAGGATACAACCAGCACAGTACCAGGGCCCAAAGAATGCCACTGTAACTTAAAAAGTAAAATTTCCATTTCAAAATCTGCACTTGTGTAATGCAGGATAGCACAACTGCACTTATACAAGCAATGCCACCCCTGCTCTGAGGATAAACAAAGGAGGGAAGGGCTGGCAGTGCCAGGTCTGTTGCCTAGAAGTGTCCCTGCCTCCCACAACATTTTTTGGAACGTTATGATGACAATTACTTCCTTCATTGTACACAGCCATATTCAGTTATATAGACATTGTAGGGCTTGTGTTTTTTTTTTTTAGCAAAATCCAGCTATTCAGAACTACAAGCCAACGACTCCGAAGGCATAGATCCAGAAAATGTTAGAATGCATTTTTTTCTTGTGTCTTTGTTTGGAGTTAAAAATCCATAAAAAATTATAAAATCCTTTAAGGCAGCACTATGCAATTATACTTTGTTATGAATTTGAGTGGTGAGTTCACTTTAAAATTGACATTAGTATGATATAGACTATTCTGTAGATTTAACATGTAATGTTTTTATCTTTTGTGGGGTTTTGTTTTGTAATTATTTTGCCCTTTCTCCAACAGCTCTTCGGTTTACAATTTTAAGCAGCTATCTGGTGTTCAATTTAATCTAGCAACCAGGCAATGGTGTTATGGAGATACTGAATAGGAATAGGCGAGGGCTTGAACAGAAAGATCAAAAGTAACCACAATAAAATTGTAAGCTCACATAGCAATCATTTTTTGGCAGGTCAGTGGCCCCCATTTATATAAACTGGATAGAGGCATAAGATAAAGGCATGTAATTAGGGAAAAAATGTAGAAATTAAAAAATTAAGACCCAATAAAAAATGTTTAAGAATAAAACATTATATTAATACTATGAGTTAACTTGAAGTTCAGCTATATTCTTTTATAGAAAATAAGTTTAAGGTACATAGTACATAGTATACATATACTGTTTTTATCTTTGATTCATGTTTCTTGCATAGTCCCAGGGAGATAGTGATCCATGTTCTGTCAGTATGTGTTGTACAAAGCGCAATCCACATAAATAATGGAAAGCCTTTCCCCCCCACCTTGATTTCCACACTTAAATTTTTAGTTTTGCCCAAAGATATGTGTTTTCAATGCTTACCCATTGTACTGAACCTCTAAACAAGCTCCCTCATACACTTGAACTCCAAGAAGGTAGATTGTCCCGAGTAAAAATATCATCTTTTAAGTTAAATATTTTATGTCCTTGTCCTGCTTATGGCATCAGTTTGAACCCAGTGTATATGACTTTACTTTTATTCACATTATATATTAGTGACCAGTGTGAACTTTGTTATAAAGATAATGCAATCAGCCATATCTTCTCTCTACATAATAAAAACATTCATGGCTTGCAATATAACTCTATCTCTACATGCTCTGCTTAAAGTTTTACAGACATATTAGGCAGAAGTAGTCATCAGCTGATCTTTAACGCATGTAGTTACGTCAATATATTTTAAACCAGAAAACACGCTATTGTAAAATGGTTATTATCTACAATATACAGGTATGGGACCTGTTATGCAGAATGCCCGGGACATTGGGCATTCCGGATGACGGATCTTTCTGTAATTTGGATCTTCATACCTTAAAGGAGAAGGTAAGTCGTTAACCACTTGGGGGTGCCAAATTTTAGGCATTCCCAAGTGAATGTATTCACTTACCTGAAACCCCAGGCCGGTGCTCCTATCAGCAGAAAGCTGCACCAGCCCAGGGCCAACGAGCACCACGGAGCGCTCCTCTTATGGCATCATCTGTCTTCAAATTTCCCAGGGTAGACGCATGTGCAGTAGAATGAAAAAGCAGAATTTTTAAAGTTCGGCTTTTCACTCGCATGTAAACATATTAAATAAACCCAATAGGCTGGTTCTGCTTCCAATAAGGATTATTTATATCTTAGTTTGGATCAAATACAAGCTACTGTTTTATTATTACAGAGAAAAATGAAATCATTTTGAAAAATTTGGATTATTCTTTAATTTTCTGTAATTTGGAGCTCTCTGGATAATGAGTTTCCAGATAACGGATCTCATACCTGTACTACAAAATACAGGTTATACCTCAAAAAAAAAAAAAATCACAAAATAAATGAATGTTGTAATGGCTTCATAACATGGCCATGCAAACAAGATACTACTAGACGGGGGTGGTTGATTTAAGCAGAGGTATAACTAGCCTTTGCTGACCCCCTCAAAAAAAACTTAAAAGGGGCTTGGCCCCCTTTGCCCGCCCCCATGCATTGCATTGTGCATTCCTGTCCACTACAGCAGGTGCGCACATTTTCGTATAAGACCAGGGGCTGGGGAGTGGGCATTTCAGTGCAGCAGACCCTGTGGCCCAGGCCTTCTGTGATGTTAGGAACAAATCTATACTTAGCAATTATGGAGTGCTCAAAACCCTTTTGCTATGCACCCAATTAAGGTGTCAGGTGCTCAAACTGGATGACCTTTGCCTGCCCTTCAGGTCCTGCAATCCATGTAGAATAAAACCAGTAGCACACTGATAAAGGTGAAAGATGATTCCATGGTTTATTCAGCCCATATGCATACAAATAAAGGTCAACGTTTCGGGCTCCACTGAGCCCTTTATCAAGCCTCCTGTGATGTTAGGGTCTGCTTTCTCTATAGTTAGGCACCTGGATTTAAGAATGCTCAAGCCTTTGGGTCCAAAAACCATGCCAGAGGTCAGAAACTCTTGCATGGTTTCTTCCTTAGAAGTGTTTTCTTTTTCCCAGTACAAAACATAAAAAGTTTAGCAGATTTTAGGTGCCAAGCTTTTTTTTTTTATTCATTTTTTTAAACTTGAAAAAAAAATAAACCCACTTGGCAGGAATCACGGTATTCAAAGAAAGAAGAAACCATGAAATGGTTACCCTTAAAATTTGAATAAACTTGAAATTTTACAAAACTCATACAGTATGTATGCTAATTTATTAAATAATTACAATTAAAAAAAATGGATTTAATAAAACTGAATTCATATTCTACTAAAATTTTCGATGGGTCTTTAAGTTCTCAAAAAAAATTGAAAACCTCAAATTGAAAAAAATCACTTAAATTTTGCAAGACAAGTCCTTTTGACTGCAAATTTGTAGATATTTTGGGCATAATAAATATCGAACATTCTAGTTTTGGAACCCCTAATTTAAATTCATAAATTTTTAAATAAAAATGCAAATTGCAACAAAAATTCAGACATTGATAAATCAGCCCCTTAGTAAAGGCTGCAAAAGGGTTGTAAGAACAGCTTGACAGCCATTGCCTCTGGAAAGACTTACTTATCTATCAAACCGTGGAAGACTGATTTATGAAAATAGTGTAAAGTGCAAATTTTAAGAAAAAGATTTATCACGTGAAAGTCATTGACAAAAATCTATTTGAGATGCAATCCAATTCAGAAAAACGTAACTCACTGTTTTTCACGTGAAAACTCTATTGACAAAAAAACCTGGAACTGAATTTGGAGAAAAGCTTTTTTCATCCATGAGTTTTCACGTGATAAACCATGAGATAACTTTTTCTCACTGAATTGAATCTGGCCCAATGTGCCAACATTCTTGCCCAGATTCCATACATAATAGAGGAATACGCAGACAAGGGCAATATTTCCCTCTAGACACTAAAGTGCGAAGCGGCTAATGCTAGTGCAAATTCGCCAGCGTGACTTCATTTCGTTACTTCGCTGATTTATTAACAGGCGCTGGCGTAAATTCGCTAGCGAAGTGGACATACTCTAGCGTCACTTCGCACCCTTACGCCAGGCAAAGTTGCCAAAGTTGGTGAAGGGACAACTGCGTCCATTCAACTTTAACTTGGCGCCTTATGCAAATTAGGCATCGCTATCGTAACTTCGCTTTGCTTGACGAATTAGCACTAGCGCAACTTTGCTGCCGTTCGCCTCCCTGAGCGCAACTTTTAGCAATTTTAGCAATTTTAGTGAATTAGCCGTGCCCTGGCAAAATTTCACCTGGCGAAGTGTGGCTAGCGCATTTTCGCTGCTTAGTGAATTTGCCCCTATAGGTGTAGAAATGAGTGCAGGTTTGTGAATGTTGCTCATCTGTGCAGAAGTTGTGTCTGTAATAGTGCAGTTCTGCCACATTTTAGCTCTTATGGTGCATCAGTAAAATGTATATGAGCACTTCTTTCTCACTTGTTTCCAAGGAGTTTGCAACAAGTAAAATGTATCATTCAAAAAAGTGTATGTAATATTGACATTATCTACCACAGCTTTCAAAACCATAATGATTGTATCCATGTAGTTATTGTTTCAAAAAGAAGGCAAAGTGCTTATCAGCTCATATACTCACTATTAAACTATCCTGGAAACACTGTGTGTGCTAGAGAAAAATAGAATATTGGCATATGGAACAACAAGCACTTTGCACCAGGTCTAACAACACAATTGACCAATCAGATGTGTTTTTTCAAACAACTTACCAGCTAAATGTTAATGACTTCCAGGTTTTGCTAATGAAGGTGAATTGCCCTTTAAGCAGAAAGTCTCAGTTCTCCAAAGAGACCTGCTTATCTTTAATAGTTACAATTGTATCTTTGCTTATCTTAAATAATTACAAATGTATCATTTATCTTAAATAATTACAAATGTATCAAAGTGCAGACAATTAGTGTTCTGGGCACTCAGACAAAAAAGACTCTTATTTTATTAAGTTTTAGAAACATTGGGCTTGATTCAATCCAGTGCAATATATGACACCTCGTATAAGTGTGCCTTTTCGAATGTCCACTATGCAATTCACTGCGCTTAAGACTTATTGCATTGACCGATAGATCTTTCTGTTACCTATGTATTAGCTACATATTGGCCCATTGAATATGCTAGTAACGCTGACTTTTCACAATTCAATTCAACCGGAAACCACTTGCTGAGTGAATTCTTTTGCGTTATCTTCCGGTTCCCTTACACCACCTAGAACTGTCGGAAATGCTCTTTTTCCGATCACTAAAGCCTTTTTTCCGTCTTCTATTCTCACACATGCACCTGATCACACAAGTGTTTTACAACTACGCCAATGTATATTTCATTAACAAAAGTACTTTCAAATATTTTATTGTTTTTTACAGATATATTTATTCAAAATATATGACATATTTGCCTTATTTTTGTCTATTCCATTTTCATTTATGTGTTTTCTGTTTTTTTTTTGACATAAGTGTGTGTAGAACACTTGACTAGTATTACATCACTTCATTTCTTTTGGACCCTAGCAATCATCCGGTGTGTGAAACAGTAGACTGCAAGTTGACTTGGAAAGGGCCTGACACAAACTCCAATTTGTATTTAGCTGGCAATAACACTATAATGTTCAACCTCACATGTAAATGTATTTTTTCTTCTGGGTTATTGGTCACAATCTTAACTATGAAGACAAACCTTCAAAAAGATATTGATGTGCTTAAAATATCAACATCTGAAATGCCAACTAAAACATATCCAAACAAATCAGCAATTGTCATCACAAATCATTCTTAATCATTTCCCTTTCAATGGATCCCACTAATCCACCATGTAAACAATGTAATCATCTTCAGTTGTTTGCACATGACTGTTATCCTTTTATATTTGCAAGTTGAATGAGCTCAGGTCATTTTCAATGTTGTTTTTTTTAGACCCAGATCTGAAAGTGTTAATACTAGATTTGGCCACGTCACACAGGACTATAAAAACCTCCTTGGCTTCTTGCTGTACATCATGGAGTATTTTGAACAGCAATTCCTTTTGATAGCATTACTATGTCTGGGTGTGGTGTTTAATAACCTTTGATTGCTTGGCATGAGCCAATAGAAGATGTTCATAGAAATCTAAGGCAGTGTTGACCTTTAATGTGTAACCAGAAGTTATTTTCTGCATCAAAAAAATTAAAAAGTTATGAACTTGTCTTGTTGTATTTAACCAATTCCAGACGTAGGTAGAACATGGCATGTTAAGTTGAGGCGTGTTTTGTGAAAAAAATATTTGATACCAACAGTTTCCTCCAAAAACAGTAGTAAAAACTGGAAATGGTGATAACGCAGTTACGCCAAATTGACGCATTCACTTAATTCTATATTGCAATGATTTGAATTCAGTAAAATTGCACATTAATTTTCAGAGGTAAAGGCATCTTTACTTTTTCGAACATTTATCGCATTGGATTGAATCTGGCCCATTGTATGTTTTTCTTGCATCAGTGCAGGTGATCAAAGAGTAACTAGGGATATATTAGTAAGAAACCGGGACTGCGGGCTGAGCTGTCAAAATTGGGACTGTCCTGCAGAAAACGGGACAGTTGGGAGGTATGCACAGTTGCATAACTACTATGTGCTGGGCCCCCACCAAAAAAACTGCAAAAACTGCTAGCTGCCCGTTAGTACCTGCCTGCCTGCTTCCCCCACTTCCCTACATGCTTGTGCTGCGGTAGATAGGAAAGTAGCTGGGGGATTTATTACAAATATAGAGAAAGCAGACCCCCAGTCCGGGACTCCCTGTCCCCCAGTTGTGTCCTTCAAAGGAGCACAAATCTGGTGCGCATAGTGATACAGCCAGCAGTGGCATCCCTGAAATTGCTGTCAGATTCAAGCTGGTGTAGGACCAGGGTTCCTCGGCATCAATAGGCACACGTGCCTGGGATTCAGAGGTTTGTTCAGGGCCCCCTTAACAAGGTTACAGAAATAGGAAAACAAGAATCTTTCAGTCATTCAGCCACGATTCCAAGAATATGAAAAAATTGCTGGCACTAAATAAATAGATGATGATGATGATATTCATTCCAAATCTCACTGATCTTTAAGATGAATTTTTAGGTATATCTATTAAAGCAAATAGACAGCTTCCCCAAATCTTATCTCAGCCAACAAATTATTCATCTCTTTATAGACTATCTGTTCTTTCTTCAGTGGAGCTTACAATCTGATTTCTACCACACAGACTAGGCCCAATCATATCGGTTTTTTAGACTAGAAAATCAAAGCATCAAGGGTAAATTCACTCTACCACATGCAAACCTTATTAGCTACTGAGCCACCTTGCTACTCTGTCTACACTACTTCTGATCTTCATCCAAATAGTTGCTTTCATGCTTACATGATGATATTATACTTGAAAGTATCTAGAGTTATTGGAGCGGCTGTATACATAAGCACATCCATACCAGGTATAGGTGGAGACCAAAGAGAGTGAGCCATATGTTCCACCTTTTTATAAAAACTAGGGACAGGAACTACCCCTGGGATAATTGGGAAATTTTTTGCAGGGGATGTCTCCCACAAACATTTACATGTTTTAAATTAATGTTATCATTGGCTTTGGGAAATTACAGGTGATGTCTAGTAATGGTTAATGTACAGTATTACGTTAGAATTTAAAAATATATTCTGTATGAATATTATTTTACATTTGATCATCTGTGAAACTTTGGTACAATTTTCTGCTAAATGCCCTGGACTGCTGGGATCCAGTAACATTTGCAGGTGTATACTGGGCATGCCTTGTGCCTACAAATAAAGGAGATAGAGGGCAATAACAGCTGAGCTCTTCCCAGGGTCTGTTTTTAGTGCACTACACAGCAAGAAGCCAGGGTGTGAGAAATGTACTTAACTGATAAAATGAATCATTCTTTAGGTCCAGTAATGCTTCACTAAGTTATATTTTGTGCTGGAGTGTTTCCTATTTTGTTTATGAGAAGCCAATACATCACAGTCATCCATAACACTGTACTATAGATTCTGCAGATGACAAGAAACTGTTAAAAGCACAAGCAGTTTTATTTTCTTCAGCACAAGCACTGTTTATTTTATGAAGTCATATTCCCCTATAAAGTTTATTGTTCTTGGTCATAAATATTGGACTTTTTCCGAATAGTTAATGGTGAAATAGTTCCTTTTATCTCAGTTTGCTGTAGAGCTGTAATCCCCTGCTTATCACATTTTGCTGAATAAGCATCTGACAGGATTCTTTGTAATGGAATAGAACACCTGGATCTTTCAAAGTAACTAAGGTGCACATTCCTTTTGTTATAGCTGTAATACAGGCCTGCAAAGCAAAGAGGCATAAGATCAGCAATGTTCTTAATTACAACAGTATGCTTATCACCAAGGACCTAGTGGAGACTAACAGAAACAAAGATCCAGTTTTGTAGGCAGCAACACAGGCCACTAGATTTAATGCTAATAGTTACATGTACATATAGATGCCCGGGCATTCACAAATAGGGGCAAATGGGGCCCTTGCCCCTCCTGGCATTTTGCTCTCAAACAGGGCCAGTGTCAGGCCCCACTCACTACCTTTTTACCTCTCTCTTCTGGTTCCGTTGGACCAATCTGCACACTCGCAGCCTGAATGCTCTCATCGTAGGGGATAAAAAAAAAAATTAAAGATGGCCATGAATTCCACATAAAAAGCTGATTAAAAAGCTCAACTTAAAAACCACAGATCAAAAATTAAAACCAATTGCAAATTGCCCCAGAATATTACTCTCGACATCATACGAAATGTTAACTTAAAGGCGAACAACCCCTTTGTAAACCTGGAGGGAAAGCGGCTGCACATTCTCTCAAATTTTTTGGCTCCTAATAAAACTGTCCTTACTTGTATGTATGCACATGAGAAGTAAATAAATAACTGAAAACATAAAAGAAAGACGTAAACCCTACAGTACATGACAAAAAAATGCATTGCTGTAATGTTTGTTATCATGAATAAAAGGCACAACAAAAGGCACCATGGGTGAACAGATGGTTTATTCTTATTTTATCAGTCAAAAAATGCATGAATATATATATATATCATATCTGAACCTCCACTGTATTAAAACATTGTATAATAGAGACCAATGATAAGAGATAGACTCATAAGATTGGAAGAGAAAATGCTTATAGCACTATTAAAGAACTTTGCATCAACATGTTCAACAATGGTCATTACTCCCGCCATGGTTTCTTCACAAGTAGGTTTGATCTGATTTTCAGGGAGTACAAAGCCATGTGTACCAGTGTCTCTCAGCTCAAATGTAAATGAAAAAGGGATTCCTAGATCTTTGGCCCAGTCCCGAGATGACCCAGAATTGGGATCTGTTAATCATAAAGAGGCGTAGTTGAAAGGCTATGTCTTTTCACATAATAATTGTTGATGGCTATACAGTTCTAGGCACCTTTCTGCATGCATACAACATATACTGTGCTACCTGCTTTTACTTCATTTCCCCTTTACTTATGTCTTTTACATCTTGATGTACATTCTTTCTTTATTCTCCTTACTTTAACTTTTTGCTTAACCAGGGGTTTTCAAAGGTACCGCGCTTAAATATGCCATCCTTATCCACCCCTAATAATATGCCTGCCTATCTGACCAATCAGTTTGTGCCTGCATATACATAACTTCTCTGCGGTGTATTCTGGAAAAGGACAAAATATTCATTATGGGGTTTTCCCAGGTACTGAGCTTTCAATCAACCACCTATGTACCTAAATTAAACACCTAGTTAATGAAATGCTTACATACAGTAGCTAGAGCCATAAAATACTTACATAGTATTTGTGATGTAGATCCAACTCTGTACTCAGTGCCATGCTTCTCTTTGAGTTTTGCAGCCGCCTTTTGAGATATATTTAACTGTGAATGGAGAGAGTAAAGGTTTGATTGATTTTATTTTATTAATTTATGTTCTGACCATCTATCTACCTGATAAAAACACCTTTTAACTTTTGTGTTATTCTACTTGTTCATGTGTTAGAATTTTGCTGTTAGATATTAAGAGTAACTAATATTTTTCCTAGCTATAACAGTAAAACAGGTACAGTTATGTGGAAGACAATCTTACCATCTCTTCGTGATTAACAGAAGGCTCCGTTGTATAACCATAGGGCAGAAGGATAAGTTGACCGTAGGAATGAATTGTTAAGAAACACAAAACATCAGATTTAAGACTCCCCAGCAGCTTAGACACAGCATTAGCTTCTGGTTCTGATGCAGGTCCAGTTCCACAAAATGTTATGTCTTTACAGTTGTGAGATGCACCAATAGCTAAAGGACAAAAAAACAACTATATATTTAAAAATACATGAAAGAGAAGTGTCCAACCAGTATTTAATGTCCAACTATTGCTGAATGAAACAGCCAGCACTTCATGACAGCATTTTACAATAATTTAACAATAGGGTAGACATATTTGAGGTATATGTCTTGGCTTATGTGAACATCATTTTTGGCTCCCATTCCGTCTTTTATGGAAAATGGTTGGAAAATTGCATTGAAGCAATGAAAATAGTCCTCTCTTTTTTTAATTACACATTTCTAGATGAAGAACACTACCTTGGGGAACATTGACAGAGTTCTTAAGGGAGAACGAAACCCTCCCCTGCATAGTTCAATACCCCTGAAAGTGTCCCCAATATATTACTCACATATTGGTGCAGAGTCTCCCAGGTCTTCGGCTTCACCTGTAAGGAGCGCCGTATTGGTGTATGCGCAGTTTGTGAATTGCCGAAAGGAAGGAAGAGGACCTGAAGAAGACTGAAGATCCATAAGATGGCAACCATGATATGTGCTGCGCTTACTCTGCACCGATATGTGAGCAATGTATTGGGGACACTTTCAGGGATAATGAACTATGCAGGCGGAAGCAGGGTGGGTGCACTATCTAGGGTAGTAGGTAGAGGCTTTTCTTATTGGGGGTTTTAGTTCTCCTTAAGGTTATATACTGTCCTGAAGTACTAAATGAAATGACATGGCAACATGAGAGTCCTAAATGCTGTACATAGGGCTAGTTGAACTACTACCTAGATCAGGGTTGTCCAGCTGGAGGCCCATGGGCTGTATTGTATGGCCCCTAATCATGGGCTACATAGACTTGATTGTATGGCATCATCATTTTAAGATAATCTGGCTCTCAAATACGCTGTATGTGTAATAGACCAATGCCGTAATTAGTTAGCACTGTCCTAGATAAAGAGAAATCCTTTCAATAACCTTTTAATCAGAACATTGAAGTGTATAATTTAGCAATGTGTTCTATTGCCCTGTTAACTGTTAATTTTGCACAAGCTACAGGATAGATGTATAGATGTAAGACAAAGCCCATAGCATGACATCCACATTTATAATAGACATAATTATGTAAAGTTTACAAAAGTGGTTACATTTGCACCTATTTTGCTGCATTGCTTGCACTAAGTTGTGTCTTGCAGGGTGCATAGTGACCCTAGAATTACGTGGAAAATGTTATATTGCAGGTAAAAATATGTCAGAAATTTGCTTTGAACAGGCAACGATAAGTTGAAATAAAAGTCTGACTGGTCATTACAGGTTACTGCACTATTACAGCACTTCTTTTCATAAGTTTAACCCCTTCTTACACATTTAATAAATGTCTGGGGCCCTAACAAGGTTACTTACTGCACCATTGTGAATCAAAATTTCGGTTGATGTCGACTCCGTAGCAGGTTCCATTGTTATGAGAAGACCGTGATTTTCTCCAAAGACGATCCTGTATTTTTGTAACAAAATATATATTAGAATATTGATGATATTAGTTAAACCATTGGTTTATATTTAAAATTAACTAGGGATGCATTGAATCCACTATTTGGGATTCGGCCAAATACCCGAATTCTTGGTGAAAAATTCGGCCGAATACCGAACCGAATCCTATTTTGCATATGTAAATTAGGGGCAGGAAAAGAAATGTGGAAAAATTCTTCTTTTGTGACGAAAAGTCACGTGATTTCCTTACCTGCCCCTAATTTGCATTTGCAAATTAGGATTTGGAATTGGTTCGGCCAGGCACCAGGATTTCGGCCGAATCCTGCTGAAAAAGGCCGAATCCCGAACCGAATCCTGGATTCGGTGCATCCCTATAATTAACACAATAAGGTCAAAAAACCTAATTGCAATGGACTGATGGACACATAATAAATGTTTATTTATAATGTATGGGCCCATTTACTTACAATCAAATGCAATTTTTTCCCATGAATCTCCAAAAATTAACGATTTTCCTATGTTTCTTAACAGCTCTAAAAATGTTAGATTTATTAATTCCAGAAATGTGCCCAACAGGCTGGGTTAGCTACTAAAGAGTATCATTTAACAGATGCTGCAGTAAATCACAGGATCTATGGGCAATAACAAAGCGCAGTGATTAAACAACCTTTTAGTTCTGCAAATATGTTTCATGCATGGTAAAAATTCATTGTGAAATATACATAAAAGTACTGTTATAATACTACATTAAGATAGGTCAGCCTACTTTTGCTGATTATATAGGGGGTTGGTGCCCTAGCAGCTAACCCTGTTTTTAAGGGTCTAAATATTATCAAGGCTATGTCCTATTGTGGCATGTTATCAGGCAGCTTGGTGGTCAGATTAACTTGTTTACCATTCTTGTTTACTGTTCTCTGCTGATAGGAACCACTTGGAAAAACACTTTGAATATTGACACATATATATTTGACAGATGAGACTCAAGAATGTGTATGTGTGTATATATATATATATATATATATATATATATGTATATATATATATATATATATATATATATATATATATGATTCTTACAACTTAAAATCATGTGTCATCTGCCTATGTCAGCAGTAGGTTGCCTGAACTAAGTGATGTAAAGCTATTAAGAGTATAGTGTTAAAAAATCTAATAATAGCTGTTGAGATTTAAAATAAAAAAAAATTTAATCAGTAAACTGGGTCTTGGGTACAGGATTCTTAAATTGAGTAGGAGCATTTCTTAGAAGTACATTACTTATGTACTTGTGGCATTGCTTTGGTTAGCTTGTACATATGATGCACGATAGCTGGCTAATGCCAATGAAGGTTTTATAGATGCCAATAAGACCTGATTATTGCTTTTACTTATAATTATTTACTTTTACTAATATAACTATTATTGTATATCTGTTGATATTATTTTCAGATCCTAATCTTTTGTACCTTATCACTGCTTTGTCATCTGTTTGCCAGACTATTTCCCATTTATAGCTATGGCATTATAGATCCTGCCCCAACTTCTTATCAATTTGGTCATGTTCTGATTTCTTTCTGTGCTGCTAGTCTTGGAGCTATGTATAGTGTTCTCTCTGTGTAGTGCTCTCTAGTGAGGAGCGAAAATTTTTGCCAAGTTTCGCTGCAACAATTACGTCCATAGACTCCAATGGGAGAAAAACAATGTTGTGCGCCAAAAAAAGTTGCAATTTCGCAAATTATCAGTGAAGCGAAACGGCTCAGATTCCCCCATCACTAGTGCCCTCATCTTTACGCACACAAGTAATGACACCAGTGCACAAATCAAATTGTCTAGCACACATAATATATTTCATACACAATTCAACTTTTACTTGGACTTATATGGACAAAGAACATTTTTGCATATACAGTACAGCTTATAAAAGAATTTAGGAGGCATATTAACTACAGTATTTCCATTATGTGTCAGAGTGGTCAAGCTGTACTTAACCCTAGGAGTGAAATTATTATTAAGGGCTCCAAAATGTCTACTATACTTTTACAAGGTTCTCAGTAACTTTTCTGTCATCAGACTTGTTTAGCTGAGCCATACTCCCAGCACAATCTTAACAGTCAAAGTAATGTAAATAATAATATAAAGAAATCTCCCCCTGACCACTCCATTAGAATAAACCTTGCAGTATAATTAAGTACATTATTTAAAAGAACGTTTATCGTTATTTTCCTTCTTACCACATTCCAGGAGTAAATAAATCCATCAATATTTAGGACAGGTACAACATAGAAGTCTATATTATGAAGTACTTTTTGGAGCAAAGGATTGTTCTTGTGAGTTTCAAGAATCTGAATAAAAGAGATACAAAAGTTTTAGTGTGTAAGGCTAAAGCAAAACCATTACTCGAAATGTAAGCTTTACCCCAATATGTGCTCCAGATAAAACCTCTTATTCTCTCTGAGCAATTGCAATGATCTGGAGACAGGGCATGGTTGGACTGGGGGGCCTGGGGCCCACCGGGGCTGATGTCAAAGGCCCCCCCTCCTGGCAGTCCCGGGGCCCCCTCTTGACCTCCAGTCCCCTGCCTGCCTCCACGAACGCGCTGTGCGTGCGTGCAAAAGACATGCCACATCGCTAACTTTATTTTCTGGGGGAGCAGGTCTGGGCCGGCTAGGGCCCACTGGGGTTTTTCCCGGTGTCCCACCGGCACGGTCTGACCCTGAGGCAGGGTGTAATACACTGAAATCAGTGATGCTACAAAAGAATGGCACCAGTAGTTCTTACAACTTAACCATAGAACTTATTTTTTAAAGAACTTAATCCACAAAGGTGTTCAATTAGAGATAAGCAGGGATATACATTAGAGGATAGGCATATACTCACAACACCAATGGTCAGTATCATTTTCCGGAGGGTAACACAGTTTCCCAGTTTTCAGACTTTTCCCTAAGTGGCTACATGTAACTCTGACAGTTAGTCCCTACTCTGGGTGATTAGTACCTGGGATCCTAATCCCACTCAACACTCATTGGTGGAGCCTGTGCTGCTTATATAAATAGCCTTAGTTATCTATCATCCTCGAGTGACCTATTAAAGTCAGTAACCTATCACCTGACCTGTCTAGGTTCCAAATGCAAACCCTTCCTGCCTGCTCAAGTAAGGGGACTGGCAAAATGGACCCTGACCATGTGTGCTCTGCATATAAATTATAGCACACCACTATTTAGTGGCTCAACTGGCGAAAGCTATCGGTCATGCTTTGACCCAGGAAGAGGAGCCTAGCTCCTGTATAACTAAGGTGCCCTTCTGGGGCCAAACTTTAGGGGAATGCAGTATTAATGCAGTATTAATGGGGAATATATTTATCAGTCCCCTACAAGTGCATTGGCATGTAACCTGTTTTGATTATCTTCTGAATTAAAAGAAAACCTGCCATGGGCTCATATATTTTTTTAAATATAGAGAATTTGATTCCCATTAAGTAAAAAACAATCTATATTACTCCAGGGCACAGCATTGCAACTGCAAAATGGGTCAAACTTCCATACCTCCTTAACAAACCATTGGCAGTACGCAATAGAAATCCATTCACGAGCATGTATCCCGCAGTCCATCCAAATAATTTTCTTCGGTTTGTCAGAAGGCCAGCCAATCTGTGATATCATTACAGAAAATGTAAATGTAAAATCAGTTGTTTAAAAAAAATTTATAAAAAATCCAAACAAACTAAATTCACATTTTTCAGTTTATTTTGTTCTAGAAAGTAATTGCATTTTTCGGCATACAGTTAATTTTTAAGACCAGCTTTTAGTATGTTCTAGACATAGATATTTGGAGACAAATTGCAAATTATTTTTATTTTTACTTTTTATGGTTTATTGGTTATTTTGCTTTTGTTCAGCACAGGTTTGTAACTACGATCGCACCCGGGCCCACACCACTTTGAGGCCGTCCAGATGCTCGAGCCAATGAGTAGGCGCACGGGTCTGACCATGCTTAGTTACGTTACTGGTTCAGCAGCTCTTAATTTTGGAATTTCAGTGATTATCTGGTTGCTAGGGTCTTGTTTACCTTAGTACCAGAGACTGGATTATGAGTAGGAGAAAGAATCTGAATAGAAAGATAAGGAGTAAAAAGTAGCAGTAAAATTGTAAGCTCCAGAGCAATAGTTTTGTGGCTGCCAGGGTCAGTGACCCCAATTTAAAAGATGGAAATATGTAGAAGAAGAGGCAAAGAATTTAAAAACTGTAAAAATATAAATAAGTAAGACCAGTTGCAATATTGCTAGAATTGGGATATTCTATAACATACTAAACGTTAATTGAATGCTGAACCACCCCTTTAATTTAGCATATCCCTACTTCTATGCTATCCATGTTGCAAATGTCATAACTGGTGAATTAGATTGAAATTAATAATTTTGGCAGTTTTTATTTTATGTCAAATATTCAAAAGAAAACTCAAGAATAATGTTCCTGTTTAGTTCATACACCACTGTTCTGCTCACACACCGCTCAACATCAACGGCTCCACAGTAGAGACAATAAAGAACACCAAATTAGTGGGAGTCCACATCTCTGATGACCTCACCTGGACTACCAACACCGCCTCCATCACCAAAAAGGCTCAGCAGCGTCTTCACTTCCTAAGACAACTGAAATGGGCCAGCCTTCCGCCTCCCACCCTCACAGTGTTCTACAGGGGCACAATAGAGAGCGTCCTGACGAGCTGCATCTCCATCTGGTACAGTAGTGCCAGCTCTGCTGACCGGAAAAGTCTACAGCGAACTGTCAGAGCAGCTGGCAACATCATTGGAGCGGCTCTTCCATCACTGCAGGACATCTTCCACAAGCGCTGTGTAAGAAAGGACTCCTGCATTGCACTGGATTCCACACACACCTCAAACGGTCTGTTCACGCTGCTCCCATCCGGCAGACGCTTTCGCAGTATTAAAGCCCGATCAATGAGGCTGCGCGAAAGCTTTTTTCCGCAAGCTATCAGACTCAACTCACTGCCTGTCCTCCCACTACATTTCAGACACACCTGAACTATGAACTTAACTTTGTGAACCGTTAATTTTTTTGCACAATTCTAAAGGTTTACACATGTATATATCCAATTTCTGCCTATATATTGCACATTTCATGTTTTCATATTTATTGTGTATTTTTAAGTGCCTTTTTGTGATCTGTGCTAGCTGGAGCCACGTCATCTCGTCTCACTGTATATTTGTATACTGCTAAGATGACAATAAAGTTTACTTTGACTTTGATACACTTACTTTGAAGTAGTAAATAGGCCTATGCTCATATGTTGATCCTAGGTAATGCTTAGATACCAGGTCACTGTATGTCTCCTTAACTTGATCCATCCATTGATAAATCTGTAGAATAAATCCAACATGTGATTGTGCATAATTAGTTTCCATGCATGTTAATAATGAACATTTATAAACCAACCTTTTCACAAAGGGGAATAATATGTTAATGGGTCAAAGTTTGAAAATGACTGATCTAACCCAGCAATTTATTCCCAATAGGCTTAAACAAAAAAAAAAGTGCAAAAACACACAGTATGGTTACTTCACTAATAAAGGTGTTAGTCCTGCAAGGTGGACACGTTTTGTGGGAACTGCAATCAAACACTTATCCATCGAATACAGAACCAATTGGACTTTTTTGCTTTTAACTAATTTATTCCCAATACCTATAATACTTGATGCAGAGCTAAACTTGGGGTGCAAATCAAGTGCTAGGTGCAGAGCACAATGTCAACAGGTGCAAGACAGCCCCATCCCTACTGACTTCCAGGTCTTTCTTGCAGCCTTCACCTGCTGGTGCTCCCCAACTGCATCTGAATAACCAGACATGCCTCCCACACCCATACACCCACCTGTACATTTGGGTCTTGTGCTCCATTTTGGAGGGCAGAGAACTGTAGAAAGAACATTATACATATACTTTTCACCCTGCTCTGCACTTTTTAAATGACCCCTAACATATTTTGTTTTTTGCTTCTATCAATGTCAGTTTATTACTAATCTGTGCTGTTGCAGTGAATTTTCCACCACAGACTAGGTATGCATTGGAGTTGGACACTTCTCTAACACTTTTTAGTTGTTTACAAAGTGTTATTGCAACCACTGGGCTTTTGGTGCCATTTCACTGGAGGACAGAATTTAGGATGGGTGCTGTTCTTTCAACTCTGATGAAGGTCAGTGAATGTGACTGAAATGTTGAAAACTGTTTTTTTCTTTCATATTAAATATTTTTGAGTGGGTTTTTGCAGAGGTATATAAACATATATATGTTCAGACATAAACTAAAGGATAAAGAAGGTGCTGTATGCCCCTCATAACAATTACAGCTTTTCTAACACATGACTTACAATTCAGTCTTGAGTCAAAATCTATTAATTACATAAGAGCTTATTGCATCTACAGTTGCACTTGGGTCTATAAAAATGATCCCCATTGACGGATGCAGACTTAGAATTTATAAATGTATTATGTTATTACCTCATCCATGGGGTGGTATTTTGTATAATCAAATTCAGCCAATATTGTTTTCTGTCTTCTGTAGTCACCAACATTGCTGTTGTCTATCATTTCTTGTACATCTTTTATCATGACTCTGGGATTTAAGCAAAATGAGACAATCAGAGTATACTGACTTGTTTCCATCATCTAATCTTAATACACATCTTAATATTTAGCCTCAAATATTCTGTAAAACGTTGTTCCTGTTGGCTGTTTCACTGTATTAAAGTATTATTATCATCTGATCCAGTCTTTTAGATCAAGGGTATTACCAATGGGATAGCAGTTTGCATTCTAGAACACACTGCATACAGCATATATTTAGATATGAGTGTAATGATTTGCAAGTTTTGAATTTCTATGATAAATGTAAGTTGCCAGTTTAAAATAATGTCAATGTATGATTGAAAGATGTTTTGCCCAAGATCATGGAGGGACTGATCCTCATTGATGACCATCAGGAAGTTAAGATATGCAGGATTAGAATCATGAATCCTATAAGAGAAACATGGGGGCAGATTCACTAAAGGGCGAAGTGGCCAATGCTAGCGTCAATTCGGCAGAAATCCCATCCGCAGGGACATCGCCAATTCACTAACAGGTGTAGAGGACAATTCGTTAGCTAACTAGACCATCACTAGCATTTTTCTCATTCCATCACCAGGCAACTTTTCGTTCTGGTGAATAGTCGTTATTCTGCAAATTCAGTAAAGTGTGAATTTTACTGAACGTTACTGCTTTCACCGGGGTTTACTTTGCCATCTAACACAAAGCAAACTGATAAAACAAAGCAACATTCTAGGACATACTCAAATGGAATAGATTTTTGATGAAGGTTCTCTTTAAAGTTTTGAAGAACTGGAAATGGTATTCGAACATGCATTTCTTTTCCAGGCTGAATATCTTCTATTCTGCTTGGTTTCCAGAGATCAAGCTAAACAGAAAAACAAATAATAATTACAAATTATTATTATTATTATAATTTAGCTGTCAACTGTGTGCATTTTGTTGTCTTAAATCTTAGGGTTATTTCACTTCAAATCCAGCTTTGCTATATAAATAAAGATATACATAAACTTTATATAAAAATTATTGATGTGTGTTTGTTTAAGTAATTACTATTCACCTCGTATTATGTTTGGTCATTTGCAAAATTAGTAAACACCTGTACAACACAAGGCTTCAGAAACACTACTTTAATTATATAAATAAACTTCTGTGCAACCATGGGGACAGCCATTTAGTCTGAAAAAGGAGAAAAGGCACATGATACATAGCAGGTAAATTCTGTAGTATACAATTGCTTTAGATTTCTGTGTAAGAACTAAAATCATTGTATCCTACTGAGCTTATCTGCTATAGTTATGTAAACTGTGCCTTTTCTTTTTGACAACCCTTCCTCTTAAGGTACAGTTAAGAATATTGAGGTTAGGGGGGCCAGGCCGTAAAATCGGATCTGACTTTCTATAAAAAAGACATTTTGATACAAAATTAAAAATGACATGTATGAAAGGATTGCTACCAACCTGGAGTTGTTTGCAGATATTTTGCACATGCTCAGAGTGATCTGTTGTTTTCAGGGTGAGTTTCAAAACTTGATCTCTGAAAGAATGAAGGTAAATAAAGGTGATCATAATCTTAGTTTAACACTAATTTTTGGTAATTATAGCTATAGTTTTAGGCAATATTATGTTTATTTTTTTAATATGATACTACGTCACTATCTTTCAGATTTGCAAACCAAACAAAAGGATACATTATAAAAACTCTGAAAACAATTACAATGACTTGTTGACAGGTTTGAAGACGTCAAAGACTGCAGTAAAATATTTTGACCATATATGAATGTTACCTCTACATCAATGTTTGTCTACTGTATGATACGTCTGCATGCATCTTCAACTACATGCATTAAGATGATTGATGACGCTTGTACAATACATTACATCTTGGTTCACTTTTTGGAAAATGAATTGACTCATCCTTAAATGACAGGACATAATACATTGTTCCCCTTTATAACAATCCTTATTATATTGCTACTGTACATTCTTGTCTTGAAAATATATAAACAAATGTACTTTAGAGGGGTTGTCCACCTTCCAAACATGTTTTTCAGTTCAATTGTTTTTAGATTGTTCACCAGATCTAAAGACTGTTTTCAATTACTTTCCATCTTTTATTGTTTAACGTTTTTCCAAAATCTAAGTTTAATTTTCCTGTCGCTGGTGTTTTAGTCTGGCTGCTACCCTAGTAGCTCCACATCTACACTACAGCTGCATGCTCTGGGCTGCTGTCAGTTATTTGAGCATATATAGACTGACTAACAATTTACAGTACAGTATATAATCAATATGAAATTCATAATACAAAGCTGATTAGTAATTAATTCAGATATACATTACACTGTATCACATTGATTAATAAATAATCAGCCCTGTAATATCAGCTGCTGTTGCAGATATAAGCTTACCTACTTGATTTGATTTGTCTGAAAACCCATAAAGTGAGTTTCTCAGCAGCTGTCCAGAGCATGAGCAGTGCCACTGGCAGGCAAAGGATGGCCTAACAAGATTAAAGATGGGCAGATGCCTTGGACAACTTTAAAGGCATCAATTATTACTGTTATAGGGCTACTAAACCTTTGGCTGGTACAGATAGTTCAGTATATTAAATATATTTATAGTCATACAGTATTGTAGGCTTTATAATATTTATGGAATATGCAGGGGCGCTCCTGTCATGAGGCAAGGTGAGAACCTTGCCTCAGGCGGCAGTGAGCGGCCAGTTACAAGGGGCGGCAAAAAGCCGCCTCTTGTAACTTTAAGAGACGAATTTCTGGGTTTTAAACCGGAAATTCGGCTCCGCTCGTGCAAAGAGCACAATTGCACTCAATGCACTAGTGATGCTGCCCCCTTTTGACCCGCTCCAACGCTGATTTTTAAGAGCGGAGCGGGAGAGGGAGGGCAGCATCTGGGCTGCTGCCTCAGATAGCAGCAGCCCCAGGATCGGCATTGGAAATTGTAGAAATCTATTGAAATAAGATGGAAATATTGTCCTGCAGGATATTTTGTGTGTCCCAAATTAAGGGTATGATCTGGTCAACCTAGTCTTAAGCCATGTCTACGTTCAGTGTCGGACTGGGACACCAGGGGCCCACCCAAAAACCTTAGACCAGGGGCCCACTCTCAGTACTATTATTCTTCATCTCCTCAATCAACCTCTATTCTCCTAGTCTGTTTTCTTTACATACTATAATCAATTATTCCATCTATTTAGCTTTGTTCTCATAGAAATAGGGAATGACTATGAAAGGCCAAAAGTTTAGCAGGGCCCACTGACACCTTGGCCCACCGGGAGTTTTCCTGGTATCCTGGTGGGCCAGTCCAACACTGTCTACGTTGAATACTATTTTCACCCTGCCTCCCAACTTTTGTTAATTAACGGGTAACAAAGGGGGTGTCAATTTATTTTCCACCTCTGGTGGTTAATTTCAATACCTCGGGGGTTATCTACTAAAATTGGAATTTATCTCATATTTTTATTAAACCAAGCTCAACCAAACTCCCATCCACGAGTTTATCTTATTTATCAATAAAATAACATGAAAAAGTCAGGACGGGAAAAAATAAAACTGAGCAGAAACCTGAATCGTACAAATTTTTCAGATTATTGGACTTAACCCAGTGCAGACCACCATATGTTCATATTGTAAAAGAGACATTTGCCATTGACTTCTACATGACCACAGCAGGTTTGAGAAGGCCGATTTTTCTGACATTTTGCAGCTTCAGTATATCATAAATCTTGAAATAATTTTTATAAACTTTCCACCAAAAATTTGAGGTTTTGCCCAAAAAAAAATCATGGTTTAGTAAATAACTCTCCTCATGTGCTATTTTGAGATTAGAATAAGTATATTGCAACATTTAGCCTTAAAAAAAAAAGTCCCCATTTGTTTTTATCTGCTTACAGTTTGAGAAAGGGTCGGGGTTTAATTTGTCATTTACACATCATCACTTACATATAAACATACATTGAAAATTAAATATTCTGCAATGTTATTGTTTTTATGGTATTTGAAGATATGTACTTTAGGTCAGAAAATGTAATTTATATTCACAATAATCCTTATTACTACTAAGAATGGAAATTGTGCAAATAATAGATAAGTAATGGAACACAGACACCGAAGCAAGGAGCAAGGGGCAAAGAGTGAATTGTAAAGTTTATTGATAGCACCAGTGAACCTTCATGTTTACTCAAAATGTTATTTCATATTTCTATTCATCCTAATGTGAATTAAACAGACCTTTAGCGCTGATTAAAGATGTTTTGAATGTTTTCCCTGCAGGTGTTTTGCAAGGATTTGGTAGAATTTGCTGTTATTGTTGAATTAAATATTTGACAAGATATATCCTGAACAGTCGACAGATAATGATTGACTGCATTCTGTAAACCATGTGATTCTGCATGTGACTTTGCACCAATTGAGATTTTTCACGCTAATTCAATCACAAAATGTGATTTGCAAATGTTCCCATTTTAAAAGTATGTGCAAAATTTCAGAAATAATATCATGAAGGTAGGGGGAAAATATAATTTTTTTTATAACTGTGCCCCTAAATATTCTAGCTGTACACTTCGGAAGGAAGCCATTCTAGCCATTGTGTTGTCAGTGTTTTGGAGATCGGTCATGGCAACAGATCTCCATTGGTGACTTCATTCTTAGTTATAATGTCTGTCACTTTTTTCACTATTACATGGATTGTAAAGCGTGCAGAGGTTGAAAGATACCTTTGGATCTTATCTGTAAGCATAAAGATATAGCACAGTGTGGTACTTATGTAACAACCTAACCAGTTCAGACTTAAAAAATCAGTGGCAGTAGAAATTTGGAAATAGAAATGCCAGACGCAGGAAGAAAACATGCAAAGACACTAATTTTAACAAGGAAAGAAGCAATATATTTTTACATAGTTCTCTTTTACCTACCAAACCTAATTTCTGCATTAAAAGTACATTTTTGCTAACATAACTTATTTAAATCACTTAATACCTTTTAAAATCTAACAGGTACTGTTGTGCTTACTTACCCATTGTACTGGACCTTTAAACATAACCCATCCTGTGTTAGAATGCCTAGAATACATATACCCAAAAGTAAGAGCTTCATCCTGTTGAATTAAAAGACGTTTTTTGAATGACTTGAAGGTTAGCCTGCATCAAATTTATGATGACTTACTGAACTTTGTGGTAAGATCTGACTGAACTGAGTAATAAAGATAACATTCATCTTATCCATCTGCCCTGTTGAGATGACAACCATATCATAATCATATAACAGGGTGAGCTGCTTTTTTTCAAGACCTGCACATCTTGAAAGTGCAGGTCAAATGACTTTGAACCTCTGTTTATGACTGCAACCAAGTCAATATTGTAAATGGTTTAAAAACATTGAGACTAAAGTCAATAGATTGCACCTATTATAATCATCCTTTATTTGCATAGTGCTGACTTTTTCTGCAGTCCTTTATAAAGGTTTTACATAATTAACATCAGTCCATGTCCTAATTGGGCCTAAACTTGGTCACACACAGCCTTCAAGTTTAACAGGAGACAGTTAATTATTTTGTATGTTTTTGGAACGTGGGCCCTGAATACAATTAAACCTGGAACAAAAGTGCTGCAAAACAGCAATGTATATTTCAGAACACATACAGATACTCGTTTACAAAAGTGGGAGAAGGGCGCAAGGCAGCACCATGTTCCTACTGGCACTTCTTAATTTGCATGTCTGAATAATGCTTGTGCTTTAGACACAAGTGGTCTATGTGTATTAACACAGACAGATTGGGTGAGTGCACTTGTGCTTGGTGCAGTTACACACAAATGTAGCCTCAATAAATGGCATCAATACATGCAATCCATTTCCTTTATTTATACACAACTGCAATTGCACCTGTGTTCATAAATTAAACTTAAAGTGTCCTGTACCTTTGGAATGTTAGGCCTCCAGAAGTGATGCATGTATGTCCTTTCCTTACTCATGGCCATGACCCTTTTTGTTTTTTGGAATGTCAGAACTTAAGTATAGAATTCTTGGAGTCCAAAAAAAACACTAGCCAGTTTCCCCAGGAGATTGCAACTTGTTAATGTCTGTTGATGATTGGAAGCTTCTGCATATAAACAAATCAAACAGTCTACCCATTGCATTCGATTTTCCAGCAACTTACAGGGCAACCATTTTTGAGAGATACAGAGGCCTACAGTTTTTATCAAGATTCTAATTTTAGTGGTTTTACATGTTATTGAAACCATGACTAAACTCAAAAAGACATTTTCATTCGAAGTTAAAGGGAGTTAAAAAAAACCGACATGAATTCGAAATTTGACTCTTGATAAATGTGCCTCCTGATGTCAGTAACAACCCAAGTAATCCACACATACAAAGAAATCAAAACAAGTCCATTAATTAAGTGAAGTGGACTAAAGTGTAATGACACAGATAATGAGTATTGACCACATGAAGAAAAGTAGGTGCAAAAAGGCATAGAAAGCCAAGAAACCTGCTGAAATCTGTCAGTATTTAGAAAGCAATCCTGCCTCCTAACATTAATTAATATCACCTGGTTTAGTCCTAATTGTTGGCCTATAAAAAGGTTTCTTATTACCAAGTTATTACACAAGAAGCATCTCATGATGGGTAAAAGCAAAGAGCTCTGGATAGACCTTTGCAACCTTATTGTTGCAAAACATACTGATGGCCTTGGTTACAGATGTATTTCTAAGCTTCTGAATGTTCCAGTGAGCACTGTTGGGGCCATAATCCAGAAGTGGAAAGAACATAATTTCACCCTAAACCAGCCACACTGATGCTCCTCACAAGATTTCTGACAGAGGAGTCAAAAGAATAATCAGAAGAGTTGTCTAAGAGCTAAGGATCACTCGCGGAGAGCTTCAGAAAGACCTTGAATTAGCAGCTACAGTTGTTTCAAAGAAAACAATAAGTAATGCACTCAACTGACATGGCCTCTATGCATGCTCACCATGCAAGACTCCACTGCTAAAGAAAAATCATGTTGAAATTGTTTACTTCACAACATTTGGACAAGCCAGTTAATTTCTGGGAGAATATAGTCTGGCCAGATAAGAGCAACATTGAACTCTTTGGGTGTCATTGCAGAAATGGCACTGCACATCACCCACAAACACCATACCAACAGTGAAGTTTGGTGGGAACATCATGGTATGGAGCTGTTTTCAGCAAATGGTGCCAGGAGACTTCATTTAATTGAAGGAAGGATGAATGGAGAAATGTACCGGGACATTCTTGATAAGGATCTTCTGCCATCTACCAGGATGCTGAAGATGAAATGAGGGTGGATAATGATCCGAAACACACAGCCAAGGAAACTCTCAATTGGTTTTAGAGGAAGAAAATAAAACTGCCCAGTCAATCACCCGACTTGAATCCAATTGAAAATCTATGAAAAGAACTGAAGATCAGAGTTCATAGAAGAGGACCCCAGAACATTCAGTAATTGAAGACTGCGTGTGACTAGTTTCTCCATACAGGAGGCATCTTGAAGCTGTCATTACCAGCAAAGGCTTTTCTACTAGTATTAAATAATTTTCAGTAAGCGTGTTCAATACTTATTCCCTGTGTCATTCCACTTTATTATACATAACATAATTTATGGACTAATTCGTTTTGATTTCTTTGTCTGTGTGGATTACGTGGGTTGTTACCGACATCTGGTGTAAATTTCATCGGGTGTATGTCTGATATTACTTTCTACTTTTTACTACTAGATAGTTAAGAAGAAATACAATTCGCAGTCGAAGTTTAAGCTAAACATTTCTGGAGAGCACTTTTATTAGAATACTGTAGAACCTGAGACAGAATAAAATATTACCTATAACTCCTGTGTGCAAAATATCTACACAAACAGAGTTATGTAATAAAAGACATTGGAGCTCATTTATACACATTGGGCAAATGTGCATCGGGACACTAAGGGGGTTATTTACTAAGCTCCGAATACCCGAAATTCCCTGAAATCTGAAAAATGTGTGATTTTTTGTGTTATAATAGGCTTTTAAAAAAATCACAAATTTTTCGGAATTTATTAACCTGTTGAGGTTGCATAAAAGGTTGTTTAGGGCAATGTTTTCGGAGCTTTCGGGTGAAAACTTCGAAAAATTTTGAGTTTTCGGGGAAAATTCACAAAAAAACTCGTGAAAATCTGAGCTTTTCCCGCAAAGGTAATTTTCGGGAAAATGTAATGATAAATAAGCGTTAAAAACCCGAGCGGCTTAGATCAGAGTTTGTAGCAGCCGATATTGAGATAAATTCGGACCTTGATAAATAACCCCCTAACCTTTAGCAACCAATCACAGGTTAGCTTTTCTCAGCCAGCTGTGGCTAAGCAGTGAAAGCAATCATCTGGTTGGTTGCCATGGGTTACAGTCCACTGTTTATTAATGACCTCCACTAAGAGCAGTAACCCATAGCAACCAATCAGCAGGTAGCATTTTCTGTTCATTTGTTTAATTTATTCAGTAACCATACAGAACCTACAGATTTTGTGTGATTGTAATAGTGTGGGAAGAGATGATACCGTGATTAGAGATGGCGCGAACTGTTCGCCGGCGAACTTGTTCGCGCGAACATCGGGTGTTCGCGCTCGCCGGAAGTTCGCGAACGTCGCGCGACGTTCGCCATTTTGGGTTCGCCATTGTTGGCGCTTTTTTTTGCCCTCTCACCCCAGACCAGCAGGTACATGGCAGCCAATCAGGAAGCTCTCCCCTGGACCACTCCCCTTCCCTATAAAAACCGAAGCCCTGCAGCGTTTTTTCACTCTGCCTGTGTGTGCTGAAGAGATAGTGTAGGGAGAGAGCTGCTGCCTGTTAGTGATTTCAGGGACAGTTGAAAGTTTGCTGGCTAGTAATCGTTTTGATACTGCTCTGTTATTGGAGGGACAGAAGTCTGCAGGGGTTTGAGGGACATTTAAGCTTAGGTAGCTTTGCTGGCTAGTAATCTACCTTCTACTGCAGTGCTCTGTATGTAGCTGCAGTGGGCAGCTGTCCTGCTTCTGATCTCATCTGCTGACTGCTGCAATAACAGTAGTCCTTGTAAGGACTGCTTTTATTTATTTTTTTGTTGTTTTACTACTACTACTACTACTACTACTATAAGAGCCCAGTGCTATTAGTCTAGCAGTGTTGGGGAGTGGGACTGGTGTGCTAATCTGCTGCTCCTAGTAGTTCAGCAGCACCAACTTTAATTTTTTTTTTTTTAATATTCATTTTTTTTTTATTTTACTTTTTTTTATTTTACTACCGCTGTAGTAGTGTATAAGTTGACCTTTTAGGCATTATTTGCCCTGTAGGCATTTTTTGCCCAGTGTGTTATTCAACCAACTGCCATCTAGCTGTGTGACCTTGTTCACATTCTGTCTAAATATCCATAATATTACCGTCTCCAGAAAAAACACCGGAGTGACTTTTTTCAAGCAGCCATAATATATTTTACGTAATCCGTATCCATCGCTGTAGTAGTGTATAAGTTGACCTTTTAGGCATTATTTGCCCTGTAGGCATTTTTTGCCCAGTGTGTTATTCAACCAACTGCCATCTAGCTGTGTGACCTTGTTCACATTCTGTCTAAATATCCATAATATTACCGTCTCCAGAAAAAACACCGGAGTGACTTTTTTCAAGCAGCCATAATAAATTTTACGAGATCCGTATCCACCGCTGTAGTAGTGTATACGTTGATCTTGTGGGCAGTATTTGCACAGTGTTTTCTTCAAACCGCCATCTAGCTGTGTGAGCTTGTTCACATTTTGTCTAAATATTGATAATATTATCGTCTCTAGAAAAACCACTTGAGTTACTTTTTTTCAAGCAGCATTCATATATTTTACGTAATCCGTATCCATCGCTGTAGTAGTGTATAAGTTGACCTTTTAGGCATTATTTGCCCTGTAGGCATTTTTTGCCCAGTGTGTTATTCAACCAACTGCCATCTAGCTGTGTGACCTTGTTCACATTCTGTCTAAATATCCATAATATTACCGTCTCCAGAAAAAACACCGGAGTGACTTTTTTCAAGCAGCCATAATAAATTTTACGAGATCCGTATCCACCGCTGTAGTAGTGTATACGTTGATCTTGTGGGCAGTATTTGCACAGTGTTTTCTTCAAACCGCCATCTAGCTGTGTGAGCTTGTTCACATTTTGTCTAAATATTGATAATATTATCGTCTCTAGAAAAACCACTTGAGTTACTTTTTTTCAAGCAGCATTCATATATTTTACGTAATCCGTATCCACCGCTGTAGTAGTGTATACGTTGATCTTGTGGGCAGTATTTGCACAGTGTTTTCTTCAAACCGCCATCTAGCTGTGTGAGCTTGTTCACATTTTGTCTAAATATTGATAATATTATCGTCTCTAGAAAAACCACTTGAGTTACTTTTTTTCAAGCAGCATTCATATATTTTACGTAATCCGTATCCACCGCTGTAGTAGTGTATACGTTGATCTTGTAGGCATTATTTGCACACTGTTTTCTTCAAACTGCCATCTAGCTGTGTGTATTATCGTTTCCAGAAAAACCAACTGAGTTTTTGTTGTTGTTGTTTTTTTAAAAATAATGCCAGGCAAAGGCAGGCCGCCACGCAGAGGCCGTGCTAGGGGCCGTGCTGCTATGCAATCCTGTGGCCCTAGCAAATTGCCCAGTTTTAAAAAGCCAATGACCCTGAACTCCCAAAATGCTGAAGAGGTAGTTGACTGGCTTACACAGCACACCCCATCCTCTACCGTTTCTAACTTTACCACAACATCCTCCTCATCCTCCACTGCTATGGCCACCCCACGTAACACTTCCTCCACCACCGGTGCCCCTTCTTCACTGGAGTCAGAGGAGTTATTTTCCCATGAGTTTCTTGAACTGAGTAATGCGCAACCATTATTGCCAGAAGAAGATGAAGGAGATGAGGACGTTACACCAGATTTAATTCTGGCAGAGAACACGACAGAGATGGACATAATGAGTGATGAGGAGGAGGTCCCCGCTGCTGCTTCCTTCTGTGATGTGTCAGAAGAAATTGATGCATCTGAGGAGAATGATGATGAGGAGATTGATGTTTTGTGGGTGCCTAGTAGAAGAGAGCAAGAGGAGGGTAGTTCAGATGGAGAGACGGAGAGTCAGAGAGGCAGTAGGAGAATAAGACTTAGAAGAAGCAGGGAGGACAGCCCGCAGGGATCAGTAGGGCAACAACATGTATCGGCACCTGTGTTCAGCCGGCCAACGCACCCGCCATTGCCGCCAATGCCGCCAACTTCTACTGTTACCGCCAGACCGCACACTTCCAAAAAGTCAGCAGTGTGGGATTTTTTTAATGTGTGTGCCTCTGACAAAAGCATTGTAATTTGCAATGAGTGCAGTCAGAAACTGAGCCTTGGTAAGCCCAACAGCCACATAGGTACAACTTCTATGCGAAGGCACATGAGCGGCAAGCACAAAGCACTTTGGGAGCAACACCTCAAAGGCAACAGGCAAACTAAAAGCCACACTCCTTCTGGTCCAGCATCTTACTGCTCTACCTCTGCTCTCCTTGACCCGTCTGAACCACCCTCCACTCTGCCTTCCACCTTGACCACCTGTTCCCATTCCCAGTCATCTGCCACCAGCCAAGTTTCTGTGAAGGCCATGTTTGAGCGTAAGAAGCCAATGTCTGACTGTCACCCCCTTGCCCGGCGTCTGACAGCTGGCTTGTCTGCACTCTTAGCCCGCCAGCTTTTACCATACCAGCTGGTGGACTCTGAGGCCTTCCGCAAATTTGTAGCAATTGGGACACCGCAGTGGAAGGTACCCAGCCGCAATTTTTTTTCTAAAAAGGGAATACCACACCTGTACCAACATGTGCAGAGCCAAGTTACCGCATCTCTGTCACTTAGTGTTGGGCCAAAGGTCCATATGACTACTGACGCATGGTCCTCCAAGCATGGTCAGGGCAGGTATGTCACCTACACTGCCCACTGGGTGAACTTGGTAATGGCTGGGAAGCAGGGAATGGGTAGCTCAACAACAACAGTGGAGTTGGTGTCACCGCCACGGATTGCATGCGGTTCTGCCACCACCTCTACTCCTCCATCGCTCTCTACCTCGTCTTCTTCCTCTTCTTCTTCTTACTCTGCTGCTGGGTCCTCCTTCTCCTCCTCCACACCTGTGCACCCCCAGCTCCCCCTAGGCTATTCGACGTGCCAGGTACGCCGTTGTCACGCTGTCTTGGGGATGACGTGCCTGGAAAGCAAAAACCATACCGGATCTGTACTCCTGTCATCTCTGCAGTCACAAGCCGATCGGTGGCTGACCCCACACCAACTGCAGATCGGAAAAGTGGTGTGTGACAATGGAAGCAATCTGTTGGCAGCGTTGAGACTGGGCAATTTAACACATGTGCCCTGCATGGCACATGTGTTAAATTTAATAGTCCAACGTTTTGTCTCCAAGTACCCAGGATTCCAGGACGTTCTCACCCAGTCCAGAAAGGTGTCGGCCCATTTCAGACGTTCCTACACAGCCATGGCACGCCTTGCTGACATTCAGCAGCGCTACAACATGCCAGTCAGGCGTTTGATTTCTGACAGCCAGACTCGCTGGAATTCAACGCTCCTTATGTTGGAATGTCTGCTGCAACAACAAAGGGCCGTCAACGAGTACCTTTTTGAACTGGGTGGTAGGACTGGATCTGCAGAGCTGGGGATTTTTTTCCCCCGTTACTGGGTGCTTATGCGCAATGCCTGCAGGCTCATGCGACCTTTTGAAGAGGTGACAAATATGGTCAGTCGCACCGAAGGCACCATCAGCGACCTAATACCCTTCGCTTTCTTCCTGGAGCGTGCCGTGCGACGAGTGACAGATGAGGCTGTAGACCAGC
Organism: Xenopus petersii; assembly: GCA_038501925.1. NCBI lineage: Eukaryota > Metazoa > Chordata > Amphibia > Anura > Pipidae > Xenopus > Xenopus petersii. The sequence continues at coordinate 46,743,930 of CM076688.1, forward strand.
GTGACGAGGAGCTGGAAGCGCACGATTTCTGGTCGGAATCACCAGAACGAACCCAGGCACCTGCTGCAACGCAGGGAGAGGTGCCAGAAGTGGAGTCAGAGGAGGAAGGTGGCTTTGTGGAGGAGGAGGAGGAGGACCAACAGGAGCAGGCTTCCCAGGGGGCTAGTGGTGACCTTTTGGGGACCCCTGGTCTTGTACGTGGCTGGGGGGAGGAGACCGTGGATGATGCAGTCCTTGATAATGAGGAAGCGGAGATGGATAGCTCTGCATCCAACCTTGTGAGAATGGGGTCTTTCATGCTGTCATGCCTGTTGAAGGACCCCCGTATCAAGAGGCTTAAGGAGAAGGACCTGTACTGGGTCGCAACGCTACTAGACCCTCGGTACAAGCATAAAGTGTCAGAAATGTTACCAACATACCACAAGTCCGAAAAGATGCGGCATTTACAAACCAGCCTGCAAAACATGTTGTACAATGCTTTTAAGGGTGATGTCACTTCAGGAACTCATCAACATTCCAGGGGCAGAGGTGCCAGTAATCCTGCCACGAGCACACCTGCAAGGACAAAGCCCTTTGGCCAGTCTGTAACGTCAGACATGCAAATGTTTTTCTGTCCAAGGCAGCGCCACAACCCTTCTGGATCCACCCTCAAAGAACGCCTCGACCGGCAGGTAGCGGACTACCTGGCATTAACTGCAGATATCGACACTCTGAGGAGCGATGAACCCCTGGACTACTGGGTGCGCAGGCTTGATCTGTGGCCAGAGCTGTCACAATTTGCCATGAACCTCTTGTCTTGCCCAGCCTCAAGTGTGCTCTCAGAAAGGACCTTCAGTGCAGCAGGAGGGATTGTAACTGAGAAGAGAACTCGCCTAGGTCACAAAAGTGTCGATTACCTGACCTTTATTAAAATGAATGAGGGGTGGATCTCGGAGGGCTACTGCACGCCGGAAGACTTGTTCTGACTTCTATGCAGCTGTCCTTCTCTTCAAGCCTCATGACTCCACACACAGCTGTCCTTTAGCGTCCTCCTCCCTCCGCCACCGTTACAAACTAGGGTGCAAACCCTACTGGTTTAATTTTTTGTGGCCTCTGTGCTTCAGTGGCTGCAACCAAAAAAACTGGGCAAACAATGTCTACAAGGTCAACGTATGGCAAAAAATGACTATTTTCAGCATTTATATGGCATATTTTTTCTGGCAACTGTGCTTCAGTGGCTGCGTCCAAAAAAATGCATATTTTCTGCATTTATATGGCATAATTTTTCTGGCCTCTGTGCTTCAGTGGCTGCGTCCAAAAAAATGCATATTTTCTGCATTTATATGGCATAATTTTTCTGGCCTCTGTGCTTCAGTGGCTGCAACCAAAAAAATTTATATTTTCAGCATTTATATGGCATATTTTTTCTGGCAACTGTGCTTCAGTGGCTGCAACCAAAAAAACTGGGCAAACAATGTCTACAAGGTCAACGTATGGCAAAAAATGACTATTTTCAGCATTTATATGGCATATTTTTTCTGGCAACTGTGCTTCAGTGGCTGCGTTCAAAAAAATGCATATTTTCTGCATTTATATGGCATAATTTTTCTGGCCTCTGTGCTTCAGTGGCTGCGTCCAAAAAAATGCATATTTTCTGCATTTATATGGCATAATTTTTCTGGCCTCTGTGCTTCAGTGGCTGCAACCAAAAAAATTTATATTTTCAGCATTTATATGGCATATTTTTTCTGGCAACTGTGCTTCAGTGGCTGCAACCAAAAAAACTGGGCAAACAATGTCTACAAGGTCAACGTATGGCGAAAAATGACTATTTTCAGCATTTATATGACATATTTTTTCTGGCAACTGTGCTTCAGTGGCTGCGTCCAAAAAAACTGGGCAAACAATGCCTACAAGGTCAACGTATGGCAGTTGTTTAAAGAGAACAGTAGATTACTAGCCAGCAAAGCTACCTAAGCTAAAATGTCCCTCAAATCCCTGCAGACTTCTGTCCCTCCAATACAGAGCAGTATCAAGCAGATTACTAGCCAGCAAACTTACTATCATCTGTCCCTGAAATCACTAACAGCACTCCCCCTACACTATCTCTTCCAAGCACACACAGGCAGATTTTTCAGATACATTTTTGCCCTTGATCCCCCTCTGGCATGCCACTGTCCAGGTCGTTGCACCCTTTAAACAACTTTAAAATCATTTTTCTGGCCAGAAATGTCTTTTTTAGATGTTAAAGTTCGCCTTCCCATTGAAGTCTATGGGGTTCGCGAACCGTTCGCGAACCGCTCGCATTTTTGCGCAAGTTCGCGAATATGTTCGCGAACTTTTTTTCCGACGTTCGCTACATCCCTAACCGTGATAACAAGTAATGATGCAGTCACTCACAGTAACGTGGTTAGAGGTTTCTAGTCAAGCTGTTTTTATGCAAAAGTGAGTTAACAGTACACCATTTCTTTTTACATACTAAACTTTTTATGGGTTGATTTTATATATAGAGAAAAAATCATAATCTCTATTTAATTCTATTTTTCTTTTTTCATTAACTTTGCTGATTATGCACATTAAGAGATTTTCAAATGTAGCTAAGAATTCTTTATTGAGCCTGAAAGTTCTCTTACATAATATCACAATAATATTCCCTTTTCTACCATGTAAACAATTCATATGGATTAATCCAAAAAAGTGTTGCTTCAGATTGCCAAATGTGCAACAGCAGTAGGGAAGCTCTGCATTTAATAAAAAATGGGTCAAATGTAAGACTGCGTTTATTGTTCTCTGAAAATGTCTATAAATGTTTCCTCAAGTAAATTTACTGTGTAACTACTGTGTACATTTACTGTGCAACTATTTGCTGGGTATACTGTATAAGTATTTATATTTTGTTAATAATAGGATTCAAATTTGGGGCTGATGATGGGTTGGGACATAAGTAGTGAAGGGCGAATTTATTCACCAGGCGTGAATTCACTGCGAATTTCTTTGTTTCACCACCAGTGAATAAATTTGCGAAATTGCCGCAAAATATATTTGACGCTGGCGAAAATTCCGACGCCGGCGACAATTCTAGGCGCCCATTGACTTTAATGGGTGTCAGAATTGTCTCCAGCGTCAGAATTGTTGCCGGCGTCGGAATTGTTGCCGCGTCAAAAATATTTGGGCGCCGGCGTCAAAATTAGCATTTTGCAAGTTTTTTGCAGTTTCGCGAATTTCGCAGGATATTCACAAATTTTCCAGCGAAGCGAAAGGGGAGAAATTCGTCCATCACTAAACATAAGGCATTCTTAAGAATTAGAAGCGTTGGGGCAGATTTTTCAAGGTGTTAGATGAAAACTCAATAAAACCTCACTCACTTTCAATTCATGTCTATGGAATTTTTACACTCGCCCCTCATAAATGCCAAACTCAGAACACTGTATTCATGAGAGGTGTACAGAGTCCTGTGGAAATGGAGTGGAGGGTGTAAATTATGAAAAACATGGCAGATTGCACCTTTTTTTGCACTTAGTATATGACCCCCTGGTAAGTGACTGCAGGTTTATTTCATCTATATTAATGGCACTATTTGATGTTAAATGCCTTACTGAACTTTGTGTACTATAAGAAATAATGTATCCTCTACATTGAACTATAAGGATACAGTATAATAAGTCTATATAAAAAGGCTGCCAAGTGGAGCGGAGCCAATTCTGAATGCCTTACTGGGAGATCATAGATGACTACATTTTCTGAATTGGGTTCACAGGTGTTAATCAGGTTTGACTGAAAATAATATAAAAGCTCATGAGATTCATATTACAAAAGATTTTAACATATTTTGAACCTTTTAAAAAAATTAAGTCCTAGGAAAACACCTTAAAAGATCTAACTTTTTTGAGAAAGCATTACTAGTGATAGCCAGTGTTCCATCCTTGCATACATACTGTACATAACTATATGGTAATTGAACTCCTCTGTGACTTTATAACATCCTTTTTTTGGGCCACCAGACTCAAGAATGCGAAAATATCCACTCTCCATTGTTTATTGGCTGCAGTTTATAAATTACCATAACAGCATAAGAAGGGGTGCAAGAGAGTACCCCTATTGCTCATTTGCAAAGCACGTGCGCCCCCCCCCCGCCTTGTGCGTTCTGCACTGATTGCAGTAAGGACACATACAATGTAATATTTGCCAATGATTATACATTGAGCACAGCGTTAAAAATTCACAAAAATGCCATTTTAAACAGCGCTTGCAATTTTAAATACATTCCCCTTTAATTTATCTCTCCGAAAAAGGCACCCTGCAAATGCATAACCCTGTAAAAGGCCAGATTTTAACTGCTCTCCAGAGGGAAAAATTTGACAAAACTCAAAACAAAATACACAATAGAATACATGAGCAAATTAAATGCTGCTTTCTTGTCATTGGGTAAAAGTATTCTTTTGTATGGCTTATGCAAATTGCATACAAGCTTATAAGGTAAGCACTTGCCTGTTACTGATATGCAAAAATTGTGACATATGCAGGCTCGTCAGTATGGGAAAGGTAAAAAGTTTTTCTAAGCAAAACAATATTCTGATTAAATGAAAGATGCTTTTAAGGGATAGTTAAAACATTCTCATTAATAATTATGGATGCCTACTTTTTCATCCACATGGGAGTAATATATAACATACCCAGTGCAACAAACACATGAAAAATAAAACGAATTTCAACATGTTGCACTTGTAGGCAGGGAAAAATATCTTTCATTTTTGCATGTTTTTGTCACGCGACAATTTTTAATTTGTCATCTAATTGCCATTATCAACAGTAATAATAGCACATTTTCGGAGCAAGAAATTTTATTACATGCACTCTGCAAAGGGTTCTCAAAATATTTGTTGACTTTTGCGAAGGCAAAATTGTTCACAATGTGAATATTTATTCACATTACCAACGATTTTTCCTTTAGCGACCTATATTATATTCCCCCATATAGGTACTTCCTTCACGGAACAGTAACACTAAAAAAAAGTGTTTTAAAGTAATGAAAAAACTGTATAATGTACTGTTGCTCTGCACTGGCAAAACTGATCTGTTTGCTACAGAAACACTACTGTAGTTCATATAAACAAGCTATTGTGTAGCAGTGGCGGAAATTGAAAAAAGTCTATATGGCGCAGTTTAAATAATGGATAACAGATAACACCATTATGTTCTACAGAGCTTATCTGCTGTGTAACCTGAGCCTTTTCTCCTTTGAATGCTACACAGCAGCTTATTTATATAAACAATAGTAGTTTTTCTGAAGTGAAGGGCAACATTGCAATATATTTTTATTACTTTAAAACAATTTAATGTTTTGATGTTACTGTTCCTTTAATTGTGCTAACAAATGTAAAATTGATGTGACACAATCTTTGTTTTCAAAAGTGTTCCTAAGCATTTATTAAAAGTTTTCCTGGATTTGCTGTAACCTTATTACACTGGGGAAGTCATTGTTCCAAAAGAACATTATTGTACAATTTCATTATATTTCCAGTAAACAAAACTAAAAAGAAGATAATTAAAAATGGGTTAATGTGGTTTAATATGTGCCAATGGATTACTTTTGAAAGCCCATTTAAAGGAGCAATGCACTTCAATAAAAATGTTCTTTAAGTACACAATGTTCCTTTCCTAGAGCCAGGCAGATGGGGGAAGTCAGTTATGAATCTTTATTTTGCTGATATCTCAAACAAAAGAGACAGAGAAATTCAGTACACAAGATAGTATTAACAATCAGTGCTTAGAAGTTGCTTTAAATATAGCATTTTAATGAACATTGTTTCTGTTCATCACAGCTTTGTTATCATCAATTTAATTTAAAGATATAAGTATAGATCTGATTACTACTAATAATTACATTTTTTTTTATCTGCAAATAATTTTTTATAAGGACAGCGACTTTCAGGGGAAGTTCCATGAGAGTTTAGGAGATTGTGCTGATCTACATTCCCACCTTGCTCGCTGTAACTCAGTTCAGGTTGAAGATGGCTGCTGGGTGGTCTATGAACGATCAAACTACATGGGGCATCAATACTACCTGAAGAGTGGCGAATACCCTAATTATCAAAGCTGGTCCAGTTTTAATGAATCATTTAGATCATGCCACTCAATTCCTGATGTATTTAAGCAGTTTAATCCTTCCTACAGTCCCTTTCCTAAGTTTTTTATGATACTGTCTAGTCTGTTGTAGTGTTTCCAGGTTTTTCTAAAAGCTTGCTTTGTCATGCTGGAATGTGCTGTTCACAGCAGCTGAAAGATCATGAATGTCATGCACCTATGTGCATCAGAATACAGGCAATGTACTGGATTCTGTCAATTATATATATATATATAAACATTTATAAGCAATGTATAAGAACTTTTACATACCTTAGAAGTGTGGAGCATTTGAGTGTACCAATAATGTGTGCTGAAGGTCTCCTATGGGGGAAGTAGGTGGGTACATTAAAGGGCAAATTTATGATATCTTAGGCCTTTGGACCATTTACTGAAACCACATGTGAGTTTCTGAATGTATGCATGCTTTCAGCTACAATTACTTCAGTTTGTTGCCAAGTGGGCTTTTGAAAGCAGTAATAAATCTGGCCCTAAATATGGACTAATAATGCCCTAACATGCCTTATACACTTAAAGGAACAGTTCAGTGTAAAATAAAACTGTGTAAATAGATAGGCTGTGCAAAATAAAAAATGTTTCTAATATAGTTAGTTATCCAAAAATGCAATATATAAAGTCTGGAGTGACTGGATGTCTAACATAATAGCTTGAACACTACTTGCAGATTTTCAGTCTCTAACCAGTGGCGGAACTAGACGAAGTAGACTCGGCAGCTGCAGGGGGCCCCAGGCAGTATAGGGGGCCCCAATGAGGCCCTAATTAATCAACAGTTTCACTATATATTGGTAAAAACCCCTGGATATGTTGAGGCCCTAAAATTAATTTGCTATTGGGCCCAGTAACATCTAGTTACGGCATTGTCTCTAACTCTGAGTTAGTCAGCGTCTTGAAGGGGGGACACATGGGACATAACTGTTTGGTGACTTTGCAATTGATCCTTAGCATGCAGGTCAGATTCAAAAGCAAATGGTTATGACCCAAGTCACTGATTGGTTACTGCCTGGTAAAGCAGAAGAAATGAGGGACAGATTCAAAGAAAGGGGCTATAACAATAAGTCAATCCAGCGGGCCTATAATAGAGCTGAAAACACTGATAGAGTTACACTCCTAACTCCACAGAATAAAACACACAAGAAGGAATTTGGTCAAAGAATTTCCTTTATTACACGATACAGTAGACAATACAAAAAAATTGTTAATACAGTGAAAAAGTTTTTACCCATATTATATGCTGACAGTGACTTTTGTAGAGCACTAGATCCAGGTATAGGGTGCATAGCAAGACGGGCCCATACTCTTGGGGACTCTTTGTCTCCAAGCCTATTTAGAGAAAGCAGAAATAAACAGGATTTCTTGAGACATAACGGATGTTTTAGATGTGGACATAATCGTTGTATCACATGCAGATATCTGAAAGTGTCTGGAGAGTTTTGTTCGACTATTACTAGAACTACTTACAGAATCAAACAATATATTAATTGCTGCAGCAAAGGGATAGTGTATTTGATCACATGCACCAAGTGCGGTAAGCAATATATAGGCTGCACCATCAGGTCATTGAAGGAACGTATTAGGGAACATATCAATCAGATAAGTAATGCCAAACTAAGCAGTAAAACCAATGTCACCAGACACTTTCAGGAATGCAATAACAGCAATTTGCAGTACTTTTCAATACAAGGAATAGAACAAATTAAGACAGGTATTAGGGGGGGAGATCTTTTGACGAAATTGAAGAAAAGAGAAGTATATTGGATTTTTCACCTACAAACCAGGTTGCCACTAGGCCTCAATTATATTTTTGATGTGACTTGTTATATTTAACATTATACGTATGAATATGTTTTTTACGCTTTTGTACATGCCCTGTAACATGGATTATCTAACACGTAGATCATTGTGTCTGTATAAAGCCAGTAGTCCATTGGATGTTATTTGGCAATTGTAACATGTGCCTGTGATTGGTTTTATTGAGGGGAGGGACTATTTGGGCTAGTATTTAAGGAACAAAGCAAGAGAGACTAGTTGGATTCTGCCTATGACTAAGTGCTGGGTAAGCATGAAACGCGTCAGGCGTTAGAGGGTATACTCTTAATGTTTTTTAATTATTAATGTGAATAAAATTTATATTTTTTACTAATCAGCATATTTTGGAGAAAAGTTTTTGTATTTGTGGTAACCAATCAGTGGAAGCCAAGAGAACTGCAATAAATATATAAATAAATATATATATATATATATATATAAAAATAATATCACCACTGGCTGTATATAACACTTTGGGGACGATTCACAAAGGGTCGAATATCGAGGGTTAATTAATCCTTGATATTCGACTGGGAATTAAAATCCTTCTCTTGAATATCGAAATCGAAGGATTTAGCGCAAATAGTACGATCGTGCGATCGAAGGATTATTCCTTCGATCAAACGATTAAATCCTTCGAATCGAACGATTAGAAGGATTTAAATCCAACGATCGAAGGAATATCCTTCGATCAAAAAAACTTAGGAAAGCCTATGGGGACCCTCCCCATTGGCTAACATTGAGTTCGGTAGGTTTTAGATGGCGAACTAGGGGTGGAAGTTTTTTTTAAAGAGACAGTACTTCGATTATTGAATGGTCGAATAATCCTTCGATTCAAAGTCGTAGTCGAAGGTCGCAGTAGCCCATTTGATGGTCGAAGTAGCCCAAAAAAACCCTTCGAAATTCAAAGTTTTTTTACTTCGAATCCTTCACTCGAAGTTAGTGAATTGGCCCCTTAATGTATCTTAAATGTGTTACGTGCTCGTCCCTTTATACAAACCTTTTGGAGCAAGTACTTGTATGTATAAGTGAAAATCTAAGATGGGGAGGCCCATTTATCAACATTCTCTTTTTCTCTAAAACCACGAATGCCATGTAATTTATTAAAAGATCAGAATATAAAAAGTAGACTGCAGAATGATTCGCTAAAAAGTAGAAAAAAACCTATAAAATCTTGAAAAGTTTTCCAGACAATTACTAGCAGAAAAAAATGTGAAAACCTTTAAAAGTTTGAATGGCTAAAAAAAGGTCCAATAGAATCAGCGCAGCTGTGGGACCTCGACTGCTTTTACTTGGCGAAGTTTTGTATTAGAGCTAGGGATGCACCGAATCCACTATTTTGGATTCAACCGAACCCCTGAATCCTTCGAGAAAGATTCTGAATCCAAATGCTAAGCAAATTAGGGGTGGGAAGGGAAACATTTTTTACTTCCTTGTTTTGTGACAAAAAGGTCACATGATTTTCCTCCCCACCCCTAATTTGCATATGCAAATTAGGATTCTGATTCAGATCGGCCTAATTAGAGTTTTATGTGGTTTTTACAAGTCTCGATTTTTATGAATTACACATTTTTAGAGTTATAGAAGAATAAAAAACACATTTTTTTAGAGAACAAAATATGATTTGCAAATCCTTTAAGTTTAATAAAATAAATAGGCAAGTAATGATGTTGACATAATCAAAAAGAGCAAATCTTTTTTATTAAAAAAAAAATAAAAGAAAATAGTTTCCTTGTATCCAAATGGCAATTTGGATATACTGAGAATTGGCGTATGCCAAAGGCCTTCACCTGATGCCATATTAATCTAGTTCAAATCAAACCATCTTATTGATACTTCTAATTCCTGGATATCCACCATATCAATAATCACTAGCTACTGTGCATTTATATAGTTTATATGGTCTCAAGAATATCTCAAGTTTGTCACATGATAACTTTTTGGTTTTATTTTTAGCACTGTGGCTCCTACAAAATCAGGCTCTATGACAGAGAGGATTTCCATGGCCAAAGAAGGAGTATGTTAATGATTGTTTTTACATCAACGAGAGTTTCCATATCCGTGACATCCTTTTCTGTAACGTTCTGGAGGATTACTGGATCTTCTATAAAGATTCTGGTTTCCAAGGAAATCAGTACTTTCTGAGGCCAGGGGAATATAGGAAATTCAACAACTGGGGGTCACTGAATTCCAGAGTTGGTTTGTTAAAAAGAATTATAGACTTTTATTAAAATCTTCCAAAAGTAAACAGTGTCAGTCCCTTGTACTGAAGATGAATGTGTAATATAGTCTGCCTGATTGACTCCTTTGCAGAATACATATTCATTTTGATAAGCTGTAATACAAATATTACAAGAATAAGATATAAACAGCAATGACCAAAACGGATATAACTTATGTTTTTCTATTAAAACAAAAGGCACAGGTCACTGTGAAAATCTGTACTTGTGCATATATATTGCCATAATTATACCACTGAAGCAGGACAATATGAACTTATACTATTTATTGCAATTGATAGAAAATATGGAAACATATATGTAGGGATGTGAAAATCTTAGACACCCTTACATTTTATTGACAGGCACATCCCTAGCTATTTGGAGACCTAAATGGGTCCTAAAACACAGTTAGGAGGGGTACTGTGCTCCTGTGCTTATGTAACCCCTGCAATTCACACAGTGACCAGAGTGGTGCTGTGCCAGAGTATAAAAGGGTTAGGAGCCATGCGGTCGAGAGTCCATTGCTGCTGAATCCTTCCTCTGTCTGCAGCAGAGGTTGGGAGTGGTGGAACTCATCTTAGTACTTAGTAAGTATTAGTTATACTCTGTTATAGATCACTCTAGGAGTGACAGAAAGGTTAAATAGTTGAGCAGCTCAAAGCTCCACCGGGGAGATTAGTGGGATTAAGATCCCCGGGTATTACTAACCCAGAGAGGGACTAAAGTGTTGAGATTAGGGATAATAGGTTTCCCCTAAGAGCCACCAAGAGTTTCTATCGACTGATTGATCCCTACCTGCTGTTAATTTACTCTCTGCTGTGAGTATATGTCTCCTTTGTGCTGCGGTGTTAATCTAGGTTCTATATTCCATTGTGAATGTTGCTATACTGTTCAATAAATCTAGTTCCTTGTTTAAGCAAAACAAAACCACTGGCGCCCATCATTGTGCTACTGCACCGAGTTACAGTTGCACTACACCCTGCCTCCACCTCGTGCGAGGGCTTCCCCCTGGGAAAGAGAGCTCATAGGTGGTAAGAACCCACCAAGGAAAGTAGCTAAACCGCTAAAAGTAAAAGCAGTTTACTATAGCGCTACATTTTGGCGCCCAACGTGGGGCCCGAAGGGGTTAACTGTAATTCCGCACCGCAGCCTAGTGTGACAAGCGCTGCGAGTGCGGACCCAAGAGGCAAAAGGAGGATTTTGTGGTTTTTACCTTCGCTGATAAGTTGTTGGAACTGGGCCTACTCTTCCAAGAGGGAACATTGTAGGTCATCATGCCGCTACTTCGTCCCCAAGAGGTGCACGCGTGGGCAGAAGCAGAGCAAGTTAACCCCCGCTGTGCCTTTGCAGTGGATCGAGTCCCCACCGGCTGCAGCGTAAAGCTCATGCATCCTACCCTCATTTACCATGTGAGGTTAAAGGGCATCCGACTCGTGATGGAAATGGAGTCGAGAGTCCTGGGGTACCGGGCGAGACTGTACTGTGGCCCCAGGGAGCTAGGGGACGATGAAGGACCGTATACTGTTTACCCGGTGGGAACTTATCCCCTTGGCTGCCCTGTTGTATATGCTGGGTCTGCAACATCCCTACCACTTGCGCTGGAGGTAAAGACTGAACCTCTCGATCCCGCCACAGTGGTTAGTGGATTGGATTCCCCGGGAAAAGTAAAGGCCCTTAGCCCAAGTGCAGGGACGATGCTGCCTACTCTTGTCATTGCTGGGACAAAATACCCGAAGCTGAAGGTTTTTTCGGGAACTCTCCCTGTCCCTGAAGGAGAGCAGGGTTTTGAAGAGTGGCAGGAGGCTGCAGTGCAGATGATAGAAGAATGTCCATGCCCTGAGGGGGATAAACGGATCCGGTTAACCGAAAATCTGCGCCCTCCTGCCAATCAGGTGGTTAAATTATTTTGCAAGGCTCACTTAAAAGCTTCTGTTAGAGATTGCCTGAAAGCACTCGAGGAAGTATATGGAGCTTGTGACAATCCGCATAATCTGCTCCATATGTTCAGAAGCTTGTATCAAGAGGAGGGAGAGCTTGTGTCCACCTTTGTGCGTAGGTTACAAAGCAAGCTATGGACATTAGTTCACAAGGAAGTTATCCCTGTTGCTGAGGTTGATGAGATGCGACGCACCCAACTTCTACAGGGACTGCAGGCAAGCCATCCCATAGCCATGGAGCTGCGCATTATGTATCGGCAGGGTACCCCGCCCGAAATGGGTGCCATCATGGGTGTAGTAAAAGAAAGGGAAGCTGAACTTGAGAGAGTGTCCGCTCACAGTCAGAAGGTGACAACTGGGAGTCTTCCCTCTGCTCAGAAGGATTTAAAGGGAGCCCTTAGGAAGACCCAAGATTCGTCTCTCCGGCCTAGGAGGGCTTCACTAGCCAAGACTTTTAGTGCTACTGCCCAGCTAGACTGCTTTCGATGTGGACATCAGGGCCATAGAGTGTACCAGTGTTACCCGTCAGTTGGCTCGGATGAATTCCACAGTAACGGGGGTCAGTTACCTTTGAAGCGAAAGGGCACGCAGAAGGGTTTGAAACCTCTGAACCTCCCTGGGGTAGGACGACGGTGTACTTTCAGCCTGCTTGTGAATGGTGTCCCGACCACCGCACTATTTGATACGGGTTCCCAATTGACCATTATACATCGTCCGTTTTACCTTCAACACCTCAGTCACCTTCCCTTGCAAACAGTGGGTCCTGTACCGGTGTTTGGTGTGGGGACGGGCCCTACATACATGGATGGCTGTGTGGAAGTACAACTGCACATCCCCGGACTTGTAGGAGACAACGATCCCCCCATCACTGTGGTTGCTTATGTGAGTCCCCCACCAGGAGGTAAGGAAGCGGCTCCAGTCATTGTTGGCTCCAATGTGAAAGCTGTTGAGGAGGCGTTCCTACGATTCCTCCAACCCCGGGAGGAAACCCCATTAACCGTGTTGCCCGTATCTCCAGAGTTGCAAGCAATTTGCCAAACTTTCGCTCCCGAGTCACCTGGGGGTTGTATAGGAAACCCTTGGTATCCGGTGGAAATTCCACCGGGGGGAGTACGGAACCTACGAGTGTATGTGGAAATTGTGTCTACTACCCCTGGCAGTTACTTTTTGCTGGAGACTGACCCGCACGAAGCTGTCCGAAATGGTTGGGAGATAGTTCCTGAGAGGAAAGATTACCGGCGTAAATGTCCTCGTACCGATGTGGTCACAGTTAAAAACATTACTTCTTATACCGTTACCATCCCTGCCTGGTATACGGTTGGACATTGCTACCCGGTGGAGAGTGTTAATCCCTGCTCAGTTCCTGAGGGGACAGAGGACATTAAACTTAATTTCAAGTTGGAGGAGGCTGATGATCCGATGGAACACCGTCATATGCTTGAGCAGAAGTTATTGCTGTATCGGGATGTTTTCTCCGTAGATGAGATGGATGTGGGTTGCGCTAAACGTGCTGAACATAGTATCAGATTGAGTGATGACACCCCTTTCCGAGAGAGGTCCAGGCGCATCCCTCCTCGTGATCTGGAAGATGTTCGGAAGTATTTGGACAAGATGAAGGATCAACGAATAATCGTTGAATCACGCAGTCCATATGCATCACCAATTGTGATCGTACGAAAGAAAAATGGTAGTGTTCGCCTATGTGTGGATTACCGAACATTAAATAGACGCACTGTCCCAGATCAGTATACGCTACCCCGTATTGATGAAGCACTGGATGCATTACATGGTAGTGCATGGTTCTCTGTGATGGACTTACGTTCGGGGTATTATCAAATTCCCATGAGTAGGGATGATCAAGAGAAGACTGCTTTTATCTGTCCTTTGGGGTTCTATGAGTTCACCCGCATGCCTCAAGGTATAAGTGGGGCCCCTGCCACCTTTCAGCGTCTCATGGAGAAGGTGTTGGGTGATCTGACTCCCAGGCATTGCATAGTCTACTTGGATGATATAATTGTGTTTGGCTCTACTTTGGAAGAACACGATACCAGGTTGTTTAATGTTTTGGATCGCCTGCGGCAGGAGGGTTTGAAGCTTTCTGTTGATAAATGCAAATTCGCTCGTAAGGTGGTGAAGTTTGTGGGACATATTGTGTCTGCAGAAGGCATTGCTACTGACCCCGAGAAAGTGGCAGCTGTCCGAGATTGGCCAAGGCCAACCAATTTGACTGAACTTAGATCCTTCTTGGGATTCTGTGGATATTATCGGAGATTTGTAGAGGGATATTCCAGACTTGCTCATCCCTTGAATGGCTTGCTGGCGGGGAGTGCTTCCAAGCAGACCAATTCTGTCCAGCCCCCCCTTAAAGGTCGGTGGTCCACAGATTGTGAGGAAGCTTTCTTAACTCTAAAGAAAAGACTCACGGAGGCTCCTGTCCTAGCTTATGCTGATCCTCAGAAACCGTATGTTTTGCATGTTGATGCCAGTTATGAAGGACTGGGCGGCATTCTTCATCAAGAATACCCGGAGGGTCTGAAGCCTGTTGCCTATGTTAGCCGAAGTCTTAACCCAGCCGAAAAGAATTACCCAGTGCACAAATTGGAGTTTTTGGCGTTGAAATGGGTAATTACCGACAAACTGCATGATTATCTCTATGGGGTTAAGTTCGAGGTAAGGACAGATAATAACCCATTGACTTATATCTTAACCACTGCTAAGTTGGAGGCCGCTTTATCCAATTATCAGTTCTCTCTGAAGTACAAGCCTGGTCCTAAAAATGTAGGTGCTGATGCCTTATCCAGACGTCCTGGTTTACCTCCTTGTCTGGAAGAGGATGAATGGGAGGAATTACCTAGTTTGTCAGTAACTGCTCACTGTGCTACTGCAGCTATGAAGAATGGTCAAGTGGCTTTTTCCGAATTGCGGTTGGTGGATTCCTTGGGAGGAAAAGAAGATTGCATTCCTTCTATGTACGCATATCCTACGACGTTAGGAGTATCCCAGAGTCTTCAACTAAGTAATGGTGATATGATTCGGGAACAAAAGAGAGACCCAGTGGTTCAGTATGTCCGAGAGGCTGTCGCCAGAAAGGATCCCGAGCTTATGAGAAAGACTATACCTAAAGATAGTCGGATATTCTTGAAAGAATGGGACAAGCTGAAGTTTATTGATGGGAGTCTCTATCGGATTCAGTTGTTTCATGATCACCCGGAGAGGAGGCAGTTGGTGTTACCTCAAGTTTATCGGCGAATGGTATTGAGGAGCTTACATGATCAACATGGTCATCTAGGGGTGGAAAAGACTTTTGGACTGATTCGTGATCGGTTCTTCTGGCCCCGAATGAGAGAGATGGTGGTTGAGTACTGCAGGCGTTGTGTCCCTTGTTTGCAAAGAAAATCTTTACCCACTCGGGCTGCTCCTATGGAACACTTAAAGAGCACTGGGCCGTTGGATTTAGTCTGTATGGATTTCCTGTGTATTGACAAAGACTCTAGTGGGATTGGAAACATATTAGTTGTGACTGATCATTATACTAAATATGCCCAAGCCTATCCCACAAAAGATCAGAAGGCCGCTACTGTGGCTAAGGTGTTATGGGAGAAGTTCTTTGTCCATTATGGTTTACCCAATCGACTTCACTCTGATCAGGGAAGAGATTTCGAGAGTCGGTTGATAAAGGAACTACTAGACCTGTTAAATGTGGCTAAGAGTCGCACGACTCCTTATCATCCTGAAGGGGATGCTCTTCCTGAGAGGTTCAATCGAACCCTGTTGGACATGTTGGGTACTCTTTCGGTCACAGAAAAACCCTCTTGGAGTCGTCATGTAAGTGCCCTGGTTCATGCCTATAATTGTACCCGGCATGAGTCCACTGGGTTTTCGCCCTATTTCCTTATGTTCGGAAGGGAAGCACGACTGCCCATAGATGTACAGCTGGGGGTTTCTACTGATGGAATTGGATGTAAGGAGCACTATCAATATGTGAATCGCCTTCGGAATAGCTTGAAGGAAGCTTATTGCCTGGCTGAGGAAAATGCTGCAAAGGTCAATGCTGGGAATAAACGTCGGTTTGATGCTAAAGTACGGTACCATGAATTGAAGCCTGGAGATAAAGTGCTTTTATGTAACTTAGGTCCCAGTGCAAAGCATAAGCTGGCAGATCGATGGAGGAAGGAGTTATTTGAGGTAGTAGCCAAGCTACCCAGTGTTCCGGTGTATCGGATTCAGGGTACGGATGGAAGAGTCAAAGCTTGGCACCGAAACCATTTGCTGCCTGTTCCTCAGGTTCCTCAGATGAATACTAATTCCGAAGTGGAGGAGGACGATGGTTTGGTTCCAAATGATGGTGTAAGAGAAGAAGAAGTTCCATCTACTACTGAAAGTGGAGAAATGATTGCACCTGGTGAAGGAAGTGATGATATACTTCAAGGAGGTGAGTTAGATATTGATGCTCCTCCCTTCCAGCCGCATTCTCCCGGATATCCAGCCCCTGACCCAGTTGGGTGCCGGGGGCCTAACCCTGAACCATTGAGAAGAGGTGATCGGGTTAGGAGGCCTCCTTCCCTATTTACTTATGACACTGTGGGTAGGCCCACTTATGGGGTACCTGGATATTTTGGTCCTTCCCCAGCTGTGATGAGTCTAATTGATGCTCATGCCAGATTGGTACATATGATGCCTGTATGTTGTTAGAGATGGAACTATAAAAGGATTTTTCTTCAATTTACTCCAGTTGGAGTTAGGCCTATGGACTGTTTTAGTAATACCTGCCCGTTGGTAGGTTCATCCAATTTCTCCTAAGTGTATTTTCAAAGAGGATTGTGGGTTCGACTATTTGATGGACTAGAATACTGATTGTGTTTGAACTGCAGTATTTCTAACTTGTGTTCTTTTACAGGTGTACTGATAAAAGTTTACCTGTTCATGAATGAAACTGTGCTATTGATATGTTTTCTTTCAGTTATGCCATTGTACCTGGGTTACTCAGGAGAGTTACCCCGAAGAGGTTATAAGGTAATGGTATAGTAATGCAATGTGTTCTTTGAAAAGGTTTCTTGTAATATGTGCCTTAACTGCTATATTTTCAGTATTGATTCTTTGACGGTTCCTTGCCGGGACGGAAGGAATTCACCAGGGGGAGAATGTAGGGATGTGAAAATCTTAGACACCCTTACATTTTATTGACAGGCACATCCCTATCTATTTGGAGACCTAAATGGGTCCTAAAACACAGTTGGGAGGGGTACTGTGCTCCTGTGTTTATGTAACCCCTGCAATTCACACAGTGACCAGAGTGGTGCTGTGCCAGAGTATAAAAGGGTTAGGAGCCATGCGGTCGAGAGTCCATTGCTGCTGAATCCTTCCTCTGTCTGCAGCAGAGGTTGGGAGTGGTGGAACTCATCTTAGTACTTAGTAAGTATTAGTTATACTCTGTTATAGATCACTCTAGGAGTGACAGAAAGGTTAAATAGTTGAGCAGCTCAAAGCTCCACCGGGGAGATTAGTGGGATTAAGATCCCCGGGTATTACTAACCCAGAGAGGGACTAAAGTGTTGAGATTAGGGATAATAGGTTTCCCCTAAGAGCCACCAAGAGTTTCTATCGACTGATTGATCCCTACCTGCTGTTAATTTACTCTCTGCTGTGAGTATATGTCTCCTTTGTGCTGCGGTGTTAATCTAGGTTCTATATTCCATTGTGAATGTTGCTATACTGTTCAATAAATCTAGTTCCTTGTTTAAGCAAAACAAAACCACTGGCGCCCATCATTGTGCTACTGCACCGAGTTACAGTTGCACTACACCCTGCCTCCACCTCGTGCGAGGGCTTCCCCCTGGGAAAGAGAGCTCATAGGTGGTAAGAGCCCACCAAGGAAAGTAGCTAAACCGCTAAAAGTAAAAGCAGTTTACTATAGCGCTACATATACTATTTACAGAACTTCCAAAAAACTCTGCATGTGGCGTAGCCAGTAGGGATGTAGCGAACTGTTCGCCGGCGAACTAGTTCGCGCGAACTTCGACTGTTCGCGTCCGCCGAATGTTCGCGAACGTCGCGCGACGTTCGCCAATTGGTGTTCGCGTTCGATTCGAAGTAAAATTTCGTTCGACCATTCGACCATTCGATCGCTAAAATCGAACGATTTCCATTCGTTCGAACGATTATAAGCATTCGATTGAATTAAAATCATTCGATCGAATAGCTTCGATCGTTCGATTCGAACGAAAATCGTTCGATCGTACGAATAAAATCCTTCGATCGTTCGATCGAACGATTTTATCGAGCGTTCGAAGTTCGCGAACTGTTCGCGAACTGTTCGCTTTTTTGCCGGTGTTCGCGAACGGCGTTCGCGAACATCAAATCGGCAGTTCGCTACATCACTAGTAGCCAGGACACTGGTACTGCAGCAACAAACAGCTTTTGACTGGAACTACCTGCAATCACCCACATTCTTGGAAACCAATACAAACTGATAATTAATAACTTGCACATATAAATATTTGGTATATTTCATAAAATACCTATGTGGATTAATGTAGGTTTGCAAGACCATTACCAACCTCAGAGATTGTATAGCTAATCACAGATCCACAATAAATGAAAGGGTGATACATTTCATTGCATTGGCAAGTCTGATATGCACAACCATTCATATGCAACAGAATGGGACAAACTAACAGATTAAACGCTATAAGGCCATATTGTTTAATTGGATTAGTTTCCTGTTCCCCATTTTTCTAATGCAATAGTAATAATATTAATGATAAACAAAACTGCCCCATTTCTCTTGGCCAAAAAATGGCAAAATTTTGCAAAATGCATTGAAGTCAATTGGCATTTTTGTCTAGTGGGTGTTTTTTTCTCCGTGTTTTTTCTTGCATCAAATGCACTGGAGTCAATGGGCATTTTACACAAAAGATGCATGTAGAAATAATGCTGCTGGGGATTTTCTGGCACTAATACTGCCATTGTCGTTTCTCCTACATCTTTTTTTCTGGTGAAACAAAACACAATGGGAAAAAAATAGGCTGGAGAACATCAGAAATTTTTAAAAGTATACAGCATATTTAAAAGTAAAACCACCAATAACATTGCAAACATAAGCATCCAATGAAATGTCTCAAGCAATTAACCAATCACCTAACAGTTCATCTAAGAACGTCATGGATTAACTACAGTTTAACTACAGTTAGAACATCATAACACTTTTTTCAGAGAGAACAAATTTACAAAAAAGTGTATATACAAATATGTATAGTTCAGAAAGTATCTGCAGTCTCTACCTTGACATCCTTGACATCCTTGTGGGTGCTTGGTCAAATAATAGTTGTTTGCAATTATTGGTGGACCAGCACATCAATTTCCTTTAATACTTGAATTTTTATTCAATCATCCAACATTTTGGTCCACATTGGGGCCTTTATCAAGGATGATATCCAATCCCTGTGGATACTGTCAGGAGGATTCCACTCCTGTCAAAATGCACAGAATGGTGTGGAGTAGGCCAAAATCAGTGTTTTCACTACCAGCATTCTTACACCATTGCAATTGTGTGTCAAGAGCCTAAAGAATGTAAACAGGCAGATCCTAATTTTAAAGGGGTTGTTTCACGTTTAAGTTAACTTTTAGTATGATCTCATAGACAATTTGCAACTGGTTTGAATTTTTTATCATTTGTGGTTTTCGAGTGATTCAGCTTTTTTATTCAACAGCTTTTCAATTGGTGATTTCACTGTTTGCTAGGGTCAAAAATTACCCTAGCAACCATGCATTGATTTAAATAAGAGACTGAAATATGAATAGGAGAAGGACTGAATAGAAAGATGAGTAATAAAAAGAAGCAATAACAAAACATTTGTAGCCTTACAGAGCATTAGATTTTTAGACCAGGTCAGTGACGCCCATTTGAAAGCAGGAAAGAGTCAGAACTATGAAAAAGAAAAAAAGACCAATTAAAGTTGCTTAGCATTCACCATTCTAAAATTTAAAATCTAAAGGTTAACATGAATGTCAACCATCTCGTTAATAGCAAGTACATTTCATTTTTCATACTTTTCAATACATAAATGTTAATTAAGGTATATTGCAAATTGTTTAAAGGGATTCTGTTTTAAGGATGATTTCTATGGTGTAGTTTTTATTTCTAAATTACATTGCTTACACTGCAAATAACTCACACTACCATATAAAATTGTATTCCTGAACAGCAAGTGTATTTTTTTTAGATGTAATATTGGTGTGTAGGCAGCCATCTCAAGTCATTTTGCCTGAACCTGTGCTTTCAGAAAGAGCCAGTACTACTTCATGATGGAACTGCTTTCAGATAAGCTATTGTTTCTCCAACTCAGTGTAAATGAAGGTGTTTCAGTGGGACTTGGCTTTTTACTACTGAGTGCTATTTTCATATGTACCAACGAGCTGTTGTGTCAGGGAGCTGCTATCTGGTTACCTTCCCATTGTTATGCTGAAGGACTGCTGGGGGGGGGAAGGGAGGGGGTGATATCACTCAAATTTGCAGTGCAGCAGTAAAGAGTGACTGAAGTTTATCAGAACAGAAATCACATGACTGGGGACACCTGGGAAACTGACAATAGGTCTAGCTCCATGTCAGATTTCAAAATGAAATATTAAAAAAAAATCTGCTCGTTTTAAAAATGGATATCAATGCAGAATCCTCCTGGAGCAGCACTATTAACTGATGCATTTTGAAAAAAAAACATGTTTTCCTGTGACAGAATCCTTTTAAAATAACATTTTTTTCAATGTGCAAAAAAGCAGTTTTGGATGGATGACCCCTTTAAACTGATAAACTCTAAGTATTGATTTCCATCAGCGAAGAAAGAATATATGAAAAATATTATATTTATATGTTTTTAAACCTCTAACCTTTCGTCAGTTGTAATAATTTACAGGGTGTGAGTAAAGGTTTGCACAAACAAAGGCACAACCAGTGTAGGATAAGCACAGGTGAAACAGACAAAGTGTAATACTTGGGGCAACTTTGCTCCTATTAGCAAAATAATTCTTGTTCCTACTACTTCAAAAATGTTCTGTAGAGTTCATTGTGACAGTCTGGATTATTAATTATTTCATTATTTTGTCTGTGGGGTGCAGTGTGTAATGTCACGCCACAGGTTATTTTCAAAAACATGTTAATATAGTTTAAAAGGACACTTTTATATTAGAACTTCTTTGACATTCTAGTGACAGTCTATAACAAAAGGTTCAGTGTTCTACTAAGGTCAGGAGACTGAATACATTTGCAGATGGATAACACCTGATGAAGGTCATATGAAATACACATTGTTGACATACTTGTCATTTATTGTCTCTCTTCTACCAAATGTATTCTATGTTTTTAAATGACTTGTATATCAACACATATAATGGTTGTTTAGCAAAAATGACCATGCTGTCTGTACAACATTAATGTCACCCACAATATCAACAACAGAGGTGCAATTTCATAGGTAAAGCTGCTCCCCTTTGTCACGGTGATGTATATAAAGGGCTGCCGCTTCCTATTCACAGTTAGACTCAATGCTGCTTGTTGAAAGCTCCACCAGAGTGTCTTTGAAAGGCAAAGGGTAAGAGAACAAAATTATGTGTTTTTTTCCAATTAGAGTTTTGAAACCATGTGCAATCATGTTTTAAATCATTTACTTTTATTATTTATTAAAAAGAGATGAGGTTTACAGTAACAGTACAGTAGTAGTGTGTAAGTGAATAATATAAAATAGCTCAAGTTCAAAAACATTTACTGTGTAAAAATCAGTGGGACAACAGCTTTTTGCACAATGAAAGATAGATGATAGATAGATAAATAGATGAGAGCTAGACAGATATATAGATAGATAGATAGATAGATAGATAGATAGATAGATAGATAGATAGATAGATAGATAGATAGATAAATGATAGATAGATAGATAGATAGATAGATAGATAGATAGATAGATAGATGATAGACAGATAGATAGATAGACAGACAGACAGACAGATAGATAGATAGATAGATAGATAGATAGATAGACAGACAGACAGACAGACAGACAGACAGACAGACAGACAGACAGACAGATAGATAGATAGATAGAGAAGAAGAGAGAGAGAAAGACAGAGAAAGAGATAGATAAATATAGACAGAGAGAGAGAGAAAGTGATAGATAGATAGATAGATAGATAGATAGATAGATAGATAGAATACTTATACACATACACACAGTTGATGGTCATTGAGCAATTGTTTTGTTTAAATAAATCCTCACATATGTGCAGTGAAGGAGAGTTGTGATTTGCATTGCCATTGGAAAAGTGTTGCAGATAAATATGTATTTGTGGCGCACATTTCAATAACTTTGCAATTCAGAACCCACCCCACAACGTTACTGCACATTCATGCCGCCATTTTGTACATGCGCATCAACTCAGTTTTGATACAGGGACAATAATAAAATTTTAATCAATTTATTCTTCCCACTATTGCCATTGTATACTTACTAACACACACATATAATATATAGATATATACTGTATATACACACAGTATAAATATGTATCCTGATTAGGTACCTGGATGGCTACCAGAACAGGATGTTTCAGCCTCATCACCACACAATGTATTCTTCCCTGCTCTGCTCTCTTTCCACCCCAACTCTCTTTTTTATGTTTTTTTTATTATTCTCTCAAGTTCACTTTTTTATATCATTTACTTTGGTGTCCTAAATTTCCTTCTGATCACTTAGCTCCTTCAGGTAAGTTTTTTTAATGCCGCTTTTATTCTTGTTAATGCTTTCTCTTTCCGTGCCATTCTCTTCCCATCCACACATCCCCTTTTCTCTAGTGGCTTAGCATTTTGGTTGGTCTTCACTGTCCATTTTTTATTTTGCCCTCCCCTTTTCTACTTCAAATTTCCGTTGCCTTGCCTGTCTCCCTTCACTTCTCTCAGATTATCTCCCCTGCTGCCCATGCTTGCTCTGCCTTTATCAGTAGAAACTAGAATAGAGGGCAATAAAATCTAACAGGCACTATAGAATTGTAGTTGTAGTTGTAGTTGTGACACACATTTTTTCTCACTGCTGCTGATGCTTGGTGGTGGTGATGCTTCATGTGACATGGAGTCACATTCCAGGTCAGAGGTTGGGTGAGTGTTCTGGCCTGTTACCATTCTATGACAGTGCTGAGTATGAATACCACTGACAATTTGACCTTTCTGCTCTCTGTGAGAAGGGAAAAGAGAAATATCAACATCCATGTAGAGACAAAGGTGAAAAAAACAAAGGGAGTTAGACAGAACACAAGTTGCCCTAAAATATATGCACTGTCACCCTCTCCTGCCTTGGACCATGCTGGACTGCAGAGAGGTCACAGTTTATAGGCAAAAGACATCCTAGTCAGTGTGTTGTATGCACATGTTTGCCAACTGTAATGCCATTGGATTGTGCATATGTGTGCATCAAGGGTTTTCAGAGAACAGCTCACAGACATATATAATATATAAATATATACATATATAGAGATTCCAGCACTCGCAGGTATGAAAATGCAGAATTCATATTTATTCAGTGTTGTGGCTGTAGATGCCATTAATATTATTTTTAACATTTTGGTCAGGGACACTGTAAAATCAAAATCGCAGTCTCATAGATAGATTCTATTTGGTGCCAAAGATGTTGCCATAGTAATCCACCAATGTTGCTTTGTGGAACTTGCACAGGTAGGATAATAGTGAGAGATATTTTGGATAAGTTTCAATGAATGGCATGAAAGGGGAGGTTTGGTTATTATATTACTATGTTGTACTACTATTTGGATTATTAACACTTAGGGTCAGATTTATCAAGGGTCAAAGTGAATTCGAGGGAATTTTCTAATTAAAAAAATTTGAAGTAATTTATTGGATACTTCGACCATCGAATAGGATACAACGACTTCGAATTTATTTTGAATTCGATTCAAAGTAAAATAGTTTGAATATTTGACCATTCGATAATCGAAGTACTGCCTCTTTAAAAAAACTTCGACTTCAATATTTCGCCAAATTAAACCTGCCGAAGTGCTATGTTAGCCCATGGGGACCTTCTACAGCATTTTTCTACATTTTTTGAAGTCGAAGTCAAATAGTTCGATTCGAAGGATTTAATCGTTCGATCAAACGATTTGACTTCGACCGCAGAATACCCAAATTCGATGGAAAAAAGTCGAATTCGATATTCGAATTCTAAGTATTTCAATTCTTAAAGAGTCTATGCTGTTTTTTGCATATACACGGTTTTCTGCTCCCCTTGCTGAGGCTCAGAGGCTGGTGTACCTGGACTACACCTTAATCTTGCTGGGTTTTTCTTATCTACTTCATTGTATCTGTGTTACATGTATAAACGTTAGTGACTTTATTTTCTTTACTGCTGTCCTGCATATTGATGTCAGTACCTCCCACCCTCCAGCTGATACAGTATACAGATCCTTATTGCCAGAATGATGGGCAGATAAGATAATACAGCACACCCAGATAATACAGCACACCCAGACAGCACTCCTGAAGGAATCAGATTTCCGAACTCACAGAGCTCTTTTTCTTTCTTTTATTATGATTATGTGCTGATACCACTGCTCTGCTTTGCACACACATTCCAGTTGGGAAACTGCAGTATTTTAGCAGAGAAACAGTCAAAACTGCCCATACGGCCTACCTTTCACTTTAGGATGGTGGGGTTTAATACATGGATTTTAGCACATCTATCCTGGTAAAAAGAGCAGTGGTCAAATTGCCTTGTCTGCCTGTCACCACTTCTGAGAATATCAAATGAAAACACTGTGATACACACAGGGAGGTGACAGACAAACCTTGGTGGCAAAATGTTTACATGATGTTTGCCCGTGTGAGTCACTTCAGGCTACTTTTCATTTAATATAATCAGTAGTGGAGACATGGGCAATTTTTGATGGCTTTAACTGCCAGCAGACAAAACACCCAGGGGTGCTTCGCCAATGAGGCGAGTTGAGGCTGTCGCCTCAGGCGGCAGCGCCCCACTAGGTACCAGGGGCAGCAAAAATACTGCTCCTGGTACTTTAAGAGCGAATTTCCGGGGAGGGGGGGCAGCAGCAACTGCTGCTGCCTCAGGCGGCGGAGGTGCCAGGATCGCCCTTGAAAACACCTATTGACATAGGCCTGTTATTAACTACCTAATACCAATACCACATTTACAGGTGTTTTTAAAATGCTCAAATGCACATATTTGGTGCAGAGAACGCTGATACTTGCTGTCTCAGGTAGCTTAAATGATAGGAAACTATGCGGGTGGAGTTTTTAGTCATACGGACCTAATAAAGTTCCGTTTGTTTTAAGAGGTTATTCGCCTTTGAGATAACTTTTAGTATGATGCAGAGAGTGATATTCTGAGAAAATTTGCACTTGGTTTTCATTTTTTATTATTTGTGGTTTTTAAGTCACTTAGCTTTTTATTCAGCAGCTCTCCAGTTTGCAAGTTCAGCAATCTGGTTGCTAGGGTCCAAATTACCCTAGCAACCATGCATCAATCTGAATAAGACACTGGAGGGCCTGAATAGAAAGATGAGTAATAAAAATGAGCAGTAACGATAAATGTGTAGCCTTGCAGAGCATTTGCTTTTTCGAAGGGGGCAAATAATTCTAAACCTAGAAAAAATAAATAATGAAGACCAATTGAAAAGTTGCTTAGAACTGGGCATTCTATAACATACTAAAAGTTACCTAAAAGGTGAATCACCCCTTTAACTATTTAATTGAGTTAAGTTACCTTTTCATATGAATGAAGTTCATATATCTATGTTATTATTTTTCTTTTTTTGGCCAGATGCAGATCATATTCTATGAAGAGCGGAACTTTCAAGGTTCTTATTATGAGTGCAGAAATGATTGCTCCAATCTAAGTTTTTACATTAGTAGGTGCAATTCTCTTCGTGTTCTGAGTGGGTGTTGGATGATGTATGAGCTTCCTAACTATCAAGGATACCAGTACTTTATACAAAAAGGAGACTATCCAAATTTCCGAAGGTGGATGGGATATAATTCCTCCATCAGATCTTGCTTAGCAATTCCCCAAGTAAGTATATGCTGCTGATAATATGGTACTGTGTAGTCCTTTGGTTAAACCGAAACTACAGTGATTGCCAATGTAACCTTTTAAATACAAATTAATGACAACAACCCAAATGAAATATATAGCCTTATGCTAAAGCCTCCATCATTTAGATATGGCATGATTTATTCACTCCCACCCAACCCCCTTTTGCATATGCAAATTAGGGGTGTGAAGGGCAACATTTTTTTACTTCCTTGTTTTCTGACAAAAAGTCACATGATTTCCCTCCCTGCCCCTAATTTGCATATGCAAATTAGGATTCGGTTCGGTCTGGCAGAAGGGTTTGGCCGAATCCGAATCTTGCTGAAAAAGGCCGAATCCTGGCCGAATCCCGAACCGAATCCTGGATTCAGTGCATCCCTAATTGTAGGTGCTGCAGGCACATCACAGGACCCTCTGCCATTTTAGCCCCTTCAGCTGCCTAATATTAATTTTAAGTGCTATCTGTTGCCCAGATAGTAATGCCATTACTGACACCATGCACCCAAAGGTACACGTTTCAAACATAAATACAGGGAAGGAAAAATATGCCGCAATATGAATATGAGTTCACAACGGATGGTCCATTTTGGTGCCTAAAGCATATGTTACTGTTACCACAACTTATTGGACACCTGCTTTTACAGCTGAATTCTGGAGAATATACTGCACTCCAAATAATTCCAGTTATCAGAATTTTGCACATTGCACTGTGTTCATAAATGAGTTTTAGCATAGACTATCCACGGAGATGACAAAAAGACACAGAAGAGCTTGTTTAGGATTGTAATCCACAGGGGTTGGGACAAATACTTGTGTAAAACCGCATCTGTTTCAATGTTGTCTAATAAACAAATTTCACCTACTTGTGCTCATCTTCGCAGTGTGTATTAGTGCAAAGGTGTCCTGTATTTGACACCTGTCACAAGAAGGGGGTTGTGTGCTGCACTAATCGGAGTTCCTACTGTTATTGACCCTACATGCATCAGGTCACAAAGGACTAGTTTTTATTCCTCAATTATGCTGGGATGCTGGGTAATAATATCTCACAGAAACCACTCATCAACTAAATCAAATGAATCTACAAGTAAAAAAAAAGATGCATAAACTGCAGTAGGCCAACTGCAAAATAATATAATAGAAAAATTGGTTATAGCTTTCAGAGCTTTACTAAAAAAACCTACAAAATTATTATCATCGTATACTTAACTTTGCATCAGCTGCACATGAGAAGGAAGTGCAAAATTATCCAGATAACTCAATAATAATGCACCAACTGGCAAGCCATGAATTCACGGACAATTACATTGTAACAACTATCTGATCAATATAATGACAGCAGCTACAAACAACTGTAAACAGACATAAATACTTATGTTAAAGATGATTTTCTGTTACGCTACACCAAATGGGCACACATAAGAGAATTTCTCCTTGCCTTACAGTATTCCGGATCTTACAGACTTAGGTTGTATGAAAGAAATAACTTTGGAGGCAAAATGATGGAAGCCATGGAAGACTGTCCTTCAGTGTATGATCAGTTTCACCACCAAGATATTCAGTCTTGCAATGTGTTTGATGGCTACTGGATTTTTTATGAGCAGCCCAATTACAGGGGGCATCAGTATTACATAAGACCAGGGGAATACAGAAGATTTACTGACTGGGGATCACAAAGTTCCAGGGTTGGTTCCTTTAGGCAAATTATACAACTTGTATAAATCACTGTGTATCCTGTAGTTCTCATGAATAAAGGAATAACTAAGTATAAGTACACTATTATTTTATTTATTTGTGTGTGTGTTTTATTGGAATTTATTTAAAATGCATGAAGGAAGACATTTAACAAATAGAATAGAGTGAAAATGACTTTATTTACTTAGTTACTCAGTTACAGGATTTCTGGGGCTCCAAAGGGCTCACCAGGAATTTGAGTTGTATATGTATAAAATAAATTGTTATATTAAATATCTTTTATATATTAAGGTGAATAATCTGTAAGTGGTAACCTTTCCATGATAATAAATAATATATTTGTATACAGTATATGATTGCATCTTTTATTAGACTCTTTATTATCCGTTTACTATACCTCACTTAATATTCTGCAGGTTTTCTGGAAAAAAAAAGCTGCAGGCCAGAGGTGAAAAGAAATATGGACTTGAAATACCTGTAGGATGCCCCAACAAATGCAATGGGTCAGAGTAATAGATGAACAATGCTTCATGTATCAATGCCCTGCTTTCTCACTCCTTGGCACTTCCACCTTCATGCTTATTCCGTGCAGCACTCCATTTAAATGAAAAGCCTTTATATTACATCGAGGGCAATAGCTCTTTACAGCTAAAAGTCAATCCTAAGATATTATAGCACTACCTTGTGGATACATTTAGCAGATCATGGACACAAAATTACAATTCCATTTTAAATTGAGCAAGCCAGTGACATGACTAGCGAAAGGTCTTCAACAGAAAAAAAACAGCAAGCCCAGTTGATTTGACTTATTACTATAGATATACCATGAGTTGGATGAATGAGAACCTTCACAATTACAATATAAACACACACACATATATATATGTATGAATTACTCTCTGAATGTGGCCACTCACATATAAAAGAACAGAGCCTGGGTGCAAAGAAGATCCACAATCAAAAGGGCTTATAGATTTTATAAATGTGCATTTATTTGGAGGACAAATGTTTTGTCAAAGTGAAGATCCATACCTTTAAAATGCCATTCACTGTATGTGTTTGCCCTGAGTGACTTTATTATGTCATCGCTCTTGTGAGACACCATGAACCCAAATGTAAACAAGTAATGTGACACTCTGTAGTGTAGCTCTATTACTGTAGCTCTATTACTGTAGCTCTATTACTGCAGGAAATTTAGCTCTGATTTTCTTCCTTGTAGTGCTACAGGAGTCCTTTATTCGCTAACCTCACTGTGCAGTACATTTTGTATGTTATTTCTGAGATGATATACATTTTTTGCGATTTTGGTGCATTTTTAGCCATTTTATTGCATTTTAGCTATTTTATTTTCAGTTCTGTATATTGTCTCTGTCCATAAAACTTATTTGGCTAAGGTAAAATATTCAAACTGTGATTCTGGTGGCTGATTACACTAAGGGGCAGATTTATCAAGGGTCGATGTGAATTCGAGGGAATTTTCGAAATAAAAAAATTTGAAGTAATTTTTTGGATACTTTGACCATCGAATAGGATACTACGACTTCGAATTTACTTCGACTTCGATTAGAAGTAAAATCGTTCAAATATTCGACCATTCGATAATCAAAGTACCATCTCTTTAAAAAAACTTCGACTTCAATAGCAAAAGTGCTATGTAAGCCTATGTTTTTTGTAGTCAAAGTAAAATCGTTCACTTGATCGCTGAAATCGATTTAATCGTTTGATCGAACAATTTTACTTCGACCGCAAAACTGACAAATTCGGTAAAAAAAAACATAGACTTCGATATACAAAGTCGAAGTATAGCTATTCGATGGTCTAATTTCGAAGTATATTTCACTTTGAAATTCAACCTTTGATAAATCTGCCCCTAAGTGAAAAAAATCATTGATGATTTTAGTGGTTTTATTGCATTTTAGTGATTTTACTGCATTCTGCATATCTTGTTTTTTGCCCATGGAAATTTTATGTGCTGTAAATCCATTTGGGTGTCTCTGCAGACCAAATAGTTTGGTAAATCTATGCACCTTGGTCATCAAACTGTTCAGTTGTGCCCTGGCATTCATATTTAGAATGTATGAGGTACAATAAAAGCTTTGTGACAATTTTTAGAAATGTTATGAATAATCTGCTATGTTTAGCATTTCTTTGCAGTTTTTATAGCTTGCAGGATAAAGATTTATTTACCCATTTTGGATTCATCAGAATGTGTACTTTTATAAAATATATGGTTTTTAGGTCTCCCTACTGTTTGGGGGTCTTACAGCACATAATACACATACTGGGTGCTTATATTGCAGCAGCCAATATCAGCTGTGAAAATTCATATTTCATTTGGGGATCTCAGTATATCTTAACAATTCAGCTAATATGGATACTTTTGTAGGTTGATTATTATTACATTTTTTGTTAAAACCAAATATCATCCCCTGATGCTGTACTTTTTTAAACAAAAAATTCCACAGAAGCATATCATTTGATGGCAGAAAAGAAAAAAAGTTTTCCTGCTTGTGTTGTTTTAAGTACATTTTTTTTTTATCAAACTATACTTACACATTTGTGGTTCAAAAGAAAAGATGAATACAAGTTACAGATAAGCAATAATGGGTAATGGCGTAAAAGCATTATACATTTTTGACTCCACTGCCAATTGGAGAAAATGGAAAATAAATAAACACATACATTAGGAAGAAAAGAGAATGGGAGAATGTGACAGTGAGATATCCACACGTTTATAATAACAAGTTTGGGGGGGGGAGAAGAGAGTTGTGTTTTCAGTCAATGGCCTTGGAATGGAAGGGGTGTCCATAATGAGTGAAAGGTCTCTAAAATCCGGTTACCTTGTGTTTTAAGTCTTTCTTTGTAGCTATAACATGCATGATTAAATACATTTACTGAGTAAGTCCCACCATATTTGTGGTAACTGCTCTAAGGCTTTCCAGCCAGCTCTTCATTATCTTTTAAAATTGCAGAGCTGAGTACCGGGAAATGGAAGACAAACTGAATATTTTTCAAATATTTTCAGTGCTTCAACTTCTTTACTTTACCCTTAGGGCTCTTGCAGAAGTCCAAAAGTGAGCAATTCTTCCTTAAAGAGAGACACTTAGGGGCACATTTACTAAGCTCGAGCGAAGGATTAGAAAAAAAAATATTTTGAATTTCGAAGTTTTTTTTTTGGCTACTTCGACCTTCAACTTCGACTGAAGTGAATTGAACTATTCGAACTAAAAATCGTTCGACTATTCGACCATTCGATAGTCGAAGTACTGTCTCTTTAAAAAACTTCGACTACCTACTTTGCCACCTAAAACCTACCGAGCACCAATGTTAGCCTATGGGGAAGGTCCCCATAAGCTTTCTAAGCTTTTTTTGATCAAAGGAAAATCCTTCGATCGATGGATTTTACTTCGATGGTCGAATATCGAGGGTTAATTAACCATCGATATTCGACCCTTAGTAAATGTGCCCATTAATAAGAAACTAACTGAGATTTGG
Source organism: Xenopus petersii (assembly GCA_038501925.1). Taxonomy (NCBI): domain Eukaryota; kingdom Metazoa; phylum Chordata; class Amphibia; order Anura; family Pipidae; genus Xenopus; species Xenopus petersii. Next base: position 46,775,304 of record CM076688.1, read on the forward strand.
ACTAGTTTTGAATAGATAAGTATATAAATAAAGACATAAATAAAAGACAAGATAAGTGAACTCTCATATGAACAAAAAAAAACTTATCATTTTGTGTAAAAAGTGGAGTGAAGTATTACTGGTGATGTTGCCCATAGCAACCAATCAGCAATTAGATTCCAACAGTCAGAAAACAAAAGCAAATATCTGATTGGTTGTGATGAGCAACATCACTGGTAATGTTTCACTTCACTTTTTACACAGCATGATAAATAGACCCCTTGGATTGATTGTGTCCTCCATGCTACCATTTCTTTAATCAAAGAGGAACCATTAAACTGTATTGGATGTTTTATAAAACTGTCACTGTCATTATATTTTTTGTTAGATATTTTTTGTTCCACTGTATAGGGCACTGGTAAGGCCCCATCTAGAATATGCCGTACAGTTTGGGCCTCCAGTGGTCAAACAGGACATTAGTGAATCAGAGTGGGTCCAGAGAAGGGCAACTAAGCTGATAAAAGGTATGGAAATTTTGGGGATGTTCACGCTGGAGAAGAGGCGCTTAAGGGGTGATATGATGACTATGTATAAATATATAAGGGGATTTTTATAATAATCTCTCTAAAGCTTACCAGTTGGTCTTTCCCGCTGACACAAGGTCACTCATTCAGATTAGAAGAAAAGAGGTTCCGCCTAAATATTCAGAAGGGGTTTTTTACAGTGAGAGCTGTGAAGATGTGGAATTCTCTCCCTGAATCAGCTGTACAGGCTGATACATTAGATAGCTTTAAGAATATAATAACTCTATGCATGACAGTTTTATCAAACATCCAATACAGTTTAATGGTTCCTTGTATGGCTTTTAAGCAAGTGAGGGAATACAGGGTTATGGAAGATAGCTCATAGTACAAGTTGATCCAAGGACTAGCAGTAATGTAACTAGAGGGGGCAGGCCCTGGCGCGGGATGTGCAGCCGGGCCCCTGCCCCCTTCCGTACGGCCGCAATTACTAAAGAACTCAGTGGAGCGCGAGCTGCCGAGGGGCCCTGAGGGGGTGCGAGCACTGGCCCAATCACACCCCCCTGCTCCCCCGGTAGTTACGCCACTGGAGACTAGTCTGATCGCCATTTTGGCAGGAAGGAAATTTTTCCACCTCTGAGGCAAATTGGAGAGGCTTCAGGTGGGTTTTTTTTGCCTTCCTCTGGATCAACTTCCAGTTAGGCAGGTTAAAAAAAGTTAAATGATTTAACTTGATGTACGTGAGTCTTTTTTCAACCAAACTTACTATTTTCTATGTTATATTTTAATTAGATATTTTTTTCCGTAGGAGAAATTATTATTGTTGTATTGCCTAAAGATTTTTTTTATGGACAACTGTGCCTTGCATTCTTTAAAGAGATGTTTATGTGTGCTCCATTGAATTTGCATTTGTAGTCACAATATAAACCCCTAAACAACTGGCCTGCAGTGTATGTGCAGCTTTTTAGACCAGTAAAATGGATCATTTCCAGATGTGATTGATTTGTTCTGTAAGAGAACTACCTTAATATGCACATTCATTCCTGGCAGCCCAATATCAATTATATATATTTAAATAAATATAAAAAATATCAGGGGCACATTTACCTAGGGTTGAATATCGAGGGTTAATGAACCCTCGATATTCGACCGGAGAAGTAAAAATATCGAAGTCGAAGGATTTAGCCAAATTAGTTTGATCGAACGATCGAATGAATAATCGTTCGATCGAATGATTAAATCCTTTGATTCGAACGATTAGAAGGATTTTAATCCATTGATCGAAGGATATTCCTTTCGTTCAGAAAATTGTTAGGAAGCCTATGGGGACCTTCCCCATAGGCTAACATTGGCCTCGGTAGGTTTTAGGTGGCAAACTAGGGGGTGAAGTATTTTTTAAAGAGACAGTACTTCGACTATCGAATGGTCGAATAGTCGAACGATTTTTACTTAGAATCGTTCGATTAGAAGTCGAAAGTTGTAGTCAAAGGTCGAAGTAGTCCATTCGATGGTTGAAGAAGCCAAAAAAAAACATTTGAAATTCGAACTATTTTTCCTCTTTTCCTTCACTCGAGCTAAGTAAATGCCCCCCCCCCGTGTCCTGAAACATTAGTTGCATTTCAGAAAAAATTACAACTTGCAAAGTTTGTATCTCCTACCAGCTAAAGTAGAACTGATTTATTAGCTACAGTACAATTCAATATAATTTACACCACAAGTATCAAAGTCCATTGAAGTGTGGGAATAAACTGGTTCAAAACTAAACAAATTTTGCTTATACAGTTTTGCTCATTTATACATAAGTTTACTAGACTTAGACAACAATCCCTACTTTATTTTTCATATTTGTGGGTTTGTAGCCACTTCTCTTTGGGTGTTTTACAATACTCAGAATGGAATGGCAGGGTTTCAGTATCAACCTCTATGTCCTAGGACTAGTTTGTTCAAATTTATAACAGGTGCAGAAAGGGTTAAAGCAGAACTGGATGTATTTTATACTAATAATTTATGCGATTTGAAAGTACAACTTCAAGATTTCCCTTATAGTACCCTGTACAGCCATTTAGGTCTTAGATGCTGATCTCCTGTGCTGTGCTGATGCAGCTCTTTCAGTGGCATGCCTACAATTTACTTTACTCTTCTGTGCTCAGTCACAGGGTCAGTTTAATCAAAACGAATATCTGAATGCCTATTGTGATGGTTTATACTAGAATTTTGATTCATTACAAAGTACAGTACAGTTTTCCCTTACTAAACAGAAAATGTTCTCTATTGTTAGCATTTTGCTTATCAAGCATGGATAGCGCTACATATAACAGCCTCAACTGGCCTTGTAGTCATTGCTTGGAAATAACATCCACTGTCCTGATAAAATGGGAAAGGTAAAAATGTGAATTTTTGAATAGAATGTAAGATATGTTCTGTTCTTTTGCTGTTTGTAGTCATTTATCTCAGTAATAATAGTAAAACTCAATATTGATAGGCTTAGAATGTTTGTACTTGTCTAAATGGATTTGAATGAAGCAGCTATTATTAATGTTCACAATTCGATTCAAGGCATACAAATTGAGAAGGCTTTTAACCATATGATCCACATTTGCAGAACTGGAACTGTTAATATTTTTGTCATGTATTTGGTCAGATGCCCGGATTCACGACTATTTCATTAGCAAGATTTAGACATCAAGCTCTGTGGTTCAACTTTTCTCTTTAAATGTATTTCATTTCTCCTGGTTTGCTACCATAGCCTACTTTATGAATATTGAATTTATGTACAGAAAATAAAAAATTAAGAAAATCGATTTCTTTGTTACTCTGTATCAAAAGCATTACTTTAAATCAGGGACAAATAATTATCGAATACAATAACTGAATTCTTCCATTTTTAGATTACCTTCTATGAGGACAAAAACTTTCAGGGTCGCTGCTATGAATGCAGCAGTGACTGTGCTGACCTTCACTCCTACTTTAATCGGTGCAATTCCATCCGTGTTGTCAGTGGCTGCTGGATGCTGTATGAGAGTCAAAACTATCTGGGTCACCAATATTTCCTGAAGACAGGAGAATATCCTGACTACCAGCAATGGATGGGTTTTAATGATTGCATTAAATCTTGCCGTACTATTCCACAGGTAGGTGAAAACCTATATGCAAAATAAGTGGCAATATTTTTTTTAAACAACATCATTAGGAAATTACAAAGCTATTATTAAGGGGCAGATTTATCAAAGTAATTGGAGATTTTTTTTAAACTCCCATAACTTCTAAGGAAAAAAGACCAACTGAAATTTAATTTAAAAAATACAAGTTTTTTTCTGTGGGTGAATAGGCTGTATTCGAATCGTTCGAAATGAAGGAAGATCATATTCGATCTACTTCAATGCGAAGTTTTTTTTAAAAAAAAACTTAGATTTTTCAAAGTCCACCAAATGAATCCAAATGGGTTCTAGGAGGCCCCCATAGGCTAAAACAACAATTCAGCAGGTTTTAGATGGCGAATGGTCAAAGTCGAAGTTTTTAAGAGACAGTACATGATACATTTCGATATTCGAATAGTTAAATTTTTTCAAATTTGAATCGAATTTTGGCCTATTCGATAGTCGAAGTACACAAAAATAGCTCTGCCCCAAGTGTACTTTTTAATTAAAAACACTGTTTTCTATCAATTCTGTAGTAGTATAAATATCTCTATTTGCAGGTTATCAGTAAAACACATCCATTTAGAAAGGCGTATGTTAATTTAGTAAGTTGTACATTACAAAATGACAAACACCCTCTCCCAAACATATCTTTATTTTCCACACCCCGCTGATGCTTTAAAACAAAGCATACAGATTTCTTTTAAGTTAAAGAAAAGCTTTTCCAATTTTATTATCATATAATAAATAAAAGCAGAGGCTTGCACTTATATTAAGAAAAAGACTTTTGCTGCTAATACAATTTTCATTGTGCTTGGAGCTGGGCATATTGTTAAGCAATCTGACTATAATATCTTTTCTTTATTTTGTATTTTACTGTTAATGCAGCAAAGAGGAAGCCACAAAATAAAGATCTATGAGAAAGAAGACTTCAGAGGGCAAATGCTAGATGTGATGGAAGACTGTTCATCTGTCTCTGACCTTTTCAAATATCATGACATCAACTCCTGCAATGTGCTTGAGGGTCACTGGATCTTTTATGAGCAGCCCAACTACAGGGGAAGGCAATACTACCTGAAGCCTGGCGAATATAAGCGATTTAATGACTGGGGCTCTCAGAATGCCAGAGTGAGCTCATTCCGAAGAGTCCCTGATGTCTGTTAAAGTAACCAAAAAATAAATAATCCTTTTCTCCCACATCATGGCACAATAAAGCATTTCATTTAACTCATACAGTGCATGCAGTATTTTATTTTTATTGACAAAAAAGCAAGAAAAAAAGAAATCCATTATCTATTTCATTAACACATTTTTTGCACACATAATATTCATTCATATACTGTATATATGTTACAAAGCATTCAGACAGAAATGTTAAATTGTTCATAAAAAGGGTGCAGAGGATGCCCACTTACACATGTTACATGGTCAGATATAAGACAAAATTACTGAAAAGACATACGTCTAAGTAAATTATGAACTGATTTAAAGGAAAACTATACCCCCCAAACAATGTAGGTCTCTATTAAAAGATACTGAGTAAAACAGCTCATATGTAAAACCCTGCTTCATGTAAATGAACCATTATTATAATAATATACTTTTTTAGTAGAATGTGCCATTGGGTAATCATAAATAGAAAATTGCCATTTTAAAAAATAAGGGCCGCCCCCTGAGATCATAAGATTCACTGTGCACACATACAAACCACATGTAAGGTCACATGAGCCAATTAACAGACAGAGTTCTGCCTTTTGCTTCCTCACTTCTTCCTGTTACAGTTAGTGTTGTAGTATTTCTGGTCAGGTGATCTCTGAGGCAGCACAGATAGAGTCACGAAATGGTGGTTCAAGGCAAGAGATGTAAAAGGGCAATATTTATGTAAATATATATTCCAGTTTGGTAAGATTCTTTAATATGTCATTCAATTTGATATAAACTATCTGTTGCTTAAGTATTCATTTTGGGGATATAGTTTTCCTTTAACACTGGAGACCCATAGCTTTTCAAAACTAATTTAATGACTCTTCTAAAGAGGTTCAGTAAATACTGTGGTCAACAGGTCAGTGCAAGTAAATTAGTACCATGTGGCCCCAATAAATAAAATGCTTGCTTATGTGCATTTATATATTTCCTATAGGATAGCTTACTTTACTTCTCTGCCCACATCACCTTTCCTATTTGATAGATGGGCACATTTTTCATCTAAGATCAAATTGTTCATATGAAATTGTATTGGACATTTACTCTCTCTCTTAGGAAGAGGTTTCTATCTAGGATAGACACAACAGAGGTTATTTGCTCTATGCAACGCAGTAATTATGGGATCTGCTGTTCTCCCCCTTTGTCACAAGTGTTGTGCACAATTGATTGAAGCAGTTTGGATTTTGCAAAAATGTATATATTTAATAGACTGATAAATAATTTTATTGTGTTGCAAGAAGGCTGTTTATTTGTCTGTAGTCTGTAGAGGAATCATAACCATACTTTCACTGGTAAGTTTGTAGCATATGGTTATATTTCGAAAACGTTTCCAGCAGGTGTCTCACATTTTTTAAAATGAATTAAAGACATTTGCCGACTTATGTTGATGATGTCCCTGTATATAGTCAGAATTGTTTGTTTGGCCTGGAAGTAGTGTGGGAATGGAATGTACCCTACAGAAACAAGTAGTGTATTTGGTGCGCTGTGAGAAACAATTATTGCTAGTAATACTTCAAGTATTTCATATTAGCATTTGTGGACCCATATAAGGGTAGTGTCCAGTCCTTGCACTAACTCTACTATCACTGTTATTTTTTTTTTGCCCCCTGGTACAACCAGCACAAGAATCTTGGTGGTTTCTGACATGTTAATTCACTAGGGTTAAAGCCCAAGGAACTATGGATAGCCCAAAATCAAGAGTGCAAGGAAATCTTGCCCGAATCAAGCCTGGAACTGTTCTTTACCCTGAGAAATTCATAGGGTGTGAAAGGAAAAATACCCTTGCAGCTAACTGATACCAAGGGATAATTAAGTAAACCTTGACAAGACTTGGACCTCCACCATCAACTTCCTGTTCCAGTTCTAATGACTATAAAATGGAGGTTGATATTGTAATGCGAATGATACAGTATTTGCCCTCTCCTCCTGTAGCAGTGACAGGTGATAAGGTCTATAGAGATAATCAAGAAGATACAGGAACCCTTCTGGCTTTTACAGAACTGTTGGGGGTTGGGAGCAAAACCTATTTTAGACTCGAGTCGAGTAGGATGCAGCAAATTTGACCATGTTCAGTTCTGAACACCAAACCAAATTTAAAGTGTATAGTTTTGTACATGTAAAGGCCTATTTGTCCTCATGCAGAATCCTGAGTTGAACTTTGCATTTTTATTTGCAATTTTAAATTGAAAAAAATGAGTTAAGCCATTTCCTTGGGCAAAATAGGAATTGGTGCAGTGTTCCAAAACCAAAAATAGGTAGAGGCACTAACCAAGTATCCAACAGTCCATCTGGAAAAATATTTAATTTAATTTCTGGAAAAAATCTCATGTCATTCAGGTTCTATGAATAAAAATATTTTACTAGTCAGCTATTCAGTTGGAGTCTAGCGAAGGTGAGCAATAACTGTATAACAGAAGAAATCTGTCCAGAAAAGACAATTCTTATTTGAGTTAATGAACTGTTATCCACTTCAGTCACACCATTTCTGTCATATGAAAGTGCAGATGCCTGACAATTAGATTCAAAATGGATTGATCAGCAGAAAAATAGAACAGTATTACAGTTGCATTTTCCTCCCTCTTTTAAAGCTATTTCTCATGTTGGACTAGCTCTGCTGTCTGGTTCAGTGTGCTTAATGCACAATATTAATCCATGTCAGCAAAATCAAATAGCAGACTACACAGTTTCTTTAATGAACCATAGACGATCATTCTCATGCAAATTCAGTATGTTATGCATTAATTAGAAAACAACTATATAAAGGGAGATACCCATCCTCTTATTGAACTTTGTCTTGATACTGTAGCTTGATTCTATAGCTCAACCATAATGGAAAAGGTAGGTATGATCATTAATCATAGCAGGATTGTTCTTTCTGAACGTTCACTTATTCTAATACTGTATCAGTAGTCATATTTCCTTTAGCCATTTAGCAAAAAATGTAAGGGTCATGGTGGTCAAACAAAATAACACATATTTAGGGGGTAATTTATCAACATTCGAAATTGAATTTTTGCCACAATTAAATTTTTTTTGCACAAAAACAAAGCACAAAAGCAGAAATTAAACACAAAAAACTTGAGCAGCTTGCGAGTTCATGTAGAAGTCAGTGGTCATTGTCCTGGGCAAAATTCAAGTCATTTTTTTGATTCAAGATTATCGAGTTTTTTGAGCTGATAAACTTACAAATTTGAGGTATCTGAGGGTTTTTTTCCATGATTGTATTCAAGTGAGTTTTTCTATTTGGATTTTTTAGTAAGCGAACATTCAAGTTTTTTTAAATTGTGAGTTTATTTCAGTTAGAAAAAACTCTAAAACCTCACAAATCAGATTTTTGAAATAAGCCCATTATTTAAGGTATGCACACAAAAAAGTTAAAAGTAATTTTCATTACAAACTATCGTTGCTCTAACGTTACCTCTTGGCAGTTGGCAAGCCAGCCAAAACTTTTAAGGGCATATTTATCAAGGGTCGAATTTTGAATTGAAAAAACTTCGAAATTCGAATTCAAAAAGACCAACCGAAATTCAGTTGAAGTTTTTTTTTTGGTCGAATAGGTCCGTTTTCAATCAAATAGGTCAGTTTCGTACGAATCGAAGGAATATCGCATACGATTGAATTCGATTCCAAGTTTTTCCCGTAAAAAAACTTAGAATTTTCAAAGTCCACCAATTGACTCCAAATAGATTCTAGGAGGTCCCCCATATGCTAAAACAGCAATTCAGCAGGTTTTAGATCGCGAATGGTCAAAGTCGAATTTTTAAAGAGACTTTAAAAATAGATTTCGATATTCAAATTTTTTTCAAATTCGAATCGAATTGGACTATTCCCTAGTTGAAGTAGAATTTTTTTCATTCGAAAATTCACTTTGACCGTTGATAAATCTGCCTCTTAATCTGCTGTATCTCTTTCTGAAAAATCAGTCATTCAGAGCATTGTTTTTATCAGATAAGCTAAAAACTGCAACAAAATACTTTTTAAATTAATTTCAAATATGGACAGGTTATGCAAAAATCTAAATGATGTCACTCTAATAGTAAAGATACAAAGTTATAAATAAAAAACTTGTTTTAATGATGAAGCTCTAATGACCTGACGATTTCTTATCCTAGATTATTTTCTATGAGGACAGGAACTTTCAGGGGCGTTCCTACGAGTGCAGCTCAGATTGCTCAGAACTGAACTCCTATTTCAGTTGCTATTTTCAATGGAAACTGGATGTTGTATGAAAATCCCAACTACAGAGGAAACCAGTACTTTCTAAAAAGGGGAGAATACTCAAATTTCTCCCACTGGACTAATTGCAGTGACTCCATAAGATCCTGTCGTATTATTCCACAAGTAAGTTTACAGAGTGAGGAGTTATGGCTGTAAAGCCTACTGTAAAATAATATGATTTCTGCTGTGTCTGCATTCCTTTACTGTAGGTTTGTTAATTAATTAACAATTATTATCCCTGAATCAGTCATACTGGCCGATGTATTAGACAGCTTTAAGAAGGGGTTGCATGGTGTTTAGCAAGTGAGGGAATACAGGGTTATGAAAGATAGCTCATAGTACAAGTTGATCCAGGATTGGCCCGATTGCCATCTTGGTCTGGAAGGAATTTTTCCCCCTCTGAGGCAAATTGGAGCAGCTGCAAATGGGGTTTTCGCCTTCCTCTGGATCAACTAGCACTTAAAAGGTTGAACTTGATGGATTAGTGTCTTTTTTCAACTGAACTTAATATGTTACTTTAGACTGTATTCACAAATATGATCTTTTGTGAAGACTGTTTAAAACCACTTACAAACGTCTAAAAACTGTGTGTGCAGAGATGTGGAATTGGGCGGTTCACAATAAATAAAGAATTGTGTGTGTTTACCCATAGGCCCTTTAAAGATGTTTTGTTTCAATAGATAGAAAAACAATTATCTGTCATATGATAAAATGAAATACAATTCTGAATTCTATACAATTCATTCATCATGTGGTATGCTTTAATATATGTATGGCCTATTTAAATGAAATCCTAAAGGTGAATTAGGTCATTACTGTATATGTCAGTGAAATGCAATTACATCTATAAGTATGAGTAAAAATGTATTATTTTTTTAATCATTATGGAAGCTTTAGAATCAGAATCTATGAGAGAGAAGACTTTGGTGGTTCAGTGATGGAATTCTCTGAGGATTGCCCTAATGTGCATGAAAAATTCAGGTTCCATGATATCAATTCCAGCAATGTTCTAGAGGGCCACTGGATCTTCTATGAGGAACCAAACTACAGGGGACGCCAGTACGTGAGACCTGGCGAAAACCGCAGATACACTGAATGGGGAGCCTCTAACTCCAGAATTGGGTCCTTCAGGCGTGTCCAGGAATTCTACTAGAACGAAAAATGATCATGCATTTATAATTTAATAAATGGTTAAAGATGAATGCTGTGCTTATTGTTATCAATTATTGTCTATTACCCGGTTTCTTATTCAAGTTTTACTACAAAGATTTTTTTAAAAAGAAATAATGTGATATATTTGCAAATGGAATAAAATAATAATACAAAAATTAGATAACTTGTCTCTAGTGAAATGATGGATTGTGAGTTTTTCTAGGTCTTCTAATACACATATTAGGCTAGAGATTTCATCCTATAATGTTCCACTTGTTCTGTTTTTTTAAAAAAGAAAGCAGGAGGCTGATTGGAAATAAGCCCTATGCAATGATTTCTGTTTTTCTTGTATCCGGTTCTCATTCTTCTACTTTATACCACATTCTAATAGTTTTTCTTACTGTACTTCGTGCACTTTTCTATAGTCTTTTTCAGTTATTTTCCCTAAGGGGCCTATTTAAGATTTTAAGTTTCCTAACTCATGGTGGGTTTTGCGCAGAAACATCTTGGTAATCTTCATAATTTTAGCCTAACGGGCTTTTGGAACGAAAAGAAACTGTGCCACCTAAAAGGAAAACTCACACTGGGTTTCTTTAAAGATTCTTTGTTTCTTTGTGTATTGACCATATCATCCAACCCTTGTAAACATATTTAGATAAACTGTGTGCTATACATACAGGATTAAGCAGTTTTTAAAGGATAACTAAACCTTTAAAACAATACGGGACAGTAATTCTGTATACTGAACTTCCTGAACCAGCCTAAAGTTTCAGAATCTATATCACAATAATGATTTAGGTCTTCCAACTTGTGCACAGTGAGTCACCATTTATATGTGTCAGTGTCAGTAACATTCACATGCTCATTGTGCTCAGGGCAACTGTTAAGAATTTAGGGGTTGTGGCAAAACAGATAATGAGGTTTGTAAACAAATGGATTACAGAATATCAGAGATGTGATTATGAATGACAATACAATACAACCAATTTCAGACCTAACACAGAAATATCCATTCTTACAGACTCATCAATTCTCTCTATTACAACTAATATACTTCATCACACAACAATTATCTAAATTAACAGAAAAAGATAAGAACAACCCTATAGACTCGCTATGGCTCAAACACGACACAATCAGATCGACCGCACAAATTCATAGGCAGATTAGAACCACAACAGATGTAGATAATTCCACCACAAATTTTATGAAATGGACAACAATAATCCCATATTCGGAAAACAAAGACATCCTTCAATATCACGCACGGGTTATAAAACTCTTACCGACTAGTATGTACCAAGAAATGTCCTTACAAATATTACATCATATTTCCCTGACGCCATTAAAAAGATTTCATATTGGCACTGCTCACTCAGTCAGATGCTTGAAATTCAGCGCAGCAAGAGCAGATATGATACACTGCTTACATACCCACACATACAAAAATTCTGGGAGGAAATCGCCAGTTACTGGAAAGACTTATCTGGGAAAACAATGACCATCACTGCCACATGGGCTATATTCAGTAAATTTTCATCCACCTCAAACATCTCTAAATCAGAAAAAGCCTTAGCAGAACGATAAGCACGTTGGTAATGGTTAAAGATATAAATCACCATATTTTCTTCTTATAATATATATATATATATATATATATATATATATATATATATATATATATATATATATATATATATATATATATATATATAATGTGTAGCATTTGTAGGCTGCTGTAAAAATATTAGAACTTAGTTATGCCTGCAAACAAATCAAAATTGCTTGCAAACGCACAGTAAACCCTATTACACCCAGTCATCTGCAAGGAAGAACTGAAATGAATACCTGCCTTAAGGATGAGTGACTTCCAGGAATTCGCTTTAGTTTCACTTCAACAGAAATTATACATTTCATATTCATATCATCCCATAAAATGTGAACACAATTTGCAAACACTAACACACTCTGCAAGCAGAGAGTGGGCCTGCACATTTCTCCGACAATCAGTTAAGACGAAAACTCTATTAATTAAAGGTACAATTCAATTTCCAAAAAGTTGGGACACTGTAAAATGTAAATAAAAAGAGAATGAGATGATTTGCAAATCATTTAAACCCAATATTAATTAAATAGTACAAAAACAACATATCAAATGTTGGAATTGTATCGTTTTCTGAAAAAATATATGCTCATTTTGAATTTAATGCCAACAACACGATTGTTTTTCTTAAAAAACAATAAAAGAACATTTCAACACTACGGGGCAGATTTACTAAGCTCGAGTGAATAACCTACCGAGGTACAATGTTAGTCTATGGGGACCTTCCCCAGCAATTTTCTACGTTTTTTTTGGTCGAATAAAAATCCGTCGATGGATCGCTTAAAATCGTTCGAATCGTTCGATTCGAAGGATTTTATCGTTCGATCGAAGCTTTGCGTTAAAATCCTTCGAATTCGATATTCGAATTCGAAGGATTTTACTTCGAGGGTCGAATTCGAGGGTTTTTTAACCCTCAAAATCGACCCTTGATAAATCTGCCCCTACAGGTATGGGATTCATTATTCCAAAAGCTCCAAATGACATGATGGCCATCTCCCATAGACTCTATTTTAATCAAATCATTCAGATTTTCTCTGTATTAAAAAACAGAAGTTTGTACATGATCCCAAACTAATATATATTTAAACCTTATTGGAGGCAAACCAATCCTATTGGGTTTATTTAATGTCTAAATTATTTTTAGTAGATGGAAACCCCCAGGTCCTGAGCATTCTAGATAACAGGTCCCATACTGTATTTGCAATATAATATAGAGTTAAAAATGATTTGCAAATCACCCCATTCTCTTTTTGTTAATGTATTACATAGTGTCCCAACTTTTTTCAAAATGGGGTTGCACTTGTGTCCACAAGTTCTCCTTGTGCTTCTGGATAGTTGCGTTCGTCCCTGCTGCCTTCCTTGTGCCTCTTATTCCAAATTCAGTACTGCTGCACTCAATACCTCTACCGCCAAACCAGGCTGAAGCTCCATCACTACCACAGAAGCCTGGGTCAATAGGAACTATGCAGGTGCAGCAAAAGAATCAGACTGAACACCAGAAACCACCACTTTACACCAAAAAAGAATTGGCAAACCACAATACTTTACCAAAATGTATTGCAGTCAATGGGAAGGTGAAATTACATTGCCCTATTGATTTTTTTTCACCTTAATTTCACCTTTTCAACTTAATTATTTGATTTATAATGCATTCAGATTGTATTGCTCCACACTTAATTTGCCAAGCTGTGTAAATGAACATTTAACATTTACATACTGTGATCCTTTTTATAGGAAAAATGATTCTGTCTATATTTCCCTCTAATGTACTTGTAACGAGTAATTATGTATCCTCATAGTTCAAATCCTCCATTCCCTTATCATTAGAGAGGACCATTCATTACTAAAGGTGCCGGATCAATTACCCAGAATGCTTGGGAGCTGGTGTTCTCTGCATCACCATACCTTAAGACTACTAATAATCATTTAAACATTAAAAAAAAAAAAAAACAATAGGATTATTTATTTATCTAATATGGATTCAAGCAGTTAAGTTACCATCAAGTAATTTGGAGAACTCTGAATAACAGGTTTCCAGATTAGGGATCCCATACCTCTACAAGCAATAACGTTAAAAAAAAAAAAATCAATTTTAATAATCGAATTTTGAATTTATGGGAGTTTAGGGGAGTTTTAAAAAACTCACATCAATTCAAAATTCGACCCTTGGTAAATGTGCTTTTTTGTGTTAAAGGGGAAATATTTAACTGTAGGAGGAAAAAAATACAGAATACCAAGACACCAATTTAACCCTAGTTTAGAGAACAACTCCTTACCTGTAAGCCTGTAAGCCTGAGGCACAGGACAATTGGGCTACTATAAAGAGCTCTTTATACTTGTTTAAATTAACAAGGGAGGATGGGGCTGTAGTAAGGGTAAACATGAAAATAAAAATTAAAGGTTCTGTGGATTTCTCAAATTAAAATGAACTGTGGGTCTTTAATTACCTTTGTTTCACATAATGCACATTGCAGCAGGAAAATTGGATTTCAGGGACACAGCTAAGGGTAGGAAGAAGAGGCACATGCCTAGGCCGCAACCATTGGGGTGCTCTGTACATACTTCTACTGCCTGCATAACCCTAGTTTGAGCCTGAGGGAAATGAGGACCTTTGCACTGGCACATTTCATGAGTCCCTGCTTGTTACTGCTGCCCCATGCAGGGGGTGGGTGCTATCAGGGATTGGTCCTTGCCTTGGATGCATTCTTGACTTAGCCCACCACTGTTGGGTTCACATTTGAATTTATATACTAAATATATACTTTAAGTGGTTATGTCTGTGCATTGTTTGATATTTTTGACTATTTGATGTTTATACAGTAGATGAATTCAAGATCCCTATATAAGATAATAATTACATTTTGGCTAGTGGTGAATAAAGATAAATAATACTGTTTCTCTCCAGTTTAGCAGCTGCTCCTTTCCACTGATATTTGACATTATATCTTTATAAATTAATGAAAAATAGGTTGATCCTAATAAAAATATGTACCGTATATCATGTTTCTGTCTAGACAAAAAAAGCTGTCCTCAGTCAACTTGCTGAGTCAATAAGAACCTTGATTTGTATTGAACTGATCTGACCCATGCACTGAACTGATTGCATGCAAATTTCCAGTCTGGTCGAGAGCACAGAAAAGTTTTTATAGAATGCTGAGCAGCCAATGGATAACACTCTGTTTCTACTGACAGCAATACAATATATAGTTAATGTGTTTGCCTTTCTCTTTTGAAAAACTTTACAGTAGATTTGAATCTACTGCCTGAATAAACAAGTAGTTGTTCAATGGAAATGCCGCAGCAAGCATTATAACAATGGCTCATTTCAGTTCAAAGTGAAAACAAGCTTTTTGTTTATCTACTGTAATTGAAAAGCGCTAGATAATTCAATATCATTAAAAAATATGCAAACCAAGATGTTTGCAATGAGTATAAAAACAGCCACCGTAAATATTGCATTTAGCTGCTGGAAACTGTTCATAATGGGAAAGGTATGTGAAAATGGAGTGTCTTTGAAATAATTAGTTATGCTGATGATTATGGAAGAGATTGTTCTTTATTAAGTAATAAAAATGAGCACCCTTGTAAGCTTTTAGAGATTTTTTTTCAATGGCATGCTAATTTACTTTGAAATTAGAAATTATAGAAATAAGAATTATTAGAAATAAGAAGATGTGACTTTTGGTATCTGCAAAAAAAGGACCAGATTGCATTTTCCCTAAAGAAAAAATATCTGAAAAAAAAAGGACCAGATTGCATTTTCCCTAAAGAAAAATACATTCTAAACTAAAAAGTACACTTGAGGTGCTATAGTGCAATTTGAATTGGTTGTACAGGTATGGTATCCGATATCCAGAAACCCTTTATCTGGAAATGCCATATCCCGTAGACTCCATTTTATCAAAATAATACACATTTTTAAAAATTATTTCCCTTTTCTCAGTAATAAGAAATCAGTAGCTTGTACTTGATCCCAATTAGGATATAATTATCCCTTACTGGAAGCAAAACCAGCCTATTAGATTTATTCAATGTTATTTCTAGTAGACTTAAGCTTAACTTAAGTTTAGAACTTACGCCCTATGTAGTATAGCCCTATGTAGTATAGCCCTATGTACTGTACAGTTAGACACAAAATATTGTACATTTAATAAGCATACATGTAGGGGCATAATTTATCGAGGGTTAATTAACCCTCGATATTCGACCGTCGAAGTAAAGTCCTTCAACTTCGAATATCGAAGTCGAAGGATTTAGCACTATTCGTTCGATTGAACGATCAAAGGAATAATCGTTCGAAAGAACGATTAAATCCTTCGAAACAAAGGATTTTAATCCATCGATCGAACGATTTTCCTTCGATCAGAAATTGGCTAGAAAGCCTATGGGGAACTTCCCCATAGGCTAACATTGGTGCTCGGTAGGTTTTAGGTGGCGAAGTAGGTGGTCGAAGTTTTTTTTAAAGAGACAGTACTTCGACTATCGAATGGTCGAATAGTCAAACAATTTTTAGTTCGAATTGTTCGGTTCGAAGTCGAAGTCGCAGTCGAAGGTCAAAATAGCCAATTTGATGGTCAAAGTAGCCAAAAAAATACTTCGAAATTCGAAGTATTTTTTATTCAATTCCTTCACTCGAGCTAAGTAAATGTGCCCCTAAATATATGAACAATACTATAATTACACCTTGGGGCCGATTCACTCAGCTCGAGTGAAGGGTTCGAATGTAAAAAACTTCGAATTTCGAAGTTTTTTTTGGGTACTTCGACCATCGAATTGGTTAAATTCGATCGAATTCGATTGAAGTCGAACGAAATCGAACGATTCGAAGTAAAAATCGTTCGACTATTCGACCATTCGATAGTCGAAGTACTTGCCCTTTAAAAAAAACTTCGACCCCCTACTTCGGCAGATAAAACCTACCGAAGTCAATGTTAGCCTATGGGGAAGGTCCCCATAGGCTTGCTAACCTTTTTTTGATCGAAGGATTTTCCTTCGATCGTTTGATTAAAATCCTTCGAATCGTTCGATTCGAAGGATTTAATCGTTCGATCGAACGAAAAATCCTTCGATCGTTCGATCGAACGATTAGCGCTAAATCCTTCGACTTCGATATTCGAAGTCGAAGGATTTCAATTCGAGGGTCGAATTTCGAAGTAATTTTAACTTCGAAATTCGACCCTTCGTGAATCGGCCCCCTAATATTTAAGCCTCAAGATACTTATCGCTTCTACTATTGTTAGCAAAATCCTCTGAAAGCACATTTCAGAAAAGTAACAACTTTTATAATTATGATAATGTCTAATATTATCTGAAAAAGAATCACATTTCTATTACCAAATAGATCATCTTTTACGAGGACAAGAATTTCCAAGGTCGGTCGTATGAGTGCAACAGTGACTCTGCTGATCTGCACTCATTCTTCAGTCGATGCAACTCAATTCGAGTGGATAATGGAACCTGGATATTGTATGAACACCCCAACTACAAAGGGCACCAGTACTTTCTGAAGAAAGGTGACTATCGAGATATCCAGCAATGGTCAGGACTCAATGACTCCATCAGATCCTGTCTATTGATACCACAGGTAGGATCTTTTGATCTTAGATCCCAGCCTGAATGTGGGTATGATTTATAAAGTCTCGGTGTCCGTGTTTGAGTCCCACACTAATGTCCAAACACAAGCTGAAGGTGGCTGGTTATGGCGTCCTCATAGTATAGGTGAATAAGAAACCTGGGTCCCATTTTGATTACAAAATATTTAGTAATCTGCCATTAGTAATTAAATTAGCAAAATTATTTTAGTTATTTGTGTTTACTGTGATTATTGTTGTGTGACCATAGAAAATTAGGTTAGGCATACAATAACATCCTATATTGTGCGCTATGTGATTCATCATAGATATTTGTTGTTACCAGGATTTCCATCTCCTAAACAAATATGCTATTTTTATAGTCCAATAATGAAATATTTTCTAAAGGTTAAACATTTGCTCTTTCTGCACAGAATTAATAAACTACTTATTTTTTTGATTTTTTTTAAACATGGATATGTTCTCATTTCTTTTCCTATCTAAGCATCGTGGCACTTTCCGCATCAGGATCTATGAAAAGGAGGATTTTGGAGGCCAAATGAAGGAATTTACTCAAGACTGCCCTAATGTCCAGGAGCAGTTCAGATTCAATAACATCCACTCATGCAGCATCCCTGAGGGTCAATGGATTTTCTATGAGGAGCCTAAATACAAAGGTCATCAGTACTACCTAAGAACCGGAGAATACACAAGATTTTCTGAATGGGGTTCTAGCAGCCCCAAAGTGGGTTCTTTCCGAAAAGTCTTAGATGTCTGCTAAAATGCTAATATAATAAAATAATAAAGGTTTTGGTGAAACAAAATCAATTCCCTCTTTTTTTCTGTGTCCACATAAAAAATACTTTACAGCTGATTTCATCAGCTATCTTAAATTTGTACCATAACTTAATACAAATTGGTAATTAGTATCCTTTTAAGGTTTCTATTCTAAGTTAAAAAAAAATTATAGAAAAAAATCTTCAAAGAGCTAAAATTGAATCCATTTGACAGCATCTACATTTCTACTAGAGAAATTTCTTTGTATGCACGGTTTACAGTTATTTAGATGCTCATGTAAGATGTACAGAATACACTATCTCACACTTACAGACTGATTTATCAACATGTGAGATTTATCAAAAACTCACCCACTTTCTATTCATTCCTATGGGATTTTTAGAAGCATATTTATTAGTGGGTGAACTTTAGAGTTCACAAGTTGATAAATACGCTTCTAAAAATCCTATAGGAAAGAATAGAAAATGGGTGAATTTTTCTGTGGTGATCTCACATTTTGATAACTCTGCCCCATAGAGACAAAAGTATCTCTAATGTACATGTACCTAAAGGGGAATTATAACACTATTCCTAAAGGCTTGCTACATACACATATATTTAATGTTAAGGCAGGCCTTCATTATAGTACATATTAAACAAGCTGTGTAAGGTTAGATTGTAATGTAATCTAAATGTTAGAAGGCAATATGTAAATAATATAAGTATATATATATATATATATATATATATATATATATATATATATATATATAGTGAGCTTCAGGTAGGGAAGATAATAGCCACGGCACAGTTTTCAGCACAGAGAATGGAGACTGACACCGCCTTTTAGTTTAAATGCAGCTTTGCTGACTTTTATTTGGCACAAACACAAATCTTCAGCCCACTGGCTTCACATAGGGGATAACATTCGCTTCACATAAGCATTAACAGTCCCAATTCACACCCCCCAATTCACACCCTCAAACTTTAACTCACAGTTTTCTTAGCCTTCACTGGCTTTTGGCAGACCACAAATCCCAGAATACTCTCTGGGACACACTCAAGACGCACTTGTCTCCTGGAAGAGGTTTCTCTTTTCCTCTTCAGTCCTTTGGAGCTCTCTCTCCAACTCAGGTCAAAGCAGTTCAGCTAGATAAAAAAGTTGTTCATATCAGAAAGGTTAATTGATGTTATCTCTGTATAATTGGCATGACAATTTAATTCACCCAAGGACACACACTATACTGAAGAAGAGTAAAGGAAACAAAAGTTTGGGCCCATGTATGGTCTGGGAGAAGAGTCTACTAACATATTTATAAACTTCGGTTGAACAAGTCAGAAGGGAACTTCTAATTGAGTTAAGTGGGTTACATTCTACTGTTGTATTGTTGAGCTATAGCCAAAGCCTCATGTAGGGCTTCTTGATGGCCTACCACTGTGACCCCTCCTGAAATAACATCAGCTCACCTATCAGCATACTTTTCAAACCACACCAAGAAGCTAAACCTGATATTTCTAAAAATATGAACATTCCAAAAATAGGAGTTTTAATTCCTTGCCTCCATGCAGTATTTTATCAGTAATTTGTTATGTGCAAGTGCATTCATTTTCAATAGCAAAGGATTTTCATAACAAATTTCTAATGATAAATTTGCCAAGCCACCATACCACATCAAATGAAATGCCATATGTTCTAACTATTCAACTCTTTTTATGAGCTAGCGCCTTCCTTCCTGGTTGCATTGAAGGGAAGAGTGTCTATTGACCAAAGCATTGGTCTTACATGCGGATCCTCACCTATTGTAGTATTCATAGGGCAGAGACCAAAGCCGTTTTCAAATGGTTCAGACAACCATTAAAGAGACAGATGTTGTGGACCACAACTACATGGAAGTTTAGGCTTTATTCCTGAAGAATAACTCTGTTAAAATACAAAAAGCTGAATGTATGTGAGTAAATAGCTAATTGAAATAAAATGGAACTGCAACTGATCTGGCCAAATTTATTACAAACATACAAAAAATAGGAGATTGATCAATGCTATTTCCTGTGTTTTATCAATCTATTCTGTGAACGTGCATTCATTTTCAAAATCAGGTGTCATTAGTCTGAGGTTTATGATCATAAAATTACCCAGCCACCATACCACATTAAGGTAAACCCCATATAGTGGTCCTAAATATTTACCCAATGTCATATTGTTCATAGGCTGTCACCTCACTGTTTGGTTCTGCCACCAGTATGGATTCATGCAGCTTACAGGGTCACTTTAGTAAATGGCCAAAATGGGCATCTGCTCAGGGCCCACTGATTTGGAGGCCCAATGTACCTCGATTTTCTTAATTGTATTCCCTCTCTACGCCCCATGCTGCCATCGCCACCCTTGCGAAGGGCTGTGTAACCCATGGCCCAGAAGGGTATTGAGCAGGCAGGCAGAAAGAGAGAGAGCATGCCTAACAGCTGTGGAAGCTCAAGGAAAGAAGAAAACTTCGCTACTGGTATTCTGTTTGTGCAAGTGTAAGTAATGATCTAAATTTATCCACTGACCTTAATGGAATATCAGGATTTAATGGTGTGCTTACGATTGTCCTTCGATCAGAAATTGGTTAGAAAGCTATGGGGACCTTCCCCATAGGCTAACATTGGTGCTCGGTAGGTTTTAGGTGGCGAAGTAGGTGGTCAAATTTTTTTTAAAGAGACAGTACTTCGACTACTGAATGGTCGCATAGTCGACCGATTTTTAGTTTGAATCGTTCGATTCAAAGTCGTAGTCGAAGGTCGAAGTAGCCAAAAAAAACCTTCAAAATTATACGTTATATATACGGGTAAGGTGGGCTATAAATATAAATATAAAAATAAATGTAAATATAAGTTTTGTACTTAATGAAAAGCATAATGCCACATGTTTTCCTTCCGTTTCAGGTGATCTAAGGTAGGCCTTCATGGCAGTGCCTTTGGTTTTAAATGGACCTATTCATTTTACTTTTAGGTGATTGAGACTGAATATGGACACTACAAGTACCTAATTATTTATGCACCTGTTGGACACTTAACATTCCCAGGAGGGGGCTGTCCCACTCACGTGAATTTCCTGTTTCAACCTTTAAATGTACTATACGCTGTTTTTTGTATTACACTTGATAAAGGGCCCAGAGCCTGAAAGATATTGTGTAAATGATCACTATTGCAGCATCTAGCACTGCCTCTGTGGCTTTCTCTCAGTTACCCAAAATTTGATTGTTTTAGCTAAGTGCACTGTTTGTAAGCTAATATTTTCTGCCAAGTAAGAGAATGTAAAGTTCTATTGTCTACTATCATGGTGAAACCTGCCTTTGTCCAGATTTCGGTAGTGTTTGTGTAGAGCAAGGCATGTGTCAAAACAAAAAATGTGAAAGATTTTTCCAGCTGTTCTGTGCACAAATACCAAGTAGTAAATCCAGCATCGATTGTAAATTTCTTTCTTGTGTTTTTCTATAACTACACTGAATGGGAATTTATTCCCCAGTATCATTTTTTGCAAGATTGTAAATGGCCCCTGAGTCATTTTCTGTATATTCTTCCTTCTGTAGATGCTATAAATAGTGCAGTTAACACAACTGAGAGCATTCTGAAAAGTTAGGGATGTCCCCTCCACAAATCCCTTAAAGACTATCAATGCCCTTACTTCTTTATCACTGAAACTTTAGGTCCCACACCTGAGAAATGAGAATATTTTCAAGTTAAAGATCAAAAGTTAAACACCATTGTAACTTCTTTGGTCACTCTTATGTATATTTTTGTAATATTAGAAGCTTAATAAACAGGCATCGAGAACAT
Organism: Xenopus petersii; assembly: GCA_038501925.1. NCBI lineage: Eukaryota > Metazoa > Chordata > Amphibia > Anura > Pipidae > Xenopus > Xenopus petersii. Next base: position 46,797,280 of record CM076688.1, read on the forward strand.
CAACAAGAAATGGAGATGTTTACTGGAGAATAGTAAACATTTCTACATCCCTATTTAAATACGGCCTTAAATGAATATTCTGTCTGACATTTTGCTCACTTTTGTTGCTTATTTACATGATAAATACAATGTGTGTAGAATCAACTGGAGTAAGCATGGCATGAAACAGTGTGTTTAATACTGAGGCATATTTCAGGGGTTGCTTTTATTCTTTGTACAGGTTTCAGAAAAATAATTCTGAGCTAAACGAACAATGGGACCATTTAACAAACAGCAGTTTAAAGCACAATAAAATAAATGCCCATGCAAATACAGTAATACTGTACAGTATGCAGACATCAGCACTGGGATATGAATAAAAGACCTTCCCTCCAGTTCACAATATTGCATCAGACTTAGACAATAGGGCAAGAACAAAATGAAGGACGCAACAAATTATACATAACATTTTTATAGGGAGTATTCTGAGAAGAAAAATATATATGTATTTTATATTTTGTTTAAGAGAATTAAGAAACACTACAGTAACATTTTTACCAGATAGGCCAGTTGTAGTGAGCAGTCTTTCTGTAATCATATTGATCCAATTTTAAAAAGAAGCTACATTTTTTATTAAATGTAAAATAGATACAACTATGTTTCTAGATGCTTTTAGTATTTTCGTTAAAGGCTACTGAAGCTGATAAATATTGTAATTAATGTATGTTTTTTATTTGTAACTTGTAGTTGAATGCTGTCCTTGTTTATCATACAGTACATAAAACCACATATTGTTTACTGGATCAGTAAATAACATTTAGGGGCAGATTTATCAAAATGTGAGTTTCGATTTTAATCTACAAAAACTCACCCATGTTCTATTTATTGCTATGGGATATTTAGAACCGTAATTTATCAATAGGTGAAAGTCACCATTCTATAAATACACTTCCAAATGTGTTACCCATGTGAAATGTTCCTGATTAAAAATGTTTACAACAATGTTTACTAACTCGAAATGAATTTCTGCGCCTCGACCACAAGTTACAAGCAGTAGGTTGCCTCAACATGCTGTAGAATCTAATGGAGAAAATAAAGGCATGTAAAATGGACCTCCTCCTCTTTGAATTTGTCACTGCATCATCAGCTATCCTTTGTTCTTTTCTTTTAATACTTAATACTTATTTCGTTTTAACTTATAAAGAATTCTTCTGGTAGCTTGGGTTAACCTTGCTCTCAGTTGTACCAAATTTCTGTTTCTCTCTAAAAGAAAATGTGGCAAAAAGTTTATTGAGTACACAAACTTTGCTATTTTAAGACAAGGCTAGTGCTGTGTATAAATCCATTGTTCATAAATTGTAAGAAAACGGCATAATTTTTACTACTTTCCTTACCTACGCTTAAAAAATATGAATTTTAAATTTATAATAAATGATAACTGTATAAATTATTTTATTTCGCTATCATTAGTAGTAGCCGTACGCAGTTCTTTAAGGGTGCTGTTTTCCTTAACACTTAGGGGCAGATTTACATAGGGTCGAATACCGAGGGTTAATTAACCCTCGATATTCGACTGCCGAATGTAAATCCTTCGAATATCGAAGTTGAAGGATTTACCGCAAATAGTTTGATCGAACGAAAAATCTTCAACCTAAAAATTGATAGAAAGCCTATGGGGACCTTCCATGGCACCTTGGTAGGTTTTAGGTGGCGAAGTAGGGGGTACGTTTTTTTTTAAAGAGACAGTACTTCGACTATCGAATGGTCGAATAGTTGAACGATTTTTAGTTTGAATCGTTCGATTCGAAGTCGAAGTCGTAGTCGTAGTCGAAGGTCGAAGTAGCCAATTTGATGGTCGAAGTATCCAAAATAATCATTCAAAATTCTAAGTTTTTTTTATTCTATTCCTTCACTCGAGCTAAGTAAATGGGCCCCTAATATTTAATTATCTTGCTATTGTATGAAGAAGAAATGAATAAATGACTATACTTAATATGAATAAACCAGCATGCTTTTACAGAACCCCTCAATTTGCTAAATAAAGCCTTTTCATTACAGTAAAAGAGGACCTGAATCAGTTTAAGGTTGCTCCTGCCAACCATTATGTGCTACCTAATTTTCAGTATATTTTGGGGTGCCTGATGGTGTGGTTTGGTGGGGGGGGTAGGGCTCTGGAGGAGGGTCAAGGTTTAGTTCTCCTTTGAAAGTATGTCAACAATATAAGATGAGTTTTAGTATAGGTATGGGATCTTTCATCCTAAAACCCATTTTCCAAAATTCTCTAGAATACACCATTACCATTTGCTGTAAAGTATTATTTAAACAATCAAGTCTTTATTTTTTACAGGTTTCCTTTACTTTGTAACAACAGTCCCTTGTACCCGATGACACCTAAGCTACCAAAAAAACATGTTGATATTGGCAGACCCAATATTTAGAAAACCCTGGGTCTTAAGATTTTAAACTGATTCTAACTTTGCAATTTTTAGATAAATCTGTTCACTGTAATTAATTTAACTGTAATATGTAAAATTAAATATAGCTTTTGGCAAGAAACAAGCCTCTATAAAAAATACTATGAATGCAAGCGAATTAGTATTTAAAACATTTATTGAATATTTCGTATAATGCAGCCAATGTTTTTCTTTTAGCCTAATAGAAATGATGGACACGTTTAAAGGAGCCAATTCTTGGGTTCATGGCTCCCCAGTCGCTGTATGTTTTGTACTCTCCAGGTCTAAGGTAATACTGGCGTCCCCTGTAGTTTGGTTCTTCATAGAACATCCAGTAACCATCCATCACATTGCAGGAATAGATATCGTGGAAATTAAACTGCTCATAGGCCTGAGGACAATCATCGGTGAACTCCATCATCTGACCTCTGAAATCTTCCCTTTCATAAATCCTCATTTTAAAAGAGCCTTGGTGCTTTAAAAGGGAACAAACAAATTATTGGTAAAATGAAAAGCTTGAAAAATTGAATGCAGAAAATATTCTTCCAAAACATTTCTGTGTGGATAAAATAATGTTTTACTTGCAATCCTGTTTTATATTCATATAAGTTAAAATACAGCTCTTCATTTTTCCTGTACCGTTTAGAAGATAATTACTTACCTGAGGACTCAGACGGCAGGATCTTACAGAATCATTAAAACCCATCCATTGCTGGAAATCGGGATATTCTCCCCGATGAAGGTAATACTGGTGCCCTCTGTAGTTGGGTTGCTCATAAAGGATCCAGTCTCCACTCTCTACTCGAATGGAATTGCAGCGTCTAAAATACGAGGACAGGTCTGGGCATTCTGTAGTGCACTTGTAGGAACGACCCTGGAAAGTTCTGTCCTCATAAAAGATGATCTGTGAAACAAAATTGAAAATAAAGATGCTCTGTTTTGAAAAACATAAATCTAATGCAGTTCAAACTAGGGAAAACCCATGCACGTCTAAAAAAGTACACAGGAATACATTATTACAGGTATGAGATTTTATCCAGAATGCTCGGGACTTCTGGGTTTCAGTGATATTTACAGTACCTTTCCCATTTTGAATGATGTTTTGTTTGGTTCAGTAGGCACTGAACAAGGTCACTGCTAGGAGCTTTTATACATTTGCTTGCTACTGATGTTAAATAGAGAGCGGTGCTAACATTAATTCTGCCAAGTAAGGAGAATATTTTTTTCCATCCAGTATTATTCTAGAACTTTTTTTTGTTTTAGTGTGAATAGATATGAGCTTGTAACTGCATTCTATAGCATGACCTGGCAATACAGGAATTCCATTAAAGTGGAAAAAATAAAATTGTGCTTTGATGCTCTATGGAACTATAAAATTCATTTTTACCTTCCAGTCTATTATCCACATGGTAAAGCATAATTTAATGGGGCATATTTTAGTTTAGTAGCTAGGAAAAACAAGGCTCATTTACAACCACAAGAACTTCGAGCACAAGTGCATATGAGTGGCAGAAGCTGAGTTCATTCCCAGGTCTATCACATTTTATTGTGCTTGGGTTATAAAAGTCATGTATAAATGTAAATGGGTGCAGTTTTGTATATCACAATATATTGTGACACACACAGTATGAAGCAGTCGTATGGAGTGATTGTGAAGACCTACAGGAAGGCCATCTCCTATAGATGCCATTTTAATCAAATAATTCCAATTTTTAAAGATGAATTCCTTGTTCTCTGTAATAATAAAACAGTATCTTGCACTTGATGTAAACTACAAGATAATTAATACTTATTGGTGGGGAAAAAATCCAGTTGTATGGGTAGGGGATGTGTTATCCATAAACCCATAATCCAGAGTGCTCAAAATTACAGGAAGGTCATCACCCATAGACTCTATTTCAATAAAATGATTCAAATTTTTTAAAATTATTTCCTTGTTCTCTGTAATAATAAAACAGTAGCTTGTACTTGATCCCAACTAAGATATAATTAATCCTTATTAGTGGCAAAACAATACTATTGGGTTTATTTAATGTTTAAATGATTTTTAGTAGATTTATGGTATGGAGATCCAAATTACAGAAAGACCCCAGGTCCCAAACATAACAAGTCATAATGCATGTTGTTAATTAAAGCACCGTACAGGTGGGGAGGGGTTGTCTATAATGCAACAGTTTTACTTGCCCTGTATGACCAGGTATTTTGGTGTTAATTCAGTAAGAATGGACAGAGTTATTATAGCAAATATTGTTTCAGAACTTCACTGAGCTGAAAAAGACTGCCATTTACTCTTCATTTTCCAAACACACTGTACTTATTGTCCATAGTTTAACAATTAATCCTTTATGTTTTCATATAAAAAGGACCAAAACTACAAAGATTATAGATTTTGGAATAAAAAATAATCAAGTTATCTGAATGTATTAGACATCTAAAGGGGATCTCTATGGGTAAGCCATTTTAAGGGGATCTCTAGGCGTAGACAGTAGGGATGCACCCCATCCAGAATTCGGTTCAGTATTTGGCCTTTTTCAGCAGGATTCAGCCAAATCTTTGTGCCTGGCTGAACGGAATCCTTAAAATCATGGGACTTTTAAAGCTGCAAAAAGCCAGAATCCAAAAACCTGGGATCTCAAAACTATCAAGGGCATGTATGTCCCTTTCTTGGTCTGTGAAAAAAATGCAAGTGATTCGGGAGTAAAGTCAAAAAAATTTGTATGATTGCAGTTTTCGCTTGATTTCATCAAGTTTTTCCCAACCCCACTCTTTCTAGTTATTTTATTGACAAATAAAATAAAATCATGGATGGGAGTTTGATTGAGCTTGGTTTAATAAAAAATATTTGATAAATTTGAGTTTTAGTAAATAAACCCCTTAGGGATACATTTATAAAAATGTGAGATTAGAGCTCACCATAGAAAAACTCACCCACTTTATATTACATCTTTTGGGGTATTTAGAATAATATTTATCAATGGATGAAAGTTAGAATTCACAGTTTGGTAAATACATTTTTAAAAGTCCCATAGGAATGAATAGAACATGGGTGAGTTTTTCTATGGTGAGCTCTAATCTCAGATTTTGATAAATCTACCCCACAACAAGGATATAGGGCAGTATGCCACACATACTGTAGTTGGGAGTCTTTGCCTTCCTTCAGGATCAGGACAAGCATGGCCTCGGAGTTCTGGGGAGTATCAAAATTTCAGGTAGAAGTTGGAGGAAGTCAAAAGAGGCCAGAACTAGATTGATCATATATAGGGTTTTATAGGTTGCTGACTGACAAGTATAGCTCAAGGGGGTATTTCTTTTTCCATATATCAAGTGGACTGAGATCCACTGGGGAAAATTAAATTTGGTGTTCCTGACAGATGTTTTCTGTATTTGGGTGAATCTCTCTTTGGTTGGGTCTGTAATGGCATTTATTTCCTATTATGTAAGTGGGAATTGAGTATGACAGCTAGTTGGAGGCAAGTGTATCAAGGAAGAGACATAAATTGGTGCTGGGAGATACAGATTGCCCAAAAAGGATCATCTTACCTTCTAGGGTGCAGCTTTTATTTCTACCATAAAATCTCTCTGCCAGTAATATGGGTTTCTTGAAACACTTGCTCTTGCAAGCCACAGGTGCAAATATTTGCAATCCCGAAAGGAACACCAAGGCCTGCACTTCCTTTATAAATACAAATCTGCATTCATGAGGGCTAGACAGAGTTGGCACATACGTGTCGCTTCTCTCACATTCTATCTGCCATATTGCAAGAGTTAAATACAGGGTTGTGCCACAGTGCTGCACCTTACACAGGAGTGAGGGGCAACCCACACTCAAATCCTTCACCATAAGTTCTCTGCACATAATTTTGTGCCCCGTAATGCTATAACACTTCATGCAGCAAATGTGCTAGCAGAGATGGATAACATTAGGCTTAGTATGTACGCATAACTGAGCTGACTTTAGAGTCATATGCTTCTTACTCAGGAGGAACTTGTGTTGCTTTCTAATGGAAGGACAGTCATTTTGAATAATAGCATAGAGCATAGGATACCAGTAACTACAACCAGAAGTCAAGGAGATATCCAATCACTCTCTGAGGAATATTTCTTGACATAAGGAAGTGTAAAGCAAGGACAGCCATTTCAGATTGTTTCACATTAACAAAAACACATGTACTTTCTTCCAAATTAACTAACTTATACTGAGGGGCCCATTTACTAACAATCGAATTTCTGTTTTTTCCTATTTTTCTTACAAGCTCAAACAATTCAAGATTTATTAAGTGTAAAAACCATGAAAAATTCTAATACAGAAATTTGCCAGGTAAAAGTTGTCAAGATTCTATAGAAGTCAATGGGAGTTGAGAGGTTTTCTATTCTGTTCTGGGGGTTTTTTCACTAATGAAAATTCGGTTTTTGTTCATAAATAGGCCTCCACATGTCAGGAATACATGCAAACCTCTCTTTTCGGACACAAGATGTTACACATTCCACAGAACTTTCTCAGGTCAAACTTTTAGCCTCATCTAAAGTAAAAGTAAAGTAAAAATATTGTGGCAACAAAATGGGCTTCTCCCATAAACTGAAGCTTGCACTGATTCCATATACAGGTATAGGATCTATTATCTGGAACGCTTGGAACCTTGGGTTTACCAGATAAGGGATCTTTCTGTAATTTGGATCACCATACCTTAGGTTTGATCAAAAACATTTAACAAACCCAATATAATTATTTGCTACCAATATGGATCCATACAGCTAAGTTATCCTCAAGTAGAAAGCATTGCTTTATTATTACAGGAAAAAGGAAATCTAGAAAAAAATAATTAATTCAGAAGTTCCTGGATAAGGGATCCCATACCTGTACTACAATGTTTTTTAATCTTCATCTATATGGGGGTACATGGTGCCCCTATACCACTAAGAAGTAGAAGTCAGCTGGTAAAGCATACACCAGTGCAATTTTGCTGGTTGTTTTTACACTACATACTTGATCTTAGGGGCAGATTTATTAAGGTTCGAGTTTTGTTTTCCACTAAACTTTTAGTTGTTTTTTGGTCAAAATTCACATTTTCAGGTTAAAAAATAAAAACCATTTGAGTTGTGAGTGCATTCGAGTTAATTCGAGGTATAAAAAACGCTATAATTTGACCTTTGATAAATAACCCCCTTACAATAAATAGCATCACATCTTGTCAAATGATCTGAAGTGCTATTCATTGTTAAACATTTTAGAACAATGAAGGGAAACTATAACATTATGATTCAAATAGATTCACTATAATTTAATGTTATAATGTGCCACAATCCAGTTTATTGATATAATAGTTTTATTGAATTCTAAACTGATTTCAGACTTTCATTTTTCATGTATTTTAATAGTAATAATGAACTTTTCTGAAAGATCCAATTCTGGGGTTCATGGCTCCCCAATCAGTGTATCTCCTATACTCTCCCGACCTCAGATAGTATTGACGTCCCCTGTAGTTGGGTTCTTCATAAAACATCCAATAACCATCAAGGACTTGGCAGGAGTGGATTTCCAGGAAATTAAATCTCTCATTGACATTGGGACAATCTTCAGTGAACTCCATCATCTGACCTCTGAAATCCTCTCTCTCATAGATCTTCATTCTAAATGATCCTTGGTGCTTTTAAAACAAATACATTTGTCAATTTCCATTAGCTAACCCAAAAATACACCCATTTCTAATGCATAGAATACATTTTGGTAAAGAGATAAGAAAGCTTGGATAGACTGCTAAACATCTGCATTCAGACCTGTGATTGATACAGCACTGTTTACCCGGTCATTCACCAGTCTTTCCATTGATAGAATGTTCACATTGCTTTTTATTACTCTTTATAAAGAGGGTACATTTTTTCTGCATATAATGTTCCCGGCACCCCTTTTTGTACTTTGTATCTTGTTCTTATGAGATTCCCAGGTTGCACCAAAATCTGCAATTTTTTATGTTCACCAAACTAAGCAGCATTCATCAGTTTCCTTGCAAGCACTGCATGTATATGGACAAAAACGGGGGAACAGTTGCACAAGAAGCAATGGTAAATGAGGTCCTTATTTAAGCTGCAGTTTTTATTTCAGCCCATTTACAATAAACCATGTTCAGAGTTTAGAGTCTAGGGGATTGTGGAACTGCATCTAACATTATACCTGTGATAGATGATTTTGCATTATTTTTAATTTTTTTCATGTGATCAATTTCCTTACCTGAGGGCTCAAGCGACAGGATCTAATTGAGTCATTAAAACCCATCCATTGCTGGAAATCGGGATATTCTCCACTGTGAAGGAAATACTGGTGCCCTCTGTAGTTGGGCTGCTCGTAAAGGATCCAGTTTCCACTTTCTACTCGAATGGAATTGCAGCGTCTAAAATATGAGGACATGTCTGGGCATTCTGTGTTGCACTCATAGGAACGACCTTGAAAATTTCTGTCTTCGTAAAAAATAATCTGCAAAGGCAAATTTAACAACATCTCATTTTTGAGGTATTTCATTAAAATAATGTAGCAAAAAGCTGGAAACTTACGTGATATATATCTAGATCTCCAGATTCTGGTTGTATAAACTCATGGTAAAATGCTAAACAAAAAAATAATTGTGCTGCCCCTACTCAGGCCATGAACACAATACAGTGACCCAATGGCAAATTTTCAGCAAGCAGATGTACAATTGATGCTTATGGTTTTTCAATGGGACATACAAAAAAATGCCGAGGTTTATGAAGGTTGCAGGGTTTCTGCAATAAAGCAAAGCGGGTGTAATGCAATGTTTCTAAAGATCATGTATCAATCAACATTGTTTTTTTATTTATTTATTTTTTTAAATCAAATGGCTGACCACTTGTATGCATTTCAAATATTAAACTCTGTATGTGTGTTAAAATAAAATAATTGTTTTCCGTACAGTGAGCACTAGTTACAAAGTAATCCTTCAGTATATTTTATCTCTTATTGCAATTATTATTCATGATACAATTTATTGAACACTATCATGATAGCTGTGGAAAAAACAATTATACACTTTAATTGTGGAATAATATTGTTTGGCAGTAAAAATTGACCATACCTTCCCCATTTTGGATGACTGGGTGGCTGATTAGTCTGTGCTCTGCAGACATACATTCTTTCTTGCTGATGCTCGTAAAAATAAGAAATAGGGTCAACGATTTTCTGTACAGTAAAGAGAAAGTATACAGTACCTATTGTACCTATTGTAGACTCAATGAAACTATTCTCATGTGTGTGTTCTAGTTGCATCCATGTTGCTGACTGTATCTGGATAACTCTAAATGGTATTTAAAAAAGCCTGATATCAAATATTAACCCAGAATTATTAAACTGATTTATAATTAGAATTAATTAAAATTAAAGTATAGTGGTTCTATTCAAAATAAATAGTACTATTATATTAAGTGCATTATGCTATTAGCTACTTAACTAAAGGCTGGGAAATAGTACAGGTACGGGATCCGTTATCCAGAAACCCATTTTACAGAAAGCTCAGAATTATGGAAGGGCTGTCTCCCATAGACTCAATTTATTCAGATAATCCAAATTTTTCAAAATGATTTCCTTTTTCTTTGTAAAAATAGAACAGTACCGTGTACTTGATCCAAACTCAGATATAATTAATACTAATTGGAAAAAAAACGAGCCGATTGTGTTTACTTATTGTGTACATGGTTTTATAGTAGACATAGGGCCTGAAGATCCAAATTACAGAAAAATCCCTTATCTGGAAACCCCCTAGGTCCAAGCATTCTGGATAACAGGTCCCATACCTGCACATATTTTTGCTAGAACCATTTAAAGGAATTGTACAGTGTAAAAATAAAAACTGTGTAAATAGACAGGCTGTGAAAAATAAAAAATGTTTCTAATATAGTTAGTTAGCCAAAAATGTAATGTATAAAGGCTGGAGTGACTGGATGTACTTCCTGCTTTTCAGCTCTCTTGGTTTACACTGACTGGTTACCCTGGTTTACACAAATATTCTCTAAATGCAGTACATGCACAAAATGCAAAATAAGCACCAGATATGAAAAAGGTTAGTCCTTTAGTTTTAGTCCCCTCCTGCCAGTCCTAATTCAGTCTCTCAACTGTAGAATGCTTCATATAAGAAAAAAATGGATCAGCGCCTTTGGCAACAGAGTCGAACTCACCAGAAACAAATGGAAGGGAAGAAAAAAGAAAAAAGGGAGAGAAAATCGACATATAGTGTAGTATTTTTTGGAAATATTTGTTTTACACCAAATGCTTGTGTGAAGAATTTCTATTTTATTGTGTTTTGTTCCCCTTTTTTTCATAAATTCTTTTTATTTTATTTTCTTTTATTTTAGTCCTCCATTTCGGGGGCTGTGTCTAATATTTAATTCTCAGCATGCATGTGTGTCCTCCACCAACAAACGGCTAAAGTGCCTACTTACAAGACTTTTATTTCTTCAGTCACATATATTAGTGTTTCCCTTTCCCTTTACAACAAAAAACGGCTGAAATGCCTATTTACAGAACCTTGGCATATGGCTCACATGTAGTAAGACAGGGTCGTAAAATAATACTACATGTGAGCCATATGCCAAGGTTCTGTAAGTAGGCATTTCAGCCGTTTTTTGTTGTAAAGGGAAAGGGAAACACTTATATATGTGACTGAAGAAATAAAAGTCTTGTAAGTAGGCACTTTAGCCGTTTGTTGGTTTGTTGGTGGAGGACGCGCATGCATGCTGAGAATAAAATTTTAGACACAGCCCCCGAAATGGAGGACTAAAATAAAAGAAAATAAAATAAAAAGAATTTCTGAAAAAAAGGGGAACAAAACACAATAAAATAGAAATTCTTCACACAAGCATTTAGTTACCCTGGTTACCAGGCAGTAACCAATCAGAGACTTGAGGGGAAGCCACATGGATCTGTTGCTTTTGAATCTGAGCTGAATGCTGAGGATCAATAACAAACTCACTGAACAGAAATGTACCATGTGGCCCCCCTTCAAGTCGCTGACTAACTCAGAGTTATAGAGCTGAAAAGCAGAAAGTTGGATTCTGGCTGTTTTATTAGACATCTGTTCACTCCAGCCTTTATATATTATGTTTTTGGCTAACTAACTATATTAGAAACATTTTTTATTTTGCACAGCCTATCTATTTAACCAGTTTTTATTTTTTGACTCTGAGCTGAATGCTGAGGATCAATTACAAACTCACTGAACAGAAATGTAACATGTGGCCCCCCTTCAAGTCACTGACTAACTCAGAGTTATAGAGCTGAAAAGCAGGAAGTTGGATTCTGGCTGTTTTATTAGACATCTGTTCACTCCAGCCTTTATATATTACATTTTTGCCTAATTAACTATATTATATACATTTTTTATTTTGCACAGCCTATGTATTTATCCAGTTTTTCATTTCACACTGAACTATTCCTTTAATATAAATAGGCAAATACATTAGGTACTGTTCCCTCACAAACATATACTTTGATATGCCCACATCCAACCTTCAACTAATAATACATTTGCCCCCACAAGTGTAAGGACCAATCTGTTATCTACTTATGTCCAAAGCCTTATATCCTACTCCTCCCAGTTCTAGGGCCTTTATCATGTTGTCTGTAGAAGATAGGGAGAATCTGTCACATCCAGTCCCTACCTCTGCCAACCCCCTTTATCCCTATCCGCTCTCTCCCTATCATCTACCCCAGTATCACTATTCAACTATTGCATCTGTCTATATCTCCAACCCCTCTATTCCAGTTTACTCTTTCTATGCCTTTATATCTACCTCTCTCCTTGCCTCATCTCTGTTCCTGACCACTTCCCCAATACTCAGGGTAATTTCTAAACTTGTACAGGACATATTTATCTGCATATGGTTGTTTTGTTAATGTTTTTCTCTAAATGTTTAAACAATGTGTTGCTGTACTCATCTTTTCTTTTTTTTCGCAGTTATGTGGACATTCAAAACACCAATCTTGCCCAGCTTTATAAATATAAACAATTGCAGGACTAATTTTTTCTCTTTGCAAATAATTTATCACTGAATTATGTTTATAAATGAGCTCCATTATCTTTATTCCTATCATCTAATTCTCATCTATATTATCTAAAATGCACTCCCTATATCCTTGTCCCTGTCACCAGGGCTATACTGGCCCACTGGGATATTGGGAAAACTCCCAGGGGGGCCAGTCCTGGCAGGCCATGGTTCCTCTGTCCAATATTTTACCCTATATGTGCTGAAGTACCATGTCTTGTTGCTGCAACTTAGCCCCTGATATCTTGCTGGTAATCCTGCAAGAGGCAGGCCGGGCACTCTAGTCAACCCAACATGCCAGCTCACCCCCTTGTCGTGTGCGCATAAGCGGTAACGCCGGTCACTGGTATGGTAATGCTGGTAGCATAGAGTACAAGCTGAGTTCCAGGTGAGTTCAGTCTTTGGGTAGGCAGAATAGGTACCTGCCCAGTGCGCCCCCCCAATTGTTGTGCCCTATGCAGCTGCCTACCCCTATTTCCGGCCCTGAATCCTGCTGCCCCATATTTTGTAGAGATGGTCCTGCTCGTCTGTGTATATATAGTGTGAGCTTGGGAAGCTGAGGGTGGGAAGGTACAAAAATGGTGTGTTTATGTGGTTGGTGGGCCCTCAAGGTGAGGTTTTCTAGTGGGCCCTAAGTACCCCAATCTGACACTGCCTGTAACCCCTGCCTATAACTCCCAGAACCAGGGCCTGCCACATTCACCAGCCTTAGTCACGTTCTCTTCACTCTCTCCAATGAGTCCAGTTTTTAGTTACATTTTTTTTTACATTATGGTTCCAACTCAATGTAGGTGATCTTGCTTTCTTTTTTCCAAACAACAACTGAGCAATATAAACACTTAAACACCTAAAATGGTTGCTGGAGCACTTCTTGTTTCTTTCATAACACTGGGGCTCATTTATAAACACTAGGTAAATAGACACCTGGGCAGTTACCCGTAGCAACCGACTTCCAATTGGTTGCCAGGTGCAAATTTGCACAGTGTTTATAAATAAGCCCCAGTGTGTTTAAAGCACTCTTTACTTTCAAAACATTAAAATGCTTTTCCCTGGCTAGATTTTTTTTATTTGGACCATGTAGAGAATTAACATCCTGGTGTTAATTGCACCTCTTGGAAAGATTTTTTTTGCATACATTAGTAACTAAATGAAAACACTGAAAAAAAATTAAATAACTTTAGTAAATCTGCCACAACAGGCAACAACCAGTTATTCTAGGGTCCTGTTATATACAGTTTATATGATATTTTATTCCACAGGATAGAGCTTTACAAAAAATGCATTTTGTTTGGGTGGTATTAATCTTCAAGACCCTCACCTGCTGCAGAAAAGAAAAAACATGAACCATTGCCCGTTTTGCATATTTATGGGCTAAATAAATCATTCATTTGCCAATTTTTGCTGGATTTCTTTTCCCAATATTTGTTTTGAAAACACTTTTGAGGTTGTCCTTAACACATTGTTTATCAGAGTTATCTCGATACAGTCAGTAGATGCCAACAGTTCAGAAGAGTTACATTTACGCATTCTACAGTAATGAACAGCTAGAACTGAATTGCTGAATACAGTAGATACTTTATACATACACTTAACTCTATAGAAAGTTGTCAGCATAACTCCCAGTGCAACTTCAGCAACAGGGAATGTATATAAAAGCTGTGTTCTGCTGTCTGTCAACAGTATAGCTCACTTGGCCTCTCATCTCTCATCATTGAAAATGGGAAAGGTATGGTTAATTATTTAAAAAAAGCTAGAATACAGAAATGTTACTGTCTATAAATGACATTTTTTAAAAAGCAGATATTCAGTCAATGTATGTCATTACTGAACTCTAATACCAATGTTACGGTTTACTAACAAAACCTACTTAACATCAGTATAAGCATATCATATTATTGTTATTGAAATGCAATCGACATTATAGTATTGACTATTATTACTATAAGGGGCCGATTCACTAAATTCGGGTGAAGGGTTAGAATAAAAAAAACTTTGAATTTCGAAGTTTTTTTGGGCTACTTCGACCATCGAATGGGCTACTTCGACCTTCGACTACGACCTTCGAAAATCGTTCGACTATTCGACCATTCGATAGTCGAAGTACTGTCCCTTTAAAAAAAACTTCGACCCCCTACTTCGGCAGCTAAAAGCTACCGAAGTCAATGTTAGCCTATGGGGAAGGTCCCCATAGGCTTGCCAGTGATTTTTTGATCGAAGGATTTTCCTTCGATCGTTGGATTAAAATCCTTCAAATCGTTCGATTCGAAGGATTTAATCGTTCGATCGAACGAAAAATCCTTCGATCGTTCGATCGCAGGATTTGCGCTAAATCGTTCGACTTCGATATTCGAAGTCGTACGATTTTAGTTCACAGTCGAATATCGAGGGTTAATTAACCTTCGATATTCGACCCATAGTGAATCGGCCTCCAGGTATCACTATAATTATTCACACAATTGTTAGTGAAAAGCAGAGGCAGAGCTGCCTCTGGACTAAAAATCAACCTTCAGTATGATTTAGGCAACAGAATTCTAAACCTGTTTGTTAGTTTGCTCTTTAATTATTAATCTTGTTGATTTCTGGATTATTTACCATTTATTTCATGTTCTCTAGTTTGTATCTAAAACTGTTATTTGGATGTCACAGTCCCATTTCCAGACATCACATAATCTGTAAAAAGTTTTGGCAGACAAAAGGGGACAATTGGAGGAAATATTGTTCTATTTTTGGTGTATTTAGTTATTTATTTTGCTTTATTTTCAGTCTGCTTGCTTGATATGTTTTGCCTTATATTTGGTTTGCTTCCTATTTATTAGAATGGCTTTTTTTTTTGCTTTAGGCTAGTGCCACATGAGGCAGATTTAGGTGTAAAAGCATAAAAGTATGGATTTGCATTCCCGAAACCCACCAAAGGTGTACGCTGAGTAGTTGCCGTTTTTACTACCAACACATGCACTCCATTGGAGGAAAAACCTTCTGTGCCAATAGCCTTAAGATGTTTATAACACACCATGCTCTAAGGGGCCGATTTATCAGAATTCGTCTTGTGTACTGTATTTTGTTTTTTAAAATGGTTTTTGCTCTTAAAATCATGAATTTGAATAATGTTTTTTTAAAAACCGAATTCAAAGTAGAACAATTCCTCAACAATTTTTAATTTTGATAAATGAGCCTCCCCATGTAATGTAGCTGAGGAAACTGCCAATTTGCATCAGTGTAAACATTCTTTTTTTAAATGGGCAAAGAAGCCAAAGAATTATAAGATAATGAGATAACATTAACTTGACTTTTGCAGTTTTTTTGCAGATTTTTTAAAATGAAAATATTCTAAATATCTCCATATTGTTTTTCTAAACAGATCATCATTTATGAGGAACGAAACTTCCAGGGTCGCTCATATGAGTGCAATTACGAATGTCCGGACTTGTCTTCATATTTTAGGCTCTGCAATTCAATTCGAGTGGAAAGTGGAGACTGGATTCTCTATGAACACCCCAATTACAGAGGGCATCAATACTACCTTCATAGGGGAGAACATCCTGATTTCCAGCAATAGATGGGTTTCAATGACTGCATTAAATCCTGCCGCCTGAGCCCACAAGTAAGAAAAGCAATTACTTTTTATGACAACAAAAACAACCCAACTCCAGTTTGCAACCTCTCCAAAAACGAACATCATCAGTGTACATACAGTATGCTAGCAAATAAAGTTCTTACCACCCTCCCAAAAATTTAGGTTGATATTGATATGAACATGATTTCATTATCTGGGAACTTGTTAACTATTAGGTTAATAAATTGCAAAAACTATTATTTTCAAAATGTCAGTATAGTTCCTCTAAAAAAAACAAATGTACCTGTACCATATTGATAGCCAAGCTAGTGCATCATTTCAGCCAATAAGAGAAGTTGTATCCAATGTCCATGTAACCAGGTGCTTAGACAACAACTACCTAGTAAATGGAAGCCTGCAAAAAGCCATATTATTATTTTATTATTATTATTATTATTATTTTTATTAAAGACCATGTGTGGCTATAAATGCGTTGCAGCAAGATATCAGAGAAAGTAAATGGCAAAATATTACAGTGAGAATGAAGATGTCCTCCTGTATTATTTCAACAAACAAAGTACCTGCAATTTACCAGTGCACATTAGCGTTTATTAAAGGGGCATACAAGTTAGTCAAACATTCAATTTATTATTAATATGGCCAAGCTGGTAAAGAGTAACACTAATTATAAAAATTATTTTCTCTTTAGGCTTATTGCAACTCATTTCTGTACTGCACTCTGTTTGCTATTCTATTCTGTTTTATTCCAAGTTCTTGTTTGCCTTGATTCTTATTTCCCAATGCCGCATAAAGTCCAAATAGATTCTAGTTTTGTGGAAAGCAATATATATTGTGCATTTCAGGAAAGACATTGATTTCTTGACACTGTGAATTAAGTGGACAGGGGAGTAGCCATAGATTTCCACTATTACAATCAAAATAGAAAATTGGGGTTATCAATAAAAGTAAAAGTTGCTTCTTCTCTTTTAACACCCTATATGAGTGTTCCCTGTGCTAACAGAAAGTTAGTTAATCTATATGACTACATGGATCACTACATCATCGTACCTGTGAAAAGGTATTTTGCTTTCAGTTCTAACCTATACCTTTCAAACAGAACTGCACTTTAAAAAAATGACCATATAATCCCTTTGAGTACATATGTAAAACATTAGTGTTGTGTTTATTATTAAGGCATTAATTATGATTCAGTTTATTCAATTGTTTCAGTTTATTCCTGTAGGAATACAATACTTTCTTTTCCAAATGACCAAACTTATTATTTTTTTTTTTGTGTATTCACTTTTATTAGTCAGAAGCAGATCATACATTAGAAGAGATAACATTGCACAAAATGAACAGCAAAGATAAATCAATGTTGCAGTACATGTACAATGACAACAATCACAATGCATAGAGCTTGAGACTTCCTAGAAAGTCGTCACACAGTTTAACTAAGTAAACAAAACATTTAAAACTGATGCTGCCTGTTTACCTACTCAACGATTAAAGGGTAGTTGCTCCAAACCTAATTCGATCTCCTACTCGTCAGGACGTAGACTTCAAAGATGAGCTTACGTGAGGCAATTAAGGGAAGTACCCATCACAATCCTACAGACCAAACTTATTATTGTAGTATTAAGCATATTATATTCCACAAGTACAAAGATAAAATATCTGCACTTAGGAGACCCTTTGCTTAGCAGACATAGGGGTAAAGGATAACAGCCCTGTATTCAGCTGAAGCATAAGTATCAGGCTCAGTCAGAGTTTATCCTTTGCACTGTCAAGCGGCTATTGCTATTTGATAAGAAAATCAAATTGTTGGCAATTTTCTCGGGTTGCACTGTGCATGAATATCTTTTTTTAAAGCCACTTACTGTACTGTACCTTCTTCCATGTGTGAGTTATTATACTTACTATTTGCCATTAACAAACAAATAACATTTTAAGAGCCATTTATGATTCCTTCAGGAAGAACTGCAAGAGCACTAACAGAAGGAAAAGCATGCCACTTGGTGTTCATTCAAGCAGCACTTCTGCCTCGGGGAATGGCTGCACGGTGCACTTAAAGGTCCATTGAATTTTAATGGTATCAGAGCTTTTTGAAACCATGATTAAAATCTGTTTCTCTAAACTTTAGAATGCCATGAAGGTTATGAAAAGATCGAGATTGTCGAGACTTTTCCTGCACTGACTTTTTAGAGCTGATTTTTTGATAAATGATACATTTTTGATAAATTTGTTAAATTCATGGATGGGAGTTAGGTTGACTTTGTTTTAATAAAAAATTTAGATACATTTGAGTTTTCGCAATACTCCCTTTGAGTTTTAGAGATTTTTTTTTTTAAAAAAAAAAACCTAACATTTTTAGAGAAAAAAATACAATTAGGGGAAAAAAAGGAAATCTGAACGTTAGTAAATATTAGATATTACATTAGGTCGGAGGTGCACAGCAATGAATCAAGGGGCTCAGGGCCCCACTGTGTGTCCTCTACCACTCCCTAACTTTTATATTTGAATATTCTTGTACATACAATCACAGTACTGACTCTAGTGTGTGTGTTGTGCAAATTATTAGAATGTAAACTCTACTGGCAAGGACAGATATAAATGAAGGATACTCCCTGCAAACCACTACAGAATGTGTTGGCACTTATATGAAACATATTAACGTCTCATTTACAACTGCAAGTCCAGTTGCTCTGAAATGGATGCAAATGTCAGTTTGTTTATGGGCCCAAACTCTCTCACTGTACTTTGGTATAGTTGCAATATGGTGCCAATGTGTCTAAAGGTGGCCATACACGGATAGATCCGCTCGTTTGGCGATGTCGCCAAACGAGCGGATCTCCCTCCGATATGCCCACCTTCAAGGTGGGCAATATCGGGCAGATCCGATCGTGGGCCCTAGGGCCCAACGATCGGATCCTAGCTCTCACAAACCGGCGGTCGGATCGCGGGACCGCATCAACGAACAGATGCGGCCGCGATCCGACGGGATTTTTAACCCCATCCGATCGAGATCTGGCCGACTTTCGGCCAGATCTCGATCGGGGAAGCCCGTCGGGGGCCCCCATACACGGGCCAATAAGCTGCCGACACGGTCTGTCGGCAGCTTTTATCGGCCCGTGTATGGCCACCTTAACCCAGTCTACTCTGATGATTTTTGGACAAGTGCATCTTCTGACACTGGGGAACATTATTCCCTATATATATATTAAAACTTGGACTTCATTCACATAAATTTAAATCTGTGTAAAGTCTAAATCATATTACATGATACCTTGCACTGATGAGATCTAACAAGATCGAAACAGGCTCTCTGCAAGTTTGAAAATATGGCTCTGAACTATTAGGCTGTATCTGTGCTATTAAACCATTGGTTCTGGATGTATACTGTAGTTGGCCAAAGGGATTTGCATGTCTCCACCCATAGTGCCTTATGTGACAGTTAAACTTTCATTTTTGGTATTGAGGCAGTGCTATGTATATGGCAAGAGACAAGTTAATACCTTCTGTTTTCAGAAGGCCTTATGCTGCATGTCTTGCACATGACGGGCTTTTTGGCTCCTTTTAGCCCATCTCACCCTAACCAGGCTAGGTTCTCTGCCATGAATAGTACACAAATAAGGCAACATTCCAGCCCAGACACTCTCTTTCTCAAGCCTTGTGAACAGTGGCTTCGTTCCCATTAGTTAACCATCTACAATTTAAAGTCTATAACATGATACTGTATGCCCTTTTTCATTTGTACTCTGTGCACAGTTCCATCCATGTAAACCTGTACAGATCTGCTGTACTTATTAATATCAATATATTAAGACATTTTGTGCATGCAGCTACTAAAAAAATACCCATCTGCTTAAACAAAACAGGGCTTATTGTCCATATATTGCAATATATTTAAGCTGGCTAACAACATCACAGTCATCCCTGTTCTGCATAGGCCCCACTGTATGATGTGGCCCAGATTTGTTCATTTGGCCAAGCAACCAAACCTGGCTGTTTTATTCAGCTTAATGTGAAATGTGTATCTTCAATACAAAGAAAGAAAAATAATAATGTAGAAAACCAAGCCTTTTGGATAACAGAAGAAATATCTGCACAATATCAAACAGCAAAACACGTAAACTCAACAAGTGTCACATAAAGTTAATGCAATAGTTGATAGTAAACTATGGAAATACAGTTAGAGATAGAAATAGGGAAATACTGTAAGAGATGGAGATACTTAACAATATATATATATATATATATATATATATATATATATATATATAAAACAAAACAAAAAAAACTTCCGCACCCATAGAATTCAGTAATTCAGTAGACTTTATTGCATACAGCATTTTGCAATCCATTTTTCATGCCCTGTAGGCATCAGTACAAAACCTGAAATTAGGCTGGACATTTCTGTATAGAGAATGTTGCAGCAACTGGTCCTATTGAGGCCCTGATATCTCGATACAGTCTGTAACAAACTGTAGGTGCAAGCAATTTTATAGAATTGAACTTGCCTGTTCATACAGCATAGGACAGTTACAACTGGATTGCTGAGTGCAGTAGATACTTTATGCATTCACTTAACTGTACAGAAAGTTGTCAGCATAACTCTCAATTCCTGCAAACTTCAGCATGAGCAAATGTATATAAAAGCTGCTCTCTACTGTCCTTGATCAGTGCAGCACTTTTGGCCACACGTCCAGTCATTCAACATGGGAAAGGTATGGTGAATTCTACTGTATATAACCGCATTTAGAAATAAGAATTTCTTTTTGATGCAAATGCTTACAGTACATACTTAGGGGGTTATATACTAAACCACAATTTTTTTCTTATTTTCAAGCAAAAAATTCAAATCTTAAGATATTAAGTATACCCCGAAGCTGCAAAAAGTCCAAATCTGAAAACCTGCCAAAGTCATATAGAAAGCAATGGCAGATGTCCCTTTTAAAATTTGAAGCTATCGTGGTCTGCGCTGGGTTTTGTCAGATAATCTGAAAAATTCAGGGTTTTTTCGGGCGTTAATCCTAAAAATTTGACTGATTAGGGCGTCAAATTTGAAAAATGTATACTCAATATTATCAAGTTTTTTTCCAACCCTACTTTTTCAAGTTAATTTATTGATAAATAAGATAATATTGTTGATGGGAGTTTGGTTGAGCTTGGTTTAATAAAATTTAAGTTTTAGTAAATAACCCCCTTAATTGTTTCAGAATCAAACTAGTTTATCTTTGTCTGTGTAATAGTGTGTAATATAGTATTTTGCAAGCCTATGTTTTAATTGACTTCCAAAAAGTAATTGGCACTTATTGGCTCATGGCACATGCAGGGCCGCTTCTGCCATGAGGCAAGGTGAAACCCTTGCCTCAGGCGGCAGCGAGCGGCCAGTTACAAGGGGTGGCAAAAAGCCGCCTCTTGTAACTTTAAGAGCCGAACTTCCGGGTTTTAATCCGGAAATTCGGCTCAGCTAGTGCAAAGAGCGCTATAGCGCTCAATGCACTAGCGATACTGTCCCCTGAAACCCGCTCCGACGCAAATTTTTAAGCGCGGAGCGGGAGAGGAGGGGGCGGCATCTGGGCTGCTGCCTCAGGCGGCAGCAGCCCCAGGATCGGCGCTGGGCACATGTGGCGTGTTCAGTACCACAATCTTTTTAGCCGATAGAGAAATGCCACAACTCAGGCTGTACAAAAAAAACTTACACTTTAGATAAGAGAATAACAATACAGGAAAAGGATCACGCAACCAGAAAGCCTGAAATACAGGAAAGATATCTCAAATAGAGTCCATTTTAGGCAAAAAATTTAATTTTTGAATTTATTTATTTCTGTAATAATAAAGCATTACAGGTATAGGATCAGTTATCCAGAAATCTGTTATCCACAAAGTACTAAATCACGAGAAGGTCATCTCCCCCAGACTCCATTTTAAGCAAACAATTAAAATTTTTAAAAATGTTTTCCTATTTCTCTATAATAATAAAACAGTAACTTACTTATACCAAGTAAAATATTATTATTTTTTATTGGAGGAAAAACAATCCTAATGAAATGATTTTTAGTAGACTTACTAAAGACCCCTTATCCAGAAAACCCCAAGTCCTGAGAATTCTGTAAAACAGGTCCCATATCTGTACTTTGCCACCATATAGGTGGCAAAACAATCTTATTAAGTTTATTTAATGTTTAAATGATTTTAGCATACAAGGTGTGGTGATCAGAATAATAGAAAGATCTTTTATCCAGAAAACCCCAGGTTCCACGCATTCGGGATAATAGGTCCTATATCTGTACAAATATAAATTGAAAAATATAATGATTTGTAACCTTACCATATACACACACCATATGTAGAAGAGTACTTTTCTGTCACACATAAATCTTTTCTTTTGCAATTTGTTGGCTCCTTCCAACTTTAATTGAGGTAAAAATATCTATAAGGCTTTTTAATGTAGGTTTAATGATCGTATAAAGCCATGTAACCATTACTTATATCCACCAGATAATGTAAGCTGCGATTAATTGCACTATTGCTGTTAGGACAAAATAAAGAATGTAAAAACTTATAAATGTCAGCATATTGCTTATTTTTCTATACAGATAATCTTCTACGAAGACAGAAACTTCCAGGGTCGCTCATATGAGTGCAATTCTGAATGTCCAGATATGTCCTCAAATTTTAGACGCTGCAACTCCATTCGAGTGGAAAGTGGAGACTGGATTCTCTATGAACATCCCAATTACAGAGGGCATCAATACTACCTCCGTAGGGGGGAATATCCTGATTTCCAGCAATGGATGGGTTTCAATGACTGCATTAAATCCTGCCGCCTGAGCCCACAGGTATAGTAATCAATCACTGTATAGGCCCATACTACGTGCACTATACAACCCCACCCCCAAAAAAAAAAACAGTAATATCTGTGTTTTTACAATTATTAAAATATTGCTAATGTAGTGTTTTTGCCACAAGTTTCACCTTTTCCCTACCTAGACCAGTCTATTAGCAGAACATGAAAGGAGTACTTACACTAATGTAACCAAATACAATTATATTTTAATATCAACCCTGCCCTGGGGTGATCAATGTGATCTTCTAAGATCTTCCACAGTCATTACCCAGGCAGAGTCCCAGTCCCAAGAACTCTTTACCCCAGGTAGTGCGACCTGCCCCAAATACCGCTCCTTTGGATAGAGGCAGTAGCTTCCACATAGCAGGCTATCAAGCAAAATCTGTCCTCACACAGGGGACAGACGCTAGAGCCATTTCAATACCCTTTGCTCTTCAGGCTGGACTCCAACACTCACCCAGAGTATGAGCACACCCAAGCCTCTTTCACAGGAATCCATCACTGGGCAGCTCTATTCACACTCTTTGTTCCAGACATCTCCTTCCAGTCGAACTTCCACACGATTATCAGAGTCTTGGTATCCCCGAGCCCACCAAGGGCCTCACCACCCATGTAGTATCTTTCTAAAGCCGGGGGCATTAGAGACCTGTGGCAATTTAGGGAGAGAGGAAAGCATGTGCAATGTGCCACATAATGGCTAATTGCAACAATTGTTTGCACTTTAGACACTGCATTACCATAAGTAAATGACCCGTAACATGTCTGGAAATTGGGGGAAGCAACAAGCACAAATGTTGAACAAAAAGGTTTTTTAAAAATAACATATATGTAAAGCATTTTCATACCAACGACATTCACAATTTGGTAAATGTCACAATGCCTTTTATTTATTCATTTGTTTATTATGCTGTTGGCTATAAAATGTAATAATCTCTGCTAACTACCAAAAACTAACTTATCATTTCATTTAAAAGCACCAAGGATCATTTAGAATGAAGATCTATGAGAGAGAGGATTTCAGAGGTCAGATGATGGAGTTCACTGAAGATTGTCCCAATGTCTATGAGAGATTTAATTTCCAGGATATCCACTCCTGCCAAGTGCTTGATGGTTATTGGATGCTTTATGAAGAACCCAACTACAGGGGACGTCAATACTATCTGAGGCCTGGCGAGTACAGGAGATACACTGATTGGGGAGCCATGAACCCCAGAATTGGCTCCTTTAGACATGTTTATCATCACTAATAAACTGCCTGATAAGCTAAATTACAATTATTAACATGACAGCAATTCTATAAAATATGGATGCTAAAAAATAAAGATTATTAAAACAATGACGTTAATTGAAGCACTGTCATTATTTAAAAACAAAACAAATAGCAGGTACATTTAGGGGGTTATATATTAAGTCTCGAGTTGTGTTGTCCACAAAAATTCAAGTTTTCAAATTGATTTTTTTGTTCAAAACTCATATTTTCGGGCTCAGATTTGTCAAGTTTTTTTAAAAAAAAAATTGAATTTTGCAAGATTTATTAAAACCTGACCCTGGAAATAGCTTGAATCTGAAAATACACCATCTAAAGCTTGTTAAAGTTTTTTTTCCATTCAAGCTTTTTCTTAAACAAGATACCAGTCATCGAGTTGCAAGTTCTTTTGCGTTCATTCGAGGTCTAAAAACTCATTGGACATTTGATAAATAATCCCCTTACTCTGAAGTTGTGGACCCTACACTTTAGGCCCTTTTCTTATAGTATCAATTAATAAATAATGTGCAGATAGCTACACTAATAGCAAATGGTTAAAGCACACAATTAAATACACTTATATAGTCAAAATAACATACCAATACAAATGTTAATAATAAAGGTATTTACTGGACAGAACTGGACAGAGTTACTGGATGGCCATCTTCCATTAATTCTATTCCTATTTTGAATTTTTTCAAATGATTTCCTTTTTCTCTGTAATAATAAAACAGTACTTTGTACTTGATCCTAACTAAACTGTATGAATCCATATTGGTGGCAAAGCAATCCTATCAGATTTATTTAATGTACTATACTTACTTGATCTAAAAGTTGATCTAAATTACAGAAATATCCCTTATCCAGACACTCTCAAACATTCTGGAAAATAACTCCCATGCCTGTAATAATAGTGCCCAATACCTACAAACTACTGCAACACATGGTACAATTTAATCTGAAAGATTTCAATGACATTATTGTAATTAAGGTTTTATTAAACTTTTTTGTTCCTATGAACTGTCTTAAGACATTTCTATGGAAATATTTAAGTATATTATTTCTTGAAAGAAGGTTGCCATATTGCAAATTTAGTGCATCTTTTAGTCAAACATGCTTTTTAGGTACACATGGAGAACAAGGGAATACAACTTAACTTATGTTGTATTTATTGTCCCAAAACACAATTCACTGAAATCAATAAATGTTTGCTGTACCAAAGAATAGGTGCAATTTTATATTAGACTCAGAATCCTACACTAAGGAAAAATTAAAAAATAAAAAAATGATAATCGATAATGCTCTGTATAAACATCGATTAAAGTGGAGGTATGGGATCCTTTATCCAGAAACTTGTGATCCAGAAAGCTGCAATTTATGGAAGGCAATCTACCATAGAGAGTAGGAAGTAAAGACCACACACACACACAGAAAATTTTTGCTGGGGAGCTTACCCAATTTATTCTGCAAGTGAAACCACAAAAATCAATGTTTTTTTGGGGGGGTAACCCTTTGTGGTTTCACTGGCTGAATAAATGGGGTAAGCTCCCCAGGCAAAGTTTTCTGTATGTGTGAGGTCTCTACATCCTACTGTGCATGCATTTGGGATGTCGCCATACATCTTTAAAACCTGGCACCCTGGTAATATATTCACTAAGGGGTCAGTGCAGCTGTTAACTATTTTGGTATAGCATCTTCCATAGAGTCCATTATAAGAAAATAATTAACATTTTTAAAAATTATTTCCTTTTTCTCTGTTATAATAAAACTGTACATTGTACTTGATCCTTTCTAATCAACTTGCATAAATGGACATTGGTGGCAAAACCATCCTAGTGAGTTTAGTTAATGTTTAAATGAATTTTATCAGTCAAGGTATGGTGATCTAGATGGTAGATTACAGAAAGATCCCTTATCTGGAAAACCCAGGTCCCAAGCATTCTGGATAATAGATCCCATATCTGTACTGACATTTATATCCAGTTTTCAATTTTTGCTCACAATTAGCCAGTGTGCTTCCCTGAGTCCGGGTGGTTGTGAGCCATAAAGATTCAGAAGTCACTCACATACCCTGTGTAAACATTACAAAACACATTCCATGATATCTAGTTAAACTGCTTGAACATCCCATGGGAAAACCACATCATGATTTTTATGGTTTACTTTTTATTTCTAAATTACACTGTTTGCATTGCAAATAACTGACCATTTATAATGTTAATCTTGAACCAACAAATGTATTTTTTTTAGCTGTAATGGCAGCTCTCTCAGTGCATTATCCTTATTCTGAGTATTAAGAAGGAGCCAGTACTTCACAATGGAACTCTTTTGAGACAGCTACTGTTTATTCCCTTCTCATTGTATTTCAACAAGACCCAGGTTGTGCACCTTAGCCCCACCTAGTAGTAGACATCATAATAGCATCCAAGCAGGAAAAGCAATGCAAATGAATACTTCAGCAGAGGTGTCAGGGAGCTGCTATCTGGTTAGCTGCTCATTGTTCTGTTGATAGGCTGCCAATGGACTGCTGGGGGTCGGAAGGTAGGGGGTTGAAATCAGTCCAACTTGCAGTGTAGCTGTAAAGAGTGAACTTTATGAGAGCACAAGTCACATGGTTTGGGGGGCACCCATGTCAGTATCCCTTTTTTAGTTTGGCAAGTACAGAACATGCATACCACAAACAATAATGTGCCCATTCTCTTATATGCTCTGGTCTTTGCCTTTGTTCTAATAACTGACACCCAGTTGGGCAGGAAATCCACTGTATATTTCAGCTGTTACCATCACTGAACAAACGTGCAGATTGAAAGTGTGGCTTCATTAAAATAATAAAGGAAAAAGCAAATGTACTTCTAAATGTAATAATCAGTTATTTTCTTCAGTCTGTAAGTAGGAACTTACACATTGGTGTTGCAGTAGATATATTTGGATTTTGAACAAAACTTTCCCTTTTTAGTTTACACTGGAGCAGTGGCCAGCTCCATGTTGTAGCCCTCACCCTTTCCAGCTACAGTCAGGATTTGGGAGATTTTAACCTTGAAAGCAGCAAGTAAGATGCAGGTAAAATGTAGTCCCTGAATGAAGCAATAGAATTCTTAATGAATCAGATAAAATTGAGCGTAGGACTGGCCAGACCAGGGATGACTGACAAAGTTGGTCAGCTTAAATATATTGCAATATATGGACAAACAATCCCTGTTTTGTTTAAAGAGTAAGCCATGTTTTAGTAGCAAAAATGTGTCAATGTCCTTAATATGTTGATAATGGGTTGAGTGCAGAGGACCTCTTGTATTTGTCTATTTGGATTTTGCCAAAGCTTTTGATACAGTGGCGCTTAAACAACTGCTTTATAAACTAAGGTCTGTAAGTCTTGGTAATGTTGTTGATGGATAGGCTACAAGATTGTCTACAGATGATGATTGTCAGTGTCAGTGGTACAGTCTCTACTTTTATTTATATTTGTTTATTAACATGGGAGAAGGCTGTGGCATCCTTACAACATGATCTAGACAAAATGGCTCTCTGGACAGCTAAGTGGCAGATGAAAAGGCCAGATTTATCAAATATCGAGGTCAAGCAGAAAAAAGTGAATGTGGAAAAAATTGTAGTCAAAACACAAGCTTTTTCGGGTTTTTTCCCCCCCCAAAACCTTTATTTATTTAAAAAAAACTTTAACTGAATAGTCTGGTTTGTGTGTTTTCAGCCAAAAAAAGTTGCATGCTGGCGAAAATAAAATATTTCCATTTATTTTCAATGAAGCTAAATAATATCCCATGTTGTATTGCTTGTCCATCCATTGGCCATGTCTGTGAGGAACAGTTTGATTTACAATAGGTTTTTTTTATCTTCTGTTCCCATTAAAAGGGTTAAATAAATAAAGTTTTTAGAGAATACTCCTATAGACTTCCATATAACCCTGTCTGCTTTTACTTGGCAGTTGTTTTCACAATTTTTTGCTGACTAGCTGAGGTTTCAGAAAATACTCTTTTTTTGTTTGTGTTTTTTGGCACATTTTTCTCAAATCAATAGAAAAACAGAATGGCATTATTGCTCCCAATCTTTTTAGGTACAAAAACAAGTAATCCAGAACAAAGCAAAATGCAATAAAATGGAAATAATCCAATCAAAGCCCTCACTCTCTTTCCTCTGCCCTCTCTGAGGAAACAACCTTATCTGTTTAATCCAGGGTTCTCCATCCTTTAGTCCCCAACACTTCTGCATCCATCAAGATTTCATTCATCATTTACTAGGCTGCCAAGCTCCCACTGCAATGAAACCCATCAATGAACTTAACATTTTGTTAACTCTTGCCACTATTTTGATTACCCACATAGGTCATAAAATTCTTTGTTTGTGCGTGTTCAACATTTGCCCCTCTTAAAGATGACACTGCTCTTACAGATTTGCACATTTTACAGATGGTTCCCTACCTGAACCGGGTAGGTAAAATTGTGGCTGGGTAGGGGAATTTCTTACAGCTATAGGTCTGCTTCCTCTATAGTTATGCCACTGGTCAGTTCCATCTGTAAGCAGTGCTCTAAACTGCTGCAATTTTTTGACTCTAAAAAGATCTCATGAACCTGAACTTGTGTGCTGAAGGGCCTCCATTGGTGATCGGGAGTTCTTCCTATTAACACCACATCATCTGTGAAGGCCATGTACTGTAGGGCCAATCAAAGCAATAAAAGTGATTCTGAGATTAGTGATCAAAATCGCAGTTCTATTAATTTCGCTGTGGAATGAAGTTTTGTAGAGTACAAACATGTAATCAACAGTAACAAAGAACTAAAAATGCAATGAAACAGTTAGAGTGACAATAAAACATTTTAAAACCTAGCTATTGCATAGACATATAATTGCACAGAGAGATTAGTAGTCACAACAGTCACACGACAAAAAAAACCCAAATACACTGTATACAATAAAAAGTTAAATATTGTATACACTTGTCAGAGTATTGTGTGTGTGTGTGTCTGTATAAATGCCTTTTTATGTATGCGAGTGGTGTGAGTGTATAAAAGTCCCCAGATTGTGTGTGTAGTGTACCACTTACTTGGTTGCAAGCTGGCAAACAGGCAGAAGCTGTAGGAGAGGCACTAGTGCTGATCGAGGTCTTCCATGTGGCTCCAGATGGTGGAGAAGACACTGTGGGACTCAGGAAGTATTGACAAAAACAGGCACATTGTTTCTATGTTCATTTCCTTATTGATTCTGCCCAGGGGTCACTTGCTTCCCCCTCTCTGCTGATTTCCTAGGAGCACGGGAATGTCCCTAGGTACCAACCTAAAATTTTCAAGCTGAATACTTCAGCCTCCTGACAATCATTTTTTTCCCCAAGCGGGTTTTTCAAAAAAAAATTAAAAGCTCAGCACCTAAAACCTGCAGAGCTTTTTATTTTTCTGTTGGGAAAACAAAACAATTGGCAGGAAGCCAATGTATTAGATGAGTAAACTACAGGAACTTGTGTGCGTTTTTACTAGCCGACTCTTAAAAGGCTTGAGTGTTCTTCAATGGGGCCTTCAAATTCTTTAGTGCAATTGTGTCCAGTTCGTGTCAAAGATCACATGCAATTGTATTGTGTGCAATGCCACCTCAGAGTCCTATTTTTTTAATTTCCTTAATCTCTATTAATTAGACAGTACCTTATACTTGATGGTAACTAAGCTGCTTGAACATATCGGTAGCAAAACAATTCTCTGTTATCTTTATTTAACATTGCCTGTTTTAAGTAGACTTATGGTGATCCATACTAGGGAGACACCCGGTTCCTGAAAAACCCCAGGTCCCAAGCATTCCAGATAATAAATCCCATACCTGTATATAACTACAGTGTATAAAAGTGCCAGATAACAGAAGCCATAGCAACACTAAAGTGATTCATCAGAAGATTAAAAAATAAATAAATAAATATATATATGTTACAAATATAATAATGTTAACAAAATGCAAATTGTATCAAATATTAACATACTTCAAGAGAAGGTACTAGCGTTACTAGTTAACAAATATGTAATTAGATTAAAATTACTGCTTCATGTTCATACAGGTTTTTGCAATGTAGTTTGTATGTTTCTGTATAGAGAATGTTGTAGCAACTGGTCCTATTGAGGCTCTGATATCTCGATACCGTCTGTAACAAACTGTAGGTGCAAGCAATTTTATAGAATTGAACTTGCCTGTTCATACAGCATAGGACAGTTACAACTGGATTGCTGAGTGCAGTAGATACTTTATGCATTCACTTAACTGTACAGAAAGTTGTCAGCATAACTCTCAATTCCTGCAAACTTCAGCATGAGCAAATGTATATAAAAGCTGCTCTCTACTGTCCTTGATCAGTGCAGCACTTTTGGCCACACGTCCAGTCATTCAACATGGGAAAGGTATGGTTTGTATGGTGTAATGTTTGAGGGAATTTTTAAAATTAACTTGAACTGAATTTAATGCTTGCTTAATTCTCTCTCCAATCTGAACTAATGAATAATGTGCATGCATGGAGGCTACGGTATCCTGCAACGACCACCAGAATGTACGTGGCATTAATTTGTGATGGTACTGAAAATTATGGTATTTCAATACAAATCAAATACAGGGAAAATAACGTGTCATGTAATTTACCAAAATGGGCATCTGTTGCGAATTGCTGCATTGTCTACAAGTTATGGCACTCACAGCCTAGCACGCATTCATAATGATTCTGGAATCAAAAATTGCATCTTACATTTTGCACGTGTTTCATAAATAAGGCCTGTGGTGATTTCCTTACTGCTTCTCCCTTATATTGAAATATATTTTATTTAAGATGCTATTTAAGATGCCTTTCTCCTTTGATTGTAACTGAGAAAATTATCATCAATCATTTATTATAATATGATTTTAATCTATGAATGTATAATTTTGAACAATATAAGTTCTTTATTATACACCAGAAAGTTGAGTTTGCAATGCACATCGACTACTCTTTGCTATTATGACATACTCTTAAATGCATGGAAATGGCTTTGTTTTTATAAACAGATCACCTTCTATGAGGACAGAAACTTCCAGGGTCGCTCATATGAGTGCAATTCCGAATGTCCAGACATGTCCTCAAATTTTAGACGCTGCAACTCCATTCGAGTGGAAAGCGGAGACTGGATTCTCTATGAGCACCCCAATTACAGAGGGCATCAATACTACCTTCGTAGGGGAGAATATCCTGATTTCCAGCAATGGATGGGTTTCAATGACTGCATTAAATCCTGCCGTCTGAGTCCACAGGTAGGGAAATCAGATATTATTTATGCCACCTAAAGCTTGCAAAACTAATATGAATGCGCAATTACTATTAATGCTATATTTTTAGTACAGGTTTCACCTTTTAAATTAATTATATACCTTTTCAGCCAGGCTAGCAGCAACATACTGTAGGTTACTCCTAGGAATCCTTACACTACAGGGGCAGGCCCTGGCAGTGATGGATCATACCTTATTTTTGTGGAAACAATAACCTAAGATTGAATTTCTTCATCACGTACCAGTCAATGCATGCATAACCAGTCACATGTCCTAGGAACTCTACAATGACAGGAGAAAAGTAAAAAAAAAAAAAAAAAAAAAAAAAGTGATACGTTGAAAACAAATCGAAATGGAAATCCAAAATATACATAATTATATACAAAATTTAAAAACAAGGGGTTAAAAATAAAACATACAACAAGAAGGTACATTCAGTGTGTTTCAGGCAAACTTCCATGTAACTGAAAAGGAAATGCCTGCCCTCAGATCAAAGTATCTATTATTTATAGGAATGCACCGAATCCAGGATTCGGTTCGGGATTCAGCCAGGATTCAGTCTTTTTCAGCAGCATTCAGTATCCTTCTGCCCGGCTGAACTGAATCCGAATCTTAAGCCACTGTAATAGACAATGTGATCCAGCTTTATCCACACCAAGACTCAATGCCCAATAGCACTCCTTCCCATTGCTATATAACTAATAAGAGAGATTTTAGGTACCAGATGGGACAGCTAGTTGTGAATTGTAAGTGTAAGGAGTAACTAGCAGGGAATACTAACACCTCCATGTTGTGATTATCCATTACTTTGGTAAATATTACAATACCTATCTGTTTATTTTATTATTGGCTGCAGATTTGAGGAAACGTATGGAATTTAAGAATCTCTGCTATTTACTACTATGAAAAACTAACTTGATCATTTCATTTAAAAGCACCAAGGATCATTTAGAATGAAGATCTATGAGAGAGAGGATTTCAGAGGTCAGATGATGGAGTTTACTGAAGATTGTCCCAATGTCTATGAGAGATTTAATTTCCAGGATATCCACTCCTGCCAAGTCCTTGATGGTTATTGGATGTTTTACGAAGAACCCAACTACAGGGGACGTCAGTACTATCTGAGGCCTGGAGAGTACAGGAGATACACTGATTGGGGAGCCATAAACCCCAGAATTGGCTCATTTAAACAGATTTACCATCACTATTGAACTGCCTTTAACCTGAAGATCTGTAATATGATGAATTATTAACATGATGGCAGTTCTAAAAGATATAAAATATATATTCCTGACAAAAATAAATCTTATTAGAACAATGATGTGTTGATTCAAGTGTCGTTATTAATGATAACTGTAATAATGTCAATAACTAAAAACTCAGAGAAAGCCAAGTAATTTTTCGTCTGGAAAACCATGCATAGTATAGAAATATCTTAGTTTATTTAGAATTTTTATTTCTTTTAATCAATTTTGTTTTCCTTATGAAAACTTTAACGTTCAGCATTTCTAAGACCAAGGTTGTCATACTTAAAGTAAACCGAATGACTTTGTGGTTATATGTGCTGCCCTTTGTCTTTCATGGCCCATTCTGCTGCCAATTATGCTCTGCATGTAATACAGTTTGCTCAGGGCCAGATTTACATAGTGGGCACCCCTAGGCCCACTACCGTTTGTCGCCTCTGTCCCCTCCAGGGGGACAGGAGCAATGGAAATTGATGCATGGGAAATTTAAAAAATGATTGTATCTCCAGCGCATCCCTAGTGTTTTTGAACCAATGTGGGTGTGGCTGGGCAGCATGCCGCCCCCCTAAAATCCTGCCGCCCTAGGCCTGGGCCTTGGTGGCCTTTCCACAAATCCGGGCCTGAGTTTGCTGCATATGCTGCTCCACTGATTGCCCGTCTATTCCCCAGAATTCTCTACTCATGGCCTCATCTCTTGCTCCTGTGGTGTTGCACTTTGTCTAGATGACCCAATGGAACACCAGTCTGCTACCTCAGTCTACTACCTAGCTTTGTTTGATACTTAAACTTCTCCCTGTGTCAAAAGTCAGGTACCCAGATGGGTTGCTGGACATGAAACTTGACCTCTGATAGAAGAGTTTGTAACTTAAGCTGTAGCTCTGACCAGGCACCTCCCAACAGTTCCTTGCAGTTTTAAATATACACTCAGCTACACCTTTATATAAACATGTAATTTTACCTGTATACTACTATATTTCCTGGATTTTATTCATTGATAACTACATGCAGCCATTATAGAAAGCACAGAAAAAGATAGTCGGCATCTGTCATCTCTAACTTACTTTTTTACTACAATGCCTACTACAATGCCTACTACAATGAGATTTTCAGCATTCATTGTTGACATAAAGTATTTCATCAGCACAGGTAGGGGCAGATTTATCAAGGGTAGAATTTCGAAGTATAAAAAATGTCGAAATTCGACCATCGAATTGCATTACTTCAATATTCGAAGTCGATGGTTTTTTTAATTGAATTTGACCATATTGGAACAAGAGGATTTTTTGGAATAGGGATCTTTCTATAATTTGGATATCCATACCTTAAAGGGATACTGTCATGGGAAAAAAAAATTCAAAAAGAATCAGTTAATAGTGCTGCTCCAGCAGAATTCTGCAGTGAAATCCATTTCTCAAAATAGCAAACAGATTTTTTTATATTCAATTTTGAAATCTGAAATGGGGCTAGACATATTGTCAATTTCCCAGCTGCCCCAAGTCATGTGACTTGTGCTCTGATAAACTTCAATCACTCTTTACTGCTGTACTGCAAGTTGGAGTTATATCACCCCCTCCCTTTTCTCCCCCAGCAGCCAAACAAAAGAACAATGGGAAGGTAACCAGATAACAGCTCCCTAACACAAGATAACAGCTCCCTAACACAAGATAACAGCTGCCTGGTAGATCTAAGAACAGCACTCAATAGTAAAAACCCATGTCCCACTGAGACACATTCAGTTACATTGAGATGGAAAAACAGCAGCCTGCCAGAAAGCATTTCTCTCCTAAAGTGCAGGCACAAGTCACATGACCAGGGGCAGCTGGGAAATTGACAAAATAAGTATTTGTGCAGCTTAGTTAGGTTCAAGGACACGGCAGTGTTTTATTATTATATTAATTAATATGGACACATTATCCAATAATAGCATGTTGTTTGTAGGCCTCTCTCTGAAAATAGGAATGATGTGCACACTGAGCATTTCATTTACACCAATTAACTGACTACTGTCCTGTTCATGCTCAGATTCCCAAGTCATGTAAGAATATAGGAATATAGGATAATGGCAGGGGAGGAGAAGCTCTAAGCAATGATAGGAATCCAGTTAACAAAAGTGTGGAAATGCACTACACAAAGCCTTCTGGATAAAAAGCTTATATAAACTAGACAATATTCCAAAACAGGAATTCTCTTTTGTTTATACTTGCTGATTAAGCAATTATAAGCTGTATATAGGATCTGCTGCCTCTGATATTGTATCAGAGGAGGCTTTTCATTGTGCCAAATGGGAAAGGTAAGCATACACAATGAATGAATGAACTCATACAGAATAGTATAGTTCTGCAGTGCAGGTATTTGTAGAGATCTGTATTTGTTTTGCAAATAGACCTATTCATTATTGTATATCAGATAAGGGTATTTTTAAATCAAAATATTGCACTCGAATAATTATATGATTAAAAGTGTGATTGCATTAAAGTGGTTTGCGAAATCCTTTAAAATAAAAACTGAAAGGAATGGAACAATACCATAGTTAGAAATCAAAATTGTGCAATACTGAGTAATGCTTGCTCATATTTACATTACTAAACATCAGATAACAAAATCAATTTACAGTGCCAAATTTAAAGTGAACCAGGCATACTCTTGTTTGTGTTCTGTCATACACGATAATGACATTTATTGACCTAAGCAGGATTCATGATTAACAGGAAGGAAGCCTTGCGGCTCTGTATGGATGGACATGGTGATCAGCGCAATTTACCAGTTGAGGGCTTCACCAACGTGCTCCTGCCGACCCTACTCGACCCCTTTTTCGGGTCTTTGGTGGTAGGCAAGTATTACCTGCGACCTGGAGAATACAGAAGATTCAGTGACTGGGCGCATCTAATGCCAGAGTAGGGTCTTTTAGAAGAGTAATGGATCTATAAATAGTCTGTAATTTCTGATTAAAACAATATGATAAAATGCCTGTAACGATCGCCGCCCGGAGCAAACCCAGGAGCTCCGGGCGGCGCGTCCTCTTCCGCCGGCGTCGCTCCCAAAATGGCGGCGCCCATGGCCGCCACGTGGGTAAGCGGCGCCGGCGCGATGACGTCAGTGCGCAGGAGCGTCAATGACGTCAATGGCGCCAAATTCAAAATAAAAAGACGATCTAGACGCCAGAATGGCGCCCAAGTATAGGATAACTTCCCCTAAGCTTATCCTGGGTTCCCTGTGTGCCTTATTACCTAATCCTGTTCCTGCCTTGTATCCTGACCCCTTTGCCTGGACTTTGGACTTCGTTGTATTCTGCCTGCCTATGAACTCTTGCCTGATCCTGACTATTCTTCGTTTAACCCTTTGGACACCGCGACCTTGTTCCCTCAAGAGGGCTTCCTCCTCGATCCAGACAACCTCCCTGGAGCGAGCTCCCGGCTCCCTGACATTATACTTGGGCCATGGATCCTTCTGAGGAAGCCACACCGGATGTCGGACGAGCGCTCCGCGGACTGGCATCCCGCATGGAGGACTACGAAAATCAGCAGGTTCGCATTGGGCAAGCTCTCGATATCCTGCTTGCTCGTGTGCCTTCCGCGCCCTCCGCTGCTCCACCTACTGGGAATCCCCCCATGGTGGCAGCCTCTACGAACGCAAGCTACACGACAGGTGAGCCTCGCATTCCACCTCCCCTTCGCTTCAGTGGGGACCCACAAGCCTGCAGGGGATTTGCCACACAGTGCCAAATTCAATTTGAATTCCAACCCTCGCAGTTTCCTAGTGAGCGTTCCAAGGTGGGGTATGTGATGTCTCGATTGGAAGGCAAGCCTCTGGAGTGGGCAACGTCTCTTTGGGAGAAGGATTCCCCGGTGACTTATGCTGTTAAAGACTTTCTCCAAGCTTTTCGCATTGTCTTTGATGCTCCAGGTCGGGTCACGAACGCCCCAGCCCGTCTCTTGCAGCTCCGGCAGGGAAGCCGCAGTGTCAATGAGTACGCTATAGACTTCCGAACACTGATGGCGGAGACTTCCTGGTGTGATGACGCTTACAAGGCCGTATACTACCAAGGCCTATCCATCCGCATCAAAGATGATCTCGTCTCCAGAGAGACTCCTGACACCCTGGAAGGACTGATCGCTCTATCTATTAAGGTGGACACCCGCCTCAGAGAACACCAGGTGGAGAGAGAGCACAGCAGACGATTTTCTCCCATGTTGGCCCCTCGCTTTCAAAGGCCTATTCTGCAAGCTCCCACTGTCCCTGTGACTCATGTGTCCACGTCTCCCCTGGAGGAACCTATGCAAGTAGGAAAAGCTCGCCTCTCTGAGCAGGAAAAACTCCGAAGACGAATGGCAGGTCTCTGTTTGTACTGTGGTGGGCATTCCCATTTTGCCAACGCCTGCCCTGCCAAGGCCAAGACTTTTGTACCCCGAGGTATGTCTCAGGTTTCTCATGTAGGGGGCATCACTCGAGGGCCTCAGGAGAAGTATCTAGAAAAGTCACGCAGACTTCTTCTTCCCTTGCAGATTCACCTGGCAAGTAAGACTATCTTCGAAAGGGCCTTCCTCGACTCCGGAGCGGATGGCAATTTCATGGACGCCTTCTTTGCCGAACGCATGAAGATTCCCCTGCTCCCATTGTCTTCACCTCTGCGAATTACCGCTATAGATGACAAACCCCTGGAGTTTGAATTCGTCACTATGTTCACGGCGGAACTATCTGTACAAGTTGGGGCGCTGCATCAAGAAAAACTTTCATTCTTCATCATCCCCTGTCCTTCTACTCCAGTAATATTGGGTCTCCCGTGGTTACGTCTGCATAACCCCACCATAGACTGGTCCTCTGGGCAGATCTCTCGTTGGAGTTCATTTTGCCTGCAACATTGCCTCCCGCCTAAACCCCTCGAGAAGGTGAATGTCTCCACTGCAGAACTAAAGATTTTGCCCTCCACTTACAAGGGATTTTCTGATGTGTTTTGTAAAAAATCTGCAGAGTTCCTTCCCCCACATCGCTCCTACGACTGTCCGGTTGAACTCCTGCCTGGAGCCATGCCCCCCAGAGGGCGCACTTACCCTCTCTCTCCTGCAGAGACTACCGCTATGAAGGAGTACATCCAAGAAAATCTCCAGCGGGGGTTTATCCGCCCTTCTACCTCTCCTGCAGGGGCTGGGTTCTTCTTCGTGGAGAAGAAGGACGGAGGCCTTCGGCCTTGTATAGACTATCGGGGCCTGAATAAGATCACCGTAAAAAACAGGTATCCCCTGCCCCTGATTGCTGAGCTCTTTGACCAGCTGAAAGGGGCAAAGATTTTCTCCAAGTTAGATCTCCGGGGGGCCTACAACCTCATTCGCATCCGGGAGGGTGACGAATGGAAGACGGCATTCAACACTCGGGATGGGCACTATGAATATCTTGTTATGCCCTTCGGCCTATGCAATGCCCCTGCCGTCTTCCAGGAGTTTGTTAATGATGTGTTCCGAGATCTCCTAGGAAGGTTCGTAGTCGTATACTTGGACGACATCCTGATCTTCTCCAAGGACCTTGAAAGTCATCGCTCCCAGGTAAAGGAGGTACTCTCTCGTCTGAGGAAGAACTCTCTCTTCGCCAAGTTGGAGAAGTGTGTCTTCGAGGTATCCAAGATCCCCTTCCTAGGGTACATTATCTCTCCAGAGGGATTTGAGATGGACCCCGTGAAAGTGTCGGCCATCCAGGAGTGGCCTCTCCCTCTGAGTACCAAGGCAATCCAGAGATTCATCGGATTTGCTAATTATTATCGGCAATTCATCCGGGGATTCTCTTCCCGCATTGCACCTATCCTGGCCCTCATTCGGAAAGGGGGTAAACCCAGCCTGTGGCCTCCATCTGCCATAGAAGCCTTTCAGTCCTTGAAAGAGGCCTTCACGTCTGCTTCTGTTCTCCGACATCCCAATCCTGTACTACCCTTCTGCATCGAGGTTGATGCTTCTGAAGTCGGAGCCGGAGCTATCCTGTCTCAGAGACACTCCACTGATGGAAAATTGCACCCCTGTGCGTTTTTCTCCAAGAAGTTCTCATCCGCAGAGCAGAACTATGATGTCGGAAATCGAGAACTCTTGGCAGTCAAGCTGGCCCTTGAAGAATGGCGTCACCTCCTGGAGGGCTCTGAAATTCCTGTCCAGATTTACACAGATCACAAGAATCTGGAGTTTATACAGTCCCTCAAGAGGCTAAATCCCAGACAAGCCAGGTGGGCCCTTTTCTTTTCCCGATTTAACTTTATTTTGACTTATCGCCCAGGTTCCAAGAATCGGAAGGCCGACGCCTTGTCTCGTAGCTTCACTCCGGTGGACCGTGACCCTGAGAGGCAGGAGCCAATCATTCCACCAGTCAAGATCATTGCCTCTCTGTATCCCCAATTTGCCGACCAGATCCTGGCTGGGCAGTCCTCGGCTCCTCAAGATACTCCGATTGGCATGGCCTTCGTCCCTCCAGAACTTCGCCTGGCCATCCTGCAACAAACCCACTGCTCCAGGCAAGCAGGACATCCTGGTCCGGCCAAGACCCTTGAACTCTTGAGGCGCCTAGTCTGGTGGCCTGATATCCGCAAGGATGTGAAGGACTTTGTTGCTGCTTGTAATGTTTGTGCCACATCTAAGTCAAGTCACTCCCGCCCCAGTGGGTTACTACAGCCCTTACCAGTTCCTTCCCGTCCCTGGACCCACCTGTCCATGGACTTCATTGTCGAACTTCCTCCCTCCTGTGGGAACACTGTGATCTGGGTTGTCATTGATCGTTTCTCCAAAATGGCCCATTTCATCCCTCTGAAGAAGTTGCCCTCTGCGGTGGAGTTGTCCCAGTTATTCATCCAGTACATCTTCCGCCTGCATGGTTTCCCGGTGGAGATCGTCTCCGATAGAGGCACCCAGTTTACTGCCAAGTTCTGGCGTTCCTTATGCAAAGACCTGGGAATTGTTCTTCAGTTTTCTTCTGCATACCACCCGCAGACGAATGGGGCAGCTGAACGGGTCAACCAAGCCCTGGAACAGTTCCTGAGGAACCACGTATCCCTCTGCCAGGATGACTGGTCTGATCTCCTCCCATGGGCGGAATTCGCTCATAATAATGCTTGTCATTCCTCTACAGGGAGATCTCCGTTCATGTCGGTGTATGGTCAGCATCCTCAAGCTTTTCCCCAAGACTTTGTGCTATCTGACGTCCCGGCTGCTGACGATTCCGCAGCCCATATGTCTGCTATTTGGGCTGCTACCAAGTTGAACCTAGAGAAGAGCGCTCTGGTTCATAAGACTTTCGCGGATCGTCGTCGAAGATCCTCTCCTCTCTACAAGGTGGGTGATAATGTCTGGCTCTCTTCCAGGAATATCCGGTTGAAGATACCATCTCCCAAGTTGGGTCCAAAATTCGTGGGTCCATTTCCCATCCTGGAGATAATCAACCCTGTGGCTGTCAGACTCCAGCTTCCACCAGAGATGAGAATCCCCAACGTGTTCCACGTGTCTCTGGTGAAACCCGCCATCACCAACCGGTTCTCTGGCGGTCAGTCTCCTCCTCCTGCCATCTCTGTGGAGGGTCAACTCGAGTACGAGGTGGAGAAAATCCTAGACTCCAGAATCTCCAGAGGGTCCCTTCAGTACCTCATTCAGTGGAAGGGCTTTGGTCCTGAAGAATGCTCCTGGGAAGGACACCGTGATGTTCACGCTCCTCGTCTGGTGAGGGTATTCCATTCCAAGTTTCCCCAGAAGCCAAGTCCTGGTGGTCCGGAGGCCCCCCGTGAGGGGGGGGGTACTGTAACGATCGCCGCCCGGAGCAAACCCAGGAGCTCCGGGCGGCGCGTCCTCTTCCGCCGGCGTCGCTCCCAAAATGGCGGCGCCCATGGCCGCCACGTGGGTAAGCGGCGCCGGCGCGATGACGTCAGTGCGCAGGAGCGTCAATGACGTCAATGGCGCCAAATTCAAAATAAAAAGACGATCTAGACGCCAGAATGGCGCCCAAGTATAGGATAACTTCCCCTAAGCTTATCCTGGGTTCCCTGTGTGCCTTATTACCTAATCCTGTTCCTGCCTTGTATCCTGACCCCTTTGCCTGGACTTTGGACTTCGTTGTATTCTGCCTGCCTATGAACTCTTGCCTGATCCTGACTATTCTTCGTTTAACCCTTTGGACACCGCGACCTTGTTCCCTCAAGAGGGCTTCCTCCTCGATCCAGACAACCTCCCTGGAGGGAGCTCCCGGCTCCCTGACAATGCCTCACAATACTTGTCTTTTTTTAATTGTTCTTAGAAAACTATAATTTAGAAGCATGCAAGACTGCACGGGATAGAGGAAAATATGCAGCTAGAATTCATCTTAATCATTTCAAGGGGGTGCCAGGGGTATAGTGCTGATTGAAAATTGTGTGGAACTGGTCTATCTTGACAGATTTCCCATTGAGAAAATGAGACATTGCAGATGGAGGACCAACGAATGGATCATGGTCTTAAAGGCTGCATATCACAGGTGGATTCTGAATGCAAAATTATTTTTAACTAGGCATAGCATCATCAAAAATTATATATGGACGCAACCATATTAAAACTAAGTGAAATAATGCTAAGACATTTAGACCAGAGTTAGAATTAAGTGCTATACTACCATTTGCAATAACAGTGGTAGTAGATGAGAATAACTCCTGTTTGCAGATGTAAAAGGATATAGCTTATACACAAGGTATTGTTGCACAGGTTGAAAAAT
The DNA here is from genome assembly GCA_038501925.1 of Xenopus petersii. Lineage (NCBI taxonomy): Eukaryota > Metazoa > Chordata > Amphibia > Anura > Pipidae > Xenopus > Xenopus petersii. Next base: position 46,838,633 of record CM076688.1, read on the forward strand.
AGCAAAAATGACTGCTGATAAGCTGTCCAAATAGAATATGCATGGGATTCCAATACTGTGACCTCATATTCCAGTTTAATATCACCAACTCCCAGGCCTTTATTCATTTCTAATTCAGTCCAAATTCCATATTCCTACAGTATATTTATACACACAGTTAATCCTGTGTCTATATCACAGACGTCAAAAATGCAGACCATATAAACCAATGCACTTAGGGGAAACTGCCCTAGCTTGAGAAATCCTGAGCCTGAATTGGTTATCCTTGAATCCTGTTTCAAGCTTAGAAGTCCCTACAAAGGCATAACATCTTTACAGGACAATAGCAAAGAAGCTATTTTACCTGTAGTTCCCAGACATCCCTCACGCAGACTTTAGACATGTGCATGCACAATACTAAATATACTAATATACCAAAAACCATTGGGATGTCTGGGAATTATAGGTAAGATGGTGCTGTAGTGATGATTTAGGAATTCGCTAGGCCAGTGCATTTTTTTTAAAGAGGGTGGAGGCCCAAGGAATTATTTCTGAGAAAATTACCTGGTGGTCCAGTGGTGCGGTAGGGATTCCCACCAGGCTCTCTGCAGGGATGCCCACAGTAGTGGCCGCTTCCTGGTTGAAATGGGATGTCTAGGAATTATAGGTAAGATGGTGCTGTAGTGATGCTTTAGGAATTCTCTAGGTCAGTGCATTTGTTTTCAAAGAGGGTGGAGGCCCAAGGAATTATTTCTGAGAAAATTACCTGGTGGTCCAGTGGTGTGGTAGGGACTCCCACCAGGCTCCCTGTGGGGATGCCCACAGTAGCGGTCACTTCCTGGTTGAAATATTTAAAGGGCTCCTCTACCTATGCTCACTGCCCAACATAGAGGTTTCCTAAGTTCCTAGGTGTGGTCTACTTCTGCTTCTAGTCTGATATTCGGTTTTTATTTTTGCCTGCCTCATACCTTATATTTTTCGCTGCCTGTCCTGACTCTTGCCTGGTTTTTGACGACTCACTTGGATCACGATTCTGTACTTTGCTGCTGGTGTAGCTTGTGACCCAGACTACTCTCTTGACTACTGTTTTGGTCCTCTCATTTTAAGACCTGGCGGCAGGTGAGTAGTGGAGGACTATTCGTGAAGTGAGTATATTCTAGTAGGATTGTTTTGCTAATATTATGGGTTCATGCAGCTTAGTTACAATGAAGTACAAGTTTGCGAACATTTTTTGAGCTAACTAAACATTTTACATTCCCCCAATTATGTATTTTAGATCTCATCAAATCTTTAATTATTAATTAAGTGCTATTGGAAATTGATTTAGTAGTGCAACTGAGATTGTTTTGTTCAATAGCTATAGTGTTCCCATGTGCAAAAGAAGACTATTTCAGTCTGGACAGAACTACAGTACTGGGATCAAATTTGAAACTGGCTCAACAAACCAGTCATGTTTTATAAGGCTTTTTGACCACTGTTGTTTTATTAAGAACAACCATGGCAAAGCTTTTCCCACTGTCACTGACCATTTAAATGAAAATAAAATGTTCTATTATTACCATATAATAGTTTCTGCTGGAACCAATAAGGAACTGTTGTTTTGTGGTTACCAATTATTTCATGCTTTACATGGTGAGTGTTGTTAAAGGCAGAACATTTCATATTTATCTGGATGGTGCAGGCAAGGGAGGACATTTAACGACATTCAACTACTGTTTGTTCTCCTTAAGGGCACCATATCTGTCATCAGTCCATTTTGGTCTACTTTTGATGTCTCATTCCTCTGGTCACTGGTGCTCTTAAACAAAAACTGAAAATTGATTCCTAAAAAACAGTTTATTGAAATATTTGGGAATGGAATGTTAGCAATGAGATGCTATATTTTGTTAGTTTCTACTGAAATTATTGATATACTGTATATATATATTAAAATGTGAAAAAACATTTTTAAACAATATTATTTCAACCCTAAATGTAAAAAATATTAACAATTTGATGTTAACTGAATTAGTTTGCATTCTTGTGACATTGTGTGTTTTGTAGTAAGTGACTACGCAGAATGTTCTTCTACTGACACTAGCAGTTACAGTACATTTGTATCTGGTGTAATCAAAAGCTGACGAGAGAGATATACAAAGATTGAACTTTCTCGGCTTCACTATATCATGAATGAGACATACTGTACTATACATTCCCTGTAGTAAGCAAAATAGTTTTATTGTGTGACTAATGCAGATACAGCAACAGGGTTTGTATATAAGGCAGACAGTACATTTTATTCCACAGCACTGAGAACTCATCCAACATACTCATAATGGGCAAGGTAGGAGAAATATTTTCTTGTTTCAAAAACCAAAATAATGTAATAATAATAACATAGTGTTAGTACTTATATTTAACAATATCAATGTATGCACCAGTATCCTTTATATTATTCTATTTATTGTGGCTCTCTTTATAATTTGCGTAAGTTAAATTCTTTAGATATTTTTGATGCTAAAAGATGTTCCTGTTGTTGGTGTTTGTAATACAAATGTAATTGTTTTTACTCTGCAGCATATTGCTGCCATTGTGTTAGCTTGTGACAGGAACAGAGATATACTTGGCACTGGAGAACTGGTCCTAACACAAGCAAGTTATTCATCTGCACTTTTAGTTTGTGATTGTGCAGGTATGTGTGTTATGCACATATCTATTGTGTGACTTAAAAATATTGGGGTGGACAGGGTTTGAATAAGTTAAATTCAAGCATTATTTAAAAAACATACCAGTAGATTCTTGAAAATCATAAATGACTTTACATAATAATAAATAATTACACAATAAATTACATAATAAAAATGTTTGCACATGAAATGGAAAGTTAAAGGAGAACTAAAGAAAAAAACAATATGGATAGAAATAATGGATTTTATACACTGAGCTTAATGCACCAGATTAGCATTTTGGTAGTCCAATAAAGTAATGATCCATGCCTTCACAGTTGCCCACAGCATTTTTTGTCTGTCACTGGAACTGCACAAATACAGTGTATTCTGGTCTACAATTGAAAAGCTAAGCTTAGGTGTCATCGGAAATCATTTGCAGAAATTGAGGTTTTACAACTAACTCATATTACAAATCAAAATCAATAGAAAGAAGATTGGGAGCTATTGTGGCACCTTTACAGGAACAGATCTTCGCTGCTAAAAGGTTGGTTTGGGCTGATACAACAGCTTAAAACCTATGGTACAGCATTTCTTGTCTAATTCTTTGAAAAGAAAATGGAGCTTCTGTCGCACCTATGCAGTAAAGGATTTTCACTGCTAAAGGATTGGGGCTTGTACCAAAGCTTAAAAAATAATTTACAAGACTTCTAGCCTAACTCCTTGTTCATCTTTCATTGAATAGAAGTTTTTTGAAAACCCCCAAAGTTTCTGCCTTTCCATACAACATGATGCTTGTAGTTTTGCAGAATGGCTTATTGAGCAAAAATACAACAGTTTAAATTATCTCAATCTTCTGCTTAAATTTCATATGAACTACCAATCAGAAATATTTTAAACAAATCCTGCAATCTTTTAAATATGGGCACCAAAAAGCGAATTATGCATCAATAAAGCAGGGCACACGAGACTCCTTTCTAACAAAATCTGGTTGAGTAGTTCTCTTATATTACCTGATTAATATACTGCATCTAATCCTTTTATTATTTGTTTTTTATAAGAAGTATACTGATGGTTTCAAGCATCTGTTTTATTGAATAAATTTACATTCATTTTCCAGATTATCTTTTACGAGGACAGAAACTTCCAGGGCCGCTCCTACGAGTGCAGTTCTGATTGCTCTGACCTTCACTCGTTCTTCAGCCGATGCAATTCTATTCATGTTGAGAATGGCAACTGGATGCTCTATGAACGTCCCAACTACTCGGGTCATCAGTATTACCTAAGGAGAGGCGAATACCCTGATTTTCAGCAGTGGATGGGTTTTAATGATTCCATTAGATCCTGTCGCATTATACCTCAGGTACAAACTCATTTTCACTGCCTACTATTTAGATGCACGACTAGCAAGGATAATCACGATCTTGTTTAATATTTTTTTCAAACAAATTTTAAGTCTTGTTTCTAAAGAATGCCTCTTTGATGGATTTCAAAGATCAATAGTGGTGCCATAGAAAAGTTATAAATTGATATGGATTGTTGCATTTACGCAAATTTAATGTAGTCATTAGCTGCATAATACATCATAGTCAAACTGTCATCATATCACCAACTTGCAATTCAGTATAAATAATGTCTACAGTCTAGACTTAATATATAATGCTCTGCCAAAATTGTAGCTCCTGAAAATGTATGGTGAAGGTCTCCATGTGATAAAGGCTCCTAAACTAAAATATAGTACGGTAGTTAAAAAAGTGAAAACTAGTGCACCAAACACATACAGATGCTATAAGTTGTTGATTCAAATAGAGGCCCTCTGTTTGAAAGGAGGATTAGACAGCATTTGAAAGGGTATGGCATTTGCTTTCATAAAATAGCTTCAGTTTAACAGTGCTAAAAACAGATTACAATTTTGCAAGATCCTTTATGAATGTAAAACATTTAATACACATAATATAAATGTATAGCAAACATTTTAGCCTAAGGGAATAAAATATAGAACATATAATAACATTTACACGTTATTAAGACCCTTTCCTTTTCTGACAGCACCGTGGATCCTTTGGGCTGAGGATCTATGAAAGGGAAGATTTCAGAGGTCAGATGATGGAGTTCACTGAAGACTGTCCCAATGTGAGTGAGCGATTTAATTATCAAGACATTCATTCCTGCAATGTGCTTGAGGGACACTGGGTCTTCTATGAACAACCTAATTACAGAGGACGTCAGTACTACCTCAGACCTGGAGAATACAGAAGATACACTGAGTGGGGAGCTGTCACTCCTAGAGTTTGCTCCTTCAGAAGAGTCCATGAATTATATTAAAAAATATGTGCATGAAAGGATCATGATACTCCTGCTTCCAATGCAACAATAAATGTGATATACAAATACTAATGTCTATTGTGTGCTAAAGTAAAAGTATAATGAGTACAGTTATTATTATAAGAAATATATTAACCCTATTTTTAAAGTGTACAAGAAGAATAGTAAACAAGAGAATGTTTACACCAAATGGCTGTAAATCAAGTCATGAAGTCATATCTTTCTCACCACTTTATCTTCTGTTATCCTGCTCACTCCCACCACATTGTCCATATTCTCTTCTCTCTTATATGCTACACTTTTTCCCCATTGCCTGTTACCTCCATTCTTTTCTGTTGTATCCCCCTTTCTCCTGTCTCTTGTACTTAGTCTCCCTGTTTATATGCTCACTTTGTTCTTTCTGACCTTTCACTTTCATGCCCTCAGATAAAATAGGTTTTTGCCTGCTCTATCAGTCCTTAGCATACCTAGCTATTCGACCATGTTTATTCCCTTAGATTCTCTCCTGGCTTGCTGTAAACTGCAGGGAGGATTCTCAATCCCAAAGCCTTCTCCAGCTAACCAAGCCATCATACCCATGTTCTGGACAAGAGAACATGAACAGTCACAATGACAATGATACTGTGGTCCAAGTATAGGCTCTGTTATCCCAAAACCCATTGTCAAGAAATTATGCAATGACCAGCTGTAAACCAATTTGGTATAGCATCTACCATAGACTCCATTATAATCAAATAATTCACATTTTAAAAAAACGATTTCCCTTTTCTCTGTAATAACAAATCTGTACCTTGTACTTGATCCCATCTAAGATTATAATTAATTCTAATTAGATGCAATAACCCTATTGGTTTAAATGATTTGTATGTTGTTATATAAAAAGTTTACATTTCCACTTACTGGATCCTCAAATATGCGCTATCCCTCAGAAGGAAAGGATTGCTGACACCTCATACATTACTAAAATGCAGATTTTGGCAGCAGGGAGAAAGGATAGTGCCAGGTTGGACTAATTATGTGCATCATCATCATCATCATCATTTATTTATATAGCGCTGTCAAGATACGCAGTGCTTATGTGCATGTACAGTTTCGTATGTCAGAAGCCAGCAATGTCCATCTTCTGTGGTTCCGAGGGCTGGATTTTTTCTGGCCTACATGGTGGCAGAGTATGGCACACACAGGGGGCAAAGGGCAGGGGAGTATGGCACACACAGGGAGCATAGGACAGGCACATTATGGCACAAACAGGGAGCATAGGGCAGGCAGGGTATGACACACACACACAGAGCATAGGGCAGGGGATTATGGACCACACAGGGAGCATGGGGCAGGCAGAGTATGGCACACATAGGCAGCATAGGGCAGACAGAGTATGGCACACAGAGGCTGAATAAGGCAGATAGAGTATGGCACACATAGGGAGCATAAGGCAGACAGAGTATGGCACACAGGAAGCATAGGGCAGACAGAGTATGGCACACACTGGTAGGCAGAGTATGGCACACAGGGAGCATAGGAAAGGCAGAATTGAGCAGGAGACAAGGAAAGCTATAAGGACCACTCTAAGATGAACAGTTCATACTGTGCTACATACAGTGACACAGTGTTGGTGCCCATCCAGCAGTTTGTATGAGGTGTGAACAAGTGAACAATGGGGTCACTTTCAATCTGGGTCTGAGATGTGAGCAGTACAGGGTTTTTTGGGTGTGAACAATAGAGGTGATACAATGCAGGGGGATTGCAGGGGGATTACTGTCTGAATTTGAGGTGTAAAAAATCAGGGGCCAATAAATCTCTCTAGTGATACCTTTTAAAGTTTACACAAGGTAAGCAGTCACTGCTACAAGACTTTCATGTGTGGGACCAAACAAGGGGCCTCCAGGAGAGCACTGTAATAAGCCATTGGCCTTCAGGACAACACTGTCCTAAACCCATCTGTAGTGGAACAAAGATGAATCACACATCCAAAGTAAAGGTGGCCATACACGGATAGATCCGCTCGTTTGGCGATGTCACCAAACGAGCGGATCTCCCTCCGATATGCCCACCTTGAAGGTGGGCAATATCGGGCAGATCCGATCGTGGGCCCTAGGGCCCAACGGTCGGATCGCGGGACCGCATCAACGAACAGATGCAGCCGCGATCCGAAGGGATTTTTAACCCCATCCGATCGAGATCTGGCTGACTTTCGGCCAGATCTCGATCGGGGAAGCCCGTCGGGGGCCCCCATACACGGGCCGATAAGCTGCCGACACGGTCTGTCGGCAGCTTTTATCGGCCCGTGTATGGCCACCTTCTGACTTTTCTTCATTCTTATTGACTGCTGCACTCTCCCTGCTGCCAATCTCTGCATCTGCACTGCACCCAAATTGAGTAAACAATTAATTTTAATGAATAAAGGAGCCACTTTTTAAAATCAATATAGGTCATTTTGTTAAGTCCCTAAAACTGTTGTAGGATTTTTCCAAAAGTTGAACATCCCCTTTAAGTTTAGCTTTAGTATGTTATACAATTTACTATTCATTTTTCACTAGGTCTTTATATTTTTTAAATTCTGTTTCCAGCTTTCAAATGGACCCACAACTCAAAAATCTATTTCTCTGTGAACCTACAGTTTTATTGTAATTGTTATATTTTATGAATATCCTGTCCTATTCATAAATATATTTTACATTTTATTGTAACAATGATTTTTTTAAAGGCAACCCATAAGCCAGCAGCCTTTCTTTATATTTTGTGTACAAATAATGGCTTCTTATCTAGCAGCAAGTGAACACGATAGCATGGGTTAGACCGAGTACTGACAATTTATTTTTTGTGCTTCATGTAAAACTGCCTTTAGAACAAGGAACTACTTACAGGCATAGATTAATTAGCTGGCACTTAAAAGCTCCCTGCTTTCTCACTAGAGCAGAGAGTTTAGGGTAAGCGTAACATAGTCTTAATGCACAATCACACTGTTTGCTGGTGGACATGATTTTACATGCACTTCAGAGAATGCTGATAGGAAGAGTAGGACTCGGGGCTTTGATGAAGCATGTGAGCTTACATATTCTGGCACAAGTATGGTACTTACACTTCATTTCAATCTTTCTTCTTTTTGTGTAAAAATAATTGCTTTTTAGCATTTCTAGCAGCTGCAGGGGCGCTCCACCAATGAGGCGAGTTGAGACACTCGCCTCAGGCGGCATCGCCCCCCCTGGTTACCAGGGGCGGCAAAAATGCCGCTCCTGGTAACTAAGAGCCGAATTTCCGGTTTTCAACCCGGAAATTCGGCTCTTCTAGTGCAGAGAGCGCAATTGCGCTCTCTGCAGTAGCGTTGTGCAGCGCCCCGACCCCCTCCTGCGCAGAAAATGTGAGCGCCGTGAGGAGGGGTCGGGGCGGCAACGGAAGGCCGCCTCAGGCGGCATAAAGGCGCGGATCGGCGCTGAGCAGCTGGTCAAATCCAGAATGTGAGTTAGACTGAGGGATGGCACAAGGGTGCTTCTAGCAACTGGTCAAGGAGTGGGTTAGACCGAGCACAGGTGATTTCATTTCAGTGTCTCATTCAAACTACTGCTAAAAGTAAATTTGCATCCTAGCAGCTTAGCTGCTAAAATTCCAAACTGGAGAACTGCTAAACAAAAAGACCTACTAAATAAAATAAAAAAAGTTTAAAAAATGAAGTGAAATTCCAAATTATCTCAAAATATCACTTCAAATATTTGAATAAAAAGTAATTTAAAGGTGAACTAGCCCTTTAAGGAATGATGCTTCACATCTGTAAAAATCCAGATCCCTAAGCATTCCATACAATAAATCCCATACACAGTGCTACCCAATATGTTGGTGCTATATAAATACATGTTAATAATAATAATAATACTTACATCCCACTGTCCTACAACTTCCTCCTTTCTCCTTCCTTGTTATGAAACTTAGTCAGCCACTTGTTCTCTTGACTCTTTAGCAATATATATGCTGTAATACAGGATTTACATGGGTATTACAAGCAAAATGTATTACTACACACATTAAGATGAGGCAGACATGTATCCACCATGTTCAACCTCTTTGTGTAGCCAAAAACTAACTTCTAGTTAATCCATAAGGTGAATAAACCCCATGTGAAGTGTCTGAAATTTGTCGAGGAGGGCACTTCCTTCCAGGCCTCAAGCTGAGTTACTCTTTTTCACTGTAAGCATTCCCAATTTGGACAAACCTTCCTAATGACTGAACCCTTCCATATAATTTACTTGTTTATTCACACCTCGTTGGCGTTCAGAGCTGTCCTTTCCAACATCTTCAACCAAAAAAACAATACTGTTGTTGAGGACTCATGGTAGACCAACCACCCTATCCTTTCAAAACAAAACAAACTTGGATAACAAATGGAAAAAACCTACACTTTGCAGTTCTTCAAAAAATAACTGTCTATTATAGATAAGGCTGTCAATTTTTTTTTCAAGCACTCAAACACTGCACACTGGTATACTGTATATGGCATAATTAGTTATTTGCATCTATCATTCAGTGAAATCAGATGAGTCTCTGCATAATGCATAATCAAAGTCAACAACAAGCCACATATCTAACATATAAAACGAATGATACACCTATGCTCTTTTATTTTCTATACACTAGAGCTGTGATACATGTTTTGGGTTTGTCCACAATGTGACCCAATATTATAGAATTCTGAAATATCATTGCTAAGATAGGTATTTCATTTGTCAGATAGGACATTGTAGGTGTGGGACCAATGTTTTGTCACTGCCATCTTTCTGGATGATACAGAGTTGCCTGAAAACTTAAGAAAGTTAGAGATTTATAAATAGAATGCTAGCCAAAGTATTTACATGCCCCATTCTAATTAGTGAAAATTTAAGGCACACCCATTGCAGGAACAGCAACCATCTAATATCCAGCAACTAACATTGGTACAAAAGTGGGTCATACTGAGGAGCTTATTGATTTTCAACCTGGCACCATCATAGGATGCCATCTTCCCAACAACTTAGTTTGTGGCTTTCTGCCCTGCTAGAACTTCTCCAGTCACCTGCATGTGTAGTGACTGTGTATCACCAACTGCTGAATCTCTATGGAAGCAATGGCAACAAAAGAGTTACATGTCAGAAATTATTAGCATAGGTTTCCAAGGTTGAACATAACCAAACAAAGGTAGATAGATAGATAGATAGATAGATAGATAGATAGATAGATAGATAGATAGATAGATAGATAGATAGATAGATAGATAGATAGATACTTTTTTTACATTTTTCCAGGGAACCAGAAACAAAGGTGCACAATCCAGATAAATGTAGAATTAGGGAAATGCATTATATATTGGTGTATAACAAAAAACGTTGTAAAATAAGAGATAACTTAAAAATTGAGTTTTCACTGTAGATAGATAGATAGATAGATAGATAGATAGATAGATAGATAGATAGATAGATAGATAGATAGATAGATGATAGATAGATAGATAGATAGATAGATAGATAGATAGATAGATAGATAGATAGATAGATGATAGATGATAGATGATAGATAGATAGACTTGAAATATCCGATAATAAGGTTGATGACATTCTAGTATTATTTGTATATAAAACATCTGTCCCACATAATAGATTAGGAAATAATGGACTAGAAAACTACTCTGAATCACATGAATGTTTTCCATTTGTTTCAAAATTGCTGACTTGATTGTAGAATCATGTGCCAAATCCCTGGAATGTCTGCCTTTTTTATTTTGTGGTATTCATTCAGATGCTGGTATTGTTCTTAATGCAGTACTAGAACAGGTTTTTAGATTTTGCTTTTGTTGTATAATTTGCCATCATTGTAAAATGTACTGTAAACAATTCTTAGTAATCTGGTATACATGCAGTCCTCAAGTTACATAGACCCAACTTACATACAACTCACACTTACAGACGGGGGCTATTAAAGTAACATAGTATGGTTTGCTTGACTTTTATTAGCATTTAGCTTTAATAAACCACCTGCTCCAACCTCCTCTGGTGTGTGTTGTCTACTGCAGAGCACAGAAAGATAAAAATAAATATGCACAAAAAGTTAAACATTAATACTATGTTGAGACATATAAAAAGAAGGTTTGTTTTGTATACCTTAATTAAATCTAAATTCATTTTCTAGAGAGAGAGAGGTATAATTACCTAGTTATACACTTACTGAGAATGAAAGGGAGTAAAACCCCTCTCTATCTAGTCACCCACCAATTATTAATAACACATTGATTGAGGATATCTGTATTGTTCAACTGTTCAGCTTCCAATGATTGTGAATAATTTAAATAAATATTTTAAATTAAATAAATATAAGAAAATATATTGTGATTCGTTATTACGTGATGGTGTTCAACACCAAAAGTTGCATTTAATAAGTAAATGTATATGTTTCAACTTACATACAAAGTCATCTTAAAGGAACAGTAACACCAAAAAATTTAAGTGTTTTAAAGTGATGAAAATATCATGTACTGTTGCCCTGCACTGGTAAAACTGATCTGTTTGCTTCAGAAACAAATGAAAAAACTTTTTCCTGAAAGAAGAGTTAAAGTCGCACCATTCAAAATTTTTAAACAAAGAATAATATGTGAGGAGAAGGAGAAAATATTACTGAAAATACTCAATACATTATTATGTAAAATTAATTGTGACTTGGATAAATTTCATGTGATAAAGAGAAATTGTTGTTTCAAGTTATTTCATCAATTGTGCAACAAAAACTTTTATTAGTGGTTAATTCATCAATTGTGCAAATTCATTAAAGGAGTTATAAATATAAAGTGCTTATAGTGATTAAGGTGCCAAATCTGTGGTAGGCAGTTCTCAATCCACTAATACAATAGCAATTACTGGACTTGGATAAAACGTCCATCTCTGTTAAAAATGTAATTCATGGGGGCAAAGTTAATTACATTAAAAACAACTAAAAGATATTTGATGTGTATCAATCTGGTATACAGTAAAGTACTTGGGATACTCAGTGTTAAAATCAGTTAACACAATGGCCCCACCACGATCTTACATCAGACCTATGAGCCCTCTATAATTAAATGACCTTATTCATAAGTATGGGGGAGAGCGTGGGTATGGCGGTTTTTTATATAGCATATACGCTTATAAATCTCTTTTGTGAAGTGAGAAATGGATGCGATGCAGTCATATAATCTGTCAGGAACCATTGCAAATCAGGCATGAATGAACCAAGTTTGGTGTGCCAGTACAGGTTTCCAATCACTATGTCCTCTCAGAGGCACCAACAATTGTGTGGCCTAATCCCTGTTACTAGTGAATCCTAGTCATCACCAAACAAGGTTACCATGTACTCGCAATTAATTAATTAGCATGCCTGTATCGTAATGACTTGCATAACGCATCCACCCACACGTCAAGTTCGGATCAAGTTTGCTGAAAGAAGCCAACTGCCACCCCTAGAGGGCTTTGTCAAAGGCCTTTGCTTCTGTATAGCTATGGCTTTATGGCACAGGTTAAATAGTGGATAGCAGATAACATCATTATGTTCTTCAGAGCTTATCTGCTATCTGTGTATACAGCAACTTATTTATATAAACAATAGTAGTGTTTCTAAAGCAAACACAGCAGTTTTACAAATGCAGGGCAACACATTATATTTACAGACATTATCTTATATGTAACCCGGGGACTGCCTCTATTTTCAATATATCATTAATGTCATCATTAATCATTATTAAAATAACAATAATTGCAAATTGTTGGTTCTAAAGTCTGTTGAGAGTATAAAATGAATTTTGGGGTCAAAGTTAAGAAGTTATCTTACTGGTTTAATCTAATTAGTTCATGAAACCATTGGTACTAGGCTAATGCATTACAAAGAATAGATATAAACTAGAAATCAGTTTAATTAACACACTGTTGAAGAAACAGAAGATAGGTTTGGTTAGGAGATCTCGTTTAAAATCTGTCATGTTAGAAATAAGGACAGACATAACATAAAAAAAGAGAGGGCAACAATAAGGGGTGTATGTGTCTCCTGAAAAGGGCTTGCTGTCTAGCTGAACACTTTTAAAGGAAAAGTAATATTAAAAATTTAAAGTGTTTTTAAGCAATAAAAATATAATGTACTGGTTAAACTGGTGTGTTTGATTCAGAAAGACTACTACAGTTTATATGCTGTGTAGCTTTGGGAATTCAGTCTAAAATAGCAGATAAATTCTGTAGAATACAAAGGGTTTTGTTGTTACACAGGAATTTAAACCTATTGTATTCTACAGAGCTAACCAGAACCAGAAGCTATCTGGTAGTGGAGTTTGACTAGGTGAATAACTTGAGAAACAACTAAAATGATCTGTTACATCACAAAAAAGCCACTGTGATTCTGCCATTTATAGCCACTTTTGTGAGCATAACTTATATTCTGTACCAAATGAAAACTTTACCCCCAAAATGAATACTTAAAGGGGATCTATCACAAAAATAAAAAATTAATATGTTTCATGTCACTGAAATAAGAAACTTTCTAAATATAACCAGTTATACATTCTTTACCATTTATTAAATAACAAGGTTACTCTTCACTGTCCGACAATCAGCAACCTGTCTCTCTTTCTTTTCACTTTATGCAGTAGGTGGAGTCAGTTTTTATTGACAGTTAGGTCTAATACATTGTTTGGGGGGGGTGCACCTTTTGCCTAGAAAATATATGAGAGTTCACTGTTCTAAAATAACCATCTCTGAGCTAGATTTAATTCAGTGAGAAAACCTTTTCTCACTGAATTGAATCTGGCCCTCTGTTGGAAATCCTCTTTTGCTGCATGCAGGGTAATGTGCCAGAGTGAGTTATTTTGTGTGTGCTGGAGCTGTTTATCTGAGTTAGCTCTAAAACATCTGCTAGGAAAGGGAGCTCCCATTAAAATATATATAAGACCGACCTGTCAATCAAAATCTGACCCAGATCGAGTGACTATTATCTGTACCGATTATTTCATAAACGGTACTGATTTGTTAATCGAGTCTATTTAGAAAGTGTCTTATTTTAGTGAGATTAAGCTTATAGTAAATTTTTATTTTCATTATAGATCCCCTTTAAGCAACAGATTATAGCAACAGTTTATATCTTATTAAAGTAAACTATTTAAGAACTGGAATATATACTGGAATATATACAGTATTAAAGTAAAATAATGCCCCTCTGCATCTCTTACCCTGAGCCACCATTTTGTGATGGTCTGTGCTGCCTCAGAGATCACCTGACCAGAAATAATTGTAACAGGAAGAAGTGTGAAACAAAAGACAGAACTTTGTCCATTAGTTGGCTCATGTGGCCTAGCATGTATGGTTTGTTTGCTTTGTTTGTGTGCACCGTGAATCGTAGGATCCCAGGGGTGGCCCTTAGTTTTTAAAAATGGCAATTTTCTATTTAGGATTACTCAATGGCACATACTACTAAAAAAGTATTTTATCAAGCAGGGTTTTACATTTATGCAATATATTTTTATAGAGACTTACATTGTGACCTACAGAGACCTACATTTTTCCTTTAAAAAACAAGAATCCAGTCAACATTCCAAACAATATTTTCCAGCTACCAGCAATATATCTGCCTAAACCTGTGCTTAGGCCAAATGTACTGTCAAGTTGACTAAACATTTAATAGAACTGACAGTGCCCTGAAAGCAGCATAAAAGAGACGAAAGAGTAGTAAATCCATGCTATTAAACAGGAACTGACTGTTCTTTGTTTATACATTTCTGCAGATACAGCACAGGGGATAACCAATAAAAAGGCTTTCTTTTCAGTCACAGGTCCCACAAGTTCCTCCTGACTACAACTGCCAACATGGGGAAGGTAAAATAAACATAACTACAGCTAGAAAGAAGCAATATAAGCAACACAAATACAACTAGCATGCTACAGATAATGCAAAATTAATTCATATTATGATTAAGGAAAATTAGTTATCATGCATTTTTATAACAGATAGATATTTTGTTTAATGTGCCATGATAGCTCAATATGGACTTTAGTATACCATCACAGATCCTATGTCTTTAAACATGTTTGAATATATATTTTTTAATCCTAGATCAGTTTCTATGAGGCTAGAAACTTCCAAGGCCTTTCCTACGAGTGTACAAATGACAACCCAGATCTGCAGCCTCATTTCAATGCCTGTAACTCTATCAGAGTAGAAAATGGCTGCTGGATGATATATGAGCGCCCCAATTACATGGGACATCAGTACTTCCTTAAAAGAGGGGAGTACCCTGACTTCCTGCAGTGGCAGGGACTTAATGATTCCATCAGGTCATGCCGATTGATCTCAGAAGTGAGTATCATTCATTTGATAATAGGCTTTATAGATATACAGTATTAATATACAGCAAATAGGTCCTTTCATCCATTATGTCGTTTAAAGTATATGTTTATTGTGAGCTTAGGTATCTCTTTTTTACTATTAGAGATCAATTGTACACTTCAGTCATGCAAGTTAACTTTTATTATTGGACATGATTCTTACAGTATATGTTTAATTACATTTCCATGAAGGGGGGATACAGAAGCCCACACTGCAACATTTATTTTGATATCACATCAAAGTGATTCCAATGCAGAAGCTGCATGGAATACATTTTGTCTTTTATTCATTCTCAAGCACTTTCAAGTCTTACAGGGGATGGATAAAGAATGAATGTAAAAACAAAAGATAAAACACAAAGTATTCCCTTACATTCCTTTCCATTTCATTGCTGTGAAAGGGAATGTTTTGGTTTATGGCCCAAGTAATAAATTATCAAGAAATTATAATAGTATTTTTGGGCCAGAAAGTATTGAGGAAAAGGTGTCTAGGGTTTTAAATTTTGCTTTATTTTCTGAGGCTTCCTGAATAAAACTCATTGAACTACAATAACTTCCAGAAGAGACAAAAAGGTAATCAGTGGAGTACAGGGCACGTGGGTGACCCACAATGTTTGCGAAATTGTGGGTCACCCGTAATTTCCAGTGGGGGCTGGGGAAAATTTTGGGGGGGGGCAAGCCCCTTAGCTATGCCATTGGACGTAATACTTAAATGCAAAAGTGTAAAGAATAATCTCTTACATATTTGACATGTATGTAATACTTTGCTTGCTGCCGTAGAACCTGAGTTCTGATGGACATAGAATAAAGGTTTATGAAATGGATGACAGCAAAGGAGAAATGATGGAGTTTATAGAAGATTGTCCTAATGTTTATGATCGCTTCTGCTCTCATGACATCTATTCTTGCACTGTGCTTGATGGCCACTGGATCTTCTATGAGCTTCCCAACTACAGAGGAAAGCAGTATCTCCTAAAACCTGGACAATATAAGAGATTTACTGATTGGGGCTCCATGACCGCAAAGGTCGGCTCTTTCCGTCGTGTTATGGAAATGTTTTAAGAGATTTTAAATGTGTTTATATGAATAAAAATAAAAGTAACTTACAAGATATGATTTGTATTACATTGAAGGACGGAAACTTTGGCAATCACACCTAATAGTCTTTTGCTGTATACAGTGTAAATATGCATGGCAGTATGTATCTGATGCTTACAAATGTAGATGGAAACATCAATATTTGTAAGAGCCTATTTAGAGACATACTACATGCACATTTATGTAGCCTTAGCAATATTTGATATCATTAGACAGTAATCATATATTTCCCTGGACAACTCCATGACATACTTACCGGGATAGCCCCGCCCCAGTGCTCCCATCAGAAGGACCCTCCCCAAAGCTTTAAAAGCCCAACCCCACCCCCCAGTCCGGTGTCTTTTTTTTCCTTCTGCTTCAGTTTTTTTGCTCCTGTTAGAAGCAAGTTTTCTTTTTAACCTTGGGGAAGCAGTAGGGCTTGCTGGAAAGCATCCTAGGGACTCGGGGTTGGTCCTGGTGATCTTTTACCCCTAAGCACATTACCTCAGGTGAAATCTT